>CM060882.1:118474835-120874835 GCA_030762935.1 Hymenopus coronatus
CTAATTACAATGCTTCGGATAACGAAAATAAGAGCTCTCCAAGAATAGAGGACGTTTAATTTCGCTCGTGACGTCACATAATACACCCACGGTATCTCGAGACGGCGTGATGTACCTCGAGGCCCAGGAAAGAGACAGGTCATGGCGCGCGCTATTCTGCGACGAGGCGGATTACGATGACAGTCCTAACTCTCGGACTAATTGTAATGAACTAATGGCAAATATATGATTACTAGCGATTTATAAATGCGCCAATGGTTTTTCTTCTTCTTCTTATCATTATTATTGTTGTTGTTATTATTTATTTATTTTGTGTAAAACACCATCTGTTGAAGATAGTTTCCCAAATGATAAATTATCTCTAATACTTTTGGGAAACGCCTTTATTTGGAAAGAAAGGTGTATATTTTGTATAACTGGAGACAAACAAAACCTTACTACACAAACAAACAGACTATTCCCGATGTGATCTCTAAGTTGAGGCGTTAAACTTCTTATTTCATTTTACTTTCTCCACACGTACTATGTACATAGTGTATAGAGAAGGTATTGCATTCCACCAAAAATTCGATACCGAGATTTCACCGGAAATACAGGTTTTAGGGTGCCCTGTATCCATAAAAAGCATTTTAGAAAAACGTCCGTGTGTGCGTGTGTCTGTGTGTCTGTGAACATGATAACTCAAAACGAAAAGTCGGTAAAATACCAAGCGTGGTATTTAAGTTTAGTATCTTCCAGGGATGCGACTAGGAGATTTTGAGAAAAATCCCCCCACCCCAAACTATCCTTTGCTTAGAAAAAAATTCGAAAATTTTGATTTTCTCAAAAATGGCTCTAAAAGTTTTGATTAAAATGCCGTATATTAAAGATATTTCTATTGCAAATAAAATGTATATCTTTAGTTTTCTGGGAATATCCTCTAAAAGACCTTTTTTATTCTGAATGATTTTGCTGAATTTTGCGTAACTGCTAAACCGTAAGAGATAGACAAAAACTTATTACACAAAAATGTAGGTCACGTTAAAACACACAATTTATGCCATATGCCTTTTTTCCGTGGAATTGACAATTTCTGAGATATTCATTGTTATTTGTTTCAGATTTAAAATACACTTCTCTCACATGAAATATTGTAAATTCCTAGCCCTACATAGAAACGGTTTTCAACCACATGGCAACCAGCTTTTAAAAGATTTGCGTATCACTTTAGACTAGTGTAATCCCTTATTTCCCTTCTACTTGCAAGAAAGCAAATAATTAAGACATCTGCTAATATTTATCTCGATTATCATAAAGTAGATAGAGGATTAAGCTTTTTAACAATAATTTTTTACAGAAATGTACAGACAGTAATGTAAATGGAACACATCCGATTTTTTGTGGTAACAACGTTTCTAAGATATCCGTTAATTTTTTTAAGTTCGTTGTTATTCAGTTATTTTTCGCGATGCCAAAAAGCAGAGAAGATCAATTTGTACTTTCTCTACACTTATTATGTACATAGTGTATAGAGACAAAAAAAAAGTATTTTCAGAAAAAGGTCTGTATGTGTGTGTGTATGTCCGTGTTTCTGTGAACACAATAACTCAAAAACGAAAAGTTGGTAAAATATCAAATTTGGTATTTCAGTTTAGTATATTCCAGGAATGAGACGAATATTTTGAGAAAAATCTCCCCACCCTAAACTACTCTTTACGTGGAAAAATTTTCGAAAATTTTGATTTTCTCAAAAACGGCTAAACGATTTTGATTAAAATAGTGTATATTAAAGATATTTTATATGGCAAATAAAATTTATATTTTATTCTGAATGAATTTGGCTGAATTTTGCGTAACTAGTAAACCGCAAGAGATAGACAAAACCTTACTACACAAAAATGTAGACACGTTAAAATACACAATTTATGTCCTAAAAGTTTTTTCGTGGAATTGACCATTTTTTAGAGATTTCTTGTTATTTGCTTCAGATTTAACATACTTAATGTTTTTTTCACACGGAAATTTGTAGCTTCCTGGTCCTACATAAAAACGGATTTCAACCATACAGCTTTAGAAAGATTTGACTATCGTTTTGACCTGGTGTATTCCATTGTTTCACTTCTACTTACAAGAGAGCAAGTAATTAAGAAAATGTCTGCTAATGTTTATCTCGATTATCACAAAGTAGAAGAATATGCTTTTTAACAATAATTTGTTATAGCGATGAAGAGAAAGTCATGTGAATGGAACACACCAGATTTTTTTAAGCAATCGACTATTGCTATTCCCTTTCACCTTTTAACATAGTATGTAAATAAACCATTTTTGAAAGAGTTTATCGAAATGAACTTTATGTATAATAAACTTTTACAAGATATTTTGCGGACGCTGTGTACAAATAAACGATAATGGTTATAGAACGTCACGTGACTGTAACATCAGATATTTTCTCTACACGTACTATGTACATAGTGTATAGAGAAGGATTGTATTCCACCCAAAAATTCTATACCGATAGTTCACCGGAAATAGGTATTTTAGGGTCCCCTGTATCCAAAAAAGCATTTTTAGAAAAAGGTCCGTGTGTCCGTGTGTAGGAGTGTCCGGTGTCTGTGAACACGATAACCCAAAAACAAAAAGTCGGTAAAACACCAATCTTGGTATAAGGGAAAGTACCTAATATGTGGTGGTGCTTGAATTGGCGTATCTCATTATTTCAACTATATGATGTTGACACCTGCTGGATACCCAATGAATCAAGAAAGATTTGTCGACAAAAAATTCTAGGAGCACGTCACCAAATTGTTGTGTCGGATCGCATCATAGTGAGATAAAGAAAGAAGTTTGCTCCTTGAAATTATTTGCTGCTGTTGAAATCTCTGTATACAAATACAACAATGTAATTATTATATTAAACACACTTGTGCTCATGTTGTAGTTTTAACATCAAGCTATCTTGTAATACGTTGTACCTTGCCTAAATTCAATTGCAAAAACAGCGGGAAGAATTTGTCGCATTCTTGTTTCGTCTACCATGGGGTCGGTCCAAATTAGTACCAGTGAAATACTATTATAAATAAGTGTGTACATACCTCCTTGATGTTCGGTGATGCGCCGGCTATGCTCATCGATGCTTGAACACACAAAATCGACTCTCACTGAGGGGAGAAAGGGTGACATGTGTATGTAACACTAGGTAGACTAACATTAATAAGTGCTTCACTAGATTCCGCAGAACTGATGGTGTTTATTTCTAATTATTATTATTATTATTATTATTATATTATGATATTATATTATTATTATTATTATTATTATTATTATTATTATTATTATAATAATAATAATATTACTATTGAGGCACTAATCCGTCGAGCGACAGGCAGTTCTTGTAGGTTTAGTAAAATACACTTATAACTGTGCTACTTCTTATGCATACAAAGTTTTTTATTGCCACGGTCGTTAATAGTTATTAGCACCTTTAGGTGATACAGATAAATCGCTTACTTCACTGTTACGGGGTATAAAACTTGCACATCAACTAATACGATAACTGCACTTCTTCGCGTAAGATTTAATATGACGGATATAACAGATAACAGACAATACAAAACAGAGCGTACATACAGAATGCTTTTCTCGTGTGTTCGCCTCTTTTATACCCAAAATATCCAAGCTTCGTGCTTATCTCTGATTGGTTACTAAGTTGCCCGAAAATATAGTCATCACGTGGTTAGTTTTGGTAATTTCATTGTATTTTAATCACGTGACCTCTCTTCACACTGGAAGAGCCCGAACTCCGAACTTAGGGAAAGAACCTCTGTCTATAGAAACTTCCTGTTACTTAGACCTTTAATGCACCAAAACCTTGCTCTTACAAAAGCGTTTGTATTTTCTGGCTTAACAAAAAAAGTGTCCTTGGCAGATACAATAACAAATGTTTACCCTCCTGTTTGTTTTCTGCGATCCGCCAAGTCTTGACTACTAAGGCAAATATCTTTCCTATACTAAATCTGTGCAAATTAATAATCAAAGTAAAGGACTGAAGAATGTATTAATATACTGTTGCAAATTAGTACACTAAAATGGCGAGTTCCCTATTATGGGTAGCACGGTACCCCATATCAGGATTTACTTTACACTTTATAAATGTTCATGGTAGAAGTATCAAGGAGGTTCCAATATCAAGACATTTTTCTGCTAAATCGATGTATAAATCCCGCCTCTCTTCTTTAATAATAATAGTAATAATAATAATAATAATATGCCATATAAATATATTTTAAATCTATCTTTATTTTAAATAAACTTTGACAGAGAGAACAATACTTCCATAACCTGCCTCCCTACTCACAGTACCTACAAACTTCAATCCCTTGACGTGGCTTTCATGGGGCCTTTGAAGACCAGGAGATCGAAACGTGGCTGAAAATCATATTGGTCGGGTTACCAGATAGGGAAACCCTTTGGAAGGGCCTATCTACTTGCAGCAAGTGTAGAATTAGCAAGCAGAGGATTCCTCAAAACGGGGATATATTTTCAGGCACCAGGATTTTGAAAATGAAACTGAGCAAGCGCTTCGGGAAAGTGAACATCGGGAAGCTCCTGAATCTACACACGTGTCACAAGTACCGTATTCACCAGTTTCAACAGACATTGGTCCTAGCAGCGGATATCACCTAATCCCATCACTGAAGCAGAGCCAGTTCATCTAGAACTGGGACTTTTGTGTAATTACTCCATACTGAGCTCAGCTCACCGAACAGAAGTCAAAGAAGGCCGATAAGACTACCAAAAGCCAAACGGACCTTAGCATTACAAACCAAAGCAACAAAGACAACCAGAAGAGGAAGGACGCGCGCTGCGGAATCTTCATCCTCTGAACACGAGGACGACGTTGTGCCTCTGGAATCGGAAGAGAAGTGGGGAAACGAAAGTGACGATGATGATGCTGAGTGCCTCTGTTGTTCTCGCAGGACCGAGAGGGAGAAACTTGGGTAAGGTGTTGCAAATATTTCAAGTGGATAAACACTGTGCAGATGGTAATTCCAATAAATTCTTCCGTGAAAAGTGTGTAAGCAAAAAAAGTAAATAAATAAAACAATGAACTCTCTAGCCATTAGGGTCACAGGATATCACGCCAGTATTTTAACATTGGACTTTCATTTGGTCATCAATCAATCATTTTTAGTACAGACATTAAGTAGTGTAAACTTTAAACTTTTGTGCTTGTAATGTTCTAAATTAACAACAGAAAAGTCATCGCATATTAGGAATTTCTGTCACCCCATATTAGGAATCCAATTTTGTTATTTTAGAAAATTACATTGTATTTGCGCAACAGCGTATTTAAGACCGTGTATTACACTCTGCAAGGTAAGTAAATAGTTGCAGTACACAACCATATTATTCATAGACACAAATCTGTTTTACTTTTGAAATTATTATGAAAAGAAAAAATGTACCCCATATAAGGCTACTTTCCTCTATAAGTTTAGTATCTCCCAAGGAAGCGACATGAAGATTTTGAGGAAAATCTTCCCCCCCCCCAAACTACCCTTTACATGGATTTTTTTGTTGAAAATGTTGATTTTCTCAAAAATGGCTCTAACGATTTTGACTAAAATACCGTATATTAAAGACATTTACACGGCAAATAAAACGTACATCTTGAATTTTCTAGGAATAGCTTCTGAAGACGTCCTTATTATGGATGAATTTTGCTGGATTTTGCATAACTAGTAAACCCTAAGAGATAGACAATAACTTACCACACAAAAAATGCAGATCTCGTTAAAACACACAATTTATTTTATTTAATTTTTTTCGTAGAGCTGACCATTTATGAGATATTGCTTGTTTTCTTTTTTTCAGTTTTAAAATACTTAAAACTTTTCGCATACGGGGATTGGTGAACTGGTAATACATAGAAACGGATTTCATTCACATGGCAACCGGCTTTTAATATCGTTTCAGCCTAGTGTATTCCCTTATTTCTTTTCTGCTTACAAGAAAGCATTTCTGCTAATATTTATCTCGATAGCTGCAAGTAGATAGAAGCTTGAGTTTTTTCTAACAATAATTTGTTTCATAGATGTAGAGAAAGTCATATGAATGGAATACATAATTTTTTTTGTTATGATGCACATAGTTAGGCACAGGAAAGGGCACATATTCACCGCGATCTTGTCTATAAAATAGTATTTGAGGGAGTGGTAGGAAGACTCAAAGAAGTGTATTTCTGTAAAAATTGGATATTGAAATATACTACTTACTCTAGGTGTCAGAGAAAGTAAAACGTATTCGCTTTGCAGAGAGCAGTATTAGAGCGGTGGTCCATAAGCAATATCTGTAGCTATAAGTTTTATTTGCTAATTCAATTATTGTTTACCGTAACGAAAACTTATGATCACTGTATAATATTTTAAACGAATACATTAAAAAGTCCACATTTTTGATAAACCTCAATATCTTGGATTTTCATCATTAGTCCTGCAGCCATAATGTAATTTCTACATTACCTCTACAAATCACTTCTTTGTCTCAAACGTTTCCCTTTTGAGAAAGTTTTTAGTATGTGTGCAGTTTAATATTCCTGTAATGCTTATTAAGAGGAATAACTGGAATGAAACAAAATCTGATGTGCCTCATTCACATGACTTTCTCTGCATCCCTGCAACAAACTATTGTTAAAACGCTTATGCTTCTATTTACTTCATGCTAAACGAGAAAAAATTAACAGAAATTGTCTTATTACTTGCTTCCTTGTGAGCAGAAGCGAAATAAGGGAGTACCATAGGTTAAAGTGATAGTCAAAAGCTGGTTGCTATGTGACTGAAGTTCCTTTGTTTGTTGACAGGAGTTGACAAACAAATTCCTGTATGAGAAAAGAATAAGTTTTTCAAAGCTGAAACCAAAAACAAGGAATATTTCAAAAACGATCAACTCCACGAAAATAATGCATATAACATAAAATGTGTGTTTTAATGTGCTCTACATATTTTGTGTGGTAAGATTTTGTCCATCCCTTCTGGTTTAGCAGTTATGGAAAATTCCATAAAATGCATCCAAAGTAAAGTAGTCTTTACAGGCTATTCCCAGAAAATTCAAGATATACATTTTATTTGTCAGGTAAATATCTTTAATATACGATATTTTAATGAAAATCGTTAGAGCCATTCTTGAGAAAATCAACATTTTCGAAAACGCTTCTATAAAAAAAAAATGGCGTGTTATTTATGGACGCTCTTTAATTGCTGTGGTTCTCAGCGTCCCATTCTATCTATACTGGGCGTGAAAGACCGCTTAATTTTGCTCAGATGCCTCTCTATCAGTCTTGAGGTTCTTTTACGTGCCGTAAATCTACGACACGGGACCAACGGCTTTACTTCCCTTCCGAAGGAAGCCATGCTAAGGATTTTTACAACCGAAAAAATCCATCGTTTGAACCCGCGACCTTGGGTATTTGAAGTTAGCATGGTAACCTAACGCTTCTATGGAAAAGGTAGTTGGGGTGGGAGGATTTCCTTGAAGATCTTCGTACCGCATCCTTGAGAGAAAGAACGTATAGAGAAAGTAATAACCGTGGAATTTCACTGCTTTTCAGTTTATAGCTTCTGAAGTTTCTTTTATGTCTATTATGTAATTTTTCAATAAGTATAGTTTCTGTAAAACACAAGGGTTCAGAATGTATGAGTGAGAAATAATTTTGATTATTTCTTTTCTTTCCTCTGGTAGGTCATATCGGACTATGACTCCATAAAATTGGTGAAGTGATGCTCAAATGAGTCCAAAATCCCTAGAGTTACCCGTCATTCGTCTATTCAGGATAAAGGCAAAAAATCGTTATCCGAGTAACGCGGCCTAACCAAGATTCGAAGTCGGGGCCTTTTGTATCTGAGACTACCACCACACTACAGAGACAGTGTTTTACTTTCTCTGCACGTACTATGCACACAGTGTATAGAGAAAGTATTGCTTTGCACCCAAAAATTCGATACCGGGATTTCGCCGGAAATACATGTTTTGAGACCCCCTGAATAAAATAATTAGAAAAATGTCCGTGTGTGTCTGTGGGTAACATGACTCAAAAACGAAAAAACCATTAAATACCAAACTTGGCACTTAAGTTTGGTATCTTCCAAGGATGCAACACGAAGATTTTCAAGAAAATCCCCCTACCCCAACTACCCTTTAAATGGAACAGTTTCGAAAATTTTGATTTTCTCCAAAATGCCTCTAACGAGTTTGATTAAAATAGCGTATGTTTAAGATATTTTTATGACAAACGAAATGTATATCTTTATTTTTCTGGGAATAGCCTCTAAACACCTCTTTATTCTGAATGATTTTTATTGAATTTTGCATAACTGGTAAACTGTAAGAGTTAGACAATACTTACTGCACGCAAAATGTAGATCACGGAGGAACATGCAATTTATCTCATATACATTATTTTCGTAGAGTTGGACGTTTTCGAGATACTCCTTGTTATTGATTTCAGTTTTATAATACTTAAAATTTTTCTCATACGGGAACTTGTCAGCGCTTGGCCACGCAAAGAAACGGATTTCAATCCCATAGAAACCACATTTTAAAACATTTGACTGTCGGTTTAACCTAGAGTATTCCCTTATTGCCCTTCTAGTTATAAAGAACTAAGTAATAAGATCGTTTCTGTTAATGTTTCAGCATCAAATAGATAGAAAAATACGCTTATTAACAATAATTTGTTACAGAGAAGAAGAGAAAGTCATATGAATGGAGCACATCAGATTTTTCCTTGTCATATTCCACTTCATAAATTTTGGCACCGCCTCATATTGCAAACTTTTTGTTGTCATTGTTTGTGAAGAGTATAGCGAATCTAATTTTAAGAAACATTCTGCTCAGGCTGAGTTCTACATTACAAAGGATGATAAGCTTTCTTTGTGTTAAAGGAGTTTTATAGCTACGAACTGAAGTGTTTAAAAGCGACAACTACTTCCTCCTTCTGCCTTTTAAATTGCCAAAAGGTTATCGATTGAGCTATGAAAGTCTCAAGTTATCGACTTGTGGAGCTATAAAAACACAGTTGTGTTATAAAACGTGAGCAAAGTTAAAGGAAAATGCTCAATAAATACTGTCCTTATTCTTGGCATGAAATACAGGTATATTTAATTTACGAAACCAAAATGTTGCAGTTGTATAATGAACATGAATTATTCTATATAAGTAACAAATACATTGGATTAATTCAAATAATTTAATGTTATATAACATAAAAATGCCATTTCTTAAAACATATGTCCTACAAATGGTCTCTATTTCTGCAGCACCAATTTGCCAGTTACGATACGTTGTTTCTAAACGATTTTTGTAATATGTAAACTAGATAGCATACTTTTTTTTACGGATATTGTCTTAAGTTGTATACAGTGAAAACGAAAACTGCTCCAGTAAGTTATGACGCAGGATTCACTGCTAGAATTTACATGGAAGTTGTGTATCTGGTTTTATAAATAAGCAAAATTGAAAATGGAGACTATTTTAGATTCCAAGATTCCTAGGCTTCTCTTTCGTATGACTACTTTCTCTGTGTGAATTTATAGAGCAAGGTTTATTCAATCACCCACAAATTGTTGTGTACCTTAAATGCAATATTCACAGAGAGATTACACTTATTTCAGTCAAAATGATACAAAAGTCGTTTGACGATAGAAACAGAAATGAATAGTTAGTTATAGACGCCTTTAATTACTATAGTTTTCAGCGACTCATTCTATATTATGGCTAATTTTGCTCAGAGGCCTCGAAATTCTTTTACGTGGCATGACACGGGACCAACGGTTTTACTTCCCTTCCGAAAGAAGCCACGCTAAGTCAAAAATAATACATTTTCCTTCGCCGGGTTTGAACCCGCAACCTTGGGAATCATAGGCTAGAATGTTACCCCCAAAACCGCGGTGGATGATACCTGACGACAGACATTATAAGCTAGCAGGTTATAGTTTCAGAAATGGAACCATTTGCAAGGTATGATTTTCAAGAAATGCGATGTTTCCTGTGGCCAAAACATTCTTATAATTAATCTCACATATTGATTAATTTGTATAATCAATGTTTACTACACGTTTGTAAACGATTTAGTTTTATTGATTCACTCTATAACTTCCCAATGAAGAATTACACATATAAGGACGAAAGAGAATTCTATAATAATTTTATTAAGTAATTACACATTATGAATTACATATACAAGATTATTTCAGCCATTGACATGTTTAATCGATAAATGACGATTTCGACGTTAATTTTCATATGGTAAAACACTAGCTAGGTGGCCCTGGTTCGATCCCAAACACCCGCATGCTGTGGGATTTGTGGTGGACGAAACGGATCTGGGCGGGTTATCTCCGGGTCCTCCAGTTTCTCCCGCCACTCCTTCCACCAATTACTCCATCATCACCTTTCCTATCATTCATCTCCCTTTCGGTTCATATCGTCCCTTACTCAGCTGTGCCTGGCACCGGGACGACCACTCGTTTCAGGTTCTTCATTCTGTGGTTACGGTCGTTGGCTTCCCAACAGACTTCTGACCCTTACTTGCAAGTACTAGGGGGATGTCAGTCCTACATATAGGGAAGGTAAGCCGACTATGTAACGTAAAACACTAGCATTTATGCATTCCTATTATAATAATAACACTGTTTCTGCTAATGTTTTAGTATGAAATAGAAGAATAAGTTTATTAATAATATTTTGTTACAGAGATGTATAGAAAGGCATATGAATGGAGCACATCAAACATTTTTTTCCTGTAGTTGACCGTTTTAGAGGCATTCCTTGTTGTGGGTTTCAGTTTTAAAATACTCATAACTTTTCTCGTACGGGAACTTTTCAACTTCTGGCCCCGCAAAGAAACGGATTTCAATCCCAGAGCAACAATATTTTAAAACTTTTGACTGTCGGTTTAGCCTAGTGTATTCCCTTATTTCCGTCCTACTTATAACGAACTAAGTACTAAGACCATTTCTGCTAATGTTTATTTCATTAGCTTGAAGTAGATAGAAGAATAAGGCTTATTAACAATAATTTGTTGCAGACATGTAAAGAAACTCATGTGAATGGAACACATAGGATTTTTTAGCTTCTCTAGCACGTATGTACAATGTGTGTGGTATGTAAGGTAAAAGGCTGTTTGGAATAAAATGAGTGTTTTAAAGAGCCCTACATTTTTGTGCAGTGTTATCGCTTAACGTTACCCAGTTATGCAAAATTCGTTCGGAATGAAAATGGCTTTAAGGTTATTTCCAGAAAATTCAGTACATACATTTTATTTAAGTTATGTTTTTACAGACATACATATGCAGACAGATTTATAGATTATTTTATATACTGAACCTCAAAATTGTATTTCTGATTAACATGGAATTTTTGGTTGGATAGTAATGATTCCTCTAGTTACTAATACGCAAAGGATAGAGAAGGTAAAACAAGTGATAACATTTTTCTTGCTAATTTGAATTCGAAACGTAAGTTGACTAACGTCAAAAGTTAAACATTAACGTCTACCAAGTTTATAAGAAACTTAAAATGGAAGAAACAAACTCAAAAAATCTGATGTTCCATTCACGTGATTTCTCTACATCTCTGTAACACATGCTTGTTAAAAAGCTTATTCTTCTATCTACATCATGCTAATCCATAAACATTAGCAGAAATTGTCCTTATTACTTGGTCCCTTGTAAGCAGAAGGGAAAAAATCTAATGTGTTCCATTCACATGATGTCCTCTAGCTGCTCGGCAAACAAACATTTTATTCAAAAGCTTAATCTGTTATCTGCATCATGCTAATTAAGAAAAACATAAGCAGAATCAGCTTCCTTGTAAGCAGAAGAGAAATAAGAAGATGCACAGGATAAAGCGATAGTCTCGTCGAAAAATGTTCTAAGTAAACGGTAGTTTAGGGTGGGAGATTTTCTTGAAAATCTTCGTGTTGCATCCTTGGAAGATACTGAACTTAAATATCAGGTTTGGTATTTAATGGACTTTTCGTTTTTGAGGTTTGTTGCCCACAGACACACACGTGGAAATTTTTCTAAAAATGCTTGTTTTGAATTCAGGGGATCTCAAACCATATATTTGCAGTGAAATCTCGGTATTGAATTTTTGGGTGCAATACAATACCTTCTCTATACACCATGTACATAATATGTGTAGAGAAAGTAAAAAAAAAGTGTTGTGCTTTACTCACTTTTTAAACCAACACCAGGGATATCTGTTCAAAACCGTATTCAAAAATCATTAAATTCTTATAAAAAGAAAATCTGAGATTAACAATTATGTGATTTTCCCTTTATCATTTATTTTAATAAATACGAGTATTCTGCGAATGTTTAATAGAGACGTTATTTTTATTTTTTCTAGCATGTATGTATTGTGTTCATTATAGTTAGATAAGTTATTGCATTCCATCCAAAAATTCGGTACCGAGACTTCACCGGAAATACACAGTTTAGGTTCCCCTGAATGCAGAATAAAACATTTTTAGAAAAAGTTTTGCGTGTGTCCGTGTGACTGTGATCACAACTCAAAAATGAAAAGTGGATTAAATATCAAACCTAGCATCTTTCATGGATGCGACACGAAGATTTCCGGGAAATTCCCCCCCCCCAAATACCCTTTATATAGAAAACATTCTAAAATGTAGATTTTCTCGAAAATGTGTCTAACGATATTGATTAACATTCCGAATTTAAATATTTACATGACATATAAAATGCTAATCTTGAATTTTCTGGGAACAATCTCTAAAGATCTGGATACGTTTTGCATGACTGATAAACCGTAAGAGATAGACAAAACTTACTGCACAAAAATGTAGATCACCATTTATGTCATATACACCTTTTTCTATAGAGCTTACCATTTCAGAGATATTCCCTGTTATAGGCTTTAATTTTAAAATGCTTAAAACTTTTTTCAAAGGTGAGGCCCTTATTCATTGCATATCTCTTCTGTTTTACACCTTGCACATGAAAAGAGAACAGATTTTCAATGAAAAACGCATAGAGACAACTTTTTAAAAATATTTGAGTGTCGCTTTAGCCTAGGGTATTCCCTTATTTCCTTTCTACTTGTAAGGAACTAATAAATAAGACCATTTTCGGTAGTGTTTATTTTTATTTTTAATAATCTTTTGTAAAAATAGTTTATTTGTAGAAAAGATGAAGTCAAGTTAATGGAACACATCGGCTTTTTCTTCCAACTTCCTGCTAATCGTGATGAATAATGGCCTAATTTACGAGCATTGGAGGTTTCAATATATTTTTGTTATAGGTAAACTAGAATATATAGGAAGCAGAAATGACAATGAATTGTTTAAAACATAGATCAATGTTATAGTCTTTATCCTACACACTTAACTTGAACACATAAGAAATAAAAGAGCGATCTTAAGCACGTGCATCTCTGAAATTTGACCAAATATTGTGAGAATTAAAATGTATTTTTCGAATATAAAATGATATGCATTCTAAACTTTAAAATAATAAATCGTTTTTCTCTCTTGATGCACTGTAACTACCAATTAACTGAATGTATAAATGGGTAGGCGCGTGCTTACTAATAAGACTCCCACTTTAAACCTTATTCTCTCGCAAACTTTTTCCAACACACCATGTAATGTTTTACTAATTTGTTTCAAAATTGCTATGTTACCCCTCAAAATCACAGTAAATAAATTGCCCATATAGTTTTTTTCGAAATAATGCTCCAATTTTGAGAAATTTAGAGTTTTGCAGGGTATGAAGAACAATACTTTTTCTACACTAATTAGGGCTAATACAAAATAATATAACATGAAAGATCTATTTTAAATTCATTTGCTGTAAATTTGACATCTTGATGAGAATATTTTGAAAAATGTAGCACGTGTCTCATTTTTATTTTCTCTAGCACGTATGTAGTACGACGTATCTACATACAATGAGGAATTTAGGTATTGTATTCCACCCCAAAATTCGATGTTGAGATTTCTCAGAAATATATGTTCTGAGGTTCCCTGAGTCCGAAAAAAGCATTTATTGAAAAACGTTCGTGTGTTTGTGTATGTCTGTAGACAGTATAGCTGAAACACGAAAACACCGTTAAAAATCCGAACTTGGTATTTATGTTTAGTATTTTCCAAGGATACGACCCTAAGATTTTCAAGAGAAGCTCCCCACCACAAATTACCTTTTTACAATGTTTTTCTCAAAATTGTCTATAGTAATTTAGATTAAAATACCGCATATTAAAGATATTTACATCACAAATAAAATGTATATTTTGAATTTTCTGGAAACACCCTCTGAAGCCGTCTTTATCCTAGAGGAACTTCGCAGAATTTTGCATAACGGTAACTTTATTACACAAATATGTGGATCTTATTAAAACACATCATTTATGTCATATACGTGTTTCTTATGGAGTTGAACATTTTCGAGATATTCTTTGTTATTTGTTCCAATTTTAAATAACGTATCTCACTCGGAATCATTATAAGCGATCCGAACTTCATTCGCATCGTGTAGCGACCAGCTTTTAAAAAAAAGTTACTATCGCTTTAGCCTAATGTATTCCCTTATTTCCCTTCTATTAGTACTCACAAGAAAATAATCTTTTGTACGAATAGTTTATAGGTATATGGAACAGCTAGAGAAAGTTATGTGAATGGAACACATGAGATTTCTATTATAACAATGCATGTAGACAATAAAAACTATTATTTAAATAAACATGCAAGCTATAATGTTGATATATTGCAAAAATATAACTATTATTGAGTATAATAATTGGTATAAATTTCAGCAAGCTGTCTTACATATTGCGGATTTTCCAAATTTCACAGATACATCACCTTAACTTTATAAAAGTATTGTCTAAATTATTGAAAATGTCTGATAATACATAAATTCCAAATATTTCAGAAGTGAGTAGTAAAAAGGAAAACGAATTTGAGACATAAACTGCAGTTTACTCAGCTTTACATTCTAGTTTTAGGAATAGTCGTTTCCCACCTGTAGAGCTTTCAGGGAATTTGATGTGAACTTCGCACCCAAATTAAAACCAATTTTTGCAAGCGATTTATTTTATATCATGCAAGTATCTCAAACATAAAATATTTTATTCAAAACTTTATTTTGAGAAAATATAAGGTAACGGAAACTATATCATTTGGGATGGTTTTGCTTGAAAATTAGGGCCTTAAAGAAGTCTGATTATCCAAGAAATTTGTAATTAAATTTGTAATTTCGTTTTAGAGTGACACTGTGCGTAGTTCCCTTTAACTCATACAAATAATGTCAAATAGAATGCTTTCCAAGCGTTTCAATTCATTTCTGATACTATATTTTAAGGCAATGAAAATGCTGCTTTTGTTTCTCGTGTAGTTATGAAAACAGTATACAATTCGAAAATAAGCATATAGCGACTTGCTGTTTAAAAGTATTGCTTTAGCTACAGCCTTCTGCGCCTGCATTGCCATCTACAAGGAGTAGATGCAGTAGATTGAAAAACAATCATTTATATGATTAATTTGGAGAAGAGATTTAAAAGTGAGTTACTGAGCAGCGAAAATCTCGTAAATGCAACATATAAGATTCTTTTAAAAAGTATTTTATACGCAGTGTTAACCTTTGGTATCTTCAGGAAAATAAACTTATCCCAATAAACACTAAATATGTGATATAACGTGTGTACATATAGTATACCTGTGCATAATTTTAAAATTACAAACCTTTCAGTTTAGTTACTTGAACACTATTGACTTTTTTAAAGTTCATGTTTTCTATAAATATAAAAAGTCACAGAATTTGTCTAAAATATTAAAATGATATCCGTTATATAATAAGAACAAATTCTGTGTGTTACATTCACGTGACTTTCTCTTTCTAATCTGCAACAACTTTTTAAGAAGAGTATTCCTCTATTTTACGTTAATCCAGACAAACGTTGAGATAAATTCATTTATTACATGCACATTTCCTTTTAAATACAAATTAATGATGAAATACACTAGTCTAAAGCGACAGTCAAATCTTTTAAAAGATGGTCGCCATGTAATAGGTCTTTTCTTGATCGGGGGTATAAAAACCTCACCTGAGGGAAATATTTTAAAATTGAAGCCAATAATGAGAAATACTTTGGAAATGGTGAACTACACAAACAAATCCTATTGGATACACATTTTGTGTTTTAACGAGATCCATATTTTTTGTTTAATAATATATTGTCGACCTCTTACGGTTTACCGGTTGTGCAAAAGTCTTCCAAAATGAAGAGGGCATCAGAGGATATACCCCAAAAAATTCAATACATACATTTTATTTGCGTTCTAAATATCTTTAATATATGGTATTTTATAAGAATCTTTAAAGCCATTTTTGAGAATATCTAATATTTTGATATATCTTTATGTAAGTGGTAAGTTGGGGATGGAGGGATTTCTCCAAAAAATCTTCTTTTAGCATCCTTGGAAGATTCTGAACTTACATACCAAGTTTAGTATGTAACCGACTTTTCGTTATAAGTTAAGCTCCCCCCCCTCCTTCCACACACACATACACACATGAACACGTACTTACACATATGGACCATATTAAAAACCATTTCAGAGGTCCTCAAAACATGTATTTACGGTAAAATATCGGTATAGAAGTTGTGGGTGGAATACAATACCTTCTTTGCCTACTATTACATTGGGCATATGTGCCAGAGAAAGTATAAACTGAGAGTCTGACGCAAAATTGTGTCAGAAAAACCTATCTAAATGACAAAATCTGTTTTAGGTAATTTTATGAAAATACTCTATTTCATAAAACATTGAAAAAAATGTTCATTTCTTCTATTACAAAATATCAAAATTTGATGAGCTGTACTCACATTATTTGTTCTACTCACTCTTGTACTCAACTATTCATACAAACACTTATTCGTCTATCTACTTCATGTTAATCGACATAAAACATTTGCATGGTTAAGAGACAGAAACAGGAAAAAAAAAATGACCGCATTTGAAAGAACTTAAGTATTAAGAACTTAAAAATGCAAACTAATAATGAGCAGTATCCCGGAAATTATTAACGCAAAAGAAAAAAATCAATGTATCTGACAAATTGTGCGCTTTACTACATTTTGAGTATAGCGAGATTTTGTTTATCTCTTACAATTTACCAGATATGCAAAAGTCATTCAGAATGAAGAGGACTTCAGGAGATGTTCTCAGAAAAGTCAAAATGCTATTTAATATGTCATGAAAATATCTTAAACACTTGATATTATAATTAAAATTGTCAGAACCGTTTTTATAAAATAAAAATGTTTGAAAAACGATCCATGCAAAGAGCAGCTTGAGTTTTTTTTTTTCGCCTTTCTTTTTTATTTTTCGTTTCACAAGACCTTTTCTAAGAATCTAATGTTCCATTCACATGACTTTCTGTCTGTACCTATGCTGCAACAATTTATTCTTACAAAAGCGTGTTTTAATATCACCAAAATTATCATTATTTTGGCTAAGCGAACCAGCAGTCACTCACTAGAGTTGGTTTAAAGGAAACAGATTTCTTAAAATAATATTTAAGCTGATTTATCTCTTACTGGGTATTATGAAAATTGAAACATAAACAACGAAAAGCAAAGAGCATAAACCAAAAGAAAAAATACTTGAAAATAGTTTCTACTGTAACAAATATTTAGGTATGAATTAAGCTTTAAATGAAACAGTTTTGCGGAATGTGTCCAGTCAGCACTCCTCTGAAGCAAAAGCCTCTGGGAAGAACTTCACAAACTGTATGGTTAATACCGTTAAGTTAGATGTTTTCGTTTGCTTATAAAATCATAAGAGCCGTGAATAGGTTTCTCCGTGTAAAAACAAACGCGACAGTTAATGAGTTATGTATAATCAACATGAAAAATTCAAACAGCTCTCATTATATGTTGTCGGCTCTTGATGAAGAGCATAATTTCCTAAAAAAATCTATAAAAGCTGAATAAGATGCAATAGTTTTTCATACAGGTCCTATATATTACCACACCGATAAAAAGAAGCATTTTTCTAACCGTTGTTTTATTGTTATTCACGATGTACTGTGAACTTCCCAATAGAAAGGTTTATTTAAAAGCGAGAAGCTATTGTAGTTGGTCATGAGCTCTCGGTTCAAACAAATGAGTATCGCGTTAAAAAGAAAGAAGGAAATAAAGAAAGTGTCGCTAAGTTTCAAGCATGCCCGTTACATGACACTTCTTAGGAAAGGGCAACACTTTAACACAGAGTATCTTAAAAACGGTTAATTCTACGAGAAAGTTTATTTGCATTAATTGTATATTTTAAAGGTCTCTAGGTGTTTTATGCAGTAAAATTTTGTCTAAGTTTTATGGTTTATCAGATATGCAAAATTCATTGAGACTAAGACTTAGGAGCTTATTCCCAGAAAATTGAAGGTTTACAATTTATTTATCATGAAACTATCTTCAGCTTATGACATTTTAATAAACGTCGTTAGTGACATTTTTGAGAGAATTAAACTTTTCGACAAATTTTTCATGTAAAGGATAACTTGGGGTAGAGTGATTTTCTTGTAAATCTCGAAGATACTGCATTTAAATATCAAATTTGGTGTTTAACCAACCCTTTGTTAATAAGTCATCGTGTTCACAGACACACGAAAACACACGCACACACACATACACACACGGACCGTTTTCTAAAAATGATTTTTTGGGCCCAGGTGACTTCAAAACATATATTTTAGATAACATTCGGTGTAGACTTTTTGGGTGGAATGCAATACCATCTCTGTACACTGCCTGTGTACATAGTACAGAGAGAAAGTAAAAATGTATTGGGGGGTTTCAGGTTCCCTCAAAACACATATTTCTGGTAAAATTTCGAAATAGCATGTTTGAGTGGAATGCAATACTCTCCCTACTTAGGCACTAATACGTAGTAGTGAAAGTAAAAACAATGCTCTGAGATATCCACAAATTTTGTATTATTACGTTCTCTACACGCACTACTACGTACATCATGTATAGAGGTGTTGTATTGAACCCAAAAATTCGATACCGAGATTTCACCGGAAATACATGTATTGGGATCCCCTGAATCCCAAAAAAAGTTTTAGAAAAAAGGTCCATATGCATGTCTGTGTGTGTCTGTGGGCAGCATAGATCAAAAACGAAAAGTCCATTAAATACTAAACTTGATATTTAAGGATGCGACACGAAGATTTTCAAGGAAATTCTCCTACCTCCAACTACCCTTTACATGGAAAAAATTTCGAACATTTTAATTTTCTCAAAAGTGGCCCTTACAGTTTTGATTAAAGTCTCCTATATTTAAGACATTTACATGAAAAATAAAATGTATATCTTACATTTTCTGGAAATAGCCTCAAAAGACCTCTTTATTCTGGATGAATTGTTTTGAATTTTGCAAACCTATTAAACCGTAAGAAATAGAAAAAAAAATTACTACAAAAAATTGTAGAGCTCCTTAAAAATCAAGGTTTATTTCATATACATTTTTCCCACGGAGTTGGCCATTTTCAAGACATTCCTTGTTACTGACTTAAGTTTCAAAATACCTAAAGTTTTCTCGTTAAGGAACTTGTCAACTCCTCGCCACGCAAAGAAACGGATTTCAATCCCATAGCAACCATATTTTAATACATGTGACTGTCGGTTTAGCCTAGTGTATTCTCTCTTATTTCCCTTCTACTTATAAGGAACTATGTAATAAGAACCGTTTCTGCTAGTGTTTATCTCGATTAGCACGAAGTGGATAGAAGAATAAGATTATTAACAATAATCTGTTACAGAGGTGTAGGGATAGTCATGGGAATGGAACAGATCAGATTTTTTATCAGCTTTCTCATTAGTAAGAGAAACTGATAAAAATTGATCATATCCTGAAAGCCTATATTTTCTGTAAAATTTAGGTTTTGTCACAATCTTGTGTCAAGCAATTACATTATTGATATTTATGTTGGCACCCCACGACTAGCAATAGTAGAAACCAATAATTTCAGAATATACTTTCAATGCTGCTACTGTGGATGTTAACTGCTGTACATTGGGCTTAGAATATGTGATCAAAATGTACTCAACTTTAAAATATTTCGCTTATTCAAAATGATTCGTATGATAGATCTCACAGTTTCTAAAACATATATTCTTTTGTTGATTCGAGTCAAACAGATGACCTTGTAACAGAATTATATTTTAAATTATATATGGATATATGCCTTTGAGGGTAAAATTAATTTTTAAATGCAATACCTTGGAAATTTTAAAAATATATGGAAATAAAACTTATAGCATATCATTGGTTGCACAATACAAATTATGGGTATATTTTCAGTTAAACCGACCGAAAACGTTTTGAAAATAGGATTTTCAATGGTGTATTCCTTTAAGAAAACAACACTGATGAAATTTTTGGGTCATCTTGGCGACTGATACACTGACCTACATGGGCGTTTCTCAATGGCAGACCAGTTCGTAGTAACATATTGTTTGTGTTAAAGCATTCTTTTCTAATGCAAAATGCCACTATTCATAAAAAATATGATACATGATATGAATTCATTCAAACCAGAATGTTTTAATGAGAAAATTAAACTATTTGTTTAAATAGCACTCTAATGCATTTACACACAACCAGTAAAATGTTTAAACATGCAGTTTTCTCTTATAAATGTATTTTACTCACAGCGATATCCAAAAATAAACGAATTCTGCCCATATATGGAAGCTCAAATCAGCATCACTCAACAGTCACAGAGGTAACGACTTTTTGATAATGGTAGGGTTAGTTCCGACAGAGAAAGGTATATCTTACATATCTGCAACACTGCCGCGCATGCACGCGCCAAAATACACCGTCGTGTTAAACCTTATGAACATTTTATGTTTTGAGTTTTGTTCCTAGCTTATCACTATCGTGTTCCCGGAAAATACTTAAAATTAGCATAATATGAACATTCGTTTGCTCAAAATCAGAGAGAACATGAAGCAGCAGACATATTTGCCTACCAGATATAATATTTGAATCATGAAATGGGAGGCAGTACCTCATGGCTGCTGTTACTCGATGCTCAACTAGTAGAAGCCGCAGATGAGATGACAAAAACAAATCACTACATAGCCACTCTTTTGTTTTATCATGATCTCTGAGCTGCAAGCTTGTGTCCTACATACTGTTGAGATGTACAGAGCAACGGCCGACAAGCAAGCAAGGGTACGTTAGCCGCCTCCTCGTTGTTACCCCTTATTGATTTCCAATGCTGCGCCTAATGACGCAACCCGCCCGGCTTGGTCAACGTAGTGGAATACGACCGTGCCGTCAGTCTGTCTTCGACCAAGGCAATGAAAAGAGGATTGTTTTCGTTCAGCACACCCCTCTAGTGTCAATTTCGTTGTGAATATTGCGCTTGAAATCTCGGTCTGCGCAAACACTCTTCGGTGTATCTTATGATGCCCCGTAGGTATCGCCATCAATAAAATTGGAGAAAGCAGTACATGCTCTTCTTGTTGAAATAAAACAAAAATCTGTGTTCCATTCACATGACTTTCGCTACTTATTTTTCAAACAAACTATTCTTATAAAATAATGTTCTTCTATCTACTTCATGCTGTGGAGATACACATTAGCACAAATGACCTTATTACTTAGTTCCTTGTAATTAGAAGGTAAATAAGGGAATACACTAGGCTGTATAATAATAAAATCTTTTAAAAGCTATCGCTATACATTGAAAGTTGTTCTTTTTTCATGACCAGAAGTAAAACAGAAGAAAAACGATGACTTCCCGTTTTAGAAAAGTATACACATTTTAAAATTGTAACCAATAACAGGAATATATCGGAAATGGTTAATTCAAAATAATGTATTCGACATAAATTATGTGCTATAAGGAGATCTACATGTGGTAGAGTTTTGTCCATCTCTTACGCTTTACCGTCTATACAAAATTATTCCAAAATGAAGAGGGTTCTAGAAGTTCTTCCTAGAAAATTCAAGATATACGTTTTATTTGCTATGTAGTATAAATATCTTCAATAATCAAATTTAAGTCAAAATCAATAGAGCCTTTTTTGGGAAAATCGAAAATTTCGAAACATGTTCCATGTAAAGGGTAGTTTCGCCTTGGATAATTTTCTTAAAAATCTTCGTGTTGCATCCTTGGAAGATACTAAACTTAAAACCAAGTTTGGTACTTTTATTTGTTGAATTATGTTGTTCACAGACGCATAGGTACACAGACCCTTTACGAATAATGATTTTAAGGACTCGGGTATCATCCTAACCCGTATTTAAGTGAAATCGGTAATGAATTTTTGAGTACAATGAAATACCTTATTTACCTACTATGTACTTTGCATACTTGGTAGAGAAAGTAAAATTCAAGATCAAAATTCGAATTAAAACAGTAACAACACTTTAGGAGACAATAATAATAATAATAATAATAATAATAATAATAATAATAATAATAATAAAACTGACGTTTATGAATTTCCCTGCTAAATTACAAATTCTATATCGCAATTAACCTCTTTGTAAAACAAATGACATTGTCATCAGCAGGCATTTTCCATTACTTGACTTCATGTGTAGATTTTGGGTTACATTGAGGAACGAGTTTTGGTAAGTTACCCAACGAGTCTAGTAAGTAATATTGCCCCTCTCAGCTTCTTTTTCTTCTTTTAGTATGGGGCTTACCCCTCCCGCCCCCCCGGAATTTATAAGCTAATTCCTATAGTCAGATGCTTGTCGAGAAGCAGAGGACCTATAGGTCAGATAGAGAATCCAAGATGAGGGATCAGGGTGAACGTGAGGAAGTAGATTATATGACATTTAGGCAAAATGGGTGACAGGAAAACAATTGTTCGAATCAATGGCGGGAGAAACCGAAGGACCCGGAGAAAACTCACCCAGAGGCCGTTTCGTCTGCCACAAATTCCACATGTGGTCTCCTGGAATTGAATTCGGGCCATGAGAGGTGTCCACGGCGCCGCCGCCTCTGCTAACTAAGTGGGAAAATTCAAAGACCGAGAATGGCTATGCATATCCTTAAGGAAAAGATGCGTACAACGAATGAAAATAACTCTAGCATACTTTTATTGTTTTCTGAAAACTTAGTTCTACTGCTTTTGTCAGAAAAGTGCAATCTTTGCTTCTTTTCAATCATAAAGGTTATGCGATTTATAACGCTTTAATTTGAAGTGACCCTCTTAAGACGTCATATATCTTGAGGCCAATGAAAAAAGAAAGAAAACAAACATGTGTTTGAAACAATGGCTGCTCATTATATAGTTTCTCTGGATGTTTATAATTGCCCATTTTAGAATTACACATCCTTTGAAATCTAAATTAAAAGAATGCATCTGAAAATCGGGAACTTTACTACTCTTCATGGACTATCATACCTAATTTGAAACTGAATCACTCTAAAGCTAAAATATGGATTCCTTAAGGAGTGTGGGTAGTGTGAGCATTATATGGACATACAGCTAACCCAAGATGTGCGAATTTCTCTGGCTGTAATTTATAGATCAATGTAAAAAGAATATGGTGTAATCTGAATATATGCACGAATGTTTCTTTAAATATTTATTAGCATATATTTTGTAGTTTGCCTGAAAAACAATTTAACTTCAAAAAATCGTTGGCTAAATAATTGGCCAAAATGTGTCATTTTTGTTTTGTTTTGCTTTTTCATTTATATAGTCCCTTTTAACATCGAAGGTCATATCGGGGTTTTACATTAGAAGGTCTGTAGGTTCTTTACGTTGGGTTTAAAGAGTTTTATTTTCTTTAAACACACACATTCAATCTCACATACATACTTTCCTGGGGGGATAGTGAATAATTCTGGTTAAAGAAAAATTCCCCGCCCCAGCCGGGAATCGAACCCGGAACCTCCGAGTGAGAAGCCAGCGAGCTGTCCACTCGATCACAGAGGCAGGCTTATTGTTTTTATGTTCCCTTTTCTGAGAAACCAGTTGTAACAGAAAGCTGAAACTTTTACTAAAGGGAAAACTGCAAGTCATTTGGTCCGAGTCAAGCTGCATTCCGCGCCAAAACAGTCTCTATTTTACGGCCGAAAATATGCTGTTGGTGAGGTGTGGGTAGGCCCGCTGGGTTCTCTATCTCGCCTGTGGATTAGGATGGGGAGCGCCCAGGTTGAACAAGCGGTGGTACGACATGCCTGGATGATGACGTGGTAAGTGAAAACACCCGGTGTGTGAACTGAATGGTAAGTGAGGGGTGAATTGAGTAAAATTAAACAAAGGCCCTTCCTTCAAAAAAAAAAAAAAAAAAAAAAAATTGTCCAAAATTCTAACTTTTAAGAAAAAATGAAAGCATTGGTCCCATTAACAATACTTTTAGTTTATTTTTATAATCATAGATTCCATCCTGTTTTGTAAATTTTGAAAAATACTACTATATTCATTTTTTTAGCTATTAGTGCATATTATTGAATTTTCAACTTGAAATACACAAAATTATGGCCATGTGTTATTAGTGAAAACAAATTTCGGATTTTTGTCAATTTTTTCCATCGTAGTGTCCCCTTAATTCAGCGAGGAGGTGTTTCCCGCCGAAAAATATGTTAGCAGTGAAAAGGTTAAATGATCAGTAAACCACATATATTTTGAATCAGAAAGAATCATAATTTTTTTCCGTTAAAAAAAAGAAAATGTCATTTTTTGTCATTTTACACTACTCACTCCCCTTATGTGATGACGTCAGCTGTTGCTAGGGTTTTAAACGACTGGCTGTGAAGGAGTTTATTCTGCATATTCGTGTATTGTTTTGTGAGGTTACTTTAAAAATACTATATTAATTATTTAGCACTCTTAGATAAATACAATTGTTAGGAATATAGCTGTACTTATGTTCTGTAATTATGTTAAAGGTTCATAGTTATTAGATAGGTAGATATAGCCGCTCGTCATGGGCGATGCATTGCAATATAACATGGTGATTTACAAAGGCCGAGTTAATAATTAAACGCTGCTTTTATGCGTTATCCTAATAATGAAATGAGTAATGTTATGTAAATATTTTACTATCCAAAGACTTAACAAAATAGAGTTCTTAGCGAATTAACCTCACATTTGCATACATTTGGCATAACCTTTGAAGATCACGCCTATGCATGAAACTTTCATGTTTGGACCAGTAATGGATTTCCCTCTGAACATGTTTGAATGTATTAAATGCAATGTTATAAGGGTTGAGTTGTTTTTTTGTGGGTAAAAGATCTAATTTCGACGAAATATTTTTTTACGGTTTCCGCTATTTTTCCGTATGCAGTGATTATCGTAAACGCCACCCAACACGATGTTATAATACGTTTTGTAATGAATTGAGTTTAAAGTAAATTACAGTGTAAGATTACTTAATAAGATCAGAAGGTGTTTTCTTTCACTGATCACCATTTATATCACTGCACAATCAAGAAACATAACAATCATATATAAAATAAAAATCCAACAGTAAATGAAAACCTTCATTTCAAACATACCGTGCAACGATCATGAATACAACTTCACAGAAAAATTATATACAAAATAAAATGACCCTCTTGTTGGATATTTTATAAGAGCAAAATGTTTGAGAGTACACTTAATAATAATAATAATGCTAATAATAATAATGATGATGATAATTATTATTATTATTATTATTATTATTATTATTATTATTATTTTACAGAAAAAGTTAGCACTGGACCTTATAGCTTTTGTTTGTTTGGTATTATAGAGATATGCAAATATGTTGGAGAAACAGGTCACACGACACATAGTTTAAAATATTCAGAGTGAAGTAATAATTTAATTATACTCGACGCTTTTTTTAATACAGTTCTGGAGGCCGGAAAAGCTGAAAGAGAATCAAATCAAATACTGAAGTGAATTAAAAGAATGGGCTGATTTTTAATTATGACTAATCAGTGCAATATGTAATTATAAACACAAAATTTACGTGCACCTTGCTGTAAACCCAGCAATCGCGTAGGCAAGATGATATAATGAAGTCCAAATAGCATAGGTACGTTTGCATAGGTACGGTTAGTTAGATTATGTAAGGTTTGCTTTTCCAGTTTGAGATTGACACGATATTTGTAATTTGAAATTACAAGCTATTTTGAAACCTAAATTCCGGAATTTCATAATTCGAGAATAATACCTGGTCTTATTAATATAAATCAGAGTACAGTACCTATTACGGAAAGGGCAAATGCAGCGAAACTAAGCATAAAACTTAAGGTATGAACTTGCTAACCTTCCTTTAGGCTTCCTTTTCTTAGATTATTCAGAGAGAGAAAAAAAAAGAGGGGTAAGTTTTCTTAGAATTTAAAGACCCGCCTTTAATATGGCAACTGCGCATTAGAAAGTGTTTTGAAAGCTTCCATCAGCTCTCCTACAGACAATAAATAAATATGTAAAACAAAAGCACCGCCATATGCTGCTGTTTTCTCAATTTTTCAATATAATATTTCTGTATGTATAAGTATGTTATTTACCTAATAGTAGTCTTGCACTTCTGGCTTCATTTTTGTCATATGACCTTAGTCATGTTTTAGCTTTCAGGGCCAAAATACACAACCATTACGAGAAAAAAAGTGCCCTTGGCCCCATCTCAACTATTCTAAATATAGAGGCTCCACCCAGAAAGATTGAATTTCGTGTATTCTAACACAATTACACTTAAAATTATTATTTGTATTAGAGGCATATATAAACCTGCAAAAGGAATCAGAGTTGTATATAAAGAAGGCTGTGCATGGCAATAGCTAGCTCAGACGGGAGTCTATATAGCATACACGGTGTAAGCGCACAGGCGAAAGAATAGCTTTTCGTACAAAGTAAACTCGGGGTACCTGTCTAAAGCCATCTAGGAAAGGGAATGGTAGAATTCCCATTGTAGTAGATGCTCCTGAAAATTAATATATTCGCCATAATAGGTATATAATTAACCACTTTACCGGTTTCAAAATGTTTCTTCTTGGTAATTTTTAAGAAGTTGTATTTTAATTATTTATAAACGAGCTAGGCACAATACTCGGCCTTGCCCATAGTTTAGGCTCTCTAAACACAAGTATAATTGTCCACCATTTTGGTTCAAACCCGGATCGACAGTCATGGCCAGCCGTTGATACAAATGTTTACTTTTCCCTCGTTACGGCTGCCCTCAAATCAAAATAAACTGAACACATGTAATTTTAAGGATATATTATGTTTGCTTCAATTTTTTTCGTATGAGTTACTTCTTCATTCATTGATTTAACACGTTATGCAATAGCGCTTTCATGATTTAATTGAATAGTTGGTCTCTTCCTCGCGGAAAAAACATATCTGAATTTACATGGCGGAAGCAGTTTCTTTCACGCACGCACGCACACACACGCACGCACACACACATATGATCGTTTAGAATAGATACTACGTAAGATTCGAAAATAAATATATCAAGCTTTTATTGGTGGACTTGGATTTCCGTTGGCGAAACTGTAAAGATAGTTCTGTGTATTATAAGCAGGTTTTGAGGTTAGTGATTGTTTTGGGGAAGAATAAATTGCGAGATTATCGGAACGATAAAAAATAGCTCTTGCGCGTTTTATTACAGCAGTTTCTGGCAAATTTTAATGAAAAGAAAATGAGTGTGCAGCGTGTTGCAAAGAGTACAGGGGAATATAGTCTCTCTTGTGTATTCAGTACGATTTGAATACGTAGGTGCTTCCATGCAACATATTATTTCAAAGAATTTGAATTCGCGTTTCCAAGTAGTATTCAATATGGAATGAGTGCTCAAATAGAGTGTGGTGGTAGTGTGTTTGCCTCACATTTAAAAGGTCGCAAATTGGAATCTTGCTTAGGAAGAGGTACCTGGCTAAGGCTTTTCTTTCGGGATTTTCCCTATCCTGAGAAGACGAATGTCGAGTAGCTTTAAGCTCCATGGACCCGAGATCATTTGAGCATCATTTCACTAATTTCATTCAGCGTCCGATATGATCAACCAGGTTAAAGGACATTAAGCTTAAAAGAATCCTTTTTAAATGATTTACGGCACGTAAAAGAATCTCAAGCCTGATAGGCCTGTGAGCAAAATTAAGTGTTTTTTCACGCCCAGATTAGAATGGGACGATGAGAACCACAGTAGTTAAAGAGCGTCCATAAATAACACGCCATTTACATCTATATTTTTTCCTTTAAAATTGATAATTTTTTTTCTTCTTTCAGCATTTCCTATGCTAATTTAAGGCAGATACGAAATCACTTAAGCTAAAAGCAAAATAGTCGCATGGATAATTTAATAGGTCGTTCACATGTTTAATATTTTCATTACCTATTCATACGTTTTAAATCGTATTCTACATTTAACAGTTCGTTTACATATTCATAAATGTCATTCACATAAAACCAGAAGAAAAAAAATACAAACTGAATTTTTTCTCAATCAGTCTAAAATTAGCCTTTTCTAACCTCTCTAAGATTTAATAAGAGTAAAGCATCAGATGAAATGAAATACGCTATTTTATTCGTTTTCGAACCCAGGACTTGTGTTGAGTGAAAGTTCCAATAGAAGTAGTTACTTGGGCATAGGCTAGCATTAAATAACTGTAGAATATTATCAAAGATAATGTCATAGGTGTTTAACATAACCAATAAATTCTCGTGCGGAGTGGTCTTATCTGGGAAGATAAGACCACTGATATTACCTGAACTATTTCATAAATATGAATTTAAATACTATACCGCAAAGATTTGATCAGTAAATATTCGATTCTATAAAACTAACCTGGCGACTCTGACTAAACAAGAGAATGAGCAAGTGATAAATGGTACTACACAAAAGAATGACCAGGTATTAAATCATATGTGATAAACTAAGGCATCTGTGTATAAAATAGCCAATACAAAACATAACTTTTAGAACATACACCTTATGCAAGAACTGACACTTACTTTACAAATCCTAGCGAAGGAATTGGTTGCACTTATCCGTCCATAATTTTGGAGTCAAACTGAACTGCTGAAATCATCCGTCGGGAACCGGAATAATTGCACTATTCATGGGACCCATTGGAACAATTTGTGTCTGGCAACATCCATATTGAAAATACACTCAAAATTAAAATTTCGTAAAATACCCGATGACTTCCATTTACCACCATGTGCTTACATAAGGAGAAACTGCATTTTTATCCCCTTGTTAAAGTTCCTCTTGAACCAAAATGGGGGGGGGGCAGTTACACCCCCTCTTTATAGTGCCTTATTCTTTCAACATTTAACCTTAGGTTGCATTTGTCCAATATCCGAGAGTTTCTTGGACGCATTTATAAATTGTTACACAGCTTTCTTAAACAAATAGTTAATTAAAAATCTCAAGGCACTATAAAGAAAAAAAAGTAACTGACAAAACACTATGCAAAAGCATGGTTGAACAACGACAAACCCAAAGTTTATAACGATGATTTCTTCTAAATGCAGATGTGGCTTTCATGTAATTATATTTGCGTTGCCTGGTCGCTATTTGCAGAGAAAATATCTATGGGAAAGAAGAATAAGCACTTTAAATAACTCAACATATCCTTGTTTATTCCCAGTGACTACTAAGAAAACACAAAACAAAAGGAAATACAACAAAATTAACATAAAAGAGAAAAGGAAGAAGGAAAGTGGTACTTTATTTGGATCGATGGTGTTGATGTCAATTTGCACTATTATTTAATACGTCACCAGATTTTGTTTACCTGCTTATAAAACTTCACAAATTCCTATAGAGAAAGATACCCGCTGCTTACAAAAGCTGAGAAGCCACACATATTATCGGCTCTGACAACAAATTGGGCTGTCTGTCTGGTTTTCATCTTTGCTATAGCAGTTTCTTAGATTGAGAAATGAGGACAAAAGCTGCTGAAAAAATGCCTAAAAGGGATAAAGACGCCTACCTAGATTTTTACATGGATAATGCACATTCACTACCACATGATAGCCTTCATAAGGGCGGGGAGGGAATGGACAATTTACCTTATTTCCAAAGAATAATAAATTACCTCATTACTGTTTTCTGTGATGCAAAAGAAATAAATATAGGCTTGTAAGCTCAAATTGTCAAGTTTATTTATGCATGAACAAAGACAGAATGCATTTTAAAATGTTCCATGTGCTGTATGCATGTTGTGTGTACGTAAGAAGGCTGTGGTTGACGTCACATTCTGTATGTGTTTTTTTAGCTTTCTTGATGTAAGATGTAACATGCAGCATCAGTGGCGGCTCGCGGCCAAATTATGTGGTAGGGCACAATTGTAAAATTCACTAAAATAACAATTAAATTGAGTGTCATTTATGGACGATCTTTAACTTCTGCGGTTCTAGGCGTTCCATTCTATTTTAAGCGTGAAAGACACTTTGCTCTGAGGCCTCTTTTATCAGGCTTGGGTATGTTTTTTACGTGCCGTAAATCTATGACTCGAAACCAACGGCCTTTCTTCCATTCTGAAAGAAGAGATTTTTACGCCGGAAAAAAATTCTCCGCTGCTTTTGAAACCGCGACCTTGGAAGCCAGAGATTAATGCCTATCGTCATAAATAGACTAAATACAATTGGTGGAAACTAAAAACTATCAGTGGAAATGCACTGCTAATTTGTGATAAAGACATTAATCTTTCTATTTCCGTTGCTTTGTTTGATCAAATACTTCGATAATTCTTTCGTTGAAGCTAGGAACTGAGCGATACATATTCCCAGCAATTTGACCCTGAACCCCACATTCATATGTTTATTATATATAAACACCATTATCAGAGAGATGTTCTCGCTGCGAATGAATGCTAAGCTGGTCTTTATAGCTGATGTATTTCGGTTTAAAAGATTCTAGACACCAATAATACTCCACACGACTTTAATAGCGTATGTATGTATGTATGTCAATTACGTTCGCGTTTCTTTTCACAAACGAAGCTTCCATTTCTCTCAACAGATTATGGAAACTACCCTTAACATAAGGTAAATCGTTATTGTGATATTAACTGTCTCAAGCATTTTTTTTATTGCTTCATTTATATAGTCCTCTAACATCTAAGGTCATATCGGGGGCTTTGCACTTGAAACAACTCGTTGTCTGTAGGTTCTCACATCCATACTTCCGGACTCTGTGGGGGGATAGGGAATAATTCTGGCTAAAGAAAAATCCCCCCCTGCGGGAATCATACCCGGGACCTCCGGGTGAGAAAGCTCGCTGATCACTTGACTACGTAAGCAGTCTCATTTGTTCGCAATTGTACATTTCTTACCTACCTTTCTTAACGCTGTTTAGTATGTTTGCTCTTATGGCGAATTTTAATACTGCAGTTTCTTTGAACGCTAGCAACTGATAAATCGACATATTATTCTGCAGTTAATTTCACAAAGTTATTCACCAGCAAATTCGGATTATGTTTTATTAGCATGTGAAATACATTCAAGGCTCTGTTTTTTACTATTTCTTATTAGTTTCCTCTTAAGGTGGCTTTTGTAAATCTCAGCACTTATTTTCACATATCACTTCTCGCAAGTAAGGCGCTATTTTACTGCTTGTTGACTTCCATAATTTCAATAACTACTCAATTAATGGTTATTTGCGCTTTTCCTGTTTCAAATGAAACTTAAAATGAAAACGTCACGAAGGAAACATTAATCCTAACTACTATTTACAAATTTCAAACGACATAATCATTAAAAAGCCGTGAATCTATTTCGCCCCTAGACTTACGGTATTTACAAAACACACTGCTTCTATTCACTGAGCGATGGCGCGCGGGCATACGTTGTCTTCTGCTACATTTACCAAGCACCAACATTGTAAATTATTACCATATAAGCTTTTTTTAAAATATTTCGTTCGGGAAGTTTAATTGTCAAATTTGTTTTCAAATAAGATGGTATTGAAACTATAAATTTGTATCTTACTATTTCATCTTACATTTGATGACATTTTTGACTGTGTGTGTTAGCGATTTGACTCAAACTTTAATTTTTGCTTATTTTATTTTTTCCCATGCACGGCAAATGACGACAGAGGCTTTCGTGCCCTAAGAGAAGCTTCCCCGCTCAACCTCCCATACCCCGCACCTACAAATTAACATTTGTAAATACTGGGTTCTTCTGCTCGTGCGCACAGGATGACCACAAAATCGTGTGTGTCCGAGAAGTGCAGCCGCTTACCATTTCCGACAGCCATCTTCAGTACAACTGCACAGTGCTCAAAGAATTCACAGTAGGTTTAAATCTATATACGAGGTACATCCAGAAAGTAAGTTCCGTTTCAATGTATCTCCGCTGCAGCGCTGCTATCGCAGTTCCGCACATGCTCGGTAGACGCTCTGTATCAAGAAGAAACGTGCGCCATTTTGAGATCGCTGTCAGCCACATACGCTTTGTTGTGCTTGTTTACAATGTTGGTGTTGATTGAAAATCCCGCCGCTTATGAAATCAGATCTGTGATTTCTTTTCTGAATGCTAGGAAAGTGAAACCAATTGAAATTTAACGGCAAATTTGCGAAGTTTACGGACAAAATGCGATGAGTGATTCAATGGTGAAAATATGGGTCCGACACTTCAATGAAGGACGTAGTGAAGTGCACGATGAAGAACGAAGTGGGTGTCCATATTTGGTTACAGAACTGGTTCACGCGATTGATGACAAGATCCAGGAAAGCCGCAAGTTTACAATTAGTGCTCTCGCTATGGAATTTCCCCAAAGCTCACGATCACTAATTCATGAAATTGTTACCGAAAAACTGAAATTTCATAAACTTTGCTCACGTTGGGTACCAAAGATTCTTACTGAGCACCACAAAACAAAACGGATGTTCAGTTTTTAACGGCGAAGAACTTCTGACACAGATAGTCACAGGAGATGAGACTTGGGTTTCTTACGACACCCTGAAAGTAAGCGGCAATCAATGGAATGGAGGCACACATCCCCAGCAAAGGTTAAGCCGAAACAAATCTTGACATCTCGAAAAATGATGTGTTTTCTGGGACTGGAAAGGCATCTTACTCATTGATTTCTTACCGCGTGGTCAAACAATCAAAGCAGATGTTTATTGCGAGACACTTAGGAAATTGCGCCGCGCAATACAGAATAAGCGCCGAGGATTGCTGTCAAAAGGTGGTGTTTTTCTTCACGACAACGCACGACCACATACTGCAAATGTGACGAAAAACCTCCTACAGGGATTTGGCTGGGACGTGTTTGACCATCCTCCGTACAGCCCTGACCTCGCTCCTAGTGACTTTCATCTGTTCTTACATCTCAAGTCTTTCCTTGGCGGTCAACACTTCAACAATGACGAAGAGCTGAAAGAAAATGTTTCCAACTTTTTGAAGACACAGGCGGCAAACTTCTATGAAGAAGGTATACAAAAACTTGTGCCGCGCTATGACAAATGCCTGCAAAATTTCGGCAGTTATGTGGAAAAGTAGTTTAAGAGTTGTAGAATTTTGTGCAATAAATAATTATTCTGTATCTGTACACAATTTAATTTTATTACCAAACGGAACTTATTTTCTGGACATACCTCGTGTATATATATATATATAAATTATAGATTATAGCATTTTACCTGATAATATATGGTCTGAAAATTGTGTAAGGAGAGCACGTGCCCGTTAAGGCCAGCCGCAATTGTGCACCACACTGCATTAAAACATGTGCTCCCAATATTAAATGTAGTCATTTAGTTGTTCACCTTTAACAAATACAAATATTGTGCAATCGAATTAAGGGCCAACCAGTCTATAGGGACTCACTGCTTGAATAAAACACTCCAATTCCATGGTTGAAAGCAAGCCCATCTGAAATTCTACATAGCCGTCACCTAAGAATCTCATTACCCGTACCTGCTAAAAGGTTATAACCAAGAGAGCAATGAGATGTTTACCAAATTTTGACAGAAATACAGTAAAAGGTTAAAACTCAGCATGATATGGTTGTGCCGAAGAAAGAAATAAGTTATCAAGCAGGTGATGAAGTAGTCATCCAGAAAGTGCCAGGTTCAATATGCGAAAAGGCTACAATTATCCGGCCTGCAAAAGAACCCCGGCCATACTGAGTGCATGTGAACAAAATACTTCGATGTAACACCAAACAGATCAAGTCATCTATAACCAGGTCAAATTAAGATGACTAGCAGAACCTTCCACAATCTAGATTTTTTCCAAGATACTATTCCTCAAAGTAGACACCTCCATTAACCAGAGTAACAACATAATACTAATTCAAAATCTTCTCGGGCTTCTAGCCAGGTAAAAACTTGGCTTGACACCAACATTTCGAAGAAGTGCATCTTCCTCGTCTTCAGGGTGTCAGTTGAACCACTATCCAAGTAAGACGATCAGGGCAAACTACAAAAAAAGCCAGACTGCCTTAACGTATTTTTATGCTTGTATTTGTATGTGCATAATTTTCCTGATAATGTTCCTGCAGAAGAAATTATGTTATGTAAAGTTACCACACTTTTGACTTCTCAGGATAAGGAAACACTCTGGTTAAAATCTTATTTGTCTGTCACTCTTAAATGAAATTTTAACTCTGGATCTCTTGAAAGCAAGGCAGACAAGCTAATTCTACTCCACAGCAGTGGGCCGGATGGATCTTTTTCTAAAAGTACCATTTATGGATTCAGGGGCATATATTCCTGTATTTCTGGTAAAATCTAACATTAAAATTATGGATGGAGTGCACTACTTCCTCCACCAAATAGATATGTTGTCGAGAAAGTAAAAAATGCTAAGTATTGAAAAATTCAAACCAATAAGAACAGAAAACTTAGAAATTATTGATGATGTAGTGTTTGTCTATTTTTTATAGCTTTACCAGTTATACAAAAATTATTTCCAAATGAAGGCAGGGCATTACCACAAATTCAATATATACATTTTATTTAACATGCAAATATCTTAATTGTTAACAGCCATTAGATGAGATAAAAACAGAAACATTATCTGCATAGAAAGTAGTTTAGCTCGGGAGGAGGGGGGAGGGGAGATTTTGAACATCAAGTTGCATCTTTAGAATATTAAGAACTGATCATCACATGATTATGAATTGGTATATGGTGGGCAGTTAGCTATCTAGCCCCTGTACCTGAACCATATCTTATTTTATCACATGCCCACAGAAGCTTTAGTGCTAGGCACTCTGCTTCAATGATGGTAGCTTTGACACTACAACTATATTTCTGCTTCCACACATGCCAGGTAGGTGACATTAGGATGCTGTCCAGTCTACCTGTGAATATATGACACAAATTTACTACTACCATCTACTTTTATTTTTATTATTGTGTTCGGGTGGAACTTTGTGTTATGGCATTAACTATCCAACACAATAAACCGAGAAAACCACAAAAAAACTCCAGTCAGATTGGTCAGCCCAGAAGATTTAAAATCAGAAAAATTTGTTTTGCACTTGTCAGGAAATAATGTCTTTGTATTATTCATATAGGTTAATCTGCATGTTTTACAAACAAAAGTTGGAAAATAGAATTATACTGAAAAATTCAGTGTCATAGCTGGGTTTAAACTAGGGACTTTTTGGTTTCAAACTGGTTACTCTAATGAACTTATCAAGGCAATGTACTGCCACATTAAATTCCCCAGAGTGACTTGCATTTTTCTTGGAAACCAGGAAATCTTCAATTCATTTTGAGAAGATATACCCTAATGCGACTTGCAATGTTATATTTTTAGTCTTGGGCTATATAGTTTAACCAACAATTAGGCCAATTAATGGTAATTGATTTTTATATGCAAGGACAATACGTGGGACAAGATTAGAAAGATAGAGCCAGATTGAAAAAAATTGATGTGTTCCATTCACATGACTTTCTCTACATATCTGCAACAAATTATTGTTAGAAAGCTTATGCTTCTATTTACTTCATGCTAATCGAGAAAAATTAGCAGAATTAGTCTTATTACTTGCTTCCTTGAAAATAGAAGCGAAGTAATGGAGTACCATAGTTAAAGTGATAGTCAAATGCTGGTTCCTAAGTGACTGAAGTTCCTTTGTATGGACAGGAGTTAACAAATTCCTGTATGAGAAAAGTATAAGGTTTTCAAAGCTGAAATAATAATACAGGAATATCTCAAAAACGATCAGCTCCATGAAAAAAATGTTAATGACATAAATTGTGGATCTACATTTTTTGTGTAGCGAGCTTTTGTTTATCTCTTACGGTTTACCAATTATACAAAATTCAATAAAAATCATCCAGAATAAAGTGGTCTTTGGAGTCTATTCCCAGAAAATTCAAGATATACATTTCATTTGGCAAGTAAATATCTTGAATACAAGGGATTTTAATCAAAATTGTTATAGCAATTTTTAAGACAATCAAAATTTTCAAAACTTTTTCCATGTAAACAGTAGTTGGGGATGGGGAGGATTTTCTTGAAAATTTTCGTGTTGCATCCTTGGAAGATACCAAACTTAAATACCAAGTTTGGTTTTTTCGTTTTTGAGCTATGCTGCCCACAGACACATACTCACACACAAACACTTTTCTAAAAATTCTTGTTTTGGATTCAGGGGGTCTCAAAACATATATTTCTGGTGAAATCTTGGTATCACATTTTTGGGTGCATTACAATACCTTCTCTATACACTATGTACATAGTACGCATACAGAAACTAAAAATTAGAATGTTATGACTGCCAAGATAGCCGAGTTCAGTCAGAAACTGGACAGAAATTCAGCTATGGCATTAAATTTTCAATCTGATTCTACCTTGCCAGCATTTTCTTGCACACAGCTTGTGTGAAAATACAATTAACATTTAAATTACAATTACCTAATATTTGAAAGTTCACAAAATACTATGAAAATTGTGAAATTAAAATTAATGATCAAAATTTTATTATCTGATTAACAAATTAATAATTTAAAATTTTGGTTGTGGAGCAATAAAAGCATCAAATATGGTGGCACAAAGAACTAAACATTAGTAAATTGAATTGGAATTGATAAATTAAATAAATTATTTTTTATTTAAAGCCAGGATTTTATTATTTTTTTTTAAATTAACTTATTTTCATAATTACATATTTAATATTATACATTTCAGTATACATTTTACTATATACAAGGGCTGTTCAATAAAAAATGATCATAATTTTTTAGTCATAGTTTCTCGTGCTAGAATTTAATCTTATGACATTCTGTTAGCTTCACACCGTAGTTTGTTACACATGATGCTTTGAAATTCTGCTTTCATCTCAACAAATCTTCAGCTGAGGACTATGCAGAATCTTTCTTCCCTACAGCACAAGTCGATGGTGGCTTAAATGTCTAAAGAGGGGAGTCAATTTCAAAATAAGGCAACCTGGCGCTCCAGTTACTCAACACCTCTGCTGTCATTGTGAGAGAGAATCGACAAATAACTTGAACACTTTTTCGAATACTGAAAATTTCACTAAGTGCCACCTCTATGTTGGCAACAGAAAATTTACACATGTGACATGTTTGTGACAATGGATTTCAAGACTGTTGATTTCTGAAAAGGACATTTGAGTGCAGGTCTGCATGCAATTGAAGTTGATGCTAGAGAAAGATCTGGAGTTTCTTTTAAAGAAATTACTACTGAGGAAACTTGATTACATTGTTTGATCCTGAGAGCAAACAGCAAAGCTCAATGAGGAAATCTCCTTTATCACCCCCCCCCCCACCCAAAGAGCAAAAGTGGTTGCATTTACTGGGAAAGCTACGGTCATTTCATTTTTTGATAATAGAATGGTTTATCAGCACATTGAAATACACACACACATCAGTAACTGAATATCCTGAAAACATGCAAGTCCAAATCAAGCACAAATGACCACATTTCTGTGAGACAGGCTGGATGCTGCACCATGATAATGCACAGCTGAATATTGCCAATGTTGTTGAATATCTTACAAAAATCAATGTGAAGTGTGTCCCTCACCCTCCGTATAATCCGGATTTAGCCCCGTGCGACTTTTTTCTATTCCCTAATGTGGAAACACCTTCATAGGAACATCATCCATCATCAGAAGCAACAGTGAAAGCTGCAGAGGTGATTTTGAAGGACTTCTCAAAAAATGGCTTCCAGCATGACTTTGCAGACTGGCAAAAATACTGGGACAGGTGCATCTCGTACAAGGGAGACTATTTTGAGGACCATCAAAATTATGAAGATGAGTATATTGTCAAAAAAAAATTATGATCATTCTTTATTGAACTGACATATTTATGTATATAATTTCACAATTTTATATTATGTAAACATTTGGGCTTTCAGTTATGGGTGATATTGAGCCAAACTTGCATGTATTAATGACATAATGAATCAACACAGATGTTTCATTATTAGTGCACTATGACTAAAGCTTGAACTTCATTGGTGTAAGAGGATTTTACATTAATATCCATGAATTTTGTTATGGCTTAAATTTGCATTGGTAAAAGTTCCAATCTTAACAGCAAACATGAAAATATACAGCTCTAATACAGTAATACTCATTACACAGAGGTGGGGATATGCTACGTCATGTCAGAAATATATTTATGGATCTGTAGCATACAGGCCGAGATGTTTGCCTCAGGCTGTCAGAGATGTTATGTGAAAGTACAACAATGGTGCATGAAATAGTTTTGCTCCCGTGCAGCATTTACTCTCTCCTTTGCACATTTCAATTTAGGGAAGAATGATTTTAATTCCAAAATAGTTTAAATTATTCTGATAAAAATATATTCAACATACTTACATAAGGAATAAAATGTATATATTGAATTTTCTGTGAATCACTGTGAATGAACATTCCTTCACTCTGACTTTTATTAACAATGAAACAATGGAGACAAACCTTACTTCAGGAAAAATACAAGAGGGTTTTAAAATATGCAATTTGTATTAAATTGCTTTTCTGTACCTTTATCTGATTGTGAGTAATTTCCAGTATTTTAAGCTATACATATCTGAAATGTTATGCACAGCTGTGGACTGAAAGAATGAGTCATCTCCAGATTGCATGTGACAATCGAAGAGCTTTGCGTATCTTCACAAAAGCTGTGTTCATAATGCACACGAAAAAACTGTACAATGATCTGTGACTGACAGCACAATAGTTAACTTATGAGTACACAGAACAACGTAATGGTGGCCGAGAGGTTAACAGGGCATTGCTTCCTAGGTTGAAATCTTGGGCTGTTTGTCTTTTTTTTTTTATTTGTTAATTTTATGATTGGATATGTAGAACATAACATTACATTAATACGAGGGCCGTTCAGAAAGTAGCCTCCGGTTGATTGCAAGAAATTCACCAAGTTAAATAAAAATATTTTAATATATACATCTTACAACTACATCTTTGCACAATTTTTCTACATAGTTTCCATAACGATTGAGGTACTTATCGTATCTGTTCACAAGCTTTGAAATTCCTTCTGCATAAAAATCACCCGCTTGTGCCTGGAGCCAGCCTGTGACCGCATCTTTGAGCTGTTCGTCGTCATCAAACCGCTGGGACCCGAGCCATTTCTTCATATGCATGAAGAGGTGATAATCGCTTGGCGCCAGATCTGGGCTGTAAGGTGGATGGTTGCCAACGTCCCACTTGAAGGACTCAAGAAGGGCTGTTGTTCTGCGAGCAGAGTGAGGACGGGCGTTATCGTGCAAAAAAACGATACCGGAAGTCAGCATACCAAGGCGTTTGTTCTGTCGTAATTGTTTTAGTGTTTCACAGTACACGTCTTGATTAATGGTCGTCCCACGTTCCATGAATTCAACCAACAACACCCCTTTTGCATCCCAAAACACCGTTGCCATCAATTTTCGGGCAGAAAAATCTTGCCGGGCTTTTATTGGTTTGGTAGGCGAATTTGAATGTGCCCACATCTTTGATTGTTCTTTTGCCTCAGGGTTCACGTACTTAATCCAGGTTTCGTCCCCGGTCACGATTCTGTTTAACAATGGTTCACCTTCGGCCTCATAACGTGACAGAAAGTCTAATGCAGAGGCCATTCTTTGAGCTTTGTGGTGGTCGGTAAGAATTTTGGGCACCCATCGTGCACAGAACTTACGATAACCCAATCTTGCTGTCACTATCTCGTACAAGAGAGTCTTAGAAATCTGTGGAAAATCAGTAGACAACTCCGACATTGTGAAACGTCGGTTTTCACGAACTTTTGCATCAACTGTCTGAACGAGTTCGTCAGTGACCAATGATGGTCTACCACTCCTCTCTTCATCATGAACGTTTTCTCGTCCACTTTTAAATAAACGTACCCATTCACGGACCACTCCTTCACTCATAACTCTTGGTCCGTACACGGCACAAAGCTCACGATGAATAGCTGCTGCAGAATATCCTTTGGCTATAAAAAACCTTATAACAGCACGCACTTCACATTTGGCGGGGTTTTCTATTGCAGTACACATTTCAAACGGCCACAAACACTAAACTAGCGCAGGTACGACTTTCACTCGACCACGGCTTGATGCCGACTGACCTGCTGAGTGCGTGAATGCACAGATGGCGTCGCTACTCCCCCCACTACCCGCACTGTGACCGATCGGAGGCTACTTTCTGAACGGCCCTCGTATAACTTGAAGTTATGGATCTATCTATGCTAATAAAAACATAATTCTACTAATACTTATGTTAAATAACTAAAAATAATTTGTGTGAATAAACTATTATCTTCTAAAACTAACACAAAATATATAAACACAATAATATTGGGTGTATGAACCCTTAGCCCTCAGACCTTAAAGGGCACAGACAAAATTAAGTGCCTGCAGTAATGTGGACAAGAAGCTACAAGATTCCTCAATTTGTGCCTAGAAGCCCTCTTTTGTCCTTTGCCCATCTACAGGTAAATTAAGTGCAGTTCCCTTTTTACCTCAACCCACACATTCTCAATAGGGTTCAAATCTGGTGAACAGGAAAGCAGTCTACTCTGATATCCTGCCTCTCTGAAAACCAATTTGAAACCTTACTAGATGTGTGGACAGGATGATTATCCTGTATAAATTGAACAATTCCATCAGGATATTTCATCCTCACAGAGGGAACACAAATATTATCGATAATACTGTGTACTGCAAACCGTTCAGTGTATCATCAAGCTGTCACTGCACATGTAGACCATCCCTTGATATCCAGCCCCAACACGATATAGATACGTAATCATGATGGAATTGTGAAGCCACATATTTTGCATCATATCGGGACCCTTTTGTGGAGGGGGAGTACCTACCTCCAAAAAAATCAAATTTTGCCCACAATTGGATTTCTAAAAATATTTGAAAACATTGGCTTTCTTAGCAATACTTTTAGTATTTTTTCATATCCCCCCTTTTTTTTTCCATTAAGAGAGAACTGTTAATGCCTGATGCATTTGCGCCCCATTCTACATACCACATGCTTTTGTGTGCAGCATATCGGTAGAATAAGCCCTTAAAGAAGCATCATATCATCTGTACCAAATAATGTGTACGAGATAATATGTCTTAAAAAAAATAGCTGATATGTGTTGATTCAACATCAAAAAGAGAAGGAAAAAAAATATTTGCTACATAGAAGGGTGAAAGGAACCTACAACCCTCTACAGAAGAGTAACTTACGTTTTACCACAGCGCTACAGTGAACATACATGGAAGGTGGCAGATTTTGTAAAACCGCACAATATAAAGTATGTCATGTTTTGTGTCGTTAATATTTTTAGTTAATGTTGTTAGTTTGTTGTTGAAGAAGCTTAAGTTATGTATTTGATTATGCTTTGGAACTTGTTGCTGCAGCTACACAACTGTATCACACAAGGAGCTGTGCCATGTAGGACTAAGAGAATTTGGTATTCCAGACATGACTTATTTCTTTTGTCCACGGGTGTACATTCATTTGTTTCTTATGAGGTTATACAAAGAGCAATCAAAATATTGAGTCCAGCGTATCTATGATAAACTTCTTTTTGAGCATTTGACTACTCTATTTGTGTTACATATACTTCTACATAACCACAAGAAAATTGGAGACATTTTTGGAAACATTTATACAAATAAAACAAAAAACACTTTTTTTTATTAATAATCAGCATAAAGTATGAAATTATATGTACAGAAAGTTTTGCCACTGTATTTCATATTTTTATAAAAACTTTTATGTGTATAAAAGAAATGGATAAATATTGATTTCATACACAATTTCATACACTGCTGGGTATCTAGCAAAGGTTTACAGAAAATCCCTTTCACCCCAAAAAACATGGAAGAAACATTTTTATAATTCTTCAAAATGGCTTATAAATTTGATTAAAACATTATACAAGTAAAAATGTATGGTTAATAAACCATATATTTCATTTTTTAAAAGCCCTCTTCATTCTCATTAGCTTTTATTTAATTTAGAAGCCATTAGAAGAAAAACTTTACTGCAGAAAGCATGTCATGCATCTTGCATTTCATTTGCCTGCTGTTCCAATGGTGCCAGGTTTGATTCTTGGCTGGGTTTGTGAAATGTTTCTTAGATAATGGTGCTGCTTTGATATCCTGTGTCTGGTGTGTGTGTTTCTTCTGGCTTTTATAAGATATTAGCAACCAACTACCAAGCATTACTTTTATAGCGGAACAACAGAGCAAAAAGTGAAATGAAATAGTAATTCATTTATGGATGCTCTAACTATTGTGTTTCTCAGCATCCTATTCTATATTGGGCATGAAAGATAGACTAATTTTTCTCAGAGGCCTCTTTATCAAACTTAAAGTTCTTTTATGTGTCATAAATCTAAAACAGAGGACCAATAGCTTTACTTTCCTTCCGAAGGAAGCCATGTTAAGGATTTTTACACCTGAAAAAATCCATTGTCACAACCAAAATTCATAACCACCGGGTTTGAAGCTGCAATCTTGGGTAATTACTACACCACGTATGGTGGCACAACATAGCAAGAAGCATACTTATGTGCAATCCATGGCACTGCGATATAGTGAATGCGCTGTACATGTCGCTAAAATATATACCGCAAATGGACAATAGTCCATAAATTCTACAAAATATATCAAATTTTCTCATGACATTAAACATTTCTGAAATATTTACTGTTACACTTTTCAAATATTCCCAGCTAGAAATATAATGCAGCATGTATTTAACATGTTTTAGAATAGGCAATCTGCAGAGAAACTTATTTTTTTATTTCCCTTAACAGGAATTATGACAATCTTAGCACCTGCTGTATAATTATGAATGTCTGTTGCACTTACTTCTGTTAGCATATTCTTTGAAGGACTCCAAACTCCACACTAAAGAGGATTTTTCAAAGCCTACAACTAGTGTATATTGCAGTTTTTGCTATGTGATTGAATTTCTGATCAGATATTCATTTTGAAACTACAAATCTTTTAATAGATCTTAGTAAGATGCAAATATGCCTTAAAAGTGGAACAAATAAATAACACATTTTTAAGTTACCTTAAGAACAAAACTGCTTTATTCTAAGGTAAGAAATGGCAAAATAGTTTCTCTCCAAAAGTATAGTTGTCAGATCTTGAGGATTGTTACATTCTTATGTCACTGGATGAAGTTTTTGCATTTTGTATGGAAAAGCAGGGTATCTACAAAAGCCATCACAAGATCACAATATCTGCAAACAGCCACAGGTGTTAAAAAAAATGGAATCAATTTTGCTTAATTAACATCAAGTTGTGTTAAACTTTGTCTTTGCATATGGATCAACAATTAATACCGCTGAGAGCTGAAAGACAGTGGAGAAGTCTGTTTTCAGCAATAAATAACTTCTACATGATTTAAATACAAGTGGTGCATCAGCATGTGGCCAGAATCACACAATAAATGATCCAAATCCAAAAGTTCTCTTTATGGCTTCCCAGTAGTATCTGTCCCAGTTTTCTTTGGTTGCATCAGCTTCACTGTAATGAATACAATCCAAAAGTTAGGTGCTAAACAGTCAGTTTATATATAAAAAAAATAATAAAATCAATTCTGAATTGCAATGTTTCATTAAGGAAAGAACTTTAGATGTTATGGACTTAGAATACTAAATTCTAAGCATTTGTGATAGACACCGGATATCTAGATAATCTTGATATACTCCTATGAATAAAAGGAAGAACCTTTATGCACATAAAATCAATATTGGCAGCAATTTTAACCTCAGAAAACCAAAGGCATAATTAATACTACTTGTAAAAAATCAATATCAATTTGCTGATATCTCATAACAGAAAAAGGGTGCACAAAAATTAATATTTTTAAGAATGAATAAAGTTGATATAACATTTATATTAATTTGATAACAAAAAACTAATTATAAGATGCTTGTAACTCAAGTAGATAAATCATTATCAGAAAATAAATTAGCACATTTCTGAACATCTAAGCAAAGTCATATTAGATAAGTAGAGTCAGACTGAAAAATTCAATGCCATTGCCGCGATTTGAATCATGGATCTCCCAGTCTCTAGGCAGTTGCTCAACCAATGAACTACCAAGGCAACATGCTGGCATAGCACAAATTCAAATGACTCACATATTTCCTGTAAACCACAAGGTGATCTCAAATTATTTTTTTGAGATGACATACTCCAATGGCGACTTACAATGTCATAAGTACTAAAGCACTAATTAACCATAATAGTTGGATATACTATGAAGCCCGGGACTTAATTATTTACAACATTGTAAGTTGCCATTGGGGTATGTCATCTTAAAAAATTATTGAGATCACCTTGTGATTTACTGGAAAACATGTGAGACAGTTGAGGAATTTAGTGCTGTGCCAACATGTTGCTATCGTAGCTCAGTGGTAGAGCAACTGGCTAGAGACAGAAGATCCATGGTTCAAATCCTTGCTATAGCATTATCCAACTAGTTATCCAACTTCTGTCTACAAACGGCTTGTGGGGAAAAAACAATTACATTAAGATGTACAGAATATCAACTTGAGGAGCTGAAAGTACATGGGTTGAATATTCACCCAGGGCAGAGAGAATTTTTATAATTCTGATCTTTCCATCTTTAACCATTCAGCATACTGTACATAATGATTTCTATGCTAACGTTCATAGTTCACTTAGATGCTTCAAGATTGACACAAAAGAAAATTTAATGAACTTGTTTAATAGTATTCTTACTTACACATTGGAAGTTTCAGACATTATAAACAACTGAAGCACTGTTTTCCACAGCAAAGAAAGTCCCAGTGACTGAGTCACAGGGTGGAAATTGCTGATTTAACAGCAGCCTGCTTGTCTTTCTGAATAATTTTACTCTTTGTATAGCATGCGTTCTCGGTCACACATATTCACTGTCTTTGTAGCACTGTTTCCAAACAGACAAGGGTAGCACATTCCTATCAAAGATTTTATTTCTGTTGATGAACAGCATATACCCCTGTGCTGCTTATCTTGCTTCTGCTAAGAACAGGAGCTTAAATGGTGAGAATCAGCTTATTTCATATAGCTTCTGCTGCACTTATATACATACTTTAGCATGTATAAGAACACAAGACTTTAATTAAACTCCTATACACCGAGTGCGAGTTATAAACTATATAAAATATTGAAATACTATATAAACAGTAGAGAATGGTGGTACCAGAATGGTAGCAAAATTTGATATGTCCCTTGTTTTATTTCTTTGAAGGTGATAACAGGTTAACAATATTGTGCTTATTTACGTGAATGAAATTGACAATGGAAACACCAACAAACTTGGATGTCAAGTTAATAATCTTAAATGGCTAAATCCGAATACTTCTCACAAAATTTTATGAACACATTTAACAATAAATTGTTTTTTCACCACTTTTAGAAATTTTCCTTTTGGGATGTTTCACATATACATTTTGATTACTTGTAATAACTATTAACACACTGTAATATACAATTTGAAAACACTGAGTGTTACTAAAGCAACATGACTGGCCAACTGTATTTTAGTAATAGAAAATGGTGCACACACATATCTGCAATCATTACATGTTTATTTATTATATGTATATATGTTATTAAATGTGGGGACAATATTTTAATAATACTTTATAACAAAATAAATTCTTAAATAATAGAAAACAAAATTAATTTCTGTAGTATGACATGGAACTACATTTTATTCCATGGCCATTGTGCACAGCTTGCCACATGCTTTTGTTTATATCAGGTTCCATTCTAAGGCTAGAAGATTATAAAGTTCAGCTCTAAAGGTCAATGTGTCTATACTGTATTATGAATAACAATGGTAGGAAAATAAAAGCTTTTGCGTAGACAATTTTTTTCTAATTTTGGCTAAGAAACTAACTTTATATAAACTTACAGATAACTGGATTTAAATATCTAGTCCATGTAGTAAGCATAATAACAATGTCCAATATAAAATGCATTTAAATAGGTTATCACGCTTATGTTAGTAAGCCATATTCAGAAGTGTATCAATGGTTTATAGACATTTGGTACTCTGAACTAACTGGATGTGGTGAATAAAACCCAATAAATACTTGCAGGAACTTACTTGTAAGTAAATAATTGCTACATGTTTGAAGTGGATAAAAGAAGAGAACACTTGCTAGCAAATACTTCCAATTTGCTGGTTTGCTAAAGATTTTTATGTCTAAAAAAATCCATCGTCCTCCGCCAGGTTTGAACCTGCGACCTTGGGTGTATGAAGTTAGCATGGTAACCATTACACCACGGAGGGCACAGAGGATGACAAAGAAATCTATTCAGGACTTTGATATCTCCTTTCTTCATAGGCCTAAACATCCTGAATATGCCATAATACAGGAACCTTGGCTTTGGCAATGTCATATTATGGGACTAAACTTAATGGGTTTTTCTATCTTCAGCACTTCAGCCATTGAGAAATGCAGAGCATGTGTCTTGACAAGACATTGGAACACAAGGGATCTGCTTTCTAACAAGGGAACTGGTGGCAACCATGGTCAGGTATGAGGTGGGTGGACTACCACAGCAAGTGGTAGTCTGCTGAGCCTATTTCCCTTATGATTCTGAGGAACCTCCATCTCCTTAATCTTGTGGATTACTGCAAGAGTAAAACCCTCTCTCTATTGATTGGCTGCAACTCCAATGCTCACCATAAAGTTTGGGGTAGTACAGACATCCATGAGGGAGGGGAGACATACTTGATTTGCTGAGCTTTACAGATTTGGTGATGTGAACAAGGAGGGGGGGGCACTCCGAACTTTGTTAATTTTCAGAGGGAGGAGGTCCTACACTTAATACTAGCGTCCTTTGGGATCCTAGAGGATGTGAAGGATTGGAATCATCTCTAGCCAACCACCGGCATATCCACTTTGATCTTGAGGGAAAAGAAAAGGTCCACCTTTACAGAAACCCTAGGAGGGCCAATTGGGACTACTCCTACGGAGACCTGGAAGGTGGATTTGAGAATGGACTGTTGGCTAAGGAACATGGAGGACATGGATGTTATGTGAGCTTTTTCACTAATACCTTGGTCTCTACTTATAAAAGGAAATGCTCTCTCCTGCAGGGATATGGGCAAATGGCAGGTTGAGACGGAATTCTTTTTTAAAGGCCATAATAGGCTTTATTATGTTTTTATTATGTTTATAAAGCCAACAAGTATCATACAACCTGGGATTCATTTAAGAAATCTCAAAAATGGTATAAGAGAGAGATCAGAAGGGCTTCTGAGGAATCTTGGAGGTACCTGTGGAAGTATAGAGAAGCAATCAAGCGCTGCAATAGAGACTCTAGAGAAAGTTCTGTCTTTACTTTTCAGCCTTATAAAAGCATAGGTGATGATGTCTTCCTGGATTTCCTGCAAGAGGCTGGGAGATTGCTTCTTTTCACATAGCGAGAATCTTCAGGGCTTGCCTTGCCATGAGGTATGTTTCTAGCCTCTGAAGCAGGTAAAGGTTTGTTTTTAAGCTGGGCAGACAGTATAACTGGAGGTTCAAGGATTTTCATCCATTTTCCATTAGTCTGACATCCTTCATGTTGAAGGTTTTGGAAAAACTAGTGGATAGATATTTGAGAGATGGGGTACTGGTTGACAGACCCATATATCGTCAGCAGTCTGCCTATCAACTGGGAAAATCTACAGAATCGCTGCTCAACCAGCTTGTGATTAGACTGGACTGGACTGTGGAGAGTTCGACATGGCAGTTTTTCTACAGATTGAGGGTGCCTTTAGTCACATGACCCTGGATACCATTATAAGATGTCTGGAAGATAGAAGTATCATTTCGGACTGGATCATGACCTCCTTGGAAGGTCATCAGGTGGTAGTGGTTCTGGGGACTATTACCCTCAGAGTATCAGTACCCTAGGACTGTGCCCAAGGAGGAGTCTTGTTACCCCTTTAAGGTGCCTGGTGGTGGATGATCTGCTGAACAGGCTCAACAAAGGAAGAACTCATGCTCAAGGCTCTGAGATAACATATACCTTGTAGCAAATGGAAAATTCCGAGTTTTTCGGGGCTCCTTACTTGCGATAGAATGGTGCATGGAAATGGACTTTTATGTTAATCCAGACAAGACAGATCATTGTCCTCATGTGGTCAGGGCAGAGAGGAAGACAGTAACTATTGATAGGTGTACTGAAGTGGCGATAATGCAGTTGCAGTTGTCATTTGTTCAGTAACAATTCACATGTGGAAGTCTTTTTTTTTTTTTTGGTAGTGTTTAACGCCCGCTTTAACTACTAATGGCACAGCATGCGGTGACACTGATGGTACATGAATGGAGCACCGGTGGAATGCGAGGGCAGGGGAAACCGGAGTACCCGGAGAAAACCTGCCCCAGCGCCGCTTTGTCCACCACAAATCTCACATGCGGTCGCTTGGGATCAAACCCCGGCCGTCTAGGTGAGAGGCTAGTGATCTAACCACTCGGCCCACGGAAGTCTAATATTCTTGTAAACATGTCACAGAAAGCAGCTTCAGATCATAATTTAAAATATATTCTTCATTTGTGCATGAGTCGGAGCATAGTGCCTTGAAAATCTATTGAAGGACAAAAGAATTAAAATATCTTGAAGTAGAATAGGCTTACAGTAAATCTATACTCTGATTACATCAACAGGTATGCATTGTAAAAGCAGTAACCCATTTTCACAAGGACAAAGGAATGATTTATTTAAATACTGTCATCACGATTTAGTCATTTCTGTAAACAGTTTTCAATGCTCTGTATATGCAATTTCGTTACGTGATAAGCAGTAGTATTTTGTTTTTTGTGCAATAAAGTTCATTTCTGTTTACAGCTATTTTATATCAAATTAATAATATTGAACACCCTCCTTTGTCTTTATATTCTGAAACTATTACCAATAGTTTAGGGTTCATAATACATGATCTATAATTGAGAATGTGAGTTGCTTAGATGGATTGGTGCCATGCTGTACAGTCTGCTGCCCCATTGTCAATCGTGCTGAGTAAATAGTGCCTGCACTACACATTGTCCTTGTTTCCGAGTGAACCTGCTCAGCGTGATTACGTCACATGGCAAATGATTGAATTAGAAGTTATCTTGGGTGCTGGGCTGAGTTGGAAAAAGTATGTAGATTACAAAGTTATTAAGTCCCAGAATTACTTGTGGACATGTAGGTGAGCTATTATGCTGAGGTGGGGCCTAAGATGGAAAATGTTCCGATGGCTCTTCACGTAGGCAGTGGTTATTTGATGGCCTGTCTCAGAAATGAAGGCAGTGCTACTAGGCTAGATTTGCAGCATAGATTGACATGTGTGATAACCAGGGGGATGCAGATCATCCCATATCTGCCTTAGAAATTTTGGTAGACTTTCTTCCTTTGCATTTGTTAGTGCAGGAGGTTGTAAGGATGAGTGCGCACCCTGTCTAGACAATTGGGTGGTGGAGTTTTACATTATCTCATAAATGACACTCACTAATTCTAAGTAAACTTTAGGAGAGAAGTCCTATCTCCCTGATGGCAGGAGATTTGATGGGGGCTAGATATACTCTAAGCCCAGCGCATATGGTGGAGTTTCCAACCAGTAAGGAAAGTGACAAGAGACTGGTTTCCCCTGAAGGCAGCTAGACGTGGTATACTGATGGTTCACACTTGGAGGGCAGGATGGGACCTTGGGACCAATCTTGCCATTCCTCTTGGAAGGTTTGCTATTTTGTTCCAGGCTGAGATATATGCCATTTTAGTCTGTGTCATAAATATTTTAAACATGCCAGCCAGATGAGCAGATATTCATATCTGGTCAAGCAGGTTTGAAAGCCCTTAAGGCAGTTAAAATAACATCCAGAATGCCAAAGGATGTTAAACAGACTCTGCACTCATGGACAGGTTACCCTTGTTTGGGTTCTGGGTCATAAGTGTATCATGGTAATGACATGGCAGACTTGCTGGCAAAAGCGGGGAGCAGGTCTTGCATTTGTAGGACCCGAGCCTGTTTGCAGCACGTCCCCCAGAAGCATCAAGTTTGAGATAAACCATCTCATACCTGAGATAGGGTTCATCTTCAAGAATTTGAAAAAGCAAAATACTGCCAGACAGACCCATAGCGCCTGGGCTGGGTGGCAAAATAAGTTGAGCTATTTTGAACCTAACCAGAAGCAGGTTCAGAGTGGTTGTTGGCTATCTCACTGGATGCAATACTCTAAAAAGACTTATACATAATGGGGCTAATTGGTTATCCCATGAGTAGGAAATGTGGGATGGATTTTGAGACCTTTCAGCACATTTGCCTTTCACAGGTACATAACCCTAGGTTCCAGGAGCCTGTGTGGGAGGCCTCATGAGAGGCCGCTCAGTTTTCATTATCATCATTTACATGTATAAGTGCAAGTAAAAGCAAATGCTCTTTTTTATTCACTTCATGCATTTCTCTTTTTAGTTTTGCTTCATTTATGTGCTGTCTTTAACATCTTAGATCATACTAATAGTTGTCTGGAACAACTACACATCAACAATGATGTTCATTGTTATATTAATCATTGCATTTACATTAATTTTGGTTTTTGTTGAAAACAATTACACTCACACCTATATCCATACTTCCATGAAGATGGGGAATAATCCCAAATGAAGAAAAATTCCCACTCTCCATCCTGGAATTGAACCTGGAGTTCCAGATTTGAAGGTTACCATGACACCATCAGACTACAGGCAACCGTTAAATTTGTTTTGCTATGTAATTTGTATGCTAAATGAGAATAACATTATTAGCTGTGTATGATTTGGCTTCAAATACCAACAGGTAATGGAAGCTAAACTGCATAACATTTATGCTAAAGTTCAATTTGCACATGGTGAAAGTGAGACAAACTTCTGGAATAACACTATGATGGTTGAAATATCAATTTGAACTGATTCTTCAATTATTAATTCATAAATCAACAGTGAAATTAATTAAAACCTTTTAAAAAGACTTACTTTTGAGGTACACCTGTCTGCACAAGCCTTACTTCTGTATGATCATCTTTCTGATCTATTTCAAACGTTACATGTGAATAATGTTCAGCAGGCCACCTCTTGAACCTCCACTTCTGTACAATCTTTTCATTTGGAAGCTGTAAAAATATTATGTTTAGTTACTATACCATACGAAAATCGTCTTCAAGAGTTAACAGATGAAAAGAGAAGATGCTGGATTCAAAAACATTAGGCCATATGAAATTGAAAAATTCTGAAACATTCAGAACACTGCCATATGAACGTGGGTTCTGTGTCGTAGATTTACAGCACTGAAAAGAAACTCAAGGCTGATAGAGAGACCTCTGAGCAAAATTAAGCGGTCTTACGCCCAGTATAGAATGGGACGCTGAGAACCACAGCAGTTAAAGAGCGTCCATAAATAAAACGCTTGCTGACAAAAATTAATAAGATTAAGAGAGTAACATGATTCAAACGGTTAAGTTTACAAAATCACAGCATACAGTATAATGGGGCAAGAACAGCTATTGTTCCTGAAATGATAGTTTTTCCAAATTTATCATTCTAGTTTTGTAGTTCCAAAACAATTTCCATTATAATATTTAAAAAAAAAAAAAAAAAAAAAAAAAAAAAAAAACCAGCTTTCACACACTCTTCAAACCATAGGTTTCATCATCAGCTAGTTTGAAAATGAACATTTGAGGATATAGTTTTTTCTCTGTCTCTCTCTCTCTCTCATTTTCTTTTCTTCTAAACTTGAATAACCAAGTTTTTACAAACTATGTAGAATGTTGTAATTTCACTCATGGCAAAGATTATGCCTATTGATGTTATGAGGGCAGAAGCTGTATGCTATTGGACATTGCACGAGTGTTTGTCTAAGCGAAAGCATGGAAGCAGGTAGTGTACAGCCAAACAACATTTTTATGTTTTGATTAAAATGAAAAGCAGCAAAGCCGACTTTTTCCATTGAAAATAAAAAGCAGCAGCATATTCTATAAAATTTAATGCTTAGGTTCTGCTATTAAAATTTTCAAAATTATATTTAAATGCCAACCTTGAATATGCTTGTGCAATGACACATTAATATCTACTACAAATCTTGGGGCTGGTTTATATAATCACTTATCTACTTATAGTTTAGTCACAGTTTAGCTAGTACTTGGCTATAACAGTTATTTATGACATATAAAATTAATGCAAGACTATCAAACCACAGGTTTGTATTAAACATGGATTACATGGTAACAGTGCGAAATGCGAGAGAAACTCATGTGTATCGTGAGGTGAGGTTTAACTGCTTAACTCACCAGAGAAAATAATTATTAATTAAAAATTAATAATAAAATCTTATTTCTTAATAAAGTCAAGAGGGTTGTGCTTATTTTTTAATGAACATGAATTGAGATACAACATATCAACTTTGCTTAATATATGAATTGTTTCGTTTCAGTTTAAAATGATGTCACAGATAGCTTGTATATTTAATGAAAACCATTCAGGATGAATTCTGAAGACTTCTGCATTGATACACCCCAGAGAATACAATGGGGATGTACCTACAGTAAAACTTTGTTTATGCATTTTTCAGGCAAATTAGGTTAAGGAAAAAGGAGAAGAAAGGTGGAGAAGAAAAAAAAAATTATACACACTTTATATCAGAAAAAGAGTTTATGATGCAGTGTATAAGAAATCCTACATATTCTGGATTCTGTATGGCAACTACTTATGATGAGTGCACATGACACTAAATGAACTATCAACATCAGAACGGTGTCTTTGCTGGAAGTCAGCCACTATCTAATAGGTATGTGCTCTGTACATGGAGATATAAAAGTGAAATCTGCATAAGCAGGGCTATGAGGCGCATAAACATGTGCAGATGTGTGCAAAATCATAGCAATGAAAAGCTATAATACTGTAAAATAAATGCATATATCAAACACAAATAGTAATTAAAACGAAATATCTCTCATTGCACAAGAAAATTACAAGGTTCTTGATAAGAAGAAGCCATTTCCTAAATCCACTGTATATGAACCTTGTACTTGCACATCTGTGAAGTCAGTTTTCTTTTTTGAACACTATGTCACTTACCCTAATTTATGAGGGAGTAGCTGTTGAGTTTAGGAGATGCAGCTGTTTTTATTTTGTTTCCAACTAGCACATTCTAAAATGCTCTTTTTACAGGTTATATCACAACAAAGCAATAACTTCAACTATGAATGCAACTTACATAATCCTTAATTATAAGCAACAAATATGCATTGGCATAAAAAGTATGTTACAAATTTGCACAGATTAGGTTGGACATAGGGAGAGAAGGGAGTCAAGTGCACGGTTATTCTTTTTCTGTACATTCTTCAGCCTTCCTAAATAATCAGTACTATAGAAACTTTGAATGAATGTTATTCCCATAGTCAAACAGCAAAAATGCTTAACCAATAACAAGCAAAGATTCCAAAAGATAAGTGAAGATTTGTTGCAACTATTATCTTTGTATTAATATTTATGCTTAACCAAGTTTTTGTTTTCTTCATCAACCACAAAGACATTTTTAACCTCTTTACCTACACTTGCCAGATATTTCGAATGACAATGACACTGATCTGTCCCTTCAATTTTGTAGGCCAGAGGTAGTACAGCAAATATTTTAACAACGAGAAAAATCAGTTTCTGCTAAGTTCACTTTACTTGTCACTAGGGCACCTAATGCAACACAAAATGTTACAATCTTGGTACAAAGAATAAATCAGCCACTTCACTGCCTAACAGTCATCACTCACTAGATTGACTTTTAATGAACATCACACACACCTACCACTACACCAGTATTTGTCAGCTCCTTATATAATTCAGAGAGGACTCCAAAGTTCCAGTCAAAGAAATTATGGGAAATCACTTTTCACCCATCAAAAAGAGATTGCTCTGGAAGTGGGTTTTTCTGAAAGTAGATGTAAAGAATGTTTGTGATCTCTTGCAGGCTTTTATTTGCCTGGCTATTGTATCCGTTTGCTCTATTGTTTGAGCAGGCCAGGTAGCGATGCCTTTGATGGCTGCTCGGCCACACATGCTGCCATTACACTTCTTCTTCCTCAGAGCTGGTCACCCTCTACCACAGAGTATGATCCTGGGCTCTGCCTCTTGGTCTGGGTGCAGCAATACCACCACACCTGAAATTCCAATCAGGAACTTTCACCCTCCTCCTGCTGACTCCAGGATGTCTGTTCTGAATTCTAGAGCACCTATTCATCTTTACTGAATTGTAGGGCCCTCCTGCCGATGTCAACCATCACATCATGGTTCCTGAGGGTATCCAGTCCCAATATTACCTCTTCAACCACCCTGGCAAACAAACACCGACAGACGTATGGTGCTTGTTCCAAGGTTAACTTCAGCAAGGCCACCTCCTACACTACACTTCCTCCGTGAGTTAGTGATTCTATTCTAGCCTCTTCCCCAAGGTCATGGGTTCAAACCTGACAGAAGGTGATGGGTTTTTTTCAGGCATAAAATTCCTTAGCATTCCTTTGGAAGGAAAATAAAGCTGTTGTTCCCATGTCAAAGATTTTTGGCACATAAAAGAACCTCAAGATTGATAAAGGGGCCTCTGAACAAAATTAAGCACTCCTTCATGCCTAACATAGAATGGGATGCTGAGAACCACAGTAGTTAAAAGAGTGCCCATAAACTAAACTCCATTTCATTTCCCTCACTGGTAAGGTTTCACCCTATACTGTCTCTTATGTTATAGGGCAAGCCCTCCGCCACATCAGTTGATTATGGTAGCAGCTGTACCACTGTCCACTAGTATCTGGCACAGTTTCCCTCACATCCAGTTGTCCACGATGAGGCGGACTTCCATTCCTCTGACTAAGGCACATAGTATCACATGAGGTGACAGTGATGATGACTCCGGTGTGCTCCTCGCCATGTCGGGTGTTATTCATCTCCTGCTACCGGTCGACTAGATTGCAGACATTGTTTCACTAAGTGCCCCAGATGACCACATCATTAATATATACTGTATCAGTTGCATATAGTCCTTCACCAAGTGTATGGGTTGGCCTATTTCCAGCACATACCACAAGAACCTCATTGTTTATGTCCTTGAGTAGGTTAGGTCCCCTTTCTCTGTGGCACCGAGTACTCTCAATCTTCTCAGTTGGAATAGCTGTTATTTCAGCTTCTGGCTGCTCCCTCCTCAGGCCTATGCTTGCTTTCTTGTCTATGGCAGATGCCATATGGTCGGTGCGGACAGTCCTGTGCTAGTTGTCCTGGTTGGCCACATCCCCAACACAAACCACTGAAAGATCTTCGCTAATATCCCTGTCCTGTTGCAGTACAGAATGCTCTGAATCCTCTGGGTGGGGATTTTGTTACCCTGACTGATTAACACATCATGAATCATCTTATACTCGCTGAGCTGAGCAACACACTCTCTCATAGTTCGACATCATGCAATCCATCACCAAAAGAAAAGTTATTTACCGGGAAGCCACCTACTGGGCAGAAGGTTCACCACAACTTTGGTCACTAACTGCCTTGACTTAAACAGACTATAATAAGGTGCGGCAACTAAGCAATGGTTCCCGAAGTGATTCTTGAGGGCCTCCCAGATAAGCCTGGATGATACCAATGTCCAGGGCATAATGCATTGGTCAAGGTCCTTCATGTCTTCCTCCATGCTGATCAGCTGTTTTGGTCAATAACTCCATCATCATGGACATCTCAGTCTTCGTTTTGCTCATTTCTTCAATGCCGGAGTTCACATTCTTCATTTCAGTTTTTATTTTTGTCTCAATCTTTTCAATTGCCGAATTCAATGTCATTTCATTTCTCATTTTGTCCATTCCAGAGTTTACTTTTGTCATTTTGCTCCTCATTTCTTCCATGCCAGAGTTAACACTCTTAACCTAAACTTTTATTTATATCTCCCATCTACTCAATCTTGGTAAACAATCTCTGAAGCATCTCTTTCATCCTACTTCTGACATCAATGTAACAAGTTCAGTTTATACGTCACTAAGACACTTAACATAGTACAAAACATTAATCTTGGAACACAGAATAACTCAGCCACTGTGTTCACTTAGCTGCCTTAACATGTCACTCATTAGATTGACTTTTAACTTCACACATACCCACCGGCACTTGTTGGCTCTTTATATAGTTCTGCAGCTGGGTTTCAAAAGTTTCAGTCATAGAAATTAGGTGAAATCACCTTTCATTCAACAGAGAGCGATTACTCTGGAAGTAGAGATAAAGAACGCTCAAGATGTCTTGCAGGAAAATACAAAGGCCTTTGATACCCAGCTATTGTGTATGTTCGCTCTATTGTTAGAGCAGGACAGATACTGATCCTTTTGGTGGTCATTCAGCTACATTTGCCATTATTACAATTCGACTTGCAAAAATGGTCTGTTTTGAGTTGGTTAAAATTTCGACACAAGGTAACAAGCTAAAATATTACATTGAAAACAATATTTTCACTCTATTTAATTTGTTAACAAAAATTATCTATTATATACAATTAGTCATCTGTATACTATGATGGTGTATCATACTTGCAACATTTCCTTGCATTGGTCAAATAACTTGCAACCGTTCTTAATTAACTGAAGGTTGAAGGCTACAAAAATGATAACAAAATCACCTCTAGCCTTCTCATTGTTGATGTATTTTTATAGTGCGTTGAAGCAGGCAGTTCATTTCTAAGAATTGTGCTCTATTTTAAATATTATGCAATTATGTTTTATTTTTAAAAAAGTATACTTGATTGTGCTTTTAAAATTAGTTCCAGACAGACTATCAAATTTATATTCTGGGTAGCAGCCATATGTCTACAGTCATGTTACACTGTTTATGCTTATTACTCTTTTGGATTGCCTTAGTTATCGCCTATGAAAAATAAGTTTCAAAGTGCGGTGTAAAGTTTTGAAGTTTTCTGATACATGTGGTAGCAAATTCAATTTGAAACAAGCCTCTATAATCCATAATAAAAATGCAGTGCAGTCTCTTCTAAGCAGAAAATAACTTTCTATAGGCAGCTGAAAAGGGGAAACTTTTTTTTTTATGTTCCTTATGTATTAATTTAAAAAAAAAAAAAAAAAAAAAACAAAAACAAAAAAAATCTATTATGCAGAAAAATATGGAACATTTTAAGCATACATCTCAGAAACAGTTCAACTTCAAGTGATACTGACAGTACACCTAACAGTAAGTTACCTCAAGTATAGCAGCAAATGGAGAAATCCAAGGAAATATGAAATAAATGGTGGCAGCATTCACAGGCAATGGTATTTCATTGATGTCTTTCATAACCAATGATTTCATCAGTGGATTGCAATAAGTACATGTAAGAAGCCAGGTCCTTGTGAAAACACTCTAAGAAGGTATTTTGCTAAAAATGACTTATAGGAAATTAACTCAAATTGTGAGGTAAATTTAGTCTATCTAGTGGTTGATGAAACAACAGGTATAAAAAACCGCAAGGTGATGTACATTCTTGTTGCTCCATAGTGTTGTGAATAAAAACCCTGTCTTATGAAAACCAAAATTATTGAACATTTCAATTTATAAAAAATTTAATACTTGATATTAGATCTTATTGGTGTTCACAGAAACAATTTTATTGTTTTTATATCAGACAGTACAAATATATGCTTTCTGGTGGCAGGCGACTGGTTGGAGTTACACCTCAGCTTTTACATTTTAAATGTTGGGTTCACGTACTGCATCTTTGTGCTGAAGAGATTAGATTTTCACTAAAATTGCTGATGAATTCATTACAAATGTTAAGACTGCTTTAGGGAAACTTCCACCCAGAAGGGAGAGAATAGAAGCAGGAACATTTGCTTTACCTCCAGATCCTGTAATAATGCGCTGGAAGACATGGCTGAAGGCGGGTAAAAATCATTGCAGGAATTTTAATGCAGTAAAACAGTGGATTGTTTTGGAAGATGATGGAAGCAATGCTGTTGTAACAAACTTAAAGCAACTGATAGAAAATAAAGAATTAGTACTTTACTCAGAGCTACAGCTAAAATTTCTGATGGACTCTGCAATCAAATACAGGTTTTGGAATCAGATAATCAAGATGCTTCTATCCTCAGTTCCTCAGATGGTTCAAAGTTCAGGTCCAACCTGTAAACGATTGCCAGGATATATGAATGAAGTCACCAGGCTCTGAATTTCTGGAAGGAAATTCGGAATTTAGATTAAACATTGGATGTTCCTAAGAAGATTTTTTCCATTTTTACTCTGGGTGAACTGAAATGCTTCTCTGCCATTGATGTTCCAGTGGAAGAGATATCACATATGCAGCATTGGTACATGGACAAAATTTGTATTCAACTTCTGTCTTATCCTTCTGGCAGAAACATTCAATCAAGATGCTTATCCTAAGTAAATGGGCAATGAAGGCTATTATGGTCCCTTCATCATCTGCTTCAGTTCAGAGACGATTTTCTAATCTTAATTGGACTTTGAACTCTAAACGCTTGTGTCTGACAGAAGAAAATCTGCAGATCATCTACAACTTGCACTTAATAAAAATCAGTTTCAAGAGGGTGGTGTTCCTCTGGAGAGTGTGACAATGATAAGGATGACTAAATTTTCATTATTTCATTACTAATAGCTTATGCGCTCCAGGTGTTCTTTATAAAATATTAACATATTAAGGTACTAACCACAAACTAATATTAGTTGCAAAAGTTCAATTTGATGATACAATATACATAAACAACACTTGACTCATTTATTGGTATAAAATAAACTATTACATATTAATGTTAAAAAATAAAGCATATTAATAAAATATAGTTTGAAAACATATTAAATATAATTATAAAAAAAAAATAAAGTAAATGTGGGTTTATCTAATGATAAATAATTTTCTTTATTTTTTCATTTTGTTGAACACACAAGCTTGCCATTTCTTTGGAGAGAAACCATTCATTTTCTTCCACTAAGTAAAAATCAAAAGAAACCATCACAATTCCAGTAAAAGTGTTCTCTTTTTACAGTTTTCTGACATCACTTGACACATGACCCTGTGATATGACTATGCACAGAAGCAGCCCAGCTCTGCAGCATGACCATGTGACCAATAGCAGTGAACAAAATGTACATGCATGCATCTCAAAATGCAATCTTTAAGCATAGCATGAAATGTAAGATTTTTATGTCCTGTATGATGGTAGTATGGGACATGATTCTTTCTTCTTAAATAGAAGAAATTTTGTATAAATATGAGATGTCTGGCAAGTATATCAGCACCCTCCCTTTGTTTCTACACTTACTTAATACATTTAAATTTGGGAGAAGCTAGTCAAACAGCTTTCTCTTTCTACACATTCAACAGCCTCCCAAAATGAAAACCATTGCAGATGCTTGGAATACTTAAATGCAGTATCATTCCCATAATTGAGAGAGAGGGTGAGAGAAAGCAAGAAAGAGAGAAAATACATATACAAATTAAAAAGTGCATCCATACAGGAAATTTCCTTATTCAATAGAAAGATTTATTGGAACAGACAACTGGAAATATTGAACTATTTGTCAACATAATCGCTATCAGAATTCAGATGTTAGTCCAACTTTTGTGTCCCTGTTCATAGAAATCTGCATCCTGGGATTGGAATCACTATGCGACATATCATTTCTGCTTCTGTGTTCTGAAAATACTGATGCTACTTAAGAATTTCTTGAGATTAAGAAGATGGAAATCACTTGAGTGCAGGATCCGTGCTCTGGGGTGACCAAATTTCTGCAGATTTACTGTTTTGCTAAATATTATTGTACACCTGTGTTAGGCACTAAACATCCAGTGCTGCTTGTTCAGAATCACCCATTCACTCTGTCACCTATGGTCAGGAATTTGATGAGAATGCCCTATCTGTCACTGAAAGATGGTACTTTCTTCCAATTTAGTCTACTTGAATTTTGTCTTTCAAGGAGATCCATTGTGATGCCAATGCATTTGACTGCTGCTTGGTTTCTGGTGTACTGTGTGGAAACCCACATTTCATCACTATGATAATCCCTTTAGAAACTCGTCACCTTCATCAAGACAGAAATGTCAATACTGGCTATGTGCTTTACTTTGTATTCTGGTGTCAGTTGCTTTGGCACTACTCACCCGGTTCACAGTTCTCTGTACTCACCTGTTCACAATTCTTTGAACAATTGAGGCTACATTACAATTTCATCAATGAGCAACAACTCAGCAGGAAATAATGGCCGAGTTCCAAGATTATGAAGTGGCGATTCTCAATAATAGTTGTAATACAAACCCCAAATGATAGCCGCTCTCCTTCTTTATTCCTCCTGATACATATTATGTTGACTTGGTGAAAATTATCTGCCCCCAGTGATGCGCCGTGTACTTGATCATGACATGTTACAGACCTGGCATGGTGGTGAATTTCTATCAGTACTATGCACAGTGTGTTAAAACTTTATCACAAACCACACTTGGCAGCAGCTGGAATAAAGAGACTCCATTGCAACAATGCCAGTGTGAGAATTGGGAAGTTTTACTAGCACATGTGACATTTCATGAGACTACTCTATTATGTACATGCTGTCACTTCACACAAAATATGGTTTGCTAGCTGAGGAGTGAGTAAGAAACTTATTTTATGGATGCACTTGTAGTATATTATATACTATGTTCATTTAGAGTAGGCAGTTGAAGGTCATATTTCTCTCTCAGATGGTACACATGCATTAACCCCACTCTTCAGCACTTTCTTTATTAATGCCTTGAAGCCAGGCACACAGAAGTTAGTGTGGAGGGGAGGATGGTAAGTCACTAGATGTGACCTTGAACTGCCTATTCTAAATGAAAATACTATACAAACCATTGACTCAGAAATTATTACAACTTTCAATTAAAACTCTTAGAAATGTAAAAGTAAACAACATTCCCACTGTATACTTTCCAATATGACTGGCTGGTCTTGAGGAGCTCAAAGTACTGTGGATATTGCCAAGATATGTCAACCAGGAAAAAACTAAAAGGTATCTAGGACTTCCTACTATGCTAAATTAAAAAAAAAAAGTACCAAGGGGAAAGAAATGGAAAGAATACAAGTAAACCAAAAGTAGCTTCTGCAATTGCATACCAATTGTTCAAATTCTCCATGTACGTTTCCACCAAAAAGTTCAAATCTTCCTCCTTTTCTGACTTCTAATTTTACTGGACCATGTGTAAAAGCTGTCACCATCTGTAAAAAATAAAACTAGTTCATAAATATTCCTTAGGATGCAAGTAGTGAAAATTAAAATAATACTCGTCATAAACAAGCTAAAAGGTGCAAGATTGAATTAACATTTTCAATAATTCAAGCAAGATTGGGATATGCATAGATCTTTGGCTAACTGGCCAATGCTTTATAGTTTAATAATAATAATAATAATAATAATAATAATAATAATAATAATAATAATAATAATGTGATGATGGAAACATGTAATATCAGTGTAGTGAAAAAAGCAAGGAAAGATTTATTCCTAGAGAATATTAAGTTTTGTGAAAAGTGCCTTACTTTTTCATTAAGCAATAATCTTAGCTTAACGATAGAATTTACAGGTGTTTCCGAAAGCAGCATAAAGCGGGCAAAACTTTTATATTAGCCTAGGTGTGACATATTGTGCAAACTGCTTTAAACAAGTGACAGCTGAAATGCAGTGAATGTGTATCACACATTGTTTGGGAAGAGTAAACAAAGTAAGATTTGCAGGGAATGGTAGACATTGTCGTTGACCCACTAATTATCAACCTCTGTGATGATTCAGACAGTTCTTTTACAACTGCAACAAATTACTCATACTTAAAGGAGTGAGACCAGTTCCATTTTCAGATTAGCTCTTCTGGTAAGCCACTCCATTATGGCACTATATTACAGAAATTTGCAGTGTATGGTTGTGCATATGTGAATGCTAAAATGCAAAAAAACTGTTGGAGTGATGTATGTAAGCTATACTTCAAAACAACATGTCTGCATTTTATAATTTTACAGGAGAATTTTACACTTTGTACTGAATATATAAAGACTCACTTACCTGTTTTATTTATTATAAATTTAATAGAATTAATCATTATCTGTGAACAGTGAAAGTAGTTAGCTATTTCTTTTCCTGGCAAATGTAGGCATGCGGTTTTACAATCGTACAGCAGACAAATTAGCTTAGCACCACGTGAGGTGTGGAAGAATACATTCTGTTGCCTCCATGGTGTAATGGTTACCATGTTAACTACATACACCCAAGGTCCCCGGTTCAAACGATGGATTTTTTTGGGTGTAAAAATCCTTAGCATAGCTTCCTTCGGAAGGGAAGTAAAGCCGTTGGTCCCGTGTCGTAGAACCTCAAGCCTGATTGAGAGGCCTCTGAGCAAAATTAAGCGGTCTTTCATGCCCAATTTAGAATGGGATGCTGAGAACCACAGCAGTTAAAGAGCGTCCATAAATAACATGCCATTTTTTTTAAGAACACATTCTGATTTATTTACATCGCTGATGAAGTAAGGATGGACAGATAGCAGAACAGTGGTTAAGTTTTATATTATATGATTGTTTGACACACACACACACACTGACTTAATATTTCTATTTCTATTGGACATAAAATTGTATATTTTAGTTTCTCTAGCATGTATGTACTATGCACATAGTAGGTAGGGAAAGTGCTGTGTGCCACCCAAAAATTCAACACCAAGATTTCATTGGAAATACATTTTTGAGGACCTCTGAATGGAAAAAAAAAATACAAGAAGGTCAGTGGACAGTATAGCTCCAAAACGAAAAGTTTTTGTTTAACATCTTCCAAGGGTGCAACACAAAGATTTTCAGAAAAATTACCCCCCCCCCCCCAAACTAGAACATTCTTTATATGGAACATATTTAAAACTTTTTAAATTTTCTAAAAAATGGCTCTAACAATTTTAATTAAAATGCTTTACGTTAATTACATTTACAAGGCAAAATAATGTATAAAAAAATGTATATCCTGATATACATTAATTCTGGATTACTTTTGCATAACCGGTAACCATAAAGAGTAGACAAAAATTTATTGCACAAAAAATGTAGAGCTTGTTAAAACATACAATTTATGTCATATATAGTTATATATCTTTTTTTTGTGAGTTAACCTTTGTGAGATATTCCTTTTATTGGCTTATATTTTAAATTACTTCAGCTTTTCTCAAGCAGGAAGTCTTCTTTCGTTTCATCTCTCACTTGTTTTACTCCTGATCAAGCAAAGAGGACTGAATTTTAATTGCTTCACAGTGACTAGCCTTTAAAGGATTTGACTCTCACTTTAGCCTAGTGAATTCTCTTATTTCCCATCTATTTACAAGACAATAAGTAGGAATAATAAGATCATTTCTGCTTATGGTTATCTTGATTAGCATGAAGTACATAGAACAATATCCTACATAGAATAATATTATGTAAGAATAGGTGTTTTTGCGGAAAGGGTAGAGAAAGTCATATGAATGGAACACACTAGATTTTTTTAGTTATGTGGTTTAAAGTGTGTTTACTACTTCACAGCTAATTAATAATATGAATGAGAACATGAATGCAAAATGTAGGCTTTATTAACAGAGCCAGATAAGACAGTTTTTCTTGACTTCTTTGCTCAACTGGTGCAATGAATCGTTCTTCCTTTCTGCAGGGGAGATCCGAAGTTACAGGGTAATGCTACAAGCTTAGTCTTAGTCATGAGCACACGATAATAAATGCAAGATTCTGAACCTCCTTTCAGCAAATATAATCAATGTAGATGATTTCACAAGCATACCAAAAAACTGAGGTCATTACCTTGTTGGCAAATTTCAACATTTTTGCCTTCTATGGAACTGGTTCCCCTTTAAAAAATTTAACATTTCGACTGTACTCTCTGGAGTGTAGTAGTGTATCCATGTTACATCCACAGTTATGTATCAACACAGAAACTTGTTAGGATTGCAACAGAAAATTGCCAAACCAGCCTCTGAATAGATCATATGAGTGGGTTTATCCTCCACTGAGAGCAAATGAGGTCTTTGCCAGGCCTAATTTTGGTACAAAACTGAAAACACTGCACCTTGTGATGTACCTGAGGTCTAACTATTTCAAGAATTTTGATTTGTTGATCACTCAAAACCATATTGTGGATTTTGTCAATGATTTCAGGGGAACTTCTACTAGACGTTCAGAACAATGCTCATCATTTGTGGATGTGCAACCACATTTAAACTCATTATCTTAATGTAAATCATTGTAAACACAGGAACAAATATGCCATGAACTTCATCCAACTCGGCTTTCATCTTTTTTGGTGCTAAGCCTTTAAAATAGAATGTTTAATCACTGCATGAACCTTTATACTCCATTTTTCTAAATAAATAAAATTTGTTGATTCAATAGTCTATGACAATGAAACCGTGTGATGGATATAGCTGAAACTTTAACTGTCATCTAGTAAGAGATGACATGACACTAAATGTAAACTTTTTTTCAATGATATGAGTGTCATTTCTGTTTTCTAAGGACTTATTGAATACCATTGTTGTGACCAATCAGGAGCATCTGCCTGACTGGCCCATGTGTTTGTTCTGATTAGTCATGTTTAGTATTGGTGTATATGAACACGATAGCTGCACAAATAAAGGCCATTATCCTGATATATGGTGGACTTTGAGACAGTGATGTGTTTTAACAATTAAAATTTAGTTGAGTCGATTTTGTAACACTACATCACTTACTTTTTTATTTCGGAAATAAAAAAGTAAGTGATGTAGTGTTACAAAATCGACTCAACTAAATTTTAAAGGCCATTATGTCACTTCCCTAGTTCAAAAATTAGTGCCTGGAATCATTTATTAATTGGGGTTTATTGAATATTCAACTTCTAGAATCTTTTACCCGTGCAATGAGACTTATATAAGAAGCTGATGAGTACTGGCCAGTATGTGAAAAGTTTAAAACAACCAAAAAACTCAATCTAGAGAGTGAGAAAGTTAATGCAGTTAGTTGTGACTCAGTGATTCAATTATTTTGTGTACGAAGTGTGTGATGTTAGTATTACATATGCAATGTGCTATATTACATGACTGTCTTAGTGGCAAATAAAATGAGTTTAGCTGAACAGTATTGGATGAAAGAAGCATTTTATTGGATGCAATAAAAAGAGAAGACAATAGTTTAGCTGGTTCTAATGAGTGTTATAGAGAAGGAAGGGAAAATTGTAATTATTGACAAATTAAGTTTAAGTTTCCAAAGTAGTTTTTATGTAAACTAAATTCATGATAGCTCTCTGAAAACTTGCTTTTCTTCATTACATATTGAAGTGATTATATATCATATTTTTTCTTGTGCCTGAACTGGAATATTTTTGGCATCCTGCTGTTCCAGGACATCTTACTGTCCTCTTTGTTTATGTACTGTACAGCAATCCAAGTTGCCTCTGGTTAGCTTACAAAGCACAACACAACATTTAGAATCTTACCAGCAAATGATGGATATATGTGCATACCATCGCTGAACATTGGAAACTTTTCTTAAAGGTGTCCAATTTGCACTCTGTTATCCTCTTTATTATCCTTTGTGTTCCCCTAGAAAACTCAGCTAAGAAGGATTGTCAAAGTTTTGAATCTTATAGCCAAGATTTCAAAAGGTATATAAAATATCCAAGTAGAACACTTTCAGAAAAAGGTTTCCAATCATTTTCTTGGATACTGTTTAAGCCACTCAGTCTTAGAACTCTAACTCCACACACAAGCATTACATTTAGAGAATGCTTCCTATTATGAGCAACAAATGCCGGTTGAATCACACTTGGTGTATCCATGTTAAAGAGTTCCACCTATTACTCAACAAACTTAAGGTACATCTTAGTTAATGAAACCTATTAGGTACTGCACCACAATCATTTTACATTTTATCAAAATCTTTAGAAGAATTTTGAGGAAAAAAAATCATCTAAAGGAAAATGGGTTGGGGTGATTTTCTTGAAAATCTACGAGTTGCACCCTATAAAAAGCTGAAGTTAAAAACCAAATCTGGTATACCAATAAACATTTTGTGACAAAACTCCACTATCTTTATGAATCAATTCAAATTAACAGAACTTAACTCTTAAATCATTCGATTACATCTTCAGCTTCTATTTTTTTGTTAGCTTGTTTATTTAAATTGTTATGTTTATTGTCGAGGTGATGGCTTGTTTGTTATGGTATTACCATATACAGGATGTAAAACAAATTTGGTGACAGAATCAATTGTGGTACTTCAAAATTCATCAAGCATTCTTCAGTTTTTACATATTACCAGACATATACTGTTGACAGACATAAACACACATACAGACCTTTTTGCATTAATACTGTATTTTTGGGTTCAGGAAAACTCAAAATGAGTATTTAAATGTGGAGATTTCATACATTATGGAGATTATATGAAAGATCCATATCAACATTTTAGATGGAGTGCAATACTTATTATAGGTAAGAAGTTAAAAAAGTATTAAGTCAAGAGAAGCAGATGTTTGAGAAATAAAAGCCTACCTCTGGCATTGTCATTGCCCTATAGAACTCTTCACCAGTGCACTGGAATTTTTCAGACACTCTTAAAGTTGTGGTATTAATTTTACAACCTTTATCCTGGTTTTCACGATTCATATGAACCTGAAAGAAAAAAGTGCAATTTTCCCCATTATCATAGGGGTTTTATGTACTTATAATTTCTTTACACTAATTTTTGCCAATAGTTGGTAAAACTTCTACTTACCTTGTTATGAAATCCTGCTGATAAGCTAGTCATGCTATTACCTTTTCCTGTTTTACTAGTTTCATCTTTTTGTGGTAGTATCATACCCTTGGAGAATTCTGGAAAAGAAATTATATCTCATTAAGTGATCAGTAAAGACATGATTTTGGATGCAGGAAATTAACTATCTTATCTATGGGCTCTCTTCTATTCATGCTCTACAGCAGTGGAAATAAAAAAAATGGCGTGTTATATATGGTCACTCTTTAACTACTGCGGTTCCCAGCGTCCCATTCTAATTTGGGTGTGAAAGACTGCTTAATTTTGTTCAGAAGCCTCTCTATCAGGCTTGAGGTTCTTTTACGTACTGTAAATCTATGACACAGGACCAAAGGCTTTACTTCCCTTCTGACGGAAGCCAAGTTAAGGATTTTTACACCTGAAAAAATCCATTATCCTCCGCCGGGTTTGGGTATATGAAGTTAGCATGATAACCATTAGACCACGGAGGGCGACTACAGCAGTGGACTTAACTGGGGAAGAACAATGGAAACATGCAGGAATATAGAATAGGAATAGGAATATAGAACTTTCCACAATAACCTTACCTGATTAAGAATTGACTCATCTTTAATTTTGGTTACATAATTTAAAAATTACTGGTTAAATGTTTTTAGATTGGAGAATCTGAAATATTTTTATTAGCGAAGAAGTGCCCTCTATAGAATAAAATTATTGGATATTCATTGTCTGCTTTATATGCAAACACTAAAGAAATGCAAATTGAGTTTTTTGTTACTTATATATTATATTTAATAAGTAAACAATTTCAATGTGTTTAGCTTTTATATGCAATTCAGTGGATAATAACACCATAAGGAGGATAATTAACATCATTATTTCCCTATGACAAGCTACTTTATGATTTTTAATAGTTTATAACACTGTGAGGCAAATGAATCACTTCATTATTTCTTTAAAGAAATTATGACACAAAATGTGCTTTAAAACAAGATATAATTATATATGCACAAATTGCTTTGGTTTATTTGAAATCCCGGACAGGACTGCAACTATAAATTTATTGTTATTATTACAACAACCTGTGTTGTCAAAAAAGGATCAGGCAGTAGTACAATAACAGTTGTTAATATTTATAGTGAATATGCAATAAACGCTTACATCCATCACAGATAGCGAGACTTCAGGTTGAAATTGTGTTGCTCTTCAGAAAGGTTCTAAATGACTAATTCCATGTAGAATTTAATAGAACTCAAGGACATAGGGATTTAGTAATCAAGAATTTATGAAAATTTTCTTTAAACCATGGTAACTGTCAAAATGATGGGCCATTCATCATAGTTATACATTCAGATGACATGAAGAGCAACTTTATACTGGAGAACAATCAAGTACTTTGCTAATTATACGAGGGTGGTTATAAAGCACTGTATGTGTGTCAAAATAGATGATGCAAGTTTATTACCATCATGCACTATGATTTGTTATGTCACCAAAACATATTTGGTACTGACTCATAGATTAGTTGATTTGGCAGGCATTTCAGTTAGTCATTCAACATGTTCTTATTAGAATGGAAAACTTGTGAGGATATAAAAGCAAAATTTGAATTGTTTATGACTACCTTTCATCATCTGTGATATAAATAAGTTATTTGTTCAACAACTTTGCACATAGTTGAACACCCATTTTTGATGAGCGTTCAGGACAACTGACATACGTGGGCTACTGAGGAAATCGTGGAGAAAGTACATGATATGGTTCTTGCTGATCCTCATTTTAAAGTTTGCAAAGTGGCAGAGGCCAGAGGTGTATCAATGGCAATTCATATTTTGCATCATAAATTGGAGATGAAAAAATTGTTGGCCTAATGGGTGCTGCAATTTTCACAGTGAACAAGTGGGTGCTTGTTATTTAGGCTGGCCACAAATTCAGAGGAAACAGTCACCTAAATCTTATCCAGTTTCAAACCAATGTTTAGGCAAGTATCCCTTTATAACAATATTTTTCAGCCAAAGGTTGGTGCTTTAGGAAGGCCAATGTGTTTGCAAGAAAACATTGGAACAGATGTGGTTCAATGAGGGTACAAATCAACAATTCAAAGAAGAATGCTATCTTCACTTTTCAAAAAATTGTTTGTTTACCTTTGGAGGTCCTATTTTATATGGAAACATAAGCTTCAACTGAAGGTTTTGTGTTTTGTCATTTCCACACTTTTAGCAGCAAAATGTAGTGATAAAGATCAATAGTGTTAGGCAACCTGAAGGCAGTCAACTGTTGTGAAATTGGTGCATTGCTACTGCTAGTAACAAGAGAAATGCATCATCCATATGATATGGATTGGACTTTTGCATTTGAGGTCTCAGATTTATTAACAGCCTCAAAGACAAAAATCATCTTTAATCTGCCAGTGGGAGAAATGTGTAAATAGTTACAAGATTACATTTTCTTTCACTACTCATCCTCCTCAATGGGGGACTTCAGGACTTACAAGCCAATGCCTGGGGCAAGTTGATGGTTGAGCTGCCACAGACTCTGCATCAGAGACTAGCCATGATGGGTGATTGGCACAATGTCTGGTATGAGTGAGGCAAAATTTATGAAATGACAGTGAAATGGATAAAAAGAAAGGTGATTATGGAGCAAAAGGTGGAATAAATACAAGGGAAACAAGAGAAAACCTGCCCAGAGGTAACTTTGTCTACCACAAATCCCACTAGTGATCTCAGAGATCAACATGGGCTGACTTGGTGAGAGGCAAGCCTACCACTCAGCCAGGGTACCGCCGAAATTATATTTACAGCAATAAATTATCAATGACTTTTTAGTATTAGATCTGTTTTTAATTGACTGTCCATAACCATTTTGTATGCAGGGTGGCTGAAAATTAATTCTGACAAGTTAATCCTTGAGCAGCACTATACAATGTTCTTCCCACAGGGCAGAAATGAAGCACGTTTGACTGAAGCACATTTTGTGTCCAGCAACCACATTACCCAATACATTGTATACAACATCTGCCAATTTTGTCTGCAAATTTCCCTTTCCTTGTTTTTGCTTCTTTAATTGAGAAACTACAACCAAACACCACACACATATTGACCATTATACTGGTTTAAAACTCACACACGATTTACTGCTTAGTTCAACATTTAATACCACAAAATCACTTAAATAAGGGCTATAGTCTATGTATTCAAACAACCTTTTCCTTAGTTTTTTTTCTTCTGCTATACAAGAAATCAAAACCAAACACCACACACCTATTCACCATTATACTGGTTTAAAACCTACAGTCTAAATGTACTGCTCGATTGACATTTAACACCACAAAATCTTACTTTTGGTTGCACATTTAACCCACAAAAGCCATACTCATCTCAAAAATATAATATATAAATAAGGGGGCTTGACAAAAATGTGCTTCACCAACCACAAAGCATAAGGATAAGGCATTTCCTATCTATTCTCTCTATATCTGTGGTTCTTCCTACATATCTCTACAAAGACTTAAGAAAAAGTGGTATATTTAAATTGTTAGCAATTCCTTTAATATTTACAATTTATATTTATGTCTGACAATTTAGACACTAATATTTAATAACTAAATCCAAAAAGTTTTAAAAACTTGAACATTTTTGTCTTGGAAATAGATATTTCCAGATAATATGTGTACTGTTTAAAAATTATTAAATGGAAGATAAAAGTGCAAAAGATTCAGAATTAAAACTTGACAGATGATTACCTTCCCTAAGTGCATGAACATATTTTCCTAGTTCCTCCCTTATTATTTCTGCTCCTTCTTTTAAAATAAATTCCTTTAATTTATCTGCCTCTGAATTGGAGTTCTTAAGTGACACGGTGACCTGCAGACATACAAAAAGAAACAGAATTAATTTTCACGAGCTGAAGAATCACTTATAAAAAATGTGTTACATGTATTTCTCAGAACCCCAGGCTTTGCACTGCCCTTTATATACCAGATGGAAAGGGCATGTGTTCAACATTTGGGAGATCTTTACAAGTATCCCAAAAAAAGTTAACTTTCAATGATATATAGTTTAATGTTTTATACAATTTTTTTATAGCCATCAGCTTTTCTGCAACTGGTAAGAATACTTCTGGTTCAATCAATGGTAATTAATTGTTCTTTTACAATTGTAAAATATTCGAAAGATAGAAAAGTCTGAAAAATTTAATGTCATCAATGGAATGCTAATAGCTGTATTTTCTGTAATTCTGAAGTTATATGGCTAAATTTTGTACACATAATATAGTGGGTGGTATAATAAGCAATGGTTCAATAAGAAATCTGTAATTATGAAATATTAAAGCTTTGTTTTAAGAAATTTTCAGCTTTAAAAAATGTAATAATGCAGCACACAATTCAATCAATTTCTTCTAACTCTGGAAACTCACTCCGCTAAATGCATTTTCTTTTAGCACTTTTATGCAGTATTCAACTACTGAGTGCCAATACATTACCATAAATAGAAAAGTAAACCCATGTGCACTTCAATAAAACTTTTGATAACTCTAATGAAGGAGATAATTATTAACTATAAACTACTGATCTCCAGAAATGTCATCAAAAAAGGGCCTCTTGGATAAAGGCAACTTGGAAGTAATATAATTTGGAAGCTCTGTGTTTTGGAATTAAAACATTTAGGAAATATGTCCAGGAATCTGCATATGGATTCAAAAAGTCTCTAAATATTATTGTGGAAAACTAATATAAAGCATTCGGGGGAAAAAAAAAACTGCGCAAACTGTCACTGAGCTGATTACTGAGTCAAGTTACTTTTTCTCAGATAACTGGACACTTTCCTAGCATTTCTCTCTATATATGAAATTAGATTAACCAACTTACATCTACTTCTGAAACATCATTCTCTTCACTAAGATTTGGGATGTTTATTGTGCCTTCTTCATACTTTTCACCACCTTTTAACTTTCCTTTCCATTTTAAGGTTAAGTCCCATTCATAAAAGAAGATGAGTTTCCCTTTCCTGTTATTTGCCACGGCCTCACCTTCACATTTTTCTATTTCTGTGATTTTGCACTTTGCTAAAATGGGAGAGAAAAGAAAGGCATGTTCATTTCCTGAAACTGTCTCAAGATTACCATAATACCTCCTTTGATGTTATCTATTTTATTGTGTTAATAACAGAGAGGAAAAAAAAGAAGCAGAAAGTAACCTTGAAAAGTTGTGTTAAACTAATCTTAAAGCAGTATGTATATTAAATTGTTAGAACCAAGTCAGAATGTTATTTTGTATTCATGTAGTTTATGCAAATGCAGCTGGTTATTTCAAAATTTAGGGAGGCTCTAAAGTACCACAGTACTGATGACAAAGAAGGAAGGAAGGAAGGAACCTTAAATATTGTTAATATGTTATATGATGCAGGCCAATCTTAAATTTACATCAACATCACTGTTGTTTTAGCAATGTTCTGAACAGAATTAGTTTGTTTTGAAATTTTAATGCATTTTACAATCCCCCATAAATGCAGATCACGGAATAAAATAGAAAATCTCAATACATACAACCACACAGCTCTTATGATTATTATCCACCAAAGGAAAACTATTGTCATATAGTAATTGAACGTGGCACAATAAATTTTGAAGGTATACACGCATGCACACACGCACACACATACACTATGTGATCAAAAGTATCCGGACACCTGGCTGAAAATGACATACAAGTTCATGGCACCCTCCATTAGTAATGCTGGAAGTCAATATGGTGTTGGCTCACCCTTAGCCTTGATGACAACATTCACTCTCGCAGGCATACTTTCAATCAGGTGCTGGAAGGTTTCTTGGGGAATGGCAACCCATTCTTCAGAGTGTGTGGAACAGAGGAGAGGTAGAGGTGTAGGTCGGTAAGGCCTGGCACGAAGTTGGCGTACCAAAACATCCCAAAGATGTTCTATAGGATTCAAGTCAAGACTCTGTGCAGATCAGTCCATTACAGGGATGTTATTGTCGTGTAACCACTCCGCCACAGCCCGTGCAGTATGAACAAATGCTTGATCGTGTTGAAAGATGCAATCACCATCCCCAAATTGCTCTTCAACAGTAGGAAGCACGAAGGGGCTGAAAATATCTATGTAGGTCTGCGCTGTGATCGTGCCATGCAAAACAACAAGGGCTACAGGCCCCCTCCAGGAAAAACACGACTGCACCATAACACCACCACCTCTGAATTTCACTGTTGGCACTACAAATGCTGGCAGATGATGTTCACCATGCATTTGCCATACCACACCCTGCCATCGGATCGCCACACTGTGTACCATGATTCATCACTCCACGCAATGTTTTGCCACTGTTCAATCATGTAATGTTGACACTCCTTACACCAAGCGAAGCATCATTTGGCATTTTCCTGCATGATGTGTGGCTTATGAGCAGCCGCTTGACCATGGAATCCAAGGTGTGTCACCTCACGCTTAACTGCCGTAGTACTTGGAGTGGATCCTGATGCAGTTTGGAATTCCTGTGTGATGGTCTGGATAAATGTCTGCCAATTACTTTTTACGACCCTCAGCGGTCTCTGCCAGTCGACAGACGGGGTCGGCCTGTACGCTTTTGTGCTGTACATGTACCTTCACGTTTTCACTTCACTATCACAGTGGACCTAGGGATGTTTAGGAGTGTAGAAATCTTGCCTACAGACTTCTGACACAAATGACACCCTATCACCTGACCACATTCGAAGTCCATAAGTTCCACAGAGCGTCCCATTCTGCTGTTTCATGATGTCTAATGACTACTGAGGTCGCAGATAATGAGTACCAGGCAGTAGGTGGCAACACAATGCACCTAAGATGAAAAATGTATGTTTGTGGGGGTGTCCGGATACTTTTGATCACGTAGTGTAAATACTCTTTGTAGGTATTAATATAAAAATAATAATTGCAACCAATCTTCACTTATCTTTTGGAATCCTTGCCTGGACTAGTTTCGCAACGATTTCATTGCATTATCAACATATCCTTTTGGTCTCTTTTTTGATGTTGTTTATTTACACTGTTATGGTTACTGCTACTAGGTGGATTGTGTACTAATGCATTGCTAACTACTGGAATCAAAACAAATTTGGTAAGAGTGTCAATTGGAGGTATATCAAAATTCATTGCATGATTTCTATACTTTAATATAAATACTTTCTCCCAAACCATTAAATCTATGGGCCCATTTAAGTGTTTTAATAATTTAACATCTGGATTTATTTCATGATTAAATTTCCAAAAATGTTCTGCTACAGCTGATTTATCAATTTGTTTGTATTTAATATTCCTAAAGTGTCCTTTTACTCTGGTTTCCAAATGACGTTTAGTCTTACCAATATAAACAAGGTCACAATTTAAACAGTTTAATTGATAAATGCCAGATTTTTTATTTTTTGAAATTTCATCCTTTTTAGAAAAGCCTAACAAATTTTTTATACTATATTTATTTTGAGGAACCAATATTATGCCATGCTCTTTGAAAATATTTGTGAATTTTTTATTTGCCCAAGGGTGATAAGTAAATTTTTTAAAAATGTAATTATCTTTTATTTTCTTAAGCGTAGAAATATCTTTAATAGCTTTTTGATATTTAAACTTCTCAATTTTTTTATTTATAAAATCAGTATTAAAACCATTAATTAAAGCAGTGTTAATAATGTGTTTATATTCTTTATAGAATTCATCTTTATTAAGGGGTAAATTAATTAACCTATAAATTAAACTATTAAAAACAGCAAATTTATGTGAAAAAGGGTTAAAGCCATTATTTTTTATATAATTATCAGTGTGGGTTTGCTTTCTGTATATTCCAAAATTCAATTTATTGTCTTTTTTTATTATTTTTAAATCCAGGAAAGGGAGATAACCATCACTTTCAGTTTCTAATGTGAATTTTATAGCCTTATCTTGTAAATTTAAAAGTTTTAAAGCATCATTTACATGTTTATCAGGAACAATAGCAAATATATCATCTACATATCTATACCAAGTTTTAAAAATTAGAGGGAATGCTTTAGTGACCTGTATTTCAAAATAGCTCATGAAAAGATCAGCAAGAAAAGGTAAGACTAAACGTCATTTGGAAACCAGAGTAAAAGAACACTTTAGGAATATTAAATACAAACAAATTGATAAATCAGCTGTAGCAGAACATTTTTGGAAATTTAATCATGAAATAAATCCAGATGTTAAATTATTAAAACACTTAAATGGGCCCATAGATTTAATGGTTTGGGAGAAAATATTTATATTAAAGTATAGAAATCATGCAATGAATTTTGATATACCTCCAATTCACACTCTTACCAAATTTGTTTTGATTCCAGTAGTTAGCAATGCATTAGTACACAATCCACCTAGTAGCAGTAACCATAACAGTGTAAATAAACAACATCAAAAAAGAGACCAAAAGGATATGTTGATAATGCAATGAAATCGTTGCGAAACTAGTCTAGGCAAGGATTCCAAAAGATAAGTGAAGATTGGTTGCAATTATTATTTTTATATTAATATTTGTGTATTTCTTCACTGTTACTAGCTTCTTTTTACATTTAAAAGTTTATTTGTTTTGAAGCATTCCTTTGTTTTAGTACATTTTAGGTTATTGCTTATGATGGATGTGATGGAATATAATAATTATAGGTTTAATCTGAATTTTAATAATACTAAACATGAAATTAAGCTATATTTGAAATTACAAGAAAAAAGAAGACATATTCTTGCAGATATACGTTTCTTAAACCTGTGTTTAAAACGTAAAGTAACTCCTATTTTTGTTAGAAAAACTGTTAAATTTGACAATAATAGTATTCATCAAAAAGCAGCAGAGAAGAAAGTAATTGAAGTTGAAAGAAGTTTGCATTTTAAAAACTTAAATAACATTGAACTGAAATTATATAATTTGCATCTTAAACTTATAAATGTTTTAGGTAATTCAATTTGGCTAAATTTGGAATATAAATTGTTTGAAAATTTGAACTTTAGCATGAGAAATAAAACAAATAAACTGAAAAATAAGTTAAATAAATTATGCTTAAAACAAAATAAATTGAAACCAACTAAAGGGAATAACCCTAAAGATAATGTAATTAACCTTTCAAATTGTAATTTCAATGAGAAGGAAATTAATTTTTTGAATAAAGGTTTAAAAACCTGTGTAGATTTTTCAAAAAATGTAGATGATTATGTAGCAGATATAGAAATTGCTAGTCAAGATTTAAATGACAATAATAAATTATTGGTTAAAGAAAAATGTAGTAAAATGTTACAGAATTTGAATAAAAATCACCCTAAAGTAAATCACAATAAACAAATTATTAAATCATTAAAAGAAAAAGATGTAATCTATACTAAAGCTGATAAAGGTAACAGCATTGTAATTTTAAATAAAATTGATTACATTAACAGAATGGAACTCTTACTTCAAGGTGAAGATTACAAAAGCATTGATATTAACCCTTTAAAATCCTGCATTTCAATTTATAATAAGACCCTTAATGAAATTAAAAGTATTACAAATAAAGAAAAGCAAATTATAAAAATCAGTAATCTAATTTTACCCAGAATATATGCTCTTCCCAAAATTCATAAACCTGGAAATAAAATGAGACCTATTGTAAATTGCATAAATTCACCTACTTACAGCCTAGCTAAATGGTTAAATAAAAAATTCACTAATTTTGAAAAATTTGAGAGTTTAAGTATTAAAAATTCTTTTGAGCTAGTTGAAAGGATCAGCAATATTACATTGTCTACTAATGATAAACTTGTTTCTTTTGATGTAACTGCTTTGTTTCCAAGCATTCCTAGAGAAAAACTTTTGACATTTTTAAAAAAATGGTTAAGTTCTATAGAACTGAATGAAAATTTAATAAATGATTTTGTTATCCTTACTAATCTTTGTTTGGATCAAAATTTTTTCAGCTTTAATGACAAATTCTATCAACAAACTTCTGGTTTAGCAATGGGTAGTCCACTTTCACCTTTTCTTGCTGATCTTTTCATGAGCTATTTTGAAATACAGGTCACTAAAGCATTCCCTCTAATTTTTAAAACTTGGTATAGATATTTAGATGATATATTTGCTATTGTTCCTGATAAACATGTAAATGATGCTTTAAAACTTTTAAATTTACAAGATAAGGCTATAAAATTCACATTAGAAACTGAAAGTGATGGTTATCTCCCTTTCCTGGATTTAAAAATAATAAAAAAAGACAAATTGAATTTTGGAATATACAGAAAGCAAACCCACACTGATAATTATATAAAAAATAATGGCTTTAACCCTTTTTCACATAAATTTGCTGTTTTTAATAGTTTAATTTATAGGTTAATTAATTTACCCCTTAATAAAGATGAATTCTATAAAGAATATAAACACATTATTAACACTGCTTTAATTAATGGTTTTAATACTGATTTTATAAATAAAAAAATTGAGAAGTTTAAATATCAAAAAGCTATTAAAGATATTTCTACGCTTAAGAAAATAAAAGATAATTACATTTTTAAAAAATTTACTTATCACCCTTGGGCAAATAAAAAATTCACAAATATTTTCAAAGAGCATGGCATAATATTGGTTCCTCAAAATAAATATAGTATAAAAAATTTGTTAGGCTTTTCTAAAAAGGATGAAATTTCAAAAAATAAAAAATCTGGCATTTATCAATTAAACTGTTTAAATTGTGACCTTGTTTATATTGGTAAGACTAAACGTCATTTGGAAACCAGAGTAAAAGGACACTTTAGGAATATTAAATACAAACAAATTGATAAATCAGCTGTAGCAGAACATTTTTGGAAATTTAATCATGAAATAAATCCAGATGTTAAATTATTAAAACACTTAAATGGGCCCATAGATTTAATGGTTTGGGAGAAAATATTTATATTAAAGTATAGAAATCATGCAATGAATTTTGATATACCTCCAATTGACACTCTTACCAAATTTGTTTTGATTCCAGTAGTTAGCAATGCATTAGTACACAATCCACCTAGTAGCACTAACCATAACAGTGTAAATAAACAACATCAAAAAAGAGACCAAAAGGATATGTTGATAATGCAATGAAATCGTTGCAAAACTAGTCCAGGCAAGGATTCCAAAAGATAAGTGAAGATTGGTTGCAATTATTATTTTTATATTAATATTTGTGTATTTCTTCACTGTTACTAGCTTCTTTTTACATTTAACTCTTTGTAGGGTTGGCGAGCCAAAATGATTAGAGCCTTAAAAAGAAGCAATGCTATAAAGAGAAGGCAATGTTTTCACCGTTAATATGGCAAAGCCCATTGCTCATTTTTTTGGCAGAACAGACTTTCTGCCAAAAAATTGCAGTTTCTGATAATGCAAGCTTGTTAGAGCCTTTTAGAAACAGGATGTTTATAAATAAGTGTTCAGTACAGCATATTTAGTTGTAAATAGAAGCAGGTTAAGGCTTGTTCTGTGTTATGGAGAAGATAAGGTATGGTTCTTAAAATCTGATGTATTCCATTTACATGACTTTCTCTACCTGTTCTGCAAACAAACTATTCTTACAAAAGAATATGTTTTGATCTTTATCTTTTAATCTAGATTAAATGTTGCTGAAAAACATTAGCAGAAATGGTCTTTACTTGTTTCCTGGTAAGTAGAAAGTATGTAAGGGAATGCGCTAGCTAACGCAATAGTCAAATCTTTTAAAAGCTGGTTGCTTTGTGAAACGATCAAAATTTCTCTTCGCATGGCCAGGAGCAAAACCAAAGAAATGAAAGATGACTTCCCTTTTGAGAAAAGTTTTAAAAAGTATAAAACTGAAACCAATGACTACGACTTCTCACAACTGATTAACTGCAAAAAAGGTATATGACAAATTGTGTGTTTTAATAAGAGATAAATTTGTTTTGTATGCTTTTTTCTTTCTCTTACAGTTTACCAGTTATACAAAAATCATCCAGAATGAAGAGGTCTGCAGAGACTATTCCCAGAAAATTCAAGATATACAATTCATTTGATATGAAAATATCTCACACATATTGTATTTTAATCAAAATTGTTAAGAGGCATATTTGAGAAAATCAAAATTTTCAAAAGTCTTCCACGTAAAGGGTAGTTGGGGATTAGGGGGATTTTCCTGAAAATCTTTGTGTCATGTTCTTGGAAGATACTGTACAGGGTTACTACAAAAGAAATAGACAAGTTCAACTGCCTGTAAAACAAAACTATTAGAGATAGCAACCTAATTATTTTGGAGGTATGTTGAGAAACTATCAAAGTTTCGTTTGTTACTATTGGTAATGCTGTAGTGTTTTGTTTGTTGTTGCAGAAGCTGAAATGGCGGAAAATCCTGTGGAAAAGGCATATTGCATGTTGGAATTTGCTAGAACGCAATCAGCAACTGTTGTCCAACAACATTTTAGAACACGTTACCACAAAATGCCACCGACTAGACAGTCAATCTACGACTGGTATAGAAAATTCCAGACAACGGGATGTTTGTGCAACGGGAAGAGCTCGGGAAGACCAAGAGTTTCGGAAGAAAACGTTGAACGTGTTCGTGCTGCCTATATAAGCAGCCCACAGAAATCGACATCTAGGGCAAGCATGCAATTACAAATTCCACAGCAAACTGTATGGAAAATCTTGCAGAAGCGACTGCACATGATGTCTTACAGATTACAGATGTTGCAGTTTCTGAGTGAAGAAGATAAGGTCATATGGAGTGACTTTTGCATCGACATGTTGCGACATGATGAAGACTATGCTGGTTTTTGTGAGCGCATCATTTTCAGCGATGAGTCAACTTTCCACCTGAGTGGAAAAGTGAATACACAAAATGTCCGAATATAGGGAACTGAACCTCTGAGGGTTGTATTGCAACATGTGCGGGACTCTCCTAAAATCAATGTGTTTTGTGCGGTATCTCACATGACGGTGTATGGCCCCTTTTTCTTGTCAACAGTGCTAGGTATCTTGACATGTTACAGATCTGGTTGATGTCCCAACTGAATGAGCAACAGGATGACTTTGTATTCCAACAAGACGGAGCACTGCCTCATTGGCATACAGATGTTAGAGATTACCTAGATGAAGTCCTACCACATCGTTGGATTGGCCGTGCTACAACCGAGAATAATGCTCTTGCATTTTGGCCACCAAGGAGCCCTGATCTCACACCTTGTGACTTTTTTCTATGGGGATTCGTGAAAGACCGTGTTTTTGTTCCTCCACTTCCTCTTAATTTAGACAACTTGAAACAACATATCAGACAAGCCGTGGCAAGTGTTGAGCAGATATGTTACAAAAGGTTTGGGATGAACTTGATTATTGCATGGATGTGTGTCGTGTGACTGGAGGAGCCCATATTGAACATTTGTGAGTTCACAATGTAAACTTCAAAGACTCCTCTACAAACCAGTGAAAACGGCGTCAAATTACCGTAAATAGTTTTGTTTTACAGGCAGTTGAAGTTTTCTATTTCTTTTGTAGTAACCCTGTACTTAAATACCAACTTTTCATTTTTGAGTTGTACCACAAACATGCATGCAGGAACATGCACAAACGTACACACACATACAAACAGACCTTTTTTCTAAAAAGCTGATGTGTTCCTTTTAGATCACTTTCTCTACCTGTTCCACAAATTATTCTTACAAAAGATTAGTTTTTTAAATTTATCATGGGAATCAAGATAAACATCAAAATTGGTCTTATAACCTACTTCTTTGTAAGCAGAAGGGAAAATGGGAATACAATAAAGCGATAGTAAAATTTTTTAAAAGCGGGTCCCTATGTGAAACAACTGAAATTCAGTTCTCTTTGTGCAACCAGGAGTAAAACAAAGAAATATGAAAAGAAAGATGGCTTCCAGTTGAGAAAATTTTAGTAGTTTAAAACTGAAACCAATAACAAAGAATATCTCAGAAATGCTTAACTCTACAAACAACATGTGTGAGAGTCATACTTTCTGCATTGGTATTGCAGCTGGATGTTCCCAAGACATATTTGAAGCCTCCACTATGGAGGCTAATTATTTCTTATGTGTAGCTCTAGCGAGAGAAGCGTGAACTATGCAACAAAGATACTCTGCACGTTACTTTTGTCCACCTGTGAAAAGCAGTGAGGTGTGGTGCAATTTTTATGGGCTAAAGGGCATAAACCAAATGAAATTCACATTTTTATAGTGTTTAACACCTGCTTTTATTACTTGGGGCACTGCAGGCGATGACACTGGTGATACATGGAATGAAGATGGAACACCGGTGGAATGTGATGGTGGGGGAAACTAGAGAACCTGGAAAAAAAAAAGCCACCCTGCGCCACTTTATCCACCACAATCTCACATGCAGTTGCTTGGGATCAAACCCAGACCATCTAGGTGAGAGGCGAGTGGTCTAACCTGCAGCCATGCAGAATGTCAGAACCATTGAGGCAGCAATTTTGAACTAGAAGATCCAACTGTAAACCTTATCTCAGCAGTTCAACATTTCACATTGTAGTTTTGTAAAGTTAGTACTCGGTGGGTGCCTAAGAACCTGACCACACGATTGCAAGGGCTGGAGAATGATGACAAGCTTGGATCACTTATTGCCTCCCTTTCTGAAGGGAATCATCACAGGCGATGAATCGTAGGCATACCACTAAGCATGAAATACAGCTGGCCTCTACGGAGTGGAAACATGCTGCTTCCCTAGTAAAGAAAGTGCTTGTGACAGTATTCCGGGATATGAATGGTGTGGTATTGGTGGACTCTGCTGAGCACAGTACCACTGTGAATGCTACTGCCTATGTTAAAACACTGGTAAAGTTGCAAAGTGTCCATCATAAGTGCTGTAACATTCATACTGATTGTGTCAAACTTCTTCATAGCAATGCTTGCCCCCAATTTGCTGTAGCTGTTTGTGAGAAAATCAACAAATTTGGTTGGGAAGTGCTGAGCATCCTCCATACAGTCCAGACCAGGCACCACCAGACTTGTTTGATTCCTTAAAGAAATTCTTGGCCTTTAACAGCCTGATGCAGAAGTGAAAAAGCAGTCCGCAGATGTCTATACTCCAGCAAACAGACTTCTGTGAACAGGGTATTTTGTAACTGGTATCATGATAGGAAATTGTAGAAAAATGGACAAAAGATGTCCCTTCAGTTGTGCATTGGTTTGTAATGGTACCTATTAAACTTTTGGCATAAAAAATTATAGTGCTACTTATCTACCCTCATGACATAAATTGTGTGTTTTAACAAGATCTACATTTGTGTAATAAGTATTTTTTTTAATCTCAAGTAATATTTTGGGTTAAATGGAGAAATTTAATACACAAGCTACTATCAAATAAAAACTTATCAATTGCTTTGTTTCTTTTTTAACGAAAACATAGCAACATTAGTAATAAATAAAAATAATAATAATAATTATATATTGGTTTTAAGAATAACTGTAAGCCCAATCAGATCTACTTGCTCTTTAGTTATGTCATTTGCCTTAAAAGAGTGTTTTGATATAGAAGAAAATAAAGAGAGAGGTGGAAAACAGTAGGAGTAAAGGAAAGAGAGAGATTTGGAAGAAGCATGAATGCTATTTTGTGAGGGAAGAAGAATGCACAATCAGTTTTGGAGGAAAATGCGATAATTTAAGATGTAGGATAGTTTCTGAGAGTGTCACAAGAAACCTCTGGAATGCTCGCTATGGAAGCGCTGACATTATTGCTATTATGCCAACAAAAAATGGAAATGGCGTGTTATTTATGGACGCTCTTTAACTGCTATGGTTCTCAGCATCCCATTCTATATTGGGCGTGAAAGACTGCTTAATTTTGCTCAGAGGCCTATCAGGCATGAGGTTCTTTTACGTGCCGCAAATCTACGACATGGGACCAACGGCTTTACTTCCCTTCCGAAGGAAGCCATGCTAAGGATTTTTACACCCAAAAAAATCCATCGTCCTCTGTCGGGTTTGAACCCACGACCTTGGGTGTATGAAGTTAACACAGTAACCATTACATCACGGAGGGCGACATTATGCCAACAGCATTCTTGTCTTCCCTCCTTTTCGCAATACCAACTATATATGCTCCATTATGCAGATCATTGCGCTTTTCAGATGCAAAGGTTGGCTGCTTGACATTGAGCAGCCAAAAGACCCTTAGTCGACAAGATTGCCAAAAAAATATATTTGTGCAAAAATGTACATATTTTTTAAATTTACCAAAGTTCAGAATTTTTCTGCTTCAATATAGTCAGAAATATTGAAGTAATTTTGGGTTAAAAATTATAGACATTGCTTGGTGCCCTAAAAGTATTCAAACAATATCTATATAATTGTATTAGATACAGAACATTTTTTCAAAAACATGTGTTATGACCTTTTGTGCAGCGATTTCAAATAGTTATGTTGTTCATTATATCACTAAAATTACTATCATTTATACTAATTTATTTTAACCCGTTATTTGTTGATATATGAAAATTTTGCTCACTTTTGAATTTTTTTTAAGGTAACAACCTCTGATAAAAACTTCTTGCTAATCTAGCTGATTTTTAAACTTTCCTGAACCAGTTGCTTAAGTTAAATTTAACAACAATCACACTGACAACATTTTATGCAATCTTTGTCCAGTTGCGGCACAGCTGTGAATGGTTTACTCATCAAGTGACAAACCATGCTATTCAATTGTTGTGCTGTCCGCAATCATCCTGATTTGAAGCTGAAATAAAGATGATTAATTTGTGTTCGTTAAAATTTATTCTTCACTTGAATTGTTTTCACTAATATTCAGTGAGGATTTTGCAATGAGTTGAAAAAAAAAAAAAAAAAAAAAAAAAAAAAAAAAAAAAAAAAAAAAAAAAAACAAAACCTTCTGCAAACCTTACAATAGGACGATATTCTAAAGATATGTTGATTTTCACTTATTTGTTATAATAACTGTGTATTTAATTGCCATATTTTTAACATTTCTCTCGACACAGGTTTAAATACGGCTGTTGAGAATTGAACTTAAATCATTAAATGCCCTAATCAATAGTAGAACATTAATATACATCCCTGCATGATTGAGTGAAACTAGCACTTCTGTTGACCTATACAGCTATATCTGGTGCCCCTAATATTAAAGATACTAATCAATTACCAAATCCTCCAATTATAATAGGTATAACTATAAAGAAAATTATAATGAAAGCGTATCCAGTTATAAACACATTATAAATTTGATCATCTCCAATTAAGGATCCAGGTTGACCTAAACAGCAGTGATTTGAACCAGGAAGAAAGATGAATGTGAATATGATGTGGCCTCTGAATATAGTGATCATATAACTGATTCAGAGGAATCTGTAGGAGATGACTCAGAAACCAAAAATGCATATTTAATAGTCTATATTTACTACACTAATGTATACTTTTTTTGAATGAATGTCATGCATACATACTTATATAACAATATAGATGCAGAACTTAATGTAGGCACCTATGGTATTGAGAAATTGTCTCAAACTAGTGGGTATGGAATCCACATTGTTCTTGAGGAAGTCGTGTGGAATATTGTTGATAACATTCCAAAGCCATGCTTCCAGGCGTTCCAGTTACATGCAAGGTTTTGTCAGGTACACATCTTTTCCCCATCCTCATAAAAAGAAGTCGCATGGTATCAAGATCTGGACTTATTGCTGGCCACTCATGAGATCCGCATCTCCCTAGTTACATCCTGGAAACTTTTCATCCAACATATGCATGACTTTGGAAAGTGAGGTGGAACATCCACCCTCTTGTATAAAAAAATCTTTGATGTTATCTCATGCCAAATGTAATCTTCAAGCATTGACAAATAGTATTCTGCATTTCATTGTTTCATGCAAGATAAATAGGTAGCCCAATAACATTTGTGGCAGTCATTCCACACCAGTCACTTTAGGGCAAGACTGCATCTTCTCCATCATAACACAGTATTCTGTACCACCCAATAATGGCTATTGTCAATTAACAAAATTTCCCACGTGGAATACTGCCTCATCACTCCAAAGGATGTTATTAAACAATTGAGGTCCAGCTTAATGCCAACCAAACATTAACTACCAATACTTTATTCTGCAATCACAGTTTTCTGGTGTCAGCTATTGCATGTAATTGATTGGTAAGTCGATTCTGTATGCAAAACAGCATACCTTGAGTCCTCTTTCATGTGCTGCTTGATGTGTTGTTTTCGCTGGGTTGCATTCAAACATTTCCTACACAGTCACCACATTATCAGATCAGAGACGTGAATGGAAGACCAGATCATCTTTGATCTTTTACAGAGCCTATGCTCATTTATCTTCCTGTGACAATTCCTTGTTGTCCCTGGATAAATTGTTGCACTTATTCCTTCACATTATGCCACCATCTCACACCAGGACGACAGAAATCCACACTTCATAACATGCAACAATTTGCGCTCACTGTCACTATTTCCATTATGATTTCATCAATATTAAAATACTACAGCCATTTTGTAATACTTAGTTACTGTTCAACCACACTGTATTTCTCTAAATGTTTATATGAACTTGAATTAGATAGAAGGAAAGCTTCAGTAAGAATAGTTTGTAGAAGATTCATAAAAGTAAATGATACCAAAGAGAAAGCTAAGTGAACATAACAGGTAAGCTTCTTTGGCCTTTATCTAAACAGCAGATTAATTCTTGAGAAGCTTTGAAGGAGGACACTAGTGTGTTTCATATTTGTTAGCATCTTTCGGCTTCAAGATAGCAGAGTTAAGGTGGACTTCCACATAGCCTACAGTGTTCCAACTTTGCACCAATGGTTTGAAGAAGTGGCGTGTTATTTATGGATGCTCTTTAACTGTTGTGGTTCTCAGCGTACCTTCTATATTGGGCGTGAAAGACCGCTAAATTTTGTTCAGAGGCCTCTCTATCAGGCTTGAGGTTCTTTTACGAGCCGTAAATCTACGACACGGGACCAACGGCTTTACTTCCCTTCTGAAGGAAGCCATGCTGAGGATTTTTACGCCCGAAAAAATCCATTGTCCTCCACCGGGTTTGAACCCACGACCTTGGGTATATGAAGTTTGCATGGTAACCATTACACCACGGAGGGCGACAAGGATCAATATTTTAATATTAGGACTGAGAATCAAACTACCTGAATATTACATTTAAAAGCAAGTTTACTTAACAAATAATGTTAAAATGTTCTCAATACGTAAACTTTGTACCCAAACAATAATTTGAGGATCACATATGATTAGACTGAAAAATTCAATGGCATAGCTGGAATTCAAAGCCCAGCTAGAATTATCTAGTTCTAACTTTTTGCTTACATGAAAGAACAATTTATGCAATGTTTGAAAATTAAGAAATTAGAATTCATATTACTGATGCATTTTATTCATTGGTAAGGTATCTCTCAAAATACCTTAGTTCCCTTCTAAATGAATCCTGGTTCTAACTCTGATTTATTTTGTTTGTTTAGTCATCTCTGTTTCAGTTAGCAATGGATCACAAAGAAAAAAAAAAAAAAATGTTATAGCGTGTGGTTTTATTGAATAGTGCCTCTGTTGCCAAATTATAAGTCTTCTGGCTTCTCAACCCAAAGATCCCAGATTCAATTCCAGGCTGAGGCAGGGAAACTTTAACTAGAATCATTCCGAATTTGTTTAATTAAAATAGGAAGAAAAAAAATTAAAAAAACACCTCAGTTCAGTGAGAGAAATTAGGGGGAAAAAAACCCTAATTGATACGTCTTTTGTCTACAACCTTTCACATGTTATCTTAATTAGCATTGTCATAAACTTTGTGATAAGTTGTGTTACTCCTAGTAATCTGAACCAGCGAATGGCTTCCCTGAACAATGCATGTGAAATGTGTTAGTACTATTAAAGAATATTGGAAATGGCCAAATTGTAAGAGCACTGTTTAGTCATTTCCACATATCCCCAATGTGTCAGGACTCTCCTAGTCATTTTTATAAAATCAATTTTGTGAGCGATTGTTGACAGCATGATGCAGTATGACCAGTACGTTCAAGATGGGGACATGTTAGGTCATGTGAAAATGTACAAAAAAACTCTCATTGTGACCTTGTTTATATTGGTAAGACTAAACGTCATTTGGAAACCAGAGTAAAATAACACTTTAGGAATATTAAATACAAACAAATTGATAAATCAGCTGTAGCAGAACATTATTGGAAATTTAATCATAAAATAAATCCAGATGTTAAATTATTAAAACACTTAAACAGACCCATAGATTTAATGGTTTGGGAGAAAATATTTATATTAAAGTATAAAAATCATGCAATGAATTTTGATATACCTCCAATTGACTCTCTCACCAAATTTGTTTTGATTCCAGTAGTTAGCAATGCATTAGTACACAATCCACCTAGTAGCAGTAACCATAACAGTATAAATAAACAACATCAAAAACCAGACCAAAGGAAATTAATGTTGATAATGCAATAGATTTATTGCGGAACTAGTCCAAGGATTCCAAAAGATGCAAGTGAAGATTTGTTGCAACTATTATTTTTATATTAGTATTTGTCTCATTGTTAATTTTATTATGTGCTCCTTAGCTGTTGCCCTGAGTGGTGTAGTGGTTACCATTATAGCCTCTAATACCCAAGGTTGAGGGTTGAAATCCGGCAGAGGGTGATGGATTTTTTTTAGACTTAAAAATCTTTACCATGGTTCCTTTGGAAAGGAAGTAAAGCTGTTGGTCCCATGTAATATTTATTTGCATATAAAAGAACCCCACATCTGGAAACAAAAGGTCCCTGGGCCAAATTTGCCATATCATATCCACAAATTATGATTTTGAACTATAATGCCATCTATACCGATAAGTTAATGTCTTATCATCATGTGCACATAATGGCAAAATTATAAACTAGAAATTCTATGATCAAGAAGCACCAAATATATTGACATGGTGTGATCAAACTTAATTATTCTCCTTGGCTGTTTCTAAAAAAACAGCACATGCTCATTCAGTGCAGAGTTGGAATATGGTAGGCTAAGAGGAATTATTTCTGCATTAGTTACCTGTGCTTTATATATACATAACTAGCCTTCATAAATATAAACAATTAAAACAATCACTACTGAAACTTCAGCTGTATTGTGTACCTAGTTTTATACGGATGAATAGAACATACCAATATTGCCTTCTAGGACCAGATTTGTTAGCAATTCTCTTAATTTATCTTGAGACCAGCCACAAGCATTCTTCTCTGTCCTGAAATTGAGACAGAAGCAGCACATTAAAACTCTTACATCAATTGCACCATTACCTTAACAACTACTTTTCATACATTGGACTGGACCAATACTAGCCAAACACATGCAACCTTAGCCTAGCACCTATACTAATAAATATTAAAATGGAGAATTACAGATAGTGTGATCATGCAATGATTATAATTACTGATTATCATTGATTAATTTGTCAACAGTCTAGAAATATTAGAGTCATCAATTATTAGAATGGCATTTTCTTGGTAAACACAACAGAATGTGTGCATTGAACTCCAGGAAGGATGGACTGCACAAATTTCGTAAAAAAACTTTTTTAAATTAGGGTGATGGTTAAAATGTAAGTTTTTTGAGACTGCTATAAGTTAATAATTTCTTTATGGATATTTTTATGATCCTTCATTGTAATACAATTCTTTTTATACACCTTCATTTTACTGCCTCAGAACTGTAAAATTCTTATTATCTTTCCTACCAGAGAAGTTTCATTTGAAATATGGCTACAATGCCCTTTTCTGCAATTAATTGTTTAGCAACAACAACTTATATGTTCTATTAGACGCACGAAACTTTAGAGTAAGTCCCACTTTTGAAAACTCAAGATTTTGACTGCCTCATTAGCATAAAATGAGTCAAACTTTTATCATACGTGTACCATCCTGAATTTTGTTTATTAATTTTTTTCTGTCTGAAATAGAATGCTTTCAATATGTAATACTTTAACTGAATATGCTTATTTTTTGCAATTCTTGTGGCACATTAACTTCTTTAAACAAGTTTCCTTTTCTTAATGGGAGTCCCTATAATCATACCAAGCTCTGATTGACCACCGTTAAGTGGGATCTTTCCTCTGCTTCTTTTATAGGAAAAGTACAGGAGAGTTAGTATTGTGACTTTCTGAACTGTTATGGATTTAGGATTCAGAAAGATTTTGAGAACTATTCTACAACACAAACAGTTCAGTAGTTGCATGTTTGGGGCTAGGATCTTTTGTTAATTTTGTTTGACAAATATTATACACTTTCACTTCTGATGACAAAACTATTTTCTATAATTTTAATTTTATTATTAATTTGTCTATTGAATTTTCAGAAACACAAAAAGAAACCCTATTGTGCAGAGCATATTAGGGGTTGTAGTTCAATTTTATTAACATTGTCATATGATGTAAAGATTTTGATTTTGCATTCCCTATTTTATTATTATTTATTTGTTTTATTGAATGGATTAAAACATGCACCTTTTGCACCACACATGCATTTAATTCACTTAGCATTCTGTAAATATCAAGCTATTGATAATTAAACTGAATGAGATGAAATAAATGAAAGGTTGGAGATTAATTACATCTAAGACACCTGTTAACATTAACTGCTATAAATACTCATAGTCATAAACTTTATGGTAATTCTTAGTTTTGGAGTGGTGCATCTCAATTAAGTATACATTTATTTTACATAATTCTAAAAGGAATCCAATTTGAAAAGTTGACTGCCCATTAGAACAAACATCTGTAATTTAGAACCCTTCCAAGTATTGAAAATCTGAAGCAAACATGAGTAGAATGCATATAGAAATGGTTCTTGTTTTTTTATTATGTTAGAATTAAAATCAGATTTCTGTTAAGCAGTTTTAAAGATATATTTTTTAATCATAACACTGAAATATTAAATAGTTGATATTTATGCATAAAATATTTTTTGAAACTGAAAATGTGAGGAATTTTTCTCCAGAAGGAGGTTAAGTACACATCTAGGTATGATTAGAATAAAAGATGTTTTGGAAAAGAACTGAGATGTTCAAGAAATCAGATGAACTGGCACTACATACTGTGATTGTATTGGACATAATACTGTATATATACTGGGTGCTTATTTTTATTCGGCATTTATGGTGCATCAATAGAGCAAGAATGATGTCAGAGTTAACAGATGAGCCTTCACTGAAGCAATAGTGATCTCTATCAAGAAGGAGCAGTGATCATCTGCAGAAGATAAGGCAAATCATGGCAATTTCTGGATGTGGTTGCAATGCAGGTTCCCCGTGACCCCCTTAATATTAAACATTTGCTCTGTTCTTTGTTAACAAACATAATTTGAATATTACACACCTTGGGTCTGTAGCTGAATGTTGTTTTGCCCTGATGTTGAGATAGAAACAAAGTATTAATCTTATTTATATAACTACATAGATACAATGACTACTCCGAACCATCAAGTATGAATACCTGCTGCACGAAAAGCAGTATTCAAGTCCCCTTATCAGAATAATATCACATTAAGTATGATCTTCTGTCACTTGAGCAGGCATGCCGTCTAGTGTCACTGCTTCCATTTCTCATTCCACCTGGTCTTCGCAATAGGCCACTGCCCACAATGTCACACAAAGTAATAAGAGTTCAAGCTTTCAATTGAGTAGATATGTTTAAAAGAAAACAAATCATTCAGGTCAATGAAGCACTGGCAGCATGTCGCGGTACACATTTCATCCTTCGTGGGAGGAACAGTACTTTTTTTTGTCTTGAACAGTACTGTGATAAAGTTTGTTGTTTAATTTGTCATAAGCAGCTAACAGTGCTTTCACAGTATATTAGCAGGCATTTTCAGCAGTATAATGTCTGCATATCTGTCATGCTGTGCGCAAATGTAAATGCAATAAACTAAAAGTAGATTTTTTTAAACCACCAATCAAAACACAATGATCCAGGTACCAATGAGGTCTTAAATGAACAACCAAGCCAGAACGATTCAGCCATCAAATTGCTGTGTGCAAGTTACAAGGGGCTAAATTAATAGCTGAAGCAAATAAGCCCTTCACAGAAGGAGAGTTTATTAAAAAAGTGCCTCATTGTTGCAGGGGAAATTTGTCCGATATGGCAGAGACATTTAAAAACATACCTTTAGGACGAGCCCCAGTGACATCAAGAATATCAGCCATGAGTGCTAACGTAGATCAGTTTAAAACTAAAATAAATGGATTTACTTCCTACTCAATGGCTCTGGATGAGTATTCAGACCTCAAAGATATCACTCAACTAACAGTATATATCAGAGGTGTTGACCCTGAACTTAATATATTTGAAGAGCTTCTGGACCTCGTGCCACTTCAAGAACATACTCGTGGAGAAGATATATTTCACATAATTTACATAATAGCCTGTAGGTATGAATTATCCTGGGAAACTCTGATGTCAATGAATGGTGCACACTCCATGTAAGGTTATCGAACAGGTTGTGTTGGAAGACTGATAACAGTTTTGGAAGACATTGGTCTCCCTCGGAACTCTGTGAATGTAATGCACTGTATTATTCATAGAGAAGCCTTGTGTGCTCAGGCAACAACTTTAGAGAATTTTATGTCTGTGGTGGTGAAGGCTGTAAATCTAATAAAATTGAACCCTTTGTGTCATAGGCTTTTTCAATATCTGGCGGATATTGGTTCAAGTTATTCAGACCTAAAATATTACAATCAGGTTAGATGGTTAAGCAGGAGAAATATGGTTAGTCACATTCTTGAGAGAACAAAGAATTATAATTCTGCAGCTTTCTGACCAGCAATGGGTTTTGCACCTGGTCTTTTTGACTGACCTGTGTGGTCACTTAAAACTGCCTCTACACAGTTCTACAAGGGAAAAAGCAGTTACTTGTCCACATGATAGATGTGATAAATGCATAATGAATAATTCAAACGTTTGGAAGGATCAGCTCCAAAATGTAGATTTAGGTTCTTTTTCATATTTGAAGTGTGTCTTCAATAATAAGAGTCAATATAATTCCTAAATGACATAAAATGTTAAGAGGACCTTCATTCAATATAGTAATCCATTATCTGTCAGTCCAGATGATGTTCCTGATAACTTACAATCAGAGATTATAGAACTGCAGACGAACAATATTCTACGGAATTGTGGAAATGTGTGGAATGATGTTTATAAAATGTTAGTCACTCTTGAATTTGCTCAACCTCTATGAACATATCGTGACAATGTTTGGAGCCACATACATGTATGAGCAGTTTTTTCCCTTATGAACAATGTTAAAAGCAGGTCTAGAATTAGAGACTTTATGTGCTACACTGAGATTGAATGTAACTGCAATTGAAACAGATAGACAAAATAATAGCTGGTTAATCCAATTGTTAAATTCGCATTTACAAACTGTAGCCATATGTTCCAAATAAAACAAATTTATAAGAATAAAAACTTCTTATTTTCAATACATTAAAACTGTTAGAAAACAATAATATTGAAATTATAAATATTAAGATTTTATTGATATTTAATTTGATTCATACATAATTGCTTAGGAGGTAGCCAGTTCCCCACTGATGCCCTATTGCTACTGTGACTATCCTTTGTTTTGTTGCAGCTATGAGACAAGGTAGTACTGCGGGCATATTGGTGGGGAGAGCATCCTGCTCTAGAAGGACAATATATAAATTCCCTTTATCAGAGAGGACATCTCTTGTACAGAAAATCATGGATAAAATGAATACCCAATATACATTTGCAAACAAGTTGTCTCCCTCCATGGTGTAATGGTTACCATTTATATAACCAAGATTGCAGGATCAAGGCAGACAATGGATGTTTTGGGCATAAAAAATCCTTAGCTTTCTTCAGAAGGGAAGAAGAGCTGTTGGTCCATGTCGTCGATTTATGGCACTAAAAAGAACCTCAAACCTGGTAAAGAGGCCTCAGAGCAAACTTATGTGGTATTTCACACCCAGTACAGAATGGGAAGCTGAGAACCACAGCAGTTAAAGAGCACCCATAAATAAAACTCTACTTCCTTTTTTTTTTTTTTTGCAACTGATGGTAGTTAAAAGTTTCAGCTATATCTATCATATGGTTTTGTTACCACAGATGACTGAATTAACAATCTTATGCTTATTTAGAAAGATGGAAAAAAAAGCTTTGTGCAATGATTAAACATTTCTATTTAAAAGGCTTAACACTGAAGAGATAAAAGCCAGGTTGGATGAAGTACATCTGCTCCTGTATTTGCAACAATTTACAATTGGATAAATGAATTTAAATGTGGAAGTACATCCACAAATGATGAACATCGTCTCAGATGTCCAGTAAAAGTGATTTCCTCCGAAATGATTGACAAAATTCCGGATATGGTTTTGAGTGATCAACAAATAAAAGTTAGCAAAACAGTAGAGGTCATAGGCATATCACATGGCACAGTGTTCTTAATTTTGCACAAAAAATTAGGTATGAGCAAGATGGGTGCCGCATTTGCTCTCAATGGAGAATAAATGCAATGATGTGATTGATTCAGAAGCTGGTCTGGCACTTTTCCCTCGCAATCCTGACAAGTTTCAACGTCGATACATAACCGTGAATGAAACGTGGATACACTAATACACTCCAGAGACAAAAGTACACTCAAAACAAAGAGTTTTAAAGGCAAACTGGCTCCCAAGAAGGCAAAGGTGGTGAAATTTGCAGACAAGGTGATGGCCTTGGTTTTTTGGGATGCATGCAGAATCATCTACATTGATTACTTGCAGAAAGGAAGAATGATAAATAAAGAGTATTATCATGGTTATTGCACTAGTTGAATGGAGAAATCCAGAAAAAAATTCCCATATTTGGCAAAGAAAAATATTATCTTCCACCAAGACAATGCAAGGGAGTACACCTGACCAATTCTGATGCGAAAATTTTAGAATTATACAGTGTGTATATAAATGAATATCAGGGTTTTAACTCTTTATAATATTTATTACATTCAACTTACAGTTATAAATGTTATATCAAATGAAAAAGCATTTCAAACAGTTTTGTTTGTTGGCACAAGTGCGCATGTGCATGCAATGTTTCTGCCGCAACCCACTAGACAGCGGTAGTAGCAAAGATGGCGACTAGTAAACAGAAAGTGTTTTGTGTTTTGCAGTTTGTAAAGACCGAATCTGTAGTTACTGTGCAACGTGCGTTCCGTAGTAAGTTCGGTTGTGATCCTCCTAGTGATAAAAACATTCGTAGATGGTATAATCAGTTTGAAGATACTGGCTGCCTTTGTAAAAGGAAGAGCATGGGACGACCAGGAGTAAGTGAAGAGACTGTTGAGCGAGTCAGAGTCGTTCACTCGTAGCCCAAAGAAATCAGTCCGGAAGGCTAGTCGTGAATTAAAGTCCCTGTGTCGACTGTTTGGAAAGTTGTAAGAAAACGCTTACAGCTACGTCCTTACCGTTTACAGTTATTACAGACTCTAAAGCCGACAGACTATGGATTACATGCCAAATTTGCAAACAACATGTTTCATGACGATTTTATGGATCGTGTTGTCTTCAGGTCTATGCATGGCCTCCACGTTCTCCTCACCTAACGCCATTCGATTTTTACCTTTGGGGCTTCATCAAGGATCGTGTGTACGTGCCTCTGCTACCAGCTGACCTCCCTGAATTAAGAAACTGGATTGAAGCAGCTATTGCTACAATTACTGAATACACACTTATCAACGTTTGGGAAGAATTCGGCTATAGACTTGATGTGTGCCGTGTGACAAAAGGTAGTCACATTGAACATTTATAAGCTTCTTGGTAAAACTGAGTTGCTTTTTCATTTGCATATCAATCATAAGTTGAATGTAATAAATATTATAAAGAGTTAAAACCCTGATATTCATTTATATACACCCTGTAGTTTGAATTACTACGACATTCACTGCATTCACCAGATTTGGTCCCCAGTAACTGTTTTTATTTCCAAACTTGAAAAAGTGGCTCGGCAGAAAACGATTCATATCTAATGAAGAGGTAATCTCCCAAGATGGGCTTCTGAAACCATACTTTTTGGAAGGCTTAAACAGTTGTAGAAAAGCTGGGAAAAGTGTATTGAGCTAAAAGGAGATTCTGTTGAAAACTAAAAATTGTTACCAAAAAAAAAATTGTTTTTTAATCTTTCTCTAAGAGCTTACTGAATGCCCCTTGTAATCTACCATTTGAAGTTTCTCAAAAATCACCTACATGTTTTAATGTTTGTGTATAACTTTGGAAATAATGACATCATGCATTCCCGCCACAAAAATCGCTATCAGATATGTATCGAGGGTCAAACAGTTTCCTCAATATCCTTTCTCGATATTGTTGTGAATGCCAGCTGAAACAAGTTGTTTTTTGTAAACCATACTCTGATAGTTCAAAATAAATTGTACAATAGAAAATTCCATCAACTGTGAGGTATTTGATTTTTGAAAGCATGAAAGTTGAAACCCACAGAAATTTACCATCAACTAAAGAAAGTGTATGATACATAATCAATAAAAGTTTTGTGAGAAAGTGGTGTGAAGTAATCGACAATGGACAAACTCAACCCAGAGCTTGACATCATCACTAGAGCTTGCCATTTGGCTATTTGGTTCCTTTGTTTAGAATGGCTTTGTATATTTAAATGTTTTATGCTTACTAGGTTAAAATATACTAATTTTCCTCAGTTATGTTTTGTGGCTAAGGGCCCTCAATCCCTTGACTATTCTTTATGGCTTGGGGCCCTCAATCCCTGGGCTACACTTTGCAGTTTAGAGCTCTCAATCCCTCAACTATACTTTGTGGTTTAGGCCCAACCCCTGGGCTAAACTATGCAGCTTCTTCTGGTATGTTCAGATTAGGAATGTTGGCAAAAAGCTGAGAAACAAGGATAGACGAAGCGATGGCTCAGATGGCACGTCCAAGTTTGAGTGACAAAGTGCTGCTGAAGTGACAAAAGAGAGTGTGTTGCACTTCTAATGGCATTATAATTGAAAAATATAAGTGTTATTAGTGTCTATTATCCACATTTTAGTAATAAAACAGTATGTATGTGATGACTATAGCATTTGGAATGGTTCCTGGATCAGGAGTTTGTCCACGAAAAAAATTAGGTGTAAATTGGTTTATGAGAAGGTCTTAACTTGGCCATTGCTTTGAATCACATTTTACCAGAAAGTAATAATCTACTTTTACTTACACACAGAGAACAAATAAATTGGAATAAAACTTCCACAGGCAAGCTGGATTTGAAATTGTTGAAAATATTAACATGTTCAGATTTTAAATTTGCTAGATTGCCAAGGTTTTAACTTTTTCTTGGATTATTTAGCTTCGACTGCTCCATTCTTGTAGTCGCCCTCTGAGGTGTAATGATTACCATGCTAACTTCATATACCCAAGGTGGCAAGTTCAAACCTGTCAGAGAACAAAGGATTTTTTTCTGGCATAAAAATCCTTGGCATGGCTTCCTTCAGAAGGGAAGTTGGTCCCATGTCATAGATTTATGGCACTTAAATATACCTCAAACCTGATAAAGAGGCCTCTGAGCCAGTACCTCTAGAATGCTGAGAACCACAGCATTTAAAGAGCATCCATAAATAAAACTCCATTTCCACTCTTGTACTTATAAAAACATCCCTTGGCTACACTTTGTGATTTAGGGCCCCCCACCTTGGGTTAAGCTTCATGTCTCAGGGCCCTCAGTTTAACAGACCAGTAAATAATTATAAAATGGCTCTAATGGTAAAATAAAATTTCAAAGTCTAGTTTACATTAAGAAGTATGAGACATATTGGTAGTAAAATGAAACGTGTCAATATCAGAAGCAAACATAGAAAATGAAATTGCACAAAAGCACCTGAATGTAAGTTTTGCTACAGCTAAATTGCACCTTATTTGCCAACATAGATGTAAGAGTTGGGGAGCAAACCTATAAGCGTGCATTGCTCTAAAAGCAAAAGCAAAAATGGATAAGGTTTACATATCTTTGATGAGTCACCTTCCATGGCGTATGCTAACTTTAATTATCCAAGGACTCGGGATCGAACCAAGCAGAGGGCAATGATTTTTTTTGGGCATAAAAGTCCTTAGTATGGCTTCCTTCATGGCAAGTAAAAGAACCTCAAGCCTGATAAAGAGGCCTCTGAGCAAAATTAAGCAGCATTTTGCACCTAGTATAGAATGGGACACGGAGAACCAGCAGTTAAAGAGCTTCCATAAATAAAACTCCATTTCATTTCATTTCATATCTTTGATATAAGCATTCTGCATCCCAATCAGCAGATGAAGGGTTAAACAGAGCTGATGATTTTGACAACTAATTCTCTTTACAAAGAAACTTAGTACGATACATAATAGTGGTGTTCCTTACAGCTGAAGATAAGGAGCAACTTCTCAGACTCCTCAGGAATTGACAAAAAGACAGTGTAATGGAAGAAAGAATTATGATTGCAGACAATGGGATGGAAAGTAGTGATGAGGATAACACTGATAGTTATTCCACATAATATAAAGATATGTAAGACACAAAGTATTTAACTATGATAAAATACTACTCTTATTGTTTTATCCAGTGCAAAGTGTTGTGTGGAACGAATTGAAATGGTTACTGAAACTACAGTATTAATTTGGTAATGACTGTATGAACATAGACTGGTAGTGACATGTGAAATAAACATTCCAGTGATATTTGAACAGTTGATTTCATCACAATGATATATGCTGTTACTGAAGGCGGGTAAGGGAGCCTTCTTTAAATATTTCAGTAATTAAGAATCAGTGCACTAGCTATACTAATAAAGTACAATAATTTGATTTAGAAGATGTGAAAGTCTGAACTCTAATCAAACCCACCCACACTTTTCGTATATTGTTATTCAATACAAAATTCACTAGACCTTACACAACCATACTATTGTTGCTATTACACAAGCGCTAAATTTATTAGCAACAGGTAATGTTTCTTCTATAGCAAACAGTTAATTTACCACTCCACACAATTTAAACTTCAAAGATGCATGCAAACACAAAAACACACTACTACAGTGAAATAATTATTTAAATGTTCAGGTACTAACCAGTGCCAATTGTTCACATTTGTAGCATCTGGACGCTCCTCTACAATCCAACGAGGATCACCTTCCCCCCACTTAGCCATTACTTTCTTGAAATGTTGACGATAATACTTGAACTGAAATCAGAAAAATAAGAGTTCCCTTTATTTTGTCTGTTCCTTACTTTCTTGTCACATATTCTCGAACTCGACCAATAATATTTTAATTGTCCATTAACAAGTAATGGCAATTTTCGAAAAACACACAAATCTGGTAATTATTACATAAGTTTACGGCATAGCTTACCTGGAATGGCTCGAGATTTGGTTTACAGTTTTCCTTTAACACACGAAAACTTGAAGCATTTTCCTTCAGAAGCAAATAGTAAATTTTCTAACCTCTTTCATAAGCAGAAAACTCCAGATCTTTCTGGAAGTCTTACCAGAGTTCGCTATTATACCGGAAACAAAAATGTGAAACATTTGCAGGGAGCGTATTACCAGTTATACCAACATACTACTAATAAGCAACATGTACACACAACACATGACACAGTCTTTGAAAAGGAGATAATAATCATTAAGCACTAATTAAAAAAAATAGACACACAAAATTTGTAATATAGACTTATTTAAATAAGATAAAAATCAGATAAAGTTATTCAGAAGCAATTACATTTTTAGGCGCATTGGTGGCAATGGAAGCGATACAATGAGTAACATCCTCTCCAACTCAGGCGGGAACCTTTAACAGCTTTTTAGTAGACATTTACATTATGCAACTACTAAACTAATCTAGTATAAAAATTTGTATTACGTAACGTAAATTACCGCTAGTGATTAATTAAGAATATTTCGTAATTAGTATTGTGGTGTTTTTAAGTTTGCAAATCAGGGGGAAGGGACCAAATAATTTAATAGATCTTAGCACGAAATGGTCACCACCAAATAAATATTCACGAGAGAGAATGTTGAGTCTCGCGAGGCAAAAATCAATAAACCTTTGTGTAAAATAACTCTTTAATTAAAATTATTAATAATGCCTTATACTTACACCTTCTAACATTTCATCATGATGAAATTTCTACTTTATTATTAATAATATTGTATTACCTTTAGATATCTTAATTTGGAAAGACAATATCAATCATTACTCATTATCTTCACAATGCTCAATGGGCACTAATCCTATTACATGGTACGAAAAGTCCTAAACCCCATTGTCGGACTCTACTTACATGGTCCACGGCTGGGAATCGAGTACAGCTCTCCAACCCACTGTGTAGGAATTAGTTTATGACAGAACTTTGAAAATTTAAAAAGGAAGATACTTAGAGTTATAGTTTTAGGTAAGTTTGTGTTTTAAATCCTCTATTTTAAAATTCCACTAATAATTTGTGTGAGAAATACCAAAAACTGTGTAGGTCTACTATATTATATTCTAATTTTTGAAGTAATTTTTAATTAATCATTTCCATTTTCAAAACAAGAAGTAAAATAGACTATATTCTTATTTATGTAGCAACATATATAGTTTCTGTGATTCAACATTATCTTTATTGATGTCAAAAGTAATTTAGAATACTCATTTTAAACATTGTGCTTTTTTTATTTAGTTGACCTGGAATGCATATAAGATGCAAACATTTTGATAACTTAATGGAAGAGCAACGCTCATGATGACCTTTTCTTACCATCCTGTGGTGTTTTGATACGATTTGGCTGTACGTTCAAGCAATATCTTTATTACATATTTTTTTGTAGATATAAGGAAAATAAGGAAATGCACTATGTAAAAGCGAGATTAATAGCTTTTAATAGCTGATTGCTATGTGATGGTTCTGGAATTCCATTGTATTTGTATTTGCACAATCAGAATAGAAAACAAAATAAAAATAAAAATGAAATGCCAATTCTCATTTGAGAAAACTATAGCACATGGAAAATTTAAACCAACAAAAAGGAATATCTCCGAAATGCTTAACACAAAAGAAAAAAAAAAATACATAAATTGTGTGCTTTAAGGATATTTTCATTTGTTGGTACTAATATTTTCTCTTATGGTTATTCAAAAGTCATCCAACATGGGAAGGCACTCAGAGGCTAGTCGCATAAACATTGCAGATACACATTTCATTTTTCATGAAAATATCAAAATTATTATCATTTTTGAGAAAATAAAACTTTCAAAAATGTTACATCAAAAGATAGTTTGGGGTGGGAGATTTTGTTGAAAATTTTTTTGTACTGCTTCCAGTGTCTCACACACACGCGCATACGCACAAATGGATGTTTTTCTAAAAATCTTCACATGACTTTTTCTATATACTTTGCTATTCTATTCTTAAAAAGGCTTCTTCTATCTACTTGATGTTAAGTGAGATAAACATAAGCAGAGCTAGTCTTATCACTTTTTTGTAGGTAAATAAGTGAACACATTAAGCTAAAGTGCTAGTAAAATCTTTTAATAGCTGTTCGCTAAGTGATGGCATTGAATTTCCATTCACTTTGCAAAGGCAGGAGTAAAGGAAATTAAAACGAATGATGACTTTCCATTTGAGAAAATGTAAGTGTTCGACAGTTTAAAAAGTAATGAGGAATATCTCCGAAACATTTAATTAAAAAAAAAAAAGACTATGTTTTAACAAGATCTACATGTTTTGTATAGTAAGATTTTGTCTATCTCTTATGGTTTGCCAGTTGTGCAACAGTCATCTTGAATGAAGAAGGCTTCAGATGTTATTTCTTGAAAGTTCAAGACATATATTTTATATGCCATGCATCTTTAATGTGTGATATTTTTATTGAAATTGTTAGAGCTATTGTTTATAATAAAAGTTTTCGAAAAATATTGCATGCAAAGGGTAGTTTAGCGGGAGAATTTTCCTGCAAATCTTAGTCTCAGGTCCTTGGAAGATACTGAACTTAAATATCAAGTTTAGTGCTTAACCATCTTCTCTTTAAGAGTTATGGTGTTCTCAGGTACCTACACATACACACATACATGCATAAAGGCTCAGGGACTTTTTTTTTTTTTTTTTTCCTAAAAATGCTCTTTTTGTAATCAGGGATCCTCAAAACATGTAATTTCAATGAAATATCAGTATCAAATATTTGGGTGCAATGAAACACCCTATTTGCCTACAATGTATGTCCTATGTAATAAAGTTAATGTTTTCTTGGATTCAGAGGATCTGAAACCATTTCCAGTGAAATCTCGACATCAAATTTTTGGGCAGAGACAATAATTCCCTTACTTACTATACGTTGTAGAAAAATTATAAAGAATGTATTTTTACATCCACATTTATTTCTCTACTGTGCTTCAGGAAGCATATTAGCATATTATTTTTTTTCTACTTTCTATTTATAGAATTACATATGATTTATTACATATTTCCTTATATTATAATGGGGATAGAGGAACACATTAGGCTTAAGCATCTGTGTTGGTCACCTTGTGATGGCTTGTAAATTATGTTCTTGTTGGAGAAAAGGTCCGTGTGTATGTGGATGTGTGTGTCTTCTGTGGTCAGCATAACTGAACAACGAAAAGTTGGCGAAACACCAAACTTGGAGTTTAAGTATCTACTAAGGATGTGACACAAAGATTTTCAGGAAAATCTCCCCATCTCAACTACTCTTTACATGGAACATTTTTTTGAAATATTAAATATATTTTAAGACAGATGAAATGTATATCTGAATTTTCTGGAAATCCCTCGGAAGATGTCTTCATTTTGCACAACTTTTGCATAGCTTGTAAACCATAAGAAATAGACAAAAACTTACTACACAGAAAATGAAGATTTCGTTAAAACATAAAATTTGTATCCTATACATTTTTTGTTGAGATAACCATTTTCAAGATATGTATTGTTATTGGTTTCAATTTTTAAATAGTTAAAATTCTCTCACATTGGAAGTCGTTCATTTTATACTGCTTTTGTTTTAATCCTGGGTATGCAAAGAAAACCAAATTTCAATTGAATTACATAGCATCCACCTTTTAAAATATTTGACTGTTAGTTTAGCCTAGTGTTTTCCCTTATTTCCCTTTTACTTACAAGGAAGCAAGTAATAGGACAATGTTTATCCCAATTAGCGTAATGTACATAAAAGAGTACTCTTTTGTAAGAACAGTTTGTTTACAGAGGTAGAGAAAGCTATTTGAATGGATCACATCAGTTTTTTCGTATGGTAAAGTTTTGTCTAACTCTTTCAGTTTACCGGTTATGTAAATATCATTCAGAATGAAGAGGATTTCAGGCTATTCTCAGTAAATTCAGAATATATGTTTCATGTGTCATAGCATATCTTAAACATATGGTATTTTAATCAGAATCATTAGATCTATTTTTGAGAAAATCAACATTTTCAAAAAATGCTCCTTGTAGAAGTAGTTTGGAGTGGAGGAATTTCTTGCAAATCTTTTAATGCTCTTCCTGGTCTGTCTGTCTGTCTGTCTCTCTCTCTCTCTCTCTCTCTCTCTCTCTCTCTCTCTCTCTCACAGACACACACACAGATTTAGTTTTTTAATTTTTTTGGATTCAGGGGACCTCAAAACACGCATTTAATTGAAATCTTCGTATTTAAGTGGAATGTAATACATTTCCTTTGAACTATGTACGTAGTAGACAAAGTAAAAATGGAAACACATCGTTTACTGATTCTTTTGAAAAACGTTTTGAGAATAAAACTGTGTAGGTAAGAATAATGGTTTTAACAAATGTTCCTTATAATATTTCCACTGAAGAATATTAAAATATTATATCACGTTTTAATTAGATTATAAATAGGCATATCAATTAAGTACACATAGACAGTATTATTGTGATTGCATACAAGTATATGAGACAGGCACAAGCTTGTGTGTTGTGATTTGCAATAACCACCTAAAAAGCATACTTTTATTATTTTTAAAATATATGGCATCTACAGCTCACAAAAGGGGATGAGCAAGCAATGGAGGAAAGAGAGAGAGAGAGAGAGAGAGAGAGAGAGAGAGAGAGAGAGAGAGAGAGAGAGAGAGAGAGAGAGAGAGAGAGAGAGAGAGAGAGAGAGAGAGAACGAAATCCTGAGCGGGTGGGAGAAAGTGTGAAATGGGGAAATGCATGGAGAGAGTGACTGTGGAGCAAAGAAAGAGGGCGGGTAGGAAGGAGAGAGAATTAACCAAAGAGAAGTTTCTACATTTAACGCAATATTGCAGCTAGGTGCTTCGAAAGTTTATGCATAATGCGAAGGAAACATTCAGGAGAGTTTGGAGAAGACACAGGAAATCTAACGAAAGGGAGCCTAACCTTGATTTATGGATACTGAAAATATTACAGGCTTCTTATTAAAACATTGACTTTTACGAAGCAATGTGGAAACGTAGATACTATTTTTATCGATCCGAGACCTAGTAGTTGGCAATTACGGGGTTCGTTTTCCGGTCACCTCTTTCTAGTGTTGACTTACTTCCCTTCTTCGCGACTGTCACGTTTCTATCCTCCGTAATTAGTGCCAGGAAAGCAAAAACTGATGTGTTACACTCGCATGACTTTCTCTAGCTGCTCTGCAAACTTCTTACAATGCTAATCGAAATAAACATTAGCAGAATGTTCTTATTACGTGGTTCCTTATAAGTAGAAGGGAACAAAAGGAATGCGTTATGCTGAAGTGATAGTCAAATATTTTAAAAGCTGTCGTTAGGCGATTGTCAATGCAAATCGCTTCTTTGCTGGCCAGGAGTAAAACAAAAGCAAAACGGACACTTCATACCTGAGAAAAGTATAAGTAGTGTACTTTATATTGAAACCAATAACATCTCCGAAACGGTTATCTCCACAACAAAAACGTAAAGGACATAAATTGAGTGTTTTGACGAGATCTATATTTTTTGTGTTGTATGATTTTGTCTATCTCTTGCGGTTTAGCAGTTAAGCAAAATTCGGCAAAATTCATCCAGAATAAAGAGGTCTTCAGAGGCTATTCCCAGAAAATTTAAGATATACATTTTATTTGGGGTGTAAATATCTTTAATATACAGCATTTTAATCAAGTGTCACCAGTGTCATCGCCTACGGTGCTATAAATGGTAAATAGCGGGAGTTAAACACTATAAAAGAAAACAACAAAAAAACATTCCGATAATTATCGTCTTTGGGATATTTGTTTGTTTGTCCTTTTTAAATTGACCTTTAATAGGCGATATAAAGCTCATAAATTATCATAACTTTATTGTTATTTAAATTTCGTCCCTTGTGCCCTTTGATGAAGTGGTAGCAGAGATGCGGAGCTAAATTATAAAAGAAATGCAGCTCTTGTTGTAAGGGGAAGTCTGTTATTTTTTCCTTTTGGTAGTAAAATGGGAAAAAGGCATTTAACACTCTTTTATATATTCATTGTGAACATTTCTTTTCTTTCATTTGTTAAAGTATTACCAAGACAGACATTTCAGGTTAATTTTATTCTAATTTGTGAAAACTAATGTTTCAATCCTTCTCTACGCTTGCACATTTGGTTTTTTCGCCTATATTTTATACGGCTATGGCACTTGTAAATTTGGATTTGTTGCGCAAAGCAGAACTCCGCTTTCTTTTTTAAATTAGAAACATTATATGGGACGACCCACAACCGGTGGCAATCTTGCTACAAATTGTAAAACAGCACGAGGAGGCTAAAATTGATATTAATTAGTTGAAGCAACAAGATTTAAATGAATATTTTGCAAAATCTAAATTTTCGTTAAAGGAATTATCAGATATACTTGCAGATACGTCTTCGCATATAACTTCAGCTACGAAGGCCGTACGAGGGCGAGATATCATTATGACAGTTTGCATTTGTTCAAGTTTTCTAAATTTGTGGTTGAGATCAAAGACGAAATTTCGTCTTATTTAAATAAAATTCAAACTTTACTTGCTTCTAACACAATACAGAATCCGGTTGACATGTCGAATACACAGGTAGCATATTCATATTCAAAAGAACAAAATCCAAAATAATTACAAATCCAATTTGAACCACTACATGCCTCGCATCCGTGCAGAAATTATTAAAATTGAATTTAGTGGTTAAATCTCTGGAGCAGACTTACGTATGTCTAAATTTTTTTTTTTCGTTAGGATGCTTTGAATCTGGCCCCATTTGACGTGGAACACTTCTACTTAATACTAGTACTAGTGAATGCTGTAGAAGGGCGATTAGTACAGTTAATTCAGACGCATTAAAAAGGAAGTTTGATTTAGGAATATTTCAGACGAGAGTTCTTGAACTATTATTTTCACCTCGTGCTTTAGTACACTATTTGGAAAATATTATTACGCGCCACAAGATAGCAAATTTTTTTTGTCGACTTTTTTAGGAGAAATGTTCAGATTTTTATGGTAAAGGAGGACGAACAGATTTGCGCTTTGGTTGCGTCTGGATTACGTTCATCAATCCGTACAACGTTAAGCTTTATGGCAATGTCAAGGTCATTTGCATCATGGATTCAACAATTACCAGAAGCTTCTATAGGAGTAAAATATACGGCTTCCCAGACTATGGATAGTCACAAAACAGACTTTAACAGCAAGTGAATATCCAATGTGCCACAGCGTCAGGTTTTATCTCTTCCTTTGGTAGGGGAAACCAAATTATATATTTAATTGGGCCAATTTTCATGGAATTTTCAATTCTATATAGTTTCGAATTTGGCATGTAAGGCAATTTGGGGATGCATTTCTTCACAAAGCATACCAGATTTTCCAAATTTTACGTTTTTCTTTGCAATTTCGCTACAAACTTCTGTACGCTTTGCCTTGTATCTTTATCACAGGCTGTATTTTCGACTGATTTTTTGCTTTACTGTTTTGGCTTGATGTGTTTTTACATCTTACATTAGAGCAACAAAAGGAATCACAAAATCTCTTTTCGAGGGGTGTTCACTGAGGAATTGTAAAACTTTTTCAGTATTCAGTTGCTAGATACTACTCCAGATCGCTCCGTACCGTTTAAGGTAACACCGCCTAAAATGGAACTGTTACATAATAAGATTGATGCGATGCTTAAGACTGGAATTATTGAGCCATTTTTTTTAAATACAATTCCGAAGTCAGGTCGGGTCTCCGGCGCTGTATACCCTACCTTTTATTTACCTAATTTTTTACTTTGCTGTATGATTACTGAATTGCTGTTTTTGCTGTTACACACACATATACACAATCATATAACACCCATGCCCAAGGCGGGACTCGAACCCACGATCCCCTGCGCTACGAAGCACCAAAGCGAGACGCCTTAGCAAGCGCGGCCATGGGGACCGGCAGCCATCGGATAACCTATATTTTAGTGCTTTTTAGTACGAAAGTCGAATAGGAATCATCGTTTAGTAATCAATTTTAGAAAACTGAATCAGAAAATACGACAAATTGTTACTCCAATTCCTGATTTAATGGTGCTGCCCATTTTCGAGATGCAACATTTTTTACGGCTCTAGATTTGAATGAGGTGTATTATCAAATCCCATTGGATGGTTTTTCGCGGCCATTGATAGAATTCTCGACACCATGGGGGCTATTTACTTTTAATTGTGTTCCTTTTGGAATTTCAGATATTGTGACGGGTATTAAATTATGTTTTAGGGGTCTAGCGGAACAAAGTGGTAGCAGAGCGCGCTTGGCGACCCGGAAAAACCTAAAAAACTCCATGGATCAAAGAGGTCGGCCGCGGGAATAGAACCCACGACCTCCCGAATGACATTCCCAGATGATACGCCTGAGCTATCTGCTCGGTTGGACTAGAACCACCAAGTTCGTGTCTGAGACCACTGGCTCAAAACCAACGGAGGGCGATGGGTTATTTAGTCGGGCGCAAAATCCTTAGCTTTCTTCGGAAAGGAGGTAAAGCCGGTGGTCCGTTTTCCTAAATTTATGCCACGCAAAAGAAACTGAAGCCTGATAAAAAGGCCTCGTAGCAAAATTTCCGAATTTTACGCGCAGACTCTAAGAACCATTGTAGTTACAGAGCGTATTTAAATAAACTCAGTTTATTTTTCTCTCCTAAGTATCTTGAGAATTTTAGTATGGCATTTAATGAATTATTCAGAAAGATAACAATAACAACTGTAACCATTCTTGCATCAAGTGGCGTATAAAACATATCTTTAATCATGAGACGAGTAAAAACGATTCTAAGAAATAAAATTGGCGATGACAGTCACAGAAATGTTGCTTTTAATGAAGTGGGAAGTTCAGCAATAAAATCTAGACTCAAGGCTGTTACAGCGTCTTAAATTGCACATTTTTAATATAATTTGTCGAATATTTTTTTAATACTTTTATATATAAAGATGTATGTGCACCAACGTAATTAATTTAATCAAAGCCTCCAGTGCTACAACAACAGCAATTGATATACCTACAGATATTACAGTGCAGTACAAGATGATAGAAACTAAGTCTGTTACAAAACTAATATTATAAAGTCATTTTCCTATACCCACAGTGTTCTCATTACATCCCCTCTCCATCATACCAAACTCAGAGCCATAGTTGTTTGCAAGCTCTGATGTCGCTGGCATTATTCTATTCAGGGAAAAATATTTTGCCACATTCAGTTGCAAGAGAAGTCTAACAATAACATGACATTATTACCCATAATCATTACACATGACATCAACCTATTTAAATACCCATTGTTTTGGGTGTCGGAAATGAAATGGATAATGGCTCTTAGTTTCAATAAGAACAGGGAAAACACTTTGATAAAATGCAGAAAATAGATTACTAACCTGCGAAGATGAACTGCCTTCAGTTGTGATTTTCGTATCAGTAAGAAACTGAGGTAACCCCTCCCCTTCGCGATAATACACACACATTTTGGTTTTTACTTTCTCTACTTAGTACATCCCACCCAAAAATTGGATACTCAGACTTCACCGGAAATACGTGTTTTAGGATCCGCTGTATCCAAAATGCATTTTTGGAAAAAATATCTGTGCGTGTGGGTCCGTGTCCGCGTGTCTGTGGACACTATAACTCAAATACGAAAAGTCAGTTAAATATCAAGGCATTTTCCAAGGATGTGACACGAAGATTTTCAAGAAATGTCCCCCACTCTAAACTATTCCTTACATGTAAAGAATTTCAAATATTTTGATTTTCTAAAAATGACTAATGATTTTGATTAAAATACCGTATGTAAAGATACGTACGTGAACAATAAAATGTATATCCCGCATTTTCTGGGAAGATCCTCTGAAGACCTTTTCATTCTGAATGACTTTTGCATAACTGCTAAACCGTAAGAGGTAGTCAAAAAGTTATTATAAAAATGTAAGGCTCTTTAAAACTCACAATTTATTCTATATACCATTTTTTGTAGAGTTAACCATTTCCGAGATATGCGTTGTTATTCAATTTGAAAATACTTATATCTTTCTCATACAGGAATTTGTGTAACTCCTAGCCATGAAAAGAGAACGGGATTTCGATCACATAGAACCAGCTTTAAAAGATTTGGCTATTGCTTTAGCTTAGTGTGTTCCTTACTTCTCCTTATAAGGAGCTAAAAAACAAGACCGTTTCTGTGAATGTTTATCCCGCTTAGTATGAAGTAGATAGAAGAATAATTTGTTACAGAGATGTAGAGAAAGCAATGTGAGTAGAACACGTAAGATGTTTAAATAAAGTAATACTACTAGTAATAAACCAATAACAATATCTAAATAAATATGAGCTTTTTCACATTATCTTTAACTTAAGTTATTTCACCATATAAAACCCGCCACAGTAGACGTTAGGAAGTTGTTCCTTACACAACACCCTGCATGATTGTGAATGGCGCGCTCAAAATTTTACTATTGACTAGTTGATATCTGATTTAATTATTTTAGGACAAATACAGGGAGAAAAACTCGAGAATATCGCAAAAAATTCTGATGTGTTCCATTCACATAGCTCTCTCTAGCTGTTTCACATATAAACTGTTGTTAAAAAAAGAGAACATTATGTACATTAGCTAATCGAGATAAAGATTAGCAGAATTTGTCTTAGTACTTACTTCTTTGTGAGTAGAAGGGAAATAGGGGAAATATACTAGGCTAAAGCGATAGTCAAATCGTTGAAAGTTTGAGGGTAGCGTGTCTGCCTCACATTCAACAGGTCACGAGTTCAAATCTCGCCTAGAGTGAGTTTCTCGGATATGGATTTTTTCAGGGGTTTCCCTTATCAGGAAGTTACTCGACGAATGTTAAGCTCCATGGACCCCGAGGTCATTTGAGCATCATTTCACCGATTTCATTCTTCGTCCGATATGACCTACTACTTAAAGGACACCCCAAAATCGTTTAAAACTGATTGTTTTGTAAAACAATGAAGTTCGGTTCGCATAGCCTTCAGTAAAACTAGAAAGGTGAAACAAAAGGAGGTTTCCTGTTTGAGAAGAGTTATCGTAGTTTAAAATTAAAACCAACAGCAAGGAATACCTCAATATTATATGTAATATATTATATAATACCTCGTCTTTAGGATATGACATATAATATATATCATTAAGGCGAGAACCAGAACGGAAAGAACTTGCCAATAAACTACAGTGACATTGTGAGAAAATGTTGGGGGCCATATGAGCAGTATATTAACACCATAAATTTTGCATCATTATAATTATTGTATGTAACAGTGGAACCACGAAAAAATATAAACATACACGATATAACCAACACAAGACAATTAGACACAACGAAAACATAATAAACAATAAATAACTTAATGTAAACCAAGTTATATAGCTACGTGCTATTGGGATGGTGATTAAATAAATAAATAAATAAATAAAGAAAAAGGGAAGAACTCTAAAATGGTGAACCCTACGAGGAAAATGTATATAGCATAAATTGTGTTTTAACGTGAACTACATTTTTTGTGCAATGTGTTTTTATCTATCTCATAGGATTTATCAGTTATGTAAAATTCAGCAAAATCCACCCAGAATAAAGAGGTCTGGAGAAGCTATGCCTAGAAAATTCAATATATATATATATTATTTGTAATGTAAATATCTTTAATATACGGTATTTTAATCAAAACCGTTAGAGCCACTTCTAAGAAAAACACTTTAAAAAAAATCCATGTAAAAGGTAGTTTAGGGTGGAGGCTTTTCTTGGAAATCTACTTATCGCATCCTTGGAAGATACCAAACAAACACAGACACACATACATATACAGACCTTTTTCTAAAAATGCTGTTTTCTTTTTTTGACTCAACAAATCTCAAAACAAATATTTCGACATCGAATTTTTGGATGACATACATTACTTTCTCTAGCTATTATGTACACTGTATGTGCATACGTGCTGGAGTAATTAAGATAGTGCTCTAATTAGGAATATTTTCAAAATCTCTAAAATTTATAATTTAAAAAGCTGGCTACCCGAGCTGCAAACTGTTTGTCGTAGAACAGAGGAGTGTACTTATGGAAAAAATGTGATCGTTTTTTATTTTTGTTTTTTATATGTATTATTTATATTCTGTGCGCATTTACAAATGATAATGTTTACATAACCACGATATGACACTTTTATTTGTCTAAACAAAGTCGTGTACGATACATGAAAACTCTAGCAGGATCTTTCCTCCTTACACAATACGCAATATAGGAGGCCAAAGGAAATTGCAATGGACAGCTTGGTAAATAGCCACCGACAGTCAGCCATGCTACCCTGTAATCACCTTCCTGCTGGAGTTAACTTTGTTTAGAAAACGGATGGTTGTGGAGTTCATCGTTTGAGGTTCTGCTTCAATTCGCAAATTTACTGTGCGCACTGAGAGATGCATGTTCTGAAGACTAACAACCTTTCCAGGATTCTTGTTGTATATCGAATAACTGAGGAGTTTATTATTACATCATCTCTTGTCCACTTTTATAAATCTGAGTAAAACTATAACAAATATGATGTGTTCCATTCACATGAATTCATCTATCTGTTCTGCAAACAAACCATTCTTACAAAAGATTATTCTTTTATCCACATAATGTTAATCAAGGTAAACATTAATAGAAATGTCTTAATAATTAGTTCCTTATAAGTAGAAGTGAAATAAGGGAATACAATAGGCTAAAGTGACAGTCAAATGTTTTAAAAGCTGTCGCTATGTGATTGTCATTGAAATTCGATTCTCTTTCCATGGTCAGGAATAAAACAAAAAAAGAGATGAAACTATGAACATTTCCCATTTGAGAAAAGTTCAAGTATTTTAAAACTGAAACCAATAACAAGGAATATCTATAAAACGGTTAGCTCTACAAAAACTGTATATAACATAAATTGTGTGTTTTAACAAGATCTAAATGTTTTGTGTGGTAAATTTCTGTCTATCTCTTACCAACTTATGCAAAAGTCATTCAAAATGTAGAGTACTTCAGGGGTTATTTCCAAGAAATTCAGCAAATATCTTTCATTAAATATGTTTTATTCATTATGCAAACATCTTTAATACACGTCATTTTAATCAAAATCCAAACGCCATGTTTTTGAAAAATCGAACATTTAAAAAAATGTTCCATGTAAACGGTATTTTGGGATGTGGACTTTCCACGAAAATCTTCGTGTCGCTATGTTGGAAGATACTGAACTTAAATAGCAGTTTTGGTATTTAATTGACTTTTCATCATTGGTCTACGCTGTCTACACAAACACATAGGATCTTTTTCTAAAATGCTTTTTTATTCAGGGATCCTCAAAATTATGTTTACTCGCATATCTCGTATAGAATTGTTGAGTGGAATACAATACATTCTCTAACTACTATGTGCATTGTATACATATGTTCTGGAGAAAGTAAAAATTCATTATTTATTCTCTGTTATATTCTGATAGCAACTTTTAATGCAAGGTTTTACTACTTTAAAGGACTCTCTGGAGAAAAATGATTTTTACATAGAATAACCTAAGAAGATCGCAGAAACACACACATTAAGTGGTCATGAGACATTTTGAAAATAAGCTCCACAACTATACTGTTGTAAACCACCACTTTACTAGCTAAAAGGCATTCTTGGCCCTGCAAAATCTGAAGAGACGCCACCACCGCCGTCGCCGCCATTTTAAAAGACAGTTAAAGTCTGTAACTACTAACGATTTACATCGGTCTATGAGCTACATCTGAAAACATGTTATAAACTATGTTGATTTTGAAGCCTGTGGAAGGTTTAATGTAGGTCCACCTACCTACCTAGCTTTTTCATCTAGGTAATCGCTTGGAGAATGATATTTCTAGAATATGTTATTTTGAAAAGAAAACAAAGAAAAAATAATCAAAATGATATTAAAATAAATGTATTAAACCTACTAATGCAATTTACCGTACATATGATTCGTTTTCAACACATATTACTTACCACTTAAAACGAAGAATATAAACAAAATACACAAGAAATCAATAAAGACAAAAACTGGTGTTCATTACGACATTGTTTTCCAAAATGAAAATAAGCTTAAGGGATATCTGGCCATTAAACCCTTTTCTCTCTTACCCTTGACTTGAAAAATATGCAGTTTTTAGTATCTTAAAAAAATTAAATATATAAACACAAAATTATTCTTAGTTAAGTGATGTTTGAATACATTGGGTCCGCAAAATGCTCTCAGCCCGAAGACGGTCCAAGGTTACCCCCCGACCCCTGCGTCCCCCATTACAGGCGTCATGGATAGGGTGCAGCACTGAAGGTCCCACTCTCCAGTGGTTAGCGCACCGAGTCTCTCCCTGCCGATTAATGAGGTCCACGCAACCTGGAGCCGTTACTTTTTCATCAAGTAGCTCCTCAATAGCTCCCTCACCCAAGGACTTCATGAGGCTGAGTGCACCCCGGACCAGGTCTCCCAACGTGAGAAAATCCTCACGCCGGTACCGGAAATCGAACCCGGGCCTCCCGCAAAATGCTACCCCTTCCATTAGCATCTGTGGCAAAATTCATAAAGGGTTGCGTATAAATAAACCCACAGACAAATAAACAACAAGCATTTCTTCCACAAAAAAGATGCTGAGAAGTTAGCTTCATTTATCATCAGTTCCGTTCACCCCTCACTAGGTTTGTCAACATAGTCTCCTGCCTGGTCAACCCGCAAGAAAGGCAAACCTCATTGGAACATTGTGTCGTTCTAGGGTATGTACTTGGAAATCGTTTCTAATGCTGTATTTTATTTGAATGCTAAGATTGAATTATCTAGTATAATACTTTAATGTTATGCTTTTGAAGCAGAGCATCAATCCAGCATCTGAATGTACGTCACTAGTACAAATGAGACAAATTTGGGAACTCAGGTTAGAAATGAATTCCAGCCTTTTCTCAACTAATGGAACAGATATGAGTTTACACGCTAGTCTCTTGTGCGATATGGAAATAATTACTGTTATCATATTTATCATGTCTATTGATAAATCATGTGTCATAAAATATGTTATCAATATTGCCAAGTGCCCATTGTCGCCTCCATAGTGATGTGGATACCAAGCTAGGCTCGTGTTCCCAAGGTACCGGGTTCAAACACGGCGGAGGGCGATTAATTTTTTTCGGGCGTAAAAATAAATCCTTAGCATGGCTTTCTTCGGAAGGGAAGTAAAGCCGTTGGTCGTAGATTTACGGTATATAAAATAACCTCAATCCTGATAAAGAGGCTTCTGAGCAAAATTAAGGGTCTTTCACGCCCAACATAGAATGGGATGCTGAAAAATACAGTAGTTAAAGAGCGTCCACAAATAAAACAACACCATTTCCATTTTCTTCTAAATACTGTGGAATGCTTGATAGCCTCAACGGTTACCAGTTTAAAGTGAGGTTGGAAATCCAGCCAATGAACTGTGGTTTTGAAGATTACTCTGTTTCCTTTGTCTCGTGGGCCCACTACAATATTACTTTATTTTAATCACGTTATAAATCACAATAATCAAAGACGGTTAGTACGTCTAATGGACTATATGCTACACAGTCTTCCTGTTCTACGTATCATGGGATGTGCAAATATTCAGATCTTAAAAATGTGTGCTAGTAGGAAATCCTTCTTTTCTGATGTCCATCTGCAAGCATGTATCGCCTTGAAGGACTACGAAGGAAGGAAGTAAGGAATGGGAGTCATCGACCTTAACCAGAGAATGATATCCAGACAGCTCATCTGCAAGAAGAGAGGAGATATTAACGCCGCGGTTGTATAATGAAAATCTAAAACAGTCGTGTAGTACCACTACACCGGAAGTGTCTTCTTCATCATCCCGGTAATCATCAACTCCTTGGACCCTCGTATGACCCCGTAACCCGAGTCTACCCTCCCCTCGGCCCAGACTTGTGTGACCCGACCTGAAAATCAATGAGCACATCCACTGCGCACACTCGACTAGCACACACCCTGGCTGGTGAGGGGATGACTTTGGCGCGGCTTTTTGACATTTCCGGCACCACTAACATCTCCCAAAAAGGAAATCTAAACGATATAACATTCTCCATTCATGAATATATGCATTATTTATCAATTCGGTCATAATACTCGTAAATGCACTTCTATATTGGCTAATAAATACTCCAAAATATATTTAGTAACTGAAGTTCTGTTAAAGTATTAGTAAAGAAGTATTCAGAAGCTATTCCCAGCTATACTTTATCCTATCCTATAGACTTCATGTATATATTTCATGTATCCTAGGAAACAAAAATGAGTCTTTATTTCATCGTGAAATAAAGTAAGTACTTTATATCATTGTAATAGTTATTTATTATACAAGTGGATAAACAGAGATTTTATCAATGAGTAGAACAATTTAAAACGCGACTCGAAGGGGAGTGTTTTAAGTTCTACGAGTGGTTAATAGAGGTTTGTCCACTTGAATAATACATTATTGTATCCTACAGATACGATACATTACTATATGACAAATATTCAGTTAATGATTTTACAACACATAGTAATAAACTAGAAAGGAATAAGGTACTGAATTGCGGCGTTGTTATAGTTATAAAATGTTTTAGGCTATGAATGATTACTAATTTTGTTTTAATTGTTGCTAGTTTCAAATTTATTAGGTTTACGATGGACGTTGAGAACGTTAATATATCGATTCGAAATTATATATTAAAGGAAGCAAAAGAAGCAGATGAGACTTTATTACCGTCGATTTCACGGAAATTATACGAAAAAGAGTTAAAATGTTATAGAAAATTTGTAGTTATCAACCATGTTTTTATTTACTTTATTCCACTCGTTACCGGAGCAACGAGTGAATTTTGTTTACTTTATCACATCCGTTGCGCTAATAACTATCATTTTGATTTAAATACTAAGTTTTCTTATGTCGTTTCTGCGTAGCAACGGTATCTATTACAAATATCTGTAGGATAAATTATTTTAATTCCTTTGGTAGTTCCCCATTCTATAAATAATACAAATTCCTTGTCAAATAAGTCTTTCGACTTGCCGGGTGAGAAACTAAGCACAGCTTTTTTTTTTAGCACAATCTAAAACTTCTTCGGGAATATCCATTTTCATTAATTTATTGATTTATTTGGTGCATTTAAACAACCAGAATTGAAACTGTTTATTCCAGTGAGGTTACGCAACACCGAACAAGCAAAACACTATCTACGTCACGACTAAAAGTCAATTCCTCGCAATGACGAATCTAATAATATTAATAAATGTAAGGATATTTCAATTAATAATAAGATAGGATAAAACGTTGTGTATTACACGTGCCTTATTAGTATATTATTTAAGTTACTTATAATATAAATAATTATCACTTGTGATGTAAATATGTTTAATATACTGTTTTAATCCAAATCGATAGAGCCATATTTGAGAAAAACAAAATTAAAAAAAGATTCATGTAAAAAGTAGTTTACGTGAGAAGATTTTCAAGAAAATCGTATCCTTGGAAAATACTAAACATAAATACCAAGTTTGGTATTTAACGTATTTTCGTTTATGAGCTATGCTGACAACAGACACAGAGACACACACATACACACGCAGACACACGGATCATTTTTAAACAATTTTTTTTGGACTCAAGGGACCTCAAAACATATTTCCGGTGACATCTTAACATCGAATTTTTGGGTGGAATACAATTACCTTCTCTAGCTACTATGTACACTGTATGCATGTACATACATGCAAGGGAAAGTAATAAACACGACTTTCAATACCCATAACAAATCCACATACATTTGTTATATATTCTAGTACTCCTATAATAGTAGTTACTTTTCTTCCATTCAAATTGAAGTTTGTTATTCAGCAAAGTGAACGGAATTTGAAAGTCATCACAGAGCGAGCAGTTTTTAAAACTTTCGAATGCTGCTTTAGCGTATTGTAGGTATTATTCCTCTGTTCCCATTTTATAGACGCAATAGAAGCATTTCTACAAATTTTGATCGTGATTAACGCAAACGAGACGACATAATACGTGTTTTAAAGGAATAGTTTGCCGAATAATGTGTAAAGAAAGTCATGTGACTGTAACATCGTATTTTACGTTCTCGACCACGTATGCACAATGTACATATAAGGCAGACAAGGTATTGTATTCTAACCAAATAGTCGATATCGAAATTTCACCGGAAACACATATTTTGAGACTCCTTAAATAAACAAAAAAAAAATGGTCTGTGGTGTGTGTGTGTTTTTTGTTGTTGTTTTTTTAAAGCCTCTTCCAAGGATGCAACACGAAGATTCTCAGGAAAATCCTACCACTCCCTACTACTTTTTAGGTAGGATATTTTTCGAAAAATTTTATTTTCTCAAAATGGCTCTAATAATGTTGATTAAAATGCTTTATGTTTAAGAAATTTTCATGACAAATGAAATGTATATCTTGAATTTTCTAGGAAAAGCTTCAGAAGATCTCTTCATTCTGGATGACTTTTTCATAACTGGTAATCCATAAGAGATGGACAAGAAATGTAGATCTCGTTAAAACACACAATCTATGTCACATGCATTTCTAAAATATTCCCTGCTAGTGGTTTCAATTTTACAAAACTTATACTTGTTTCAAACGAGTAGACGTCATTCGTTTCTATCCCTTTTGTTTTACTCCTGGCCTTTGAAAGAGAACCGAATTTCAATGTCAACCGCATAGCGACAGTTTTTAAACGATTTTATTATTGCTATAGCCTGGTGTTTTCTCTATTTACATACTACTTGAAAGGAAGCAAGTAATAAGACCATTTCTGCTAATATTTATCTCGATTATCATACGTAGATAAAAAAAAAAAAACCTTTTGTAAGAAAATAGTTTGTTTGCAAAAGAGCTAGAGAAAGTGTGAATGGAATAAATCAGATATTTTTTCTTAATTTTTTTCTCTTATGTCATCTGAAATCTGAACAAAATTAACCGAAACTGAAGGAAACTTTCATAAATAATTTAAAGTATACATTTTATTTGCCGTGGAAGTATCTCGAAACTTAAATAAAGTTACTAAAAAATGTTAGAGAAGAAAAACATCTACTATTTTGTGCAGACAGCTGTTCTTTTATTTGTCGGAGAGGAAATGAGGGTATTTTCTTGAACATTTTCACTTGGCAATCTCAAACGATATGCAAATCAGGTTCGAAAGGCGGTGTTTATCTGACATTTTGTTTTAAAGTTACATATTCTCTCTCTTGTCTCTCTGTTGTTCCACCCCCCCCCACACACACACACACATGGGAACGAAACTCTGCAATTATCGCAAAACGCAGGAAGTATAGATTTTATTAGTACAAAAAAAAAAAAAAGTGGGAAAATAATTCATCAAGAGCAGCATGCTACAACTAAAGCTTCACATATCTTATAAATTTTGGAATTAAGGAGAAGAGTTCAGTACCGATGGCAAAGAGGGCAATATCAGTGGAAAGGGAAACTGAACATTCTTAACTGAATAATGACAATTAGAAGTTTTTTGGATGCTCACTGTTCAAGATAAACCAGCAAGTCCAGTATTTATTTAACCTTCTTTAAGTTTATTTCTTATGAATATGAAATGGATTGAAATATTATTGTGACTATGCCTTGCCGGCTCGTAATCAGGCAGTGTGTTAGCGGTTTGCTTTGGAGAGCTTATAGCTAATTGGTGTTCGGTTGGCTTAATTTAAGTAGCGGCACTCATTGTCACAGAGGCCATAATTTAACACGTGAAGAGCGGCGACACATCCTCAAAGCCTTAGAATTCGACGCCTGGCCTCAATGGACATTTGTGTGTGTTCACTTTTTCTGGCAATTTCTGTTGACGTCATCGACAGCTATAAAAGGAACAGGTGAAGCCAGGCGAGTCAATTTTTCGACAGTTCACAGTGCAGCAGTTGCGTTGAAGCAACGAGACAAGAATTACATACATCAAAATGACGAGAGCAAATTGTGCTTCAGAATAGTTGAGAAATTAAAGACGATATGTAAACAAGTTTTGAAGCAATGAAGAGCTTTTTGTTACAATATAATAGTACGAAACAGAAACGGAGACAAAAATCATTTCGCGTACTTGGATATCAAGGACCGTAGAGTGTATAACGAGGTATAAATTACATGTCCCTGAAAAGAATATATTTTAAATGTTACATATACAGTGTGCTACAACAGAATAAATACAAGCTTTGTATAAAGAATTCGATATATTAAATACTTTCTCTGCATGTACTCTGCACATAGTGTATAGAGAAGGTATTATAATGCATCCAAAAATTCGATACCGAGATTGCATCGGAAATATATGTTTTGAGACCCCCTGAATAAAAAAAAAAGCATTTTTAGAAACATTTCCGAGTGTATGTGTGTACGTGTGTGTGTATGTGTGCAACATAGCTCAAAAACGAAACGTTCCTTAAATACCAAACTTGGTATTTAAGTTCAGCATCTTCCAAGCATGCGGCACGATGATTTTCAAGAAAATACTCTTACCTCCAATTATTCTTTATATGGAAATTTTTTCGAAAACATTTTGATTTTTGATTTTCTCAAAGATGACTCTACAATTTTGATTAAAATATCGTACATTAAAGATAATTAGATGATAAATAAAACGTATATTTTGAATTTTGAATTTTGAAGACAACTTTATTCTGGATGAACTTTGCGGAATTTTGCTTTAACTATTAAACCAGAAGAGATAGACAAAAACTTACAAAGTAGAGCTCGTTAAAGCACACAATTTATGTTATATACATATTTTTAGTGAGTTGACACTTTCTGACATATTCCTTCTTATTGTTTTCAGGTTTAAAATACTTATTCTTTTTTCATACAGGAATTTATCAACTCATGGCCATACAAACAAAGGAACTTCAATTGCATAGCAAGCAGCTTTTAAAATATTTGACTATCGATTTAGCCTAATGTATACCCTTATGTTCCTTCTACTTATAAGGAAACAACTAATAAGACAATTTCTGTTTTTTTTTTCTCGATTAATAAGAAGCAAATAGAAGAATAAGATTTTAACAATAATTTGTGGCAGAATGTAGAGAAAGTTATGTGAATGGAACACATACGATTTTTTTAGATTGTCAATTAAAATGCATTATATTACTACATGCTCATAGCATAGACACAGTTTTTGATATTGGTGTTTTACACTACATCTTTTTGTTGTGAATTTCTATAAATTGAGCAAACATTATTGACAGAATTAAATTAGCATTTTTTAAAAATTTAAATTTCTTTATGTACATTTCCACAGTAGTGTTTTTAAATTTTGCACAATATTTGTAGTAAATCAATTTCTTGTGGGACGTTTATTGATTTATTTTCTTTTATTTTTAAATAATACACCTATCAATTTCCTTAAATGGAATTTTAGCTTATGAATAGTTAATGGGTATGCAAAGTTTCTTCAAAGTCAATTACATTTCACAGTTCTTGAAGATACTAAACTTACCTATATACTAAGTTTAGCATTTTACCGACTTTTCGTTCTGGAGTTATTGTGTTCAAAGAGACATAGACACACACAGACCTTTTTCTAAAAAGCAATTTAATACAGAGGACCCTAAAACGTGCATTTCCAGTGAAATCTTGGTATCCAATTTTTGGGTGGTTCCATACGTATGTACCATGTGCTACATAGAGAAAGTAAAGATGCATCATTGCAAAGTCCGGTAAGGCATACAGGTAATTACTTATAATGCGTTGCTTGTACATTTAGTACTTAAGTATTTTGGGTAACCCCTGACATTTGCCAGAGCAGCGCAAGTGTTGACCAAGCACACTGCTGCTTAATACTGCAATTAGCCAGCGAGAATAGAGCCACAAGTCCATAAAGGAATCCCTGCAAGATGCATGGATATAGATCGGAGAAACTGTTGAATCCAAAATTATTCTTTACATTAGCTACTGCATTTTTAACATGCACCTCCTAGTACATCCTAGATTCTCGCCATGACTTTCCCTCCAAGGAGAGCAGCGAACGAGAGAAACAGCAGCAACAATACAAAACGAAAGCGTAGCAGAAACCGTCCCCCTTTTTCCACGCCATTCTGCTGCCAAATGAAAGCTGGTTTCACGCTGTTAATTTGCGGCCGTGGCAATACAAGGTCATATGAATGATGTATTTATTCTGATCGATCATCAAGTGAACAAATCGTGTGCGAATTAGCCCTGTACGTGGCTTCAGTTGCTTCATTCTAGTACGACAATGAAACAAGGAGAACTTAACTGCATAATAAAAATAATAATAATAATAATAATAGCAACAATAATAATAATAATAATAATAATAATAATAATAATAATGAATTGTTTGGCAGCTTAGCGTCCTTTAACCAGTAGGTCATATTGGACGATGAAAGAAAACGACGAAATGTTGCTCAAATGACCTCGGAGTCAATGGAGCTGAAAAATACGGGAAAACCCCAAAAAAAACCTTATCCGGGTAACTCATCCGGTGGACCATAATTATTATTATTATTATTATTATTATTATTAATATTAGATACAGAATATACATAATATACAATAAGAGTAAATGTAAGAATTGAAAACTTAATGTTTACTTTCTCTACCCCTTACCTAAATAGAATAGGTATTGCATTCCGCCCAAAAATTCAATACCCACATTATATTGGAAATACAGGTTTTGATAAAAGCCTGGTTTTATTCTTTTGAATAAAAAAAATTTCTCTACTAATTAAAGCAAATATGGGGAGTATTGTATTCCACCAAAAATTTGATACCAAGATTTCACCGTAAATGCACATCTTTCGAAAATGTTTCGTTGTGTGTCTGTGTATCTTTAAATGGCACAACTCAGAAACGAAAACCGTTTAAATACAAAACGTGGTATTTAAGTTTAGCATCTTCCAAGGAGCAATACGAAGATTTTCAAGAAAATCCCACCTACGCTTTACATGGAAAGATCTTAAAAATTTGGATTTTTTCAAAAATTGCTCTAACGATTTTGATTAAAATACCATGTGTTTATATTTACAACGCAAACAAAAAGTAAAGCTAGTTTGAATTTTCTGGGAATAGCTGCTAAAGTCCTCCATGTTTCGAATGACTTTTAGCATAACTGGTGAATCGTAAGAGATAAGACAACAACTTATCACACAAAAAAGTAAATCTCGTTAAGGCACGCAACTTATTTCAAATACTTTTCTTTGTGGAGTTAACCATCTCCGAGATATTCCTTGTCATTGGTGCTAGTTGTCTAATACTAATGCTATTCTCACACGGCAAATCGTTATTAGGTTTTCTCTCTCTTGGTCAAAAAAGAGAGCGAATTTGAATGTCTTTACATTGACTCCTCCAATGGACTGATGGTCAGCACTCACAATTCAGAGGTCAAGTTGGATTTTTTTTTTTAAATTAGGGTTATTCCCCATTCTTCTTAGAGTCTGAACGTATGAGTTACAGAGTAAATGTGTGTGTGTAAACATGGGATTCTGAATGGCCAAACACTTCCCGACCGCCAAAAGCCAAAAGAGGGCCCCAAGAAAAGTCATCAAACAGTAACCAGCTCTTAAAAGATTTGACTATCGCTTAATCCTTCCCTTAGGGCGGAGGTTGTAACATTTTCAGCAGATCCGGTGCGAGCGCTGCGGACCCCTAGCATCCGTAATATTACTGAGATGTAACTTGTCCGGTTTGGTTCTGTCATTTCCTTTGGGACACTCTACCTGCTATGTCTAAATTCATAGATAACATGCACCCCTTCCCAACCCTCTATTGTCTGTTAAATGGCTACATGCTCTTTGCAAATACATCCGTTACCGTAGAGAGAGAGAGAGAGAGAGAGAGAGAGAGAGAGAGAGAGAGAGAGAGAGAGAGAAGAAGAGAGTAAGTATTTCTGTCTCTTTCTTTTCTATACCTGACTAGTTAAATCTCGCAAACTTTAGAAGTACGTCGGGTCGAACATCTGGAACGAAAGGGAGCTGTTCGGATTGAATTGGACTCGCTCGGCGGGGGCAGTGGCTCATCCGGGCGGTGATACCTGGACCTGGTTATGAGATACCTTAATGTGCTTCGGCTACTAACCTGGGGAGTTTAGTAGACAGAAGCTAGTAACTGTTGCTCCCACCAGGTCTCCGATAGATAACCCCCCATGGGGTTGACGCGTCCTACACTTCCGTCCTACGCAAAGGGGCCGGAAGGTATCAGCCTAATGGAAAGCCCCATGGATTAGTTTCCTGGGGTGTGAGGCACGCCTGCAGTAGGCCACTACCCTTTGGTTATGGTTATCACTTAAACCTACTGCATTCCCTTGATTCCATTATAAGTACAAGTATTTACGCAAAACGCAATCTTTGCAAATGTTTATATCGATTAATATGAAGTAGATAGAAGAATAAGAATTTTAAGAATAGTTTGTACAAGAGTGAGCAGAGAAAGTCACGTGAGCGCAGCACATCAGATTTTTTTAAAAAGATCCGTGTGGGTATGTTTGTTTGTGAATGTGTGTGTGTGTGTGTGTGTGTGTGTGCGTGTGTGTGTGTTAGCTACAATTCCTGGTAATGTTTATCTTGATTAACACGTAAATGAAAGGATAACATTCTGTATGGAGCCCTTGGTTCTTTTACGTGCTACGTCACGGGACCAACGGCTTTACTTCCGTTCCGATGCAAGCCATGCTAAGGACTTTACGCACGAAAAATCCATTGCCCTCCGCCGGGTTTGAACCAGAGATTAGCATGTTATCCCTATACCGCGGAGGACAATACTATTTTTGTATGTTGTTACAGTGGCTGGCCATCACTTCACACCTGAGACGAAGGATTGGAAGGGGAGAATCGGCTCCAAAGAAGGCAAAGGCAGTTCCATCTGCAGGCAAGGTCATGGCATCAGTTTTCTGAGACGCACGTGGGTTAATTTTCATTGATTATTTCAAAAAACAGTAATCAATGGCGAATATTATGCGAACTTTATACAGCAACTGACTGTTAGAGCTAAAAAAATCTGATGTGTTCCATTTACATGACTTTCTTCACATCTATGCAACAAGCTATTGTTAAAAAACTTAAGCTTCTCTCTAATTCATGCTAATCGAGATAAATATTAGCAGAAATGCTTTCTTACAAGTATAAAGGAAATAAGGGAATTCACTAGGCTAAAACGACATTAAAAGCTGGTTGGATGAAATCCGTTTCTATGCATTACCAGTTCACAAATTCCTGTATGTGAAAAGTTTTAAGTAGATATGTATTTTAAAACTGAAACAAATAACAAGCAATATCTCAAAAAAGGGTCAGCTCTACGAAAAAAATTATATGACATAAATAGTGTGCTTTAACGAGATCTAAATTTTGTATACAGTAAGTTTTTGTCTATCACTTGCAATTTACTAGTTATGCAAGATCCAGAAAAATTCATCCAGAATAAAAAGGTCTTCAGAAGCTATTCCCAGAAAATTCAAGATATACGCCTTATTTGTCAAATAAATATCTTTAATATACGGTGTTTTAATCAAATTCGTTATAGCCATTTTTGAGAAAGTCAAAATGTTCGAAAATTTTTCCATGTAATGGGTATTTTGGCGTGGGAGATTTTCCTCAAAAACTTCGTGTCGCATTCTTGGAAGATACTAAAGTTATATACCAAGTTTGAATTTTACCGACTTTTCGTTTTGAGCTTTGCTCACAGACACACAAACACATATATACACGGACATACCCGGACCCTTTTCTAAAAATGCTTTTTTTTGGATACAGGGGACCCTAAAAAGTCTATTTCCGGTGAAATCTCCGCATCGGATTTTTGGGTGGAATGCAATACCTTCTCTATACAATGTACCTAGTATGTGTAGAAAAAGTACTTAAAGTATTTTGTAAATACAAATATCTACTATGGGAAATAATATAGTCTACCTCAAGCGTAAGGGATATTCCCGTAAAACTATAAAAAGTAGCAAAAGATGTATACTTTTTATTTTCCTTAGTATTAGTGTTCTTTGGAGTAGATACTTGAAATTAGAACACATTTATAGTCAGAGGCCTCCGTTATACGACTCAAAAACTAAATCAATAAGCAGTTTGATTAGTTTGAAAATATAACTTTTTGCAGAGATTTATGGAGAGAACATGGATGGGGAAGGTGATTTATTTCGAATTCTTATTTTATCCAACACCGTAATTTTCTTTTGAGAAATATCATTAACTGAAGCCGATTAAAAGGATATTTACTTAAGGTGAGTGGGTAGTGTAAAATGACAAAAAATGACATTTTCTGTTTTTAACGGAAAAATCATTATGTGATTCTTTCTGGTTCAAAATATATATGGTTTACTGATCATTTAACCTTTTCAATGCTAACATATATTTAAACGAGAAACACTTCCTTGCTAAGCTAAGAGGACACTATGGTGAAAAATTGACTAAAATCCGAAATTTGGTTTTGACCAATAAAATGTGACCATAATTTTGGGCATTTAAAGTTGAAAATGCAACAATATACACCAATAACTAAAAAAAGTGAATATAGTAACATTTTCAAAATTTACAGCTCACGCCGGGTGTTTCTACCTGTCCCGTCATCACTCAGGCATGCCGTACCACGGATTATTTAACCTGGAGTAGGTACTTGAAATAACTGTAGTCAGAGGTCTCCGTTATGTGACTTAAAAACTAAATCAGTAAGCAGCTTGAGCACTTCGAAAATATACTTTCTTGCAGAGGTTATGGAGAGAATATGGATGGGGAAGGTGGTTTATTCTGAATTCTTGTTTCATGTAACGCCATAATTTTCTTTTGAAGAAATATCATTAACTGAAGGCGATTAAAAGTTTGTTGTTGACTTAAGCACAACACGATATAATGCTCAGTGATAACTTATGCATTTCTTGCTACATAGAAGCACAAAACAGCGGTTCGAATTTTGCTTGTTTTCTTCATGTTTTATTAATAGATATAGGTACTTAATTTATAATATTCTATATTTATGTAATTTTATGCTATTGTGTATCTTATAGCGAACTGTCTTAGAGCCAGTCTTTGAATAAATGTATAGCCCTCCTAAGGTTGTACCGCATTTCAAGTTTCAACGGGGCAATTCGAAGCAAACATCGGTCAGTGGCGGGTTAGCAAATAGTGCGAACGACATTCGTTACGCATCTCTTGAGTAATAAATAATAATAATAATAATAATAATAATAATAATAATAATACGATGAAAAACAGCGTGCTCTCATGCATGGTTTGTGTTACAGTGGTTTAATGTTTTTATTTACTTTCTAGTGGATCTACTCTCTATTCCACCTAAGTGTGCTTCATATTGTCACTTAGCTGATTATCTGGCTGCTATGGTGAAATAAGACAGGACTCTTCCTTTCTAAACCTGACTCTTGGATGACGAAAGCACCTACATCTGTCATGACGGAGTGTTTATATCACCTAACTTTGCTCTATATAGGGTTTGTAATCGCATTCAATGGTATACTTAGCCAAGCAAAATATTTTTACAATTAAATAAAAATAATTTATATCCCCCGAATTCAATTCATTTATTAAAATATTTATATCCTTAAAAACGATAAACATTTCATTACTAATAACGCATTTTTAATACTTATAGTACAATAATTAAACCATCAAATTAAATGTTTTATATTCGAGATAAAAAACATCTATAATTTATTATAATATAGTCTGGGAAAGGGGAAGGGTCTTGTGAGTGACAGATCATATACCAACGGGGTAATTTATAAGACACAAGGATTAGTTTATGTGGCCGTTAAGAGATACCGGGCAAACTTATGTGGAACAGACGTTAGTCTTTAATGTTAAATAAAATCAGCTTATACAAAATTACAAAACTAGCTATTATTATTGGATAGCGGTTGGTGAATTTACTCTCCAAAAACAAAGGTTCTGTAACTGAATTGGAAAACAGTTAACAAAGCTTTTGGTTTCTTATATCTCATCACGGACTCTGATGTAGTCTGCCTCTCGATGAACACGATTCCCACACGGTTTTCGCTGATATGCAAGACATGTGTAACGAAGATCCCTCACGCCTTCCGGTGAAATATTGCTGTCAAATTTTTGTGTGGAGTGCAATATCTTCTCTACCTATGTAGCATGTACTATGTAGAGAAAATAAAAAGCTGAATTTTGTAATCAATCACATTTTTAAGCTGGGATGAAAACTTTGAATCAATTATTATATACAATGTGTCAGAACTGGAAGCAACGGTTATTTCATATATTCTTTACGCAGAAGTAATACAGTTTTCGCTGTTAAATTTATCAATTTTAGGTGTGTGTGTGTCTGTGTGTGTGTGCGCGCGCGCGCGCGCGCGCGCGTGCACACGCATTACAATTCTTAACACATGACAAACATTTGGTGTTAATATCTTGAATGATTTTGTTTAATATTATTTCTAACGTCAAAAACGCTAAAAAATACCATTAAGAGAAATAGCTTCCAGAGTGAAACATGCATGCTTATAGCAAATGAAACGTTTTAGATATTAATTTTGTTTTCTTTTTTCACTACTTGCAATTATTACTGATTATAATAAGTAAGTAAAAGTATAACATTCTAAAGTTATATTAAAAGGTATTAAAAACTGATACTTCTTGGGTAATCAGGATTCTTGTTGCTGTGGGTTAGAGATAAACACTAGAGAAAACAATCCAACATAAAGAAAATGGAAGCCACTCAAATATTATTTGCTGTCAGCTGCTCTACTTATAACCATAATTTCTGAGCATATACTCTTTGCAGTCCATTGAAAAAACAATCTGATGTGTTCCGTTCACATGGCTATCTACACCTCTACAGCAAATTATTGTGAAAAAGCTTATACTTCTATTTCAGGCTAATCAAGACCATTGGCAGAAATGCTTTCATATAATTTGAAGGAAAATAATGGAATATACTAGGCTAAAACGACAGTCAAATCTTTTTAAAGCTGGTTGCCATGTGGATGAAATCCGTTTCTTTGCATTACCAGCAGTTGACAAATTCCCGTTTGTGAAAATTTAACATATTTTAAAACTGAAACCCATATTAAGGAGGATCTCAAAAATGGTCAACTCCACGAAAAAAAAGTGTATATAGCATAAATTGTGTGTTTTAACGAGCTCTACATTTCCTATCCGGTAAATTTTTGTTTATATCTTACAGTTTACCAGTTATGCAAATTTCCGCAAAATTCATCCAGAATAAAGGTATCATCAGAGGCTATTCCCAGAAAATTCAAGATATACATTTTATTTGTCATGTAAATATTTTAATACACGAAAAATCGTTAGAGCCATTTTTGGGAATATCAAAATTTTCGAAAATTTGTCCATGTAAAGGATAATTGGGGGTGGGGAATTTTCTTGAAAATCTTTGTGTATAGTCCTTGGAAGGTACTGAACTTAAATACCAAGTTTAGTATCTAACGGACTTTTCGTTTTTGAGCTTTGCTGCTCACATAAACACAAACACACACACACATACACACTGACATTTTTCTAAAAATGCTTTTTTGTTTTTTATTCATAACATATATTTCCGGTGAAATCTCGATATTGAATTTTTGGGTGCAATACAATACCTTCTATATACACAATGTACATAGTACGTATAGAGAAAATAAAAATGGCAACGAAATTAAAAACATTTGAAACTGGGAGGATAAGTCTAAAGTGTAATTTCTTGTCACACACTTTTTATGCATACAAAGCGCAGGCGTCCTATGAATGGAATAAAAATGCAAAACGTTCGATTGCGACCAACTCTAGAGAAATAAATTAATTATTAGTACCACAATTAACAATTGACTTTAATATCAAATAAGATATAAAAATAAATATAGAGATACATAATAATATATAAAAATAACAATTATAACATAATCTTATAAAAATAAAATTAAATATTATGTTAGAGACAATTAATTGTTATTATTATTATTATTATTACTATTATTATTACTATTATTTTTATTATTTTTATGTAGTTTAACGTCCTTTAACCTGGTTGGTCATATCGAACGATGAATGAAATTGGTGAAATGATGCTCAAATGATATCGGAGTCCATGGAGCTTGAAGTTACTCGACATTCGTCTTCACAGGATAAGGGAAATCCCCGAAAAAAAACCTTATCCGGGTAACTTATCCTAAGCGAGATTCGAACTCGCGACCTTTTTGAATGTGAGGCACGTACGATAGTACCACACTACCCAGGCGGATAATTATCAATTATTATTCAAATTTATGCGGAAGACAAGTATTCCACTTGCTACATTCATATGAATTTCTCTATTCATTTTATTTTTATCTCCGTTCTTCAAAATACTTTCGAAAAACATTTTCTATTTATTTTATGCTAATTCAGATAAAAGTTTGCAGAAGTAATTTCATTGTAGGTTCAAGACAGATACGTTCGCTAAAACGATACTACTATCTTTAAAAAGTTGGGAACTGTGTGCTAGGTTTGAAATACCCTGTGGGTGGCACCACATGATAAAGTGGCGACTTAGATTTCAAAAATCTGATGTGTTTCATTCACATGATCTTCTCTACATCTCTGTAACAAATTATTGTTGAAAAGCTTATTGTTTTGTCTACTTCATGCTAATCGAGATAAACATTAGCAGAAATGCGTTCTCGTAAGTAGAAGGGAAACAATGGAACACACTAGTCTAAAACATTAGTCAAGTCTTTTAAAAGCTGGTTGCCATGTGGTTGAAACCCGTTTCTTTACATTGCTGGAGTTGACAAGTTGCCATATGAGAAAAATTTTAAGTATTTTAAAACTGAAATCAATAACAAGAAATATCTAACAGTGGTCAACTCCACTTGAAGTTTTTGTCCATCTCTTACGGTTTACTAGTTATGCAAAATCCAGCAAAATCCATCCAGAATAAAGAGGTTTTCAGAAGCTATTCTTTGAAAATTCAAGATATATATTTTAGTTGCCATGTAAGTGTCTTAATATACGGTATTTTAAAACAAAATCGTTAGAGCCATTTTTGAGAAAATCAAAATTTTCAAAACTTTTTCTATGAAATGGTAGTATGGGATGGGGGGGGGGAGGTTTTGAAAAATTTCGTGTGGCAGCTTTGGAAGATGATGAACTTAAATATCAAGTTTGTATTCGTTTTGAGTTATCGCGTTCACAGACTCACGGGCACACACATGAACACACGCACCTTTTTCTAAAAATCTGTTTCATTCACATGACTTTCTCTTCGTCAATTAGTGTTAAAAAGCTTATTATTCTGCCTACTCATGCTAATCGAGATAAACATTAACAGAACTGCATTCTTATAAGTAGAAAGGAAATAATGGAATACATTAGGCTAAAACATTAATCAAGTCTTTTAAAAGCTGGTTGCCATGTGGTTTAAATCCGTTTCTTTGCAATGCCAGAAGTTGACGAATTTCCGTATGTGAAAAGTTTCAAGTATTTTAAAACTAAAACTAATAATAACAAATATCTAAAAATGGTTAACTCCACGAAAAAATAATAAAATATAAATTGCGTGTTTTAACGAGATCTACACTTTTTGTGTCGTAAGTCTTTGTCCATCACTTACGGTTACTAGTTAAACAAAATCCAGCAAAATTCATTCAGAATAAAGAAGGCTTCAGAAGCTATTTCCAGAAAATTCAAGATATACATTTTATTTGTCATGTAAGTATCTTTAATATACGGTATTTTAATAGAAATCGTTACAAAATATTTGAAAATTTTCCCATATAAAGGGTAGTTTGGGGTGGGAGATTTTCATCAAAATCTTCATGTTGCATCCCTGTAAGATATTAAAACCTATTTACCAAGTTTGTTATTTTGCCGATTTTTAATTTTTGAAGTCACACACACGCATGCACGCGCACGCGCACGCGCACACGCACACACACACACACGGACCTTTTCTAAAAATGCTTTTTTTTTTTTTTTTGGATACAGAGGGTCCTAAAACGTGTATTGCCGGTGAACACTCGGTATCGAATTTTTGGGTGGAATTACCTCGACACCAAATTTTTGGGTAGAATGCAATAACTTCTCTATACACTATGTACATAGTGTATAGAGTAAAAAAATCTAATATGTACCATTCACATGACTTTTTCTACAACTCTGCAACAAATTATTCTTAGAAAGCTTATACTTCTATTTACTTCATGCTAATCGACAAAAATTAGCAAAAATAGTCTTATTACTTGTTTCCTTGTAAGTGGAAGGGAAATAAAAGAGTGCCATAGGCTAAAGCGATACTCAAAAGCTGGTTTTATGTGACTAAAGTTCCTTTGTTTGTATGGACAGGATTTGACAATTCCTGTATGAGAAAAGTCAAGTTTTTCTAACCTGAAAGCAAAAACAAGGTTTATCTAAAAAACGATCAACTCCACGAAAAAATGTATACAAATTAAATTGTGAGTTTTAATGTGCTCTACATTTTTTGTGTGGTAAGTTTTTGTCTATCTCTTACGGTTTAGCAGTTATGCAAAATTCCGTAAAATTCAGAGGCTATTCCCAGAAAATTCAAAATATTCATTTTATTTGTCAGATAAGCTTCTTTAATATAGGATATTTTAATCAAAATCGTTAGAGCCATTTTTTTTAGAAAATCAAAATTTTCGAAAGAAGTTCCATGTAATGGGTAGTTGGGGGTAAGGGGATTTTTCTCAAAATCTTCGTGTCGCATCCCTGGAAGATACCGAACTTAAATGCCAAGTTTGGTATTTTACCGACTTTTCGTTTTTGAGTTATCGTGTTCACATGCACACGGACACATTGACATACGGACACACACACACACATACACACACACACACGGCCTTTTTCTGAAAATACTTTTTTTTTGGATACAGCGGACCCTAAAACATATATTTCCGGTGAAATCTCGGTTTCAAATTTTTTGATGTAGTGCAATACCTTCTCTATACACTATGTACATAGTACATGTAGAGAAAAGTAAAAATCTGATGTGTTCCATTCACATAACTTTCTCTACATCTCTGCAACAAACTCTATTTAATTCAAGATCTTCTCGGGCTTCTAGCCAGGTAAAAACTTGTCTTGACACCAACGTTTCGAAGAAGTGCATCAGTTCACCCTGAAGACGAGGAAGATGCACTTCTTCGAAACGTTGGTGTCAAGCCAAGTTTTTACCTGGCTAGAAGCCCGAGAAGATCTTGAATTAACACGTCGCCAGGAAAGCTATAGTTCTTATTTTAAACTCTATTTACTTCATCTAAAAGAGAAACAATTAGCACACTTAGTCTTATTACTTGCTTCCTTGTTATTAGAAGTGAAATAAGGGGGTACTATAGGTTTAAGTGATAGTCAAAATCTGGTTGCTATGTGACTGAAGTTCCTTTGTTTGTATGAACACGAGTTCACAAGGTCCTGTATGAGAAATGTATAAGTTTTTTATAGTAGAAACCAAAAAACAAGGAATATCCCAATAACAATAAACTCCATGAAAAAATGAATATAACATAAATTGTGTGTTTTAAGATGCTCTACATTTGTTGTGGGGTAAGTTTTTGTCCATCTCTTATGGTTTAGCAGTTATGCTAAATTCCGTAAAATGAACCTAGAATAAAGTAGTCTTCAGAGGCTATTCCCAGAAAATTCAAAATATACATTTTATTTGTCAGGTAAATATCTTTAATATACGTTATTTTAATCAAACTCGTTAGAGCCATTTTTTTAGAAAATCAAAATTTTCGAAAAAAGTTCCATATAAAGGGTAGTGTCGAGTTGGGGGATTTTTCTCAAAATTTTCGTGTCGCTTTCCTGGAAGATACTAAACTTAAACACGAAGTTAGGTATTTTACCAACTTTTAATTTTTGAGTTATCGTGTTCACAGACACACGGGCACACTGACACACGGGCACACTGACACACGGGCACACACACACGGACCTTTTTCTGAAAATACTTTTTTTAGATACAGGGGACCCTAAAACATATATTTCGGTGAAATCTCGGTATCGAATTTTTGGTGGAGTGCAATACCTTCTCTATACACTATGTACGTAGTTCGTACACTATGTACATAGTTCGTACACCATAGTTTGTGGTCTCTCCCATGATTTCGTCCCGGTTCTAACCAACCTACGGGTTGCTCTCACTTATCATCATAGTAGCTACACTGAAAAGTAATATAAACATGTAAGTTTTACTTTCTGTGCACGTACTATGTATATAATGTATAGTATTGCATTCCACCCAAAAATTCGATACCGAGATTTCACCGGAAATAGGAGTTTTAGGGTCTCATGTATAAAAAAAATTAGATAAAGGTCCGTGTGTCGGTGTGTTAGTGTATCTTCCAGCGATGTGACACGGAGGTTTTGAGAAAAATCTTTCCACCCCAAACTACCCTTTGCATGGACAAATTTTAGAAAATTTTTATTTTCTAAAAAATGGCTTTAACGATTTTGATTAAAACACCGTATATTAAAAACATTTACACGGCAAATAAAACGTATATCTTGAATGTTCTGGGAATAGCCTCTGAAGACCTCTTTAATCTGGATGAATTTTGCTGGATTTTGCATAACTATTAAATGGTAAGAGATAGACAAACACTTACATCACAAAAAATATAGATCTCGTTAAACCACACAATTTATGTTACACAACTTTGTTTTCATAGAGCTGACCATTTTTGAGATATTGCTTGTTATTTGATCAGTTTTAAAATACTTAAAACTCTTCACATACAGGAATTTTTAGAACTCCAGGCAATGCATAGAAACAGATTTTATCCACATGACAACCAACTTTTATGTCGTTTTAGCTTAGTATATTCCTTTATTTTCTTTCTGCTTGCAAGAAAACATTTCTGCTAATATTTATTTCGATTAGAATGAAGTAGATAGAAGCTTAAGCTTTTTAACAATAATTCATTAAAGAGTTGCAGAGAAAGTTATGTGAATGGAACACACCAGATTTTTCATATTTATTCTCAAAAACTAACAAACACATTAGAACATTATATTTTACTTATGGTGCCAACTTCAAATTAAAAAAATTGATGTGTTCCATTCATACGACTTTCTCTAACTGTTGCTCAAGTAGCTTTCCTTAGAAAAGAATATTCTTATATCTATGACATGCTAATCCTGGTGAACATTATCAAAAACCTGATGTGTTCCCTTCACATGTCTTACTCTAGATCTCTGCAACAAATTATTGTTAAAAAGTTTATGCTTCTATTTATTTGAAGCAATTGAGGAGAGAAAAAAAAAAAACTGAAATAGTCTTATTACTTGTTTCCTTATAAATAGAAGCGAAATAAGAGAATACCATAGCTTGCTATGTGACTGAAGTTACTTTGTATGAACAGGAGTTGACAAATTTCTGTATCCGAAAAATGTTTTCAAAGCTGAAATCAAAAACAAGGAATATCTCAAAAACGATCAACTCCAAGAAAGACATTTATATAACATAAATTATGTGTTTTAACGTGCTCTACATTTTTTGTGCTTTAAGTTTCGGTCCATCTCTTACGGTTTAGCAGTTATGCAAAACTCCGTAAAGTTCATCAACCATAAAGTAGTCTTCAGAGGCTATTTCCAGGAAATTCAAGATATACATTTTACATGTCAGGTAAATATCTTTAATATATGATATTTTAATCAAAATCGTTAGAGCCATTTTTAAGAAAATACAAATTTTCGAAAAATATCCGTGTAAAGAGTAGTTTGTGTTGCGGGATTTTTAAAATCTTCGTATCGCATCCTTGGACAGGACCAAATTTAAATAGCAAGTTTGGTATTTAACGGACTTTTCGTTTTTGATCTATGCTGCCCACAGACACACACACACAGTAACAGACAGACAGGTAGACAGGTAGACAGGCAGACAGACAGACAGACACACACGAACATTTTCTAAAAATGCTTTTTTTTTGGATTCAGGAGGTCTAAAACATGTATTTCCGGTGAAATCTCGGTATCGAATTTTTGGGTGCATTACAATACCTTCTCTATACATTATATATAGTACGTATAGAGAAAGTAAAATCTGATGTGCTCCATTCACATGATTTTCTCTAACTGTTACTCAAATAACTTTCCTTTGAAAATATTATTCTTATATCTATGACATGCTAATCAAGGTAAACGTTATCAAAAACCAGATGTGTTCCATTCACATGTCTTTCTAAAGATCTCTGCAATAAATTTTTGTTAAAAAGCTTATGCTTCTATTTACTTCATGCTAATCGAGAAAAATCTAATGTGTTCCATTCATATGACTTTCTCTACATCTCTGCAACAAATTGTAGTTAAAAGGCTTATGCTTCTATTTACTTCATGCTAATCGAGAAACATTAGCAGAAATAGTCTTATTATTTGCTTCATTGTAAGTAGAAGCGAAATGAGGGAGTACCATAGGTTAAAATGATAGTAAATATCTTTAATATACGATATTTTAATCAAACTCGTTAGAGCCATTTTTAAGGACATCAACATTTTCGACATTTTTTCCATGTAAAGGGTAGTCTGGGGTGGGGGATTTTGTTGAAAATCTTCGTGTCGCATTCTTGGAAGATACCAAACCTAAATATCAAGTTTGGGTTTTAACGGTCCTTTCGTTTTGGCAGTATGCCACACACACACACACACATACACACATACACTCAGACAGACAGACAGACAGACACAAACACGGCCATTTTTCTAAAATTGCTTTTTTTTGGATTCTCAAAACATGTATGTCCGGTGAAATCTCGATATCGAATTTTTGGGTACAATAACATATCTTCTCTATACACTATGTGCATAGTACGTATAGAGAAAGTAAAAATAAAGTACACTAAAATAAAAACTAATTTAACTTCATATGCTAACATGTCTGAGAAAGTCTCTGTTTTGTGGACGTTTCGACATACCAATGTACAAACAACGGAGTGTCCGTTTTGTTTATAGCTTTAATTCTGGTAACATAGAGGAAATTCGTAACTTCTGAGTAATCCCATGTATACGGCTTACGCTCCAGCGAAAATTTAACGCTGCTACGGATAAACGCATTTCGACATAAATTAGTAAACTACTGTGCCAATTCTAACAGCCTGGACCATTGCGAGCTAGAGTAACAGATTGATGAACCGGCGGCCGGGAGGGGGGGGGGAGGGTTGTATTACTCCATAGCACACATTTCCTACATCATTGAAAGAAATGATTTACATTTTAAATAAAATTCTGATTTGTTTTATCCCCATAACTTTCTCTACATCTCTAAAACAAATTATTTTTAAAACGCTTATTCTTCTGTTTACTTCATGCTAATCGAGATAAACATCAGCAGAAAATGTTTCTTGTAAGTACAAGGAAAATTATGGAACACATTAGGCTAAAACGATGGTCAAACCTTTTAAAAGCCTATTGCCAAGTGGTTGAAATCCATTTCTTTGAATTGCCAGGAGTTGGCAAATTTCCGTATGTGAAAAGTTCAAGTATTTTAAAACTGAAACTAATAACAAGGACTATTTCAAAAGAGGTCAACTGCAGAAAAAAATGCATATGACATAAATTGTGTGTTTTGACATGATCTACATTTTTGTGTAATACTGTTTGCATATATCTTACGGTTTACTAGGTATGCAAAATCCAGCAAAATTCATCCAGAATAAAGAGGTCTTCAGAGGCTATTCCCAGAAAATTCAAGATATACATTTTGTTTGTCTTGTAAATATCTAAACGGTATTTTAATCAAAATCGTTAGAGCCATTTTTGAGAAAATCAAAATATTTGAAAGTTCTTTTTTTTCATGTAAAGGGTAATTTGAGTGGGGGGATTTTCCTCAAAATCTTCGTTTAGCATCCTTGAAAGATACTAAACTTATATAGCAAGTTTGATATTTTACTGACTTTTCCTGTTTGAGCTATTGTGTTCACAGACACACGGACACATGGGTACACAAGAATCTTTTTCTAAAAGAGAGAGAAAGTGCAGAAGAAGTAAAAAAAAATCTAAGAAGGAAGAATTAATTAAAAAACAACAAATTTAATATTTTCACCTATATACACGCCCTGACAGAAAAATGTCTCCCTTCAGAAAATATCACTCTACTTGCTATAAGCGTCAGTTTTCAATCCCATTCTTAAATTACTTTAGCCAGCTGAATTAAAACTCCCTAACTTCGTCCCAAAATATAGGCGGACATTGCGAACTATGTTCTTTAGGAAGTTGATCACCAATCTCTTTCTACCAAAAGTTCAAGGATACTTATTGGTATTTTAAAAATTCTGTTCTAAAAACATATAACATATATTATTATAAATTTACAGGCATTTGTCCACTCTGCGGGGAAGGGGAATCATGGAGGCATATTCTGGCTGAGTGCAGTGAAAAGAAATGTTAAGAAAGCAATATTTACCACCGCAGTTTCTGGATTCCAATCGGGGAATGAAGACTTGTATGGATGTGATGTTGGACGCTGGGCTTAACGCATAAATGGCGTTATTTCTAACTATAAGATTCGGAAAAGGAGGTTAATTGCTATGGAAAATGGAAGAGGTAGATATGCTACATAAGAACCACGGTTCTGTTATTACTTTCTCCACACGTACTATGTACATAGTGTATAGAGAATGTATTGCATTGTACCCAAAAATTCGATACTGAGATTTCACCGGAAATACATGTTTTGGGACCACCTGAATCCAAAAAAAAAAAACATTTTCAGAAACATGTCCGTGTGTATGTATGTGTCTGTGTGTCTGTGGGTAGGATAGCTCAAAAACGAAAAGACCGTAAAATGCCAAACTTGGTATTTAAGTTCAGTATCTTCCAAGGATGCGACACGAAGATTTTCAAGAAAATCCTTCCACCCCCAACTACCCTTCACATGTAAAAAGTTTCGAAAATTTTGATTTTCTATAAAATGGCTCTAGCGATTTTGATAAAAATATCATATATTAAAGATATAAACTTGACAAATAATATGTATATCTTGAATTTTCTGGGAATATCCTCTGAAGACTACTTTGTTCTGGATGAATTTTACTGAATTTTGTGTAACTGGTAAACCGTAAGAGATAGACAAAAACTTACCACACAAAAAGCTAGAGCACATTAAAACACGCAATTTATGTTATATACATTTTTTTTCGTGGAAATGATCGTTGTTTAGATATTCCTTGTTTTTTGTTTCAGCCTTAAAAAACTTACCTTCTCATACAGGAATTTGTCAACTCCTGTCCATACAAACAAAGGAACTTCAGTCACATAGCAACCATCTTTTATTATCACTTTAACCTATGTTATTCCCTTATTTCGCATCTACTTACAGGGAAGTAAGTAATAAGACTATTTCTGCTACTTTTTCTCACTTAGCATGAAGTAGCTAGAAGCATAAACTTTTTAATAAAAATTTGTTGCAGAGATATAGAGAAAGTCATGTGAATGGATTACATCAGATTTTTTTTTTTAAGTCAGAACACTGTATTATATTATATGCAATTAAAATTTGTAGTATAACTTCACCTTCATTCTTTCTCATACGACGTTTTTTTATTTTCATTCATTTCTCTGCTATGTTATTACGCAGTAACTAATTGTATATCTTAACTGTTTTACAAAAATCTTACCATGGATAACGGAAGAGGGGGCAGGGTACATAAGAGTGAGGGTGTGGTTATTCTTAATCGTCGCACCACTACTCTATATATGTAATATTAAGTTTGTGGTTGAATTTCATTTTAATTCTTTCTCATTCTTTTGTATGTGTTTTTTTCACCTGCTTGTTATTTTTCAATAATTAAGTGTATATCTTTAATATTTAGCAAAAATCTTACTGTAAATATCCAAGGACAGAAAAAAGCATATATGACCATGAATCCAATACGATTATTCCAAGTTTATACTGAAAATGTTTGGCAATAAACTCCATGAACCACGATATTATGTGAGGCATTTCATTCATTGTCCGATATGACCAACTAGGATAAAGGACGTTAAAGTTTAAAAATACTGTAAATAATCCTCACAAGATATTTTTGATCAATCTAACACATGCATTATCGTGGAGAAATGGAAGTTGACCCTTCCAGAGGAATACCGAGCAATTGGTATGCTGGTATCTGGACTGACACAAGTTAATATTGCAAATGCACTTTGTGTTTCTCAGAGTGTAATCAGTAGATTCATCAAGAGAGAAAGTGAGACGGGAACTGCGGGTGAACGACTAGGAGTGGAAGACCAAGGAAAGCCTCACCTGCAAATGACATATTCCTGTCTCTTCAGGCAAGAAGATATCGACCCTACAGTGCTCGATAGCTGTCCAGCAAGCTTCTGAATGCTAGTGGCGACGATATTATTCGTTATTCTGCACGTTTGTTATAGACAAACCTGTGGCGTTTGGTTCTTTGGTTCAGCACAGCGGAAACAAAGACTAGCATGGGCTCGACTTCTTCATAACTGGCTATACGAATGGCGCACCACGTTATTCACGGATGAATCGAGATTTGGACTGTTATCTGGCAGTCGTTCCATAAGAACATGAACTGAACATAATAGGCCCAGAACTGACTGATATATCCAGAAAATTGTGCCGATCAGTGGAGGCACAATTACGGCATGGGGTGACATTTGTTACTAAGGATGCACAGACTTGTACATTTGTCGTGGAAACACGATCGCCATAGTTTAAGATATTTTAGAGAATGTGTCGCAGTTTCATGGAGCAATTGGATAACAGCGCCATACCGCAATGGGCTGGATGGACTTGAAATATCCACTATATCACTTCCGTCAGGATCCCCCGTACAAGCCCTTTGCTTTGGACAAACTACAGAGAGCCTGGAAAAGCACCTCGTAAGCCTGGAAGAAACAGCAAATGTACTCCCTCGTTTATGGAATGACATTCCCACTGAGGAATTGAACAACTTTACAGAGAGCATATCAAGGAGAGAGAGAGAGAGAGAGAGAGAGAGAGAGAGAGAGAGAGAGAGAGTAGAAGCAGTAATTCAGTCAAGGGGAGCTAGACACAATATTAGTAAACCCAAAAGAAAGAAAGAAAGAAAGGTACCATTTACTTTATTGTGTTTATTGTTCAATTGTTAAAAGTAAAAAAGAGAGCTAAAATAACTGCAATTATATGTTTTATAATAATGGTATTATTTGTGTTAAAAGTATGGTGATATAAAATATATTCCTAAGACTTTAAATCATTTACACGAATGGTTCTCATGCAAGAGAATGAACTTAAATAAATCAAAACTATTATTATTCACTTCATACTATTTTTAACGCAAAGATAACTCAATAAAGGAAATTAAAAAAAAGGCTGCAGCAAAATATTGGGAATATGCATAGATGAATATCTAAAATGGAACATCCATAATAAACTAAATTCAGCCTGATTTAATATGCTATACCTATAATGAATACAGAAACATACAAAAAAAAAAAAAAAAAAAAAAAAAAAAACCCATTCTATTACAGTGATTTTCAATCGATCCTGACGTATGGTATAACATTATGGAGTAATGCACTTGGGTGGGAAGCAGTCTTCAGAACATAGAAAAAAAAAAAAATAATACGCATAGTGTTACGGGCAATCATCAAAGACTCATGCAAATTACAATTTAACAAATCTGATGTGTTACACTCACATGACTTTCTCTAGCTGTTTTAGAAACTTCTTACATAAGAGCAGTAATCTGTCTGCACCTTGCTAATTGAGATAAATATTAGCAGAATGTTATTACTTAGTTCCTTATAAGTAGAAAGAAAATAAGGGAATACACTAGGCTAAACCGATAGTCAAATGTTTTAAAAGCTGTCGTTATGCGATTGTCATTGCAAATCGCTTCTTTGCTTTGCCAGGGATAGAAACAAAGGAAAACGGGCACTTACTTTCTGAGAGAAATAAAAGTACTCACAACTGAAACCAGAAACAAGGAATATCTTGGAAACCGTTACCTCCACAACAAAAATGTAAAGGACATAAATTATGTGTTTTGATCAGATAAACATTTTCTGTTTAGTAAGTTTTTGTCTATCTCTTACCGTTTAGCAGTTAAGCAAAATTTAACAACATGTATCCAGAATAAAGAGGTCTTCAAAGGCTATTCCCAGAAAATTCAAGATATAAATTTTATTTGGTGTGTAAATATCTTTAATATACGGGATTTTAATCAAAATCGTTAGAGCCATTTTTTTAGAAAATCAAAATTTTCGAAAATTTTTCCATGTAAAGGGTAGTCGGAGGTGGGGGGATTTTCTTGAAAATCTTCGTGTCGCATCCTTGGAGGATATCAAACCTAAATACCAAGTTTAGTATTTAACGGTCTTTTCGTTTTTCAGCTCTGCTGTTCCACAGACACACAGACAGACATACACACGGATCTTTTTCTGAAAATGCTTTTTTTGGGTTAATGGGGTCCTAAAACATGTATTTCCGGTGAAATCTCAATATTGAATTTTTGGGTGGAATACAAAACTTCCTCTATACACATGTACATAGTACGTATAGAGAAAGTAAAAATTAAGAACATTATGCCATCAATATATATATATATATATATATATATATATATATATATCTTAGAGTTGCTCCCTATGTCTATAAAATTATGGCAACTTCATGGAAAAACAAAACTGACATCACTATTAAACTCGGAAAGAATCTAGCATAATCTTCCACACAGATAGACTAATACTCTATGAAAAAAAATTGCTTTATTAAAGTATGTAACAAACTTCTACAAAAAATCAACGACATAAAAACCTTAAATTTGTTCATAAAGGAGTTAAAGAGATATTACTGTATTAAACGTATTACTCCATTCAAGAATTTGTGGATGTTACAATATTGGAATTACTAGGCTAGTAACCATATTTTAGCATTACCATAAATGGACAAGTTGAGTTTTCAATATATTTTAGAAACAATACATTGTAACCATTTACATATTAGAATTGAATTTGCTTGCCTCTTTACCGCTTTAAGAGTATTTAGACAAGTCGCCAGTCTAGGAGCTTAAGCTCACAATGTAAACGTAATGCGACAAGACATATTCTATTCTTGTGCATGGTACGTGGTAAGTTGATGTATTCTACAAGCTATTCTTACAAAAGCTACTATTCCTCTATCTACTTCTTGTTAATCGAGATCAATTTTCATTACACATTTACACATTTCGTTGCAAGTATGAGGATACAGTAGAGTAAAGCGGAACAGTACGGTTTGTTAAACGAAAATGGCTATCTGCTATCCATTCTTTGCATCAGAAAGAGAAACTTACATTCTTGTGAACCTACATTCACATGCCTTTATCTACCCACTATCATTTATTACTTTCTCAGCATATGTATTATGTACGAGGTAGGTAGAAAAATTGTATTCTACCCAAAATTTCGATACCGAAATTTCACAGGAGAAAAAAAACATTTTCATACAAAATCTGTGTCTTTAAAGCTAAAAGTCGGTTGAATACCAAATCTTGGTATTTGGGTTCAGAATACTCCAAGAATGTGATACAAGATTTTCAAGAAAATTGCTCCACCCCAAACTACCTTTTGCATGGAAAAATTCTAAAAATTGTGATTTTATCAAAAACGACTAATCATTTTGATTAAAATACCATAGCTAGATTAAAATATATTTACATAAAAAATAAATTGTGTATCTTGAATTTTCTGGGAATAGCCTCTGAAGACCTCTTCATTCTGAATCTTCTGCATAACTGGTAAACGTAAGAGATAGACAACAATTACTCCACAAAAAAGTGTGGATCTCGTTGAAACACAATTTATGTCATACATTTTTTGTGAAGTTAACCATTTCCGAGATATTCCTTGTTATTGATTTCAATTTTAAAATACATAAACTTTTCCCAAACGGGAACCTGTCACTTCTTTTTCTTTTGTTTTACTCCTAGCCATGCAAAGAGAATCTAATTTCAATCACATAAAACCAGCTTTTTAAAGTTTTGACTATGCTTTGGTTCTAATGTATTCCCTTATTTTCCTTCTACTTATAAGGAAGTAAGTAATAATACCGTTTCTGCTAATGGTTTTCTTGGAAAATGTAAAATAGAAGAATAAGCTTTTGTAGGAATAATTTGTTATAGAATTGGTAGAGAAAATAAATGGAACACAGCAGATTTTTACTTTCACTGTCATGTATGTACAATGTACATAGTATATAGAGAAGGCATTGTGTTTTGCCCAAAAACTCGATAACGAGACTTCACCAGAAATACATTTTTGGGGACCTCAAAATCTGAAAAAATAATTTTAGAAAAAAGGTCAATGTATGTATCTGTGGGAATGTGTGGATAGCAAAACTCAAAAACGAGATACCAAATTTAGTATTTAAGATTCATTCTAAGAAAAATCCCCCACCGCAGCTATCCTTTACACTATTTTGGACTTTTTGATTTTCTCGAAAATAGTTCTAACGATGCGTTTAAGATATTGTTTATTACAAACGAAATTCATATCTTGAATTTCCTGGTAAAATCCTTTTTATTCTAGATGACCTTTGTATAGCTGGTAAATCGTACGAGATAGTCTAAAACTCGCTATACAAAAAATTTACTATGCAATTTATGTCATTATACACTTTTTTGCAAAGCTAATCGTTTCCGAGATATTACTTGTTGTTGGTTTCAGTTTTAAACTAATTAAACTTTAATCAAACGGGAAATTGTCTTTCGTTTTATATCTCTTTTTGTTTTGCTCCTGTCCTTGAAAACAGAATCGGGTTTCAGTGACAAATGTATACTCACAGCTTTTAAAAGATTTGACTATCGCCTTAGCCTATTCTATTCCCTAATTTCGCTTTTACTTATAAAGAACTAAGTAATAACCATTTCTGATAATCTTTATTTCGATTAGAATTATACAGATAAAAGCGTATTCTCTTGTAGGATTAGTTTGTATGCAGAACAGATAGAGAAAAGTATATGAACGGGACACGGGACACACCAGCTTTATAATATAGCTTTATTATTATTATTATGAACGCTACCAACTTCGTGTTAAATGGGATTCTAAACGTTTGCAATAATAATAGTTTCGTTATATATTTTATTGTAGGTATAAGAGGTGTGAGGAAACTGAATCGACAGTCATATTTTTAAAAGCAAGACGGTATATGCTTGTCTATATATTTCATAATTTTTTTATGATGCCAGAGAAACAATTGAATAGCGACTGCCTCCGTGGTCGAGTGGTCAATGAGCTGACTTCTCTCCCGGAACTCCCGGGTTCGATTCTCGGCTGGGGCGAGGAATTTTTCTTTAAATAGAATTATTCCCTATCTCCCACACAGACTGGAAGTATGTATGCGAGTGTATATGTGTGTGGGTTTGAGGAAAATAAAAAAAGAACCTATAGACAAGTTTTTTCTAATGAAAAGCCGCTGATATGACCTTAGCTGTTAAAGGGGACTATGTAAATGAAACAATAAAAAAATTGAATGGTGATATCAGTTAAAAAAAGGGGGAAAAAAAGAGAAATTGAAAAATTCGAACCAATAATAGCGCATATGTTGAAGATGTCTTGCCTGCAAACATGCTTTGAAATACATCGTATTTTAAAGAAAGTTAAATTTTTGTTTAGCATGCTTTTTCTATCTCTTATGCTTTACCGTTTATACAAAATTTCTTCCCAAAGAAGAGGATATCATAGGCTATTCTCGGAAAATTCAATATGCACATTTTATTTTTCTTGTAAACATCTTAAATACTTGAAAATAAGTAAATAAATATTTTTTTTTTGTTAATGACGCTGTCAATTATGGGATCATATCAACACACCCAGTGTGCCGGAGTTCTTTACATGCCAGAAAATCTACCCACATGAGTCTTCACATTTAAAGCCATTGGTCTGGGCCGGGTTTGATCCCGCGACTTTGTTATCACCTAACCAACTGAAATCGATACTCTTAAATCTACGGTATTTTTATTTCAAATTGTTTGAGAAATTTTTGCGACAATCTAAAAATATTAAAATATTTTTCAGAAAAAGGATAGTCTGGACTGAGAGATTTTATTTAAAATCTTCGTTTCGTATCTTTGGAAGATACTGAATTTGAATACCACATTTATCGAATGTTTTGCTCTACAGCTGTACTGTTCATAGACATCTATTAAAGCTAGCGTTTTTCTAAAAATTCCTTTTTATCTATTGGAGCTTAAAGCATGCATTTGTGGTGAAATCTAGATATCAGTTTTAATCGAATGCACTCACTATATGCAGATGAAGATAAACGCAACATCGGAGCATAGGGATTATGTTGAGTATAGCAATGGGTTTTACCCATAAATGGGTAATTAAACATGAGAGATTTTTATTTATGTAACTCTCAAAATGACTTTCTCTAGTCGTTACACGTTCACAAGATCACAATTTCAAGGTAAGTTCAGAAAAGCACATTTTCCACTTATGAAAATCACTTTCTCATAATATTAACTCACAATGGGTTTTTGATTGTGTGATTGGTACATGCATGTCGAAGTCGAAATCCATTATTCATTAAAAGAGAAGCTGAGATGGTGTATGGTTAATGAAATGAAAATGGACGACAGGCTGCAAAGATTAGCGAGCACCACCCGAATCACAAAACCTTGAATGTTTGTGGGTGATAAGATATCTTCGTACACCAGATCAAGTTGTACATGAAGCAAATTGTACATGATATTGAGATCAATCCCAATATGAGCTCCAGGCAAGTGGCCTGCGAACATGGTGTAACCCAAGCAATGAAGTTTTCTGTATCTTGCATGGAAGCCTTGTCTCTTGCAATTGGGGATGATCACCAATGGCTTTTCTTTTAAAGGAACGGTTTCGTCGCTACGAGTACTTTTTGACACAGGCCACCACCGTTATGGGATTCCGACTTCATTCCCTTTACCAATAAAGTGAATTTGGTAGAGATGGCAACCTCAGCACAGGAGAGTGTTTGTTTTGTCGCATCTGCAACTATTCAACCTCATGTTGAACATCGATTATTGCATACCAACTGCTTCTTCGACAACAGCTTAAGTGGTAAACGTGTCCGGAATTCCTGTAGAACATTGTGCTTCTTTAATTGAGAATGTTTTTTGAGCACTATGGCAGCCCACTTCCGCGTTATTCCTATTTATTTTTTTAATTTTAAGTTTAGCGCTCTTTATTCGCTTAGGTTATATCGGACGATTAATGAAATGGGTGAAAGTATGCTCAAACGATCTTGGGATCCATACAGATTAAATGTACCAGTCATACATCTCGGTAACTCGTCCTAACCGAGAGTCGAAATCGGGGCTTCTTGAATATGAGGCAGACACCCACATTAGAGGCGGACATCTACCATTATTAATCGTTAGAAACTCAACAACTCAATATCATCCCTAAAATATGGATAGTGCGAGGAGGTCCTAATGCATGACACTTCTTGTTTCTGGGGTGCATCTGAAAAGCATTGTATGCACAGAGACTGTTACTGATGTGCAGACCCTTGAGCAGCGTGTCCGTGCAACTTGTGACGCCATTCAAGAACAGACTGGAACACTGGAAAGAGCGAGGCAATCCATAGTGCAGCATGTGGATGCTAGCTTTTTATGTATGTATGCCACTTTGATTATATCTTGCAACATGGATGAGATTAATACAATGTAGTGCGTTACCATTACAATTGCTTTATTGAAAACTCACCGGCAATTTTTGGATAAATTATGCAGATACAAACTCTTTTGTTCCACTTTCTATCAGTTATCACCACTTGAAGTTTCCTTTCATTTGGTAGACTTCGTTACATGCAACACGATGAAATATTTATCACACAAGTGGAGTTTTTTAAAGTACCTTTTGAGAAAGATAGGAAAAGAAAACATAAGAACATATATGCCAGGTATATTGCATTGTAGCAAAGATAATCAGTCAATGAAAATATTATTATATTACCAAAAGATAACGGTACAACGTTAATTGTGATTTTGGTCCATGATATATTTCCCACTAATATAAGCACCAATAAAATGTCAATAACTATTAACAGAAAAGTTAACAAAAAGAATTTTTCACAATAATGTCATTGAAATATATTTATTGAATGCATGCTATTTTAACCAATATGACTACATCTTCCTTTGCCTCTTATATATTTGTCGTGTGTGTGTTGTTTTTGAAGTGATGAGAATTTTAAAGATATCGAAATTTGATATTATTTAAGTTGTGTTTTTACTTTCTCTATACGCAATATGTATACAGTGTATAGAGAAGATATTGCACTCCACCCAAAAATTCGATACCGAGTTTTTCCGGAAATATGTGTTTTAGGGTCCCCTGTATAAAAAAAAAAACATTTTCAGAAAAAGGTCCGTGTGTATGTCCGTAAATACGATAACTCAAAAACGAAACGTCGGTAAAACACCAAATTTGGTATTTAAATTTAGCATCTTCCAGGAATGTGACACGAAGCATTTGAGAAAAATCCCCCCACTGCTAGCTACCCTTTACATGGAACTTTTTTCGAAAATTTCGATTTTCTAAAAAATAGTTCTAACAATTTTGATTAAAATATCGTATATTAAAGCTATTTACCTGACAAATAAAATGTATATCTTGAATTTTCTGGGAATAGCCTCTAGAGCAGTGTTTCCCAACCTTTTGAAGTTCACGGCACCCTTGGGAATAACATTAAACACCAGAGGCACCCTTCCTTGAATTAAAAGAAAATTAAGCTTAATATGTTAATTTATTGAAATATTATATAATAATAACGTACACCATAACATAATACAGTAAACTTTATTACAATCACTGAGTAAAAATACATAAATAAATTGTGTTCGATTAATGATTAATGTGAAACTTGTGATTGATGCTTAGAGCACAGATATGTGATGTCGGGTCTTACAGTTGACAGTGAAACACGCAAATCATCCTCAAGGCTATTCAGTCTATTTCTTGCTTTGCATTTTATTGTCACCATAGCAGAGAAGGCTTGCTCGCATAGATAGGATTTTGAAAAGGGCAAAAGTGCGTTAATTGCTTTCTTCATTAGGTTAGGGTATTCCTCTCTCCGTTGAAGCCAAAAACTAGCCACCGACGCCTCACTCTTGGTGAACTTACCTTTGAGTGTGGAATCAGCGCAAAGATCAATAAATTCATCTCGTTCGCAAGCAGTGAAATCTATTTCCTCTGCACTATCTACGAAATCAAATGGTGAGACAACCCAGTCGAGATTCGTAGTGGAAATAGTTGGAAAGTACGCATCTATTGCATCTTGCAATCTTGATAAGTGATCACAAATGCGGTCTTTCAGTTTACCCAGATCTTTATCGCCTGCCACATTAAGAAGAGATGGAAAGTTCGACAAACCTCCTTTTTGAACTGCAGACTTCCAAGAACTAAGTTTTCTTTTAAAACCTTTCATTTTATTGGTTGAGGAGATTATTGTTTCATGTCGACCCTGCATCGAAACATTCAGTTCATTCAGCTTATGAAAAATATCTGCCAGATACGACAGTTCAAAACACCAAGAATCACTTAGTAAGAGCTCATGAAATGTGTCTTGATTTTCATCCTTAAAAAAAGGTTTTAGCTGTTCTTTAAGTTCGAGAAACCGGTTCAATACACGACCCCGCGACAACCACCTTACTTCTGTGTGAAGTAACAAAGAGGTAAGAGCTGCATCCGTTGCACGACATAACTGTTCAAAAATTCTGCACTTTAAAGGTCGAGACTTCATATAGTTCACCAGTTTCACAACTTGGTTAAACACTTCAGCAAAATCTTCATTACACGCTTTCACGACTAATGCCTCTCTATGCAGAAAACAGTGAGTTATAATAATGGACGGATTTTCATTGAGAGCTCTGGCAGTAAAACCTTTAATTTTCCCAGACATAGATGGTGCACCATCTGTACATATACCACAACAGTCTTTCCATGAAAGATCATGGTCATTGAGATAGGAATTAATAGAAACGAAAATATCATGGCCTGTGGTTGTAGTCTCCAGCGGTCTACAGAACAGAAACTGTTCACTAATATCTTTTTCATCAATATATCTGATAAAATAAAGGAGTTAAGGTTTGTCACCAATATCGAGACTCTCATCTACTTGCAAAGCAAATGTTCTATAAGTTTTTATTTTCTCCGTGACTTGCTCGTTGATATTGCATGACATTTCAGATATCCTGCGGCTGATTGTGTTGTTGGACAGAGGAACTTTCGAAATTTGATTAGCTGCTCCTTCGCCAAGTATTGTTGAAACTATAATTGTTCATGCAGGGCCAATGATTTCCTCTCCAAGAGTATGAGGTTTCTTTTTTTTAGCTATCAGTTCTGCTACTTTAAATGAGGCTTCAAGAGCAGTATCACCTATGGTCATTCTCTTTACCATTCGCACAGCTGTTTTCTTTTCCCCTTCTAATATATGTGAAAAATAATTGCACTTTTCTGTGACACACTAGGATGCTTTGTTGTAAGATGCCGCTTCAGTTTGCTAGGTACCATGGCCTCGTTGCTAAGTATTTCGCCACAAACTAAACACACAGGGATAGGGTTTTCCTCGTTGTTATTCCACTTAAATCAATACGCTAAGTAACTGTCCTGGTATGTTCTTTTCTTTCCTTTTTTATGTGGTGAATTCGACGGTCCGGGAGAAACTGTAAGATTTGGCTTCTTAAAGCAAGCAGTAGGAGCCGACTGTTCACTTTCACTGTCCTGGCGTTTACGTTTAACAATGAACTTATCCATAGCTAAACACTGTGAATCAACGCGAGGAAGACAACTGAAAGCGCCAAGCGGCGTACACCTTTATATTTCATCTGTCGAAGACTCGGGAATGTTCGTGAGGAAGCGAGTAGTCTCGGGAATGTTCGGCAGGGTATAGCTGTAATGCCATCTGTGGGATACTAGTATAACTGAATTATTGAAATGAATCGACCACTATCACCATCTGCCGTGCATGAGAGTAATTGATTTGACTTATTTTATTTCAAGACCTTACAAGGCTTCAGTAGAAGGTATTTTTTGTTTATCTCAATATCTCGCGGCACCCCTTTACAAGACTTAAGGCTTCAGTAGAAGGTATTTTCTGTTTGTTTATCTCACTATCTCGCGGCACCCCTTAGCCAATCACATGGCACCCTAGGGTGCCGGGGCACAACGGTTGGGAACCGTTGCTCAAGAGACTACTTTATTCTGGATGAATTTTACGGAATTTTGCATAGCTGCTAAACCGTAAAAGATAGACAAAAACTTACCACACCAAAAATGTAGAGCATGTTAAAACACACAATTTATGTTATATATATTTTTCTCGTGGAGTTATAATCGTTTTTGAGTTATTTCTTATTTTTGATTTCAGCTTTAAAAAACGTATGCTTTTCTCACACAGGAATTCGTCAACTTCAGTCACCTAGCAACCGGCTTTTGACTGTCACTTTAACCTATGGTACTCCTTTATTTACCTTGCACTTACAAGGAAGCAAGTAATAAGACTATTTCTGCTATTATTTTCCTGATTAGCATGAAGTAAATAGAAGCATAATCTTTTTAACAATATTTTGTTGCAGAGCTATAGAGAAAGTCATGTGAATGGAACACATCAGATTTTCTTAGTTCTGCTGTACTTTCTTTCTTTATTTCTTCTCTTCTCCCTATCTTTCTCACATACACACATACTAATACGTACCTTTCCTGAAATCATTTGGCATATATAAACGCCTAACTCCGATGAAACCTTGATAGGAAATTGTTAGGTCAAAATCGATGCTTCTCAACTACTATAGGACCGTAGAAAAAGCAAAACTGAGAACATTAAGGCTCACAATATTGGATTTCTAATACTATATTGCAATGAAGGTTAGGATGGTCTTCATTTCAAAACGATCATAAAATTTGGAGTGTAAGTACAAGACAATGCTCCAATTTTATATATTAGATTATACAGTGCGTTCCCTGAGTGACAAGACCGTTTCACGGCGTCCGGCCCTCACCCATTTCGGAGCAGCCGCGGGGCGGTTCGGTCGCTAAGGGAACGCACTGTATATGCAATGACTCTTCCCGCAAGGGTGTTAAATTCTAATTTTATATGAAATCTTATAATTAAACAGCATGAACATAAAAAAATATGTTTATAAACATTAAAAATGTTTTCACCTACATCATCGGGGTTGTTTTTTTTTTTTTTTATGCAAGTGGGAATCCTCTTCTGATAAAATAGCTATTTTGTTTAAACGATATTTTAATGTGCATAATGTTTCAATGTTTAAGTCATTCTGAATTATGGATTCTGAAAACTAGAAGAAAGCCAAAGGATTAATGGTCACACTGCCAACAATAGCTATTACACCTTTAAGAGAACAGGAATTAATATGCTATTGGCCAAAAGCAATGCACTGTTTTAGATTTGTTTTAATAATTAGCGGGTTAATTTAAATTTATTTTAAATTTGTTGGAGAAATTGTAATAACGAATTTGTAAGTTTATCTTTATATTTAATTTATATAATAAGTTTGAAGGCTTGAAATTAACTGTTTACGGATTTTATTTTGGTGAATAAACTTTTGTATTCTTAATTCTTCACATAAATGTAAAATGTTCCGTATTCCATCGAAGGGACAGGGATTTTGCATGCAAAGACTGTATATGGAACAATCTTCCCCAATGACTATAGGAGATCATTGTTCCGTTGGTTGTGTGGTTAGGATACGTGTAATTTTCGTAGAAAAATGTATTTGTGTTCTATGTTTGACATTCTTATTCAGCGTCCTGAACTATTGCACATAAGACTACCATGTATGCAATGTGTTAGTTTTCAATGATAGTATATGTTTTCAACACAAGCTAATTTTAAATATAGTGTTTTATCTGGGGATCACAGTAGAGGTCCTTATTTTTGCTTGTCTTCTGTTTGTCATAAAATTTCCCCGTTGTAAAATTATTATGTTTCTGCGTATTATATTTCTTTATTACTTTATCATGTATATGCTAAGTAGAGAACATATTACGTTCCACCAAAAAACTTTATATCGAGATTTCACCGGAATACATGCTTTGAAGACCCCTGAATAAAAAAAAAATAGAAAAAAGTTAATATGTATGACTCACTCAAGCTATATGTATGTGGGGGGAGAGAGAGAGAGAGAGAGAGAGAGAGAGAGAGAGAGAGAGAGAAACAGAGAGAGATCATGATCGCTCAAAAACGAAAAGCCTGTTAGGTGATGCATCTGTGAAATTTTACCAAAAATGGTGAAAAATTAAAAAAAAATATGCTTCATAATAAAACGATATGAATTCCAAATTTCAAGAAAATATATAGTTTTTACCATTGAGCGCACTTAAACTATCAATAAGCTGAAACTACAGATGGGTAGTTGCATGCTTATTAGATTAGATAGCCGCGGGTGGGATGGGGGACTAAGTGGAGTTTGTTGAGCTTTGTGGGTCAGCGTAAAAGACATATTATACTGCCCCATTTGCAAGCTCATTAATAGCCATTCCCAACTTTAAACTTTACTTTCTCACAAACATTTTTCAACACTTTTCAATATTCAAACTGTTGCACACGACTCAATTTTTCACTAATCTGTTTCAAAATGTTTATAGTGCGTCTCAAAAGCGCATTAAAGAAAATTGTCGTAATGCTCCAATTTTGATAAATAAAATATTGAAAAATCAAGATTTTTGTAGAGCATTTTGTAATTAGAGATAATAATAAAAAATTATAATATGACAAATCTATCTGTTAACTCATTTGCTGTAAAGCTGGATTTTTTGTGTGAATATTTTTTAAAAATGCATCACGTGGCTCAACTTTGTTAGAACAATGAATTAAAAATATAAAATTATTATTTAAATAGCTACAGGTAGAATTCTGATAATACAAAAATAACACTATTATTGTGTATAATAACTGGTATAAATTTAAATAAATTGTCTTACTTACTGTAGATTTTCAAAATTTAGTAGATGCATCACCTAAACTTAAATAATACGTTCATCATCTTTCAAAGATGAGACCACGAAGATTTTAAAAATGGAACATTTTTCCAAAAGTTTTATTTTCTCAAAAATGACTGAAACAATTTTGATTACAATACCATAAATTAAAGATATTAGCATGACCATTAAAAAGTTTATTTTTAATTTTCTGGATTATGGGTGAAGGCTATCTCGTATGACTGGTATATGTTAAGTGAAAGACGCACTACACAAAACACTGTAGCTCCTTAAAACATACAATTTATTCCAAGTGTTCTTTTTGTGCCATAAGAAATTTTCGGGATATCCGTTATTAATTGTTAGAAATGTTGAATAGTTTGTCATTCTCTCAAAGTCCTATCGATTTGCAATTGTTTCTCGCAATTGCATCGAATTTTAATGCCAGCATACAGCGGCCAGTTCTTAAACATCTGACTCGGTATTTCCTTTGCATCTATAACATACTGTGATGTAGCAATTGCTGTAATAGTTTATCTCGATTAAAACAAAATATATAAAAAGACTTTCTATGAATATTTTTATAGCTCTAAAATGGTACAGGATAGAAAATTAACGTGAATGTAATTCAGAACTTCTTTTCCGCTGTAACTTCTGTGCAAATGTGGGGGGGGGGGGAGTGGTTTATTTCAGAAAAGTTCGTTCACTCTAAGTTCTTTATTGTTGGTTTTTATTAATACTTCATTTAAAACATACTTCTTTCGTTTCGTAATCGGCTTACCGTCCCCGTATTTGTGGGACTGACACCCCCTAGGACTTACAAGCCAATGCCTAGGTGTCAGAAGCCTGTCGGGACCCAACGGCACAAAATGGAGAACCTGTTACGAGGGGTCGGCCCGTAGCCAGACATGAACAGAGGAAGTGGATGATATGAAATGTAAGGGAAATTGATGATTGGAAAGGTGGTGATCGAGAAATTGATGGAATGATTAGCGGGGGAATGCCGCCTCTTCCATCACGAATCCCAAATGCGAATTCGTATCGAACCCGGGCCGCCATTGATGGGAGGCAAGCGGTGTAACCACTCAAACTACGGAGACACAGTCGTATTGGTCCCATATGTTTAGTTTCAGCCTCTGTTGAGATTAGGGAATGATTCTAATAAAAGAAACATTCCCTCGCCCCAGTCGGGAATGAAGACTGAGGTCTCTAGGTTGAGAAATCGGACGCTGACATCTCGACATAATAGACAGTGAATACGACTTTTATTTTCGTGGCAGCAGAACTTTACGACTTAAATAGTACTTTCGTTCTATTCTTAAGCGACATTGTTTTTGTCATAAATTGTATATTGAAACTCGCTGTTGACCTACGAATATAAACAGATTCCAAAAATATTTGAACATCCTGTATTTTACTACTCTCCTTCTCTCCCACCACCTCTCCATCTCTCCACCCATCTCTCTCTCACACACTCAACACGTTCACCCATGTTCGAACCAAGGCCCTTCCGTTGTTATTGGGCTGGGTGCAGGAAATGTTCATATTCATCACTTAGTCCCTATTTCGTGTTTATGTATTGATGTTGGGGATTTGGTGTATTATGTTAACATTGATCTTTAGGTAGTTAAACAACCACGGGATTTCCTGGATTTGATTCCTTGCTGGGATTATACATTTTTCTTTGTCCAGAATCACTCCCTATTTCCCACAGATTCTGAAAATTTAACTGAGAGAGCGAATGTGCAAGTGTTTGAAGATTGAAATGAATAGCCCAATGTTAATAACCTACAGTCAACGAGTTGTTTAACAAGTTAAAAGTCCCCGATGTGACTGCAGAAGTTAAAGGGTACTACACTAATGAAAAAAAAATGAAAAAAAAAAGTCAAAAAAATCTGATGTGTTCTATTTACATGACTTTCTATACATCTCTAACAAATTATTGTTAATAAGCTTATTCTCCTATTTCATGGTAAAGCATTAGCAGATATGATATTATTTAGTTCCTTGTAAGTAGGAGGGAAATAAGGGAATACACTAGGCTAAACCAATAGTCGAATGTTTTAAAATGTGGTTGCTATGGGATTGAAATTCGTTTCTTTGAGTGGCCAGGAGTTGACAAATTCCGTATGAGAAAATTTCAAGTATTTTAAAACTGAATATCAAGGAATATCTCGAAAACGGCCAACTCCACGAAAAAAATTGTGTATGACATAAATTGTGTGTTTTATCAAGATTTACGTCTTTTGTGTAAAAAGTTTTTGTCTATCTCTTACGGTTTAGCAGTTATGCAAAATTCAATAAAAATCATCGAGAATAAAGAGATATTCAGAGCTATTCTCAGAGCATTCAAGATATACATTTTATTTGCATATAAATATAATAAAAGTAAGAGATTTTAATAAAAACCGCCAGAGCCATTTTTTGAGAAAATCAACATTTTTGAAAAATGTTCCTGTAAAGGGTATTTTGAGAGAGGGAGAGTTTCTTGAACATTTTCGTGTAGCATCCTTGGAAGATACCAAACTTAAATACCGATTTTGGTATTTAACGGTCTTTTCGTTTTTGAGCTATGCTGTCCACAGACACACACATACAGACACACACATACAGACACACGTGGTATTCAGCCTAATCAAATTTATTTTGTGATCCCGGTTGCGAGCAATCATCGATGTAAACGGCTTGGAGAAGAAGATGCCGAGAATCTTGACACTATATTGTATCGGGATATCGCGCAATGTGTGATCAGTCGGCCACGATCCAAGAGGGAGCAGTTGCGACTTCGCGGTGTTCATTTTGGCATTAGAAGCTTCCTCATAAAGTGTGATGGCGGTATGTACCAAGGGTAAGGCCTCGCGCCTACGGATGAGCAGCGTGACGTCATCAGCATAAGCTCTGGCACAAAATAATCGAGCTGGAGTGACAGTCCCAGTCAACTTAGCTTGAAGATAGCGAAGAAAGGGTTCTAAAGAAAGGGAGAAGAGAATCATTGATAGTGGACAACCCTGGCGTACAGAGTTAGTAAGCTTTATAGGCTTACTGAAGTATCCATTGACTTGCACCTTCGAAGACATCCCACTGTAGACGGTTCTGATTGCAGACATTAGCAACAGAGGAAGTTTGAATTTCTGAAGCACTTTAAACATATAAGCATGGCCAACTCTATCAAAGGCTTTATCAAAATCCAGACTGACCAACGCAGCAGCCTCCGACGGATTCCGTTCATAATGGAGAATTGTATCTTGGAGGACCAGAAGGTTGTCAATTATGGTCCTGCCCGGGATGCCACATGTTTGTCCGGAGGTTATAATTTTAGGAAGAATAACCCTTAATCTGGATGCAAGTACTTTCATCACAATTTTGTAGTCGGTGTTTAAAAGTGTTATGGGTCTATAGTCCCAGACACTCATTGGAGACCTTTTCTTTGGGATTAAGATGACGATGCCATCTGCGAATCCAGGGCAACAGTTCGATCCAATAAGGATCGCATTTACCAACTCTACAACTTCTGCTTTGATTATACTCCAAAAGGTCTTGTAGAAGGAATATGTCAGGCCATCTTCTCCTGGGCAGGAATGGAGGCTAGCGGAATTAATGGTTTTCAGAATCTCGGTGGCAGAATATCACTGCTACAAGGAACGCTGTTCCTCGACAGTTATACCAGTGTCAACATATTGGAAGAGCTCCTCCATGGCGTCATTGCGTAGGTCAGTGGTGCCAAACATGGTGCTTTAAGATGTATGGATAGTCTGTAGGATTTGAGGCACAGAGGTGACCTTGGCGCCTACTGGTGTCAGAAGATCATGGATGTAAGACCACTACCAGCACACTTCTCCTTAATGGTATGAAACAATGAAGCTTTCTCCTGTGCCACGACGGAGTCATGAGTTCGCGAACGGGTCATAGTTCCCGCCAAAACATGTTGCTGTATGTCCACGAGCTTCCGCTTCACAGCTCGAAGGCGATGGGTTACGTCTTGACCACTCTGTTGTCTAGAGAGAAGACCCATTAATGTTTCTTGGTAAAAGTCGAAGGTGTGCCGTCGTTCAATTGCCCTCTCACGACCTTTGATCTTGAAGAAGGTCGTAATACCAGGCATAAATATACGTCGCCATTTCTCCACCACTGACAGCGGGGAGCGTCGAGCTTTACCCTGAAGACTTTGCCACAACTTGGCAAAATCAGCAGCAATAATGTTGTCATGTAATAAAGCTTCGTTTAATTTCCAATAACCTCTGCATATAGCGGAATGCGACTCTCAGCGATTAAATGCAGTTTGACAGCATGGTGGTCAGTAAAGGCAACAGGTAAAACTCGCACTGTGTGAATCAGAGAGTTGAACTGAGCGCTTAAATAGAAACTATCTATCCTTGAGGCACAGTTCGCTCGACAGTAAGTAAATTCTACAGACGTAGCGTTCATATGCTCCCAAACATCACAAAGACGTAGTCCGGTTATCAGCTGATCCAATGCCAAAGACTTGTTATAACCAGGACGCTGATCCTTAGCATGTAGCACGCAATTGAAGTCGCCACCTACTAAAAGCAGGGCATAATTCCATCTCAAATAATAGGGTAGAATGTTTGTTATAAATTCTTCTCGCTCATAACGCCTATCACTCCCTGAAGGCAGGTATAGGTTAAGCAGCAGCATGTTGTCCATTCTAGCATTATAACACGACCACTAGGATGCATCTCTATCTCGGCAAACGTCAAACCTGCTCTGTACAAAATAGCAGTACCACGCATATTCTCTCCAACATTCACCACACAACTGTACTGTGGACCCATAAAGCCAAAGTCGGTTATGTTAACTTCTTGGAGGAAAACTATATTTAAATCATGAGTCCGCACAAAAGCACGTAAAAGAGCCTGTTTGGCAGTGCAGCGTAGGGAGTTGTTGTTAACAGTGGCAAAGGTACGTAAGACAACCATTAAGACAAGGCCAGAAGTAAACCAGAGCAGGTCACCGTCCAAGATGTATCTAGTCATTTTCAACGGCATGAATATGTGTTCGTGATACCCGTGGAAACTTTTTCGGTAGGCTTCCATACCGAGAAGGCAAGTGTTTCCTGAGTCGAGGGTCTCTCACGGTCTCCCACGCGATGTTAGACTCCGTTTCTTCGGTGCCCTCCTCCTCACTAACAGACAGCGGGCGTTCTCTCCTAACCGGCACAGGTTCGTCGGAATCCATCTCACTCCATTTCTGGTGTTCAATTATTACAGTGTCTGGTGTATCGCAGGGGCCAACCATATTCTGGTCACCACTATTAGGCACCACAACAACAGAAGATCGTGTAGGGAATGAGACACCCATTTCTGTTACTTCTGAGAGAGTATTGACAGCTACCGGTGCGGACACAGAAGTCTCCTGCACCGCCACATCGTCACGCATACAGCTGGTATTCGGGTAGACTTCCTCTGTAGGTTTGACGTTACAAACAGGCTCTATTTCACTAGCTTCAGTAGCGGGCCCATACACCTACTGTTTGTTTACATTCCTCTTCGGCCCGAGCGCTAACTTGACCTCTCATTACATCGCTGAGTAACACAGCCCTGCGCGAGACAGAGACAGGCAGTACAGACATTTTGTATGGACAGTGTGAGCGAAAATGAGAAGCTTCCCCACACACATAGCAAGTTTGCGGTTGTCCTAGATAGGTCACACCAACAGGAAACCCACGCACTACTACTGTAGATGGAATTTCCTTTTTTAATTCCATTCGTACAGAACGAACACCAGACTTGACGGGGTACTTATAACCTGCGTTCCATTGTTCTTCTTGAACCTCTAGTAATTTCCCATATTGTGAAAGTTTCTGTTCCAGAAACGTGTGAGTGATCTCAGGCACTAAATTGAAAACCCGGACATTTACAATGCGGCAGTCAGCGGGCCCAATATTTACCGTTAGTATTTCACCATTTTCATAACTAAACTTTGCCGCCCCTTGAAATTGCAGTAAATATCTTTCATAGTGTGTTACAGATTTTATAAAAACTGATTTTTCTCTAGAATGAAACTGTAGTGTATTTACCTGATCAAGTGGCATTTTCATGTAGTCGTGAATCCAGTCATGCACTTCCATCGCGCTGGGTCGACGTTCAGCTCCTCGAAATGAGATTTGCAACGTATTTTGCCGGCGTATTGCCTCATCAGTAGAAATTCTTTCCTTGTAGACTCACACAGAACAATCTATTTGACGCTCCTTAACGCCGCTCGATTACGGGCAACACAGCGGACAAACAACCTCTCGGTCCGCTAGCTGCAGCCAGACTGTGGTCATTACTGCATAACACAGAACCACGTCTGTAGGAAAGAAGGCGTTCGAATAGCAACTTTGTTCTGCTCAAATGTGAGCAAAATTTATTTTATAACCATAGTAAGTTTTCTAGCAGTGTTCAGTTTTTAACCCGTTATGATGAAGACAGCGAAGAATTTCTGACACAGATAATCACAGGAGATGAGACTTGGGTTTCTTACGATACCCCTGAAAGTAAGCGGCAATCTATGGAATGGAGGCACACTTTATCCCCAGCAAAGGTTAAGCCGAAACAAATCTTGACACCTCGAAAAATGATGTGCACAGTGTTCTGGGACTGGAAAGGCATCTTACTCAGTGATTTCTTACCGCGTGGTCAAACAATCAAAACAGATGTTTATTGCGAGACATTTAGGAAATTACGCCGAGCAATACAAAATAAGCGCCGAGGATTGCTGTCAAAAGGTGTTGTTTTTCTTCACGACAACGCACGACCACACACTGCAGATGTGACGAAAAACCCCCTACAGGGATTTGGCTAGGACGTGTTTGACCATCTTTCGTACAGCCCTAACCTCGCTCCTAGTGACTTTCATCTGTTCTTGCATCTCAAGTCTTTCCTTGGCGGTCAACACTTGAACAATGACGAAGAGCTGAAAGAAAATGTTTCCAACTTTTTGAAGACACAGGCGGCAAACTTCTATGAAGAAGATATACAAAAAATTGTGCCACGCTATGGCAAATGCCTGCAAAATTTCGGCAGTTATGTGGAAAAGTAGTTTAAGAGTTGTAGCATTTTGGGCAATAAATAATGATTCTGTATCTGTACACAATCTAATTTTATTACCAAACGGAACTTACTTTCTGGACGTACCTCGTATATGATAATAATACAGCTGAACACTTCGTGGTCTTGCGTTTGCTTGTTTGTTACATGTTCTTATATTCTGATTTATTCTGAAACGCATAACCTGGGTAATAAAATTAATGATAACAATACAGTATATACTATGTTCTATCATGTTTGTATATTTTTCGTTACATGTTTTCATGTTTGATTCATTCTAACTTTAGTAGTATTAATGATGATAATAAAGTAAAAGACTACGTGCTCTCGTGTTTGCGTAATTTACGTTCGATGTTTTCATGTTTTGATTTATTATGCCAAGCATATACTGCGTAATAACATTAACGATAATAATACTATGAAACACTAAGTGCTCCCGTTTTCACGTTTTCATTTATTCTGATAAGCACGTGTTGCCCTCCGTGGTGTAATGGATACCATGCTAACTTCATATACCCAAGGTCGCGGGTTCAAACCCGGAGGAGGACGATGGATTTTTTCGGGGGTAAAAATCCTTAGCATGGTTTCCTTTGGAAGGGAAGTAAAGCCATGGGTCCCGTGTCGTAGATTTACGGCACGTAAAAGAACCTCAAGGCTGATAGAGAGGTCTCTGAGCAAAATTAAGCGATCTTTCACGCCCAATAGAATGGGACGCTGAGAACCAGTTAAAGTGTCCATAAATAAAACGCCATTTCATAATGATATTAATATAGTGCATTGGTATTGTGATGTTTTGTTTAATTCTGATAATAATAATAATAATAATAATAATAATAATAATAATAATAATAATAATAATAATAATACAGTGAAACGCCACGTACTCTCATGCGTGTTTTTGTTACGGTACCTTAATGATTTGATTTACCTTTCATTGGATCTAGCTTGCAATGTTAAATAAGAAAACTATATACATAGTTACAAAACAAGCATTTGGCGAGCGAACTGATAAGTGATTTTATTCTCTCATAAATAAAGGCTCTGCAACTGAAGTGGAAAGTATTTACCAACGTTTTTGGTCTCTGGTATTTCATCACGGACTGAAAACTGCGAGAGCATGATTCTTTCTCAGTTTTCGCTGTTACGCAAGAGGTCCCGTTCACTATTTGCTCACACGCCACTGACCGGTGTTTGCTTCCAATTGCTCCGTTGAATTCGGCAACTTCTTTGTCGCACGAAGGATTTCTGCACACGTGAAAAAAGACGCTATTGAGCCACCTGGTATGAGGCTACAATTATAGGAAAACGAGAGGCCTCGTCATATATATTTTCCACAATAATTTGTTAAATTACTTGGCGGAAGTAAATGATATGAATTAAATCGTCTTTCAAGGTATTAAAGTAAACCCTTACAATGTCTATTAAGCTAGTCTGCTATGTGTAATAACACCTAAGCTGCACTAAATAACATTATTAGTAAGGAGGTAAACACAACTTTCCACTTTTTGGACACTGTTAAAACTGGACCGTAAACAGAAAATTATAATATATTTTAAAAGTTTGTGAAATCTGTCTAATGCAGCTGCCGCTAAGAGAGCGCTATGTCCCCCTTCTGTTACTTCTGCTGTCATCGTGCTGGCTTTTGTTTTATTTTTAAGCGCTTTGTTTCATTTGTATTCCATTACGTGTTTAAAGAAAACTGTTTGGGAGACAGCTATTACACTTTTAAGCAGAGGTTTCACATCAAAATTCTGTTTTATTTGATTTCACATCGTATTCTTTACTTCATATCTTAATACGCGCCTATTATCTAGCAAAGGATTTGAGGAATCCAAAGCGTCTGAAGGATTTTCACGACCTTGCAGATTGAATATTTCTCAAATTAAGAAAGGAATCACAATGAAACCCTCGTGTCAAACAGTTATTAATGAAGAACTTTTATATACGTGAGGAGTTACGTTTCAGTAGCCGGCGTATCTTTAGCTTGAAAATAAATTTTTGGTGTAACCACTGTGTTGATATTTCCTTGGAAAATTGCGTTTGGTAATTTGGTCAAAAAGGAAATTTAGGTCAAAATTTTCGTAGCATTTGTAAAAGAATAATTTAATCGATAATCATATAAAATCGTTCCATTCACACGACTTTCTCTATCTGTTCTACAAACAAAGTATTCTTACAAAAGATTGTTCTTTTTTTTCTCTACATAAAACTAATCAAGAAAAAAATTACCAAAAACAGCAGTTCCTTATAAGTAGGTGGAAAATAAGGGAATACACTAGGCTGAATCACAGTCATGTCACTATGAGATTGTCATTGACATTTGGTTCTCTTTTTATGGGCAGGAGTAAAACAAAAGAGAAATCAAACGGATGAGGATTACCTTTTGAGAATAGTTTCAAGCACTTTAAAATTGAAACCAATAACAAGAAACATCTCCGAAATGGTTATCCCTATAAAGAGGTATATGATATAAATTGTGTATTATGTATATACATATATATATACATATATATATACATATATACATATATATACATATATATTGCAGTAAGCCATTGTCTATCTATTACGGTTTACCAAAAGTAATTGAGAATGAAGAGGGCTTTAAGGACTATTATTAAGACATTCAGGATGCACATTTTATTGCCATGTAAATATCTTGAATATAAGGCATTTTAATCAAAATCATTACACATTTTTTAGAAAATCGAAATATCGAAAACATTTTCATGTAAAGGATAGTTCGGGATGAGGTGCTTTTCTGAAAATTTCGTGTGGCATCGTTGGAAGATATTGAACTTATATACCAAGTTTGGTATTTAACTGACTTTTCGTTTTTGAGTTATGTTGTACACAGGTACCACACATACACACAGACACACAACACAGTAAGAGAGAGAGAGAGAGAGAGAGAGAGAGAGAGAGAAAGAGAGAGAGAGACACACACATTAATCTGTTTTCTAAAAATATATTTTTGGATTCAGGGGCTCTTAAAACATATAATTGCGGTGATGTCTTGGTATCTAAATGTTGGGTGGAATACAATACCTTCTCTGTCTACTATTGCATTGTACATACTTTCTAGAGAAAATAAAATCGAATAAACTGCATCTAAAGAGGTGTCCTGCCAAGTATTCCCAGATAATATCACTTCTAATGAAACAAGAATATATAAGATATTTAAAAAAAAAAAAAAAATATCCGTCACAAGTAATCTTGGTTTGCTGTGCTTTTTATTGGTGAACTATGTAATACTTACAACGTGCCTTAAATTTTAATTATAAATTCTTCGAAAATATTTTGAAAATTATATACAGCATTTAGAACATTTAACTGAGGTTTACGATCATGTCATCATTAAAATAGCATGCACGTCTATAAGTAAAGCATTAATATACATTGCGATCCATATAAACCTGAACCATATTAACAGGCTATAATTTCTCACTGAAAGCTCTTAGAAATGTGAAATTTGTTGTAATGATCTCAATGGCTCAGGGAGAATCGACAACAATCGATCAATACCATCTGTTGACTATATTGACGATTTCGATGGAAATTAAGAGCATTTTCATGGATTTTTGTATTATGTGATGAATGGTTAGGACAAATATCGAACACCTTTGTAACATTAGTCTTATACTCACACCAATAAGTACTATATTAACTGCTTAGTCTATAAGTATCTTCTGATGATGGAACTATCATTGGTTGAAAGTCATTGTTTTGTGTAATTACTGAGGGTGAACTTTTAAATTGATTATGTTATAAAATTATCATTTAAATGATTTAGCGCTCTAGGTTTGACACTATACAGAAACTATTAACACATAACAACGAAATAGGGGAAAACTATGAAAATTCCGCACTCCCTCTTTGAAAAACACACAGTCTGCAACCATTGATAAAAACAAACTTGTGAATGTTAATTATAACATATCGGTTCACTGGTTTCTGATATTAGTAATATTTTTCTCTGTACGTCCTACTATTGAATTAATTACAAAATGAGAACAGCGGAAATTAGTAAAAAAAAAATTAATGAGAGTTATTAAATGTTTTTTGAATTCATACATTTATGTGCATACTGTATAGAAGAGGAATGAAAATTATTCATAGCTTTTGATACTATTTCATTACTCAAACATTCGTAGTGCTTAAGAAATGACAATTAAAGAAATAAATGTAGCATACTATTCATACGGTTATAAACAAGAACGCTTATGTCTTTCTAAGTTCTGCCTTAGAAAGACGCACACACACTCACCAACTCATACATTCAAACACACAAGTAAATCATTTGTGTAGGCATAATTGCACTCTTATTTCTAATTCTCTTAAATAATTATAATGAATATTCACTTTAGGATTTTAACATTTATTGAAGTCATTTAAGCACGAAAAGGTTTGTCTGCGCAGCTTTTTCTTGCGTAGGTGAACATTTATTTGCGATATATAGATGATAAGGATGATGAGTAGAAGGGATTTCACTAGTCTAAGGCGAAATGTCGGCCTGATTGGCTCAGTTGACCTTCTAATCCCAAAGTTGGGAATTCAAACCTGGCCCAGACGGTGGCTTTAAATTTTGTGTAGTAAAGTTTCCTCTGTCTTTTAACGATTCCAGTTATGGAAAAGTCAAACAGAAGGGGGCTGCAGAAGTTATTCCCAGAAAATTCAAGATATATGTTTTATTTGTGATGAAAATACCTTAAACATACGTATTTTAATCGAAATCGTTAAAGCAATTTTTGAAAAATGAATATTAAAAAAAAACATGTAAGGGTTGTTTGTGGTGGGCAATGTTCTTGAAAATCTTTACGAGGCGTCCTTAAAAGATGCTGAAATTAAATACCAAATTTGGCTTTAGGGACTTTTCGAGTTTGGTGTTCACAGACATACACACGTTCCATATCACATGTTTTCTCTACCTATTCTGCAATAAATTATTATTATTATAGAAGGTTGTTCTTCATTAGACATGAACCAGACGAAATAATCATCAGCAACAATGGTATTTTACTTAGTTGCGTGTAAGTAGGAGGAAAATAAGGGAACATACTAGGTTAAAATGTTAGTTAAACTTGTAAATACTGCTCACTAAGGCAATGCCAGGAATAAAAGAAAATAAAAACGAATGACAACTTCCCGCTTGAGAATAGTATTAGAAAATCTGCTTTACACTTTTTATTTAGTAATTTTTTATATCTTATGGTTTACCAGTATTGCAAAAGTCACTCAAAGTAAGGAGAACTTTGGAGGCTATTCCCAGAATATTTAAGATATACATTTAATTTGTCATGAAAATCTTTTAAACATACGGTATTTTATTCAAACTAGTTGGATCCATTCTTCAGAGAATCAAAATGTTCGAAACATTTTCCATATGAAGGCTAATTTAGGGTGGGTACTTTTCTGAAAATATTCGTGTTGTATCCTAGGAAGATGCTGGACTGAAATATTATATTTCGTATTCAAAGGACTTTCTTATTTTTGAACCATACATACACGCATCACACCACGAATTTGTTTTTAACATTATTTTATTCGGGAGACCTCAGAACATGTATTTCCTGTAATTTCTCGGTATCTAATTACTGGGTGGACTACAAATACTTTTAGCTGTTTTATGTGTTGAATAATAAAACTTTACAAACATATTTTTGGAAAGTATTTCTACTTATAAAATTTCACTAGGATGTCTATTTAGTAAGTTATACCAATTATATTTCAATAAAAAGAAATGGCGTTTTATTTATGGATACTCTTTAAACGCTGCAGTTCTCAGCGTCCCATTCTATACTGGGCGTGAAAGACCGATTAATTTTGCTCAGAGGCCTCTCTATCAGGCTTGAGGTTCTTTTACGTGCCGTAATCTACGACACGGGAGCAACGGCTTTACTTCCCTTCCGAAGGAAGCCATGCTAAGGATTTTTACGCCCGAAAAAATCCATCGTCCTCCGCCGGGTTTGAACCCGCGACCTTGGGCATATGAAGTCAGCATGGTAACCACTACACCACGGAGGGTGATTTTTACTTCAATGCCACATATTGTAGGTAGAGAAGGTATTGCATTTCATTCAAAAATGTGATACTGAGATTTCAGTGAACTGCATGTTTTGAAGCCCCTGAAGCTAAAAAGAAGCATTTTTAGAGAAAAACTCGCACCTGTGCGTGTATGTGTCACATTATAATTCAAAAACCAAATATAATAAAAATTCACACTTGGTATTTAAGTTCAATACCTTTGAAGGATGTGAAGAAGATTTTCAATATAATTCCTGCATCTTCAACCTATCCTTTACAGGAAACATTTTTTTCAATAATGCTTCCTTTAATATAAGATACGCACATTAAAGATATTTACATAGAAAATAAAATATGTAGCTTGAGTTTTCTGGGGATAGCTTGTGAATTCCTCTTTATTCGGAGAAAATGTGTACAGACTTGCTGCATAACTCGTAAACTTTGAGTGACAACTAAAAACTGATTACACAAAAGGGTAGATGTATTTAAAGCCACAATTTATTTAAAATAAATTTTTATAGCATCAGCCATTTCCGATGTATCATTATTAATGTTTCGGATTGTTCAGTACTTGTCGTTCATTTTCAGTCCTGTCAATTTTTGGTTGTTTTTCGTGAAAAGGAGGGGCACGGAAGAGTGTGGAATTTTAAGACAGTGTATCGCCCGGTTCTAAAACATTTCTCTATCGTTATCCTTGGTAAACATAACGTAATGCATATTCAGATGAAAAGGTTCATCTTGATTAAAATGAATTAGTTGAGAAAATAAAGTTTTGAGGAATAACTTGTATACCCAGTAATAGGCTATAGAAGATAAGAGTAAATGCAAATGGAGTTTTATTTATGAGCGCTCTTTAACTACTATAGTTCTCAGCATCCCATTCTATATTGGGCGTGAAAGACAGCTTAATTTTGCTCAGATGCCCCTTATCAGAATTAAGGCTCTTATATCTACGACACGGGGTCAACGGCTTTATTTCCCTTCCAAAGGAAGCCACGTTAAGGCTTTACGCCTGAAAAAATCCATCATCCTCCGCCGGGTTTGAACCCGCGATCTTGGCTTCAACAGTGCAGCACCCCAACCACTACACCAGGAAAGGTGCCATAGAAGATAGAGAAAAGAATATGAATGTAACATATGAGATGTTTTTGACTGTCCATCACATACATAAACCAGTTTAGATATCATCATCCCGGATATTTAAAGTGGCTTTGATTATCATGGGTAAAAATAAAACGCTCTATTACTGGTTTTCAAAACATAACAACAAATCTAACTTGCACGGGAGAGAATCAAGAGGACTGCGGAGGGAGTGCGTTAGGCTAGAGGCGGAGAGGGAAGGAGAAACAGTGCCAAAGGGAGAGTGAGGGAAAGGGAGAAGAAATGCGAGCGTAGCTGGTATTTGGATAGCTTATTTAATGCATTAATTAATTTATAATACTCTTGACGTGTTATTTGAAGTTTAAGATCCCATTACTCCTTAAAGGCGTTGTATTCTGTGTCATGTGTTTCAAAGCTGTGTGCCTTTAGGTACAATTAATACTGATTGACTTCCTTGAAAGATTACTTTTCCTTTCAGTCCCTTTTTAATAGATTGGCGATGAGGTGAATGTCCAGTAGGTTCACCAGCGGTGAATAAATGAATTAATAAAGCGCGCTCCTGCAAGGTTTAGTTGAAGTACGTCCTCTAGGCTGCCTGGCCAATGAAAACGCGCGGCATACGACGGCGCGGCAGCGCGCAGTGAATGGGGAGTCAGTTAGGCCGGCATCTGTCAGTAGCTTGAATGGCCGGCCTCGCATGGTTGTCGTTACATGCCTCCACCAAGGGCGTGAGGAGTGCGAACGTTATGATGTCTGTCCATCATCGTTAGGGGGCGGCGCGGCCGGCAGCGGCTCTCATTCAATTTCTGTCGTATCTGTAAAGAACTTTGAAAAGAAAAGTGGAGTCGCCGGATTTGTCAGCATGGTGGGCTCGTGAGAAGAAAGCTGCCGCGAGTACACCCAACTAAAACATCGCGGCAGGAAATCTCTGAAACTTGGGTAAGTCCCTGTATTTCATGTTATCCTCAAAACAAACTAGGGCTGTATTACCGTCGGTGCAAGAAACATGACCTCTTGTGTGTTGAGTGTCTGTCCATGATCTCTAAGTGCATCGGAAACATTTTCGAGTTACCCTCCAAAAATCTTCAAGGGGACTTGGAATTGCCATGTCAGAAATAGGCTCTACCGATCAGCTGATTTGAAATATGGGCGTTTTTATGTGTATAAATCAAGAATGTGCCCAGCTACATACACAAACCATTTAATTACTTCCTTGGAGCCAGAAGAAGTTTTTTGATGAACTGTCTCAAGAATTTCATAGTTTGTTTTGTCGTGAACAAGGGAAATGCTTAAGAATTTTACACGATTTTAAAGTTTATTTTATTTTTTGCTACCCCGATTTATATATATTCATTTATTCTTTCCTTATTATGACGATAGCATTTACAAGTGATATCTTTAATAAGATAGTTTAACGACACATCTGTTAATCCTATACATCTACAAGTCAAACATACAGATAAAAATCTGAGATAATATCAGCATGAGCAAAGCAGTCTATTTGTAAAGCCAAAGCGTTTGTTTTCGACAACGTATTGTGGAGTTGTGTTTTGCTAAATGTGGAAGTGGTACGTGTCAGGTTTTATCAGTGTGTATACGAGGCTTTTATGTGAACGCCTCCCGGAATGATGCTTGCTCCAGCATCGCAGCATCCCTGTGTGGTTGGCCAGGCTGGATCGATCAGCGTGTGCTTGGACCAGCTCGTCGATATGGACCGGAACCAAACCTCGTGGCTCACACAAAACACCAGGCTGTCTCATGAACATCGCACTCAGCTCCCTTTACATTTCACACCGAACTGTATTTGGTGGCATCTTAATGAGATTATGTTCGATATTCGATACAAAAAAGGAAAAGTACTATCCATCACACGTTAGAAAACAAACCTAATACATATATCATCATTTGGGCAATACTATTTAATTAACGTGAATTTCAATTCAGTAAAATTATTTCAGAAACAGCTTAGAACTTGTAATGTCAAGTCTGACATCTTTACCAATGACACTTACCTTTCAAAAGCACCCAAGTTAAAAAAAATTAATTTCTATGTTTGTACAGCTTTACCAGCAATGTCCTGTATTGCTTACATGTTTCAAAATTACATATGGTGGCATCCCATTTTAAACCATTCTTAATTTTAACCAAAGCTAATATTAAGAGCAAACTTTTGAAATAACAAATCTAATACATATATCGCCATTTGGGCAATACTATTTAATTAACCTGAATTTCAATTCAATAAAATTATTCCAACAACAGCTTAGAAATTGTGATGCCGAGTCTGACATCTTTGCCAATAACACTTACCTTTCAAAAGCACCCAAGTTAAAAAAGTTTAATTTCTATGTTTATATAGCTTTACCAGCAATGTCTTGCATTGCTTACGTGTTTTAAAATTACATATGGTGGCATCCCATTTTAAACCTTTCTTAATTTTAACCAAAGGTATAATACTTGTTGCTAATGTTAGGAGTAGACTTTTGAAATAAATGAGATATTATTAGAAGTAACTCTATATACAATATTAAAAACTGATTAATTTAACTATATTTTAAAACCAAAGACTTTCCATTTTATTTTAAAACAAAGGAAACAATGTATGATCATTTTTAATTACTTTATTGTGTTAAATATAATCTAGCAATTAAAGAATGTTATTTAAGAAACAGTTATGTTAATCTGTAGTTTATATAACTTCTTACAATATTTTTCTTATTTTTCTTTTACATATGCGTATATAGTAATCATTGAGGCATTTTCCCACAGTATATATGTGTTAAAACATTAATGCATTTGAGGAATTATTTAATTTCTACTACTCAATGAACCAGTAGTGTAGCATATCATAATGCTTCCTTGATTTATCCTCTCTATTGGTTCTTTTATTTGATATGGTTCTATTCCTAAATCATTATTCCTTATTTGTCTTTTACATCAACGGCTGTTGAATTATTTATATCTAATTAACGACTATATAAAATGCATAAGTAAAAACTCGTCTTAAAATATATTCCTATAGATTCACCAAAATTAACATATTTATGGAAAAAAATTCACGCAAATTCTTGTCTTATAGCTATTATTTCTATTTCATATTATCGTAATTAAAGTCTAAGAACTAAACGCTTTAAATTGTTGACATCCACTGCTTCATTTCTATCTCGGAATCTAAAATAAATTTACCATCCTTAGTCACTGAAATTTAAGGTTTATTTTGCTTAGCTTTTTAATTATTTATAGATCAAATTAAAGTGCTATATGTTTTTAGGTGGCACCATTTTTGTTTATTTTTAAATTAATGGAATCATTTCAAAATGATTTCTCCATTATGTATATCCAAATATATGAAACACATATATAAATTAAGAGAATATGGTTCCTCCCATGACTTCAAGTTAAACTTTATGCTCTGTTTATATTCCTCTTTCTTTTAAACTATATATTCTACAACTGCTAATTTAGGGTTAAGGCTATTTAAACACAGAGTCATACATAATGCAAACCAAGCACTGAAATACATAAAAACATTTATTTATATTTCTTACTTACTGACAGATTGTAACTGAAAGATAATACATTTAAGTAAATTCAATTTACGCTTTAGTTTTATTAAAATTAATTTAATTGATAAGGTTAGTATGAAAACAGTTTCATCTTCTAATCGTTATGAGCAACGTTAACTAAATGAAATTATCATGGATTATATGGTGTGTGTGATATTATCAGCGAGTTTTAAATATTCTCTTTAAAAATCAAAGGCGAGAAAAATTAGGTCACAATTTAAACACTTCTTTTTACAAAATAACTTGTATTTACAGAAGTAACATTTTTACTTTCTCTATACGTGCTATGTACATAGTGTGTAGTAGAGAAGGTATTGCACTCCACCAAAAAACTCGAAACCGAGATTTCACCGGAAATATATGTTTTAGGGTCCCCTGTATCCAAAAAAAGCATTTTCAGAATAAGGTCCGTGTGTGTGTCCGTGTGCCTGTGAACACAATAACTCAAAAACGAAAAGTCGGTAAAATACCAAACTTGGTATATAAGTTTAGTATCTTCCAGGGATGCAACACGAAGATTTTGAGAAAAGTCCCCCCACCCCCAACTACTCTTTACATGGAACTTTTTTCGAAAATTTTGATTTTCTAAAAATGGCTCTAACGATTTTGATTAAAATATCGTATATTAAAGATATTTACCTGACAAATAAAATTTATATTTTGAATTTTCTGGGAATAGCCTCTGAAGACTTTATTCTGGGTAAATTTTACGGAATTTTGCTAAACCGTAAGAGATTGACAGAAACTTACCACACAACAAATGTAGAGCACCTTAAAACACACAATTTATTTATATACATTGTTTTTGAGATATTCCTTGTTTTTTTCAGCTATAAAAACTTATTCTTTTCTCATACAGGACTTTGTGAACTCGTGTCCATACAAACAAAGGAACTTCAGTCACATAGCAACCAGCTTTTGACTATCACTTTAACCTATGGTACCCCCTTATTTCGCTTCTACTAACAAGGAAGCAAGCAATAATACTATTTCTGTTAATTTTTGCTCCATCAGATAAAGTAAATAGAATAATTTGTTGCAGTGATACAGAGAAAGTCATGTGAATGGAACACATCAGATTTTTAATATTTTCATTTGTACGAATTAAAATATTTTCTGAATAAAAACTTTCTATCTAATTTAATTAAATTAAGTCTCTTTGAAATATATTGTATATTATGGCTGAAGACGTGATGTTTCTTGAAAATTATCAAACGCAATTTAAGGCCTACTATATCTTATGAATTTTCTGCAAAGTATTTGTTGGTTCTTAAAAATATCCTGGATTGAAGACATTTTACATTGTTTAAAAACGATAATAATATATTTATCAGTGGCGTTTTGAAGGTTATATAATGTATATGTAAGACTTCGATACATTATACCTATATATTAGCAATTTATTTTGCTCTTCTGATAATATAAACTGAAAGCACGTGTAAATAAATAATTTAGTGTATTTTATTAGGTTATGTTTATCTGTTTACCATGGTTTTAGAATTAAAAGTTTCCCAAATTAATCTCAGATCGCCATTACTTCTCGTTCTATATTGAAAGTTAAGGCAAGAAACTGGAGTTTGGTGAATAAAAATTACTGTTACAATAACGTGGAATTAATTTTTGTACCTATAGTATATTTTATTAAACAAAAGATTATTCTTTCATCTATTTCCTTCTAACCTGAGTCACCCTGCGTGGTGTAATGGTTACCATTCTTGTACCCAAAGTGTCAGGTTCAAACGCTGAAAATAACAGTAGTTAAAACCATCCATAAATAAAACTGCATTTCATTTCTAATCCTAATGACATATTCGCTTGAAAAGATTCTATTACTCTTTATGCACAGGCACGCAAATACAGGAAGCGTGCAAAGAATAACTTTTTAAAAAGAAGATGAATAGCTGCTAACCTGAATATTACACACCCCTACACGAGCTAATATTAAACAAAATCAGTCTATTTAATATTTGATAATGTATTATTAAACGGTTGGGCACTTAAAGCCAATATTTCGAAAATGGTAAATACCCATCAAAATCTTATCTGAGTATACTGTAGGAGTGTATTGCATTGTATTCTATGTTTTTCGTAACAATAAGTTTTGGTGTATCTTCTATTTTTACCAGTAACAGAACATTCACCAAAACTACGAGGACCTTACGGACTATTTCAGCAAATTAAAATATTCATTTTATCATTGTATATTTTAAATAGGTAATATTTTAATCAAAACAATGCAATTGCTTTTAGGCGTGGTGAAAATGTCCTGAAAATCTTCATTTAGCATGCTTAAAGGGAATGGTTTATAAATGGAATTTGAAATGTATGCTTCTATTTACCCTTCATATATTTATTAACTTATGCATTTCATTATTTATTTTGTCTTTAAAATCTATGCGATATGAATTTTGGAAATGCAATAGCCTCTATCTTATGAATACATCTGGAAAACAAAAATAATTAGACGTACGTTTTCTGCTCAAAAGTATTTAATAAAACAAATTCAAAACTTGCATAGTGGCTCGTTTTATATTGCGAAGAAGGCAGTAAAATTGTAGAAGATTTTCAATAATGTTCGCTTTAGAGAAAATAATCAGAAGAGTTTTATATGACACTCTACGCTGTACTTTTAATTTCCTTACATTTTTTTCTTTCTCTATTACGTATAGAAAGTAGAGGAAGTATTGTATTTTACAGAGCAATTCAATGTCATGGTTTCACCGGAAATGTTAGGAGGACCAGCTCCAAAAGAAATAAGATAACGGTCCATGTGTGTGTATGTATATTTGTGTGTGTGTGTGTTTGAATAGCATAACCAGAGAACGAAAAATCGACTAAAAACAGTACTTAGTATTTAAGTTCAGTATCATTCAAGGAGGCATCCCAAACTACATATGGAGCATTTTCGAAAATTTGATTTCCTTTAAATTGACTATAGCGATTTGATTAAAATGCTCTATGTTTAAAATATTTTCCTTGCAAATTAAACGAAAATATCTTAGTTTTCTGAGATTAGTCCTTAACTACCTTTACATTTTGAATGCCTTTTGCATAACTGGTAAATCGTAAGACAAAGACAAAATTTTACTACAGGAAAAAATGTAGATCCAGTTCAAGCTCGCAATTTAGAATAAATATATATTTTCTAATGATATGCATTTTAGAAATATTTCTGTTACTGATTTGAATATCAAACTTTAATAATGGGAAGTAGTTATTTCTCATTAGTTATTTTTCCTTTTCCTTCTTTTAATCGCAGACACTTGATATCACAACAAAAATACTTGAATGTTCTCGATAGATGTAGCTCTTGTACTTTGTCTGTACTTTTTGTCACTTGGAAAAATCAATTTACTGTGAATGCAAACCTCTGTGGTACCGTAAAATAAGACATTTTGTGAACTTTCCCTCATTGGTTATCATTTTGGGAGAGTAATGATTGAACCAATTTCGTAAGACTGTATCATTTTAGTTAAATTTATATGCTATTATTTGTTATACTACCCTTTCAAGTTTCCATCTTTTAATTAACGTTATTTATATTTTAAGAGTTTCCATAATTTCTTGTAAGATACGGGTAAGTTTTATTTTCATTATTAAGCAAGCTTTTCCGTGCAAGTGATTGCAGATTCTTTTAGCTAAAATGGTATATTTGATAAGCTTAAAATATGCAGTACATAAGTAATTCAGCGATGATTTGCTTATAACTGTGATATGTAATAATTCTTGCAGGTTGCATGCAACTGATAATATTTTTACTTTCTCTACACGTACTATGTACATAATGTATAGAGAAGGTATTGTATTAAATACAAACTTTCGATACCGAGATTTCACCGGAAACATATGTTTTGAGAACCCCCTGAATAAAAAGAAAGGTATTTTTAGAAAAATGTGTGTGTGTGGGCAGCATAGCTCAAAAACAAAAAGTCCGTTAAATACCAAACTTATATTTAAGTTCAGTATCCTCCAAGGATACGACACGAAGCTTTTCTAGAAACCCCCTCCACCCTGATTTACCCTTTACATGGAAAAAATTCAAAACCTTTATGTGCTAAAAAATTGCTTTAAAACTTAGATTAAAATTAAGGATTTTTACATTACAAATAATAGGTATATCTTGAATTTTCTGGGAATAGCCTCTGAGGACATCTTTATTCTGCATGAATTTTTTGGAATTTTGCATAACTGGTAAACCGTAAGACATACACAAAAATAGCTGTACAAAAATATAGAGCTTTAAAAACATACAATTTATATTACGAACATTTTTTTCGTGGAATTAACTGTGTTGAGATATTAATTGTTATTTGTTTCAGTTTAAAAAATACTTATACTTTTTACCAATACGGGAATTTGTCAACTGGCCATACAAACAAAGGAACTTCAACCACATGCCATCCAGCTTCTAAAAGATTTGACTATCGCTCTAGACTATGGTAGTCCTTTATTTTCCTTCTACTTAAAAGGAAGCAAGTAATAAAACAATTTCTGCTAATTTGTTTTCGATTAACATAAAGTAAATAGAAGAGTAGGCTTTTTAACAATGTATTGCAGAAATGTAGGGAAAGTCATGTGAATGGAACATTTTTCACTTAGTCAAGGACTTTTACCTGAAATCCAACTCAGATTATAATGTTATTGTGCCCTATTTACTTTGCTTGTGAGCTGATGTGGTTCATCTGCAAGATATTATAGTTAATGACAGAAAAGCAAACTGAAATGCAAAGACAAATATTTCCGATTGCACGAGATCACACCGATGGCTTTGGCGATTTGCTAGAAAAACGTTATCTGTTAGTCATCAAAGAGAATGAAATACAAAGTTATTACATAGCGACGATCTCTTAAAAAGAGTAACTATCGATTAAGCCTACTTTATTCCCCTAATTTTCAGTGCCTACAAGGAAATATGTAATAACTCAATTTCCATAGATGTCAGAAATAGAACAGTAGGTGTAAAAAGAATAACAAATTAAAGAGAGAAAGTAATATGAATGTAACGTATACAATTTTATAACTTTAATTTTTATAACATGAAAATTACATAAAAATTTGATTTTTATGTTATTATATTACGAATAGTGTAAAAGTTATTTCTAGGGTGAACATTGGGCCTGGATATTTCACAATGGAAAACATTTTGATATTGGGAAATAGTTCCTGTGTATCTAAACTATGGATTTTACCAACAAATATGATGTGTTTTACTAACATGAATCTGTTATGTAGCAAACTATTCTTACAAAATATTTTTCTTAGCAAAAATGACCCTACTACTTAGTTCCCAATAAGTAAGCGGAATAAGGGAATACATTAGGCGAAAGCCAGTTGTCTTAAAAAAATATTCTGATGTGATCAATTCATATGACTTTCTCTACACCTATGTAACAAATTATTCTTAAAAACCTATTGTTTTATTTAATTCATGCCAATCTAGAAAAAAATTAGCAGAAATAGTCTTATTACTCGCTTCCGTGTAAGTAGAAGAGAAATAAAGGAGTACCATAGGTTAAAGCGATAGTCAAAAGCTGGTTGCTATGCGATTATTGAAGTTCCTTTGTTTTTATGGACAGCAGTTGACAAATTCCCGTATGAGAAAATATAAGTATTTTAAAGATGAAACCAATAAATATCTCAAAAACGATCAACTGGACGAAAGAAAAATGATGTAACATAAGTTGTGTGTTTTAACGAGCTCTACATTTTCTCTTCAGTAAGTTTTTGTCTATGTCTTACGGTTTACCAGTTATGCAAAATTCCGTCAAATTCATCAGAATAAAGATGTCTTCAGAGGCTATTGCCAGAAGTGCTGCATTCCACCCAATTCTTTTTGGAACTCGTAAACGTTAAGTGATAGACTAAAAGCACAATACGAAGATTTACATCTCTTTAAAATGCACAAGTTATTTCAAATACCTCTTTTGTGACATCAGCAATTTAAGAGAGAAATCTGTGATCAATGAATCAATCTTCTCAATACTTGTCAATCATTTAAATCCCCGTAGACATTTACTTATTTCTCGCGGTCATATGTAAAGAACTTGATCACAATATAACATCCAATCCTTAAACATGTGTGTATATAACGAACCATTTAATGCACTCATTTCTGCAAAGGTTTATCTCGATTAAAAGGAAGCAGATAGATAATGACTTTCGTAAGAAAACTTTTATAGTTACTATTAAATTATAGAGGGTAGAGAAAGGCATAGGGATGTAATATAGGAAATACATCCCAAAAGGTCGTTAAAAATAGATCTGTGACTTTGTAAGAAAAATGCAATAGTTACTATTAAACGATAGAGCGTAGAGAAAGGCATAGGGATGTAACACGTCAGATTTTTATTTTCTCTACAGCGAACAGAGAAAAAAGCGACACAAAAATGTCACCAGAAATATATTTTTTGGGACCCCCTGAATAAAAACAAGGTATTTTTAGAAAAATGTCCGTGTATGTGTCGGTCTATATGTGTGTCTAGGGCAACATAGCTAAAAAACAAAAAGTTCTTTAATACCATACTTCATATTTAAATTTTATATATATTCTTAAGTTATCACGGAATGATATAAAGTAAACATAAAGTAAATTTTACTTCAATTAACAAGAAGTAGATGGAAGAACAATAAGTTTTTGTAATAATAGTTTGAAGAAGCACGAGGAGAGAGTCGTTTTGAATGCAACATACCAGATTTTGATCACACTCCGCGTGTCCCAGGAGCAAATATAAGAAATTTAAAAACTGAAATAGCATAACTACTGCGTAGCGTCTAGAAGCCACAATATTACCCTCGTCACTTAAAATAACGCACATCACCCGCTCCAATAAGATATTTCTTAGATACCAAACATTACGGAAATACGCTTTATAGGGACGAAAAGCACGACATTAGGCTTCTATCGCGAATTACCAAACTACCCGCTTGAACCCCGCTAGATTGGTGCTTTGATTGGACTATACAAAAATCGGTGTATTTACACAAACACACGTACACACACATCCTGAACCTAACTCAGCGCACGTGTGCTATGCTGAAACATGTTTGCAGCTCTGTGGTAGTGAATCCGTTATCAAAGCTGCCAGGCACTCGAAGTGTTTTTGATACGTTTAAATATAAATTGCTAGTCTTATTGAACATTACAGATCAAAAATTAACCTGAAAACTTTCTAAAGCTTTATAGTTCCACATTATGGTTAGTAAATAGCTAGAAATAGGCAGATAGATGGATTTACAGGCGGGACTGTTGTGGATTTTTGTTTTAAGCCTACAGTTGAATTTGGATGTTTTTGATACTTTCAGTGGAATAAAACACAACCAGGAGCTTCAAAAATCAGAAAAGTTAAACAGAATGTTTGTTCTATTTATCACTAAGCATAACGCGACTGCAATACAGCGGAAAATATAAAACTTAATACGAGCCACTCCACTATATTTATTTTCCTCGTTTAATTTGCACATTCCTCTTGTTGCCTTAATAAACAATCAGTAAGTAAATGTACTTGCAGTTACCTGTGTGTGTGTGTGTGTGTGTGTGTGGGTTACCTTATCCCTATTATATATTGGAAAAAGAACTGGGTTTGTAGAATTATAAATATATAAATAATGGTTATACGGGAGTGACCGACAGAATACAAAATCATATCTAGCCATGTTTCAAGAACGGCTCAAACTTTAGCCCGTAGTAGCTTAGGCAACCTGCAACGCAGAAGTCAGTTACTACTTTCCCGCCACCACGACGAGCCTGACGGTGGCTATACCAACCAAAAGTTCGCATTCAATGAAACTTCAAGATTGCATACTAAAATACTTTTAACTATGTTTTACTATCTCAAAATGATCAAGACTTTTATTAAAATGTTTTATGTTTAAGATATTTTCATGAGAATATAACATGTCTTTAACTTTACTGCGAATAGACTTCTATAGTCCACTTTAGTTTGAAAGAATTATTTTATCGTTTTATATAGCTGATTAACTATCAGAGAGAGAGAGAGAGAGAGAGAAAGAGAGAAAGAGAGAGAGAGAGGGAGGGAGGGAGAGGGAGGGAGGGAGGGGAGAGAGAGAGAGAGAGAGAGAGAGAGAGAGAGAGAGAGAGAGAGAGAGAGAGAGAGAGAGAGAGAGAGAGAGAGAGAGACGTACGCAACTAAATATAGATTTCGTTAAAATTAACTTTAAATAAAGTAAAAATAAATTCAATCAGAACAAAGAAATAATACTCATATTAATATTCATATAAATACAATACCATTGATTGGCCACACAAGCTGCGGAAACCGGTTTGGTAGCGTAGGTGATTTTCGAAATATGTTTTTGAATTTTCGAATACTTTATTTGTGTGGTAAGTCAATATTCTTTTTGTTAATAAGCATGGAATTTCAAGGCTAGTATGTAACGACTGGCATTTTAAATATTTGTCCATAACTTTAGCCTTCGTATCTTCCTTGTATGTACAATGAATTTAGGAACAGAGCCATTTATGGAAATTTAAATCTCAGTAAACAAATAAAATAGAAAAATAAGTTTAAAAATCTAATGTGTACCATTCACATGACTTTCCCTACATCTCTGGAACAAATTATTCTTAAGAAGCTTATACTTCTATTTACTTCATGCTAATCAGAAAAAAATTAGCAGAAATAGTTTTATTACTTGCTTCCTTGTAAGTAGAAGCGAAATAAGGGAGTACCACAGGTTAAACTGATAATCAAAAGCTGGTTGCTTTGTCACTGAAGTTCCTTTGTTTGTATGGACAGCGGTTGGAAAATTCCTGTATGAGAAAAGTATAAGTTTTTCATAGCAGAAACAAAAGACCAGAAATGTCGCAAACAATGAACTCCACGAAAAAAATTATATAACATAAATTGTGTGTTTTAACGTGCTCTACATTTTTATGCACTAAGTTTTTGTCCATCTCTTACGGTTTAGCAGTTATTCAAAATTCCGTAAAATTCATCCAGAATAAACTACCCTTAAGAGGATATTCCCAGAAAATTCAAGATAAACATTTTATTTCTCGGGTAAATGTCTTTAATACATGATATTTTAACCAAAATCGTTAGAGCCATTTTTGAGAAAATCGAAATTTTCGAAAAAAGTTCCGTGTAAAGGGTAGTTTGGGGTGGGGGGACTTTTCTCAAAATCTTCGTGTCGCATCCCTGGAAGATACTAAACTTAAATACCAAACATACACACACAAACACACACACAACACAGACTCACAAACGGACATTTTTCTGAAAAGTATTTTTTTATTCAGGGGATCTCAAAACATGTATTTTGTGAAATCTGGGTATCGAATATTTGGTGCAAGACAATACCTTCTATATACACATGTACATAGTACGTGTATAGAAATTAAAAATCTGATGTGTTACAATCACATGACTTTCTCTACATCTCGGTATAAATTATTGTTAAAAAGCTTATCTACATCATGCTAATCGAGATAAATATTAGCAGAAATTCTCTTTATTACTTGGTTTCTTGTAGGTAGAAGGAAAAAAATCTAATGCGTTTCGTTCACATGATGTTCTCCAGTTGTTCGGTAAATAAACCTTTTGTTCAAACATTAATCTATTATCTACATCATGCTAATCAAGATAAACATAATCAGAATTAGTCTTGCCACTAGCTTCTTGTAAGTAAAAGTTAATAAGAAAATGCAAAGGCTAAAGCGATAGTCTCGTTCTTTAAAAGCCGGTCGCTATGTGAAACAACTGAAATTGCAATCTCTTTGCTTTCCAGGAGTAAACAAACGAGAAACGAGAAAAAAGATGTATTCTCGTTTGAGAAAAGTTTAAGTGGCAAACATGTTTTAATGTAATCTACATTTTTGTGAAGGAAGTTTTTGTGTATCTCTTACAGTTTTCCAGCTATACAAAAGTCATCCAAAATGAAGAGGTCTACAGAGGCTATTCCCAGAAAATCCAAGATATACTTTTCATACGGAATCTTAAACATACGGTATTTTAATCAAAATCGTTAAAGCCATTTTTCAGAAAATTAATATTTTTGAAAAATGTTCTATATGAAGGGTAGTTAGGGGCGGAGAATTTTCTTAAAAAAATTCGTGTCGCAACCTTGGAAGATACCAAACTTAAATACCAAGTTTGGTAATTAACGGTCTTTTCGTTTTTGAGCTATGCCGCTTAAACAGATATACACATGGACATTTTTCTAAAACATTTTTAATTCAGGGGGTCTCAAAACCTGTACTTCCGGTGAAATCTCTCGGTATCAAATTTTTGGATGCAGTACAATACCTTCTCTATACACTATGCACATAGTACTTGTACAGCAAGTAATTATATACCGAAGTTACTTTCACGCCATTGCCATCTATATGCACAATAACGTTTTTTTTTTTTTTTTTTTTTTTTTTTTTTTTTTTTTTTTTTTGTAGTTTAACGTCCTTTAACCTGGTTTGGTCATATCGGACGATGAATGCAATTGATGATATGATGCTCAAATGATCTCGGGGTCCATGGAGCTTAAAGTTACTCGACATTCGTCTTCTCAGGATAAGGGAAAACCCCGAAAAAAAAACCTTACCCGGGTAACTCACCCTAAGCGAGATTCGAACTCACGACCTTTCTTTTGAACGTGAGGCAGACATGCTACCACCACGCTACCCAGGCGGGCTGCACCATCACTTATATTAACATATTGAAACAATTCCTCATAAATTTTTGTTTCTATTAATAGGAGAAAAATAGCATAACTTCGTTTTTGGAATAAATTAAAGAACAATAAACGATTACTGGTGGAGAAAATCAAATCATACAACTTAGCTATTTGCAAGATAGTTTGATCGAGCAAAACTTGGTCCTGAAATTAAAGTTATTGAGGAATGAAAGTATTTCTATAGAGAACAGGCAACATCTAATAATCTTCTTATATATGGATACAATATACAGTTTCTAACCTTTGCGTGAATTGCTAAAAGAAAAACGACTTCTAAAAGTTTTGTAAAAGTATACTTTGGTTGTGAAGAGAAGCAAATCAAGAATATAATAAGCGCGAGGTATGTAACTTCTTAGGATCAGTGGTGAGTAATATTCAGAAAGGCATAGAAATGAAAAAAAAAAAAAAAAAAAAAAAAAAAAAAAATTACTAAACAGCTAAAACACCCGGCATTGGGCCATATTTTACAGTATATTCCTACAACGTTTAGCCTTAGGTTGCATATGTCAAATAGCCTTAGGCTTCTTTACATGCATTTAAAACGTTTTTACTACTCGACACCCGTCCCCTCTAAAGCAATGAATGTATTATCTATACTAGTACTCCCATATTGAGATACTAAAAAGCTTTAAAAATATATCGGTCGAATTTTGGTCTTTAAGGTTCAATAAAACACGCGATTTATACTCATATATGCAAAAGTACTTCGTTTGCAAGAATTGCAATGCTATGCGCAACCCCAGAGCTGCTATATGTTTCATCAAAATCATTAGCATGCTTGTTGTCTAGGTTAGGTATGTACAAATAAACTGATCTTCTACAACACGTGCTTATTAGCAACTTCCGGCTCCAAAGTCTTGCTTCTTCTATTCTCTCTCGGACGTCCCGGTTTTCTTTGTCCTTGTGGCTGCTAAATGTATGCAATTTTTGGAATTCTATTTTCTTTGATTCTCTTTAAGTGTTATTTCCAGTTTGTTCTATACCCTGTTATTATTTTGTTGAACTCTCATACCTTTATTTATCATATTTTATTGTTTTTTTACTTTCTCTATACGTACTATGTACATAGTGTATAGAGAAGATATTGCACTGTACCCAAAATTCGATACCGATATTTCACCGGAAATACATGTTTTGAGACCACCTGAATAGAAAAAAAGCATTTTTAGAAAAATGTCCGTGTGTGTCTGTCTGTATGTGTGTGTGTCTGTGGGCAGCATAGCTCCAAAACGAAAAGACAGTTAAATACCAAACTTAGTATTTAAGTTCAGCAACTTCCAAGGATGCGACACGAAGCTTTTCAAGAAAATTCCCCCACCCCCAACTACTCTTCACATGGAACAATTTTCGAAAATTTTGATTTCCTAAAAATTGGCTCTAACGATTTTGATTAAAATATCATATATAAAATATATATACTTGACAAATAGTATTATATCTTGAATTTTCTAGGAATAGCCTATGAAGACTACTTTATTCTCGATGAATTTTACAGAATTTCGTGTAACTGGTAAACCGTAAGAGACAGACAAAAACTTACCACACAAGAAATGTAGAGCACATTGAAACACACAATTTATGTTATATAGGTACATTTTTTTTCGTGGAGTTGATCGTTTTTTTAGACATTCCTTAATTTTTGTTTCAGCCTTAAAAAACTTATACTTTTTTCATATAAAACTTTGTCAACTGCTGTCCATACAAACAAAGGAACGCCAGTCACATAGCAACTATCTTTTGCTATCACTTTAACCTATGTTACTCCCTTATTTTGCTTCTACTTACAGTGAAGCAAGTAATAAGACTATTTCTGCTAATTTTTTCTCACTTAGCATGAAGTATAGAAGCAAACTTTTTAAGAAAAATTTGTTACAGAGATATACAGAAAGTCATGTGAATGTATTGCATCAGATTTTTTTATCTAACGATTCTGAGGAACGTCATTTCTGCCACTTGAATACTTTTTTGTATTATGCTCTCATTGTCCATGTTTCTGCAGCATATATTATAATTAGGGTGGACATTGTTTTATATGATTTTTATTTTGGATCTTTTCTGTTTTATTATTTAAAGTTTTATTATACCTGCTATGTAGCTAAGTTTATTTAATTTGTTAATATCCGTTTGTGATAAATGTGATATATCAAATGTGAGCGCTAATCTACCTATGCTTTGGCAACTGTGCGATAGCGATAAAAGCGCATACGTTTCCACCACACAACGTATAATTTCATAATTTTTCGTATTTTAGAAAGCGTTTTCACGAGGTGGGTGTGGCGGACTGTTTCAAAACGAGAATAACGTCATGGCTGCGCAGTAAATAGAAAAGTTTCTATCAGATTTTAAATATCTTATATTTGCTCCTGGGACAGTTCTGGAGAGTTACCAATATTATTCCTCGATATATTCAAATGGATAATTAAAATTCTCAGGATACAACAAAGAAGCAACTGCACATTCTAGAAGTTACTAAAATAATAAGCACTGCTGAACCACCGCAGTTTGTTATATCACATGAATGCAGCTGAATGCCTTTCACGGTGTCACATTCAGACTGCCTCGTCGCTCCTTATACCAGCTTCCATCTGACCCGTGCTTGACATTTACAGATATCTCTTCGTAAGTTAAAAGAGTTGCAGAACTTAACAGGGCTATTTCAAGTGAAAACTGTTAAGTGGAGAACTGGTTAAGCGATTTTCGTTTTACCCTCTTGCTTATTAGCGGAGATGATGAGAGGGTCGTGCTCATTAAGAGGGGTAAAACAATTCTCCACTGGCCGGCTTTAACTTGAAGTAGCCCCGTTGAGTGCTGTGATTCTTTTAACACAGGAAGAGGAAGTGTGAGAAGAAATTATACTGCTTTAGGTAACGTCTATATAACCTCGTCTATTCTGGGTAACAATATATATAACAGTACTAAGAAAGATAGAACAAACTAAAGGCAAAAATTAACCTACACAGAAGAATAAGAAAAAGAAAAAAGGATGTAGACAAAAAAGTGCTGTATTATTCTAGTTTTATAGTGCTTCTGGTTTTATTATCTGATATGATACCGTTTGAAATGTTGTAATGTTTCAAAGAAGTGATTGTAGCGCCCTTACATTTCCACAAGCATAGCCAAAAATTGTTATAATTATTTATTTTAGTGTATTTGTTTCTGGATGATCAATGTGTAGGATTGTGTTTTATTTATGAATACTCTTTAACTCCATGATTCTCGGCGTCCCATTCTTAATTTTGCTCAGAGGCCTCTGAATCAGGCCTGAGGTTAATGTACCGCAAATCTACGACATGGGACCAACGGCTTTATTTACCTTCCGAAGGGAGCTATTCTAAGGATTTTTATCCTGAATATATTATAGATGGTCTTGCAAACTTTTATAATGCTCACATAAAATTAAATAAGTAACTGTCTGAAATAGGGACACATTTTGAATTGTAAACCAGACAGTAATTTTTTCTTTGTGTCAAAAGTTATGTGCCAAATCTGATCGCAATCGGTGCGTGTAAAAATCTGTAAGGGGCAAATTATTCACGTACATACCGTGACTTTTATATAACTTTCAATTTAATTAATATGCATACTTCTGTAATAAAATACACACACATAAACATACGATAGAGATAGGAGGAACAGCCAGCGAAATAACAGCAATTGGGGAAGACCAATAGAGGGGGTGGAACAGTAAAATTGTGCAGAAGTCAAAACAGGTCATTGAAGCTGATGAGAAAGAAATTACAGCTACTGCAGCACAATGCCTGATTTATTAGATTTCCAACTTCTGTGTTATAGGAATAGAGAGCGAAAAAAATACAGTAATATCCTAATGGACTGGAATTTTACTTCGGTTGACGTAGATTCTAGGGAAGGGCTCTTGGAGAGATGACGTCATTCTGCCTTTTTTACCAGCTAGCTGACCACATGACGGGCAGTTAAAACATCACCGATAATCCATCAGTGGCGGTTTTCTGCTTCTTCTCCATTTCTCGTTGCAGTGCAGATACTTAATTAGTGATTCTCAGCAACGTTAAGGAAATGCATCTATTTATTTTTATTGTTCTTGTTACCTACCTGTTTACCAATAACACGGGAAAACATGCTATTCATATGCTTAAAATGGAATGGCGAAATGACAATTTTATATTTATATTTAAAATATATCTGGTCAATTGGCGTGTTTTCAAAACTAAATTAAAGACAAAAAATACAAATGAAAAAATCTGATGTGTTCCATTCACATGACTTCTCTACATCTATGCAACAAATGATTGTTAAAAACATTATTCTTCCATTCTTTCATGTTAATCGATAAAACATTAGCAGAAATGGCCTTATTTCTTGCTTCCTTGTAATTAGAAGGGAAATAAGGGAATATACTGGGCTAAAGTGATTGTCAAATCTTTTAGAAGCTGGTTGTCATGTGATTGAAGTGGCTATGTTTGTATGGCCAGAAGTTGACAAAGTCCCCTATGAGAAAAGTAAAAGTATTTTAAAGCTCAAACCATTAACAAGGAATATCTGAAAAACATATCAACTCACGAAAAACATGTTTTTAACATAAATTGTTTGTTTTAATGAGGTATTTAAGTTTTGTATAATAGGTTGTTGTCTATCTCTTATGGTTTACCAGTTATGCAAAATTCCGCAAAATTCATCTAGAATAAAAATCTCTTCAGAAAATATTCCTAGAAAACTTAAGATATACATTTTGTTTGTTATGTAAATATATTTAATATACGATATTTTAATCAAAATCGTTAGCAATTTTTGAGAAAATCAAAACTTTTGAAAACTTTTCCAATCAAAGTAATTTGGGGGTGAGGGGATTTTCTTGAAAATCTTGGTGTCGCATCCTTGGAAGATATCAAACTTAAATACACACACACGTACCGACAAACACGCGGACCTTTTTCTAAAAATGCTTTTTTTTGGATTCAGGGGGACTAAAAACATGTATTTCCGGTGAAATGCCGGTATCTAATTTTTGGGTGCAATACAATACCTTCCCTATATACTATGTACATAGTACGTGTAGAGAAAGTAAAAATTATGTTTGTAAAATATGGCATCCTTTTGAATCTCTCACTCCATATTGCTCATTTTGTGAACTTAATGTGTTCTTAAATTTCTCATATACCTTACCGCAGTTTATCTTAGAGCGCTGTTTCGAGACAATTCAAATTCTCGCCGTTTGGAACATGACCTTGTAGAAGCAGATGTTCTAATATTGCATTATCCATTGTTAAAACCGCACCGTGATATGCAATGCTGAAATTATGTCAAAATGGTGATAGCATCCTAAAAACAAAAGTCGTAATTTTTAAGAAAATATTTCTATTTCGAAAACAAGATGCGCAGCAAACCTTGGTTTCTCTGTTATTAAAATGGTTTGGTTTGAAATAACATGGGGTATACGATAAAAGTTTTAATTTGTTAATATAAACAAGAAATTGCTGATCAAAATTGTAAATTACTAACATATTCATCGAATTATTAGCATTTCCTTTGGCATATTATATGTATTGTATTAAAACTAATTTTGCATAACACGGATATTATTGTTGTTTTTAATTGGCCGCTTCAATTACGGAAGTAGGAAATGCCTTTAAATTATTACAATCTGTAATCCACGAATCATTTATCGAATGAGCAGTAACGATTTCGCTAATTTGGCATTAGAAGGATATACAACAATTTACGCAACCTCAATCTATACTAACATTATAAAATATATGTGTGGTTGGGTTGTTGGGGGTAATCTCTGAAATCATTAATCGATTTTGATAATTCTTTCACCATTCTTCCCGAGAAATACACAATAAAATGTTTCCAAAATGTTAAAACTATGGAGGTGTAGAAAGGTTTTCATATTCATGTCACTTAGCTTTAATCCCATTTTGTAGAATATAAAATGAGACATATTTTTTGGCACTTTATTGCGCACAGGGCAGATTTTATAGCTTCCGGCTGAAAGGATTAAACGGGGAGGCTTAAAATCTTTTAAATTGAGTTATTCGAGGGGATGTTGCATATAATGGCTATTATTACCCAATTTCCCTCTGAGTTCACTAACATTTGTTATCAGTTGGTATGATTTTGAAAAAGAAGCCTGGTGCAAGGCTTAAAAATATATGTTTCATTCAGATAAATTTCTCTATATACTCTGCAAATAAGCTTCTTATAAAGGATACTACTTCTCTCTACTTCATGCTAACCGAGATAAAAATTTCTGAATGGTCTTATTACTTAGTTCCTTATAAACAGAGAAAGGAACTAAGGAAATACACTAAGCTAAACTGATATAAAAGTGTTTTAAGACGATAAAAAGTGTTTATAAATCTGTGATTATAATTGAAATTTGCCTCTTTGCATGACAAGGAGTAAAACAAAAGAAACGTGGACGACATCCTGTTTGAGAAAGTAAAGCATTTTATAATTGAAACCAATGATATGGAATATCTCGGAAAGAGTTAGCTCGATAGCAAAAATGTATAGTACAAAAATTGTGTGTTTTGACGAGATCTAAATTTTTGTGCACAGTTTTACGATCTCTTACAGTTTAGCAGTTATGCAAAAGTCATTAAGAATGAAGAGGATTTCTAAGGCTATTCCCAGGAAATTCAATATATGCATTTTATTTTCGATGTAAGAATCTTTAATATACGATAAATCCTTAGAGCCATTTTTGAGAAAATCATAATTTTGAACATTTTTCCCGATAAAGTATAGTTTGGGGTGGGTTTGTTTTATGAAAATCTTTGTGTCGCATTCTTGGAAGATATATAAACTAAATATCAAGTTTGATATTTAACGGCCTTTCTATTCTTGTTTTATATTGTCCACAAACACACATACAAACATCTTGTTCTTAAAATGTGTTTTTTTCTTTAGGAATCAAGTATTCTAAGAACCACGTAGTTCCGGTGAAACCGCAGTATCGGGCTTCTGGGTGGAACGCATTATTTTCTCTACCTACTAAGTAAATCGAATTGCACACATGTGCTAGAGGAAGTATAAAAAAAAACTGATGCGTTCTGTCCAATGAATTTCTCCATCTATTATGTAACAGTTTATTCAAACAAAAGATAATCAAATAAACAGAAAATAGCAGAAATGGTCGTATTAATTACTTCTTTGTAAGTACAAGGGAAATAGGTGAATACATTAGGTTAAGCGAAAGTCAAATTTTAAAAGCTATTACTATGTAATTGAAATTAAGTCCCTTTGCGTGGCTAGGGGTTGACAGATTCCCGTATGAGAAACGTTTATATATTTTAAAACAGAAACCAATAACAAGAAATATCCTGGAAGAACATGTATGATATAAATTGTGTGTTTTATTGATATTTACATTTTTTGTGTAATAAGTTTTTGTCTGTCTCTTATGGGTTACTAGTTATGTAATAGCCATTCAGAATGAAGAGGTCCTTAGAGGGTTTTCCCAGAAAGTTCAACATATACATTCTATTTGTCGTGTAAATAACTTTAATATATGACACTTTAACCGAAATCGTTAGTGACAGTTTTGATAAAATTACAATTTTCGAAATTTGTTCCATTTAAAGGGTAGTTTCTGGTACGGGAATTTTACTGGAAATGTTTGTGTTGCAATCTTGGAAGATATTAAACCTAAATACCAAATTTTGTATTTAACGGACTTTTCGTTTTTGAATTATGCTTTCCATAGACACACACTAACATTTTTAAAAGGCCTTTTTATATTCTGTGATCCTCAAAACATGTATTTTAGATGAAATCTTGGTATATAATTGTTGGGTGGAATACAATACCTTCTTTGCCTACTATGTGCATTTAACATATGTGCTAGATTAAGTTAAAAGATAACGGTTACCTATAGCTTTAGAAATATTCGAGTATTACCCTTATTTTCAACTCTTAAAGCACAAACCTACGTTTTGGTAAAATAGACAAAACTTTATACAGTAAAACTCACCAACACTACCCTCATCATATTTTGGATACCTTATGGAGAATCCTCACTGTTTAGCAATTTAATCAAAATTTTGTAGTTATACTAACCGAGCTAATGTTTGTCTCGATTAGCATGATGCAAATAAAATAACAATATTTTGTTCGAATGGTTCGTTTTTGGAACAGCTAGAGAAAGTCCTGTACATGGAAAAATCAGATTTTGTTACATTCTTCTTTATGAATAGTTTATATAGCTCTGTATAACTCTAAACCTTGCAGGACAGAGAACATTTTAGTGAAGGAAAAAATATAATAGGTCAATAATATATTTTTAATGTAGCATTGGCCGTTTTCAAACTATTCATTGTTGCATCTTGAAGTTTAATCAGGTTAAACTTTGATTCCTTTGTAGTATAAGTTATCTTAGGCTATTTCCTATATAGATTCATCACTAACTAAATCTGAATTAAGATATACATCCTGTCAAGAAAGTACCGGGAATTGATCATTTAAAAATCCTGTTTAAAAGGGGATTCGAAATTATTGTTGTCGCTAAGTTGGTACAATTATCCTCTATATCACGCGAAGTTTGATCGTCATCTGTCATCTAGCTTGTTTACAGTGCGCCATTTTGTTACTTCATCTCAAAGGTGATTTGCGATTTTACGATGGATACAAATATTGAACAAAGAATCTGTCTCAAATTTTGCATTGAAAATGGTATTTCGTGTGCGGAATCGCTGAAAATGTTTCAGAGGGCTTACGGTGAGACGGCTTTATCAAAAACAGTGCATGCAAAAGTGATCGAGATGTGGTGGAAGATTTGCCTCGCTCTGGTCTGCCATCAACGGTTTCAACTGAACTGAACATCGCTAAAGTAAAGAAAAGGGTGTCTGAAAATCGTCATTTATGTCTGAGAGAGATTGCCGCTGAACTTTCTGTGTCTCACAAATAGATTCGTACCATTTTAAACGGTTGTTTGGGCATGACACGCGTGGCAGCTCGGTTAGTTCCGAAATACTTTAATTTTCTACAAAAACTCAATCGCGTAAGGATTGCTGAAGACATGCTAGAACGAGCCAGTTCCGACCCCACATTCATGAAACGCATTTTAACTGGTGATGAGACACGGGTTTACGAGTTTGACACTCAAATCAGTCAACAAGTTTCCGAATGGCTTCTTCCAACTGAATCCAAACCTAAAAGGGCACGTCAAACTCGATCAAAACCGAAGGTCATGTTGACAGTTTTTTTCGACTATCGCGGTGTCGTGCACTCAAGAGTTCTTGCCAGAAGGTCAAATGGTAAATAAAAACAATTATCTGAGGGTTATGCGACGTTTGGGAGAACAAATACGGCGAAAAAGGCCAGATTTGTGGAACGACAGCTCATGGATTCTGCACCACGTTAACGCACCAGCTCACAAGACTATTATTGTGAACGAATTTCTGGCCAAAATCTCAACAAACTTTATTGAACAACCACCGTATTCACCTTATCTGGCTCCTGCTGATTTCTTTCTCTTTCCAAAACTCAAGTTACCACTTCGAGGCACCCGTTTTCAGTCGATAGAAGACATAAAGGAAAATTCGCGGCGACAATTGACATCGATTCCTAAAACTGCCTACAAAAACGTTTTTATAATTGGATTATTCGTTGGAAATAAATATATAATTTCAGAAGGGGCCAACTTTGAAGGCGATAAAATAAAATGGGATGAATAATTCATTTTTTGTGTTTTATTGGCAAATTCCCGGAACTTTCTTGACACAGTAGTATAACATAACAGTTGTGTTTTATTTTTCGTATCATGAATAATCCAAGTGAAAGTAACATCACTTTAGAATGAAGAGGACTTCAGTGGCTATTCCCAAGAAGTTCAGAATATATTTTATTTGACATGTAAGTATCTTTAATATGCGGAATTTTAATCAAAATTGTTATAGCCATTTTTTAGAAAATCAATAATTTCGAAAAATGCTTCATGTATGTTTTGGATGGGAGGATTTTCCTGAAAATCTTTGTTTGGCTTTTTCAACGATGTTTAAGATATTCTTATGACAACTGAAGTGCATATATTGAATTTTCTTGGAAGAGCTCTGAAGTCCTCTTCATTCTGGGTGAATTTTGCCTAATAGTAAAGTGGAAAAATAGACAAAATGCTATTACACAAAAATGTAGATATTGTTTAAGTACAAAATTTATATAAGATATAATTTTAGTATGAGTTAACCATTTCGGAAATGTTCTTTTTAGTGATTTACATGTTCCAATAATTATACTTTTCTCAAATGAAAAGTCGGGATTTGTCATTTATTTTTCTTCCTTTTCCTTTTTATTTTTTACTCCTGGAAATATAAACCGGGCTAATTACATATCGACCAGCGCTTAAAAGATTTGACTTTTATCGGTTTGGTCTAGTCCATTCTCTTATATTTATCCTTCATTTACTTTCACCCTATAAGAAAGCAATAAGACCATTCCTGTTAATATTTATCTAGATTACATTATGTAACTGGAAAATAAGCTTTTGTAACAGTAGTCTGTGGCAGAATCGTTGGAGAAATTCATGTGAATGGAACACACCAGATTTTTGTATGCTGCAACGGAACTTCATAAATTAAATGAGAATTATCCGTGCTCCAACAGCTATTGTTCTGTGAGACAACAGCACCGTCAATGGCTTTTTTGTAAAAGTTTAGTTGCAGAAAGTGACTCGTTTTTTTTGTCGTCACGAGGTAGTGTTCATGAAATACAGTCACTCTGATGGATATCAACTTTAAGATTTAGCAGCTGAAGAAATAGAGGTTTTTAAAACTTACTTTGCTGTGGGTCTTACATACTTCTTTGGAGACCGTTTGAATAGTGCACCTATTTTTTCATCCTTTTCCTCTGATTCCTTTTTGCTTCAAGACGTTTAGCGTTATATTACGCTTATTAACCAGACATCTAACAATTTTTCTACCTGTAACTGAAATTCCTGGAAATGTCTCCTAAAATTGTTTACACACCTATTAAAATAATTTGGTTTTTACGTATTATAGACAAACATTCTTCGTTTAAGCTTACATTTTCCGATAGACATTTCAGTGACTAATAAGAATAATATAATCTAATTCACATAAACAAAAATGCCTTGAGGAACTTCACTTTTTCGGCGTATAATGAACAAACTCAGTCTTTACAGTTCTAATTGAAAACAGCGACTGAAATACGCTACACGAGCATACACATATGGCCGTGCTATAATTTAAACGCATGGTATATAAGCAATTATGTGAGAACATAATTGCTGCAGAATGTAATGCGAGTGTAAAGTATCCGATTTCAACCATATATTAAATTTTAAGCTACATAAAAGGCAATAGAAGACTTCACAGACCATCCATAGGACTTCAATACATAAACTATATTCGTCATTAAAATACCATGCTATTTTAATAAAAATACATTGACCCATTTTGAAAAATCTGATATGTTCCATTCACATGACTTTCTCTACTTCTATGTAACAAATTATTGTTAATAAGTTTATTCTTCATGCTTATCGAGAAAAGAATCGCAGAAATAGTCTTATTACTTACTTCCTTGTAAGTAGAAGCGAAATATGGGAGTGTCATAGGTTAAAGTGAATTCAAAAGCTGGTTGCAATGGACTGAAGTTCCTTTGTTTGTACGGACACGAGTTGACAAATTTCTGTATGAGAAAAGTACAAGTTTTTCAAAGCAGAAACTAAAAACAAGGAATATCTCAAAAACGATCAACTCCTCGAAAAAAATGTATGTAACATAAATTGTGTGTTTTAATGTGCTCTACATTTTCTGTGTGGTAAGTTTTTGTCCATTCTTACGGTTTAGCAGTTACGCAAAATTCATCCAGAATAAAGTAGTCTTCAGAGGCTGTTCCCAGAAAATTCAAGATATACATATTATTTGTCAGGTTAATATCTATAATATACGATATTTTAATCAAAATCGTTAGCTATTTTTGAGAAAATAAAACTTTTCGAAAAAGTTCCATGTAAAGGGTAGTTGGGGGTGGGGAGATTTTCTTGAAAATCTTCGTGTCGCATCCTTGAAGATACCAAACTTAAATACCAAGTTTAGTATTTAACGGTATTTTCGTTTTTGAGCTATGCTGTCCACAGACACACACACGCACACACACAGACCTTTTACCAAAAATGTTTTGTTTTTTTATTCAGGTGGACCCAAAACATTTATTTCCGGTAAAATCTCGGTATCGAATTTAGGATGCAATACAATACCTTCTCTATACACTATGTACATAGTACGTGAAGAGAAAGTAAAAATGAAACAAATAATGGATACTGTTGCACTTAGGGTGTTATGGTGTATAGATAATTCTGTAAGGTCAACTAAATTACTTGATCAATGCATATATTGTAAATGTTGAATCGGACTGAAAAATCCAATACCATAGGGATGGTTTTGGCATTGATTTTTCAGTCTGGATGTCCCTTTCCAGCTCCTGTCCTACACATGGCTAGCAAAAGCATGGCTTTTAAATTGCAGACTTTAAGTGGTGAGAAACTGAAACCGTGGTTAGTGTAGAATTCCTGGACGAAGAGATTTTTATGGGCCTTCTATATGCAAATTATTTCAAAATGCCTTGTGGAACTTACTCGAGTGCAACCCTTTCCACATCTCCTATGTTCAAAAGATAATGGAGGAAGGCATATTGAACATTCATTATAGCGTCTGACAAGGTTGGTACTACTTAAGTCTCGAAACGTCATGAAAATTGGTTTCCGACTGATTTTAAGTCGCACGTTGATAGTCACCGTCCTTTGATTGCAATGAACGTCTTTCCAAGACTCACTGGGGCATGCATCGTTAACGCGTTAATATATTTAGAAGTAAACATATTGAACAAGTTATACCTATGCTAAAATCTACAATTCTATTGCAATACTTACATACTCATACTCATCTTTTAATGTAAAAGAAAATCCTGAAGAACCTGATCGTTCCATTCACATACTTTCTCTACATCGCTGTAACAAATTATTGTTAAAAAGCATAGTCTTCTGTTTAGTTTATGATAATCGACATGAACATTAACAGATGTTTTCTTAACTACTTGCTTCCTTGTATGTAGAAATAAAGTAAGGGATTACACTAGGCTAAAACGAATGTCAAAACGCTGAAAAGCTCATTGCCATGTGGTTGGCTCCGTTTCTATGCAGAGTCAGGAGTGTAAGAAAAGTGTTAGTATTTTAAATCTGAAAACATAACAAGTAATACCTCAGAAATGGCCAATTCCACGAAAACAAAACGTATATAACTTAGATTCTGTATTTTAACACGATCTACATTTTTTGTGTAATACGTTTCTGTCTATCTCTTATGGTTTACCAGTTACGTAAAATTCAGCAAAATTCATTCAGAATAAAGAGGCTTTTAGAGGCTATTCCCAGAAAGTTTAAAATTTACATTTCATTTGCCATATAAGTATATTTAATATATGGCATTTTAATCAAAATCGTTAGATCCGTTTCTAAGTAAATAACATTTTTCAAATTTATTTTTAAATACCAACTTTGATATTTAACAGACTTTTCATTTATGAGCAATGCTGCCCCCCTCCATACACACATTCATGGACATTTTTATACTTTTTTTTGTTGATCCAGAAGGGTCTCAAAACATATATTTCCGTTGAAATCTTGGTAGAATTTTTGGGTTGAATACAATACCTTCTCTAGTACGTGTGGAGAAAGTAAAATGGGGGAAATAATAGTTAAGTACTTCACCTAATATAGATTTGAACACTCGAATGTGAGAAAGATGCACTATTCCTATAATAGTGACGCAGGCTCTACACGTACTATGTACATAGTGTATAGAGAAGGTATTGCATTTCACCCAAAAATTCGATACCGAGACTTCACCGGAAATACATGTTTTGAGACCCCAAGAATACAAAAAACATTTTTAGAAAAATGTCCGTGTGTGTCTGTCTTTGTGCCTGTGTGTATATGTGTGTTTGTGTGGTGCAGCATAGTTCAAAAACAGAAAGACCGATAAAAACCAAACTTAGTATTTAGGTTTGGTATCTTCCAAGGATGCGACACAAAGCTTTTCAAGAAAATCGCTACCCTTTACGTGGAAAAACTTTTGAAAATTTTGATTTTCTCAAAAATGAGTAACGATTTTGATTAAACTATCATATAAAAAAGATATTTACATGACAAATAAAATGTATATCTTGAATTTTCTGCGAATAGCCTCTGATGACTACTTTATTGGATGAATTTTACGGAATTTGGCATAAAAGCTAAACCGTAAGAGATGGACAAAAACTTATCACACAAAAAATGTAGAGCACCTTAAAACACACAATTTAGGTTACATAAATTTTTTTCGTGAAGTTTATCGTTTTTTAGATATTTCTTGTTTTCAGCTTTAAAAAACTTTAAAAAAACTTGTATTTTTCTGATATAGGAATTCGTCAAGTCCTGTCCATACAAACAAAGGAACTTCAGCCACATAGCAACCAATTTTTGACTATCACTTTAAACTGCAGTACTCCCTTATTTCGCTTCTAAGTAGCAAGACTTTTTCTGTTAATTTTTTCTCGATTAGCTTGAAGTAAATAGAGGCACAAACATTTTAACAATAATTTGTTGCAGAAATGTAGAGAAAGCCATGTGAATGGAACACACCATAATTTTTATTTTTCTGTCTACTAATAATTGATTAAAATTTATTTACTTCCATTACGAGTGTAGGGACTCACTGGTAATGAAAATAGTTTCGAATTCATTAGGCTTTTCACTATTATCGCTGGCCTTATTCTTCAGATGACCCATTCCACATGCTGTGATATGTATTGTCTACCCTGAAATATGTCTAGTTTGCTTTCCCTATCACGTACATATGGTGACTGATTTATTGTATTCCCCTAAACATTACTTATTGAGACTGCTCAAATATTATATACTTTGAAATTCCTGAATCTTAAAATACGTTAGTAAAAGTTCCACATGTGTGTGTGTTTCGTTATATTTTATTTTTCAAAAAATGGTAGCGATTTTTAAAGCACATTTAAGTTATTTACGTTACTAATAAAACGCCAGGCTGGGAATACCTCATTAACCAGCCCAGAGGAGCATGAGTTTCCAGCCAGGTACCCCCCTGCAATACTGTACCCCACACATAATGCATTATGGGGGATACAGCGGTCGGATGATATTTGGCCCGACTTCGAGCTGTTACCCCACGGAGTTTACTTTTTAGTAATAACGTAGTTATTTATGCAACGATCCTATAATGGTAGTTATTAGGATACGATTCAGAAGTAATGTTCGACGTGAACGAAGTGAGCATTAAAAAAACCCATGAGTGTTCTAATGGTCATTATATGAGAGTTGCATAAATACGTTTTTCTACATGTAGATATACAATAAATATTTAATATCTATATATGCTACATACGTAAAATGAACTCCGCCGACCGCTATGCGTATTGTACGCATGCGTCTATAACAAATGAAATTCGATTCACGGTGATAGTTGATTTGCAAGATGTAGACTGAGGTATTTTGACCTTGTGATAATGATATGGAATTTAGTTACACGCCTCCTGATATAAGAGAGGAGGTGAGTAATGTTGTTAACAATTTACTTCCACAAAAATAAAAAAGATATATGAAATATTATATGATAAATTCAGCTTCATTCTCAAAAACTATCCACATAGTTTACTTTGAACAAATGTCAAAAACAATGAAATCCCAATCTTGTAGACAAATTATTCAGTAATGAAAACTACTCTGAATGTGAAACATAGAATTGAAATATTCCAATAAGTATAAAAAACCCTGTAAAAACAAATATTCTGGTTGGAAGTAGAACTAGCGCGCATGCCTTGTGTTATTGATTTTTTCGTCTCTGTGATGCCAATATCATGATCTACTTTGCTCTGCTTACTTAATATTATGAGTTTAGATTCGAAAATAATTATATATTCTTATACCTATTTCTTATATATAATTAAATATTCTTGGAGGTTATTGTACGCTAAGATGCTTCTGCAATTTTATGCAGATTAACAGGCAGTGAACAGCCATTAGTAGGGCAGCGCGTAAGCGTGAAAATCTATATCGAAATGAAAGTCTGTATGGAAATGGTTATCATTTCGATATATTTTTAACAGTAAATGAACACTTTTAAGTATATGAGTATAAAAGCGTATATTTATACTTTTCTGCAAATCGCATTGAAAACTTAATCATTCTAAATTACTGCTTAATTTCGCATAGCTAGTAAACCTCAAGTCATTTAAAAAGTTTACTATACAAAAGATATACCTCATCAAAACACAGAATTTGCAACACGTTTTTGTATTAACTGCTTCCAAAATATTCGTTGTTATTGGTTTGAAATTCCAATACTTTATACAACGCTCAAAGCATTACTCCTTTGTTCCTTGTGATGTTATGCAAAGAGTGCAATTTAAAAGCCAGCTATCTGTTCGCTTTCAACTTTCTGTCCTCTATAGCTACATTAGAACCATTTCAAATGCAGCTATAATGAAACCATTTCTCCAAACCTACATCTCTCGATAAGCATTAGACAGAATAGAGACTAATTTGTAAAGGGGATATAAAAATAAAGGATAGTTTATTCAAACTCAGCTAAACATAGCATATTAAATCATATTTTGCTTTCTCTACGCGTAATGTGTGCATAGTGTATAGAGAAGGTATTGTAATTCACCCAAAAATTCGATGCTGAGATTTCACCGGAAATATATGTTTTGGGACACCGTAAATCCAAAAAGAGAATTAAAAAAAAACTGTGTGTGTCTATGTATGTGTATGTATGTGGGCAGCATAACTCAAAAACTAAAGAGTCCATAAATATCAAACTTGATATTTCAGTTAATTATATTCCAAGGACGCAACACGAAAATCCCCCCCCTCCAACTACCCTTTACATGGGAAAATGTTCAAAAATTTTGATTTCTGAAAATTGGCTGTAACGGTTTTGATTAAAATATCTGAAATTTAAGATATTGATATGACAAATAAAATGCATCTCTTTAATTTTCTGGGAATAGCTTCTGAAAACAGATGAATTTTGCGGAATTTTGCATAACTGGTAAACCGTAAAAGACAGACAAAAACTTACCACACAAAAAATGTAGAGGTCGTTAAAACACACAATTTATGTAATATACGTTTTTTCGTGGAGTTGACTATTTTTGAGATATTCCTTGTTATTAGTTTCAGCTTTAAAATACTTAAGACTTTTCTCACACGGAAAGTTGTAAACTCTTAGCCCTGCATAGAAACGGATTTTAACCACATGAACCAGCTTTTAAAATATTAAACTATCACTTTAGGCTAGTGTATTCCCTTATTTTCCTTCTACTTACAAGGAAGCAAGTAATTAAGACAACTTCTGCTAATGTTTATCTCGAGTATCAGAGTAGATAGAAGAACATTCTTTTTAACAGTAATTTGTTACAGCGATGTATATAAAGTCATGTGAATGGTACACATTCTTTCTTTTTAGTTCTAGATTTTTTATTTCATCGTACAAAGCAATTTCCTACTGTTTGTATGCAGCTGTATATCTCGCTTATATCTCATGTTTAGTCTGATAGCTCCACTGAATGTTGACATAATTCATATTGGCTTTCTTTGTACAAAATATAGGACCCAATGGTTCCAAACTGATTTTACAGAAAGTCAATGGAAGTCACTCACCGCTGACACAGATGACAGTCTCATCGCCAAATATAAGAGACAAGTAGTACACATGTTTATACAACTTCTGAAAATTTTGAACACGTTATTATGTACGAACTAATAGACTAAATGAAAGTGTTAACTCGCACTTACTCATAATCCATCATGTTTCTCTCAGGCATTTTACACATTGTCAGTCTACAGCTTCACGCGCAGCTGTTAAGTGCAAGAAACTTTTTTTTTTTTTTTTTGCTTTAAAAATGTGTTATCGAGAGGAGTGACTCAGGCAGTTACGTCTATGGTCCGCATTCAGGAGATCACGGATTCGATTCTCGTGGCCAGCCTACCTGACACATTGGGAGTTTTACCGGGTCGCCAGATGTAAGCCGGTTCATTAAATCCCCCGAATTTTCCGGACATCCATTTTCTGTTCCCATAATTTCTTAATCCTCTCTCGGGGTTGAAGAACCACACGGCGATGTTCGGCCGGTTCAGGCTGGATGGTGGATTACGCATTATAATACTGGCGGGAACACTCGGTCGGAACGCGCTTTCGGGTTTGGAGCTCCCTCTGGAGGTCTGCCGCGAGCCTAGGGCTGCGTCGGAGGCGTTCCAACTGTAACCATTAGGGACCCCATTCATGCATGCATCCGTTGTCATTCGGATCTCTCCCACCCCCCATTTCTCCCTCCACGAGGTCACGTAAGAGGCAAAGGGCCACATGGGACTGTGCTCTGCCCTAGTGCCCTAGGGGCTTCGTCTGTATGTAATCCTAACACTACAGACCTATAGTGGAGTAACCATGACATATTTATTAGCTTAGAGGGACAATACAATCAATCATGAGTGTCTAATCGCCACTTTAAAATGTTGAGGGTGTACGAGATCCGGAGAAGATGGGACCCAAATCCACCTAATTGGAGATAAACATTTTATGTGAAAAGAGGGAAATTCATCCTTGTGGAAAAATAACTGTTTCCAAGATGCTATCCTGCTCCAATTGTGTCCAAAGGATCATTATCTGTATTTCAAGATATAAAGTGCCTGTGGTAGTGATCGACCCTACTATCAATTAAAGGAACATCCGACATGCGGTTCCCATCACACCTGTAGTGCTAAGAAAGCTGCTTAATTCACCGGTGTATCGCAAAGAATTGCGTCATAGATAGGATGGGATAGATTCCAAAGGGGATTCGACACCTCGACCTTGAAGGTTTTTGTATTATGACCTGCACGAGACACCCGGGAGGAAGGATGAGGCGAGAGAAGTCATAGGGCGGCCTCCCCAAGAAATCACGCAAAGCACAACCGCCTGTCTTCTCTATGGGCTTAGACATCCCACTGGGGAGCCTGACAACCGGAGGCAGACAAGGACGACGAAGTTAACTAGAGAGCTTCCTTTTTTCCTGCCATGCAGCGCCGACATTTAAAACCCCGAAACAGACCAACCAGATGAAGGGTGAAATTAAATGAGAAATGGGGGATGTAATAAACCTTCCCAGAATTTGTCTGGCGATCCGGAGGAACCCCCAAAAACACTTAGATCAAAAGGCTGGCTGCGGGAATCATACCCACGAACTCCCGAATGGAGTCACGCGCTATCGCCTACGTCACTTCCCTCGGTTGTCATATGAAACTGCAATAAGCAATCGTTTGGACAACAGCATGGATTTATACTTTCTCTAGATGTATTATAGTGTATAGAGAAAATATTATATTCCGGCCAAAATTCGATACTGAGATTTCCCATATATTGGTTGAGACTCCCTGAATTCAAAAAATTATTTTTAGGAAAAAGGTTAGTGTATGCGTGTGCGTGTTGGGTATATGTGTCTGTGGACAGCGTAGCTCAAAAAGGTCCGTGTGTGTGTCTGTGAACACTATAACTCAAAAACGAAGAGTTGGTAAAATACCAAACTTGGTATTTATGTTTAGTGTCTTCCAGGGATGCGACACGCAGATTTTGAGAAAAATCTCCCCACCCTAAACTACCATTTACATGAAAAAAATTTCGAAAATTGTTATTTTCTCAAAATTTGCTCTATTGATTTTGATTAACATATCCTATATTAAAGATATTTATATGACACATAAAATATATATCTTGAATTTTTTGGAAATAACCTCCTTCATTCTGAATGAATTTTGCATAACTAGTAAACCGTAAGCGTTAGACAGCAGCTTACTGAAAAAAAATGTAGATCACGTTAAAACACATAATTTATGTCATATACGTTTTTTTCGTTGAAATTAACATTTTTGAGATAATCCTTGTTATTTGCTTTAGATTTCAAATACTTGAATTCTTCTCACACGGAAAGTTGTAAATTCCTGGCCCTGCATAGAAACGGATTGCAACCACATGGCAACCAGCTTCTAAAAGATTTGACTAGCTTTTATTCTAGTGTATTCCCTCATTTATCTTCCATTTAAAAGTAAGCAAGTAATTAAGAAAATTTCTGCTAATGTTTATTTCGATTATCCTAAAGTAGATAGAAGAATAAGCTGTTTAACAATAATTTGCTTCACTGATGTAGATAAAGTCACGTAAATGTAACACATATATTACAAAACCTGGTTAATTAACTTTAATGCAAGACATTAGGAATTTATTTCACTTTTATTTTTGTCACGACACTTTATTTGTAATTTAGATCTGCAATAGTTGAAATAGAGGACATATTAATATTGCATAAGTTGCATAAGTTTTGGCATCAGGACTTAAATACCTTTAAAGCCGTTTGAACACACATCTCAATCTCTAAAAGATTGGCAATGTAACGCATCCGCAAATTAGATAATTGTTTTTGGTGCGTTTATTAGCCGCAAGCTTGCGCGCCTGTCAAATGGAGCATTGAAGAGATAGTCATTTTCAGCTCCCTAAATAAAGTTAGCTTTAAAAAATTGATTATGATGAGTTTATGTTTGTGTTGCATCTTAAAGCTATGCGTAAAAGCTTTAAATGGGTACCCAAAACGCAGTAGAACCCTTCAATTTGAACCTAATATGGATGGTTTACATTTTAGTATGCCTGACTTCTTTTATTATCTTGCTTGGAGCTAAGGAGTGACGGATGCTTTCGCTGATCCATCTTTGTTTCTTGTCCCTCTGCATAGCTTTATAATGCAAACAAACTCATTTTATCAAAGCGAATATCAGGGGAGCCATTAACCTGCCAGATATTTACTGTGACAGATCATCGAGTTCTTTTCTTTCAATAAATAGAATCACAGAAGAATTTAAAACGTAAGCAAGAAAAGCTTTGCTTAAGAATTACACACTCAATATTTTCACTATTTTTGTGGGCATAACCAGAAATTAGCACTTTCTCGACTTCGTACAAAGTACGCAATTAGAGAAGGTATAGCATACCACCCAAAAATTCCATACCGAAATTTCACTGGAAATATGTCTTCTAAGGTCCCCTGTATCCAAAAAAGGCAGTTTTAGAAAATAGCCCGTGTATGTTCGTGTGTGTATATCGGTGTCTGTGAACACGATACCTCAAAAATTAAAAGCCCGTTAAATACCAAAATTGATGTTTAAGTTCAGCACCTTCCAAGAATTCAACATGCAGATTTTAAAAGATACCCCTACCTTTACATGGAAGATTTTTCGAGCTTTTCAATTTTCTTAAAAATGTCTCTCTAATGGTTTTAATTAAAATACCGAATATTAAAGATATTTACATGACAAATAAAATGTATATACTGAATTTCATGGGAATAGCGTCTGAAGTCCTCTTCATTCTAAATGACTTTTGCATAACTGTAAACAGGAAAAATACAAAAAATATTCGTAGATCTCGTTAAAACACGCAGTTTATGGCATACATATTTTTGTAGAGTTTACGATATCCGAGATATTCGCTGTTATTTGTTTAAATTTTAAGATACTTAAACTTTTTCAATCATTTTATAATAATAGTTTTGTTTGCAAAACAGGCAGATATATTCATGGGAATGTTACACTTCAGATTTTTACTTTCTCAAGTGCATATGTAAAATTTACATAGTAAGGGAGATGAAGTACTTCGCCCAAAAATTTTATATTCATATTTAACCTGAAATACATATTCTGAGACCCCCTGAGCCTTAAAAATTAGAAAAAGGTCGTGTGAGCGTGTATGTGGGTGGCAGAATAGCTCAAAAACGAAAAGTTGATTAAATACCAAACTCGGTATTTAAGTTCAGTGTCTTCCAAGGATGCGACATGATTTAAAAAAAAACATCCTCCCAACCGCACTACCCTTCACATGGAACACTTTTCACAAATTTTTATTTTATCAAAAATAGCTATAATGATTTTGATCAAAACTTACTACACAACAAAGTCTGATGTGTTCCATTCATATGATTTTCTGTACTTATGGAAACAAATTATTGTTAAAAGGCGTGTTCATTTGCAGAGATGGTCTTATTACTTGTTTTCTTGTAAGTAGAAGGGAAACAAGGGAATACACTAGGCTAAAGGATAGTCAAATCTTTTAAAAGCTGGTTGCCATGTGGATGAAATTCGTTTCTTTGCATTGCCAGAAGTAGACAAATTCCCGTATATGAAAAGTTTAAGTATTTTAAAACTGAAACAAATAACAAGGAATATCTCAAAAGTAGTAAACTCAATGAAAAAAGTGTACGTGGAATAAATTGCGTGCTTTAAGGGGATTTACATTTTTGATGTAGTGAGGTTTTTCTGTCTCTTACGGTTTTCCAGTTATCAAAATTCAGCAAGAATAAAGCGTTCTTAAGCGGCTATTTCCAAAATTCAAGACATACGTTTTATTTGTCTTGTAAACATATTTAATATATGGCATTTTAATCAAAATGTTATAGCCATGTTTGAGAAAATCAAAATTTTACAATTTTTTTCCATTTAAAGAATAGTTTGGAGTTGGGGGATTTTTCTTAAAATCTTTCTTGGAAGATACTGAACTTAAATAGAAGGTTTGGTATTTTATTGCATTTTCGTTTTTGAGTTATCGTGTGTTCACAGACACACGAATACAGGCGGATGTTTTTCTAAGTTTTGTTTTAGATACAGGGGACCCTAAAACGTGTATTTTCGGTGAAAGCTTCGTTACAGAATTTTTGTGGAATACAATATCTTATCTAGACTCTATGTACATAGTACATGCAGAGAAAGTAAAAAAAATAATAGAAGGGCAACATAAAACGAGTATTTCTGCTAAAATCTCAGTATCGAATTTTGGTGTGGAATAAAATGCCTCCTCTACCCATATGCTGTGTACTAAGTGGAGAAAGTAAGTATCAATAATAGACTATAGAGCAGGTGAACCATTTTAGCTACTTAGGATGCGAAATTGGCTGTTAATAGAGTATATAATATTAGCAATAAAATATGTACATTTCAGGAAATATGTGTAACGATTAATAGAATAATCCCAAATTAAGTAATTAAAGAGACCAAACTAAAGTTATATAAAGTATATATATATATATATATATATATACTTACTCCATCATATGGAAGCGAAGCTTGGATACCAACCAAATGACAGAAAAAGAATTTGGAGCTTCAGAAATGAAATTAAAAGGATGTACAAAACGTTTCATATTAGAAATTGAAGTATAAGAGATAAACTGAGAATATTTTAAATAAATTAAAATTAAAATCTTTTAAAATCAATGGAAGGAACATTTTTTGATAGTGTTTAACGCCCTTTTGTATTACTTGTTGCACCGCAGGCGATGACACTGGTGATACATGGTACCACACCGGTGGATTGCGATGGCGGGGGAAACTGGAAAACCCGCAGAAAAACCACCCTGGCGCCGCTTTATCTATGAAAATCCCACATGCGGTCTCTTGGGAACGAACTCGGACCGTTTAGGAGAGAAGCGAGTGGCCACAGCGGAGCCAATGAAAGGAACATGCTAAGAGAATGCCTGACCCTAGATTCACAACGCAAATAATGAAATGCAATCCTAAAGTAAATAGATCGGTGGTAAGATCCCGGAAATGAAGGCGGAACAGGCAATTAATATCTTCTACCATAAAGTGAATAAATAATAATAATAATAATAATAATAATAATAATAATAATAATAGTATATTGAAATGAATCTATTCGGAGATACTAGCAATTGATGGCCATTGTTAGCAACATCTTTGGCAAAAAAAATGAGGAAACAATGTTGCTCGATTAATCTGCTTGTCTTTTGATTTCGATAGAACTGAGAAGACCTTTAACCTTATGTTGAACAGTTTAAGAATTACACCTTTAGAGACTCAATATTAATTTTTTAAAGAAAATTATTGATGTAGTCTCACTATATTCTAGTTTTCATTAACCTATAACCACATTTCTTATTGGGAATTACAAACTGTTTTAAAATGTTAAATCTATGTGTTCACTACAAATGAAGATAAATTATTTTGACCGTAAACATAGTTCCCTAAGTTTATTTTAAAAATTAGCACAACCAGTAAATCATGAGTTCAATATAAATGAGTTTATTTCCTCAACTAAAACTTTTAAGGACACCAAACACGCTCTATTTATTTTAAACTAATCTTCACAAACACTGAAAACATAAGAAGTGAGTTGAGTTGATTGTTACACATTTCCATTACTTACATTCTCCATCCTTTGCTAACTTGGAAATAGGTTAAAATCAACTCAAATCAATACTTAACTTATAATATACATTACTGTCCAAAAATCCTCATCATTTAAAGTAAGTGAGAAATAGTTTCATAAGTTTCCTTGTTAATTTATTTTATTAAAATGGATTATATTTGTATTATCAGGAGGAATTGTAGTGCAACTTTTTCTGAGAATAAGCATATACCCATTTGGAACCAAGTCTGTTTAAGTTGCATTTCAAGATTAACTTTTGAATATACCAGAAAATGAATATATAAGTACTTCCAATTCTTCCCAAGTATATAAGACTCCACTGATATAAAATTTAGAAAATGTGTATGGCTCATAATTCATCAGTGCGCTCACCTTCATGGTTCCTGAACCTCTTCATCTGCATTGTTTTCACTCTTTTCATTGCCACTTGTTGACACATATTCATGATACTTCCGTTTTCATTGACTTGTCGGGTATTATAAACATCGTGTACGTGTTATCTCTTCATGTATAACTTTTTTGTTATTTTTTTCTTATATAATAAACTAACGATAATTTTTCAGGAAAAAACACAGCACCATTTTATCGGCATTTAAGATATAAGGATTTAAAGTTTTACAAAATGAAACATATCAACAGGACAAAAATGCTCAACAGTCTTTTACTTCTGACAAAACAAATGCTTTTAGTGCAATTATAGCAACAGATGAAAATCAAATACAGCAAAACCCGTCCAATTTCATTAATGGTTTTTATTATGATAGGAAGTACATTTTCAATATACACATATATATTGCTTGTATTAAAATATGCTTTACAAACAAGATTTCGAATTTTTCGGATTTTTTTTCAAAAAGTTGTAGCAACAATTTTGATTAAAGTTCGGTATCTTTAATATATAGCCACACATGACAAATGGAATGTACTCTATAACTTCATTATTTACATGTGAATTTCTCTCTATTCAAAAAAAAAACATTGTATAGTTCTTATAACCGTAAACCATAAAAGAATCAAAAGCGTACTAAAATGTACGGATTTTTAAAACACACAAGTTATTATAAATAAATATCTATGGAATTATAATATCCCATTTCGTTTTTATTGGTATTTACGCTTTTTCATTTTAGTGCTTTAGGTATTCAGTTATTTCCCGCGATGTCAATCAAAAAGTGTATTCATTTCTATGTAGCGACCCAGATTGTAAACCTCTAATTCTCGTCAAAGGGTTATCTTGGTTAACATAATTAGATAGGAAACAATCTTATTGTTACCCTCACATAGCTTTCTCTAACTGTTCTGCAAACTTCTTACAAAAGATTCCTCTTTCTAAACCATGGTAATCGTGCTGCATTAGCAGAAGTACTTATTTCTTGGCTCCTTTTAAGTAGAAGGGAACTAACGGAATGCACTAGGCTAAAGCGGTAGGCAAGTCTTTTTAAGTGTTATGCGATTGTCATTGCAACTTGCTTCTTTGCTTAGCCAGGAGTGGAACAAAAGATCAACGGATTTTAAAATTTAAATCAATAACAAGAAATATCTTTGAACCGGTCAACTCTACAACAAAAATGCATATGATATAAATCGTGTGTTTTAACGATATCTAATTTTTTGAGTGATAAGTTTTTGCCTATCTCTTAAGGTTTAGCAGTTGTACAAGATACAGAAAAAATTCTTCAGAACGAACAGGTATTCAGAATAAATTCCCAGAAAATTAAAGATAAACGTTTTATTTAGATGTAAATATCTATAATATACGATGTTTTAATCAAAATTATTAGAGCCATTTTTGAGAAACACAAAATTTTCAAAAACTGTGTCATGTCCTGTGAATCCCCCACTAACGGCGTGGGGGATTTTTTTTTTGAAAATCTCCCTGTCGCATCCTTGGAAGATAATATACCAAGTTTGGAATTTGTAGTTTTTGTGCTATGCTGTCCACAGACACACACATGGACATTTTCCTAAAAATGTATTTTTTAATTCAGAGGGTCTCAAAACATATTTCCGGTAAGATATCGATATCGAATTTTTAGTTGGAATACAATTGGTACCCTCCCTATACACTATACCCACAGTACGTGTACAGCAAGTAAAATATATATCTTGTTAAAACACACAATTTATTCCCTATACATTTTTGTACAGTTAACCATTTCCAAGATATTTCTTGTTACTGGTTTCAATTTTAAACTATTTAAGATTTTTCAAACGGAAGGTATCTTTCTTTAATACCTCTTTTGTTTTACTCCTAATCACGCAAAGAGAATCGAATTCATTTGTTTCATGGTGATTGTTTTTAAAATGTTGATTATTGCGTTAACCTTATTTCCCATTTTGCTTACAAGGAACCAAGTAATAAAACAACTTATGCTAATGTTTAGCTCGTTTATCATGATTCTGAAATAATAATATTTTGTAAGCATTGTCTGTTTGTAGAATAGATAGAGAAAGTCATATGAATGGAACACATCAGATTTTTAGAAAATGGTGTATGTATGTGTGTGTGCGTGAGTCTGTGAACAGAATAACTCAAAATTCGGTCAAATACCAATCTTGATATTTAAGTTCAGCATCTTCCAAAGATGCCACACATAGAAACTGCTCAAACCTTTAAGTGGAAAATTGTTTACTATCTCAAAAAAGGCTCAAATAATTTTTATTAAAGTACCGTATATTAAAGATTTTTACATCACTAATAAAATGTTTGTAGCCCGCCTGGGTAGTGTGGTGGTAGCGTGTCTGCTTCACATTCAAAAGGTCGTGAGTTCGAATCTCGCTTAGGGTAAGTTACCCGGATAAGGTTTTTTAGGGGGTTTCCCTTATCCTGAGAAGACGAATGTCAAGTAAATTAAGCTCCATGGACCCCAAGATCATTTCAGCATCAATTCACCAATTTCATTCAGAACCCGATATGACCACCAGGTTAAAGGACGTTAAGCTAAAAAAAAATGTTTATCTTATATTTTCTGATAATAGCTTCTGAAGTCCTCTTCATTTTGAATGGATTTTGCCTGATGGATAAACAGTAGGAGATAGACCAAAACTTACTACACAAGCATTTAAATATTGTTAAAACACACAACTTATGTCATATCATTTTTTGTACAGTTAACGATTTCCGTGATATTCCATGTTATTGGTTTCAATTTTGAAATACTTATTCTTTTCTGAAACAGGAAGTCTTCATATGCTTTCTTTTGTTTTACTCTTGCACATGCAAAGAGATTTGCATAGCCAAAAATCTTAAAAGTCCATTGTGTTCCCATATTTATCTTTTACTTACAAGGAACTAAGTAATAATAAGACTATATATGTTAACAAGTATCTCGATTAGTATAAAGTAGATGAATAGTTTGTAGAACAGGTAGGGAAAGTCATGTGAATGAAATACATAGGATCTTTAGAAAAAGGTCCGTGTGTTTGTTAACATCATGCATCAATAAAGAAGATTCAGTTTAAGTACCTAACTTGGTATTTAAGTTAGTATTTTCCAAGATGCAAAATGAAGATTTTCAGGAAAATTCCCCTACCACAATCTATTTACATGGAACATTTTCGAAATGTTGCTGTAACGATTTTGAGAACATTTTCATATATTAAATACATTGAAATGGAAAATGAAACGTATATCTTTGTGGGAATATTCTCTAAAACCTTCTTCATTATGGAGGACATTTGCAAAACCGGTTAACCTTAAGAGATGGATAAAATCGTACTACACCAAAATTGGATAGCTCGTTAAATTACACAATTTATATCAGATACATTTTTGTGGAGTTAACCATTTCAGAGATATTCTTTGTTACTTGTACTTTTTTTCAAAGTCCCTCCTGTTGAGTTTACTCCCGGCCATGCAAGGAGAACTGGATTTCCAGCTCATCACATAGCGACCAGCTTTTTAAATGTGTGACTCTCGCTTTAGGCCAGTGCATTTCCTTATTACTCTTCTACTTACAAGGAAGGAAGTAATAAAACCATTTCTGCTAATGTTTATCTCAATTAGCAGGAAGTAGATAGAAGACTACTCTTTTGAAGATTGGTTTATTTGCATGAAGGTAGAGAAATTCATATGAATGGAACGCATAACATTTTTAATTTCTATATCACTTACATTGTACAGAGGTACAAAAGGTTTGGCAATCCACCCAAAAACTCGATATCGAGATTTCACTAAAAATTCACGTGATAAGGTCCCCTGAATAAAAAATCTGATGTGCGCCATTCACATGACTTTCTCTAGCTCTCTGTAGCAAATTATTATTAATAAGCTTAGATGAACATTAGCAGAAACGGGCTTACTACTTAGTTCCTTATAGGTATAAGATAAACAAGGAGATACAATAGGCAAGAGTAAAATGCTTTAAAATGTGGTTGCTATGGTATTCAAATCCGATTCTTTGCGTGGCCAGGTGTTGATAAGTTACCGTATGAGAGAAGTATTTAGTACTTAAAAACTGAAATCAATAACAAGGAATATCTTAAAAACGGACAACTCCAGGAAGTAATGCATGTAACATAAATCGTGTGCTTTAACGAGCTCTACATTTTTGTGTGGTATGTTTTTGTCTATCTCTTTCGGTTTACCAGATATGCATAATTTCGCAACATTTAGTCAGATTAAAGATGTCTTAGATGCTATTCCCAGAAGATTGAAGAAATACATTTTGTTTTGTTATGTAAATATCTTTACTACTATAATATATTTTAAACAAAATGTTAGAGCCATTTTTGAGAAAATAAAAAGTTCCGAACATTTTTCCATGTAAAGGGTAGTTGGGGTGGGAATTTTCTTGAAATCTTCGTGTCGTATCCTTGGAGGATACTGAATTTTAATACTAAGTCTGGAATTTAACGGACTTTTGGTTTTTAACTATACTGTCCATAGACGCACACACACACGTACACTCGTACCTTTTTCCAAAAATGCTTTTTTTTTTTTTTTAATTCTGAGGGTCCTAAAACATGTATTTCAGTGAAATCTCGGTATCGAATTTTTGGGTCCAATGGAATAACTTCTCTATACACTATGTACACAGTATGTGTAGAGAAAGTAAAAATGCTATTTCAGAAAGCGGTGTGTGTGCGTGTATATGAAATAGGTAAATTATTATGTGTATAATAAGATATACCTTTTTGAAGTAAGAATTTATCTCTTAAAGATTACCGGTTATGCAAAACCTTCTTAGAATGAAGAGGCTATTGCCACAAAATTCAAGATGTACATTTCATTTTCATGAATATATCTTAAAGCATATTACATAAAAATCTTTAGAGCCACTTCTGCGAAAGTAATAATTTTCGAAAAATACTCCATCCAAGCATACTTGTGTGATGGGTTTAACAATTCCTGTCCATACAAAGGAATTTCAGTCACATAGCAACCAACTTTTGACTATCACTTTAACCAATTAGTACTCCCTTGTTTCGCTTCTACTTACAAGGAAGCAAGTAATAATTTCTGCTGATTTTTTTCTAGATTAGTATGAAGAAAATAGAAGCATAAGCTTTTTAACAATAATTTGTTGCAGAGATATTGAGAAAGTAATGTGATAGGAACACATCAGATTTTTAGTTTTGAGTTATTGTGCACGGCGACATTTTTCTTAAATGCACTTTTTTGGATTCAGAGAACCAAAACACGTGTATATTCGTGAAATCTCTAAATAGAATTTATGGTAGCAGTGTTTGTTAGAGAAAGTAAAAAGAAGACTAAGGAAATTAATCCTGTAATAAACGTATTAATTATACCTATTTGAATACCTGTGTGCCTATCTGGCTAGCTTGGTGCCAATATCTGCTGTGGTGGGACCATATATTGTTTCACTGGTGTGGAAGGACCACAATTGATCCGAAGTATGGTTCATCTACGTGCTTTTGAATTTCTTCTAAAGCCATTTATTACATTTAAGAGAGTTTTGGAGTACGAAAAATCGATTAGTGTTAACTCAAGGATAACTCATTTTCACAAATTTATAACTGTAAACTATTGCCAAGCAATAATTTCAAATCTGACGGTACGACTTTTGACGTGAATTGCAACAACATGCAAATGAAACTAATAAAGGTCAATAAGTCAAAAACATGTTGCAATGCTTCAGTCATTCAAAACTGATGCACTATCTAATTTATGTGTACTAATTCATACAATTATTATTTTACAATGATTTCCTAAACCCATTATTATTTTAAGGAAAAAGGTCCGTGTGTGCGTGTGTGTCTGTGGACAGCATAGCTCGAAACATAAAAGACCGTTAAATACCAAACTTGGTATTTAGGTTTGGTATTTTCCAAAGATGGGACCCGAAGATTTGCAACAAAATACCCCCACCCGAAACTACCCTTTACATGTAAAAAAATTCGAACATTTTGATTTTCTCAAAAATGGCTATAACGATGTAATAATAATCTCTTACATTTAAGATATTTACATGACAAATAATGTGTACGTCTTGAATTTTCTGGGAATAGCCTCTAAAGACCTCTTTATTTTGGATGATTTTTATTAATTTTTGCATAACTAGTAAACCGTAAAAGATAGACAAAACTTACTACACAAAAAGTGTAGATCACGATAAAACATACAATTTATGTCATATACATTCTTTTTCGTGGAGCTGGCCGTTTTCGAGATATTCGCTGTTAATGATTTCATTTTTAAGATACTTAAACTTGTCAACGCCTGGTCACGCAAAGAAACGGATTTCAATCCCATAGCAACCACATTTTAAAACATTTGGGTCTTGCTTTAGCCTAGTTTATTCCCTTATTTCCCTTCTACTTATAAAGGAACTAAGTAATCAGACCGTTTTTGCCAATATTTAGCATTAAATAGAAGAATAATCTTATTAACAATAATTTGTTACAGAAATGTAGAAAAAATGTGATGTGTTCCATTCACTTGATTTTTTCTAAATCTCTGCAACAAATTATTGTTAACAAGCTTATGCTTCTATTTACTTCATGCTAATCGAGAAACACTTAGCGGAAATAGTCTTGTTACTTGCTTCCTTGTAAGTAGAAGCAAAATAAGGGAGTACCATAGGTTAAAGTGATAGTCAAAAGCTGGTTGCTATGTGACTGAAGTTCCTTTGTTTGTATGAACAGAGGTTGACAAATTCCTGTGAGAGAAAAGCATACGTTTTTCAAAGCAAACCAAAAACAAGGAATATCTAAAAAACGATAAACTACACGAAACAAATGTATATAACATAAATTGTGTTTTTTAATGTGCTCTACATTTTTTGTGTGGTAACTTTTTCTCCATCTCTTACGGTTTAACAGTTATGCTAAATTTCGTAAAATTCATTCCAAAGTGGTCTTCAGAGGATATTACCAGAAAATTCAAGATATACATTTTATTTTTCTGGTATATATCTTTAATATAAGATATTTTAATGAAAATCGTTAGAGCCATTTTTTAGAAAATCAAAATTTTTGAAAAATTTTCCATGTAAAGGGTAGTTGGGAGTAGGAGGATTTTGTTGAAAATCTTCGTGTCGCATCATTGGAAGATACTGAACTTAAATACCAAGTTTTTGAGCTATGCTGCCCACAGACACACACACACATACACACAGACACACACACGGACATTTTTCTAAAGATTTTTTTTTTTTTTTATTCAGGGTGTCCTAAAACATGTATTTCCGGTGAAATCTCGGTAAGGAATTTTTGGTTGCATTACAATACCTTCTCTATACACTATGTAGATAGTACGTGCATGGAGCACATAAGATTTTATTTAATTAAATAACTCTTGCAAAGTATTTTTATTAGAACAACGAATTTAGACAGGATTTTAAAAATTTAAATAACTGTTCAAACTGGTATTTTGAAACATGGCATTATTACAATGTTATTCTGTATAATAAAGGCATGCATTTCTTCAATAGGATGTCTGAATGATATTTGGATGTCTTTCAAATACTTTGGATTTTCCAATTTTCCCAAATACATTATTAACCTTGTGTTTGTAACAGCTGCGAGGAACAAAAGTCACGTTGACTGACGTATCGTCTTTATAATGCAATAGAACTGTGTACTGTCAAATGAGGAATAATAATAAGTAATATATGAACAATAGCAATAATAAATTATACAAATAACATTACTTTATATTGGAATAAAAGGAGACTTGAAATTAGATATATTTTAGTTAAAATAAAGCTTACGCAAATCAGTAGCTTCAACGTTAGTGGGAGGAGATGTGATATCTGGTTGTCCATCACTGTAGGCTATCTGCCAATAATTATATTCACTTTATTTCTCTTAGCAAACCTAAATCAAATTTCTAGCAGTAATCTATGAAAGCTGGATCTCTTCAAAGAAAGCAGCACAGCATCACTGTTTACAGAATTTCATATTTTATCGATTCATTGCTAAAGAAAATGTTTTACCCTTTCCTACATATAGAACTTTTGGCAAAACCGTCTGCTCTTTCTGATTCTGACTTACACCTGTTATTCTCCCTTGGTTTACGCAATGTTTTTACATGCATATATAATGCCCAATTAGGAAACACCGGTATATTCTACAGTTGGTTTAACAACGACAACTGAATTCTGCTGCATTAGTTTGTTAAAAATATTCAACTCAAGTCGCTTCTAGCTAATTTTAACGTATTGCCTTCTCTATTTCTCATTCATTGCCATTTACCAAACTAATACATCTTGTAAGCAGCCATGCATGTTTATCTTCCTGCTGATGCTCATCATTGTCATAGAATGCAGAAGAGGGATGAGCGATACCGAACAGAATTAAACGCAATCTACGTTTTTACTTTCTCTACGCGTACTATGTACATAGTGTGTAGAGAAGGTATTGCATTCCACCCAAAAACTCGATACCGGGATTTCCCCGGAAATACACGTTTAAGGTTTCCAAAAAAAAAAAAAGCATTTTTGGATAAGGTCCGCGTATGTGTGTGTGTGTGTGTGTATGTGTCCGCGTGTCTTTGAACACGATAACTCAAAAACGGGAAGTTGGTAAAATACCAAACTTGGTACTTAAGTTTAGTTCCAAAGATGCGACACGAAGATTTTGAGAAAAATCTCACCACCCCAAATTACCCTTTACATGGAAAAATTTGGAACATGTTGGTGATTTTGATTCAGATACCGTACATTAATGATATTTAAATGGCAAATAAAATGTATATCTTGAATTTTTGGGGAATAGCCTCTAAAGACCTCTTTCATTCTGAATGAATTTAACTGGTAAACCGTAGGAGATAGACGGAAACTTACTACACAAAAACGAAGATCACGTTAAAACACACAATTTGTTATATAGTTTTTTACATGAAATTGACTATTTTTAAAATATTCCTTGTTTTTTGTTTCAGATTTAGAATACTTAAAATGTTTCTTACACGGAAAGTTGTGTACTCCTGGCCCTGCATAGAAACGTATTTTAAGCACATGGCAACCAGGTTTAAAGAGAACTGACAGTCGTTTTAGCCTAGTGAATTCCCTTATTTTCCTTCTACTTGCAAGGAAGCTAGCAATTAAGAACATTTTGCTTATGCTTATTTCGATTATCATATAGTAGTAGATAGAAGAATATGCTTTTTAACAATAATTTGTTATAGCAATGCAGAGAAAGTCATGTGAATGGAACACATAAGCTACTACTCATATAATTTACTATTTCAAAAGTGAATCTTGTGTGATTATCATACCTCTTGAAAATCCACAGATAATTATTCGAATTTAAGATACTACATGGTATCCTTAGTTTCCCACGCATCGAAGTCTAATTAATAACGTTATGTGTTTACAGCAAGTTTGGTTCTAAGAGTGGAGCTAGCAATAGTTCACAGTAGCCATACTATTTTCTCTACTTAGTACATAATAGAGAGGCAGACAAGGTATTGCGTTCCACCAAAAGGTACGATACAGCGATTTCACTAGAAATACAAATTTTAGAGTCAACTGTATGCAAAAATAACATTTTTAGGAAAAGGTGATGTTTGTACTCTATGTGTGTCTTCGCGCGCGTGTCTATATATCTGAGTACAAGGTAATTCAAAAACTAGAAGTTGGTTAGGTACTAAACTTAATAATTAAGTTCAGCATCTTTAAAGGATGCAACACGAAGATTTTTAAGATAATACCTCCACCCAAAACTACCGTTTATGTGGAAAACGTTTCAAGGTTTTTGATTTTCTCAAAACGGCTCTAACGATGTTGGTTAAAATATCGTAAAATAAAGATATTTACCTGACAAATAAAACGCATATTCGAAATTTACGGGGAATAGCCTCTGAAGACCTCTTCCATCTGGATGGCTTTTGCATAACGGGTTGGCCGTAAGAGATACAAAAATTACTACACAAACATTTAGATCTGGTTAAAACACACAATTTATGTAATATACATTTTTTGCAGAGTTAACCATTTTCGAGATGTTCGTTATTATTTGCTTCAATTTTAAAATAATTAAAACTTTTCTCAAATGGGAATTTGGCACTGCTGTTTGTATTGTTTTACTGCAGGACATGCAAAGAGAACCGAATGTCTATCACACACATACACACACACAATACACACAATACACACATACATATATATAACATTTGAGTGTTTTTAAAGTTTACTTATCATTCGAAATACATGTTTGCCTTCTTACGCACATGATATGTGAACAATTGTGTTTAATCACCGTGTCACTCATGTAACCACGTCTGTATTATTTCATCTGAGATTATTTATAATAAAATTCTTATCGCGAATAACAATATAATTCATTATGTGAGTACTATGAAATAAAATGAATTATTTAGTCATCCCGGACAGAGATAACCGTAGATTTTTATTTCTCCCTTGTGTACGGATCTCAGCCCTGAGCGTTAACGATAAAACTGTTCAGAAATAGAAAAAAAGTTGGATTAACTCTAAAGGTCAAGACCTGAAATGACAAAAACAGGAATAAAAAGCCTTGACGACGTAATAACAAGACGGTGAAGACTTATGGGGGAGAGCGCATCTAAGTAAAGGGCGAGGAGGCAGCAGATGCAATAAGACACTTGGCCGTTGAAGAATTCAAGAAGTAATTAGGGACAGCTTGGGAATCTAATGCACACTTAAGGCTGAGAGTGGTGTATGTATCGTTTTAAATATCTGTTGTTATAATGGAAATTGATTAATCGTGTGTGTCCGTTTGTTCTACATCTTGCCGAATTATTTGTCGTGTTACATTACTTTCTCTATCCACGCTATTATTTACTTTATTTTTCTACAAATTATTCAAAAAAAGAGCTTGTTAATATATTTCCGGACATTCAAATGTTTAAATGCAGGTCGCTATAATATCCCTTGATATGGTATATGTTTTGCAGGAGAAAACGAAAAACAAGTAAACGGTACTGAAAGTGTAAAATAACAACTGCAAGTATTTTAAAAAATATTAATCTTAGATAAACAGGGCCAAACAAAAGATAATAAAACAGGCTAATAAAATCTTAAGATACAAGTTGTGTCCTTTAATAAGGTCTAAATTTTGTGCAAGTCCATTTTTGACTCTATTTCTCAAGCAATATATAAGTCCAAAATCTGAAAAGGATCTCATTGACAGTTTAGAAAAAAAATCAAGGTATACTTTTATTTGCCAACACACACACACACTATGCATATATACTTGGAATAAAAACCAACTATCGTTTTTGTGGTGCTGAAAATGAGTGAAATATTTTCCTAGTAATGTATTGCTTGTAGGACAGAAATACCTAAAACTCTTAGATTTATTTTTCTGGAATTGAATACGTTTTAGAGTGTGTGTGTGTGTGTGTGTGTGTGTGTGTGTGTGTGTGTGTGTGTGAGTTAGAGGGAGTGAGAGGGAGAATGTACTTTTTCTAGCTTGTGTTCAAAAATGTCAGTAATTACAAATCGTTATATGTGCCCTAAGACTGTTTATATGCTTCGCAGGTTGAGAATCCTTATTCTAGCTACAGCTTCCGGTACACTCACTATAAGAAAACTTGCATATAAATACAACTTAATCTCAAAACGGAGCTGTGTTTGAATATTTTTAAGATTTACTCACTTTAATAATGAATCTGTGTTTTGCTCCTCTTATACTGTCACAATGATCAACTAATCCTCAGAAACATACCAAGGCCGCGCCGTGGCTGAGTGGTTAGACCACTCGCCTCTCACTTAGACGGCCCGGGCTCAATCCCAAGCGACCGCATGTGAGATTTGTGGTGGACAAAGCGGCGCTGGGGCGGCTTTTCCCCGGGTTCTCCGGTTTACCCGCCATCGTATTCAACCGGTGCTCCATCTTCATTCGTGTGTGACCGCCTGCGGTGCTATAAGTAGTTAAAGCGGGCGTGAATCACTAAAAAAAAAAAAAAAAAAAAAACAAAAAAAACATACACCAAGGTGCCTACTCGCATTCGGAGAGTCCCGGGTTCAATACACGACGCATGGGTTTTTTCCTGTTTTTCAGGGGGTCACAGGGTGAATGCTGAAGTGCTTCCTTCCATTTCATGAATTTTATCTCCCTGCATATCACTAGTCTCTTTCAGGTTATGAAGCGTTGGTGATGGTGCTGTAGCTCGGCATGGAAGGGAAAATGGATGATCTCTGAATGTCTCACCTTCCATCGACCTTCGGCTGGTTGCTGGTATAAGGACCAACCCTTGGAGGCATTGGGCCCTTTGCGAATGGGTTCCCGTGCTGTCGGAGGGTCTAATCAATAGGGACCATGTCATTACTGAGTCGTCGCTCATTGCTCCGGCCACCCGGTGTCTCTCCCTCCCGACCCTTCCGGTGGCACGCTGTTCGTGGGCATAGGCAAAATAACCTCACCGGTTCGGGATCGAGTCCCCACCAGTCTACCTCCTGGGTAACCAACTATCTAATTATATTCATAATGAATGTGTTTAAATGCACGTTAATAATGGCCAGTGAACGAATTTGTGCTAAAACTTGAAAATGTTACATTTTTTATCTACTAAAATGAAAAATATTCATAAAATGCAAAAAATAGTTTTATTCGGTATTAAAAATTACTTATGTTAAAAGTCACTAGCGAAACATGATTTTTAGTGTCCTTTAACCTGCTAGGTCATATGGACGACGAATTAATGACATGGGTGAAATTATGCTCACATGAGCCCAAAGTCCATTGAGCGTAAAGTCATCCGAAATTTCTTCTCGGGATAAGAGAAGTCCCAGAAAAATCTGATGTGTTCCATTCACATGACTTTTTCTGCATCTCTGTAACAAATTATTAAGAAGCTTAAATTTCGTCTACTTCATGCTAATCGAGATGAGCATTAACAGAGCAATCTTTCTTGTAAGTAGAAGGGAAATAATGGAATACACTAGGCTAAAATGAGAGTAAAATCGTTTAAAAGCTGGTTGCCATGTGGTTGAAACCCGTTTGTTTGCATTGCCAGGAAGTGACAAATTCCCGCATGTGAAAACTTTATGGTCAACTTCGCGAGAAAAAAATTATTGACATAAATTGCATGTCAACGAGATCTACAAATTTTGTGTAAGTTTTTCTCTATCTCTTACGGTTTACTAGTTATGCAAAATCCAGCAAAATTCGTCTAGAATAAAGAGGTCTTCAGAAGTTATTCCCAGAAAATTCAAGATATGCATTTTATTTGTCGTGTAAATATCTTTAATATAAGGTATTTTAATCAAAATCGTTAGTCATTTTTGAGAAAATTTAAATGTTAGAAAAAATTATTCCATATAAAGGTTAGTTTGGGGTGGGAGGATTTTTCTCAAAATCTTCGTGTCGCAACCTTGGAAGACGCTAAACTTAAATACCAAGTTTGGTATTTTACCGACTTTTCATTTTTGAGTTATCGTTTTCACAGACTCGCGGACACACAGGCCTTTTTCTAAGTGATTTTATCGGATGCAGGGGACCCAAAAACGTCTATTTCCGGTGAAATTTCGGCATCGCATTTTTGGGTGGAATACCATACCTTCTCTATACATTATGTACATTATACGTGTAGAGAAATAGAAATACCTTATCCGGGAAACTTATCCGAACCGAGATTCGAATTGGAGCAGACACGTTACCCCACACTGCAGAAGTGGGCCTCAGACATGTTGAGTCAGTGGTGGATTAAAACAACACGCTGTTACATGAACTATGTAAACTTTCTCCACATTTTCCATCACAAAGCAATGCTTGTTGTATCCGAACCGGATACAACCGGAAGAAGGACCGTTCAACGTCACATGAAGGTAGTCTGTCATATTTCATCTAGGGAATGTCAATGGCACATACATTTTCAATTTCACCAACGTCTACTTGCCCTTCTAAAGCCTTGGTTATTCTACACATTCTTAGTTTGAAATTCATCGCTTTTTTTTTAACCTAAATTTAAACGTTTATTTAATAGGTAATACAAACATTTAATAATTTACACACTGGAACCTTTAAGGGAATTAATTATTTTCTGAATATCAAACACTCCATTTACTGTCTCAATCAACAGTTAGACATTTCAAATTTTTGTAAACTGAAACAAAAAAACTGAAATTTGCAGATATATAAGATAATTAACCTTTTAGTGTCGTCAAATAACTTCCAAAAGATTTCATTGATGAAGCGTCATTCTTACTCAAAGAGTAACTTAGCTGGAAGTGGATGATCTGCATTTTGGCTCTGAACAAATTGGATTTTCCAAATGCCTTTTTGCCACTTGAGATTAATTTATACATTTTAGGATGTAATGCACGCATCTGCTCACATGCTCTGTAAACCGTCTTTTATACAAATTGCGTGTATAATTTGCGAGAAGTTTACTGATTTCCCATATTTTCGTCAGATTAGAACTCTTCCATTACTTGTAAACTTGCCACAACATTTAACAACATATTGTTGAAAAGGAGAGCGAATACTTTACTTCCGGAACTATTTCGCCAGTCACTGCACCTAAGAAAAGGGTACTGCATACATGCTGTGATAAAAACAAAACAAGGACACTGACAAACTGAAAACTATCGAATGAAAACTATTGAATTATTAGATAATCATCTAACTTTCGGCTATTTGTTCTTACCCAAGCATTTATTTTGGTTTTAAAAATTTACTATAGTGCATGGCAATGTTTATGTATATTATTTTGCACTCGATATTCCCTCAATCACTTTTTAAATCGCCATCATTGCTGAACCAATTTAGATATGCCAACCGGTTCCAGAGAGCAGAGAACTTATTTAACAGTTTTAGCAAGCACTCAGAGGGTTAGGATTAGTCACGGACGGGACCCCCAGGACTCTGGAACATAGAACCGGAGGTAGACCCTTGTAGTCTTCTACCACTTACGTAAAACCAGGGAGGCAGGGATGAGGGAAGAGACCCGCAGGACGACCGGATGACGACGGGTCCAAGCATGGATAGAATCTCTATCGGTTACAGTTGGAACGCTTCCGACGCCGACCTAGGCTCTGCTAACGAGTCCCCATAGGTAACCTTGAAACCGGAAGGCAGGTTCCGACAGAATGTGCCCGAAGACAATGCCAGGACAATCTTTTTTACAAAGCGTAACTCACCATCCACCCGCAACCCACCGAACACTACCATCTTGTCCTTCGAGCCTGAAAGATATGATAAGAAATTATGGGAGCAAGAAAATTCGGGGACTGTGATCAATCTACCCAGCATTCCCCTGGCGATTCAGGGAAACACCAGAAAAACGGATCTGATGCGGAGATCAAACCCACGACCTCATAAATGCTGGCCACAGACGAAACCGCTTGAACCATCTCACTCTGTGGTAATTAGTAATAAACCTCCTCCTCCATAGCACGGCAGCTCACGGGGAACCTTGGCCTAACGCCCAGCCGCTGCGTCCATCTCGGTCCACTACTGACGTCATGGATGGGGTGCAGTATTGGAGGCTGGGACGTGGTCAGCGCCTCGATCCCCCCGGCCGGTTAATGCGATCCTCATGACCTGATTAGTAATAAACATTACACTAAATAATGCTACATACCAAGCAAGAAATAAAAAAAATGTAGATTAGCTGCTAGGGCATTCTAAACGTGTGCAATAATGTTGGTAACGCTGCCGGAGTGATGCTATTTTATATTGGATAATGGACCAGTGATGGGATGGGAGGTACAGTGCTTGTAAATGAAAACCTAAATTTTAATTTTAACCCTTAACAGAACATTATTATTATTATTATTATTATTTTTTTTTTTTTTTTGCATAGTAGAAATTAAAATTATATTAATGCTGCTGCTTTATGTTTCCTAGTTAACAGTTAGATAAAATTCGTAAAAAAATAATAAAAAAAACTATTATAGCTCTCCAACAATTTGTGAATTAAAATCGAGAGCACACGGAGCTTGGAATGTTAGTTATCTCTTATATTCAGTTCATCCCAAAATATCATTTAGCCAGGTTTAGGAGCAAGTACAGAATAAGAACTATTTACTAAACTAATGCCTCCCCATATTTTGAGGAAATAACCTTTGGCTCAGTCATTTTAACCTCAAATCAAATGGATGCGAAATAATAAACACGATATAACCTACTTAATAAACCTCACATTACTGAACAATAACCACATATAGTTCTTAAATAGGCAATAACTTACCTACTATCCGACTCTACAGCCCTAAGTGAGCCTTGGCCTCCGCCAATCAATCTCCATGCTTTCCTATATTTATTTATTTATTTCTCTCCATCCCTTCACCTTCATAATCTTCAAACTGTCTATCACTCCATCAGTCCATCTCACTCTGGGTTTTCCTGTTTTCTTGTTTGGTGCAATCTTGCTTCAAATACTCTTAAACGTATTCTACTCATCGATCCATCCATAGTAGTCTTATTGTTCTGAAACAGGTAGATAATCTTAAAAAGGGAAATATATTTCTTTATACTATCTTTATTTGAAATACAAAGTTTCATTTCAGACATATATACGCTAGTCTGTTTGAGAAAAGTCATGTTTTTACAATTCACTATTATGGTAATACTTTTTGCTCTAGTTAATTATTCTCTAACAAGTTTGTAATCGTTTTAGTATTACAAAATGAGGCGTGAAGCTACATTTACATTATTTCTGGGATAGAACGCCTATCATAAGGAATTTTTGATCCAAATGAAAATTAGATAAGTTGTCTATCCTGCCATTACTTCATGCATTTAGCTAAAGAAACATATTAAAACCGAATTTAAAAAAAAAAGTAGACAGTAATTGTGCCATTACTTCATGCATTTAGCTATATAAATAACCGAAAAACTAAATGAAAAAAACGCCATTTATTCGATAGACATTATCGTAATATATTCGATTGTCGAAAACATTCGGTCGTACCCGTCACTACCAGAAGACTGTTGTGCACAACAGTCATGTGGTCATCATTAACATGAGGATTTCTCTTTTAAATAGCGTCCCACTCTTTATGCAATACGTTTACGAATGAAATGCATTCAAATTCCTGTAATATGATAATGTACGACATTTTAATACATTTAAAAATTAGGACAAAAATAACAAATCATGTGTTTATTGCAAAATTATTTACAACGTACATTCACAAAATATTATAAAAATATAAATTTTTTGCAAAATAGAATCCATATGCAAATTGAAGGTACTGGTTCGGAAGCTGTCTTAGTTACAGTCTTTTTTATTTATAAAGCCCCAACCAAAACAACATTATATACAAGCCCGTTCCGTACCGACGACCAAAATGGCGTCGTACCTCTTTGTGAACATGTCTAGTTGCGCAAGCCTCAACACTTCTTTCACTTGGGTGGTCTTGATTTCAAAATCCTCAGAGTTGATGTAGGCGTGTAAGAAAACCTCAAGAGGTGTTAAATGGGATCAACACGAGAAATTCTGCGTCCAAGGCATTATTTGGATGGTCCATCTCCTGTTGGTCTGGATGCCTCAGTGGGCTAGGCGCTGGCCCTCTGTTCTCAAGATCGTGGTTGAAAGCCTGTCCAGGTCGATGGTTTTGAAGTGTGATTAAAAGCGACGGACCCATATCAGTAGATTTCTAGCATGTAAAAGAGCTTCTACGGAATGAAAATATCACTCTCCGGTGGCGCTGATATTACCTGTTAATTGACAGCGTGGTTAACAAACATTTATTTATTGGGCAGTCTCTCAGGTGGGGTGTCGTCCTCCGTGGTCTAGAGGTAACTTGATAGCCTCTGGTTCCCAAAGTCGCGGATTCGTGGACCTGTGTCGTAGATTTACGGCATGTAAAAGAATTTTAAGCTTGATAAAGATGTCTCCTAGAAAATTTAAGCAGTTTCATGCCCAATATAGAATAGAACGCTAAGAACTACAGCAGTTAAAAAGCGTCCATAAATAAAACTCAATTTAATTTCTCGTAGGAGCAGAATGTGAGGAGGTGTACTATCTTGCTGAAATAAATGATTAGCCGTTGGTTGAAGTGGGATATCCTCTAGAAAATGTTGCAAATTCAGTGATACATTCAAAGAAATGTCGTCTCATAAGCCTGAGTTCCGTAAACACAGGCCCAAGAATGCCACCTCACATATTAACACCATAAGGCTGCTGATTGTGACATTCTCGAACTAACGGATATTTTCGACACCCCAATAGTGGAAATGGTGATTATTGACGCAAGAGTTATTAGTAAATTAATATTTATCAGTCCACACAGAACCTGCCTAATGAATTGTGGAAGTTCTCACAGGAAATTCCTAATTAGTTCCCATTAATTAATGAGTTGCGGAAATCCTCACTATAAAGTGTTGAGAATAATGAAGTTTATTTGAGCCCAACCTCATTTACACTTGCCATCCTGCATACCTCACAACCTGACTGAACGTGGTTAAATTCTAGCAAGAATGGATAGACATCTAACCACCGTCGGGCTGCCCTCAGCCTGCAAACTGCTTGTTTATTTGAGCACCGTTTGTGCTCTTTAAGAATTGATTGAACAGAAATCCTCTCAGGCACATAAAACTCGCAGCTCTTTTGCAATCTATGGACACGTGAACATCACTACTAAGGTATTGCAACTTCATTTGCTAGTTGAAAAATATATTAGATATTACATATTTACTTACCGTGTGTAGAATTTTTGTGAAAATAATCATTAATAGGTCTAACTGTCTCTTGAATGAGACTCTGGTGCCTATTACATAAATTATGATCAGACTTACTGTTACACAAAGATAAATCTGCGCAGGAGGCAATCGATTTTCAAAGTGTCTTGCCAACAATCTGCGTGTCCCTTCCACATTTTGAGGACTTCACCAGACAGTGGTACTGTTGATGCAGCCAACAATAAAGTCCATCTTTGAAAGAAATGGCTACGACCTCTAATAGAATCATTCTGAAATTGTAAGTTCTTTACTAATTTCCTAAATGAGCTATCGTAAACATAGATGTACTATAATGCAAATAAATATATGTAACGGAACATTTCTGGCATTTTAGTCCTTTCACTATTTCTGCCTGTTCAGCAAGCAACCATACAGTAACGTCTTCTTAGTCGCGAACGTCCACCTACATATGTGGTATTATACAGGATGGGCCATAGGAACCTGACTACTTTTAAAATAAGATCAATACTATAAGATTCAAATTAACATTTTAATTCTGTAACATTGCAATAGGGTATTGAATGCCATTTGAGGACGTGATCTTATTTTCTAAATAGGACATCTCTTAAATGACCTCTATCACTTAGTATACATTGTGAAGTATAAGATGCAGATTCTGTATCGCTGATTGAAACATGTCGTTTGGTATGGCTGTAATTTCATCCTATGTGGCCTCTTTGAGCTCATTGATGTTCCTTGGTTTACTAATGTACACTTGACATTTGTGTAGCCCCCAAGGAAGTAGACTCATACTGACAGATCTGGAGAACGTACGGGCCACGGAATGCCTCCTTTTCTTGAAATCACTTTGTTTGGAAACATTTCTTTAACCATTGCGATGGACACGCTGGCAGTATGGGTTGTAGTCCCATCTTGTTGAGAACCATATGGTGTTGAGATCGATTCCACGATAATGTAACTCAGAAGTCAGGAAGTCCCCTAACATCTCTACGTATCGGTCTGAGGTCATTATTACAACTCTGCCATTCTTTTCAAAAATAGGGACCTATTGTTCCAAAACTCGAAACGCCACACCAGACCGTTACAAGTGGACTATGAAGAGGGCGCAAAAATAGCTGTTGTGGATTTGAATCACTCCAACAGAGAAAATGCTGTTTGTTCACTATATAGTTTAAATGAAAATGAGGCTCATCACTCATTAACAGGACCATATCATCATTAGAGGGGTTCACAAAGTTTTCACAGAATGTAATTCGACTAGATATATTCACAATCTTTTAACTCTTGAACCGCAACTTTCTTGTAGGAATGGAAACGCAAATATTTGTGTAGATTTTTGCTAAAACTTGTCTGTGGTAACCATAAGGCAGCAGCGTTATTTCTTGTTGAGTGATTAGGACTCGTTGATATTGCTTGTCTGACTCTTTCAATGTTTTTGTGGTATTCTCACAGGCTGTATAGGACCTGGTGGTTGCTTCTTTACTGCAAAAGCTGTTGCTCGGATATTCTGTATCCACATCTTGATAGTGTTCCTGCTAGGAACGTTACCATGATGTGCGACATTAAAATGACGACGAAATAATCGTTGTGTAATGACAACTGAGTCACAATTTTTTAAAAAAAAGCTTCCACCGCAAAAGCACGACGTTCAGCATTCCATTGACTTATTTTCACAACAATTGCAAACATTGGTCTTGCTCGTGATATCTCACGCATTTATTAATTTATTTATTTTTCATATTTACCAACTTATTCAAACTTAAAAATCCCATGGCCCACCTGTGTATAATATGTATGTCTACGTGTAAAAACCAAAGACTGGAATAAATACAACAAATACAGATCTAGAACGACCACTTCATACAACCGACAAACCTAATCACAACGCAGACGTAATGCAGCCACCATACATTGAACTGTTAAGCACCTCTTCGGACCAGCAAGAAACTTAACTGTTTATGTTTGAAATTTGTATTTATTATATACATGATCTTATTGATTATTTTTTCATTTGCATGTCATTTGATATTTTGGAACCAAAGTGTTGAAATCGTTATATTTTTGCTTTCTCTACTTTGTACATAGTACATAAAAAACGTATACTGCATTCCACCCAAAATTCGATACCTAGGTCTTACTGCAAATATATGCTTTTGAGCTCCCTGAATCCAAAAAAAAAAATGCATCTTAACTTTCTGTACCTAGTACATAGTAAGTGAGTAGAGAAGATACTGCATTCCACCCAAAAATGTAATACCGAGATTTCACCGGAAATATATGCTTTAGGGTCCCCTTTATCGAAAAGGCATTTTTAGAAAAACGTCTCTGTGTGTATGTGTGTGTGTGTGTGTGTGTGTCCGTATGTCCCTGAATACGATAACTCAAACACAAAAAGTCGGTAAAATGCCAAACTTAGCATTTAAGTTTACTATCTTCCATACGATACGAAGATTTTCAGGAAAATCCCCCTTACTACAAACTACCCTTTACATGGAAAAATTTTCGAAAATGTTGATGTTCTCAAAACTGCACTACCGATTTTGTTTAAAATACCTTACTTGAAAGATATTTATACGACAAATAAAATGTGTATCCTGAATTTTCTGAGAATAGCCTTTGAAGAACTTTACGCGTATTGGATGAACTTTGTTAAAATTTTGCATAACTGGTAAACCACAAGAGATAGGCAAAAAGTTACTCACAAAATGTAGGTCGCGTTAAAACATACAAGCTATGTCATGTGCATTTTTTTCATGGATTTCACCACTTTTGGGATATTCCTTATTTCTGGTTTCAGTTTTAAAATACTTAACTTCTACTTACAAGGAAGCAAATAATAAGACCCATTTTGGTTAATGTTTACCTTAATTAGCACGAAGTAGAGAGAAGAATGAGCTTTTTAACAATAATTTATTACGAGATGTAGAGAAAGTCGTGTGAATGGCACACTTCAGCTTTTTAGAAAAAGGTCCATATGTATGTGAAGCCAGTTAAATGCCAAATTGAAATTTAAGTTCAGCATCTTCCAAGGATGCGACACAAGGATTTTCAGGAAAGTACGTCCACGCCAAACTACTTTTCACGTGGTAAAAATTTAGAAAAATGTTATTTTTTCAAAAGCGGATCTAAGGATTTTGATAAAAAAGGCCTTATATTTTAAAGTACTTTTATGCCACATAGAATGTCTCTCATACATTTTCAGGGAATGGTCTCTGATGTGCTCTTTGTTTTGAATTACTTTCACATACGTGGTATACCGTAAAATATAAACAAAAAGTTATTCACAAAATCTATATCTCGTAAAATTCTCAATTTATGTCATATACGATTTTTGTGGAGTTAACTGTGAGAGACAGACAAAAAGTTATTACACAATATATATATCTCGTTGAAATAGTCAATTTATGTCATATACATTTTTACTTTCTCTACATTTACTATGCACATAGTGTATAAAGAAGGTATTGTATTCCACCCAAAAATTCGATAACGAGATTTCATCGGAAATACATGCTTTGGATCCCCCTGAATAAAAAAAATAGAAAAAGGTCCGCTTATGTGTGTACAGTATAGCTCAGAAGCGAAAAGACGGTTAAATACCATTCATAGTATTTTAGTTTGGCATCTTTCAAAGAGGCGAAGATTTTCAAGGAAATCCCCCCTCAACTACCCTTCACATGGAAAAATTTTTGAAAATATTTATTTTATCAAAAATAGTTCTAACAATTTTGATTAAATATGGTATTTCAAAGATATTTACATACAAACAAAATGTATATCTTGAGTTTTCTGGGAATAGCTTCTGAAGACTTCTTTATTCTAAATGAATTTTGCGGAATTTTGCATAACTGGTAAACCGTAAGAGAGAGACCAAAATTACTGTACAAAACTTGCAGAACTCGTTAAAACACACAATTTATGTTACAACATTTTTTTCCCTGAAGTTGACCGTTTTTGAGATATTCCTTGTTAGTGATTTCAGCTTTAAAATACTTATACTTTTTCATATGGGACTTTGTCAACTCCTGGCCATACAAACAAAGACACTTCAATCACATGGCAACCACCTTTTGAAATATTTCCCTTCTAATTACAAGAAAGCAGGTAAAAATACCATTTTTGCTATTTTTTTGTTCTTGATTAGCATGAAAAAAAAGGAAGGATAAGCTTTTTAACAACAATTTGTTGCATAGATGTAGAGAAAGTCATGTGAACGGAACACACAAGATTTTTTGTGGAGTTAACATTTCGGAAATCGTGAAGTACATAGAAGAATAACCTCCTACATGAATAGTTTTGCAACATTGATAGATAAGATCATATGAAAGGAGCACATCATATTTTCCATTTTTATTTTAGGTCACAGTATTCTGTTTGCTTCTGAATAGAACTGAGACAATTTCTGAAGGAATAACTACGATGACAGCGCAGATAGCCTCATTAAGAACATCTTCAAGAAATAGCGCATTGAGAAACTGGTTGGAAATCATTGTGTTCCAAGACAGCAGGGAGCAAAACGCCGTACAGACAACCAGCAGGCCACCATCATTTCAATCAAACGCTGCGGGATGAAAAAGAATTCTTTCTTTCAAGCAAGAACGGCACAAGCCACTGATTAATCAACTTTTTAGGCCTAATTCTTTCTTTGTAGTATCCTATGCAATTTACTTTTCTCTTTACGTCCTTCTTCCGTTTTCTTTTTCATTTTATCGCTGAAGCGAGATGATCGATGTAGTTAAGTGAAAGAACCTTTTTAAATTGCAAACTTCAGCTTAATAAAACAAAGTATATTACGCAAGTAACAATCACTGTACGGTTCCATGTTATTTTTTCGGGAAGATCTGATTATAGAATATATTTAAGTTTAGCTCCTTACAAAACCCAGATGTAAATAATGCCTTAGAAATCAAAGAATATATTGTTAAAATTCGTATCTTTGATAATGTTGGTAGATACCTACATATTTTGAGGTATAGGTGAAGTTAGAGCTGCAAACAGGACGAGCTTTGAAAGCTGCTGAAACATGGTATTCGACCAGATGAAAACTATATCACAAAATATACCAGCTGATTTTGGACAATTTGAAAATACACATCAAGGTTTTGGTACCGGTTCCTCCGTATTTTTGTCAGTTTTATTTTCCCTTGGCGAGAACAGCACGTGTATCGTCATACTGTGCGGAGTGAATTTAATTTCGTTTGGTTTTTGTTTGAGAAAGACGTTAATTTAAGTCATACTTAATATTTAATGACATGCAATAAGTTTAATATACTAAAGTGTTCAGTGACTTTTATTAATTAAACCAGAAAACGGCGTGGTTTTCAGTGTAATAGCAACGCCACTCTCACGATGGCGAAAAAAAGAGATAAAGTGACGAACCAATATTTAATCATTTACAAAAATAGGGTAAAAATTTAAATATTTTCTTTCATTATTTAACCTCCATTAACGTGGTATGTCATATTGGACGATGAATGCATTGATGGAAGAATACTCACCTCAGACCGGGGTCCATGAAGTTTAAAGTAAATCGACATCCGTCTCCTTGGGATAAAGAAAACCACCAGAAAAATCTTATCTGTGTAAAACACCCTAGTCGAGATTTGAATTCGGTCCAGTTTGAAAATGTCTTTTTCTGTTTTCACGATTTTCATAACTTGATTAGGGATTAGAGATTAGGGATTAGGGATTAGGGATTAGGGATTAGGGATCCCCCCCCCCCCGAAGTCCGACGTTTCATTCACGTTTTTGTTTCGAGTCAAGCATTAAACTTTTCCGCTTCATATCATATTTTTGAATTCTTATTCAAAGTCACCTAACTGCGTGGTCTGATAACGACTTTATATCATTTTATAATGATTTTATAGCGTAATATTCCCTAGAGGACATTTTCTTAAGTCATATTTGCCTATGCCGACAAAGTAAACCTTCGGATTTTAGAAAAATTAACTTTTCAGATTCGAAAGTTTTTCTAACATTTCCCCTATCTTTACTTTCTCTAACACGTATATATACATACAATGTACATAGTAGCCAGGAGGTAAAGGTATTGCATTCCATCCAAAAATTCATGTCGAAATTTAACCGGAAATATGTTTTGAGGCCCACTGAACATTTCTAGGAAATGGTCCATGTGTGTTTGTGTGTATCTGTGGACAGCATAGCTTAAACACGAATACACCGTTATATCCTAATTTGGTATTAAGTTTAGTCCCTTCTAAGGATGTGACATGAATATTTATAAAAAAAATATCTTCCCCACAACAAACTATCCTCTACATGGAAAATGTTTTGAAATTTTTGTTCTCTCAAAAATGGTTATTACAATTTTGATTAAAATACCAAACAGTAAAGATATTTACATAACATTTAAGATGTGTCTTTTGAATTTTCTGGAAAAAGCCTCTGAAGATCTCTTTATTCTGGATGAGTTGTACAAAATTTTGCACAACGGTTTAGCCGTAAGAGACGGACAAAAATGTAATGTACAAAAAATGTATATCTCGTTAAAACATATAATTTATGCCATATACCTACCTACGTTTTCTTGTAGAATTGACCATTTTTTAGATATTCCGCATTTGAGATATGTAATATGTACCGAGAGAGATGACAGCGGTAACGTGTTTATCTTGCAATCGGGAAGTTCCGCCCGCTCTGACCTTGGGTTATTTCGTGTGTTTTGCCCTGATCGCTTAGGCGAATGTGGGGTGGGGTGTTCTACCTCCACTTGCTTTCTATAATTTCTCCTTCATTCAGTTTCTTTCTCATCTTTCAGCTATGCTTTCAGATTTTTTTTTTTTTTTTTTTAAATACAGTACCGGAGTCTGATCGGGACTCCGGCACTGTATATCCTACTTTTATTTACCTTTTTTTTACCTTGTTTTTCTGTAGTATTACTGTTTTCTTACTTTTACAACATACACATATACACAAACATATAACACCCATGCCCAAGGCGGGACTCGAACCCACGATCCCCAGCGCTACGAAGCACCAAAGCTGGCCTTGGCGAGCGCGGCCATGGGGACCGGCGCTTCGAAATGAATGGCGATGCGGGCAGGTGGCGTGGATGCATTCTCAATGGGAAGATACTTCCCGTGAATACTAAATATCTGTACCTGATCGCACTCTCTAGGGATCCATTAGGTTTGGAAATATTAGGGACTTCCGCGCGTGTCTGTGTTCTGTTTCTCTACGACCTGTCCTATGGTTAATTCCTTCCTCCTGGGATGGATGTATGGACGCGTAGGTCGCAGTGCATAAGGTCACCCCCTCCGTTGTCTTTCGTTTAACCTTTCGTATTTGTAATAAACAAATACGAATCAGAAGATCTTGTGAAGTGTACATTCCTATATTTGGAATGCAGAAATTTGTACGGCATGCTAGACAAGAGGGGGGGGGGGTCTCAGTTCAAACATCTATTATAAGTAGAAGTAACATATTCGTATTGTTTCACATCATAAGCATTATCTAGATCGGAATTGACGGTGCTACTGCAGGAATTGGTTACTTTTACTTTCTCTGCTACGTTATATTAAGTTATTCTTCTTCCTCTTCCTTCACGTTTTAGGCTTTTTCCTGTTTCGCTCTCATAGTTTTGAAACCATATCTGAGACCGATGAGAATTCTTTTACATGGCGGAAATATTGATTATTTTTGTTGTAGTAGAATGGACGTTTATTTTATTTTATTGGGGTGAAAAGCGTTAAGAGTCTACTCCCTCTCTTGGTCCACAGGTAGTATTTTATTTCTCACCTATCCCCGGTATAGGCTTTCCCTATCTGCCCCCTGGGAATATGGCTTCAAGGGGTTACAGTTTCCCCGAAGGCATATAGCAAGGAAAGTAATTGTATTTTACCTAAAAATTCGATGTCGAGATCTCTCAGGAAATATGTGTTTTTAGCCTCCACGAACCAAGAAAAGAAGGGAAGAAAAAATAACATATTTTTTTTGAAAAGGAATCTGTGTGTGTGTGTTTGTGTGCGTGTGTGTACAGCATATTCAAGAGTTGAGGCTTGGATTTTAAAGAAAATTCCCCACTCTTTATGCTCCTTTACCTGAACAATGTTCCGAAAACGTTAACTTTCTCAAAAATGCTCTAAGAATTTTGATTAAAAGGCAATTAGTAAAATATCAACCTATAAAGTCTTCTTCTCTCTGAATAATTTTCATGTCACTGAATGTAGATCTCTTAAAGCGCGTAATTTATGTTAAAAATATATTTTTTGTAGAGTTAACCGTTTCGCAGATATTCCTTATTTGTTTGAACTCTTAAAACTGATGCTTTTATCAAAACCTGGGAAATCATTTATTTCTTCTTCTGTTCATACAAAGCCATCATATATCGACCAGCCCTTAAAACAAATGACTATTACTTAAGCCTACTATATTCCGCTATTCCCATTTACCTACAAGGCATTTTGTATTGAAAACATTTCTCGAACATTTATCTCAATTAACACGAAACAGATAGAAGAATAAGCTTCTGTAAGAACAGATTATTGAAGAATGGGCAGAGAAAGTCATGTAAATGTAATAGTCATATTTCTATTTTAAAAACTGTATTCTTCTAGCTCTAATTTGAATTAAATATACAACATCAAAGCCTTAGTATATTATTTTCTCAATGAGAAAAGGAGACAAACTACATGATACATTTTAGTATTCAGTCAAATTAATGTAACGACTGGGTTTTACATCGAAAATACGTATGCCCGAGTGTGGGGAACAAATAACTCTAGCTATGTAAATTGCAAATATTTAGTTAGCCACAGTCTTTTCCCTCTCTCTTTTCTTTCTTTCTTTCCTTCTTTCTTTCTTTCTCTCAGTCTCCAAAGGGACAGGAAAGGATTTAAGCACTGGAGCAATATTATGTCGTATGTAGCCTCGGCAGGAAGGGAATGCCCTCCGTGGTGTAATGGTTACCATGCTGACTTCATCTACCCAAGGTCGCGGGTTCAAACCCGGCGGAGAATGATGGATTTTTTTCCAGTGTAAAAATCCTTAGCATGGCTTCCTTCGGAAGGGAAGTAAAGCCGTTGGTCCCGTGTCGTAGATTTACGGCACGTAAAAGAACCTCAAGCCTGATAGAGAGGCCTCTGAGCAAAATTAAGCGGCCTTTCACGCCCAGTATAGAATGGGACGCTGAGAACCATAGCAGTTAAAGAGCGTCCATAAATAACACGCCGTTTACATGTTTTTCGGCAGGAAGCTGAGATAACAGAAATAAATAAATAAATAAAAAACAAAAAGCGAAGGGTCGTTACTTTTTTTTTTTTTTTTTTTTTTTTAAATACACTACCGGAGTCTGATCGGGACTCCGGCACTGTATACCCTACTTTTTTTTTATTTACCTTGTTTTACCGTATTATTCCTGTTATTACTTTTACAACACACACATATACACAAACATATAACACCCATGCCCAAGGCGGGACTCGAACCCACGATCCCCAGCGCTACGAAGCACCAAAGCAGGACGCCTTGGCGAGCGCGGCCATGGGGACCGGCATTACTCGGACGAAGTAGCAGTATTTGGGGATAAAGTTCACAGACGAAGTCTCCCTTGTGGGCACCCCCCAGTGCTCCTCTTTACAAAGAGGGCTCAACTGTCCTGGTTGCGTACTATAGGAGAAGGGAACAGTTACAAGCGCACCATAAACACCAATTGCGTGTGGAACCCCAACGTTTCCAGGTCGTCTAGCTTCGACGGCTCCAGAAAGAGCGCCCACCCGAAAAGATCCGAAGGCAGTGGTTCCCTAATGAAGACCAGTAAAGAAATATTTACAGAGCGCAAGCCACCGCCCTGCAGCAACCTGCAGATCACTGTCGCCCGATCCCTCAACACTGAAACAGATCGCAAGGAAGTTATGGGGCAGTGAGTTATGAATAGAAAAGAAGATGTCCTATCCTGGTATACTGAACCAGGTGGATTAGACTTTCGTCAGAAATTGGCATTCAGTAGGTCGTAGGATCGATTCCCACGGCCAACCTCTCTGATCCATATTTTTTTCGGGGTTTTCCCTGATCACTAGGCAAAAGCAACTTTTGTCCGTTAATTTCATCTCCATTTCATTCAGGACTGTGTCGGCAAGGACTGCGGTGATGGCGCCCTTCCGTGATGGTGAATGCGATTTGGAATGATGTTTGAAGTTGTCTACGAGTTTGGACAGACATGAGGCGCGGGCTCCTAGCGCTCCCCATATCGGGATGAAAAGCTGCTTAGAATATGTTATGGACCCTCTATGTGGCTCTCCCTCCACCGCCCTGTTTCGGCCGCCCCTTAAAATGTCTCTTATCTCAACCTATCGTCCTACGAAAAGTTAATGAGAAGACTCCTCTCCGACATCACACACACACGCACACACACAGCAAACTAGAAATCTCCTACCGACCCGGGGGAACGAAAAAGCGCATGGTTCAGAGCGGTTGCCTGGATTTAACCTGAGATATCCCAAATGCGGGCCACAGACATTAGCACTTGAGCTATCCCTCTCGGTAAAGGTCCGTAAGAGCTTTAATCTCACTAATTAGGAGTGCGTGTTTTCAAGTTAAGCAAACTGTCTCAACTGTACTTTTAGTGTGCATAAAACTATCACAGTTATTATTTTTATTTGAGCGGCACAGCTAAACGATGCAGTGGTGCGTCAGAATTGCTTTTGAAATGCACACAGAACGTTTGGAAACTTCTTCACATTTATATGTGTATGTGTTCCTAGCTATGGCAGTTATTCACACAATCTGCAGAAACGGTGGTGCCCTGTCACCTTTTTATCGCTTTTCATACTCCCAGAAATAGGAACGTCCTTCTATAAGTCTTTTTATGTCCCGGATACGTATGTTTATGAAGACCTTTATATAAACCATTTTTAAAAACGTCCAAAGGAATGAAAAACATATACGGAACCTGGGACTGCCTGAAGTATATACGTTATGAACGCCAAGGAAGGCTAAAGCTTTTCCTTGCTGCTTTTTCTTGAAGAAATTCATAAAATACTTGAGTGTATTATGGTGATGTATCTGTGAACTTTTTAAAATCTATATTTAAAATCGTAACTTATTGAAGTTCATACTGGTTATTTTGCACAATAAGTGATATTTTTGCTATGTATCAAAATTCTATCTTCCGTGGATATTTAAACACATTTTACTTTTTTTACATGTACTGTGTACATAGTGTATAGATAAAAATTGTATACTGAGTTTTCAACGGAAAAATATGTTTTAAGGTCCTCCGAGTCCAGAAAAAAATATATTTTTATAGAAAATAGTCCTGGTGTGTGTATGTGTGTGTGGACAACATAGCTAAACACTAAAAAAAACGTTAAATACCAAATTTGTTATTTTGTTCAGTATCTTCAAAGCATGCGACAGGAAGATTTCAAGAAAATCACCCCAAATTATCCTTAAAATGAACAATTTCCTTTTTTAAAATTTTACGTTTTTCAAAAATGGCTAACGATTTTGATTAAAATACCTTATATTATAGATATTTATATCACGAATAAAAAGGATATCTTGAACTTTCTGGGTATAGCTTCTAAATAACCCCGTTATTTTGCATAATTAGTAAACCGTAAGAAATAGACAAAAAAAACTACAGCACAAAATGTAGCTCTCGTTAAAACACACAATTTATGTCACATGCATTTTTGTTGTAGAGTTGAGCGTTTCCAAAATATTTGTTATTATTGTTTCAAGTTTAAACTATATAACTTTTCTCAAAGTTCCCTTCATCTTGGTTTTGTTTGCTGCTAGTCTTGCAAAGCGAACGAACTTCAATTGTTCACATAGCGACCAGATTTTTAAAGATTTGTCTACCACTTTAGTCACATTTCGCTTCTGCTTACAAGGTATCAAGTTGTATGACCATTTTTGCTAATACTTATCTCGATTAGCATGATATAAATAAAATAATAATCTTTTATAACAATTGTTTGTTTGCAGAACGGTTAGAGAAGGTCATGTGAATGGAGCGTTTCAGGTTTTTTATTGTCTAAATGCATTATTCTAATAAAAAAAGCCAGGTGATGTATTTTAAAGCTATTTTCATTCAATGTTCAAGTTTTACAGTTTACAAATAAATGTCATATATTTTTTATATTAACCTAATAATTGTTGTAGAAAAATGTTTACCTTTCGTACTCTCCTAAAGTGTTAGGTTTTCAAAACTTAATAGCTTATTTTTGAGAATTAGAGTATTTTTTCGAAAAACTATATTACTATTTTATTTAATGTACTTTTGAGCAGCAACACACAAGTTTTGAAAGAATCAGTACGTATTGCAAGTGTAGAACATTTCGCTTATGAAAAAGTGTTGAGAAAAACTTAGGGAGAAAACAAGACTTAAAGTTGGAAACACTTGATAATAAGCACTCGCCAGACCATTTATAGATCCAGTTAATTGGTAATTAAACTACTCCAGGTGATGAAAACGATATATTTTATTAAACTTTGGAATTTTATTAAATTTTATTTTATTATGAAATCATATTGCTTTAATTTTTCAAAATTTTTGGTAAATTTCACATATGCATCATGTCGATGTGTGATCGAGTTCCAGCGAAATTGATATGAAGAGCAAACAGTATATACAACTATTCAACGCATTCGATATTCCATTAACTGATAATCTATCATTTGTTTCCTTGGACTGTGTTTCCGTAATCGATAATAAAATTAGCGTTAAAGATCTAATGAATTCCATTTACATGACTCTCTACACCTCTGTAACAAATTGTTATTAAAATCATATTATTCTATTACTTCATGCTAATCAAGATACACTTTAGCAAAAATGGTCTCATTACTAGAAGGGAAATATCAGAATACACTAGGCTAAAGGCTAGTTAAATTTTTTAAAGCCTTGTTTCATGTGGTTGAAATACGTTTCTTTGCATTGCCAGAAGTTGACAAATTCCCGTATGAGAGAAGTTCAAGTATTTTAAAACTAAAACCAATAACGAGTAGTATACAAATATGCTGAATGTATATGACATAAAGTGTCTGTTTTAACGAGATATATATTATTGTGTAATAACGTTTTGTTTATCTTTTTATGGTTTACCAGTTATGCAACAAACCAACCAGAATGAAGATATCTTCAAAGGTTATTCCAAGAAAATTCAAAATATTAATTTTATTTGTTATTTATATATTTTAATGTACGGTATGGAGTATTGAATGCATGAGGAGTACAGAATTTTAAGGCCGGCATATAATGACCAGTTCTAAAATTTGGTATTTCGTTTCTCTTATAATCTACGAGTATATTGAAACATGTATGAACTTATTTATGCTAAGTTTCATTTCAATTAAAATGAAATAGATTAGAAAAATAGACTTTTGTATGATTAGTTTGTACACATACTAATTAAGGCAGGGACAGTAATGTGCATGTAATACATTATATTTTTAATTTCTCTACCGCGTACGTGTAAAATAGAAGAGGTATTCTTTCTAGCAAAAACAAAACAAACAAAAACAAAATAAAACATCGATATTGTGTGTTTGTGTACTTAGTTAGCAGCTTCCAATGATGCGACTCGAGGATTTTCAAGATAATGCCTGGAATAAACTACATTTTATATGAAAAATGTTTTAAATGTTTGGATTTTTTTCAAATATGATTACGGAGTTCTAACCAGCAGCTATATAAGCGACCGCTCTCATGAGTGAGTGAGTCAGTTGGTGAGTGAATTAGCGCTTTTAATGCGAAGAAAAATGCTATTCTCCTAGCGTCTGTTGTGACTTGCAGTGAGTGCTGCTACTGCAAGAGAGAGATTGGAGAAGTCTTGTGTTTGACTCCCTCGCTAGTGAATCGTCCGGAAGAAGTTACACTGTGCGTGGAACGTAACGCGGCTTCATCACGCGGAAAATGAAGCAAAAGGTAGACTGCTTGACAATTAAATGTGACTATGAGAATTAAGAGAAATAAATTATCTTGAATTTTATGCGAATAGCCTCTGAAGTCCTTTTTATTCTGAATGATAGTGTCATTTGTAAACTGTAAGAACTAGACAAAATGTTACTACAAAAATAGCTGTTATTAAAGCACAGTATATCAAATACACCTGTTTATGAGTAACCAATTCCGACATATTCCTTCTATTGTGTTTCAATTTTAAAATATTACACTCTTCTCAGATGAGAAGTCGTTAATCAGTTTTGCTCTCCTTCTCCTGTTCAAGCTCTTAAAATATTTAACCATCACTTAAACCCACTCTATTTTAACTGTACTTGTAGGATTTTTTTGTTTTTGTAGTTTAACCCTATAACCTGAATGAAATTGGTGAAAAGATTGCTTAAATGAGTCCACGGAACTTAAAGTTACTTATCTTCTCAGGAAACCTAGAGAGAGGGAGAGGAAGGGAAAGGGAGGGGAGGGTGGTGAGAGAGAACTTATCCGGGTAACTCATTCTAACCGAGATTCGAAGTCGGGGCCTCACTATCTCCACACTACAGAGGCGGATTAAATATGTATCCAAACTATTTCTACAAGCGCTTATCCGGATTAGCTGAAGTAGATAAATTAAATAACCTTTGTAACACTATTTTGTTGAAGACTGGATAAAGAAAACTATGTGAATGTAACAGCAATTGTTTCACATCTACTCATTTTTAATCACACTCCTTTTACCTTCGCTTGTAGATATAATGGGGACAGAGGAAACCAAACAGATGTTTAAAGCGGGGTGGTATATCGTTAAAATTTCATAATTTTTCCACTTCTTGGCGAGAAACAGCTGAACAGGTACAGCACTTAAAAAAAAGTCTGGTATGTGACATTCCACACTACTCTTCACAAACTCTTAACAGAGAGGATTACGCTTCTATTTATTGTTAGTAGAGTTAAATGTTCATTATATGCTTACACACAAGGCTAAAGAAAAATACAAATACTTTAAAAGTTAGTCGCTAAATGATGGCTTTGAAACTATTTACATAACCACAAAAAACACACCTACATACATGTAGCTTCTATGGCATAACAGGCATTTGCTGTCTTTGGTGTACATGCATTAAACTGAATAAATTTGCAGTAAAATAGTATAACCTAAACCAACATCAAATAGTATCTCGGAAATGGTTAATGCTGCAAAAAATTAGACAAAAATGTGTGATTAAAGGAAGTTTGCTTATATCTCCAACATATAGTAGATATTTTAATAAAAACTGTTAGAACTATTGCTGAGAAAATCGAAAATTTCGAAAAATCTTCCACATAAGGGGTAGTTTGGTGTGGAAACAGTTTTCTGAAAGTCTTTCTTTCACATCCTTGAAAAATGTTTAACTTAAATACCAAGTCTGTGTTCGTTTACCCAGAGAAGTCAAAACGTATAACGTATAGACGTATAGAATATTTGGGTGGAATGCAGTACCTTCTACACCTACCATGTACATTGTATGTAGTCGCAAAAGTATTAATGAAAAACCAATAAAGACATTAGCAGCAATTTATTAGAACATATTGACGAGAAGTGCAAAATTGCTAATATTTCTGGAGTTTGAAGAAAGAGTTAGAATAATTTTAATTATGCCCCTTAAAGTACTGAAAACCCGGTAACCGTGCATATTGATTCCAAGCAACAGCACATTTGTAGTTTTCTAGTAATTTCTTGAAAGAGAGTGTGAAGAGGGATGACGGAGCTACTGAAACGTTTCTTACTGCAAGTCAAGGTTTTTCCTCTCAGAATTTTAACAACTTGTTTTGCATATTATTAACGCACAGAAAATGCTCCCACCTTAAACGTGAGAAGTCACGTAAATGTGGAATTACCAATAAGTGTCTAGCGCTAACATTTATTTGCTATACCTACGCTTTCTTGAAATGCGCTTCAGTGGCAATTTTTCACATTGTATGCTAACCAAAGCAATATTTTATATATATACACATTTATATACATATATGTATAAAACTATAATCCAAATTTTCTGGTAATTTTCGACTTATGATAAATACATTAATATGAATGATGGACCACCTTGAATCTAAAACCAACAAGTTTTCAATTTTATACGCACACGGGTGTTTTTGTACATTTTCCCACAAGAATGATCAAACCGATTTTTATTTTACAAACTTTGCACTTAATGTACCTTGTTTCATCTAGAAAAAGATTGTCGACATCTTAATTATTTGCCTAGGATGTGGTTCCAATGGGACATGCAAAAATAATGAAATAAAATAAATAAATAAAAATAAAGAGCCACTGGAAATGTCAGTGTTTCCTCCCCTACTTTCTCCCTTCTAGGCACTTATAGTTACCAAACGAATGGTTGAAGCGCTTCTTGTGTAAACCGCAATCGGGAAATCACGGGGTTTGTCAGTTTCGAGCGCCCTGTTTGCGTTGTTTTTTTGTTTTATTTTGTGACTTTTTCCTTGTCGCGAAGCGAACTCTGGGGTGGTTTCCCAATGCCATGACATTTTCAGGTACTTCATTCCCCATAATTTAATTTCATATCACATTTCTGGGTACAGGACTTGAGTGAGTAGCACGGTGGATATGCGTTATGTAATTATTTCCTCTTCCTTTGGAGAGGTGCCTTTAGGTGCCTGAGGGTGCCTTTAGGAGCTTCTCCGTCTGTGAAATTTAGGACTTGCCGCTACTAACTACGTGTTACCCTTCTCAGTTAGCATGCCCACTTATAAGCAAAGAGGGTTAAGCGAAGGTTGCTATCGCCAGGTCTCCACTGACATTTGAACTTCAAATGGTCCCGTTGAATTCTGCAATTCTTTTTAATGCACGAATAATATCTGTATGTTGGGTCACCTGGTGGGTCTCTGGCCGCAATACTTAAATCCTTCTCTATTCCTTACAAGAAACAGTTTATGGTAGATAAGTAAATTGAAATGGAGTTTCTATTTATGGACGCTCTTTAACTGTTGTAGCTCTCAGCGTCCCATTCTATACTGGGCGTGAAAGACAGATTACGATAGGGAACCAACAGGTTTACCTACTTCCCTTCCTAAGGAAGTCATGCTAAGGATTTTTACGCCCGAAAAAATCTATCGTCCTCCTTCGGATTTGAACCCCCATCTTGGGTATATGAGGTTAACATGGTAGCCATTACACCATGGAGGGCGACTATGGTAAGTAGAGGAAGTATTGCATTCCACTAAGAAAAGATGAAACAGAGATATCACCAGAGGTTCACTGAATCCAAAAGCACAATGTTATAGAAACGACCGTGCATAGTGTGTACCTGTGTGGCCGAACAGCTTAGATAACAAATCTGATGTGTTCCATTCACCGATTTTCTCTACATCTCTGCAACAAATTATTCTTAAAAAAGTTTATACTTTTATTTACTTCATGTTCATCGAGAAAAACTAGCATAAATAGTCTTAATAATTGCTTCCTTGTAAGCAGTAGCGAAAGAATCATTGATTAAACTGATAGTCAAAAGCTAGTCGCTATGTGACTGGAGTTCCTTTGTTTATATGGACACGAGTTGATGGCACGAGTGTATGAGAAAACTTAGGTTTTTCAAAGCAGAAACCAAAAACAAGGAATATCTAAAAAACGATCAACTCCACGAAAAAATGTATACAGCATAACTTTTGTGTTTTAATGTGCTCTACATTTTTTGTATGGTAAGTTTTTCCCTATCTCTTACGTTTAGCAGTCCTACAAAATTCCGTAAAATTCATCCAGAATAAAGTATCTTCAGAGGCTATTACCAGAAAATTCAAGATATACATATTATTTATCGGGTAAATATCTTTAATATACGATATTTTAATCAAAATCGTTAGAGCCATTTTTGAGAAAATCAACATTTTCGAAAAAGTTCCATGTAAACGGTAGTTAGGGGTTGGGAGACATTCTTGCAAATCTTCGTGTCGCATCCTTGAAAGATACCAAAGTTAAATACCAAGTTTGGTATACAACGGTCTTTTCGTTTTTGAGCTATGCTGTCCACACACACACACACGCGCGCGCGCGCGCGCACGTACGCACACGCGGACGTTTTCCTAAAAATGTTTTTTTTGAATTTAGAGGGACCCAAAACATGTATTTCCGGTGAAATATTGGTATCGAATTTTTGGGTGGAATACAATACCTTCTCTATCCCTATGTCTTTTTACATACGGAATTAGAGAAAGTAATAAAGAGTCGTTTAAACACTAAAGTCTCGTTTAAGCACAAAATCTGTCTCATTAATCTTTCTGAAATATTCTTTATTATTGTTTTGAGTTTTAAGTACATCATTGTTCTAAGGTTTTAAGCTGCAGTTTGGTTTTACTTTCTCCACCACGTACTTAGTAAGTAAGAGAAGACATTGTGCTATGAAAGAATATGACAAATATGCGCATACAAAGGCTTAATGAATTAAGCCAAACCATTTGAGATACTTATTTTATTCGTAATTAATAGCTTTTAGTATGCTACGGCACAGTCCTTGTAGCAAAGGTTTAATTCACCTCTTAAACTGCAACTTAAAAAAAGCCGTTTAAGAAACAGCCATATACTTTAATTAATATACTGGAATTAAATTGTTTGTACATATGTTATCACATTTTCCAATTTGTGAATGCGAGTTACGAAAATATTTGAGGTTAATCGGTACTCAAATTCTAATTTACACAGTTGAAAGAAGTTAAAAATGCAAAAAATGAAAATGAAATCATGTAATACACAATGCATCTGAAAAATTTAAAAGAACTCAAACCTTTAAATTCTGCACATTAATTCTTAAATTTAATTCCTTACAATTAGAGGTAAAATTTTATACGATATTAAAACTTTTCAATAGTATAATATTCTGATGACTTGATTATTCACATTACTTTCTGTAGCTGTCTGGAAAACAAGACTTTTCTTACAAAATATTCTTCTTCTATCGATATCATGATAAACATTAGCAGAATTATCTTACTTCTTTCTTTTTTGTAAGTAGAAGGGAAATAAGGAAATGCACCGGCTAAAGCTTTAATGAAACCTTTTAAAAGTTGGTCGCTATGTGAAACAACTGAATTTAAGTTCTCTGAACTTGCTAAAAGTAAACAAAAGAGAGACCAAAAGAAATATACTTCGAGTTTGGTAAAAAGTTTAAGTACCCTAAAACTGAAAGTAATAGCTTGGGATAACTAGAAAACGGTAAACTATAAAAAAACAACAAAAAAAAAACAACATATATTACATAAATTGTGTGTTTTAACGAGATATAATTTTTTGTGTAATAAATTTTGTTTATCCTTTACGGTTTATCAGGTATACAAAAGTTATACAGAAGTCATCCTGCATGAAGAGGTCTTCAGAGACTATTCCCAGAAAATTCAAGATATAGATTTCGTTTGACATGAAAATATCATAAAACATGGCATTTTAATACAAATCGTTTCTGCCATTTTAGACAAAATAAAAATTTTCGAAAAATATTCCATGTAAAGTAGTTGAGGGTGGAGTGGTTTTCCTGTAAATCTTCATGTTGTATCCTTGAAAGATACTAAACTTAAATTCGAAGTTTGGTATTTAGCCGACTTTTTGTTTTTGAACTATGCATGCCCAAAGACACACAGACGCAGACATGTTTCCATAAGGTTTCTCTTTTAACTCAAGGGGTCTCAAAACATTTATTTCCTTTGAAACTTTTATATTGAATTTTTGCGTGGAACACAACACTTTCTCAATCCATTATATATACCTGCTGCTGTAAGTAGTACTAGTTATTATATAGTATGTAAAGCCATTTAGTTTTTGAAAATTAGTCATGCATCACCTTCCACGCTTCTTAATAATCAGACACACATTAGCGTAATAGAATCCTAATTTTCTGAGATTAAGGTTTTTTAGAACTGTTTTTAACTACTTTATTTGAAGCTTTTGCGAGGGTATCTACATTAAACAGTATGCTACACGATCTGAAAAATAAAACAATAAAATGTGTTACATTCACATGCCTTTTTATACCTATTCTGTAACAAACTATTCTTACAAAAATGCATTCTTTTATACACTTTGTTCCAATCGAGGTGAATAACAGCAGGTCTGAAAGTCATGGTGCGTCTCAAGCCATTCTGTATATGGTTACATTAAATAACCACTTTCGTTTTTTTTTTTTTTTTACTTTCTTTATACGCACAATGTGTATTGTATTGCACCCAAAAATTCTATACCGAGATTTCACCGGAAACACGTGTTTTGAGACCCCCTGAATCCAAAAAAGCATTTTTAAAAAAATGTCCCTGTGTGTATCTTCCAAAGATACCACATGAATATTTCCAAGAAAATCCCCCCACCCCCAAATACCCTTTACATGGAACATTTTTTGAAATTTTTGATTGTTTCAAAAATGGTTCTAATGATTTTTATTAAAATACCGTATTTTTAAGATACTTTAATGACAAACGAATTGTATATCTCAGATTTTCTGGGAATAGCCACTGAAGACCTTCTTTATTCTGGATATTTTTATTGAATTTTTCATAACTGGTAAATCGTAAGAGATAATAGACAAAAATTTACTTCACAAAAATGTAGAGCACTTTAAAACACACAATTTATATTGTGTAGATTTTTTTCGTGGAGTTGATCGATTTTTAGATAATCCTTGTTTAAGGTTTCAGCTTTAAAAAACATACTTTTCTCATACAGGAATTTGTCAACTCCTGTCCATACAAACAGCGGACCTTCAATCACATAGCAACTAGCTTTTGACTATCACTTTAACCTATGGTACTCCCTTATTTCACTTCTACTTACAAGAAGCAAGTAATAATACTAATTTTTTTCGATTGGCATGAAGTAAATAGAAGCGTAAGCTTTTTAACAATAATTTGTTGCAGAGATGTAGAGAATGTCAATGGAATACATCATATTTTTTCTACAGCCCTTAGAAATAGAACATGTCCATCAACAGGATATTATACAATTCCAAGACCCTGGCAGTAATTTGTGGAGTATAGTGCTGTGTGATAGTTTTGAAGCTATTATAATCCAGTATTGCAACATGTATATACAAAATTACTTTCGAAGGACCCTAAATGTGAGAGAACATGACTAGACCGAGTTATATTAAAGATCTTGTTCCATTTGTATAATAAAGTGTGACAATGGGCTACTACACTTCTTTGCACACCTGGTAATTACATATTACAAGTTTCCAAGCAGAATATCCGAGCTTGTTCTGCAGCAAAACGAATAAAAACAGCAGTAACAAACTGAATGTCCGCTGTTATGGTACAACGGGAAACGGTATGTGTGCACATTTTTGCGGTTTTCGGAACTTCAATGCCTGGAAAAACCCCCTTCTATAATTTATGAATACCCGCCCACATAAAGGCACACATTCGCGCCCTCGCTAGCGGCCTTTGTTTAATCTCGAACAATATTTGAACCCTTTTTATTCGCTAGGGCTTTATGCTAACATTTATTTCCATTTGAGCTCGTATTGTACAAATAACTGCACTATGCTCGAGTACCTATACGATGTACGTTATAGATAAAACCTTGCAGTTACAGCATACGGTCATTGTAACTACAACTGAAAACAAAAAGAACACGTAGATATATTGATTTATTGCTAGCATAATGGAATTTAACCAGACTGTTCTTCAATTTAGTTCCCTATATAACCCCACCAATTCAGGAGGTGACAAAACTGAAGTTATTCGCAAGAGGCACTTTCAATTGAACAAGTATAAAATACTGACAGAAGATCATTTATGTTTCAATTCTCAATCTGAAATCTCTGTGTTTCTTCCTTATTACCTTCTCTAGCCCGCATGTAGGACATACATAGTGAATAGAGAAGGTATTGAATTCCACCCAAAAATTCAATGTCGATATTCACTAGAAATATATGTTTTGGGTTCCCCTGAGTCAGAAAAAAGCATTTTTAAAAAAAAGTTCGATTGTGTGTGTAGACAACATAGCTCAAAAACGAAAAGACTGTTAAATACCAAATTTGATATGTAGGTTTAGTATCTTCCAAGAATAAAACACGAAGATTTTCAAGAAAATCTCCCCGCCCATAAACTACCATTTACATGGAAAAATTTTCGAACATTTTGATTTTCTTAAAAATGGCTGTAACGATTTTGATTAAAACCCCCTATATTAAAGATATTTACATACCAAATAAAATGAATATCTTCAATTTTCCGGGAATAGCCTCTGAAACCTCTTATGTATGAATTTAGTCGCATTTCTCCTAACTGCTAAACCGTGTAGATCTCGTCAAAACACACAATTTATGTCCTTTACGTTTTTGTTGTGGAGGTAACCGTTTCTGAGATATTCTTTGTTATTGGTTTCAATTGTAAAGTATATATACTTTTCTAAGGTGATAGTGTCCGTTTTACTTTTACTCTCTCCTAGCCAAGCAAAGAAGATTTTTAAATAACAATAGCATTGACGAGAGCTTTTAAAACATTTGACTATCACTTTAGCATACGCATTCCTTTAGTTCCGTTCTACTTATAAGGAACAAAGTAAGATGTACATTCTGCTAATGTTCATCTCAACCAGCATGGTGCAGAAAGAATAAAAATCTTTTGTAAGACATTTATTTGAAGAAGAGCTAGAGAAAGTCATGTGATTGTAACACAGTATTTTTTTTTTACAAACAAGCGATTTTTCGCCTCTATTTACACACTCTTGAATGGAGATTTACATTCTTTCCCGAGGGTCAGAGGCCTATCGAGGAGCAGATAGAACATTGAACAGGAAGGGGGGTTCGACCCATAGTTAGATATAAGAATGAGGAAGAAAAATATATAAATAAGGCGAAACGAGATGGTGAATATAGAGCAATCGGTGGAATAAATCGCGAGGGAAACCGGAAAAATCAATGAAATCCCACCCCGACGCTGTCAACCACAAATTCTAAATGCGATCCCTGGAATCGAACCTTGGCGCGTCTAACTAATTGGCAATGTCTTTTCACCTCTACTACAATGGAAAAAAAGATAATAGATAACTTTGGACATGATTCTGCTTACAAAAATAACATTTTCTAATACAATTTAAATCTCTGAACACTTATTTCAGCAGAATAAGCAGTTTCCATACTTCTCGCCACATTTAATTCAAAGAGGTATAATTAATTCTTGTAAATTAATTGTGAAACCAGTTATGTGTAGTAAAGTAGTAAAAGAAATACAGTCAGATTGAGAAACTCAATGCCTTAGCCGGGATTTGAACCAAGGGTCTCCTGCTTTCAGTCCTGTTGCTCCGACACTTAGCTACCATGCCAACATGCCTGAACGGCACAAAATTCCGCAACTGTTCGTGTTTTTCCAGGCAACCCACAAAAATATCTCTTATTATTTTGAAACGTCACCTCAATGGCGACTTATCAACTCCATAAGAACTCAAGTCCCGGGCTTTATACTCAACAAACTATTAGTCAATTAATAACAAATTAAATGACTTAATAGCTGGTTAACTATAAAGCCCCAGCAAGTGCTTATAGAGTTGATAGTTGCCATTGACATTTGGTATGCCATTTCTAAATAGTTTGAGGTCTCTTTGTAGTTTACTGGGAAAAAAGAGAATTTAGTGCTGTTCCGATTTAGTGCCATGGTAGCTTAGAGGTCAGAACAACTGGACGAAAAGCAGGAGATCTGTGGCTCAAATTCCGGCGTGACATTGAATTTTTCATTCTGACTCCAGCTCTCTAAGACAAGTCTTATTGATATATGTAATAGGACATCAGCTGATGGACATTTTGAATTATTCTCACTTTTTTCCTTAAGCGCCTTGCTTCATCACAATTTAGAAATTTTGTTTCTTCCAACTCTTAATTTACCGTGAAGTAACGACGTCAAATCAGCAGTCGGAATAACTAATCACCTGCTCCTTACTCGTGTATTATCCATTATTGCAGTATAAATATCGCTAACAACATTGTTATTATTTCATTTTATTCAATGTTTAAATAATAATGTTTTGATTAGTTTCATCAATTCACGTTTTAAAGTCATTAACTTTGTTCTAGTGCATTCACTTAAACTTATTCAAGAAAATACATATTGGATATATTTCTGAACGCAACCATAAGATCCTGAACATTTTGTATCTGACGGTTATAAGCAGTGTATCTAATAGTGCCGTGCAATGCTCGAACTTGAAGCAGCAAACCAAGACGGGGCAACGTGAGCTTCGCTGCACATGCAATCATCAATACTTATGAGTGCAGCGTTTAGTCTAAAATGCCCGAGAGAGGTCAAATTCGTTCAAAGGGGCACTTGGAAGCGATATTTGCTGACTGGGGTGACTGGCATTGTTTCATTTATTGTGTTTAAAGCGATTCAGTTAATTCCAAATCTGAGTAAACTCTGTTAGAAAGTCTCTTATAGCAAAGTCGGGAATTTGTTGGTGTATAAGCATGATGAAATGCATTAACTCAGGTCAAGTCTAGATTTTTCTCATTAATTTATAGTATTATGCTAATCAGTAATTGCAATTTCTTTCATTCCATTCTTGTTCTTTTTTGTCGTTTTTTTTAATACAGATCTCTTTTAAAACCAATTTTAGATGTTTATTTACGCTTATGTGCTATAACAATTTGTAAATTTGTACCGTTATCATTTAAGGGTTCATAAATAGGACTATTATGGCTATACATAAAGTATTAGTACGACCAGTAGTGAAATGTACACATAAGGACAACCTAATTATTTTCATTTATTTTCCTACATAGGCTCAAGAAAGTGCGTTAGGCATTAACAATATTGTGGGAGTCCATGGACTTGATCACCAATAGCTCTAAAAGTCTGTGACTTAGATATCGTGAAAAGGAGAGAGCCCATTTGTAAACAAGGGCCAAAGTCGAAGAACGTAACTTGCCTCCTCTCTAAGAAGCAAAGTTCGGTAATTGTTACACTTGACTAACATGAACCGAATTTTGAGCGTATTTTGGATGGTGCTAGCACCTAGTTAATTTTTGCATTACATGCATAATAAATACATTTTTAAATTAAAAGATTTTTCTCTCAATATTTTATTCAAACTTAAACAAATGTGTTTATGTTTAAACTGAACACAGAATTTCGCAGAATATACACGAGACACCACTAACATAGATACTCTGGTTCCTGTAATGAAAGAAATCAGCAATGGCATGAATCGGGGGCGCATTTTGATTTGACCTTACCCTCGAGTGTGATTTTCCCGACCACTTAGTGTGTAATTTCCAAATATATCTACATTTCCAAACGTTCTCAACAAATGTATGAAAAATAGATTAAAAGTGTTCATAATTGTTAATATACTTATTAAGATCTAGATGTGGTTTAAAGTGTGACATATATCCGCTTTCCACTAGGTACGCCTTTACTCGAATAAACTGCTGATGCAATTTGAATTATTTGTAGACCAAACACACAGGTTAAATGATACTTAAATACTAGGAGAACAATACATTACAAAAGATATTAGGAGTAATATATTAACTATATATAACTTTAAAATGACTTTTGTTGGACAAGACAAATGAATACTGATTTTAAAAGTTTAGTAGTGCAGCCCAAAGAATAAAATAAATAAAATCAAATAGATGGTAAAAAAAGGTGTATATGCAACTACGTTATCTGTAATTGCAGCGATTTCTCCCAAAATAAGAGAAATAAAATAGGAAAACAAAGAAAGATTACTTTAAATTTGTTAATTCATTTTATATTAAAGTTACTTATTTAGTTAAGTTAAAGAAGGCACATAGCAATTAAGGCCCGTCTGTCTAACTTATACATACCATGTGAATAGAGCTTCTAAAGAGAAAAGCCTCTTTACATTCACAAAACCTTCTCTACAATTATGAAACAAACTTTTCTTACAAAATTTATTATTCTATTTTCTTCATGCTAAATCAAGATAAAGAGTAGTAGAAAATGTTTTTATGACATATTTTCTAGGGGAATAAAGCAATTCTCTAAGCTAAAGCGATATACAAATCTTTTAGAGATGGTTGATAAGTGATAGTATTCAAATTCCGCACTACTTACATGACGAAGATGCACTCACATAATTTTATCTCCCTATATTGCAGAAAACTTCTTATAACAGTTATTCTTTTATGTACTTCACGCTATCACGATAAGCATTAGCAGAAATTATTTTATTACATAATACTCTCTTGTGCAAGAGCAATAATAAATAATGAAATACAATAAGCTAAAGCGATAGTATTAATGTTATAGCCGATCTCTATGACTTTTTTTTAAATGCCATTCTCTTTGCTTGAACAGGAGAAGGAAAAACGACTAAGGACCTCTTATTAGAGAAAAACTGAAACCAATGACAGTAAATATCTCAAAAATGATTATTTCACAAAAGGTTACATTTTAATAAATTTTGTGTATTAATGGACTTTCGCTTTTGAGTTTATGTTGTTCACAGTCAGACACGAATCTCTTTATGAAAGTTACTTTTCTGGATTTAGGGGACCCTCAAAACATATTTCTACTGAAATATTGACTATGAACTTTTCGGTGGAATACAATAATTTCTCTACGTTTTTTGTGCGTGCTAGAGAAAGTAAAAAGAAAAGTAAGGGAAAAATAACAAATACTTCTCATTTGAGACAAATATAAGTATTGCAAAATTAAAAAAAAAACAAAAAAACAAACGAGAATATCTCGGAAATGGACTTCTCCGCGCATAAATGGTAAACTATAAGAGATATATAAAAGCTTCCTATATAAAGCAGTTAGATTTTGTTTAAATGACAAGATAACTTTCAGAGTTTTTTTAAGTTAACCATATTCCTTGTGGTTGGTTTAAAATTACTAATATTTATACTTTTCTTAAATGGGAAGTCTTCATTTATTACTTTCTCTATCGCCTATTAGTAGAGAAAATTTTGACTGTGGCTAAGGAGTCAGGTCAAATGTCAAATCTTTTAATTAATGTCCAATTATTTAGAAGTTTAATATCAATAATAACAAATGCCAATTTAAACTGAGTTGTTAAGATAGCTGGCTAATGGAATCTCATCACAATAGACACTGAAATAACTGTAATGAGAAAATAAGGGATGCAGAAAGGTTGAAGACAAACGACGAACTCAACCAATTAAGTAATAAAAAGCTGAAAGTACAGCTTTTTCAGCCCTTTGAGCTCATTTACACAGACACACAAATGGTAGATGAAAGAATAACAATATTTTCAAGTGCAAGCTGATATTCATGAAAAAGGAGGATCAGAATTAATTAGATGGGGGATGGTATTGAGGAAAAGGTGTTTAAGGTGTAATATAAAACCTGAATAGCTTTGGCACAGCATAGAAATAAAATACATTCATGATTGAGATAGCCCAACAATTTAATAAATGGTCACGTGGAGCCGCTTTAAAAGTATTTTGATGTAGGCAAGAATAGCTTTAAACATTTTCAATAGTGACATTAGACCATTTCCGCTGAATAACTTTCTTTCATCGTTTCGCTTTATGAGTTTTCTTGTTACGTTCTTTGTTTTACATATAGTACATTCCGATGTATTCTATTCAAATGACCTTTTTTTTCTACCTTTTCTGAAAATAAACCATTCTTACAAATGATTATTCTTTTATCTAAATCCTGTAATCGTGATAAACACTAACAGAAATGGGCTTATTACTTGCCTCCTTATATGAGGAAATAAGGGAATACACTAGGCTAAACGACAATAAACTCCTTTAAAAGCTGGTCGCTATGTGATACAATTGAAATTCGGTTCTCTTTGCTTGACGAGGAGTAAAAGGAATATGAAACGGAAGACAACTTCCCGTTTGAGAAAAGTTTAAATAGCTTAAAACTGAAAACAGTACCAAAGAATATCTCGGAAACGGTTAACTCTACAAAAAAGTTATATGACATAAATTGTATGTTTTAACGAGATCTAAATTTTTTGTATACGAAGTTTCTGAATGTCTCCTATGGCTTACTAGTTATAAATGGGCCGTGCCATGGCCTATTGTTTAGGCCACTCACCTCTCATCTGGTCGTTCCGATCCCAAGCGACCGCATGTGAAATTTATAATGAAAATATATGACGTTTTAATTTTTGATAAAATAAAAATTGTCAAAAAGTGTTCCAAATAAAGGGAAGATGAGGGGTGAGAGATCCGTTTGAGACCTTTGTGCTACATCCTTTTAAAATGCTGAACTTAAATATAAAGTTGGTAATCACGCGACTTTCCGTTTTTCAACCACACAGGGACTTTTTGCAAAACTGATTTTTTTGATTCAGGGGTCCTCAAAACATTTATTTCTGTTGAAATCCCTATACCAAATTGTTGAGTGCCAAAGTTTTACTTACTATGCACATTGTAAATAGCTTCTAGAGAAAGTAAGGAGCTGTTAGTGCATTACGCACTCTGTCTGACCATTATCGTTTGTTGTTCTCTAGACGTACTATGTACATCGTGTATAGAGAAGGTATTGTATTTCATCTAAAAATTCGATACCAATATTTCAACGGAAATATAGGTTTTGGGTTCTCCTGCGTGCAAAAAAGAGCATTTTTAGAAAAAGGCCCATGTCTATGTGTGTCTATGTGTGAGTGTGTGTGTGTGTGTGTGTGTGTGTGTGTGTGTGTCGTTTTCTCTGGACAACATAACTCAAATCTAAAAGACCGTTTAATACCATAGCTGATACTTATGTTTATTATTTTCCAAGGATTCGACACGAACATATTCAAGAAAATCCTCCTGCACCACACTGTCATTTACTTGAAACAAATTTTGAAATTTTTGTTTTTCTCAAAAGCGGCTCTAACGAACTTGATTAACTTACCGTATATTAAAGATATTTACATTACAAATAAAATTCTTTCTTGAATATTTCGGGAATCGCTTCTGAAGATCTATTCATTCTGGATTAATTTTACTTAACTCTGCTTAACCGGTAAACTGCCATAAAAATACAAAATCTTTCTATACAAAAATGCAGATCTTGTTAAAACATATAGTTTATGCTATATTCAGTTATGTTGTTTAGTTGACAATTTATGAGATACTCTTGTTTATTTGTTTCAACATTAAAGTACGCAACTTTTTTCAAACGAAGTCACTTTCTATTTTATCTCTCTTTTGTTTTACTGCTAGCAACGCAAAGTGAACCAACTTCAATTGTTCACATAACGACCGGCTTTTAAAAGATCTGACTATCACGTTAGGCTAGTGTAATCCCTATTTTCCGTCTGCTTAGAAAGAAGCAAGCAATAAGCCAATTCCTGCTAGTGTTATCTCGATTAGTCTGAAGTAGATAAAAGAATAATCGTTTGTTTGGAGAACATGCACAGAAAGTCATGCGAATGGAACACCCAACTTCATTTTAATCAATTCAATCAATTACATAGTTTATATCAACACGGTTTATCCTAATAATGGGTGTACATAAGTGCATATTTTAAGAAGACCTAGATTTTTCGTGAAGTAAGCTTTTGTATATTTTTATAGCTTACAGTTGCACTGAATTATAGATACAAGTTAATTAAGAAAAAGGCCTTTTGCAAAACTCAAATATGTGCGTTTCCTTTGTTAAATATACATTTTAAATAAACATTTTAATAAAATAGTTAAATCTAGTTTTGAGAATATGAAAAATAGCGAGGACTCTTCTATGTAAGAGATAAGCTATGGTGGAGGATGTTGAACTTATATATATAGTTTTGTATGTATCTAGTTTGTCCTTTCTAAAGTTATTTTACGCTCTTGCTCTCTCTCGCCTCATTCAGGAGATCTCAAAACATGTATTTCCGGTGAAATTGCTATATCGAATATATAGATGGAATACTGCAGATATTTAATAGAGAAAATAGTAAGAATGACGAAAAAAATCCTGATGACTGTCGATATTCCTAGTGTCGATGATATTGATATCATCGGTTGTTTTAATTTCTCTATCTCTTACTTATAGCTGGTCAAGGAAGCGTAATTCATCCTAGAATTACTGAGTGAGATTTCAAGAAACTGTACGTTTTCAGACCCATTTTTTTTAACTTCCCTAGAATAAGTAAAACTCTTGCATTTACCCAAAAATTTGATACTGAGATTTCATCGGAATGGAATCCCCCCCCAAAATAAACACACATACATATATTTACACACACACACACACATATATATATGCGCATTTAGCGCCTTTATGTGTGTCTTGGAACAGCATAACTCAAAATCGGAAAAATCGGTGCCGTGGCTGCGTGGATAGACTCCTCGCCTCCCACCTAGGTTACCTGGGTGGAATTTATGGTGGACAAAGCGGTGTCTGGGCGGGTTTTCTCCGGATCCTCCGACTTCCCCCGCCACTCATTCCACCAACTGCTCTATCATCACCTTTCCTATCATCCACTTAATCACTCTCATGCTTGGCTACGGGTCGACCATTCGTTCCAGGTTCTCCATTCTGTGGTTTCGTGGCGTTGGCTCCTCAACAGGCTTCTGACTCCTAGGCATCCGCTAGGGAATGTCAGTCCTGAATACGGGGAGGGTAAGCCGACTACGAAAACGAAACAATTGAAGTACGGTGTCTTTTAAAGATACGTTTTGAAGATTTTCAGGAAAATCTGCTATCAAAAATGGCTCCAAGGATTTTTATAATAGCGTGATTTTAAGAATATTACATGAAATTGAAATGTACAAATTGAATTTTCTGTCAAGTTCCTTCTTCTTTGTTTGGAAGGAATTTTTTTATAATATTGAACAACTTAAACATAGACTATAGAAAATGTTTTATACAAACACGTAGACCTCTTTAAAGCATACTTTTTACTCCAATTAACTTTTCTGTGATATCAACCTTTTCCAAGATATTCGATATTAAGTTTCTAATTATCAGTGCCTAGTCATTATTTTTAAGTTGTGTCAATTTTCAGAAAATAAAAGGAAAAAGTAAATTATGCTTTCATTCCTTAGGTAATTTAATGCTTTAATAATTATTTATAGAATATAAAGCTATTTGAATGTTAACTTTTAAAAAGAGCTGTCATCATAGAAAGAAAATGGATATTTTAAGGCCAACATATAGGGTACAATTCTAAAACGTATATCTCTACGTATTCCCTTTGTAGCTGTAACGAAATATGTAATAAACCTATTTTCCGAGGAAAAAATATTTCAATATGAAAACTAAATAATCTTTTCTAAAACTGAAAAAATTTAACTTAAATTTTTAATATACAAATTACATGATAATTAAAAATCCTCCAAAACAAAAATTAAATTTAGCATCCCTAAATAAATAGGACTTTATAAACTCATATAATCCTTTTATTTAAACATTTTAGGAAAATAAACATTCTTGAGTATAATTTGTACATCCGTTAATAAACGATAGAGAGTAGAGAAGGCCGAGAAAGTCGTGTGAATGTATATGGGAGTCTGTGAACAGCATGTTAAAAGCTTAATAAATGCCAAACTTCTTTATTTCCCCCTACGCACTCTACCAATACAGAATCTAAATTTCCTGTTCTTGCGGTTTCTTATCGCCGTACCACACGATAAATACATTTGAGTGTGTGTGAGACAGTTCTTAATTATTCATGCAGCATTTAGGAGCCAAAACAAGATAAACGTTAACTGCGTGTGGACCGAGGAATATTATGGCATCTATCTCCTTAAGGTAGGCACAAATTAAACATTAAATACTTAAATATTTGTGTATATTGCAGGAGACTGGTCCGCAACAGAAATTTATTATATCTTTTTTTCTAACGCATATTTATGACAGAATGATGTGCTATGTTTCTAATGACTTTATCAATGAAGAGATTACTGCAAATCATCAATATTCATAACACTCCGTAGGTGCTAATATTTAGAATGAAAATTAAATTTCACTCCATAAAGTTTAAATCAATCCAATTATTTACTTTTAAAATTAAATCCATCGCTTTACGTCCCCGTTGAAAATTCTGTGTAGGAAGCATTTATGTAATGAATAGCGATAGGTTTCTATTCTCCAGCCTCTCTCTTGTGTATCAATAACCGATGTATAGATGATAGATACATCTCCCAGTCTCTATGGGAGACTGAGAATAATTCTGGTTAAAGAAATCTTCCTCGCCCCAGCCGGGAATCGAAAGCGGGACCTCCGGGTGATAAGTCAGCTCACTGACCACTTGACCACGGAGGAAGTCGTTTTATATAATATGATACAAAATAAATCGGGTTTATTGAGATATAAAGGTTTATTTTAACTCTTAGAAGTTGTAGATTTTCGCTACAATCCAAAGAATATAAAGTTGCTTCTGTAGCCAATATAGGTGAATTAGTTTGGCATCACGTAATGCTATTTTCAGCACCTATAAGCTGTATCGCTTCACATTTGTGCTTTTGGTTAAGATATTTAATGAGCAGTACTACAATTTTATTTTATAGTGTAACGTCATAAATAATGTTCAAAATATGATCCAATTCTAGAATTAGAAAATCCAATTACATAATAAGCAAAATGTGCTTGTTAAGTATTACAGCAACTCAGTGCTTAGTAATTACAAAAACGTTTATTTTAAAAAAAAATCTTGTGTGTTTCATATAACATGACTTTCTCTACATCTCTGTAACAAATTAGCGCTATAAAGCTTATTCTTCTGCCTACTTCATGCTAATAAAGATAAATATTAGCAGAAATAGTCTGATTAATCGCTTCCTGTAAGTATAAAGGAATATACTAGGCTAAAGCGATAGTCAAATCTTTTAAAAGTTGGTTACTTTGTAGTAGAAATCCGTTTCTTTAAGAATGGGTTGACAAATTTCCTTATAAGAAAATTATTTTAAAACTAAAATAAATAACAAGGTATATCAGAAGTGGCCAACTCCACGGAAAAATGTATATGACATAACTTGTGTGTTTTAACAAGACATACATTTTTGCTGTGGCAACCTTTTGTTTATTTATTACAGTTTACCAGTTATGAAAAATTCAGCAAAATCATACAGAATAAAGAGGCCTTCAGAGACTATTCCCGAAAATTCAAGATACACATTTTATTTTAAATGTAAATATCTTTAATATACGGTATTTTAATCAAAATATTTATAGGCATTTTTGAGAAAATCAACATTTTCGAAATTGTTTTCCACGTAAAGGGTAGTTTGGGGTGGGGAGATTTTCCCCAAGATGTTCAAGTAGCATACTTGAAGGATGTTAAACTTAAATACCAGATTTGCACACTGAATACTTTTTGTATTTGGGTGTTAACAGACGCACGGACACGTGTACACACACACACACACACACATATACAGGGCCTTTCGTTTTTCTAAAAATGCTTGTTCTGAATACAGGGGCTCTAAAACGTGTATTTCCATAGAAATCTAGGTATACAATTTTTGGATAGAGTGCAGTAGCTTCTCTACCTATGTACCATCTATAATGTAGAGAAAGTAAAATTTTAAATAATTTATTCTAAAGTATATATGGCAACTAATATTTCTATTTCTATTATATTTGAGTAACACCTTGAACCCGGTACCTCCCGAATCGCAAATAAGACACAACAAAATAAAAGAGAATCGAATCTGTTTATAATGGTACGATACGCATGAGATGATAACACCAACATTGATGTTTGGAGGTATTTAGTAATAGTGACGGTCAAATTAATACACAAATACCAACATATTTTAATAACTCTCAAGTAAGAAAGTTTTGCTTTGTTTCCTTTATATATAAAAGGATCAAAGATCAAGTTTGTTAGGAGAGTATACTAAATAACTGTATAGAGATAATTGTATCCAGCTAACATTTGGGGGTTATTAGCTGATACATGCACTATGTGTTGCACAATTATGACTACATGACCCTTTCGGATTATGTTACCTGAAAACAAAAACAAGTCAAACTCTTCAGTAATAAGCATTCCGCCAAACTGTGCAAACACCTAAGTAAATATTTTTTATTAATAATTTCCATTCTTTCGCTGTCATTAGTGTATTTTACCTGCCCTATCATCGGTTAAATACTTGCCTTTTAAATTTTGGTGTAATTACTATTCGCATTATAAACATTAAACAAGAGAATATTATAAAGAACAAAAGTATATCTGTTTTCTAATAATATATACAAGTTATAGCATCACTTTTAATAATAATTATTACCTTTTGGAAGTAAAACATAAATCTTTATAATGTACAGGTGAAACGGGTGTAGCTTGAGAGCTCGAAGATGGCACTAAAATGTATGCCTTTTTAGGTAAATTATTGGAAAAGGCGGATGATGGTTCTACCATAATGCATTTTTACTTTCTCTACACGTACTGTGTACGTAGTGCATAAAGAAGTAATTGTATTGCACCCGACAATACGATACTGAGATTTCACAGAAATACACGTTTTACGGTTCCTTGTATAAAAAAAAGAATTATAAAAAGGTCCGTGTAGTCAGTGTGTCCGTGTGTCTGTGAACTCGATAACTTAAAAACGAAAAGTCTATAAAATACCAAACTTGGTATTTAAATATATACATTTTTGAAAATTTTGATTTTCTCAAAAATGGCTCTAAAGATTTGGTTGAAATACCGTATATTAAAGATATTTACACGGCAATAAAATGTATATCTTGATTTTCTGGGGATAGCCCTTGAAGAGTTCTTTATTCTGGATGAATTTTGCTGGATTTTGATAAATAGTACACCGAAAGAGATAGACAAAAAATATAGATTTCGTTGAAGCACACAATTTATGTTATATACATTTTATTCGTGCAGTTAACAATTTTTTAGATATTCCTTGTTATTGATTTCAGTTTTAAAATACTTAAAACTTTTTGCATACGGAAATTTATCAACTCCTGGCAATGCATAGGAACGGATTTCATCCACAGGGCAACCAGCTTTTAAAACATTTGACTATCATTTTAGCCTAGTGTATTCCATTTTTTTTTTTTTTTTTTTTTGAAATGTAACGTCCTTTAACCTGGTTTGGTCATATCGGACGATGAATGTAATTGATGATATGATGCTCGGGGTCCATGGAGCTTAAAGTTACTCGACATTCGTCTTCTCAGGATAAGGGAAAACCCCGAAAAAACCTTACCCGGGTAACTCACCCTAAGCGAGATTCGAACTCACGACCTTTTGAACGTGAGGCAGACATGCTACCACCACGCTACCCAGGTGGGCTGTATTCCATTGTTTCCCTTCTACTTACAAGAAAACATTCTGCTAATGTTTATCTTGATCAGCATGAAGCAGATAGAAGAATAAGCTTTTTAACAACAATTGTGAATAGTGCACTCAATTTCTTTTATTATTTCATTTACATAGCCCCATTTAATTGCTACGGTCATATCGGGGGCTTTTAACTTGTGAAACAATTCTATATTAACAGTAAGTAATTTACATGTTATATCATTAAACACACACACACACATCCACTCTACATTCATACCTCCAAACTCTGTGAGGGATAAAGAATAATTCAGTTAAAGAGAATTTCCCTACCCCACCTGGGATTCGACCGGGACTTCCAGGGTGAGAAGTCAGCTCGCTGACCATGCTATCACGGGGGAAGTATAAGGCATTTGACAATGGGAATTATTGTAAGCAACCAAGGCAAACGAAGTACTTGTATATTTCAATATAAATTGCGTTTTATTGAACCTAAAAAACCAAAAATAGACTTGAGTGCAGGGAATCGTGGTTTCGAGTCTCATCTGGAGAATGGGTGTTTTTGTTTGTGTTTGTAAATATGTATCTGTTTTATAGTATTTAACACTCATTTTTACTACATATGGCACCTCAGGTGATGATATTGATGATACATGGAATGATACTTGCCCGAGATGGACTTCTGAGAGGAACACTTGGAATAATGTCTAGGAATAACCTTAATTGCAAATAATGTAAGATGGCACACGCCCCAGGAAAAAGATAATTGGGAATAGATCGTAAAAAATGATCATCCACATACTAAGAAAAACTCTGACAATGCAAAGTGGGTGCATGGGAAGGCGTCCTTCGATGTTATGTTTCGATGGTTTCGAAAGACGCCAGTTTTAAGAGAACCACTTGATCTGGTTAGCAAGACGCAGCAACGTCACTAAAAAAAACAACAAAAACAAACACCGAATGAAGATGGAGCATCGGTGGAATGCATTAGCGAGGGAGACCAGAGAACCCGGAGAAAACCCGCCCCTGTACCGCTTTGTTCATGACAAATCCCACATGCGGTTACCTTGGTGAGAGGCGAGTGCCTAACCATTCGGCCACGGTGTGGCCTGAGTGTGTACGCGCGCGCATCTGAAATTAAAAGGCAAAACAAACGGGAAAACAACAGAAACTTAGGTTAAACAAAAAGAATAGCAATTAAAAAGTTAGCATTGAAATTCAAATACATTGCTGAACTGAGACCATCTTCGTGCAATTTGTCTTGTTATACATGCATTTTCTGTGGCGTAACAGCAGCTAATTTCCACTATAAATCATTCTCAACGAAAAGTTAAGCCTTCTTCTAAGTATGCTCTTTAATAACTTAAATGATTTCGGATTTACATAGTAAAGCCGTTTTGTGTTTTCAAAATCTACTAATTGAAGTTAGAAGATGCTTGATAGGCCATTTCGAAAAAAATTGAAAAATAAGGCTTTCAAACGGTGAAGGAATTACAAACAGTAGTTGAATGGGTTTTGAGATCCCCCACCCAACGCAAACAGATTTTCTTTCTCTCTAAAATTAATATACGCAACTTCAAGTGTTACTATTTGGTCATAAATATCAAAATGTTACTACTGGTGTGTGGTGGAAAACGTCTAAATTTTGTTTGAAAAGATGAAAATGTTTAAGCTTTAAAATTTGGCCTAATTAAATTATTTTGGATGTATATTTTTGCATATAAATATTTCCCTTTTTCTCAAGCAGATCCGTATGATAGGTTTTCCATGATGAAAACTGTCTTGCCTTATATATCGAAAGCGTAGAGGATGACTTATTATTTATTCTATTGCTTTCTGTACACGTACTATGTACATAGTGTATAGAGAAGTATTGTATTGCTCCCAAAATGCGATATCGAGATATCATCGGAAATACATATTTTGAGACTCCCTGAATCCAAAAAAAAAAAAAAAATAGAAAAATGTCCGTGTGTGTGCGTCTGTGGGCAGCAAAGCTCAAAACAAAAAGACCGTTAAATTCCAAGGGTACGACACGAAGATATTCAAGAAAGTCCCTACACCCCCCAACTACCCTTTACATGAAAAAAAATCGAAAATTTTGATTTTCTCAAAAATGGCTCCAACGATTTTGATTAAAATCTCGTATATTTAGGATATTTACATGACAATTAAAATGTATATCTTGCATTTTCAGGAAATAACTTTTGAAGACATGCTTATTCTGGAAGATTTTTATTGAATTTTCCATAATTGGTAAACCGTAAGACTTGGATAAAAACTTATTGCACAGAAATGTAGATCTCGATGAAACACAATTTATACTATACACATTTGTTTTCGTGGAGTAGGCCGTTTCCGAGATATTCCTTGTTATTGATTTCAGTTTTAAAATACTTAAACTCTTTTTCATACTGGAACTTGTCAACTCTTGGCTACTCAAAGAAACGGATTTCAATCCCATAGCAACCACATTTTTAAGCATCGGACTCTCGACTTAGCCTAGGGTATTCCCTTATTTCCCTTCTACTTATACAGTAACTAAGTGATAAGACCATTTCTGTTAATGTTTTAGCATTAAATAGATAGAAGAATGCGCTTATTAACAATAATTTGTTACAGAGATGTAGAGAAAGTCAGTGAATGGAGCACATCAGATTTTTTTTTGTTTATAACGCATATCGATATTAACTGACAATAATTTTTATTAACCTTGCGAAAAATATATCTTAAGTATAAACAAATAAAAAACTAATGTGTGTTTTATGTTAAACATAAGATTTGAAGCTTCAATGACTTTACCTAGAGGAGAAGAAAACTTATCACTATAAGTAAACACATGTTTACCAAAATGAAAATCGCTAATTAACATACAAGCACGACCATGGCTTCTAGTGAACTCAAATCTGCAGCTATGTGAATATGGTGGAAAGCAAATCTCGACATGGCCGGCTGCACAAAAGTTAGTTTCCCACTTGAACTAGCTTCCGGCGCGCAAGATATGGAGCCAGGTTCCTCTGATCATCTCTGTCAACTTAATTTCCGCAGAAAACGCTAGTGACATCTGCATGCACACTTCACACTGCGCACCTTCACGCGACGTATCGTTTACAGCATTTTAGCTTTCCTAATCGACATTTGTAAAAGAGGTTTGAACTAGAGATTGGCACAAAATAATATAACGATTAAACTGTGCAATATAGCAAAAATATCAATCAGACCCGCCTGGTAGAATGGTGGTAGTGTGTCTGCCTCACATTCAACAGGTGCCGAGTTCTAATCTTGCTTAGGGTAAGTTACCCGGATAAGTTTTTCGGAGTTTTCCCTTATCCTAAGAAGGCAATGCCGAGTAAATTTAAGCTCCATGGACCCCGAGATCATTTGAGCAACATTTCAGAAATTTTAGTCATCGTCTGATATGACCAATCAGGTTAAAGGACGTTAAGAGTAATGAAGAAAGGAACTATTAATTATCTGTTTAATGATTATCAAAGTTGCCGATCTCCAAGGCCGTCCTCGCTAAATTGCCTCGCTTTGGTGCTTCGTGGTGCCAGAGATCGTGGGTTCGAATCCCGCTTTGGGCATGGGTGTTTGAGCGTATATAAATGTGTATATGTGTGCGTGTGTTAGAAACCAAAAACAAAAATGGTATTCGAATAGAATCACAGTGAAATTTTGGAAAAAAAATCTGACGTGTTCCATTCACATGACTTTCTTTACATCTCTGCAACAAATTGTTAAAAAGCTTATGTTTCTATTCACTTCATGTTAACTGAGAAAAAAAATCACCAGAAATAATCTTTCTAGTTGTTTCTTGTAAGTAGAAGCGAAATAATGGAGTACCATAAGTTAAAGTTATACTCAAAAGCTGGTTGCTAAGTGACTGAAGTTTCTTTGTTTGTATGGATAGAAGTTGACAATTAATGTAGGAGAAAAGTATAAGTTTTTTAAAGCTGAAACCAATAACAAGGAATATCTAAAACAAAACGATCAGTTCCACGAAAAAAAATGTATTTGGCACAGATTGTGTGTTTTATCGTGATCTATATTTTTGTGTAATACGTTTTTTTCTATCGCTTACGGTTTACTAGTTATACAAAATTCAATAAAATCGACCAGAATAAAGAGGTCTTTAGAGGCCATTCCCAGAAAATTCAAGATATACATTAAATATAAGGTATTTTAATCAAAATCGTTAGAGCCATTTAAAAAAAAAAAACTTTTTCACTTTAAAGGGTAGTTGGAGTTGGGAATTTTTTTTTTAAAAATATCCGTGACGCATCCTTGGAAGATACCAAACTTAAATACCGTTTGGTATTTAACGGTGTTTTCGTTTTTGAATTATGCTATTCCCAGATATACACATGGACCTTTTTCGAAAAATGCTTTTCTTTTGGATTCAGAGTGACACAAAACATGTATTTCCGGTGAAATGTCTGTATCGAATTTTTAGGTGCAATACAATACCTTCTCTATACACTATGTGCATAGTACGTGTAGAGAAAATAATAACGAATATTAAGTAATTATTTGCCTACTAAGGATTACAAAAAATATAGACAGGAAATATTAGAAATCTGTTTAACGGTTACTAAGGCAACAGTCCATTACCGAGTCTGGGTAACTTCATTCACTACATACACATTGGTATCGCTTAAAGGGAACTATTAATCTCAATTCGTTAAGTATATCAAATGGAAAGGTAGATTCAGACTGAAAACTTAAATTGAACTACGGATCCCGTGGTCTCTGCTCAGTTGCTCTAACCACTGCTCCTTAAACAAACTCCTTCGCAAGAAACTACGATTGTTTTCATAGGCTATTAATAATTTATAATGTGCAGATTGTATCATATTATCATGTTTATTTTATCATATTATCAGATGTTTTCATATTATGATTGCAATACTTACATTAGTTCTCAAATAGTTCATGACGCATTCGATCATGTCTACATCCAATGTACGAATATCGATAGCAATAGCAATAGAAATGGGGACAATTATTTCATTTCAGCTTTTAATAACTATTTCATGAAATGAAAACAAACGTTTTATTTGAGGTTATTGCACTCATTTCATACATAAGAGATACAAATAATGATTATTTTCACCTACTTTTTTAACTAAATACATTATGAACTGGATAAAACTGTAAGTAAATATGGTAACTGAGTTAACTGAAAGTACAATTGTGGAACTGTCAGTTATTAAAAGTGAAGCGTGGCTGACTGGGTTGTCATGTTGTTACCGGTAACTAAGACAAGAGATTAAACAAACACGTGCAACAACATTTCAAAGAAATGAACCTCAGTTGCGATAAGATTTTTCGACAATTTCGCTCCACTCAGATGACTCCAATTGATTTAAATTTCCTAATCTCGACCATTCCATTGGCGCTTTAATAGTTGAGATAAATTGTCCAAATAATATGCCATCCGACGAGAAAAAATCTATAGATTATTCACTTTGTTACATAGGTATATGAAGTCAACTGAGAATATGTGTATCTTTGGCGATTTCATACAATAATGTGTGACGATTACAATTAATTTGCTTGTTTCTTATTTTATAATAGATAAGGATATTGAGTATATCTTACTTGTTATCTTATCTTGGGCGTTAGTGTTTCTCTTCTCTAGCAGCATCGTCTTTCAAAATCTGATTAAAATATTTTATCTAATGTCCTAGTTGGTAATATATTGCTTGTCTGCATTAAGTTACGTTTATATTTAGGAACTGTTTACAAGTGCAGCAAGGTAGAAACAAGTACGAATGAATTTTTCGATTATGAACTAGAAATCAAAGTGTTCACACAACCAGAGAAACTTCTTTTTAGATTACATCGAATGATTTAGATTGCAAGTCTCTGTCGTTTTGTGACGTAGTTACAGTTAGTCGTTACTGTCACGTAACTGAAAACGTGATAACAATGAAAACTAGCTTAATGGTTACTGCTCACCATTACATATAACCGTTAACAAAATGAAGCTGTGGCAGTCATAGCCATTATTAAACAGTTGATATGTTTCTCTCACTTGACTTTCTCTAGGTACTCTACAAACACATTTCTTAGAAAAGATTATTCTTCTTTCTACACAAAACTAATCGAGATAAACATTAGCAGAATGTTCTTATTACTTAGTTCCTTATAAGTAGAAGGGAAATAAGGAAATACACTATGCAAATGTTTTAAAAAGGTGTCGTTATGCGATTATCATTGCAAATCGCTTCTTTGCTTGACCAGGAGTGGAACAAGAGAAAAAAGGCTGCTTCCTGTCTGAGAACAGTACAAGATCTTTTACAATTGAAACCAATAATAATGAATATCTCGGAAACGGTTACCTCCACAACAAAAATGTAAAGTACATAAATTGTGTGTTTTGACGAGATCTACATTCTTTGTGTTCTAAGTTTTGGTCTATCTCTTACGGTTTAGCAGTTAAGCAATATTCATCCAGAATAAAGAGGTCTTCAGAAAATTCAAGATATAAATTTTATTCGGGATGTAAATATCTTTAATATAGGTGATTTGAATCAAAGTCGTTAGAGCTACTTTATGAGAAAATGCAAATTTTGATAATTTCTTCATGTAAAGGGTAGTTTAATGGGCTGGGACTTCGTGTCGCATCCTTGAAGATACTAAACCTAAATGCCAAGTTTGGTATCTAACGGTCTTATCGTTTTTAAGCTGTGTCGTCCACAGAAACATAGACCTTTTTCTAAAAATGTTTTTCGTCCCAGGGGACTCCAAAACATATATTGATGGTGCAATTTCGACATCGAATTTTTACACGGAATACAATATTTACTCTATTCAATATATACATTGAAAATGTGGGCTAGAGATATTAAAAATAACTGTCACATCTCTAATTTACACATTGATCTTACGAACTTCTATTACATGTTTTATATATGTTTTTATTCGTGTCTTGAAAACCTAAACAGCAAATATTATAGTAAAGTTTTTACTTTCTCTACACGTACTCTGTACATAGTGTATAGAGAAGGTATTGTATTCCACTTAAAAATTGGATACCGAGATTTCACCGGAAATTCATTTTTTGTTTCCCCCTGAATCAAAAGAAAATTGGAAAAAATGTCCGTGCGTGGCAAGCAAGCAATAAGACTACTTCTGCTAATTTTTTCTCGATTAGCTTGAAATAAATAGAAGTATAAGCTTATTAACAATAATTTGTTACACAGAAGTAGAAAAACTCATGAGTGAAACATCAGATTTTTTATGATTATTTCATACATAGAAGAGTTAATTTGTGATATACCTACTAGTGGTCATTATTTTGTTTTGTACCATTTATCACCATATCATTCTTTTGTTAAATAAGTATCGCCTGATTATTTCTCTATCGCATATGTACAACGTACATAGTATAGAAAAAAAGGAATACAATTCAATACCGAGATTTCACAGGAAGCATATTTTTTTGACCCCTTGAATAAAAAAAAAAAGCAATTTTATATAAAAAAATCTGATGTGTACCATTCACATGACTTTCTCCATATCCCTGCAACAAATAATTCTTAAAAAGCTTATACTTCTATTTACTTAATGCTAATCAGAAAAAATTAGCAGAAATAGTCTTATTACTCGCATCCTTGTAAGTAGAAGCGAAATAACGGACAACCGTAGGTTAAAGTGATAGTCAAAAGCTGGTTGCTATGTCAATGAAGTTCCTTTGTTTATATGGATAGGAGTTGACAAGTTCCAGTATAAGAAAAGTATACGTTTTTCATAGCAGAAACCAAAAATAAAGAATGTCACAAAAACGACGAACTCCACGAAATAAATGTGTATAACATAAATTGTGTGTTTTAATGTGCTCTACATTTTTTGTGTAGTAAGTTTTTGTCCATCTCTTACGGTTTAGCAGTTACTCAAAATTTAGTAAAATTCATCCAGAATAAACTACTCTTCAGAGGCTATTCCCAGAAAATTCAAGATACACATTTCATTTGTCAGGTAAATATGTTTAATATCTGAAATTTTAATCAAAATCGTTAGAGCCATTTTTGAGAAAATCAAAATTTTCGAAAAAAATTCCATGTAAAGGGTAGTTGGGAGTGGGGGATTTTTCTCAAAATCTTCCTGTCGCATCCCTGGAAGATACTAAACTTAAACACCAAGTTTGGTATTTTACCGACTTTTCGTTTTCGAGTTATCGTGTTCACAGACACACGGACACACACACACACACACACACACACATGGACCTTTTTGTGAAAATGCTTTTTTTGGATATTGGGGACCCTAAAACATATATTTCCGGTGAAATCTCGGTATCGAATTTTTGGTGGAGTGCAATACTTTCTCTATACACTATGTACATAGTGCGTATGGAGAAAGTAAAAATCAATTTGTGTGTCTGTATTGTCTGTTCTTAAGTATATGTGTTTGTTTGTGAACAGATAACTCAAAAACGAGAAGAACGTTAAATATTTAACTTGGATTTAAGTTTATATCTCCCAAAAATGCGACACGAATATTTCCAAGAATCTCCCCACTCCAAACTACCCTTTACATGGACAATTTTTCTAAAATTTTAATTTTCTCAAAAATGGCTAACGATTTTGATTAAAATGCCGAATGTTAAAGATATATGTACCATCTTCAGACAGGAAGTTGTCCAGTTTCCTGGTCATTCAAAGCAGCACATTTCAAGGACAGTCACGTAGCGACAGCGATTAAATATTTCACTATCTCTTTAACATAGTGCATTCGCTTACTCCCCTTCTGCTTAGAGGGAACTAAGTAGTAAGAACATTCTAATAATGCTTATCTCAATTAGCATGGAGAAGGAACAAGAATAGTATTTGGTAAGAAACAAAAAATAAATATAAACAAAGAATATCATGTGAATGGGACACAATTGTTTTATACAAATTTACATTTTCTGGTCAAATAGTATGGCATGATATGGTATTTAAATTTGTATTTTTATGAAACAGTTTAAATTGTCCCGCTCCGCTTGAGAATGTATCGGTTAGGTCAGACGTTTTATTAGTTATGCAAAAGGTATTAACAAGAGGCCTGCTTGACCTCTTCTGCTATCTTATACTCTAATCTCGTTACGTTCTTTCCTTTTTACATTGCGTTAAATAAATATGGAAATAAAAGACAGGTATGTAATATAACGCGCATTATTATTACAATTATATGTAAATTGTAAAGAAAATAATAAGTTTCTAGTGACTATATTCAATGCGCACTGAAAGACTTACTTGGTACTTAAACAAATCTGATGTGTTGTATTCACACGACTTGCTCTATATCTCTGCAACAAATTATTGTTAAAAAGCTTATGCTTCTATTTACTTCATACTAATCGAAAAAAAAATAGCAGAAATAGTCTTATCACTTGCTTCCTTGTAAGTAGATGCGAATAAAGGGAGTGCCATAGTTTAAAGTTATAGTAAAAATCTACTGCAGAGAAAGTAATAAAGGCCTTGCTAACATTCCTAGAAGTAGTTAGGCGATTAAAATATCATAACACATTTTATTAATGCATTATAAAAACGTTTACATTTAGTTCCTGTAATGTAAGCTTGGCAATCAATAATTCTATGTTTTCTTCTGGAACCCAATGCTTACGATGCTATAGCGTATATCTGTAACCCATCTGTCGTCTGTCTTTCAATCCAATCGATCATTCTGATCATGAACTTTAAACTGAGCAAGCGCATAAAAATTAGTATCTAAAATATACAGCCATTTCACTACTGAGGATAAGAATTGTATGTGATTTAAGACGAAAAAAGTTATGCACGTATTATTGTATATACTCATTACTTTTCACTTTCTCTACACGTACTATGTACTAGTGTATAGAGTAGGTATTGCACTCCACCCAAAAAATCGATACCGATATTTCACCGGAAATATATGTTTTAAGGTCCCCTATAACCAAAAAAACATTTTCAGAAAAAGGCCAGTATCAGTGTGTCCGTGTGTCTGTGAACACGATAACTCAAAAACGAAAAGTCGGTAAAATACCAAGCTTGGTATTTAAGTTTAATATCTTCCAGGGATACGACACGAAGATTTTGAGTAAAATCCCCCCACCCCAAACTACCCTTTACATGGGAAAAAATTTCGAAAATTTTGATTTTCTCAAAAACAGCTCTAGCGATTTTGATTAAAATATCGTACATTAAATATATTTATCTGACAAATAAAATGTTTATCTTGAATTTTATGGGAATAGCCTCTGAAGACTACATTATTCTGGATGAATTTTACGGAATTTTGCATAACGGGTAAACCGTAAGAGTTAGGCTAAAACTTACTACACAAAAATGTAGATCACGATAATACACACAGTTTATGTCATAAACATTTTTTTCGTAGAGTTTATCGTTTTTGAGAAATTCCTTGGTATTGGTTTCAGCTTTAAAAAACCTACACTTTTCTCATACAGGAATTTGTCAACTCCTGTCCATACAAACAAAGAAACTTCAGCTACAAGCAACCAGCTTTTGACTACCATTTAACTTATCGTACTCTCTTATTTCGCTTCTATTAACAAGGAAACTAGTAATAGACTATTTGTGCTATTTTTTCTCAATTAGCGTGAAGTAAATAGAAACATAAGATTTTTAACAATAATTTGTTGTAGTGATGTAGAAAAAGTCATGTCAATGGAACACACAATACTTTTATTTATTGTTGTCACTTTGACATTTAAGTTATATCGCAAAAAGTATAATGCTTGAATCAATTTACTATACAATTATAGAATTGATTATATACATTTATTTATTTTACAAATTCTATTATATCAAATTGCGTAGTAACAATTTTAATGCGAAAATTAATCATTTGGATTAAGACAACATACCTATGTATAATTAATATTTAATCAACACATCACGAGACATAGTAAGAGACTTACATATCAATGCTTGCACAGATTAAAATTAGCGTGTCCTATCTGTTGAACGTCTCACCTCTTTCACTGCCTCAAAGAAGTCGCATGCTAGTCAGTAAACAACAACAAAAATAGTCCCCCACCTCTACCTACCCTTTACATTGAACACTTTTAGAAAATATTAATTTTCTCAAAAATGCTTTTAACACTTTTGATTATATCACCGTAAGATATTTTATGGCAAATGAACTGTATATATTGAATTTTTTTGTGAAAAGACTGTGAAGATCTCTTCTTTCTGGTTGGCTCTTGTACAACTATTAAACCGTAAGAGATAGATTTACTACGCAAAAAAAAAAAAAAAAAATATATATATATATATATATATATATATATATATATAGATATTGTGTAAACTTTCACTTTATGTCAAATACATTTTTGTGGAGTTAACCATTTCCGAAATATTCTGTATTATTGGTTTCAATTTTTCCATGCTCAAACGTTTCTCAAGTGGAAGGGCTTTTTTCGTTTTCTTGGTTTGATCAAGTAAAGATAACGGAATTTCAAAACCTTCAGGGGCCCGCGCCGTGGCCGAGTGGTTAGACCACTTGCCTCTCACCTAGACGGCCGATGTTCGATCCCAAGCGACCGCATGTGAGATTTGTGGTGGACAAAGCGGCGCTGGGGCGGGTTTTCTGTGGGTATTCCGGTTTCTCCCGCCATCGCATTCCACCGGTGCTCAATCATCATTGGTGTACCATCAGTGTCACCACCTGCGGTGCCATCAGTAGTTAAAGCGGGCGCTAAACACTACCAAAAAAAAAAAAAAAACAAAACAAAAAACAAAAAAAGCCTTCAGTCTACCGCAATTCCTGTAATCCCATTGTACCAATTAAAACATGAAATGGCGTGTTATTTATGGACTGCTAAGGTTCTTAGTGTCCCATTCTATACTGAGCGTTAAAGACCTCTTAATTTTGCTCAGAGGCCTCTCTATCAGTCTTGAGCTTCTTTTACGTGCCGTAAATCTACGAAACGGGACCCACGGCTTTACTTCCCTTCCGAAGGAAAAATCCGAAAAAAATCCATCGTCCTCCGCCGGGTTTGAACCCGCGGCCGAGTTTGAACCGGGTTTGAACGTATATGAAGTTAGCATGGTAACCATTACACCACGGAGGGTGACTTTTGTATCTGTAAGGGAATGAGTAATAAAGGTATTTGTGAGGTTTCTCTCTCTCTCTCGATAAATGGAGGACTAAGGTCTTTTAAATACTGTTCCTGAATGATTTGTAGACAAATGTAGCACATTAGATTATTAGGTGAATATTTTCAAACCAGTACTGTGCATGAAATGGTAAAACATACGTGACATGAAAAAGAGAATTTATCTACATAAGGCTACGGATGAAGAAGACTCGGCCCCAAACGAAGACGGTTATTGTAACTATGCCCCACGAGGAAGTAGAGATGAGGTGAGAGAATACACCTGGCGACCGGAACCAGGAGCAGCAGATGTCAGGGTAACTATCTACAGTTGCAAATCGAAGCACCCCGACGGCTAGACAGGACCCCGCCCTTCACAGGATCCAACGCCCCCACCAGAGGTAGTTTTAATCTCAGCAGTGAGCTGAAGTCAGCAGACGGAGTCACGACGAGCTTCATTTATCCTCCTTCGCCGCACAGGACATAATCACCGATACTTCCAATTATAAAGGATACCCGTGGGATGAAGGCTCAATTAAATTACAACGAAAACAACATGGGGTTACCGGAAATTAGGGGCATGGAAGAAACCTACTCAGCATTCCCTTGGTGACCCGGAGAAACACCGAAAAAAAAAAAAACCCATGGGTCAGTTAGGCCATCCACGGGGACCGAACCCAAAATACATTTCACCTGTGGGCCACAGGCGTCATCCCTTTTAAATAGTGGTGGTAGATGGTGATGGTAGTAGGTAATAGTAAGTAGGTTGTAGTAATAGTAGTATTTATTATTAAGTTTACAATAATACAATATTTGCGTCACACAGTCGCATGGGTCGGGTAACCGTACATGCTGACTAAAAATACTTGATTTAAAATATTTCCTACACATCTATTTTATATATCTTTACAACATTGGAAGGCCGCGCCGTGGCCGAGTGGTTAGACCATTCGCCTCTAACCAGTCCGGGTCTGATCCCAAGCGACCGCATGTGTCGTCCTCCGTGGTGTAATGGTTACCATGCTAACTTCATATACCCAAGGTCGCGGATTCAAACCCGGCGGAGGACGATGGATTTTTTTTGGGCGTAAAAATCATTAGCATGGCTTCCTTCGGAAGGGAAGTAAAGCCGTGGGTCCCGTTTCGTAGATTTACGGCACGTAAAAGAACCTTAAGCCTGATTGAGAGGCCTCTGAGCAAAATTAAGCGGTCTTTCTCGTCTAGTATACAATGGGACGCTGAGAACCACAGTAGTAAAAGAGCGTCCATAAATAACACGTCATTTCCCATTTGGACAAAGTGGCGCAGGGATTTTCTGCGGGTTCTCCGGTTTCCCCCCAACATCGTATTCCACCGGAGCTCCAGCTTCATAACATGTATCACATGTGGTGCCACAAGTAGTGAAAGCAGGCGTTAAACACTAAAAAAAAAAAAAAAAAAAAAAAAAAAAAAAAAAATCGGAAATACGTACACATAGACACATACACACGCTCGAGCACTAAAACAAAACCATAGAACAATAAAAAGCCCCACCTGGGTAGTGTGGTGGTAGCGTGTCTGCCTCACATTCAAAAGGCTGTGAGTTCGAATCTCGCTTAGGGTGAGTTACCTGGATTAGGTTTTTTTCGGGGTTTTCCCTTATCCTGAGAAGACGAATGTCGAGTAACTTTAAGCACCATTTTACCAAGTTCATTCACCGTCCGATATGACTAACCAGGTTAAAGGGCGTTAAACTACAAAAAAACAAAAAAACAAAAAAAACACACTGATATCACATTCACACACGCGCGCACACATATGCACTCACAACTATACCCACTTGCACTCACAAATACACTATGTACTCACATATATAGATTATTCAAATACCAAATAAGTATATAAGACTTCACAGAAAACTTAAAAAGTAATTGGATAGGTAGAGTCAGACTGACAAATTTAATGCCATAGCCGGGATTTGAACCACGGATCTCCCGGTCTCTAGCCGGCATAGCATTGAACTTCTCAACTGACTCAGATGTTTCCCGATAAACCACAAGGTGATCTCAAACTATATTGAGATGACAACTCCAATGGCGACTTACAATGTTGTAAGTATTTTAAGTCCCAGGATTCATAGTATTGCCAAGAATTATGGTCAAAGGTAATTGGTTTGTTTTTTCACACAAGCCATGTGTAGCACAGGAACTGGATAGGTGGAGTTAGAATGTAATGTTTTAGCAATTTTCGCCATAACTGGTTTTAAGGTTATCCTAGGGTGATACACATGTAACTTTGTTGTAATGGTAAAATGTGAAGCAAAATGAAGTCATGGGGCCTCTAGTCTCCCGCGCAACTAACGGACAGTTAATTATTAATGTCAATCTTTAGTGATGTAGTCGCTGTTCTTTCATTAAACCTTCAAGGTGGTAGCAACAGGGAATACCTCTAAACATTTTACAAGCGCGGTAGAGCAAGTATTTATAGCAGTGCTACACTGGATAATGGAGAATGGGTATGCATAATGCACCTCTAGCAAACTTGGTCCAAAGAACAAAGGTTCTTAGGATGTGGCTCGCATTACAAGTTGAGGAAAACTGTCTTGTCTTGTATTTTATTTTTATGGGATACCTACTTCTATACGGAGTCTTGAGGTGAGTCGAGACGCAAAAGCCTTAAAATGCACTATCACTGGCGCTAAGATAAATCAGAAAACCTTAAGTTTGTATTACCCTTTTTACTTTCTCTACACGTACTATGTGCATAGTGTATAGAGAAAGTATTTGTAATGAGCTCAAAAATTCGATACCAAGATTTCACCGGAAATACGTGCTTTGGGTCTCCCTGAATCCTTAAAAAGCATTTTTAGAAAAAAAAACCATATATGTGGTATTTAAGTTTGATATTTTCCAATGATGTGACACGAAGATTTTCAAGAAAATCCTCCCATCTCAAACTACCCTTTACATGGATCATTTTTCGAAATTCTTGATTTTTTCAAAAATGGTTCTAAGGATTTTGATTAAAATTCCTTATGTATAAGGTATATACTGCTGTGTCAACAAAGTTCCGGGAATTTGCCAATAAAACACAAAAATGAATTATTCATCCAATTTTATTTTATCGCCTTCAAATTAGGCCCCTTCTGAAATTATACATTTATGCCAACGAATAATCCAATCATCAAAAGATTTTTAGTAGGTACTTTTAGGAATCGATATCAATTATCGCCGCAAATTTTCCTTTATGTCTTCTATCGACTGACAACGGGTGCCTCGAAGTGTTAACTTGAGTTTTGGAAAGAGAAAGAAATCAGCAGGAGCCAGATAAGGTGAATACGGTGGTTGTTCGATGAAATTTGTTGAGTTTTTGGGCAGAAATTCGTTCACAATAATAGCCTTGTGAGCTGGTGCGTTATCGTGGTGCAGAATTCATGAGTTGTCGATCCACAAATCTGGCTTTCTTCGCCGTATTTGTTCTCTCAAACGCCACAAAACGCTCAGATAATAGTCTTTATTTACCATCTGACCTTTTGGCAAGATTTCCGAGTGCGCGACACCGCGATAATCGAAAAACCCTGTCATCATGATATTTAGTTTTGATCAAGTTTGACGTGCTCTTTTAGGTTTCGGTTCAGTTGGAAGGCGCCATGCGGAAGCTTGTTGACTGGTTTGAGTGTCAAACTCGTAAGCCCACGTCTCATCAGCAGTTACAATGCATTTCATGAACGTGGGGTTGGAACTGGCTCGTTCTAGCATGTCTTCAGTAATCCTTACGCGATTGAGTTTTTGTAGAAAATTCAAGTCCTTCGGAACTAACCGAGCTGCAACGCGTGTCATGCCCAAATAATCATTTAAAATGGTGCGAATCGATTCGTGAGGCACAGAAAGCTCAGCGGCAATCTCTCTCAGACCTAAATGACGATTTTCATACACAATTTTCTTCAGTTCAGTTGAAACCATTGATGGCCGACCAGAACGAGGCGAATCTTCCACCACATCTCGATTACTTTTTAATGCACTGTGCCATTCATATGCACGTGTTTTTGATAAATGCAATTCACCGTAAGCCCTCTAACATTTTCAGCGATTCGGCACACGAAATACCATTTGCAATGCAAAATTTGAGACAGTATCCATCGTAAAATCGCAAATTACCTTTGAGGTGAACTAAGAAAATGGCGTACTGTAAACAAACTAGATGACAGATGACGATCAGCCTCCGCCTGGGTATAGAGGAAAGTTGTACCAACTGAGCTACATCAATAATTTCGAATCCCCTTTTAAACAGGATTTTTAAATTGATCAATTCCCGGTATTTTCTTGACAGAATGTATATCTTGAATTTTCTGGGAATTGTCCCTGAAGACCTCTTCATTCTGGATGACTTTATGTAACGGGAAAACCGTAACAGTTAAGACAAAAACTTACTGTACAGAAAATGTAGATCTCATCAAGTCACACAGTTTATGTCCTATACATTTTTATCATTTTCTAGATATTCCGGATTATAGGTTTCAATTTTAAGCCACTTGAAATTTTCTCAAACGGAAGACATTTTTTTCTCATTTCTCGTTTGTTTACTTCTAACAAACAAATATATTGGAATTCTAACTGTTTGGCTTTTAATGGTCAAGACTATCGCTTTAACCTGTGTATTTTTTATTTCATTTCTAGTTACAAGGAAGCTAGTAATAACACTAATTCTGTTTTAATTTTCTCAAAAATGACTTCTAACGATTTTGATTTTGATTAATATATCGTACATTACCTGACAAATAAGGCGTATATCTTGAATTTTCTGGGAATAGCTTCTGAACGCTAGTTTATTTTGGATGAATTTTACGGAATTTTGCATAACTGGCAAACCGCAAGAGACAGACAAAAACGTATTTAACAGAAAGTGTAGAGTTCGCTAAATAAACAATTTATGTTCGATACATTTTTTCATGGAGTTGATAATTTTTTTAGATATTCCTTATTATTGGTTTCAGCTTTAAAAAACTTATACTCTTCTCATACGGGAATTTGTCAACTCCTGTCCATAGAAACAAAGGAACTTCAGTCACATAGCAACCAGCTTTGACTAATAATTTAGCCTATGCTCCCTTATTTTTCTTGTACTTGCATGTAAGCATGTAATTTCTACTAATTTTTTTCTCAATTAGCATGGATTAAAAAGAAGCATAAACTTTTTAACAAAAATGTGTTGCACAGATGTAGAGAAAGGCATGTGAATGGAACACGTCTGGTTTTTTATTTCGTTATATGGTTTCCTGCATCCGTACTGCTCTTGGTAATGTTAAGCACGAAATGGTCAAACAGCGATGCTCAGATGCAGCTGTGTTTTCTTATTCCCAAACTTGGATTTTTATACTGATCTTCCAACGTGTACTTTCATACTGCTCTGTCATGCCAAATGACTGTTACACATAAATTTTGCTGCACTCTGAGCCTTGTAAAGGCGTTGTCATACTTAGGAATATCCTGATGTATTGAATGAAAGAGAAATAAGAGGGGGTTCATTCCACGCGTTGTATATGTAAGTAGGATTTACATCGGCAGTTGAAGTTCTCTCTGTTAGGAAGGAAGTTCCAGTGTGAACTTTGAAGCCCTCAGGAGCAGCAGGCCTCTTTTTATTCTTGTTGCGGTTGAACTTTTCTTAGATAGACCCCTCCTTCTCCGCAACCCGCACCATCTCTTCATGAGAATTCCTGCATGCGCTTTTCAAGTTTTGCACTTGATGCCGGCTTGTGCTGCGTCGAGATTTCCGACCGGAAGTTCATAATTTTTCTCGTCCTTGGACCCGAATTTCATTCATATTATCACATAGTTAATTGTTTTGTGGAACTTTGAAATTAAACAGGTGGGGTAGAACTGGAGTCTTGCAGAACCAGAAAATGTTAAGATTGCTTTACATCTTTTTTTTTTACTTTCTCTACACATACTATGTACATAGTGTACAGAGAAAATATTGCACTCCACCCACAAGTTTGATACCGAGGTTTCACCGGAAATATATGTTTTAGGGTATCCAAATTAAAAAAAAAGCAGTTTCAGAAAAGGGTCCGTGTGCGTGTCCGAGTATTCGTGTCTCTATGAACACGATAACTCAAAAACGAAAGGTCGGTAAAGTACCAAACTAGGTATTTAAGCTAAGTATCTTCCATGCGACATGAAGGTTTTGAGAAAAATCCCCCCACCACCAACTACATGAAAAGTTTTCGAAAATTTTGATTTTTTCAAAAATGACTCATACGATTTTGATTAAACTATGGTATATTAAAGATGTTTACATGACTAATAAAATGTACATCTTCAATTTTATAAGAATAGCTTCCGAAGACAAGTTTATTCTGGACGTATTTTAGGGAATTTTGCATAAATGGTAAACCGTAAGAGATAGACAAAGCCTTACTTCACAAAAATTAGAGCTCGCTAAAACACACAATTTATGTTATATACATTTTTTCGTCGCGATGGCCGTTTTGAGACATTCCTTGTTATTGTTTTCAGCTATAAAATATTTAAAATTTTGTCATATGGGATTCTGAATGAATAATTGTATTTATTGACATAACAATTTCAACAAACGCACGGGTCCACAGACCGTACGTGCTTTTGTAATACACATTAAAACAATATTAAAACAACAACAACAAAGAATTAAAAGAGTAAACACGAAAATAAAAAGACAAAGGTAATACACAATCAAAAGCAATATTAAAACAACAATAAAGAATTAAGAGTGAACCCGAAAATAAAAATACAAAAATACTTAAATATTGCAATTTAAATTTACAGCACAGAGTACAACTTCATAAATGCATCCTCTTAAAATAGATAGTTACACTTAAAAGAAATATATACACATAAAATATACACAATATATAAAACCATAGCACAACAGTGACCTAAGTAAGACATAATATATATGTATGTAGAACATTGTAGTCACTTTTGTTTAGTTGATCTTATTCCTCACTCCCCTCTTGTTTATTGGCAGCCTCCTCAGATCTCAGCTGTCTTGCCTTAAGTATAAATTTACCAAGTCCGTCCATGTTTTCTGTGCCTGCTTCTAGCCCTAAATACACAGTGGTAAAGAATCAAGGTAAATATTTTTCCCGCCATTCTTCCGTACCCCTACATCTTGCCAAGATGTGAGTCCACGACTCTTCCTCTTCGCAAATGGGATAAATTCTCGTACCATTCTCGTCAGAAATGTTCGTGCTCCTCCATGCTCCTAGTCTAATCCACGCGAGCCCCTCTCTAAGGAGTTTGGTACCTGTTTTGATGTATTGCTCCATACTCCACTCCGATTTTAGCCCAGATTGTACTTCTAATGAAACCTTCTCTGTGCGTTGTGCAATTATTTGCTGTCTGTCAATATCACTGAGGCAGTTCTTAATTTTCCTCCAAATACTCTGCCTGTTTGCCTGCCCCGCCATCCAAATGTATCCCATCCCAATGATTTCCAACCCTTTCTTTAATTTTGATGCCCACGTCGAATTACCTTCTATTCACAACTGTTCACGGTAGCAGACTGCCCTAATTAGAGATTGGTTTCCGTGAACGATTCTCATCCAAAATTTTACTGCTCTGATTTTGCACTCTATCGTTTCACTATGTGCCCCAAATTCTCTCATTATTCCGCAGTTTGCCATACCCCTCCCTACACCCAGAATTCCTTTCAAAAATTGGGTCCTCACTTGGTCCAGATTCCCTGATTGTCCCCACCCTCATATTTCTCCCCCATATGTCATCGTGGATCTAAATGTCGCTCTGTATACAGTTTCCATTAAGGTTATGGAGATATTCGGTATTCTGCAGAGTATTCGGAGAACTTCCGCCGCTTTCACCCTTACCTTTTGTTTCGTGATGTCAATGTGTTTTGTCCATTTTCCGTTCATTGTAAATGTGAGTCCTAAGTACACAAAATATTTAACATTGTCCAGTATCTGTCCTGCACATGTCCAAGTCTCCTCCCTGCTATAAACACAACCCTTTTTGAAAGTCATTGCCTTAGTCTTATTCGCATTAACCTAAAGTAGCCATTCATCGCAATAATTCTTAAGTTTGTCCAGTCCTCGTTGCAATCCGTTAATGTCGTAGAGCACAATACTAAATTGCCTGCGTATAAAAGATACGGGAATTTGGCCATCCAAACAAATGAACTTCAATCACTTAACAACCAGATGTTACAAGATTTACCTATCACTTTAGCCTATGGTACTCCCTTACTTCCTGTCTACTTACAAGAAAACAAGTAATAAGACCTTTTGTGCTAGTTTTTTCGCGGTTGAAAAAAGAAATGTAAATAGCGTGTTATTTATGGACGCTGATTAACTACATTGGTTCTACTTCATTCTACTTCCCTTCCGAAGGAAGCCGTGCTAAGGAAAGAAATCCATCGCAGTTAGCATGAAGAATAAGTTTAACAATAATTTACTGTGGAGATGTAGAGAAAGCCATGTGAATGGAATACATCAGATTTTTTATATATACTCTATTTTATTACGTAAATTCGTTGCATCCTTCACCTTTTTATGGTATATGAGTACATGATTGTAATAAATGGAATGAGCCAATACGTCAGTTTTTATTTTTAGTGTGGTACCTTCTTTTAGAAGGGGATTTTTGTAGATTTGTTTGTTTTTTTATGTTTATTGCGTGTCATTTTATTGTGTTTACTGCACCAATTTGATCAGTTCTATTTCACGTCTTGGGGAATTTTGTTCTTTTGTAATTTAGTTGTTTGTAATTTTGCACAGCAGTGGGAAGCCTAAGCCAACAATATTGTCAGTGCTTTGTAGTGTTCAAGTGAGGGGCCAACAATGTTAGTTGGTAACCTCAAACATGTGATAAATGGCTGCATATCGCCCATAAATCCGGACTTAATCAACTTCCAGCGTTCTTGTCTCAGCAAGACGAGCCAGTCCTCCCTCTTTGCCACAGTTCCGATATTGTTTTTCAAGGACCAGTGGAGCACTCCCACTACCAATCAAATCACACAATGTGCATCTTTAGCTTACTAGTCTACTCTTAGATTAACCACTCAATTTTGGCTTTCTAGGCAGCCCATATACACTACGGGCGTAAAACGTAGTTCACACGAAATATCAAGAAGTGTCCGCTAATAATGTTTTCAAATTTATTATATCACGCACAACTACTTATATCTCCTCTATTTATGTAAGTCGTGAGTTAGAGCTTATTAAGTTTTATGAGCTTGTGCGAAAAATGAAAAGGAAAGGCTAATAATTTTAAAAGTTTATAGATGATGCACGGAAATTATTTAAACCCAGGGATAGCTTATGCAGGTAATAACAAAAAATTGGGAATTTTATGCCATAAAACAAATCACCTGAGCATATTATAAATATATATATTTATTATACTCTTCAGCGATGTAAAACTCAGTAAGCATATATAAAAACTCATCAACTTTTGATAATTAATTCAGCATATCTAAACATTCTGTGCCTCAGGAGTAAATCTCTTAATAATATTTTAATCACAGATTATTTTAAAACGATACTTTTCGGAAAATGAAGTAAGCTAATTTAGTATTGGAATAGGTAGCTTCAGGTGTTGAATAAGACTTTTGTCTTTTATCCTAGAAGAAATTAAACGTAAAATGGATTGTGTGTGTGCTTTTTGCAGTTCATTGAGCTTCAAAATGTGAATTTTGCAGAAAATTTTGATTGAGGTTTAAATGCAATATTTTTTAGACGCTTTCCTGAAATCGTTACCTTCTATCCTATACATGACCAGAATTTAAATAATCTCGATTCACATTTTCTTCTATGGTTCCCTTCCCCTCTTTTTTGTCTCTCTCTCTCTCTCTTCCTCTTTCTCACAAATGCACTAAAAACTACTTTGTGCTTGAAAGCTTCATCTCGGAATGATTATTTTGTATGAACCATTCAGAACTACAATACATATACTGAAACACGCGGCGGTATCTGTGGTTTGAATGTTTTTCGTATATTTAGCAAGGTTTCACTTTGCCAATAGTCTGCGTTTCTTTGGAGACATTTAAAAACCATTAGGAAAAGATATATACACATATAGTTAACTAAAACTCTCAGGACGCTACAAAGAAAAAAAAAATGTAAAAATACATTTTCATGAGTTTAGCTAAGTTCTACGTTGTCATTATGAAGCTGCCTTGTCACTGATTATAGAGAAGAGTTCAATTTCCGGAAAGATTTAATAGCAGTTTAAACATCAGTATAACCTTGTTTATTCTTACTAACTAATATACATCAAACTAAAGAAAACGAACGAAAAATAAAATGAAAGAAAAAGTACACACAAAGAAATACACCCGTTGTTTACAAGGAACCGAGAAACTAAAAGTTACAGCAAATTAATATCTGAATTTCGGAATATGATGTGTTGATGTTAATATAGGCGTATTCGTTTTTCTGTGTTAGCAATGTTTGACCACTACAATTTTTTGTAATTAATGCGATTATATTGAAAGCTTTATTGCTATTTTATATAAAGCAAAAATAAATGCAATATACATACGATTATCATCATTATTATTATTATTATTACTATTTTGAAAAAGAAGTGGTATTTTCTCTATTGCAGTTCAAAATGTTACTAGTTTTTCAACCATGATTAAAGAACCTTTACATCTGTGCAGGTGTAATAACTTTAGCAATTATTCATTTGACCGTATAATATCAAGGTAGAAGATATACAAATTATATGTGAACCCGCTGTTCCTTAGTTATTTTGTGAGGCCGTAGAAGCCTAAGTAATTCTTTTTCTTACATTTGCAGTATTCGAGGTACTATGGTAATATATCGTCTTTTATGAAAGCCTCTCTCTCTCTTTTCTTTGTCGTCACCCGAATTAAGTATTGATCCACTCCAAAACTGTGTTTATTTTTTTAATTGTTTCCCGGGTTTAACCAACTATCAGGTCAATTAGTGTTAATTGTTTTTTTCACACAAGCCATGGCTTAAAATACTTTCGACATTGTAAGTCGCCATTGGGGTATGCTATCCCAAAATAATTTGAGATCACTTATCGTTTATCGGGAAGCAGTACAAGTTAAGGGATTTAATCTCCTGTCGGAATTTTGTCATTCTAGCTCAGTGCTTAGAAGGCGGGAGAAAAACTGGTACAATACTAATGTTGAACATTTTATTTTTCTACTTTTATATATCGGCATCACTTTATCTACAACTAAGTGTATAATGAAGTCATTTATGGAAATGTTTATTCAGATGATAATTAAGTGGACAGAAAAATAAGCAGTTTTTGAAATAACTTGCTAAAACGTAGGTAAAAAATCTGATGTGCTTCATTCACATGATTTTCTCTGCATCTCTGTAACAAATTATTGTTAATAAGCTTATTCTTCTATCTATTTAATGCTAAAACATTAGCAGAAACGGCCTTATTACTTAGTTCCTTTAAAAGTAGAAGGGAAATAAGGGAATACACTAGGCTAAACCGACAGTCAAATGTTTTAAAATGTGGTTGCTATAGTATTGAAATCCATTTTTTTTGTGAAGCGAAGCTTGGACAAGTTCGCATATAAGAAAAGTTTAAATATTTTAAATCTGAAATCAATAACAACAAATATCGATAACGGCCAACTACACAAAAAATGTATATTACATAAATTGTGTTTTATCGTGATCTACATTTTAATGTAGTGGGTTTTTGTCTCTCTGTTACGGTTTACCAGTTATAAAAAAATTCAATAAAAATCATCCAGAATAAAGAGATCTTTAAAGGCTATTTCCAGAAAATTCAAGATATACATTTTATTTGGCATGTAAATATCTTAAATATAAGAGATTTTAATTAAAATTGTTAGAGCAATTTTTGAGAAAATCAAAAATTTCAAATTTTTTTCCAAGTAAAGGGTAGTTTGGGGTTGGGGGATTTTCTTGAAAATCTTCCGTGTCGCATCCTTGGCAGATACTAAACTTAAATACCATGGTAATAAACGTCTCTTCATTTTAGCTATGCTGTCCTCAGATACACACCCAGACACACAGACATACACATGCACACATCTTTAAAAGGCTGTTTTTGGTTTTAGGGGGACGCAAAACATGTAGTTCCATTGAAATCTTGGTATCGAATTTATGGGTGCATTACAATACAAAATCTATGCAATATGTACCTAATACGTGTAGAGAAAGTAATAAACGGTAATGTTTGGAGAAAGGCATATGTATGAAACGTATTAGTCTTTATTGTTGCTGTAAAATGTATTAACTACAAATAGGTTTGGTATATAAACAGAACACACAGTATCATAATAATGGACATTAAAATTAGAAAAAAAATATCAATACATGTTTTCAGAATTATATTGTATTTTCCCCCTATTATAGCGTTTGGAATAATGTGTACTGTGCTAGACTTTACACTTGGCAGTAAACTATATTTTAAATAAAGGTAACGAATATTATAGGCGGTGCCAGGATGAGTGCTTAGACTGCTCACCTCCCACCTAGGCGGTCGGGGTTCGATCCCAAGCGCCCGCATAAGGGATTCGTGGTGGACGAAGCGGCGTCTGAGCGGGTTTTCTCCGGATACTCCGGTTTCACCCGCAACTCATTCCACTAATTGCTCCATCATCGCCTTTCCAATCATCAATGTTGCCTACATTTCATATCAACCACTTCCTCATGTTCATGTCTCGTTATGGGCTGACCTCTCATAACAGGTTCTCCATTCTGTGGTTTCGTACCGTTGGCTCCTTAATAGGCTTCTGACCCTAGACATTGGTTTGTAAGTTCCAGGTGGTGTCAGTTCTACAAATTCGGGGAGAGTAAATCCATTACAAATTGCGAACGGAATATTATGTAAGTGTATATATAAGTATATTCAACTCTTATATTAAATATTTTCTTAATTCACTGTTTCTTCTGTTTTAACGAAAGCCTCTAATGCATTTTGTGGCTACAATTTAGAGTGATATTTTATATAACGCTCTTTCTTCATTAAATCAAAGTTAAAATGCACTCAGCTTCCTCGTATGAACCTGGAGAGAGAACTGTTTATTTCTGGGGATATGCTCATCAATTTCCTTTGGAACGGAGCATGATAAATGTATGCCATACGGTAGATGGCACTGTGGTAGCATCAAGGCCCTTGTTTATGGAAGGGATAAGGTTTCATTGTATTTGTTTACGTTATCCCAGATCACAAAGGCGTAGATCCAAAAGCGAATAGCAACACATTTGCATTCACAGAAAACACAATCACTTCATACTCGTGTAAAGGTACCAAACATCGCAATGTACCAACAATTCAGGTATTTAATAGTTTGTTCTTTTATTTGTGAGAAAGCTGCATATACGGAGGCCGTTTTTTCAATCTCCGATAGTCTATAAATAAAAGACAAGTTCAGAGAAAACAACTTCTACAAGTTTTGTACACTTATGGTTACTTTTCATCATAATCACCGAAAAGATTGAGACATTCATCGTATCTGTGCACAAACTTTGCAATACTCGCTTCAAAAATGTTACCGCCAATGATTTCAAATGAGCATTGACGTTGTTTTGAAGATCTTTGTACTTTACGACGTTTGCGGAGAGACATTCAAAACAAACGATGGGGAATGCTGACTTCAGGAATTGTGTTGATCCATGACAACATTCGTCCACACACTGCTGGCACAACGCATCGGCTCCTTGAACAATTTCAACGAGACATTTTCGATCATCCGCATACACTCTTGACCTGGCACCCAGCGACTTTCACCTTTTCCCTGAACTAAAGAGGTGGCTAGGAGGGCAGAACTTTCAAACCAACGAAGATATTCTAAACAACGTCAATGCTCATTTGAAATCACTGGCGGCAACATTTATTGAAGCGGGTATTGCAAAGCTTGTGCACAGGTACGACAAATGTCTCAATCTTTTCTGTGAGTATGTTGAAAAGTAGTCATAAATATACAAAATGTTTAGTAATAAAATAATTATTTTCTATGAATTTGCCTTTTATTTATAGCCTATCGGAGGTATAAAAAAAAAAAGGACCGCGTACTATTTTAGTTATATGCATCGCTATTCATGACGTTACTTAACAACGGTATTTTAAATACAATTAAAGGCATAAATAGAGCAAGTATAAAGCGAATAGTTGAAGAAATGCATCACAAGTAATATCATAAGACGCCCGACGCAACCGATAAATTCTCGAACAGAGCGAGAGAATTTATCTGGGAAGAAAGCAACATCAGGGAATATCTCTGAAATGATTAACCGTACAAAAAAAATGCACATAGCATAATTGTGTGTTTTTAGCCGTTTTTATAATACGCTTTTCTCTATCCCTTACGGATTATCAGTTTTGCATAAGACATCCAGTATGAATCCCCTATACCTAGAAATTCAAGATAGGTGTACATTTTATTTAGAATGTAAGCTTCCTTAATATAGGCATCTTTATCAAAGTCATTAAACATTTTTAGAAAATAAACGTTTCAAAAATTTTTCATGTAAAGAGTAGTTTGGGGGGGGGGGGAGTAATTTTCTAAAAATCCTTGGAAGATGCGAAACTTAAATACCAATTTTTGTATTTAACCGAATTTTTGTTTTGAGTTATGCTGCCCATTTACACACAGACTTTTTCTAAAATACATTTTTAAATTCAGAAGACCTCAAAACATGCATTTCCGATGAAATCTCGATATCGAATTTGCATACAGTACCTCCTCTACCTACTATTTACATTGTGCTTATATGATAGAGAAACTAAAATAGAATGCATATGCATCACGATGCTATATACAACTATTTGCAAAGGAATGGCTGATATACAGATAAGAGCATAAGACGTGATTACGATGCTGACGTAACTGCTGGTTGGAACTAACGCCTGAGTGTAGCGACAACTACTCCAGCTCTTCCGTACGGCATGTAGTATCTCAACTGTGTTCAAGGCGCATTCCTGAATTATCATAATCATAAGCATTATACTAAATTTTTATTATTATAAATTATTATTATTACTAATTTATTTCTTGTATTATTATTGATTTATTTATTATTGTTATTTTATAATGTATCCAAAAATTCGATACTGAGCTTTCACCGAAAATACATATTTTGGGCCTCTCTGTGTCCGAAAAAAGCATTTTTAGAAAAAAGGTGTGTGTCTGTGGACAGCATAGCTCAAGAACAAAAAGTTCATTAGATACTAAACTTGACTTAGTATCTTCCAAGGATGCGATACGAACATTTTCAAGAAAACCCTCCATCACAAACTGCCCTTATATGGAAACATTTTCGAAATGTTTGATTTTCTCAAAAATGGCTCTAACGATATTGATTTAAACGCCATATATTGAGGACATTTACAGCATGAATAAAATGTATATCTTGAATTTTCTGGGTATAGCCTCTGAAGATCTCTTTATTCTGGATGAAATTTTACCGAATTTTACTTAACCGCTAAACCGTAAGAGATAAACAAAAATTTACTGCACAAAAACTACAGATATAGTAAAAACACACAATTTATGTCCTGTACATTTTCAGTGTGAAGGTAACCCTTTCCGAGATATTCCTGCGATTTGCAATGACAGTCGCATAACGATAGCTTTTAAAATATTTGACTCAATTTAGGCTAGTGTAATCCTTTAGTTCCTTTCTACATACAAGGAACTAATGCTAATGTTTATCTCAATCGGTAAGGTGTAAAAGGGAGAATAATCTCATACAAGAACTTTGTAGAACAGCTAGAGAAAAACATCTGAGTGTAGCATATCAGATGTTTTTTTTAACTATACCATGGCTGTTCAAACGGTCATGCTCACTAAAAGAATTTGTGACGCGAGGAACCGCGATGACTGAGTATGTTAAGTATATGCGCAATTCCACTATATAGAGAATATAAAACCAACATTGAAAAAGTATGATGTGTTTCTTTCACGTGACTTTCTCCACCTATTATACAACAAACTATTCTTACAAAAGCTTATTCTTCTATCAGCTGCAAGCTAATCAGATGAACATTAGTAGAAATGGTCTTATTACCTAGTTTCTTTTAAATAGAAGGCAAATAACGGAATAACTAGGCTAAAGCGACAGTCAGATCCTTTAAACATTGGTCGCTATGTAATGAGATGACATTGAAATTTGATAACAGGCACAAAAAAAACAATAAAGACTTCCCTTGGAGAAGTATAAGCAGTGCAAAATTGAAGATAGCTATAAAGGACATCCCAAAAATGGTTCACCATACAAAAATGTGCATTTAACATAAATTCTGTGTTTTAATTGATTGTAACTGATTTGTAGTTTATTATGACGGAAAACGTCATAACCTTATAGGATGAAGAAATTTTGGAAGCTATTTGTAATGAAAATATCTTAAACATATTCTAATTTAATTAAAATCGTCATAGTCATTTTTGAGAAAATGAAAAAATGTTGAAGAATTTTACATGTAAAGGACAGTATGGGTGGGAGAATTTTCATGAATTTTGTGTCAAATTCTTGAAAGGTGCTGAATTTAAATACCAAGTTTCATATTTAATGGACATTTCGTTTTTGAGTTTCAATCTTTTAGAATGAAAACTATATAAAAAACTACAAACATAATTTTCACCAATAAATGTACAGGATGTCAGAAATTCTATATATAAACATATAAGTTTTTACTTTTTTCGGAAACAATCTTATCTTTCACAAAAAGAACTTATTGCTGTGCTATAGGAACAGTTTAATTGTTGGATTATTTGACATATTTTGTGTGAAATCTCTTACATGTATCATCAGTGCACAATGTTTTTAGCAGAAACTTAAAATGCGTGCACAACTTTTAATAAAAAACATGCAAATGGGCAATTCATTTCACAATTAACTATGTGAAAAATAGAAAAAAATCAATTAACATGGATAAATCAGGGATATAAAATCCCGAACACCGTCCACAAACGACAATATAAACTTGATGTTATACTTTCAGTTCTAGAGGAGTTACTTTCTTCTCTGAATGCATCATAAACTAAATTTGATCTCGAAAATCACTGGAGAATAGTGTATAAAATAAATACCACTAATATTACTAAGCAATTAAAATATTCAAATTCAGTGCAGTGCAAAGAAGTTGAGATGATGTCACTTCCTTCGTTATTATCCTCTAAATAGAGTTAATGAGCACAAATATGGATTTTATCATTCAAGTAAAAATTATGTAGAGAAGAAATTCGTTTCATTTTACTTTCTTTAGCCTGCATGTCCAATGTACATAATAAATAGATAAGATATTGTAGTCCATCTAAAAATTCGATACCGATATTTTACCAGAAATGAATGTTCGCGTCCCCCTGGATCCAATTAAAAGAGCATTTTTTTTTTGAAAAGTGCCCGTGTGTGTGTGTGTGTGTGTGTCTGAGTGCAGCATTAACTCAAAAAACAAAGTCCGTTAAATACTTAACTTGATATTTAAGTTTAGTATCTTTCAAGGATGCAACACATATATTTCCATAAAAATCCCCCTATCCCAAGCTACTCTTTACGTGGAACAGTTTTCAAAATGTTCTATTTTCTAAAAAATGGCACTAACGATTTTGATTTAAATGCTGTACATGACAAATACAATGTATATTCTATTTTTTTTTGTTTGGAAATAGTCCCTTAGTCCTCTTGATTCTGAATGGCTTTTGCATAAGTGGTAAATCGTAAGAGATAGACAAAAACTTACTACACAAGAATGTATATTACATTACATACATCATTTATGTCATAAACGGTTTTTGTAGGGTTAACCGTTTCCGAGATATTCCTTATTGGTTTCAATTTTAAAATACTTAAGATTTTCTCAAATGGGAAGTCAATTTTTGTCTCGCCTCTTTTGTTTTACTCCCAGGAATATTAAAGAGAGACGGATTTCGAATTTTTTCACATAACGACAGCTTTTCGAGGATTTGACTCTCGCTTTTTCCGAGTGTATTCCCTTATGTTCCTTCCAATTATAAGGAAGCAAGTAATAAGACTACATTTGCTAATGTTTATCCTGATTAGCATGAAATAGATAAAGAGTACTCTTTTGTAAAAATAGTCACTACAGAAAAGTTGAAGTGTGTCATGTAAATGGAACACACAGGTGCTGCTTTTTTGAGTAAGTGAAGTAGTTTGTTTTAATATAATTGAAAATACTGTGATTTCTTATTTGTAAATTAGTCGATTCACAATTATTTCTGTATATTTGACCTACTGTATTACTTTACGTTTAGCGCTTCAACATGTATTGCATATTATTACCTGATATAGTATTATTAAAGTTTCCCTTCTTAGAACATGTTGCTCCAAATTTATTCAAACTTAAAATTAAAATTTTAAATTTTCTGGGCAGTACCCCTAAAACCCCAGCGTATCTCTCCCTTGCAGACATCCATGATTCACCCTTGCCAAGTGGGGTTTCAAGCCCTCTTCGTTTATACAACACTATGACAGCTATAGCACAGTGATAACTTAGTTTACTATTTTTGTGCATTAAAATACCATTCCGGACCTTGCCAAGAAATGGTCTAGTGTGTTGCATGTATGGGCTGGAATACACGAGTATCTGAAGTGCAAACAATGGGAGAATTGACAGGTGCAGTAGTGAAATAAATTATGCATAGTCAACAACAATAGTTCCATAAGCAACCATTGGCAATGTGCTGCTTTGTCTTGTGCATGCACATTCAACATTTAGGTAGTAATTTAGGCAGAATGTAGGGCATCATGTGTAAAAGTCACTCAGCTAAAAAATATTTCGACAAAGTATTTATTGCTTTTGTCAGTCAAACTTGAACTAGTTATGCTGTGCTATGAAAACAAGGTTATAAAATTTGCGAATAAAACAAGATAATAAAACCAAAGAGATAGTAATGTCTTGTAAAGTTATCGAATTCTCCATTCCAACATTACTTAAAATATGATAACTATTTACTATTATGGCTTAAATATTATATATTCTACCATCCTGTACCATTTGTCTTAATGTTTTGATCGACTAACATAAAGCAGATATAATAATAAGCATTTGCACGAACAGTTTGTTGCAGAATATGTATAGAAAGTCATGCAAGTATTTCAAATTATAATTTTATTACATAAATTGCGTTTTATTTAGAATTAATATTGTAGAAAGTAACTAGGATATTTTAGCACAGTTTACAAAAACAATCCGATGTGTTCCATTCACATGACTTTCTCTACGGCGCTGTGACAAATTATTGTTAAAAAAGCACATTCCTCTATCTAGTTTATAATCATCGAGATTAACATTAGCAGAAATGGACTTAATTACTTGCTTCCTTAAAGTAGAAGGGAAATAAGGGAACACATTATACTAAAACGATAGTCACATCTTTTAAATGCTGATTACCATCTGTTTGAAATCAGTTTCTATACATGGGCAGAAGTTTGCTACTTTCCATGTGAGAAAAGTTTGTTTTTCAAAGCTGAAACCAAACACAAGGAATATCTCAAATACGATCAACTCAACGAAAAAAACGTATATAAATTGTGTGTTTTAACGTGTTCTACATTTTTTGTGTGGTAAGCTTTGTTTATCTCTTACGGTTTAGCAGTTTTGCAAAATTCCGTAAAATCCATCCAGAATAAAGTAGCCTTCACAGGCTATTATCATAAAAATTCAAGATATAATTTTATTTGGCATATAAATATATTAAATATAACAGATTTTAATCAAAATCTTTGAGCAATTTTTGAGAAAATCAAAATGTTCGAAAACATTTCCATGTAAAAGGTAGTTGAGGATGGGGGGGGGATTTTCTTGACAATCTTCGTGTTGCATCCTTGGAAAATACCAAACTTAATATCAAGTTTGCTATTTAACGGTATTTTCGTTTTTGAGCTATGCTGTCCACAGACACACGCGAGCACACACGGACCTTCTTCCAAAAATGCTTCAGGGGGGCCCTAAACATGTATTTCCGGTGAAATTTTGGTATCGAATTTCAGGAGGAATAAAATACCTTCTCTATATACACTATGTAGATAGTACGTGCAGAGGAAGTAAAAATGGAGATTTTAAAACAAATGTGAAAATATCTTAAAGAACCTCAATGCGCAACCAAACCCTCCACTAAGGATTATTTATCATCAAGTAGGCTCTATCATTTGCACTTCATTAATCTAAGAAATTACTTGAAAATGTTCGCTGGTGAGTTAGACATAATAACCAATTAAAACTGTAATTGTGATGCTTATTTTTGCCGTTCAGCCTCTTAAGGAAGTAAAACACCCGGTTCTTCAAGTGGAGCGGCTTTATCCACTTCAAATGTCTAAACATATATGCACTCAGACGTTCTTATATCTTTATTGAAAATCTTGAAGTGTTTACTTACTAATTGGAAATAATAATAATCGAAGTTATACAGAACTAAAATTGAAAACTTGGGAGTAGCTATCTTTTCCCATTCTTGAGATTCCCTACGAGTTTTACTTAATTAACGAGATAAATCTGTTAGAATAGAAGTCTTGTTCCACAAGCATACTTCTTACAAAAGATTATTCTTCTTTGTATAATAGTAAACGAGATAAACATTAGCAGTATGTACTTATTGCGTAGTTTCTTATAACAAGAAGGGAACTAAAGGAATGCGCTATCCTAAAGCGATAGTCAAATGTTTTAAAAACTATCGTTATGAAATTATAATCGAAATTAAGTTTCGTTGCTTGGCCAGGACTAGAACAAAATAAAAACGTATAATTCATGTCTGAGAAAAGTATAAGTATTTTAAAATTTAAACCAATAATAAGAAGTATCTTGAAAATGTCAACTCTACAACAAAAATGCTTAGGACATATATTGTGTGTTTTAACGAGATCTACATTTCTGTGTAGTAAGGGGCCGCGCAGTGGCCAAGTGGTTAGACCACTCGACTCTCCTAGACGGCCGGGGTTTGATCCCAAGCGACCGTATGTGAGATTTGTGGTGTACAAAACGGCGCTCGGGCGGGTTTTCTCCGGGTACTCCGGTTTCCCCCAGTCATCGCATTCCACCGGTGCTCCATCATCATTCATGTATCATCAGTGTCACCGCCTGCGGTGCCATTAGCAGTTAAAGCGGGCGTTAAACACTACAAAAAATGTGTAGTAAGTTTTTACCTATCTCTTATGGCTTACATTGTGTAAAATTCTGTAAAAATTAACCAGAATAATGTGCTCTTCAGAGCCTATTCCCGGAAAATTCAAAATTTATATCTTATTTGTGTTGTGAGTAACTTTAATATACGGTATTTTAATCAAAATCATAAGAGCCATTTTTGAAAAAACAAATTTTCAAAAGTTTTTCCACGTAAAAAGCAGTTTGGTGTAGCGGGATTGCCTTGAACATCTTCGTGTCGCACTCTTGGAAGACGACAAACTTAAATAGCAAGTTTGGTATTTAACGGTGTTTTAGTTTTTGAGCTATGCTGTCCAAAGGCACACACAGTTCTTTTTATATAAATGTTATTTTGGATTCAGGGGGTCTCAAATCATATTTGAGTGAATTCTGGGTATCAAATTTTTGGGTGCAAAGAAATATTTTCTCTATACACTATGTACATAGTACATGTAGAAAAAATAAAAATTCTTCATAGAAGTTATCAAACTTTTGCAAAACTCGGGCATTCAGATAGTGAAAACAATTCTTTTTGCAAATTTGTGTCCAATGGATCGTCTTCTTTTTCAAGGTTCAAAATCCGTCAGTTCGGGCTCAAAAGATTGCAATCATAGATTTTGGACGCCTAGACTTCTTCTGTCTCTAGCTATATAATGTGGACTTGTCTCGCTATGTTGTTTTCAGTCATCTAACTGGCGTTTCTATATCGTTCTATGTTAGATATAGTTTCATTTATTGAAAAAAATATCTGATGTGTTCAATTCACATGACTTTCCCTACACCTCTGCATTAAATTATTGTTAGAAAGCTTATTCTTCTATTTATTTAATGTTAACCGAGAAAACTTTAGTATAAAGGTCTTATTGCTTACTTTCATGAAAGTAGAACGGAAATAAGGGAGTACCATAAGCTAAATCGATAGTCAAATCTTTTAAAAGCTGGTTGCTATGTGACTGTGTTTGTATGGATGGGAGTTGACAAATTCTCGTATGAGAAAAGTGGTATAAGTATTTTAAAGCTGAAACTAACAACAGGAATATGTCAAAAACGTTCACTACATGAAAAAATAAAAGATATAACATAAATGTGTGTTTTAATGAGTTATACAGTTTTTGTATGGTAAGTTTTGTCTATCTCTTACGGTTTACCAATTATGCAAATACCGCAAAAGTCATCCAGAATAATCATGTCTTAAAATGCTATTCCCAGAAAATTCAAGATATACATTTTATTTGTTATTTAAATATCTTAAATATAAGAGAATTTAATGTAAATCGTTAGAGCCATTTTTTATAAAATCAAAATTTTCGAAACTTTTTTCCATGCAAAGGATAGTTGGGGGTGGAGGGATTTTCTTGAAACTCTTCATGTCGCATCCTTGGAAGATACCAAACTTAAATACCAAGTTTTGCATTTAACGATGTTTTCATTTTTGAGCTATGCTGTCCACAGACACATAGACACACACGTGCGCGCGCATACACAAAACACACGCAGACCTTTTTCTAAAAATGCACCATTTTGTTCAAGGGGACCCAAAATATGTATTTTCGGTGAAATCTCGGTATCGAATTTTGGGTGCATTACAATACCTTCCGTATTGTACCTCGAGTTTGGATCTCCCTCTGAAGTCCTCCGGGAGAATCTAGGCACGTGAGCTGGGCTTGGAGTGACGTCGGAAGTGTTACGGATCCCGCCCATGCTTGTGCCCGTCCTCATCCGCATCTGGCGCTCTGTCTAATATTAATCCTAGACTTTAAGATTATAACGGCTCTTCATTTTCCCCAACTTGTAGAATGCTTGTTGTAAGCAATCCTTTGACATTCCTAATAAGATCTGTTTATGAGCATATAACACAGTAAATGATTTAACATTATTTATGTTACCCGTAGTGTTTGCTTTTCAAAGCCTGACAGGCTGATAATCAATGTTGGAGACATTTTTACTCTCTCTACACTACTATGTACATAGTGTATAGAGAAGGTGTTGCACTCCACCCAAAAATCCAATTCCAAGATTTCACCGGAAATACATGTTTTAGGGTCCCCTGAATCCAAAACAAAGTATTTTCAGAAAAGGTCAGTGTGTGTCCTTGTGTCCGGTGTCAGTGTGTCCGTGAACACGATAACTCAAAAACAAAAAGTCGTTATAATACCAAATTTAAGAGAGCGACATAAAGACTTTGAGGAAAAACCACCCCAAACTACCCTTTACATGGAAAAAAATGCGAAAATATTGATTTTCTCAAAAATGGCTCTAACAAATTTGACTAAAATACCGCATATTAAAGATATTTATATACACAATAAAGTATATATCTTGATTTTCTGGGAATAGCCTCTAAATACCCCTTTATTCTGAATGAATTTTGCGTAACTGGTAAATCGTAAGAGATATACAAAAACTTACTACACAAAAAAAATGTATATCACGTTAAAACACACCATTTATGTCATATACTTTTAAGTGGAGTTGACCATATCTGAAACATTTCTTGTAATTTGTTTCAGGTTTAAAACTTTTCCCACACGGAAAGTTGTAATTTCCTGGCCCTGCATAGAAACGAATTTTAACCACATGGCAGCCAGTTTTTAAACGGTTTTACTGTAGTTTTAGGCTAGAGTATTCCCTTAATTTTTTTCTATAAGGAAGCAAGTAATTAAAACAATTTCTGCTAATGTTTATCTCGATTATCTATAAAGTAGTTAGAAAAATATGCTTTTTAACAATAATTTGTTATAGCGATGTAGAGATGCTCATGTGAATGGAAGACATCAGATTTTCAGTTAAGTGATTAAGTGGTTAGAATACTGATGTTACTAGTGTTTCCGTCCGTATTAATTAAAATTAGAGCTGCTGTATAATTTTAACACAGTGGTCCTCCTCTTCTTCTCCTATGGACATTACGAGAGACTCTAAATAATCTAAAAGTAGTGTGTTAAACTCTGTATGTTATTGGAAGTGAAATACGCTGATAATGTATAAGATATTTTCAGAAAATCGTTTCATCTTCTTCAATAACTTAGTCTGTTTTTAAGCAACTCTTTCAGTATTGGACAGACGAGTCAGAGTATGTAAAACTTAATGACAAAGCCGAGTGAGGGATGTAAGTACGTTACATATGTGTAACAGAGGTAGAATGTTAAATCATGAAAAAGAAATATGAATTGCAGTATTTTAAATAGAAGTAGAAAGAACCTGTATTGTCCATACGTTGAAAGCATATCACATTGCCAGTCCTCTAATTGAAGGGGCACACAATTCCCCATCTACAGAAACGCGGGATGGACTGGTTTATATTTAGTCATAAATTCAATGGATATACCTAGGTCTATGTAGATTAAATTAGCCATATTTAGCTGCAAAAACTCATGTACGAACATCGCGTGCGCACATACACATACACGCATGAGTATACAAACTTCATATTTAAGGCATGTTTAATTTGATTCAAATCAAAAAACTGCTTCATGATCGTATTATTATTTCATTTTTAATATCTTTATTGTGCTGTCAATGTAGTAGGTGGTGCACAAAATACTTAAAGAGGAAAAATAAAACAAAGAGAAGGAAGGTAAAATGAAATTAATTCCGAGATTAAACAAAAATAAACACGCCTGGCGAAAATTGGAGCTTTTATTGGGTATACTTCACCTAACCCAGTTATGTGGTACGGGAGGTGTAATGCATTCTGCAGCTTGTTTATCACCTTTTCATATCCTTTGTTAACTAAAATAATTTAATTAATATTTGTGTGTTCTTCAAGTCGTTGCGTCTAACACTGAATTTAAAAACAGCTATAACACAAGCTCAACACATCTTCCTATTGACCCCAAACGGGATTTGCAATTAATGTTTGCTCAAAATCTCTGGATATAATGTCTGTCTATAAACTCTAGATAGGATGAAACAATATTATAAGATCGTAGTGAAACAGATGAAAGAGATAGCTTTATCACCTAATTAAATTTAACGGGGTTTTGCTGTATTTGGCTAAGTTTCGAAAAAAATACAAAACCTATTCGTCGATAAATAGAAAGATCCCAGCGAAAGCGCTCGAAGTTTTGGAAGTGTGTCTTACCTTATACATGTCTATCAATTATAAACTCAAAAATATGCGAGTGTATTGTAATACTAGCATAAGAAGAATTTTTCTATTTACTTTATGTAATTTGTGATAAAACTATAACTACAAATGGCTTCAAATTCGGCAACATAGGCTTGGCCGTAAGTAGGAAACAGAAATAACAGTAGTTTACTTTATAAACAGCTCATTGAGTAAAAAGAACAAATACATTTTCAAACCTGTTATAAAGCACTTGGGAAGTGACTAACGCTACGAAAAAAAGCTGTTTACCATTATGTGTATAAGTTGTGAGAACTTTTAAGTAATTTTCCGGTACAAAATTCAACTGAACTGGAGGGAATCGGTGGATTATTTATAGAAAATTTAGGATATACTTTATTAACCGTACTAAAATATTTAACCTATGTTTGAAATGAAATCATTAAGAGTAATTTTTTATGAAAACACATGTGAAGGGTTGTTCGGTTTGAGCAATTACACGAGATTCTTCCCCCTGTGTCCTTGAAAGGTGCCAGACTTTAGAGCGCAATTTGGTAGGTATTTATTCGAGTTTTGCCTCCTATTATGCTTCTCAATACATACACACACGCACACATATATACACATACATCACACAGAGAGAGAGATGCACGTGTCTATTTTTCCACTATATTATTATTATTATTATTATTAATAATAATAACAATAATTAAGAAAATAATGGAGGTAATATTGATAGTATAGATGAGGAAATAAGTTAATCATAAATTTATACCTAGAAAAATTAGCACACTAAAGAAAAGCTGAACACAGGAAACATTTAATTCACGAGACCGAAACAAGCTTTGGGAGGCTTTTATGTTGATGATATTAATTTTATATATTACAATAATAACATAAATTATATTGTGACTACTATTTATCAAATGTGTTATTCAATAATCGTTAAATGTGCATTTCAAATGAGAGTCCCACAAAGTATTTCTGAGGCGAATGCAATACCTTTTTTAGCGATAAAGAAAATAAGTTTTATGACAATATACAGAAATTGTGTAAAGGTGAACTTTTGCACATTTGAGATAATTTATTTATTTATTTAGCATCAGAAGTACTTTGATCTCAATATACACAACTCTAAGGTATATTTGTGCCGCAATAATTTGTACTGTATCATCCAGTGCTTATATACAACATTCTAGCTTATCTTACGAAACTTCCTTTTTAACTTCAGCTAAGTCTTGCTCATTTTTCCCACTTTTAACTTTACCGAAATAGATACCCACAATTTGTATATGTTTTTCACCTTATAGCCAGAAACTTTGAAATTACTATTCTTGATCTAAATTCTTCCATTTAGGTTGACATACGTACTCTCCATACCTTTATTTCATTGCTGACAGTTAAAATTTGAAATTGCGCTTCCACGTGTTGCATACTTGTCTAAATCTTATTATGTTTTATGTCCTTTAAATTTATTGCTCAAGATCAAGCCCGAGAAAACCCCTTCACGACCTTCTAACTTTCTCAGTCACGTATGTACAATGGCAGAGATGCTATTCCCTTCCACCAAAAATCTCCTACCTCCTCAATCCAAAAAGTCATTTTTATAAAAATGTCTTTGTATGTGTGCATGCGCGCGTGCGTGTGTGTACAGCATAACTCAACAAATGGTCAATTAAATACTAAACTTGGTATTTAATTTCAGTGTCTTCCGAGGGTACGACGCGAAGATTTTCAGAAAAATCTGCCCACCTCATTATAAGGAACGTTTTCCGAAACTTCTAATATTATTAAAAATGGCTCTCAAGATTTTTAGATATTTTTATGATACTTAAAAGTCTATAATTTTCTGAGAATATCCTCAGAAAACCTCTTCATTCTGATTGATTTTTGTATAAATGGTAACTCTTAAGAGGCAAAAATTACTACACAAAAAACATAGATCTCGGTAACACACACGATTTATGTCATATGCATTTTTTTATTGAGTTAACCGTTTCCGAAATATTATTGTTTTCAATTTTAAAATACACGGTTACTACAAAGGAAATAGACAATTTCAACTGCCTGTAAAACAAAAACTATTAGAGATGGCAACCTAATTATTTTGGAGGTATGTTGAGAAACTTTCAAAGTTTCGTTTGCTACTATTGGTAACGCTGTAGTGTTTTGTTTGTTGTTGCAGAAGCTGAAATGGCGGAAAATCCTGTGGAAAAGGCATATTGCGTGTTGGAATTTGCTAGAACGCAATCAGCAACTGTTGTCCAACGACATTTTAGAACACGTTACCACAAAACGCCACCGACTAGACAGTCAATCTACGACTGGTATAGAAAATTCGAGACAGCGGGATGTTTGTGCAAAGGGAAGAGCTCGGGAAGACCAAGAGTTTCGGAAGAAAACGTTGAACGTGTTCGTTCTGCCTACATAAGAAGCCCACAGAAATCGACATCTAGGGCAAGCATGCAATTACAAATTCCACAGCAAACTGTATGGAAAATCTTGCGGAAGCGACTGCACATGATGCCTTACAGATTACAGATGTTGCAGTTTCTGAGTGAAGAAGATAAAGTCATACAGCGTGACTTTTGCATCGACATGTTGCGACATGATGAAGATGATGCTGGTTTTTGTGAGCGCATCATTTCATTTTTGTGGTAACGTGTTCTAAAATGTCGTTGGACAACAGTTGCTGATTGCGTTCTAGCAAATTCCAACACGCAATATGCCTTTTCCACAGGATTTTCCGCCATTTCAGCTTCTGCAACAACAAACAAAACACTACAGCGTTACCAATAGTAACAAACGAAGCTTTGAGAGTTTCTCAACATACCTCCAAAATAATTAGGTTGCTATCTTTAATAGTTTTCGTTTTACAGGCAGTTGAAGTTGTCTATTTCTTTTGTAGTAACCCTGTACTTATACTTTTCTCAAACTGGAAGCTATATGTCAGTTAGTATCTCTTTGGTTTTATTTATGGTCATGCAAGAGAATTGAATTTCAACTGTTTCACATAAATAACAGTTTTTAAAGCATTTCACTATCATTCCTTTATTTCCCTTCTACTTATAACGAAGCAAGTAAAATGGCAATTTCTGCTAATGTTTACATTGATTAGAATAGTGTAGATAAAAGAATAATCTTTTGTAAGAATAATTTGGTTATACTCAGGTAGAGCAGACCTGGCGAACATTACTCCCAAAGTTTGAACAGATTTCGTCCTCCCGTCCTTGGCGACTGACAAACTTCATTCATACACGCGCAAATTGTAACCGGTTTTCTCCCGCAGCGGCGGGCTCGGTATGAGAAATTTCCTTGTGATTGACGCTTGTGGGGTGTGTCGTCTGTTGGCAGGGGCTCGTCAGGTTGTTGACCAATTACAGTGTGAGAATGTTTAACCGTAAGAAACATCATGTCACTGGGTTGCAACACGTACGGGTTCAGTGGAAATTTACGCTCGCGTTCTCTCCGATTGTTTGCAATATGACTGATTTCGTTCTGTGAAAAGTTCGGTTGTGCTATACACGGTGACTCCGTAAGGATTTACATTTATAATCGTTACTACCTTTTATGTATCGCGGACATAGCTCTTGTTCTCATCCTAGAATTACCTCGAGTGACACTATGATTTGAAACTGTTTTACAGCCGCGATAAATGCGTTTAGGTTGCGTAGCCAAAATAATAAACATTTTTGCTTTAGCGAAGTACATACAGGATCCAATGTTGAAGGAATAAATGAGGTAACTGGTGAGAAATGGGGAAAATTTGTTAAACGTACGATAAGTGTGATAGGAAATGCATGGAAAGAAGGCATTTTAGAGAAAGCAGTGGAACATGTAGCGCTACAGATGGACAGCAAGTAAATATGCCAACAGCGTATCGAGACAGCCACATGTCAGCAAGAATGTCAATCACAAGGTAATTTCTCACCAACTATAGTGAGGGTGCTATGGCAACTTTACACCTCAATCGGTCGCTGTGCTTTTGGTCACTAAGGGAGGGGAAGTAGAAGCAGGGCATCAACCTTTGGGAGTAATGTCCGCTTGGGCCGAGGTAAAGAAAGTCAAGTGAATAGAACACATTATATTTGTATTCCATAGTTCTACAAATTTTACCTACAGATGCTGTTTTTATTTACCTATGGAGTCTCCAAAAGCTATTTTGTCACTCATACTGCGGAACATGTTTACTTTCTCTACACGTACTATGTACATAGTGTATAGAGAAGGTATTGCATTCCATCCAAAAATTCGATACCGAAATTTCACCGGAAATACACGTTTTGGGTCCCCCTGAATCCAAAAAAAAGTATTTTTGGAAAAAGGTCCGTGTGTGCGTGTGTGTGCGTGTGTGTGTGTCAGTGTGTCTCTGGACATCATAGCTCAAAAACGAAAAGACCGTTAAATACCAAACTTGGTATTTACGTTTGGAATCTTCCAAGGATGCGACATGAAGATTTTCAAGGAAATTCCCCCACCACAAACTACCCTTTACATGGAAAAAGTTTGAAAATTTTGATTTTCTCAAAAATGGCTCTATCGTTTTGATTAACATTTCTTATTGTTAAGATATTTGCATGACAAAATATATATCTTGAATTTTCTAGGTATAGCCTGTAAAAATCTCTTTATTCTGGAAGAATTTTGCGGAATCTTGCATAACTGGTAAACCGCAAGAGATAGACAAAATAGAATGTAGAGTTCGTAAAAAAACACATGTCATATACATTTTTTTCGTGGAGTTGGCAGTTTTCGAGATAATCTTTGTTTTTGATTTCAGTTTTAAATACTCCTAACTTTTCTCATACGGGAACATATCAACGCTTGGCCACGCAAAGAAACGGATTTCAGTCCCATAACAACCACATTTTAAAACATTTGACTGACGGTTTAGCTTAGTGTATTCCCTTATTTTCCTCCTACTTATAAAGGAACTAAGTAATAAGAGCGTTTCTAATAAAATTTTAGAATTAAATAGATAGAAGAATAAACTTATTAACAGTAATTTGTTACAGAGCTGTAGAGAAAGTTATGTGAATAAAACACATCAGATGTTTTAAATTATTTTATTTGTATAGTCCTCTTTAACTTCTATGATCATATTGGGGGCTTTGACTAGTGAAACAACTCCACTGATCACAGTAGGCTATTGCTATTAGGTTTATTATTTTATATCATTAAACACACACGCATTCCCTTTCACATACATACTTTTAGACTCTGTAGGGAATAATTCTATGTTTATCCGCAGTAAAAAGATGTGTGACGTATGAACTCTCAGAAGCGACAAAGTCAGCACTGGTTTTCTGCAATCCATGGAAGATGCAGTAATTCCAACTAGAGGGAACGAGAGGGTTTGGGCACCTCCCCTCTTTCCTTGAAGCACATCGAACTTCGGTACTTTCCATCCGATAGCCTCCAGAGCATTATCTCATCGACAAAGCCCGTCCCTACATAATGAGACCTGCGTATGGCAGGCAGATTTCCATTCCCTCTGTCTCAAAGAGGAGGAGCGATGAACCTACTTTATCTCTTGAGAACTGTCACACATACAGGCTGTGAAACTGGCCACCGCAAGGATTCTTCAGACTCGCCCTTAATTTGCAAGAGATAGCTCTCTCGACGCCGCGTTGAGAGTGGTAAGTAGCGACAGCTCTACAACAGTGGCAAATAACGGGAGAAAGAGCACGTTTCAACAACTCTATGTAGATGTGGCTTTATTTCCCTACTGTTTATTGTAAATAGGGAAGTATTGTATTCTACCCAAAAATTTTGTGTTCCATTCACATGATTTTCTCTACATCTCTGCAACAAATCATTGTTAAAAATTGCTTCCTTATAAGTAGAAGCAAAATAAGGGAGTACCATAAGTTAAAGTGATAGTCAAAAGTATGGACAGAAGCTGAAACCAAAAACAAGGAATATCTTAAAAACGATCAGCTCCACGAAAAAAGTGTATATAAAATAAATTGTGTGTTTTAACATGCTCTACATTTTTTTGTGTGGCAAGTTTTTGTCCATCTCTTACGGTTCAGCAGTTATGCAAAATTTCGTAAAATTCATCCAAAATAAAGTAGTCTTCAAAGGCTATTCCCAGAAAATTCAAGATATACATTTTATTTGTCATGCAACTATCTTTAATACATGATATTTTAATCAAAATCGTTAGTCATTTTTGAGAAAATAAGAATTTCTGAAAAGAATTACATGTAAAGGATAGTTTGGGGTGGGGGAATTTTTCTCAAAATCTTCGTGTCGCATCCCTGGAAGATAGTAAACCTAAATATCAAGTTTGGTAATATACCGACTTTTCGTTTTTGAATTATCGTGTTCACAGACACACGGACATGCGCATCTTTTTCTGAAAATGTTTGTTTATGGATACAGGGGACCCTAAATCATATGTTTCCGGAGAAATCTCGGTAGCGAATTTTTGGGTGGAGGGCAATACCTTCCCTATACACTATGTAAATAGTACGTGTAGAGAAAGTAAACATTGCATCTCTTATCTTCACTATAAATATATTTACAGGCCTTCTGAGCACAAAAAAAATATTTTAACTTTCTCTACGCTACCGTGTCTGTGAACACGTTAACTCAAAAACGAAAAGTCAGTAAAATAGCAAACTTTGTATTTAATTTAGTATCTTCCAGGGATGTGATATGACGATTTTGAGAAAAATTTCTCCACCCCAAACTCTTTTAACTAAAATACCATATATTAAAGTTATTTATATGGCAAATAAAATATATATCTTGAATTTTCTGGAGACCTCTTTATTCTGGACGAATAGAAAATATTTCGAGAAAAAATTTCGATTTTGATATATGGTATTAATATATATTTTCATATATATATATTAATACAATATATGAAAGCTATTTTTATGGCAAATAAAATGTATATCTTGAATGTTCTGGAAACCTCTTTATTCTAGATGAATTTTAGGAAATTTTGTGTAACTGTTAGACCGTAAGAGATATACAAAAACTTAAGACACAAAACGTGTAGATCTCGTTAAAACACACGTCGTATACTTTTTTTTTCGTAGTGTTGATCATTTCTGAGATATTCCTTGTTTTTTGTTTTAGATGTAAATTACATGAGCTTTTCTCACATGGAAATTTGCAAACACATAGCCAAGCATAGAAACGGATTTCAAGCACATGGAAACCAGTTTTTAAAATATTTGCCTTTCATTTTATCATAGGGTATTCCCTTATTTCCCTTCTACTTACAGGACATAATGTAATAAGACCATGTTTGCTAATCGATTAGCATGAGGTAGATAGAAATATAACCTTTTTAACAATAATTTGTTACAGAGATGTAAAGAGGGTCATGTGAATGGAACACTATCAGAATTTTAGAAAAATATCTGTATTTGTGTGTATGTGTGTGTATGTGACTGAACAGCAAAACTCAAAAACAAAAAAATCGGGCCGTTATCAAACTTGGTATGTAAGTTCAGTATCCTAATTCAGTAGACCAATCAAGACTTTGTAGAAAAACAAGTGCGTATATGTGTGTATCCGCGTGTCTGTGAACAGCGTAACTAAAAAACGATCAATTTTGATACTTAAGTATATTTTAGTATATATCAAGTATAAGACAAAGATTTACAGGAAAGTTCCTTCACCCCAAAGTACCTTTTACAAGAAAACTTTTTCGTAAGTTTAAATTTAAAACGACTTTGATTAAAATTCCATAAATTAACAACATAAAATTTGTGTCTTGAATGTTCTGGGAATAGCCTCTGAAACTATCTTCATTCTGGATGACTTTTGCACAATTGGTAAATCACACAAAAGCTTATATCTTCTTATAACAGCCAAACACACTTTTTTGGAGTTAACAGTTTCCCAGATTTTTCTTGTGTTTTGTTTAAATTTTTAAATACTTTATAAATACTTTTCTCAAATGAGAAGTCGTCATTCGTTTGTATTAGTATTTTATCCTAGTCACACAAATATAACCGAGTTTAAAGTTATCACATAGCAACTAATTCTTAAATGATTGACTATCGTTTAGCTATGTGAATTCCTATATTCCCCTTGAAGGTAGAAGAACATATGTTAATCCATTTCTGCTAATGTTTATCTTGATGAGTATGAAGTAGAGAGAAGAATAGCGTTCGTATAAATAGTTTGTTGCAAAATAGGCAGAGAAAGTAATGTGGATGTAATACATCAAAATTTTAACTCTCGTATGACAGGTCAGTTAATTGTATTTATCGGTCCCCATAATTAAAGGCAACTCATTCCTCGTCATAATCAGTGTGACACTTATTGCAACAATGGTTTAACATACTTACAAGCAAGGGATGATATATCCACAGAGGCTAAGTTTTGTAAGATAAAAGCTCAAAAGATGCAAGTAAAGCTCTCTCGTGTTCGACATTACTTGCTCTCTTAACTTCTCACCATTTCGCATAGTGCTTAAAAGCCAATTCCAAGTTTATCCGCCATTTACTTGGTAGAACCGTGCATTTGGTCTGGGTGGTTCAGTTGGTTAGGAACTGACCTTCTGATTCAAGACCACGAGCTCAAACCTGATCCAGACCGATGGTTTTTAAGTGTGCTTAGATGTGACTGATTTACTGGCATGTAAAAGATCTATGGGACGACATCCCTGACTCTGGCGACTGTTTGACAAACTGTATTATTGTTATTATTATTATTATTATTATTATTATTATTATTATTATTATTATAAATTAAAATAACAACTATCAAAGTTGCAACTTGAATATTTTAAGGGGAAAAATCAGCCGATGTTTCTTGATCCCAGATATTTTATACCATTATCCTGTTACCGTAAACATCATTAATACTTATTCTTACCAAGTTTTTACTTTCTCTAGCCCTGTATGTATAATGAACGAAATTACCATTAAAAACCACACTTGGTATTTACTTTTTGTATCTTTCAAGGATGCGACACGAACATTTTCAAAAAAATTCGCCTCCCCCTCAACTACCCTTTACATGGAATAATTTTCGAAGTTTTATATCCTTTACGTTTTTGTTGTAAAGGAAACCCGTTTCCGAGATATTCCTTGTTATTAGTTTCAATTATAAAGCACTTATAACTTTCTCAGACAGGAAGTGTCCGCTTTTCTTTTGTTCTACTCCTGGCCAAGCAAAGAAGTGATTTGCAATGAAAACCACTTAACGGTAGGTTTTAAAACATTAGACTATCGCTTTAGCCTTGTGTTCTAAGCAATAAGAACATTCTGTTAAAGCTTATATTGATTAGCATGGTGTAGAAAGAAGAATAATCTTCTGTAAGAGGTTTGTAGAGCAGCTTGAGAAAGATATGTTAATGTAGCTCATAATATTTTTATGTGTATCATTATCTAGCGTACACTGAAAATAAACGTTTTCAATAATGGGGGTTATTAGAGATTTTTGGTCAAGTTTCGCATACATACCTTCTCAGCATTAGAAAAAGAAAACACCTTTACATTCCCCCTCACTGAGCCTAATATTGTTTTGCCCTTCTCCAATAGAGTTCATTAGCAACTACTAATCCAAAAATATAGCAAATTTCAAATTGCATTTGTATACCTATTCTGAAAGCCACCGAGCATAATTACGAAGAGCAGCCGCGTAGATTCGGTAAAAACAGTTGCACGAGTTTGCAGCAGTTAACCAATGAACACCATGCAAAAACAGTAGCAGCACTCTCCTTGCCACTAATATTCCTTTGTTTTGGTTAGCTTTTGGGAAGCCAGTTTTTATGCTCTGCCCAAGCTACTTTGTCCGTCGTTAAATTTAACATAGAATCACGCAGCTACCAAATATTTTACAACGCGCAGTAAAGTGTATTTGAGGATAAACGATCTGATATCTTACATTCAAATGCGTTTCTCTAAGGACGCTGCAACAAAATAATATTGTAAAAAGCTTACTTTTTATATAATTAATGCTAATGGAGAACACTTTTAGCAGACATGGATTTACTACATATTTTCTTGCAGAGACAAGGGGAATAAGGTTACACATCTGGCTAAAATGATAACCAAATGTTTAACAACTGATTTCTATCTAAGGGCTTGAAAGGTTTTCTCTCTGCATGATCAGGATGAAAAATGACGACTTCTATTTGAGAAAGTCTGTACCTATTTTAAGTTTGCATGTATCTTTTAATTCGTTGCAGTCTATCTTTCTCTTGAAGTTTAGGTCCAGAGATCATTGCAACATATAAAATTGGTTTTTAAAAGTGAATATGCTTTTGAGTTGAAACAAATTCCAGAACACCTTCTGTCCTATAATCCATTGTTACGTGCTCTATAACAGGCATAGTTGGTGGAGAAATAATTGTTGAATTCCACCCAAAATTTGATTATGGTGTTTTACCAAAAATACAAGTTTTGGGGATACCTAAAATAAATATTTTTAAAAACATAGTGTGTGGGTGTATATGTGGGTGGCTGTGATTATGAACACCATAACTAACTCAGAAACGAAAACTCGGACACATACCCAAATTTGTATTCGAATAATGCGATAAGAAGATTTTCAACAAAGTTTCCTCACTTCAAACCATCCTTTATGAAACATGTTATCTTGTACCTATTTTATTGAATACGTTTCTTTATTAAAAAGAATAAAACTATTTCCTTAATAAAACCAAATTTTCATTGAAATGCATCCATAACTAATGTTTTTAAAATTTACCGACAATGTTATTAACGTTAAAACAATCCAACACACAACTTATAAACCGTTTTTATCATCCTAAAATTACCGACAATGTTATTAACGTTAAAATAATACAACACACAACTTATAAACCGTTTTTATCATCCTAAAATTACCGACAATGTTATTAACGTTAAAATAATACAACACACAACTTATAAACCGTTTTTACCATCCTAAAATTACCGACAATGTTATTAATGTTAAAATAATTCCACACAGAAATTATAAACTGTTTTATCATTCTAAAATTTGATTTCTCTTTCTTTCATACTTTCTGCAAAATACATAATTTATATAAGAAAAGATCATTCTTAGGAAAAGCCTCTCAAAGCAATAGGACAATAAAAAATTTTCATTTTCATGTTTTCAAAGAAAAAAAAAACATATTGTTTGAGCACAAGGAAATGCAATTTTTAATTGTGCTATCAATGTATTATAAACCTTCTCTAAAACATAGACAAGAGTCTACCTGTCTCCTCAAAATATGTAAGAAATATGATTTTTCTTCGAAATGTTGCGGATCTTAGTGCGAAATAACAGATACAGTGCTATTTCTGAAAATATATTTAAAATATAAGCATTGTGTCTACAGGACGGTTCAATAAGCACTGTGCTTAAAAATAAATCTGAAGCGTTACACCCACATAACTTTCTCTACATCTCTGTAACAAATTATTGTTAATAAGCTTATTCTTGTCTCTAATTCATATTAATCGAGATCAACACTAGCAGAAATGGTCTTATTACTTAGTTCCTTATACGTGGAAGAGAAATAAGGGAATACACTAACTAGGCTTAACCGACAGTCAAATGTTTTAAAATGTGGTTGCTATGTGACTGAAATCCGTTTCTTTGCGTAGCCAGGAGTTGAAAAGTTCCTGTGTGAAAACATTTTAAGTAATAAATAAAACTAATAACAAGAAATCTCTCGAAAACGGTCAAATCCTGGAAAAAATGTATATAGCATAAATAGAAGCTCTACATTTTTGCCTAGCAAGTTTTTTTATCTATCTCTTACGGTTTATTAGTTATGCAAAATTCAATAAAAATCATACAGAATAAATAGGTCTTTAGAGGTTACTCCCAGAAAATTCAATATATACATTTTATTTATCATGTAAATACCTTGGGTATAACAGATTTTAATAAAAATCAGTAGAACCATTTTTGAGAAAATAAAAATTTTCGAATTTTTCCCACGTAACAGGTAGTAGGGCGTGCGCAGTTTCTTCAAAATCTTCGTGACACATCCTTGAAAGATGCTGAACTTAAATATAAAGTTTGGTATTTAACGGACTTTTCGTTTTTGAGCTACACAGCCCAGACACACACACACACACACATTTTTCTAAAAATACTTTTTTGGGGGGAGATTCAGGGGGTCCCAAAACATGTATTTCCGTACACAGTAGATGTAGAGAAAGTAATAAATTGTATCGCTAAGGTAAGTGGTTTTGTTATTTGATACATGGCGATAAAACAAATTATACACTGAATAATAGGCGAGTTTAGATTTGGCAGGTTTCAGTAGGTCCTTCAACTTGTTTTCGCTAAAATAAAAATAGTGTAGCATCGTACAATGATACGCTTTTTACCTTTGGATAGGAAACCCGTGAGGAGATGAAGGCGAAATTGGATGCCATTTATGGGGACCTTTAGCCATCTATAACAACGGTTAGATCGTCGAACATTCGTTTTTGATGAAGAGTGGCCAGATTACACGCCAGATGTAGTTACAGAGAAATAGTTGAAAAAGTTGAGGATGTGATTATTGCTGATCGTCGAACGAAAATTCGCAAAGTGACAGAGACTATAGGTGTGTTTACGGGAACGAGAATACATATTTTTACTTTCTCTATACGCATTATGTACATAGTGTATAGAGAATGTATTGCACTCCACCAAAAAATTCGATATCGAGATTTCACCGGAAATATAGGTTTTAGAGTCCCCTGTATCCAAAAAAAGTATTTTCAGAAAAAGGCCTGTGTGTATGTGTGTGTGTGTGTGTGTGAACACGATAACTCAAAAACGAAAAGTCGGTAAAATACCATACTTGGCATTTAAGTTTAGTATCTTCCAGGGATGCGACACGAAGATTTTGAGAAAAATCCCCCCACTCCAAACTACCCTTTACATGGAGCTTTTTTCGAAAATTTTGATTTTCTAAAAAATGACTAACGATTTTGATTAAAATACCGTATATTAAAGATATTTACCTGATAAATAAAATGTATATTTTGAATTTTTTGGGAATAGCCTCTGAAGACTACTTTATTCTGAGTGAATTTTACGGAATTTTGCGTAAGTGCTAAACCGTAAGAGAGAGACAAGAACTTACCACACAAAAAATTTAGAGCACATTAAAACACACAAGTTATGTTGTATACATTTTTTTGGTGGAGTTGATTGTTTTTGAGATATTCCTTGTTTTTGGTTTAAGCTATAAAAACTTATATTTTTCTCATACTAGACTTTGTGAACTCGTGTCCATACAAACAAAGCAAACAAAGGAACTTCAGTCACATAGCAACCAGCTTTTGACTATCACTCTAACCTATGATACTCCCTTATTTCGCTTCTACCTACAAGGAAGCAAGAAAAAGTAATATTTCTTCTAATTTTTTCTCGATTAGCAGGAAGTAAATAGAAGCATAAGCGTTTTAAAAATAATTTATTGCAGAGATATAGAGAAAGTCATGTGAATGGAAAACATCAGATTTTTAAAGATAAGTTAGGGATGAAAAAAATGCTTTCTCTAACTGTTCTTCTTTCTTTTTACAAAATATTATTCTACTTTATACACTATGCTTTTATAGATAAGCATTAGCAGAATGCTCTTATTATTTAGTTCCTTATAAGCAAAAGGGAGCCAAAGGAATCCGCTATGCTAAAGCGATAGTAAAATAAGAACTGAATAATGAAAATAATGAATAATGAATCGATATTAAAATGTTTTAAAAGCTATCTTTTTGCGATTGTCATTGAAATTCAGTTCTTTACTTGGCCAAGAGTTGAACAAAAGAAAAACCGACACTTCTATGTGAGAACAGTGTAATTATTTTAAAACTGGAACCAATAACAAGGAATATTTTGGAAATGGTCAACTCTACAACAAAATATATGACATAAATGGTGTGTTTTAACGAGATCTACACTTTTTGTTTAGTAAGTTTTTGTCTACCTCTTACGGTTTAACCGTTATGTATAACTCTGAAAAAATCAACCAGAATGAAGTGCTCTTCAGAGGCTCTTCCAAGAAAATTCAAGATATACATTTTATCAGTGATGTAAATAATTTTAATATATGGTATTTTAAACAAAGTCGTTAGAGCCATTTTCGAAAAACTCATAATTTACAACAACAACAAAATATCCATGTAAGGTAGTTTGGAGTGGGGGTGGGGATTTTCTTGAAAGATACCAAACTTAAATACCAAGTTTCGTATTTAACGGTGTTTTAGTTTTTGAGTTACCTTTTCTATATAATGTGTATATAATATGTGTAGAGAAAGTAAAAAGATGCCGCGATTGCTCAGAGTCAACAAGTAGCAGATTTGGCTTTCAATTTCGAAGTTGTGTTTGAAGCTATTTAAGTGAAATCCGAAGGACCTTTAGTGTTGAGTTGTCGCCGTCGTTGAAACCAAGCAACAATCAAAACTATGAATTGTTTCCAGTGTATCTGTCTCAAAGAAGGCAAAGGTGGCGGCGAAAAATGATGGCGGTTATTTGGGGGGGAGGGGTAGAGTGTGATGTTATGCTCATTGACAAAATTCGCTCAGAATGGGAGGTTGTACAGAGAAAATTCAAGGTGTACATTTTATTTAGCATGTAAACATCTATAATATATGGTATTTTAATCAAAATCGTTTTGAGGAAAACAAAGTTGTATATATTTTTCCATGGGAAGGGTAGTTTTGGATGGGGAGATTTTTCTGAGCATCTCATTTTATCATCCTTGGAAGATACTAAACGTAAATTCCAATTTTGGTAATTAAGGGGGGATCGACACACATCCACTGACTTTTCCTTAAACTTTTTTTTTATTTATGTCCCTCAATACATGTATTTTCGCTGAAATCTCGGTATCTAATTTTTTGGTGTAATACAACACTTCTCTACTTACTATGGACATTGTGCATAAGAGCTATAGAAAGTAAAAATACACAATAGCGTGTTCTCACGAGCAGTAGATTGACGCACTGAAGAGAAAATTTGCGTTTGGTGAATATTTTAGCATACATCATATGTTAGAAAAATATACAAGGGGAGATGGCAAAACATTTGGACTTTTCCAGCTTTCAATGTCACCTCACTCAAATCTCACTGTCACTTCTCTAACAACCTAATTTAAATGCTCACTGCCTTCGAGGCGTAACGCAGTGAAATATGTAGGACATACACAAGTCTTCGATGTTTCTCTCTTTGGGGAGTGGAACACAAATCTTCACTATTCTCTCTTAGCAGCATTGTAGGTTACAACAGTCGTCATGAACTCACTTGTAGAACAACACTCTTATCGCATCAGAAATGCACGCACCAACTCTTGTTCATTAGCTCACTCTAACAGATGAGCCCACTAACTGGTGTCAATTCCCATAGAATATTCTGGAAGCAAAGGGAAGGTAACCTTCTAGAAGTTTCTGGTTAATTACTTACCAATAAGGCTTCCGATGTTTAGTAAGATACTGCTTTGTTTATTTTACACAGCCGGCACATCGCCACCAGCCAATTTATAGCTGGGCCTTTTTTACGCTTTCAACCAAAAATTAGACACATCAATGCCTTTGTAAAATGTGTGAGTAAATTTATTATAAGGGATGTACATTAATACATACATTTTACGCAGTTATACATTCCATAACATAAAGATTAGTAGGCTCCAGGATCACTATTTCATAGAGAAAATATTGTTACTTTCTCTTCACGTACATAGTATACAGAGAAGGTATTGTACTGCACTCAAAATTCTACTCCAAAATTTCACCGGAAATACATGTTTTGAGACCACCTGAGTAAAAAAATTAGAAAAATATCCATGTGCGTGTGTGTCTGTGAAAAATTGGTAAAATACCAAACTTGGTATTTAAGTTTTGTATGTTCCAGAGATGCGACACGAAGATTTTGAAAAAAAAAATCCCCCCACCCCAAACTACCCTTCATAATAAACTTTTCGAAAATTGTAACCATCTCAAAATTGGCTCTAACAATTTTGTTTTAAATCTCTTATATTTAAGATATTTATATGCCAAATAAAATGAGCTCGTGAGTTTTTGGGAATAGCCTCTAAAGATTTCTTTATTCTGGATGATTTTTTATTGAATTTTGCATAACGGGTATACCTAAAAAAATGTACATCACGATAAAACTCACAATTTATGTCATTTGCCTTTTTTCGTGAAGTTGGCCGTTTTTGAGATATTCCTTGTTATCGATTTCATTTTTAAAACACTTAAACTTTCCTCATACGGGAACTGGTCAACACTTGGCCACGCAACGAAAGAGATTTTAATCCCATAACAACCACATTTCGAAACATTTGATTATCGCTTTAGTCTAGTGTATTCTATTTCCCTTCTACTTACAAGGAAGCAAGTAATTAAGACAAGTTCTGCTAATGTTTATCTCGATTATCATATAGTAGGTGGAAGAAGTTGCTTTTCACAGCAATTTGCTACAGCGATGTAGAGAAAGTCCTGTGCATGGAACAAATCAGATTTTATTTATTTACATGGCTAAAATGTCATTTATTTGGAGTTTAACAACATCTTAAATTGTGATTTACCTAACATTATATTTTTACTTTCTCTATACGTACTATGTGTACAGTGTATAGAGAAGGTATTCCACTCCAACCTAAAGTTCGATACCGAGATTTCACAGGAATTGTATATTTTAGGGACACCTGTATCCAAAAAAAAATGTTTTCACAAAAATATGCTTTTGTGCGCTTGTTTGTGTGTGTCTGTGGACACGATAGATCAAAAACGAAAAGTCGATATAGCACCACAGGGATGCAACACGAAGACTTTGAGAAAAATAGCCCTCTCCAAACTACCCTTTACACGGAACAATAAAATGACTAACGATTTTGATTACAATTTCGTACATTAAAGATATTTACCTGACAAATAAAAGGTATATCTTGAATTCTCTGGGAATAGCCTCTGAATACTACTCTATTCTGGATGAATTTTACGGAATTTTGCAAAACTGATAAACCGTAAGAGATGGACAAAAACTTACAACACAAAAAATGTAGTGCACCTTTAAACACCCAATTTATCTTATATACCTTTTTTCGTGCATTTGATCGTTTTTGAGATACTCCTTTTTTTGGATTTCAGCTTTAAAAAACATACTTTTCTCATACAGGAATTTAACAATTCCTGTCCATACAAACAAAGGAACTTTGGTCACATAGTAACCAACTTTTGACTATCACTTTAAACTATGGTACTTCCTTGTACTTCGGCTTACAAGGAAGCATGTAATAAGACTATTTCTGCTAATTTTTCTCGATTAGCATGAAGTAAATAAAAGCAGAAGATTTTTAACGATAACTTGTTGCAGAGATATAGAGAAAGTCATGTGAATGGAACACATCAGATTTTTAAGTATACATATCAAGATCATGTCACTTAATCTTGCTTTGACATTTCAGTGCTGGTTATAAACATGATGAAGCTAATGAGGCAGACGTATTAAAACCATTTCATAAACTGTTAAATAAAGAGTAGATATTAACAAATATATTAATTAGTTAAAAACTAACTCTTATATAGCAGCATAAATGAAATATATTCTTCGCTTGAACTACACATTTCATGGTTGAATTTCCATCAACTATCACGAAACCTTTGTTAATTTACACGGGACGAAGCATCATCGGGTGGAGGAAATCTGTCCAAGAAGTATTAGATGCACGCTGCGGAAGGAAAACGAAGTTACAGTTCAACCATATAAATTATCCTTTTGCTTCATATAAGCAGAGTAGATACATATAGAAAGGTGTAATGAAGAACACAGTCAAGAGAGCCCAATATTTACGTTTAATAGTGTATAAAAATATTTCATAAGCTGTATGTACAATATATAATATTTACTTTATGCACAATAAAAGACACTAATTATATTTAAATGTGACTGAGTTCTAAAAATAAAAATAAACTAAAAAATGTTTTTCTTTAAATATAGGGTAGACGCTGCCTACTCTGACGCTACGACACTGAATACACGATATTATTTCGAGTAGTTTCTTGTCTTATTTTAAGATTCGTTCGTTTTTATTGTAAAGGGAATGAGAGATGTTGCAGAAGCCATTTAATGAACTCCTCAACCTGAAAGTAAATTACACTTCTTTCATTTCAAACCCATAACGTTGCAAAGTAAACACCCATCCTTTCCTGACTAGGAAGTATTACATTGCTTATTGCATTTTTAACTACATAGGTACCACTAAGTTTTTATTACCTTCAACTCTCACGCTGATATTTTTTGCTTCCTTTTTGTGCTCTCTTCCTATATTCGTCTTTTTACTTTTTCTATACGTGCTATGTACATAGCGTATAGAGAAGGTATTGCACTTCATCCAAAAATTCGATACCAAGATTTCACCGGAAATCTATGTTTTAGGGTCCCCTATATCCAAAAAAGTATTTTCAGAAAAAGGTCCGTGTGTCTGTGAACACATAACTCAAAAACCAAAAGTTGATAAAATACCAAACTTGGTATTTAAGTTTAGTATCTTTCAGGGATGCGATGCGTAGATTTTAAGAAATATACGCCAATCTCAAACTACCCTTTACATGGAACCTTTTTCGAAAATTTTGATTTTCTCAAAAATGGCTCTAACGATTTTGGTTAAAATATATCATATTAAATATATTTACCTGAAAAATAAAATGTATATTTTTAATTTTCTTGGCATAGCCTCGCAAGATTACTTTATTTTGGATAAATTTTACCGAATTTTACATAATTTCTATACCGTAAGAGCTGGACAAATACTTACCACACACACAAAAAAATGTATAGCACGTTAAAACACACAATTTATGTTATATACATTTTTTTCGTGAAGTTAATAATGTTTTAGAAACTCCTTGCTATTTGTTTCAGCTTTAATAAACTTACTTTTTTCATACAGGAATTTGTCATCTCCTGTCCATACAAACAAAGGAACTTCAGTCACATATCTACCAGCTTTTGACTATCACTTTAATTTATGGTACTCCCTTATTTTACTTCTACTTACAAGGAAGCAAGTAATAAGACTATTCCTGCTATTTTTTCTCGATTAGAATGAAGTAAATAAAAGCATAAGCTTTTCAACAATAATTTGTTGCAGAGATGTAGAGAAATTCATGTAAATAGTACACATCAGTTTTTATACTGTTATTTTCTGGCGAGTATCAAGAATAAATCATTCATGCACAGTTTTCAGCTCATGCTTTATATTTAGCAGTGTTTCTCCCATTATGCACGATATTTATAACGTTGTAAAACTACAGTTTCTTTTGTTTCTAAGCTACAATTCACGTTCGTTTATGGTGCGGCAAATGCACGTATATTTCCCAGGATCCTACCTTCATTCTCTGTTCAGAGCGTAATCGATAGTATATTTCACTTGTTGCTATGGTGACCAGTAGCAGTCCTCCGCCGCTTACTTATATCTTCAGTTGCAACGGCACACACAAGCGTTTTGAATAACTCAAATATCACGAGATTACACATCCTCATCTACTGCTTCCTTTGGTAGTCATACATTTTTTAATAACAACCAGAAATCGAAAATATGAGGTAAATACGATTCTCTACTCATTACCATTTTATAGCGATTCTAAGACAACCGCAGACAGCAGTGCATTGAAATATAAGGCTAGTAGGTGGTTTATAAGAGAATCGAGAAAAGCTTTAAAATACGAAATCGAGATTTGCGAGATTCTGTTATACACCTAGGTTGAATACCACTACTACAATTGAGGATAATTATGCTAATTATAATGGTATTTATTAAGTTTTAACAATCAACTTCAAGTATCAAAACGAATGATTATATAAACCTTAAAATAGTGCATATGAATTCCTGTATACGTGCAAATAATCGTCAGATCTATTGTGGCGGAAAGTTCATTGCCAACAATTAGGAAGGCATTCAAAGACCATGCACATAGAAACAACCCCAACCACTCTTTACATGATAAATTTTTCGAAAATGTTGATTTTCTCAAAAATGACTCATAATTTTTATTAAAATACCGTAGGTTTAAGTTATTTTTTTGCCGAACAAAAATGTATGTCAATTTCTTGGGAACAGCCTCTGAAGACCTCTTCATTCCGAATGGCTTTTGTATAACTGATAAACCATAAGAGATAGACAAAAACTTGCAACATAGAGTAATGTGGATCTCATTAAAACACAATTTCTATCATATTCATTTGTTGTAGAGCTAACTACTTCCGAGATATTCCCGTTGTTTGATTCAATTTTAAAATATTAAGCTTTCATAGCTTCGTTATTTTTACTTTCTCTAGCCCCATATGCACAATGTACATAGGGATAGAGAAAGTATTGTAATCCACCCAAAATTTTGATGTCGAAATTTCACCGGAAATATATGTTTTGGGATCCCCTGAGTCCGAAAAAAGTATTTTTGAAAAAAGGACCGTGTGTGTGTCTGTAGACAGTTTAACCTCAAAACGAAAAGACCGTAAAATACCAAACTTGGTATTTAGGTTTAGTATCTTGCAAGGATGCGACACCAAGATTTTAAAAATAATTCCCCCATCACAAACTACCCTTTACATGGAAACATTTTCAAAAATGTTGACTTTCTTAAAAATGCCTCTAACGATTTTGATTAAAATTCCGTATATTAAAACTATTTATATCCGAAATAAAATGTATATCTCGAATTTTCTGGGAATAGCCTCTGAAAACCTCTTTATTCTGGATGAATGTTGCCGAATTTTGCTTAACTGCTAAACCGTAAGAGATAGACAAACACTCACTTAACAAAAAAGGTGCAACACGTCAAAACACACACTTTATGTCCTTTACGTTTTTGTTGTGGAGGAAACCATTTCCGAGATATTCCTTGTAATTGGTTTCAATTGTTAAGTACTTAAACTTTTCTCAGACAGGAAATGTCCATTTTTCCTTTGTTCTACTCCTGGCCAAGCAAAGAAGCGATTTGCAATGACAATCGCATAACTATAGCTTTTAAAACATTGTGACTATCACTTTAGGCTAGTGTATTATCTTAGTTCCCTTTTACTTATAAGAACTAAGGAATAAGAACATTCTGCTAGCGTTTATTTCGATTAGCAATGTGCAGAAGTAGAATAATCTTTTGTAGGAAGTTTGTAGAGCAGCTAGATAAAGTCATGCGAGTCTAACACTTCAGATTTTTACTCCTGGCACTGGAAAGAGAACTGAATTTCAATGGGAATCGCATGGCGATAGCTTTCAAAAGTTTATACCCCGCCTTTAACTGCACATTGGCAATGATGATTAACTCGTGTACTGATTGTTGTCGTTGGATTTAAAATATTTGACTGTAACTTGAGCATAGTGCATTTCCGTATTTTCCTTCTACTTTCAAGGAACTAAGCAATAACACAATTTCTAGTAATGTTTATCTCGATTCTCATTGTGTAGATAGAAGAATAAGCTTTTGTAAAATTACATTGTTTACAGATAAAGGACGCTATTGAATGGAGCACATCAGATTTTTCTCTATTACGATAGTATGCAGTAACCAATTGACATAGATATTAGTACTCTATTGTAACTGTAGGACTGCGCCGTGATTGAGTAGCTAGACTGCTCGCCTCCCATCCAGGCGGCCCGGGTTCGATTCCAAGCACCCGCATTTGGGATTCGTGGTGGGCGAAGCGGCGTCTGGGAGGATTTTCATCGGGTCCTCCGGTTTCCCTGCCAGTCATTCCAGCAATAGCTCAAAAATAACCTTTCCAATCATCAATTTCGCTTACTTTTCATATCATCCAATTCCTTATGTTCATGCCTATCTATGGGCCGACCCCTCGTAACAAATTCTGTGGTTTCGTACCGTTGGCTCCTTGACATGTTTCTGACCCCTAGGCATTGGCTTGTAAGTCCTACCTACAATTACAGTGAGGGTAAGCGGATTACAGAACTGTTACTCCAAGATTTTAGGGGCAGCAAAAGCAAATATGGCCGTGAGACCCAAGCATTTTTATATTTTGTAACTGAAGTATGAAATTTGTTTGACTATTAGAGTCCTAAAATTAAGCAGACCAATCTATGTAAATGTCAATTTTACTTAAACAATTAGGTTCATTTTTACCACATACCTCTATTGTTATACGAAACTAATGCTGAACTTCTTAAACCAATGCATCCAATGATTATTGAGAAAAAATGTTTCTGTTTCTTTAACTATTCTGCCAAAAAAGCTCCTCGCGCTTCAGGTTTCAAAATGTTGTAACAAAATTTCCTATTTACATTCCAAGAACATCACTTTTAAAAGTGTAGTGGTTACCATGCTACTTCCTATACCCAAGGTGGTGGGTTCAAACCCGGTGGAGGACGATGGATTTTTTAGGGTGTAAAAATCCTTAGCATGGCTTCCTTTGGAAGGGAAGTAAAGCCGTTGGTCCCGTGTAGTAGATTTACGGCACGAAGCCTGATAGAGAGGTCTCTGAACAAACTTAAGCGATCTTTCACGCCCAGTTTAGAATGGGACGCTGAGAACCACAGTAGTTAAAGAGCGTCCATAAATAACACGCCATTTACATTTACTTTCAAAAGATTTTTGCACGAGTTTCAAATTAATTAAATATATCCGTTCATTCTTTTTTCTTTATTTTTGTAGATTAATTAATATTGGTAATACGAATACATAATTATTTTATTTACATAGAACATTAATTCGATAATTTTTATTTATTATGATATTACGGCAATAGAAAAATCAAACTGATTGCTTGAAATATGCACTATAAGAAGCATTTAGAATATCTACATATACTTAAAAATGCATTTAGACCAACGCGCCTTTTAATATTTGAAATTTCATTTGTTACATCAATATTTTCATTTATAAGGTTGCGCGACAAGCGATTAAATTGTAAGTGGCTGAAATTAACTTCGGCCACATTAATCCACAAAATCTATGGTACATTAAGGTGGTAAGATCCAAAATATAACATTTTCAAGAACTTTGGTCAGGTGGCTCAAGCATCTCGTCTGTGACTGGCATTTTGGAGGTCGTGATATTGGTTCCCCGTGGCCAACCCAGTAGTTTTTTTTTGGGGGGAGGGGGTTCCGGGTCACTAGGCGAATATTGGGGAGGATTCTTCATTCCCCCGTATTTCCTGTCCATTTCATCTGCATTTCATCCGTCTGATCTTTCTATCAGATTTGTGTCGGCGAGGGCGCCATCTCGTGGAAATAATTCCGCTTTAGAAACTCAGTTCTTGGCGGAAGGATGGCGTCGGTATACTCAAGGGCGTTTCTTCAGACCTGCCGCGCGGCCTCCTAGTTCTCACCGCGTCGAGAAGTGTTAGATACTCTCCACGATGGTTCCCTGCCGTAGTCTGGTTCCGGCTGCCCACTGTAATTGCTCTCCTCTTATCCTCCCCTCCGGTACACTACACTGGTCTGCTTAAGATATCAACAGCTGTTTAAAATAAAGATGGGGCACTCAACAAATGCACTATTTTCCAAGCACTGGGTAGATTTATAAGAATTGCCTGAACTAAATGAAAATGCTGACGAAAACATTTACAAGGAGCGAAAGCAGAAAGGTGTATTTGCTCTAATGAACACCAGGAGCGGAAGGAGAGTGGCTTTACAACCGGAAAGAACGTAGGTAACTAAACGCTGTCACAACGAATTTTCGGGAAGTAAAATAGATGTTCATGGCCGGCCGGTTAAAAAGGGCTAATCTCCATGCATGGAGATGTTTTATACGCCCATATACTCTCTTTTATCTGCCAGTGACACCTGTTGTAATACATCTTGGTTCGCTCTCACTGGAAGAACGGCAATTTCGGAGATTACACTGATATCGCGATAGGATATCGCACTCGTAAAATTACAACTCTAAGCTTTCTATAGTAATATGCCATAAATTCACCTACAGGCTCTCTAACCTATCTTTCCAAACTAACAGATGGGGATTTAAATAAAGTGAAATGTTTGTTGCTAGAAAATATTCATGACAGCGCATGAGTTAGAAATGCGGTCCCGTATTAATGGGAATAACTAAAATAGCTGACAATTCATTAATAAACTATTCTAAACGAAACAAACCATTTAAAAGTTTTGAAAGGATAAAAATCTTCATTAATGTAACATTTCTTACTGTACCGCTTATCTAAATGCTAGATATAAAAATATGTGTTCCATTCACATGACTTTCTCTACCTCTCTTTAACGCATTATTCCTCTATCTACTTCATGCTAATAGATATACACATAGAAATTGTCTTTATTACTTAGTTCCTTATAACTAAAAGGGAAATAAGGGAATAGCTATACTAAACCGACAGTCAAATGTTTTAAAATGTGGTTGCTATGGAACTGAAATACATTTCTTTGCGTGGCCAGGAGTTGACCAGTTCCCGTATAAGAAAAATATAAGTATTTTAAAACAAACCAATTCCAAGCAATATCTCTAAAACGGTCAACTCCACGAAAACAATTATACAACGTAAATATTGAGCTTTAACAAGTTCTACGGTTTTTGTAAGCAAGTTTTTGTCTATCTTTCATGGTTTACCAGTTATGCAAAATTCTATAAAGTTCGTCCAGAATAAAGAAGTCTTCAGAAAATTCAAGATATAGATTTTATTTGTCATGTCAATATCTTCATATATACGATATTTTAATCAAAATCGTTAGAGCCATTTTTGAGAAAATGTTTCTATGTAAAGGGTAGTTGAGGGTGGGCGGATTTTCTTAAAAATCTTCGTGTTATATCCTTGAAGGATACTGAACTTAAATATCAAGTTTGGTATTTAACGGACTTTTCGGTTTTGATCTATGCTGTTCACAGACACAGACACAGACACACACACACACACACACACACACACACACTCGGATCTTTATACAAAAATGATTTTCTTTTTTTATTGAGAGGACCCAAAACATGTATTTTCGGTAAAATCTCGGTATCAAATTTTTGGTTGCAATACAATACCTTCTCTATATACTATGTACATAGCAGTGTAGAGAAAGTAAAAACGCATGGGAACGAAACTGAAGCCTGTTGGCATCGAGAAAGCTTCTAATGGTGGGAAGTGCTCTACTTCTCCAATTTCGTAAACTTGGCACCACAAACACTAAGGACGTTGAGAATGGACCACACAACGTTAAGCCATTCTATCTATTGTCTAAATAAACCCCTCATAACTGTGACTCATGAAATATTTCATTGGTATCAGCATATTTTCACTGTATACAAGAATACTAATACAAGAAGACAATATTCCTTCAGAAATATCCCAAACTCCTTAGCAACCCCCACCTAATACATCAAATTATACTGGATTGGTATATGGCTTAGAGATATTTCCGGTCGCTAGCAGATTGCTCTTACATTGAGCTACTATGGCAACATACCGGCATAGTATTGAATTTCTTAACTGACTCGCATGTTTCCCGGTGATATCAAATGATTTTGAGTTGACAACCTTAATGGCGGCTTACAATGTTGTAAGTACTTTTAAGTCCCAGGATTCATAGTATAGACAACTATTATGGTCAATTAGTGTTGATTTAATTTTTTTTTTCACACAAGCCGTGTGAAGGGCAGGAGTTGGATAAGAGAAACAGGTTGATAAATTCAAACTTTAGCCGGGATTTGAACCACGGATCTCCCGGACTCTAGCCGGTTGCTCTACCATGAGCTATCATGGCAACGTGCCGGAATAGCATTGAATTTCAACTGACTCGCATGTTTTCCGGTAAACCACAAGGTGATCTCAAATAACACCCCCAATGGCGACTTACAGTGTTGTAAGTACCTTAAGTCCCTGGATTGTACTCTTCTTTGGGGTTAAAAACTTTCTTCCGTATACTGAACTCTATAAACTCAATTCAACCTATGATTATCACGTACTTAATATTGTGTTTAATTTATTTAATGTAATCTAATTTCTTGAATTGTACGACTGTTGTATTGTTATTGTTCACATTGTTGTTTAATTTTAAATACTTTGTTATAACGATGTAATCTATATAAGTCGAAATGTCTCGATAAGATCAAACTGAAAAAAACAGAATTAGTAATAATAATAATAATAACAGCGACAATGATGATGTAATAAATTTAATATATTTGACAACTGTACAGCCGCATGTGTTTGGAAGATTAAAGCATTCGAGGATTCCGTGTTAATTGTGAATGGCGCATCCCCTCCCCTCACCTATTTTTAGGGGAAAGAAGCAATGGATTACCAAGAACTTTGTATTACTGAGCAAATTTGAAATTAGCAATGTTTTCTTAATGTGTAGTAGATTTTTTTTTTTTTTTATTTTTTTTTTTTTTACAGTAATGGGCGGTATGCATTTCTCATTAAGTCAGCAACTTCAACAGAATGAATTTATATCTGATAGATCATTGAGTGGTCATGCAATAAAAAAAGTTCTATCTGTCAGGCATTAGTGCTTAGACTTCTCTCAGCATTAGCGGAGACTGAAGTTAACCTGTTGGTTATTAACCTCCAATTGTCTGTTTGGGTTTAAAGTGTAGATAAATGGTTGCAATGCAACAAAAACTTGTGATTTAGAATATTTATAGTATTCTTAAAACCTTCTAAAATCTTATATTATGTCTATACACACTGTGAACTCTCACATTGCTTTCTTAAGGTCCAATGCTAAGGACAGACCGAAGGTATGAAGTGCAAAAGTTATCTTCCAAATGCAACGGTTTCCATGATTTATCCGTAAAAACCTGCCCAATTAGAAGACGTGAATAATATCATACTCTCGTTAAAAGCGATTCTAATTCTACCTTACGAACTATACACGCTTGCATAAAATATCAAATTACCAATTTGTAGTCTGTCTCAAATGCTCAGTACCACGAACCTAAGACTGCTAATTTGGTACTTTTCGTTGAATTTTCCAGTATGAGGGAACAATTTGTTTATTGGACTTAGCTATAAATGCAAACAACTGGCCAGTAAGTGTCTAGTGCCTCATTGTGATGCCTTTTAATTTGTTTAATGCCATAACTGTTTCAGTTAAAAGCTAGTTAACATGTTTGCACAGGTTTACTTTCTCTGCACATAGTGTATACAGAAGGTATTGCACTCCACCCAAAAATACGATACAGAGATTTCGAGCGGATTTTAGGATCCCCTGTATTCAAAAAAATGATTTTCAGATAAAGGTCCGTGCGCGCGCGCGTGTGTCCGTGAACACGATAACTTGAAAAACTAAAAGTTGGTAAAATACCAAATTTGATATTTAAGTTACCTATCTTCCAGGGGTACGACGCGAAGATTTCGATAAAAATCCCCCCCATCTTTTTTTTTTTTTTTTTTGGTAGTGTTTAAAGCCCGCTTTTACTGCAATGGCACCGCAGGCGATGACACTGATACATGAATATGAAGCCGGAGAAAACCCGCCTCTGCGCCGCTTTGTCCACTACAAATCTCACATGCGGTCGCTTGGAATCGAACCCGGGCCGTCTAGGTGAGAGGCCCTCCCCCATCCCAAACTACCCTATACATGGAAATATGTTCGTAAATTTTGATTATCTTAAAAATAGTTTCAACGATTTTGATTAAAATACCGTATAATATAGACATTTACATGGCAAATAAAACGTATATCTTGAATTTTATGGGACTAGCCTCTAAAGACCTGTTTATTCTGAATAGTTTGATGAATTTTGCGTAACTTATAAACCGTAAGGGTTAGACAAAAACTTACCGCATAACATTGTAGATCACGTTAAAACACACAATTTATGCCATATACGTTTTTTTCGTGGAATTGACTATTTCTGAGACATTCCTTGTTATTTGTTTCAGATTTAATATTCTCGATTCTTTCTCACACAGAAAGTTGTGAAGTCTTGGCTCTGCATAGAAACATGGCATCCAGTTTTTAAAACATTTGACTATTACTTTAGCCTAGTGTATTCCCTTATTTTCCTTCTGATTACAAGGAAGCAAGTAATTAAGTCAATTTATGCAAATGTTTATCTTGATTATCATAAAGTAGATGGAAGAATATGCTTTTTAACAATAATTTGTTAAGGTGATATAGGGAAATTCAAATGAATGGAACACATCAGATTTTTGTAGAGTTAGTGAACGATTCATGGACACACTGCGTCGCCCTCCATAGCGTAATGGTTATCATGCTAACTTCATATACCCAAAGTCGCGGGTTCAAACCCGAAGAAGGACGATGGATTTTTTCGGACGTAGAAGTCCTTAGCATGGCCTCGGAAGGAAAGTAAAACCGTTGGTCACGTGTCGTAGATTTACGACACGTAAAAGAACCTCAAACCTGATAAAAGAGGTCTCTGAGTAAAATTAAGCGGTCTTTCACGCCCAGTATAGAATGGGACGCTGAGAACCACAGCAATTAAAGAGCGTCCATAAATAAAACTACATTTACAATTTTATGGACACACTGTACATCACCCTTTGTTAAAATAAACCAAGTGCTATAAAGAGCTGTGGAATAATTCTGGATTGGAAAACAACTAGCAGTGGTAGGATGAGCCTCTTAGCCATAGTGGAGCCTATCACGAGTATTGACGGTGACCAAATATAAATCTAGCCAGGAGGATAAAACACGGTACAGCGGCCCTGCCGCCTAACTCGGTAATTTGTGGGGAGGGATTTTAATCTGGCTGCGCCGGAGCAGCTGGGGGTTAAACCAGATTTATGGGTCACTAACAAGTGTGGTTCTTGGAAAAGGCCGCTTCTACTGTTATGCTTCTTTCTCTAGTGAAATAATTAGCCAATGGAGCATAAGGGAGGCTAATTCCCGCATTTCGAAAACCATATGGCTTTGCAGAGTCATTAGTTTGATTCTGCTAATGGTTAATAAACACAGATGCATATCGTGAAAAATAAATATAAAAAATGAAGCGTGCACACGTAATGTAATCTGTAGCTTATTCTATTCAAACTGATACAACTCTTTAACACGCTTTTGGATTCTTTCACCAACCCTCCCTGGAATAGAGGAAACATAATGGGTATCAGCATAACATCAGAGGTAAATATTTACAAGAACTACAGAAAAATAGAATATTTAAAAAAAAAAAATAGGTAGGTGTGTGCGCCTATATGAGAGTGTGTAATATACGCACAACTTTTCTTGGTCGCTCAGCTCCGTCTGCATTCGGGAGGTTCCGCGCAATTTCGTAACCAGAGCAGAGCAATAACATGTATGCTATACTCCTTAACATCTAGTAGTCTCAAGGGCAGATTGAGCTGGTTTTTTTTTTTTCATTGAACATTATACCAACTGTTTGACATTGACTAGTTTGATATTTTACCCCTCCTTATCAGCATGTATACATTTGCCTTCTGTAAAGTGTTAGTCATATTCTTTATGCATGTAAACCCTTCACATAGCACTACTTCTGAAGATACAATTTCGTTTTCTAAAGTCCTAATAAAATTCTCCTTTCCTGTATCTCCCCATCTATATTTAAGCCATGGCATCAAAGCTTCGTATGCGTTTTCAACTCTTGTATACGTATCTATCTGTGATATTTACTCATTATTATTGGAAAATGATGAGAGTCAATTCTGTTGCAGATAATATTATAAATTCAAGTATTTTTAGACAGTATGTACGGTCACCTGACCCATCATGCGACTGTGTGGCGCAAATATTATATTATTGTAAACATAACACCACCACCAGTAGAAGTGTCAAAGTACAATTTCATTCTATCTGCAGATACCAGGGTTCAGCACCTGCACGTTTGCTGTGTTTCTTTAATAATTCAACTAGTTGGCGGTAAATTAGGTAACCTATTCACTACAATGGCCAAAGGGCTTCAAAGAAAGAAAGTTTCTGTGGTTGTCAACACTACCGAAAAACAGGCTCTTCATCCCTCTGGCCCTTGCTTCCTCGCGAAACTAACGCCCAAGAAAAGGTGCTGGCATAGTTGGTGTATATGTGGACGGGTATGCTCATGTATGCGGGTTTAATCCCTTTGCTCAAAAAGGTACATTTTTGTCTTCTGAAACAAAGAACTTGGTATCGTTATAAAGGCTTATTATGTGTATATTGACCACTAAACCTAAATTAAAGATGACTCGCCACAACATTTTCGCTCAGTATTGTATCACTTTCAACAATATAATGGCAAATAATCTTCAGGTTATACACTTAATAATGTCAATTCCATTCGTTTATAAATTCTTGCAAAACAGAAAATTTTAAGAAGTTCTCTATTAATTTTGTATGTATTTTCAAAACATTTTAGTTGTGATTAAAATGTATAAGCCGTTCTTATGGAAAGTTTACTACGTACATGCCACCGTTTGTTTGTCTAGAAAAAGTGAGACATTTTGAAATAGCTCTATACACGTTACCTTTATTTTATACGCATTTAAAAAAAGGTTTGAAGATTCTTGAGAATATTTCTTTAACGTTTTTCACATATTTTATGGGTTTTACAATTTGTTAGGTATAGTTTGTAGCCTGGTTTTCAAAAGCTTGTTCTTCTCTTTTTTATAGTGGCGATGTGAAGGGTGACAAGCATTTTAAGTTTTTGTGTAACACTTCAGCCTCCAGCCTTGTACCTGTAACGAAATATGTATTAAAGAATTCTTACAAATATTTACCTCGATTAACGAGAAGTACATAGATAGAAAAATATGCTTTTTTTTTTTTTTTTTTTTTTTTTTTTTTAATAAACAGTACCGGAATCTGGTCAGTACTCCAGCGCTGTATGCCTTATTTACATGCCCCCCAGTATGATTACTGGTTTTACTGTTCCTTCTCACAAACATATACACATTGCACAAACATATAACACCCATGCACAAGGCGGGATTCGAACCCACGATCCACTGCCCACGAAGCACCAAAGCTTTGGGCATGGGTGTTATATGTTTGTGCAATGTGTATATGTTTGTAAAAGAAACAGTAAAACCAGTAAACCACTAATCAGTAAAAACCTACGGGGGGAAATGTAGATAGGGATACAGTCCTGATCAGACTCCGTTACTGTTTAAAAAAAAAAAAAAGCTAGACGCCTTAGCGAGCGTGGCCAAGCTTCAGCAAAAATAGTGCGCCGCACCGCACGCCACTCTTCCTGCTTCTGTTGTTGATGTTACGGTCATATGCACAGTGAAACCACGTTGCCATTATGATTTGCATAACGGCACAGCTAACTGCACCGGGCATGACCTGACCCATCGTCGTCGCTCTGTTCCATGTGTAAAGAGGCACGAACTGCTCGGGCCAGCATATAGCAATACGCCTACACACCATACCCAATCTCCTTAGACAGCAATATTCAACATTCAGTCAATGCGCCGACCTTTTGCGCACCATTATACATCAGCTCCACCGAACAACGCTTCTGTCCCCAGATACTCTATCGCCTCAACCACCTACCAGATCTTAAAGTCTCCAGTGACTGAAGGTTTTGACTCAGCGACTTAACATCCTCGACTCGTCCATCTATAAACAACTTCGCACCATGGAAAAGACCATTCGGACCGGCACCTAACTATCACATTAGCCACCCGCACTTCATCAATCTACATTCTACTGGCAATCAGCTCGCTTCACACGACTCGTCATAGAAGTGAAAAGAATCAGGCCACTTAATCATCTGAGAACCCAGAACAGACAATCCAGACGGGGACTCCCGATAGAACTCTCCCCCACCCGCTCCTCAAGCCTCGAGCTCCCAGCCCGCTACCACAAGAACATCTTAGATCGTGAGTTCGAATCTCGCTTAGGGTGAGTTACCCGGATAAGGGTTTTTTTTTTCGGGGGTTTCCCCTATCCTGAGAAGACAAATGTCGAGTATCTTTAAGCTCCATGGACGCCAAGATCATTTGAGCATCATTTCACCAATTTCATGCATCGTCTGATATGACCAACCAGGTTAAACGACGTTAAACTACAAAAAAACAAAAAAAAAAACATCTTCTATCTCAGTATCACCGCCACTGCCGCCGCCACCACCAGTAACAGTGTCCTAGCTCGAGTCCACAGGTCCCAAGTAGTGCATTATTATATGGCCTTCCTTGAGACCAAGTTGAAACTCCCAGCCTGTTTTGAAGCCTGCAAACAAGCAATCAGGTGCACGAGATTTAGTACAAAGGGCTTTTGCCATAGATCATCCTTTTCGCGCACCTGCTCTCACAGCAAATCTTTCTCGCCACCTAGCGGACTCAACTAACAGGCCTGCACCTGGACCCCGCTATATTCCTTTAACCCTTCACAACTCTAAGAAAAAAGAAAGTAAGAAATAGAGAGCGAGTGGGGGAGAGAAATCACTAGGGGAGAAAACGTCTATTGCGCATAAATCCATATAAAATCTTCCTTTCAGGCAGCACTATTCTCAATAATGTTTACTAAACATTCTCACACTAAGCATTGTGGACCAGTCTACACGCGTAATTTTGAATAAAAGTAGAGCTATTCACGTTATTATGTCAGTTTGTTACTAAGACACTACTCTTCTTACACCCCGAGGATTTACAAGCTAATGCCTGGGGGTCAGATGGCTGTTGAGCTGATGAGTATCCCGGGATGGAGATCAGCCCAATCCCTAATATGAAAGCGAGGAAGTAGATGGTATAAAACGGAGGCGAAATAGATGACTGGAATAGTTATGTTGGGGCTATTGATGAAATGAATGATTAGGGAAACTAAATTAGTGGTAATCTTAGTATCTAAATATTTAGATGCAATGCATGTAGATTTTCAGCAGAGTTATTATTTTGCGCACCTGTGTGAGGGAAGGGTTTGCCTAGACAGTAATTAATACTTGTAGTTGTATTTAAAAGTATTTCTAAAAGGAGCATTCGGAGCTACTACTGAAAAAGAAGCATTTCTCCATCTACCTGACAGGTCGCTGTTATTAGTCCTGAAGACTACTTGCTGACAATTCTTTTCTGTTTCCATTCCACAAGTTTTCTTCAGGATAACAACCTTAGTCCAGAAACCGCCATTGTGAAAGAGCAATATCGAAATAAGAATCTCCATAAAAAGATAATTTTCCTTCACCTGTGATTAGTTAAGTAATATTTATTACCCTCACTCTCTAATAACAAAGTTTAGAGTACAGAGCAGATTATTTTCCAATATATGACAATGCGTAATTTATAAGTACGAGTAACTCGTTTGTAAACATAAAGCTAGCTAAACAAAAAATTCCTCAGTCTATCAGATTTTTTTTTTTTTTTTTTTTTTTTTTTTTTTTTTGCAATTAACAATCGAGTTTTACGTTTGAATGGTACATAGCCTGGTCTAGGATTTGTTAATGATTTTAAAAGCTCTTTCTAACGCTTTGCAAAATGCAGCCTCAACTCCATTAAACTAGATTCATCCAACCGTACCTAACTGGGCTATAGTAGCAGCAACTTTTTTCTCTAAAATCCGAAACGCTTCAAGCGGCTTCTACTGCCCACACGGCTCAGTAATATTTAGCCATTTAGATTAGTGACGTTTCGAGAGATTCATACAGCATCGCATTAGCACCGACTGCAACTGCCGGTGCTTGGCAGAAGTTTAATATTGTCCTCTTTATGTAGAAACAGAACGGAGAAAGATCTATGCGAAACACACTTTCAGTTACAATGATTTATTTAGACATGGAATAAGCGAAATGATATTTGAACCAATTACTGATAGCAAACATTTCCTTGAAATACAAAAATTAACTTATAACCCAGTGAAACGTTCTAATTTTGGTTACAGAGTTACACTTACGCATTTCTTTTGAATTAACCCTAACGTTTCAACAAAATACACATCTTGAGCTCCCTGGACTCAAAAACATATTTATAAAAGGTTCATTTGTGAGTATGTATGTGTGGGGGCACATAGATCAAATTTTGTACTTGAGACATTAGCCGCGCATTCTCCTGAAGTTATGAAAAGGATTCCTCACAGTAAATAGCACTTTACATGAAAACAAAATGTTCGAACAAAACTCCATATATGCCCGACATATTTTTGCATAGTACATAACGCATATCTAGATTTCTTTTGTAAATAGTCTGCTAGGTGATCTTCACGCTCACTGAATTTTATATCTCAGGGAAATTAAAAGGTACTGACAAGCTACTACAGGAAATTAAGTACTCGATGAAACAAAAAATATGTGTTAATTCGTTCTAGCAATAGCAGTTTGCGATGTTTTCTGTTCTTCGGTTACAAATTGTTTCCAATATTATAATAAGAGGTTTAAAACATGTTCGTTCTTGTATTTTCTATTACTTCATGCACAGAATATGCAGTATCATGACTGTGTTACTTGGGATTTGCTTATAAGCGCCTACTGTCACCTCAAGACCCTTGTATCTTGCACTCCTATAACTAAGAATAAATTCGAAGTAGTAGATAAAATCTTACGCATAGAGTGGGTCTTGGAATATTGTTTGAAAGTTTATTGTTATAACCTTAACATATACAGCTCAGGACATGTATGTGTGAATGTTTGTATGCATGTTCTTTTTAGGCTTATACACTGTTTAACCGATTTCGACTAACTTTGGCAAAAATAAACTTTGACACGCCTATCTAGCTTACAGTTCGAAATTCCGCCCTCCCCCTTCACACGATTAATTAATTAGTTTTAAGTGATTCTTATAAAAGCTGTCAAGACCATCTGTGTGAGGTTATTTTTTATTGTTTTTTTTTTAGCTTATCGTCTTTTAACCTTTTAGCCATATCGGACGATGCATGCAATTGGTAGAATTATGTTCAAATGACCTCGGGGTCCATGAATCTTTAAGTTACTCGACGTTCGTCTTCTTAGGATAAGGGGAAACCTCGAACACCTTATCCGGGTAACTCACCCTAAACGAGATTCGAACTCATGACTTGTTGAATATAAGACAAATACGCTACCCAGGCCGGTCATCTGTGTCTTTCTTAGCGATAATCGTAAAAGCTAAAGCATTACCAACATTAGGACTATAATTACTTATTGTCTTCATTATTGACTTTCTCGGCCTCAAAAATAACAAAGAAACAGCGGGTTAAGGTACTATTTATTGTATCCTGTTACTGATTATGAAACATATAACTTAAATAATATAAAGCACAACATTAAAATTTATTCTCATTAATTAAATTTTTCTTTAAATTGTAAAAATAAAAGCTTAATTTTTATGAATATATTGAAAGATTATCATATACATGTATATAAAGAAGGTACAATCGCTTGGTTGGAAAATGAACAAACTTTTGAGGTATATCATATTAAATTGTGATAAAAATAACACATTGGCAAAACCTTTCTTTTGCTTTTCTTTCTTGCGTTTTCTTAGTAGTTTTATGAGTGTTAGTTATCCATAATAATCAACGTTGTACTGATGACTCTAAATCGCTTTCTCTATTAAAGCGACGAGACAACCCAAATTTGACAACGTTGATGCCAGCTACATTCTCAAAAAACATTTTGGACTGCGTACTCATTGTTCAACAGTGCTTATGCGTAGCGGTTTCTCAGTATTTTATTGTGGTGTCCTGAAAGTATAAATTCTTTAAGTGTCTTCAGTAATAATTCTTAAATTCCGTCATATAAATGTAAGGGTATTAGGCAAATGGAGCTTCAGGCTAAAGAATGTAATTGCAATGTTCAAGTTAAAGCAATAATTGCCTTTAAATGTTTCCTGATAATGTTTTTACTGTGCAGTGAATGGAATTAAATGTGTTTGTGAATGAAGTCTTCGTGCATGGATCGGGTTGGACCCAAATCTTTTGGATTCTAACAAGGTAGCTTAAAATGTGTTCTCATTCAACAAAAATGATTAAAATTGAACCAACTAAACCTTCTATATATTTTATATAAATGTAATCTTCTTTATATATAATTTCTGAACTACAGAAAGCTTACGACATGATAAATTGCAGAAAGTATAGAATACTCTACATAAATATAAAATAAACTCTAACTTAATTAATACTATAAAAGCATTATACAGCTATACAAAAATATCTATAAAAACACAAATTTAATACCTGTATAAAATCTATTCATGTGACAAGGGTGTGGACCTTCATGATTGCTGTTTGTTTCGTTTCGAAATCGGCTTACCCTTCCCGTAATGTTAGAACTGATACCCCCCTCCCCTAGGACTTACAAGCCAATGCCTAGGGGTCAGAAGCCTGTCGGTGAGCCTACGGCACGAAACCACAGAATGAGAACCTGTTACGTAGCCAGGCATGAGCATGAGGAAGTGGATTATATGAAATGTAAGCGAAAGTGCTTATAGGAAAGGTGATGATGGAGCAATTGGTGGAATGAGTTGCGGGGGAAACAGGAGGATCCGGAGAAAACCCACCCAGATGTCGCTTCGTCCACCATAAATCCCACATGCGGGCGCTTGGGATCGAACCCGGGCCGCCTAGATGGGAGGCGAGCGGTCTAAGCGCTCAAACACGGCACTGCCTAAAATTACTTGCGTTTGGTTTTAAATGCTTCAGTGGGAATTTCATCTGATCAATTAAAATTTCTATTTTGGACGGGGAACCATTTGGTCGTCAAAGACCATTTAGCCGTCCGAATGCCATATTTATATGCAACTCACATAGACAAGACACACACGTTTACTCACTCACTCAGACGTCGATACTCCAAAGAAAATTATGAATGATCTTCCATTCTTTAGCCGGAGACGGGACCGGGAACTCTAGATTTGAAATTTGTCATACTAACCACAGATGACAGAGGCAGTCAAGTTTCTATTTTATGTGCTGCACAATTTCAAAAGAGAAGCATCTTTTCACACTTTTCTAACGACAGTTTCAACTCCGTTAAGGGTTGAAAGAGACTTGAAAAACTTTAGCACTCGCTTTGCCCCTACAGTTAACATTCAGTCAGTCACCTTCCCGATTCTAATTACATGAAAATTACCTTTTGACTGCTCTTGTGACGCGTGAGGGAGCGGATCTTCTGATGTCTGTAGGGTAACTTCATAGTCGAGGGTTGCCCAAAGCTTAGCAAGGACTGCGGGAGAGCGCTGTATCATTGCATAAGTGGAGTAATGAATTACAGAAAGGCTAAGGAGAACCAGTATATATGTAATGTCATATTCCTTTTTATAGTCATATACTGAAATGTGTTCATTTACTATTAAAAATGCGTATCGAAATGTTTTTCATTTCGATACAAATTTTTATTTCGATATAGATGTTCACGCTTGCGCGCTGCTCTACTAATGGCTGTTCACTGCCTGCTAATTTGCATAGAATTACAGAAACATCTTACGCGTACGATAATCTCCCAGAATATTTAATTATATATAATAATTATAAGAATATATAATTATTTTCCGAGTCAATTATTTTCCCTTACGTAAGCAAAGCAAAGTAGGTCATTACATTGTCATCACGGGACGAGGAAATCAATAACCCAGGGCATGAGCGCTAGCTGTACTTCCAAGTAAAATATTTATTTTTACAAGAATAATTATATTTACATACCTTTATCAGTAGATATATATTGTCAGGTGCTACATCAATGAAGGGTTTAATTTCATCTATGGAAAATATTTTCACTTTTTTTCCCACTGCACCCTACCAATTTCATATAAATTTTCGTATATCTTTTTTGATTTCTGTGGAAGTATATTGTTAACAACATTACTCACCTCCTCTCTTATATCAGGAGGTGTGGAACTAAATTCCATATCATTATCACAAGGTCAAAATATCTCAGTCTATCTTGCTAATCAACTATCACCGAGAAACGAATTTCATTTGTTATCGACGCATGCGTACATAACGCATAGTGGTCGGTGGAGTTCATCTTTCAAATGTAGGATATCTAAATATTTACTGTATATCTACTTGTCATAGAAAAATTATGTATGCAACTCTCATCGTTATAGGATCGTTGCATAAATATCTATTTCGGTTGCAATTAGTTTTTCCTCTTTATTTTCCTTTATTACTGGGAATATAAATTATATCATTTTAAAATGTTTGATACGTTTTTTACTTTCTCACTTATTACATAGTTCAGAGCTAGAGATGCTATTGCACTTCACCCAAAAATTCGATATCGAGATTTCATCACCTGTTTATAAAAGCATTTTTACTTTCTCTACATGTATTATGTACATAGTGTATAAAGAAATTATTGTATTGCACCCAAAAATTCGATACCTCGATTTCGCTAATATATGTTTTGGGACCTCCTGAATAAAAAAGAAAGGTCCATTTGTGTGTGCGCGTGTCTGTGGACAGCATGGCTCAAAAACGTAAAGCCCCTTAAATACCAGACTTGGTATTTAAGTTTAGTATCTTTCAAAGCTGTGACACGTAGATTTTCAAGAAAATTCCCCCACCCCAAACTACCCTTTACATGGAAAAGATATTCGAAAATTTTGATTTTCTCAAAAATGGTTGTAATGGTTTTGATTAAAATGTATATTGAAGATATTTACATGACAAGTAAAATGCATGTCTTGAATTTTCTGGGAATAGCCTCTGAAGACACCTTTATTCTGAATGAATTTGTGGAATTTTGCACAGCAGGTAAACCATAAGAGATAGACAAAAACTTACTACACAAAAATTGTAGAGCTGTTAAAGGATACAATTTATGTTATATGCATTTTTTTCCTGCAGTTGACCATTTTTAAGACATTCCTTGTTATTAGTTTCAGTTTTAAAATACTTAAACCTCTCTCATACGTGTCAATGCTTGGCCATGCAAAGAAACGGATTTCAATCCCATAGAAACCACATTTTTAAACATTTGACTGTCGGTTTAGCCTAGTGTATTCCCTTGTTTCCCTTCTACTTAACATGAACTAAAATAATAAGACCGTTTCTGCAAATGTTTTAGCATGAAATAAGAGAAAAAAAAAGCTTATTACCATAATTTGTTACAGAAATTTAGAGAGTCATGTGAATGGAACAAAACAGATTTTTAGAAAAAGGTCCACGCGCACGCGTGTCCGTATGTGAATACGATAACTCAAAATCGAAAAGTCGGTTAAGTGCCAAACTTGGTATTGAAATTTATATCTTCCAAGGATGCGACATAAAAATGTTGTGATCCTCCTCTAAACTACTCTTTATGTGGAAAAATGGATTTTTAAAAAGTGGATCTAAAATTTTTACTAAAATACCGTATATTCAAGAAATTTACATGAAAAATATAATGTATATATTGAATTTTCAGGGAACAGCCTCTGAAGATCTCATTTTGGATGACTTTTGCATACCTGGTAAACTACAAGAGATAGGGGAAAATCACATGAAGCTTGTTAAAACACGCAATTCATGTAATATCCTTTTTTTTTCGAAGAGTTGACCATTTCAGAGATATTTCTTGTTTGTTAGTTTCAGTTTTGAAGCACTTAAGCTTTTTCAGACGGGAATTTGTCAACCGTTGTCTATGCAAAGAAGTGAATTTCACTCACATATTAACCAGCGTTTAAAAGGATTATAATTACTTTCTTAACATATGGTTTCAAAATTGGTTTGAAACCTTTTAAGCTTTATTAATTTTGCAATTTTTGAGTTTCGCAATTTGCTGTGGAAAGAACCCTCACTGTTTAAGTATATGTTAATGTAGCCGATCAAGGGAAACTGCTTCTCATGGCAAATGCACATTACCCTCTTTTTTTTTTAATTAAAATTGAATCAACAAACTCGTGTGATGATTAAACACTTCTATTTAAAAGGCTTAGCACCGAAAGAGATAAAAGACGAGTTGGATGAAGTTCATGTCACATTTGCTTCTTCGTTTGCAACAATTTAGAATTGGATAAATGAATTTAAAAGTGGCCGTATACCCACAAATAATGAACATCGTTCCAGACGTCCAGTAGAAGTGACTTCCTCTTATTGGATTTGAGTGATCGACGAATCAACATTAGCGAAATAGTAGAGGCCACAGGCATACCACATGGTACAGTGTTCTCAATTTTTCACCAAAAATTAGGTCTGACAAAGGTCTTGTCAAAATGGGTGCCGCGTTTGCTCTCAATGGGGAATAATCGTGTAATCGATTCGGAAGCTGGTTTGGCACTTTTCAGTTGCAATCCTGACGAGTTTTTGCGTCTATATATAACTGTAAATGAAACATGGGTACAGTATTACACTCCAGAGACAAAAATTGCAGTCGATACAGTGGGTTTTTAAAGGCAAACTGGCTCCGAAGAAGGCAAAGGTGGTGGAATCTGCAAACTGGGTGACGGTCTTCGGTTTTTTGGAATGCACACAGAATCACCTACATTGATTACTTGCAGAAAGGAACAATAAATGAAGAGTATTATGCATCGTTATTGCACCGGTATCCACCGTATTAACGAGATTTGGCACCAGCGATATTTTTTTTATTTCCAAACTTGAAAAAGCGCTGCTAAAATGCTAACGATTTGCAGATTACATTTTGGTGGGTTCATTTTAAAAGTAATTTGTCTCCTCTAAACCAATGACTTCATTGATCTATGCGGTATAGTTCGTAGATTATTTCGGGTCCTCATGAGCGTTGTTTCTCTTGTCAATCCATCAGCAAGTAGTGATGGTCCATTCTAGACACACCTCACACATTTTATAACTTATAAATATTTATTTGACTTTCTTTGAAGAAATACATTTGGTCAACGATAATCACTGTTCTGACAAGTTTTACTTTCTCTAGCCCCATATGTACAATGTACATAGGGATAGAGAAATATTGTATTCCACCCAAAAATTCGATACCGAGATTTCACCGGAAATACATGTTTTAAGATCCCCTGTATCCAAAAAACGCATTTTCAGAAAAAGGTCCGTGTGTGTCCGTGAACACGATAACTCAAAAACGAAAAGTAGCTAAAGTACCAAGCTTGGTATTTAAAGTTTAGTATCTTCCAGGGAAGCGACACGAAGATTTTGAGAAAACTCCCCCCACCCCAAACTGCCCTTTACATGGAACTTTTTTCCGAACATTTTCATTTTCTTAAAAATGGCTCTAACGATTTTGATTAAAATATCACATATTAAAGATATTTACCTAACAAATAAAATGTATATCTTGAATTTTCTGGGAATATCTCCTGAAGACCTGTTTATTCTGGATGAATTTTTAATTTGGAATAACTAGTAAACCGTAAGAGATAGACAAAAACTTGCTATACAAAAAATTCAGGTCTTGTTAAAATACACAAGTTATGTCATATACATTTTCGAGGTATTCATTGTTATTTGTTTCAGCTGTGAAGTACTCATATTTTTCTCAGACGGGAGTGTCCGTTTTTACTTTCTCTATACGCACTATGTACATAGTGAATAGAGAAAGTATTGCACTCCACCAAAAAATTCGATACCGAAATTTCACCGGAAATATATGATTTAGGGTCCCCTTTATCTAAAAAAAGCATTTTCACAAAAAGGTCCGTGTGTGTGTGTGTCCGTGTGTCCGTGTGTCTGTGAACACGATAACACAAAAACAAAAAGTCGGTAAAATACCAAACTTGGAATTTAAGTTTAGTATCTTCCAGGGATGCGACACGAAGATTTTGAGAAAAATCCCCGCACCCCAAACTACCCTTTACATGGAACTTTTTTCGAAAATTTTGATTTTCTAAAAATGGCTCTAACGATTTTAATTTAAATATCATATATTAAAGATATTTACCTGACAAATAAAATGTATATGTTGAATTTTTTGGGAATAGCCTCTGAAGACTACTTTATTCTGGATAAATTTTGCATAATTACTAAACGGTAAAAGATGGACAAAAACTTAACACACAAAAAATGTAGAGCACGTTAAAACACTCAATTTATGTTATATACATTTTTTTCGTGGAGTTGATCGTTTTTGAGATATTCCTTTTTCTTGGTTTCAGCTTTGAAAAACTTCTACTTTTCTCATACAGGAATTTGTCAACTCCTGTCGACACAAACAAAGGAACATCAGTCACATAGCAACCAGTTTTTGCTTTCAGTTTAACCTATGGTACTCCCTTATTTGCTTGTATTTACAATAAAGCAAGGAATAAGACTATTTCTGCTAATTTTCCTCGATTAACATGAAATAAATAAAAGATAAGTTTACTAACAATAATTTGTTACAGAGAGATAGAGAAAGTCATGTGAATGGAACACATCAGATTTTTCCTTTTGTTCTACTCCTGGCCAAGCGATTTGTGATGACAATCGCATAACGACAGCTTTTAAAACATTTGACTATTGGTTTAGCCTAGTGTATTCCCTTATTTTGTTCCTAGGTATACGGAACTAAATAATAAGAATATTATGCTAATGAGTACCACAATTAGCCAGGTGCAGAAAGAAGAAGAATCTTATGTATGAAGTTTGTAGAACAGCTAGAGAAAGTCATGTGAGTGTAACACATCAGATTTTTTATTGTTAGTTTCAGTAATTATACGTAGATACTTTCGAAGCAGCTGAATTAAAATCTACATAGACTTTCTCAAAACGATTGCTCGAGACGGCATATACAAAAGTTAATTAAGGATAATTTTCCCTGGTATTCCAACTATAAGTATCGTTATGAGAGAGAGAGAGAGAGAGAGAGAGAGAGAGAGAAAGAAAGAAAAAGAGAAGTTAATGTACACAAACAGAAACGTTATTCTTCTACTTTTCTGTAGCGACAATGGCGCACCTGCCTCAGATTTACAAGTTTGAACTCCAACAAATAAAGTCCATGTTCTGTGCATGGAATAATGTGCGTTAACTGTTTCAGAGTACCTATGGTAAAATTCAACCTCTGCCAGCTCCAGACTGTAGTATTTAGTGCCACGCACATTATTTACCCGAGACCATTCTCGTTGTTTAAACACAAAACTCGGTTCAATTTCGGCGAAACATCGAACGTTGCTTCTTGCTCAGCAAATGACCACGTAAACATGCCGCGGACCTAACTAGATATAAAGCTCAGTATCGCCTACCTCAGTCCTTCCAACTCCACTGCTGTCAGTGTATTCGCGCGTGCTAAACGACATGAGTCATTGGCGAAGGCCATAGTACAAATGCTACGCATTTTGCCACAACATTCCAACACTTCATTCTGGCCACAGATTACACTCAGTGTTGAGCTGTAGTGCATACTGTAGACAGACTCCGTTTTAGTCGTGGTTATCCCGCTGCTGTTTGGCGAGCACCCAAACTGGAACATCCTGACCTACTATTGTATAGAAGTAAAACTATTATTCACTCCATTACAAAAACAGATGAGTTATGTGATGATATGACTTTATGGTACACAGAGCATTTATAGAGAATATGGAGAACCTATTAACATAGCTTTGTCTGTCCATGTACTATGTAAATATATATAAAGCTGAGACTGCTGCAGAAAGAAAAGTTTGTTGATGCATTTCATATTGATTGAAATCAGCACCAGGTTAAGAGTGGTTAAGGTGGTGACCAGTATGACCTCTTTTCGTTCCTACTTAAAGCATGGGAAATGTGACATCCTTTGGAGACCAGATCTAGAGAGTAGTCCAGGTGTTCTCAACCGATGCTGGTCTTCCATAACCGTTCTTCACTCTGGTATCAGATTTCTTTCTCCAAATAGAATTCTGAAGCTTCTCATCGCGTACACTGTTTGGCTGTTTCTATTCCTGCGGGCATTCGTGGTTCTGATTTTACTTTCTTTGCCGTGTGCCGTTTACGTCGTAAAGAGTATATAGAAAATAGAAGAGCGTGAATCAAGAAAAACAGTAGTTTGTACACAATTCTAAAATGAGGAAACTTAAGTTTAATCGGATTTACCAAGAGAAATTATAGGGGAAAAATAAAGAATTAGGCTGATGAAAGTTGGTAAAAAACACGAGGAGGAAAGCTGACTAGTACTAAATACTAGTTTTAAGCAGTAAACAGAGTCTAATTAATCTTTAACATGTATTTGAGCCTAGAGAGTTCCAATAACTAAGTATATTAATTTATAAATTGAATAAATTAAGTATTCATATAATTTTTGTAATGTAAGTTTATTTACATTGTAACCAAGGAACTAACGTTGTGTACGCACGCATGCGCATAACTTATCTTACCTGCAGGTGAAAAAAATTGTTGTGTTTCATTCATTGTGTTCCATTCACTTGACTTTCTCTACATCTCTGCAAAAATTGTTGTTAAAAAGCTTAAGTTTTATTTCATGCTAATCGAGACAAAATTAGCAGAAATAGTCTCATTACTTGCTTTGTTGTAAGTGGAAAGAAAATAAAGGAGTGCCATAGGTTAAAGTGATAGTCACAAACTAGTTGCTATGTGACTGGAGTTCTTTTGTTTGTATGAATGAACAGGAGTTAACAAATTATTAATTGAGAATAAACTAGAGACTATTCCCAGAAAATTCAAGATATACATTTTATTTGTTATGTAAATATTTTTAATGTACGATATTTTAATCAAAACCGTTAGAGCCATTTTTGAGAAAAATCAAAATTTTCAAAAAAATTTCCACATAAAGAGTAGTTGGGGTAAGGGGGATTTTCTTGAAAATCTTCGTGTCGCATCCTTGGAAAATACCAAACTTAAATACCAAGTTTGGTATTTAACGGTCTTTTTTAGCTACGCTACCTACAGACACACACAGACCTTTTCCTAAAAGATACTTTCTATTGGCTTTAGGGGTCTCAAACCATGTATTTCCGGTGACACCTCGGTATTGATTTTTGGGTGCAATACAAAACCTTCTCTATATACTATGTACAGTATATAAACAGGATGTTAATGAATTATACCGAAATATTTTCACAGAATATGTAGATTACTTAAATAAGTAATTTGAGATCGGAGACTTGTGGCCTGTTTATTGAAATTTCGAAGTAACGGCTGTAAGTTCCTGAAGTGCCAGTACACCACGTATCGCGGCACTTAGTCTAGAATTAAAAATAATAATAATAATAATAAAAAACAATTAATCCACGACAAGAATCGAACTAACGACCTTTAGAATAGCAGCTTCCCACGTCACACATCAAGCCACCAGAGCAGTTGAAAAAACGCCTCCAGAGCAGAGTACATGACCCAAGAATGTAGTTAATGAATGCTCAGTGTCGTACTGTCAAGTGATTAGTTCCGAGATTTTACAGATTTATGCGACGTTAAATCTTGAGAACGCTAGTAACGAGCTGCTAAAAATCTATATTTCTATACTTGGGCAGCAGTTTTAAAGACATTCTAAGCCATTTTTTTAACCTGCTTTGCTTTAACACCGACTTATCAGCACCTGATACCAACACGTTTAACGCTATGTAGCTGCGTTATGTTTATCCGGGGACCATGCATCGGCAATCTCAAATTATATCAGTCACGTGCACAATCTCGCAAATTATTTCGGTGTAGTTCATTAACATATATAGTACGTGTACAGAAAGTAAAAAGAAAGAATTCGGTTAAAAACGTATTAGGGATGTATTAGGCTGACAACAAGAGGAGGAAAGCTGAATAGTACTAATAATATATATCTAAATACTACTGATCTGAGTTCGATTCCCAGTACCGGCGTGGAGATTTTTGCCCCGCTGGGAGATCTAGACCGGGGTGCACTCAGCCTCGTGAGGTTCCTAGGGGGCCAATTGGGGAGCTACTTGATGGAGAAGTAGCGGCTCCAGGTCGTGGAGACCGCATTAACTGGCCGGGGGGGTTCGAAGCGCTGACCACGACTCACCCCGCAATACTGCACCCTATCCATGACGTCTGCCATGGACCAAGATGGGGGACGTAGCGGCCGGGCGGTAGGCAAAGGCTCTTCGTGAGCTGAGCCATGGAGTACTATATTTAAATAGTAAACAGTGCCTAAAGTATCTTTAACCAGTATTTGAGCCTAAAGAGTTCCAACCACTAAGTGATTTATAACTTTATTTATAAATTGAATAAATAAAGTATTGGTATAATGTATTGTAATGTAAGTTTATTTACACTGTAACCAAGGAATTTACATTATTTACGGGTTCAGTGAAAAAATGGGGCAATTGACGTTCCAAAAGCATTTTGTTAGTGACGGGAAAGCATACATTATACCTAGAGCATCCCTGTAGTTTCTGCAGAGCTACTTTGAAAACGTAACTTTTTGTGTTAAAGTGGTGCTGACATGAAGATGAATGAAATGCTAACATTAGCCTTCACATTGGAACGATAAACCAGTGAGAGTTACATTACTCTGATGCTTGTTAAAGAACGCGGCGAGTTATATAAAACCCGGATGCATGATGGCACCATAATATATCGACCTGTTCAGCAGACTCGGAGCCACGTGATGGACAGCACTGATCGCGCACAAGTCGTGTGTGAAATTAGAATATAGGCGAGTGTATTTGATGTGCTCCATGAGATTTCCGTTTGATGTCAATAACATTGCAGCATGGCCTCAAACGTTCTGCAAATCACGCTATTCCACCTGAGCGACACACAGGGATCCAGTAAAGGAAGAGCGACAAGGCCTACCACTACTGTTCATTTTGCATTGTCATTCCTTCTATAAACTGCTCTTCTCTGAAAGGGACTGCACCTTATCTGCCTATAGTGTCTTTCAAATTTTGGATTAACTTCATATAAAATTGTGATAATTTTAACTATTTTCTCACAGAAACCGTGTGTAGGACAGGAGATATCAACTTGTGGTTTACCGGGAAACATGCAAGTCAATTGAGAAATTCAGTGCTATGCCGGCATGTTGCCATGGTAGCTCAGTGGTAGAGCAACTTGCAAGCGACCAGGAGATCTGTGGTTCAAATTCCGGCTATGGCATTGGATTTTTCAGTCTGACTACCTATCCAATTCATATAAAATTAATTTGCTCGTTTTTGTTAAAGCTTCAGCTGTAGTGAGAGTCTATTAATGTGCATTTTACTTTTATGTGAAGTATCTTAAAAGAATATATTTTTTTCTCCGTATTTCACATTTAACAACTCTGTTTTCTCTTGCATCAAATTTTTTCTCAAATCTAAAAGAATATGATGTATTCCATTCACATGACTTTCTCTACATATCTGTAATATTATTGTTAATAAGCTTATTCTTGTATCTACTTGATTCTAATTGAGATAAACATTAGCAGAATCGGTCTTTTTACTTGCTCCTTGTAAGTAGAAGGGAAATAAGGGAATACACTAGGCTAAATCGACAATCAAATGTTTTAAAATATGGTTGGCTAGGAGTTGACAAGTTTCCATATGAGTAAAGTTCAGTATTTTAAAATTAAAACCAATAACAGGGAAATTGGTCAACTTCACGAATAAAATGTGTATGACATAAATTGTGTGTTTTAACAAAATCTACAGTTTTTGTGTAGTAATTTTTATCCATATCTTACGGTTTACCAATTATACAAAATTCAGAAAAATTCATCCAGAATAAAGAGATCTTCAGAGGCAATTCCCAGAAAAATACAAGATATACATTTTATTTGTCATGTAAATATGTTAAATACAGGACATTTTAGAATCAAACAAAAAAATCTGATGTGTTCCATTCACATGACTTTCTCTACTTCTCTGCAACAAATTCTTGTTAAAAAGCTTATGCTTCTATTTACTTCATGCTAATCGAGAAAAAAATTAGCACAAATAGTCTTATTACTTGCTTACTTGTAAGCAGAAGGGAAATAAGGGAGCACTATTTGCTAAACTAATAATTAAAAGCTGGTTGCTATGTGACTGAAGTTTCTTTCTTTGTATGGACAGGAGTTGACAAATTCCTGTATGAGAAAAGTATAAACTTTTCATAGCTGAAAGCAAAAACAAGGAATATGTCAAAAACGATCAACTCCACGAAAAAAATGTATATAACACAAATTGTGTGTTTTAATGTGCTCTACATTTTTTGTGTGTTAAGTTTTTGCCCATCTCTTACGGTGTAGCAGTTATGCAAAATTTCGTGAAATTCGTTTGGAATAAAGTAGTCTTCAGAGGCTATTCCCAGAAAATTCAAGATATACATTTTATTTGTCAGATAAACTTTCTTTAATGTTACGATGTTTTAATCAAAATCGTTGGAGCCATTTTTAAGAAAATAAAAATTTTCGAATAAAGTTCCATGCAAAGGGTAGTTGGGGGTGGGAGTTTTTTCTTGAAATTCTTCGTGTCGCATTCTTGGAAGATACCAAACTTAAAAAAAACGTTTCATTTTTGAGCTATACTGTCCACAGACGCACACACACATGGACCTTTTTCCAAAAATGCTTTTTTTGGATTCATAAGGACCCAAAACATGTATTTCCGGTGAAATCTCAGTATCGAATATTTGGTTGCAATACAATAATACCTTCTCTATACACTATGTACATAGTAAAAGTAAAGGACATAAATTGTGTGTTTTGGCGACATCTACAATTTTTTGCAGTAAGTGTTTATGTATTTCTTACGGTTTAGCCGTTAAGGAAAATTCGCCAAATTTCAACCAGAATAAAGAGGTCTTCAGAGGCTATTCCCAGAAAATTGAAGATATATATTTTATTTGCCATGTAAATATCTTTAAAATATGAAATTTTAATCAAAATCTTTCCATGTAAAGGGTAGTTTCTGGGGGGGGGGATTTTCTTGAAAATCTTCGTGTCACATCCTTGGAAGATATTATTCCTAAATACAAAGTTTGGTATTTAACGGTATTTGAGCTATGCTGTCCACAGACAGACACACACGAACCTTTTTCTAAAATACTTTTTTCGGACTCAGGGGACCCCAAAACATATTTTCAGTGAAATCTTCTCTATCCACTATGTATATTATACATGCAGGCTAGAGAAAGTAATAAACCCTATCCGGATAACTTACTTTTACCGAGATTCGAACACAGGACCTTGAATGTGCGGCAGACACACCACCAACGCACTACAGAGGCGGGCTAATGTTCATTACATGGAAATGAATAACAATAAAGCCACACACAAGCTTAGCTAGTGCCGGTCTGTAAAAGGGGTATGGCACAGTTGCACGGAAAACAAACAGAATACTCTTGCAGAACGTTGCCCGTACATCATTCTCCAAATAAAGTGTTAGAAATATTCCATTTTTAGCGTATATGCTCACGTAAAATGATTATTTCACTCATACATCAAGGAGCCAATACAGATAAAAATATTTGAGTTTAGAGCAACCAGGTTGGCTATCTTACTAGCTCCTTTTATTATTTATTCCCTTTTAAAGTATTAATATTTACGTGGAGATGTCTATTTCTTAGTGTGGCAAAAATCAGATAATGTAAATGCATAATTTCTTTATTTACGTGTTACGCGACTTCATTATGGCCTCCGGACAAGGCGTTCATAACGAGGTATTATTATTTCTGTTATTTATAATACATTTTATGTACACATTATCTTCTATGTCTATTTTCAGAGTGCAATTAAATATAAATAATTCAATATCCAAGTGAAATTTTGGAGCTCTTACATTACTACAGAGATATATATCATTATGATTAAAGGAAAAAGAAGAAATAAAACCCAAACCAATATGAATGTAATTGTGTGTTTACATTAATCCACTCAATGTTTTTATATTTAGAAGTTTGAAGTAATTTTTCAAAGAGCCTAAGTTTAGAGACAATCCTCCCGAAGCGGAACTTGTGGAACACCACGTCTAAAAGCTTCTTGCTGACGTACTGATATTAATTTAGAGCATACCTGGAGTGCTTTAAGTGCAAAGTAATTGACGGGAGTAAAGTACAACCTTATTATCATACCACACAGTATAATGTAAATTATTAAATCTTGTTAATATTGCAACTTACTTAACATTTTAGTTAGGTACTGGTCTGAATACCAGTCAAGAGTCAGAGAGCTATATATAGAAAGAATTTAATACATAAAATACCATTTTCTGGGAGTAAAACCCACCTCACACAAAGAAAAGTATATAAATGACTAAGTTTATGAATTATGTTGGACATAAGAAACACCATTTACTGAACATTTTCCTTTCTCTCCAATTGTTTGGACAAATACAATACTATTAGATTGTTATTTATGAGAAAGTTTTTTGTATGTTTAATTTATAATTAGAGAATATAAAGTTTACACCATAAGAATGTAATGCGTTCCATTCACATGACTTTCTCTACTTATTCCGCAACAAGTTATTTTTACAAAGGATTATTCATCTGCTCCATGCTAATAAAGAGAAAACAGGGAACACTCAGCTAAAGTGATGGTCGCTAATTGATGCTATTCAATCCGTTGCCTTTGCTTCACCAGCAGAAATAAAAACTAATAACGACTTCCCATCTGAGAAAATTATAACTATGGGAAAATTGAAGAATATTGGAAAAGAGTATCTTGGAAATAGTTAATTCCACAATAAAAATCACTTGACATAAATTTTGTGATTTACGAGATCTACATGTTATGTATAGTAAGTTTTTGTCTATCATTTAAGGTCCACAATGAAGGGGACTTCAGAGATATTCCCAGAAAATTCAAGATACACATTTAATTTTTCATTAAAATATACTAAATCACATGTCATTTCAATCAAATGTTTGAAAAATACTCTAAGTAAAGGGTGGTTTGGAGAGGATTTTCTGAAAAAATATTCATCGCATATTTTTAAGATCCTGAACTTCAATATCAAGTGTGGTATTTATCGACTATTTCTTTTTGAGTTATCTATTCACAGATACACACAGGTACGCATACACACAAAAACACACACATACACATGCGCGCGAATGTGGTAACCTCAAAACATATATTTCCGGCGAAATTTCGACATAGAATGTTTGTGTGGCAATTAATACATTACACACTAAACACAAATATTAAGTGAAACTAGGATTTTATAGCATTATTTGGATGAGTTAAGCTGAAGAATCATAGAACAACAATATTTCTTGATAATTTTGTTCTTATAGAAAAGTTAGTAAAGGTATATCCTATCTCTCAGACAGACAGAAAGAGTGAAAGAGGGGGTGAATTACACTTTTATACTGGCCAAAAACAAAGCTAGATGTTTTATACTCAAAAGCGTTCCGCCTGAATCTACCTTTAGGCACCATCCCTTTGTTATCTATGACGTTACAATGTTATATTGAATATGCTTAGCAAAACGAGATCTCTCTGCCATACACTATACTGAGTGAAGGAAATTTTCACATTCCTGCTAAAAGCATTATAAACAAAAAGGTCTATGACATTTTGTTCTTTGATTAGCCAATTTCGAAAAACTAAATGTTTTTATTCCAAATGGGATGCATGGTTCCACAAGAATGTACGAAGATAATAGTTTGTTACTTTAAATGAATAGAGTAAGGTAATTCTGACAGTTTCTGTAGTAAAATTATGGGGTATCGCACAGAGTTTCGAAATAATTAATCTCTTAAAATAATTAAAGGAATATTCCGAGCAGCTTTGTCAGATGTAAAGTAACTCGGCAACGTTGTGTTGAGGTTGGCTAGGAATCTAAACCGGCTTCTGGATGAAAACACGTCAGTCGCTTGCAAACACGACTGATCACATAATATGATTTAAATACAGAGATCACTCACTGTTTAAACTAATGTAATGAATTTCTTTCCACCCGGTATATACATAGTAAGTAGAGAAGGAATTGTGATCCACAAAAAATTCTGTACAGATATTTCACAGTAAATGCATGTTTTGAGGTCCCTCAATAAAAAGGCATTCTTACAACACGTTCCGTATGAGTGTCGTCTGTCTGTGTGTACACGTGTACGTGTGTACAAATGGACTGTATAGCTCAAAAATGAAAGTCTGTTAATTACCAAATTTGGTATTTAAGTTTAGTATCTTTCAAGATTGCGAGACGAAAATTTTTATAAAACTTCGCCATCCCAAATTACTCTTTACATGGAGCATTTTTCGAAATGTTGGAACTTCTAAAAAAATAGCTAATGATTTTGACAAATGAAATGCATATCCTGAATTTCTTGGGAATAGCCTCTGAAGTCCTCTTCATGCTGAACGACTTTTGCGTAACTGGTAAACTGTAAGGGATATATAAAAACTTACTACACAAGAATATAGTTCAATTACATAATGTTAGCTGTGGAGCTAACAATTTCCAAGATATCCCTTACTGTCATTGGTTTAAATTAAAAAAAAAATAATGCTTTTGATTCACATGACTCTCTCTCTCTCTCTCTCTCTCTCTCTCTCTCTCTCTCTAGCTATTCTGAAACAGATTATTCTTACAAAAGCTGATCATTCTCTCTACTTTATGATAATCACGATAAACATTAGCAGAAATGCTCGTATTGATTACTTCCTTTTAAGTAGAAAGATACCACTAGACTAAAGTAATAGACAAATGCTTTAAAAGCTCTTGATATGTGATTGAAATTCGTTGCTTTGCTAGGAGTTGACAAATTCTCATATTAGAAAAGTTTTAAGTATTTAAAAATCTAAACTAATAGCAAGGAACATCTTGGAAACGATTTACATTTTTAGTGTTGTAAGTTTTTGTCTATCTATTACGGTTTACCAGTTATATAAAATTCAGCAAAATTCATTTAGAATGAAGAGGTCTTCAGGGCGCTATTGCCAGAAAATTCAAAACATACATTTTATCTGTCTTGTAAATATCTTTACTATATGGTACTCTAATCAAAATCTTTAAAGCCACTTTTGAGAAAATCAAAATTCAAGCACTTTTTTCCATGTAAAGTCTAGTATGCGGTGGGGGGATTTTTCTCAAAATCTTTTTGTCACATCCTTGGAAGGTAGTAAACGTAAATACCAAGTTTGGTATTTTAGATACTTTTCGTTTTTTCGTTCACGGATACATGGACACACACGCACATTCACACACACATACACACAGACGAGGAACTTTTTTCCTCAAATGCTTTTCTTGGATACATTGGACCCTAAAACATGTATTTCCGGTGAAATCTTGGTATTGGATATTTGGATGGAATGCAATATCTTCTCCACCTTCTATGTACCTTGTACATACATGCTATAGAAAGTAACAATATAGTTTTCTCAATCAGGAAGCAGTCCGTATTTCTTTTATTTTACTTCTGGCCATGCAAAGAAACGAATTTCAATGACACTTAGATAGCGACAGCTTTTAAAGTATATGACTCTCTCTTTAATGTAGTGTATTCTCTTAGTTTGCTTTTACTTCTAAGCAAGTCAGTAATAAGACAATTCTGTTAATGTTTATCTCAATTAGCATGAAATAGAAAGAATAATAATAATAATAATAATAATAATAATAATATTTTGTAATAAGTCTGTTTACAGAGTCAGTAGAGAAAGTCATGTGTATGGAACATATGACTTTCAGATATTTTACACATTATTTGCGTTTGGAATAGAAAATCGAACGTCCTGTTGAAATTTTATTTTCTAAAATGAATGACTTTTACTTATAATTTAAAAATCTAATATCAGTATTACTCCACAAATATGTTTTCAATAAATCATTAGGATGAAATGAAGAATTTCACCATGATTAGAAATGAATTATTTAGTTGAAAAAAAAAAAACTTCAGTTTCTGTTCCCATACACGGCGATTTTTACGAAAGTTCGGAATGTTGGTACTTCATGTAAACAAAACTATTTTGTAAATGCATTCCTATTCTTATTCAACGGGTTATCCTCTCTATGTAGTACTTGCACCTCCAAGGACTTACAAGCTAATATCTTGGGTCAGAAACTTGTCGAGGAACAGACATACCTGTTCTGCAAAGCAAATCCAGGGTGGATGATCAGCTCAATGGCTGATGTGTCGGTGAAGTAGAAAAAAATGAAACGTAGTGGTGATAGAGGAGGGTAGGAAATTATCGAACCTGGCGTTCGCCTAGCAACATAGGAAAACTTCGAAAAAATCCTCGGTCAAGTTGGTCGATCCCGAGGGTTTGAAGCAGCACCTACCATATGCGAGTGGCTAAGGTGTCACCTCGTTCGGTAATTCTAAAATACATTTTTTAAAATAATTCTTGAATATTTCTGCTGGGTCCGGGGCTGCTTGGGTGATTATATCCTAACGTCATGTTTTAGCTACGCCACCTTTTAGCGTTTAGGTGAAACTGTGGACACCGATTTTAAGTCTGAAAACTGTGATGCACAACATTCGCCTGACTTTCTCTACACGTTATCATGTATCTTCATACTTGCATATTTTAGAAGCTATTTTTATAAAAGTTTTACTTTTCTACAGCTTGTTAAGACAAAGGAACGTTTGCCGAAAAACTACCACATAATAAAGGCACTATTTAGCATGACTCATAAAAACAAAAAACGACTAGTTAAAGACTCGAGGTTTATGCTAAAAATGTAGAAAAGTAAACAAAAAGTCTGATGTGTTCCATTCACATGACTTTCTCTACATCTCTGCAATCAATTATAGATAAAAATTGTATTCTTTTATTTACTTAATGCTAATCGAGAAAAAATTGACAGAAAGGATCTTATTACCTAATTCCTTGTACATAGAAGGGAAACAAGAGATAACTATGGACTAAATCGATAGTCAAATATTTTAACAGCTGGTTGCTATGTGACCGAAGTACCTTTGTTTGTATGACAAAGTTGATAAATTCCAGTATGAGTAAAGTATTTTAAAGCTGAAACAAATAATAAGGAATATTCTAAAAGCGGTCAAATCCACAAAAAATGTATATAACATAAATTGTGTGTTTTAACGAGCTCTACATTTTATGTGTGGTATGTTTTTGTTTATCTTTTACGGTTTACCAGTTATTTAAAATGTTTCAAAATTCATCCAGAATAAACATATCTTCAGAGGATATCCCCTAAAAATTGAAGGTATATATTTTATTTGTCACATAAATATCTTAAATATAAGAGATTTTAATCACAATCTTTAGAGCTATTTTTGAGAAAATCGACATTTTCGAAAAGTGATTCATGTAAGGGGTAGCTAGGGGTGGTGAGAATTTCTTGAAAATCTTCGTGTCGCATCCTTGGAAGATGCCCAACTGCCCACATACATTACATACATACACACAGACATTTTTGTAAAAATGATTTTCTTTGGATTCGGGGGATCTCAAAACATGTATTTCCGGTGAAATATTGGTATCGGATTTTTGGGTATAATACAATATCTTCTTTATACACTATGTATATATTACGTGTAGAAAAAGTAAAAATAGTTTCGGTTATGCTTATCGGTGCAGAACTTAATTAAGAAATATTATTTTTACTGAGAAGGATAGCTGAAGTGGCTTAATCTGTTACCCGCATTCGGGAAGTCGCGGGCTCGATCACATTGACTTTTTGGATCTCCCACTTTCTGCTTCCACCATTTCCTAATCATCTCTCTTACAGGGCTGAAGGACCAGGCGGGTTGCGGCTGAATGATAGATTGTGCATTGTAAAAAGGTTACTCTGGTGCCGTCGTCGTGTCCAGTTGCTCGGGACCCTCCTTTGGATTTGAGGTTCCGCCGGGAGGGGGCTCGAAGCCCGTAAGCAAGACCTAGGGGCGGCGACGGAGGTGAGAGACACTGTCCATGCTTGCGCCCGTAGTCATCCTGATCTGTTCCCTTTTGGGTCTCCTCCCACCCTGGGCTGACGTAAGAGGAAAATGGTCACAAGGGCCTACTTGCTGGGGACTCCTACTCGACTATTCGTTTGAGTTATGCTGCCCTCCATCCAAAAATCCTTTTAACTGCCACTTTTGTTCAGTCAATCTCAAAATGAGGTATAATAACTCCACGGCACGACAGCTCACGGGGAACCTTGGCCTACCGCCCGGCCGCTGCGTTCCCCATCTCGGTCCACTACAGACGTCATAGATGGGGTGCAGTATTGGAGGGTGAGACGTGGTCAGCGCCTCGAGCCCCTCCCGGCCGGTTAATGCGGTCCTCACGACCTGGAGCCGCTACTTCTCCATCAAGTAGCTCCTCAATTGGCCCCCCAGGGACTTCACGAGGCTGAGTGCACCCCGGTCAAAATGAGGTATATAAGTGGAAATCTTCATCGAATTCTGGGGTTGTTTTTAATACTTGGCCTACCTTATTAACTATATGTAAACAGGAATTTAATATCATGCGTTCTCTCCAATTTAAATCTGTTGTCCTATGAATATGACGGTAATAACTCTAATTAGAAGTATACAACTATTCTCTTTTCATATGGAAAGTGTAAACAGATTCTTAACAGTAAAATTCGAAAGGATTTTGCAAGTCTTTCTCTAACTCCAATTCAATCGATCCATCTTCCAAACAGCAGATGGTGCAGACAACGTCACGGTGAAGTCTAAGGAGACCGAAACTTCATCCTGCATGATGTATCATGACTGATCGCATTGTTGTGTTTGCTGATGAGCAAACAGAAAAATTAACATTGGCGTTTTAACGTGAAACAAGTGTTCCCATATTTCCTGAAATTGAAGCACTTGTAGACAGTTATTCCAAATATCTTTCACGATCATCGGTATACTAGAAATTATCTCTCTTTTGTGTCCAGCGTATGATTACTCGTATTAAAAATTACCTTTTGCTCTTGTGAACGAGTGGATAGTTTTCGGGATTCTTAACCTAGAGCTCCCGATTTTTAATTCATGGTTGGGACACGGAAGTTTTATATTAAGTAGAATCATTCCATGCCCTTCGTAGAGTCTGCAAATATGCACATCTTAACGTTACATGAGTTTTATGATGTAAATGAATAAAAGAAGCTTGCTTTTAAGAAGTTAGTAAAACCATCAATTGTTTCCCAAGTAAAAGTCCCTTATACGATTATAGAATTTAAAGGATAAGAGTGAAGGAATAAAGCAAATGGAAACAAAGAAATAAAGAAAACATATTGACAGATATTTGGATTGGGGCTCAGCAATAAACCTGTTAGATAATTGTACCTACTTCCCAGGAGAGAGAGGGGCATAAGTTGAGAGGAGACACCGAGAGGTCGGAGCTAGGAGCGACGGGGTCTCTTTACCAAATTGAGATTCGGGAACCCCACACCCCAAGGGACGGTTCTTATACTGCAGCAACAAGCCGTAGATCGAGGTTGGCGAGATCATCTTTTTTCTCCTCCAAGCCGCACTTAAGCACCTCCACCATCCTGTTAGAGGTCAACGGGGCGAATGGTGAATGAAAATATAATGACGCGACATGGTGGCACACAAAATTCGGGGGATTAAAGAAGCCACTTAATTTTATTAAAATTTGGACATCTATTACCAAAACGTGCTTCACTTGATCATGGTGTAGATGAAGTACCCTGGACGCGCGTTTCCACAACTTTTGTTGTCATCCTCTTATAGGTTTGCAGATGTCTGATGAAGTTGGACAACATCGGCATCTAAAATAGGCGTCTGACCGACAGTAGTGGCTTCTGGTGGTAGAAGTAGGACATCGTTGACAATTGTCTTCTTCTTTCTAGTCCTTGGTGGCCTCTGGTGGGACATCTCGGAACTGTTTGCTGGTTTAGAGTCTACAGCTTGACTTTCTATTGTTTTTTGTACAAATTTTAAATAACATCTGCTGGTGGTATTTCGAAATTAACCACATTACTACAATTACTATGGATGAAATTTTTTCCCCAAACATCTAACTCTGGAGGAGAATTAATGGCTTTCAGTAAATTTATTTCTTGCCCAATTTCATGGTTGGTACTCCAAAAGTGGTTGGCTACTGCTGATTTGTCCAACTTTTTTAATTTAATATTTTTCTGATGTTCTTGAAGACGAACTTTTAAGCTTCTCTTTGTTCTACCAATATAAACTTTTTCACAATCATTGCAGTTAATTTGATAGATACCAGATTTGTTTAAATTATTCGGTTTTATCAAGTGGTTTATTTAACATCTTTAAGTTAAATCTGTTGCAAGGGGCAGGTGTTATATACAGAGGAGGAATACAAAAAAAAAAAAAAAAAAAAAAAAAACTTAATTGTATCATCAAGGTTGCAGAAAATAATGGATTTAATAGACAGTTGATTTATAATATTTTGAAAAACAAGAAAATGAAAATAAGAAGAAAGAAGTTAGCTTATTAAAACCAATAAAAGATGATTTAAAGTATAAAAGATTCAATCATCATTCAAAATTGTTTCCAAAATTTAAAAATTTATTTGATAAATACAATATAACACTTGCCCCTTGCAACACATTTAACTTAAATAAGATGTTAGATAAACTACTTGATAAAACAGTGAATAATATAAACAAATCTGGTATCTATCAAATTAACTGCAATGATTGTGAAAAAGTTTATATTGGTAGAACAAAGAGAAGCTTAAAAGTTCGTCTTAAAGAACATCAGAGAAATATTAAATTAAAACAGTTGGATAAATCAGCAGTAGCCAACCACTTTTGGAGTACCAATCATGAATTTGGACATGAAATAAAATTACTGAAAACCATTAATTCTCCTTCAGAGTTAGATATTTGGGAAAAAAATTCATCCATAGTAAGTGTAGTAATGTGGTTAATTTCGAAATACCACCAGCAGATGTCATTTTAAAATTTGTACAAAAACAATAGAAAGTCAAGCTCTAAACCAGCAAACAGTTCCGAGATGTCCCACCAGAGGTCACCAAGGACTAGAAAGAAGAAGGCAATTGTCAATGATGTCCTACTTCTACCACCAGAAGCCACTACAGTCGGTCAGACGCCTATATTAAATGCAGATGTGCAACTTTCTCAGACATCTGCAAACCTGCAAGAGGATGACAACGAAAGTTGTGGAAACGCGCGTCCAGGGTACTCCATCTACACCATGACCAAGTGAAGCACGTGTTGGTGATAGATATCCAGATTTTAATAAAATTTACAGTTTCACTGTATGTAATACCTTTTTTTAACATTAAAAAAAACACTGTAATATTCACCTAGTGATCCGAGAATACCCTAAAAAAAAACCAAAAAACAATGGATTAGAGGGGGCGATCGCCTAGGATTGGACCCGGGACTCACCAAATACATATCGTACACGTTACCGCAGTACCATCACCTCGTTCGGTGTTGGTGAATAAGTTCGCAGCACTTTAAACCCTGCTATGAAGTGCAAAATACTCCATGAGCTGCATTGGTCCCAGCTCATCACTTCTGTTGATAATAAAGGTTTAAATGGTTCAGAGGTCTACATCAAAGCTAAAGTACTGCATAGTTCACGTTTAAGTAATGCTCTTTGAAATGTTTCCTCTTTCTTCCTATGTTTTTTCCAACGGATTCTCCCCATAGACGATACAAACATTTCAAACGACGCTTTTTAATAACCTTGAAAAGAATATTTCAGAATGCTCTTTGTTTGTTTTCTTCACTTAACGTTCTCTCCTCTTTAGATCATCAAAAGCAAGCACCCTTCGTTTCTGCAAAAGCCAATGCGTATTTACAAGCACGGAACCAATAACAGGTGACAAATGGTAAACAATGTAATAGCATAAGAGTGGTGAGGTGAACAATAACTACGAACTTTTACGTCATTCTTGTGTAAACCATGGAACAGTCATACCATCCGACAGTATTTATCATTTCAGTTAAGCTTAACTGTGTAAAACCGGACAATACAATTTCGTACCACCTCGCTTCAAGCGATAGGGAAGTCTTGGATGCATGCTTTGCTTATTCAAAGAGGAACTTTGTACGTAGAACACATCGATTTCATTCAACATAGCTGCTTTTTGGCGCTTTCGGGACAAGGGATGATTGTTACAGCGAAGGCCACAATGGCTACTGCAGTTTCGCCAACCGTCATTGGTAGCACATTGAAGGTGATGTATTACCGAGCATTCACTATGGAATTATGAGTTAAGCAGTTCTATTGGTCACATATAACAATGCTTATAAAATAAACACATTAATATTTTATTGGAAACTTAAATACATTTAAAGATCTACATTTTGCCTCGTCTAGGTCTCTAATTTATGTTGTCTTTAATATAAACTCATCAAAATCCAACCATCATACCCCTCACAAGCTGACCAAACTGATTTCAATGAATTTGCTTCTTACTTAGTTTAAGGAAAATTTATAGTCCAATACTTTTATACCATAAATTAAATATTATAATTATCATTACAATCAGCTTCGAGGAAAAGAAAATCGAACAATTTACCTAGGACAGATTCTTGTAAGTGCTGTTCTTGTCTACAAAGAAAATACTGCACTTTATGCTTGGGATTAATCTAATTTAACATGGATTACAATAATTTCTCTCTCTCTCTCTCTGTCTACTTGAGGTGAAATGCAATAAAATCAAATATATCGAACGAATTGCGGCCAAAGTTGCATTTGTATTGCAACTTGATACTGAATTTGCTAGTTTTTACACATTTCGAAAAGTTTAGAAATTTTAATCAGGGGTTTTTTCTACATAATTATAGCACAAAAGTAATTTTAAAAGCTTCGTGAAATGTCATATGGTGGAACATTGCAAAGTCCGAGACTTTAAATTTTGCGTAATATTTCACTAGCATGTTTTGTCAAATCAAATATTAAATTTGCGCAACGTTAAAGTATGTTCGAAAAACAAACTATTTTTCAATTTATAAAACATCAATCATCTGTTAATCATTACAGCTCTAAATCCCAAAGTACACTTGATATAAAGAAATTGCTCTTTGGGTCTCTACGAAGAACGTATATTGACCATTTGAAGGAACTTGTAGTAAAATTGTATCACGGAAAGCGTTTGCGCTTTCAAATTTACCTAAAAATAAAAACCAAAAACGGATAATAATTCTAAAATGTTACGTGTTTTTTTCTTAACATGTTTTAAATCATTTTTTTTCCTTTCGAATTGTTGTCGAAAATTTAGAATTAGATACTTTTAAGTATTACATACTCCAAATTGCGTAAAAGACGATCAAAATAAAAGATACTGTGATCTTTCCGTCTAGTGTTTTGCGATGAAGCACAGGATGCAGTAAAATTGTGAAAATAGGGTAGAAAATGAAATTCAGTGCTACTAAACGCAAGTTAATTAGCTTCCTCTAGGTCTCAGCTCCCAAAGGCAGGTATACAGAGCGATCATTTCCCATGGCAAGCATATAGAGCTTGTTGTATGATCAAAGCACATACACACTTCTGTATATATACAGAAAATCAGTTTAGGCATCGGGGAGCCCACAGCAATTTGGAGAAGAGAGAGTAAAGTTAGCGAGACATGACAGGAAGTGAGCAACGCCACCACGTAGTTCAGTGCCGTCTTTGCGAACTAATGCTATCAACACTCTTCACAAAGTGATGTTGGTTTAACGTCTCAATGAAAGCAAGTAGTAACCTGAAAAAAATCAACAGGGGGAATGGAATTATGTGTGATCATTAAAAATGTAGCAAAACCAGATCTTACAAAGTAAGGTATCAAGTGAGACGAACGATGAGCCTCTCATTTGGGGAATGTGCTTTTGAAGTCCTTAATTCCGATCAACCTGTGAATTTCTTTAGGTTGAACCCTTATATCGTTGTAATCTGAAAATCATACCACACTCCATACCGGCTGCATAATAACATCCAAAGGGCACGTGTGGCAAACTCTGCACTACACAAACCCCCTGCAAATTTTACAGGTTCGGATATACGTGGGAATATCAGTGAAAAATAAGGATGAAATATTCCACCGCTGCCACCATTCTATAAAGGGAGGAAAAGAATAAGTGAGTGGTTCTTTACGTATCAGGGGATATAAGAAAGAAATGAAATATAAAACACTGGAAATATACTTTGCTAAAGTTTAATAATGAAAGAAATAATAAATGTTATTTTATTAATTTTTTCCTAGCTAATTAAGCTAAGTAAAACCCTCTTTCACTATTACCTATTCCTAAATCTAATAAACAAAATATTAATGAATAATAAGTGAGTATAAGTGAAATAGTTGTATGCCCTATTCGAAACAAAAAACAACAAGATAAGTCTTGACAAGTTTAAGCAGTTCTGATGTTTTTGTTGGTTTTTTTTACCACTACTCCCATATTAAACAAAGCATGATCAAAGCGACGTCCATCTCGCTCTTCTAGCACAGATCAAAGATAAGATGTCTTGTTGGCTTGAAGTGAGTCCTTATATACTCCCCTCGAACCAATACCTCTTCTATGTAATCCGTGGTCTGATTACGGCTTTCTCAACTCCTGCTGGACATTAACCTTTCTATCCATAACTTAAGGATATAGCCTCAGAGGCTCCAAATGGGAGTTTTAATTGTTCACATATATTATTACAATTGTGAAAGTATGCCCTTTAGGGTAGGTGAGAATATCAGGGTTACGCGATGGTCCTTTCGGTATATTTTTGGGAGAGATTAATCAAGTTGTATTACTACCGCAGGACATTATAGCGCCTTATCCACACATACCTCATTTGACCCATATGCCAGTGCAGTTACACAATCTGGGGATCCGTCGTTTTCTCGGATCAACCAAATGCAAATAGTCCAAAACGTACATTTTCACTTGTTGGAGCAACCTGATACGTTGACAACACAAACCTGCATCTCAGTCTAAAACATCTGGAGGGCGTTCCCATCACCGCACTAACAACAACACGCTGTACTCCTGCTCCTCACCGCTGAAGACTAAAAAGTGACAGTGACTTCTTGAATTTACTAAAATAAGTATTAAAAAACTCTGGACTATCGCTGCAGTAGGATAGGCTTAGAATTGGACATTGACAGGACCACCAGAACACAGAGACAGAGCACTGGAGTAGGTCCTTGAGGGCCTTCGCTGCTTTTTGACTCGAGAGTAGCGGAGATGGGAAGAGAGACCCAAAGGCGACCAGATGAGACAGGCATAGGTCACCCTAATGGTTACAGATGGAACGCTTCCAACGCCGGTTTCTTCACATGAGCTCCGAGCCTCTGGCGCCCCCTCTCCGAGACCAAAAGTTGAATCCCATCAAGCGGTACCGATGACGCCAGGATAAACATTTACTGTGCGAAAGGCACCATCCAGCCACAACCCACCGAACACCATCTTCTAATCCTTCAATCCCAATGAGAGATGATTAGCCAATGATAGCAATAGGAAAAGGTGGACTGGAAAATGTAGGGGATGTAAGGTACCTTCCGAGATTTCGCCTCACCACGGGGATCAAACCTGGTACCTCCCGAAACTGGGCCACAGATGTAACTGTCTGAGCCATTCCGCTAGATCTACAGCTGGGTAAATAATCGTGTACATATTCCATGTGATATTGCATAATCATGTTTAGAAAACCTATAAAACCAGTAGGTAGAATAAATTTCAAAGAAATCGTCATTATTATTATCTTAATTATTATACGAGTAATTATTACTATTATAATTATTATACGAGTAATTATTATTATTATTATTATTATTATTATTATTATTAGCGAAGCAATGACAACTTTCAGAACGCAAATTACTAGTGAAAATATAGGTTTCCAGCAAGGAGAGACGATAAGTAACTGTATAAAAGACATTACGATATCTAGTTTGTAATCAGCCGATGCTATATCCCTGGCCCTGGAGTTGCATTCATTCATTTAAAATGGTCCATTACTTATTTACGTAAGCCTTAGTTATTCGATAATGCCTTGTAAACGTAATCGAAGGTACTGCTATATATGCGTGCACACCTCTTGAATCTCAGATCTCATTTATAATATTACTCATTCCGAGTGCTCCGGATCTGGATGAGAAGGCCTAAAGTATCTTTCTCCGGAGAAAAAGACGAAGACATTTGCAACCTTCTAATGAGCCTTGGGGCCAAGAAACCACACACCATTGTCATCACTGGATAGTCCCTTTATCTATTTTTAACAGTCCATAACAGCTTTTCTTTTTATTCATCATTCTGCCCAAGAGATGCATCGTCCAGGGAAAGAAAATTTACCAACTAGGTGATATACGCTTGAATAAAGTAACGTTTCTGTAACTGCATATTCAAATGTTTACAATTCGATATGTTTCGTTTATTTTATTTTATTTTGGTTACTTCCCTCATTGACCTCCATAGCCGGGCTATCTGACCCATGTTTTTTTTTCCGGAGGTTTCTCCAGGTTACCAGGCGATTGCTGGATAAGCTCATTACATCCTCCGTATTTTCTGGTCCACCATTTCCTGTTCCCATGATTTCCTAGTTATCTCCTCCAGGACTGAAGGTCTAGACGAGGTATTCAGCGAGTTGCAGCTAGATGGTGGCTTTCACACTATAAAGGTTTATTCTCGCATCTTCGTCGCTCGATAAGGACGGCTTGCGGTCATAGCGCTCCGTCTGGTGGACCGCGGGAGTTTCGGGACTCGTGAGCAGGGATTGGGCGGCCTCAGAAGCGTTCCATCTGTAATTTTTAGGAATCCGGTCCATGCTGCGCTTGTCGTCGTTCGAATCTGGTCATCCTTCGAATCTTTTCCCTCCTCCCTCCCTCTTTGGGTCACGTAAAATACTAAGGGCTACAAGAACTTACGTCCGGACTCTGCCCCACTGTCTTGGGGATCCCGTTCGTTGGTAATCCTAATCCTATTTTACTTATTAGTACTCTAGATCGTGGTAGCTTTAATACCTTTCATAGCATGTATTGAAACCATTAGTAATATTATTTGACCTAGTACCTTAGCAATTCGAAGACGACGTTGCCACCAAACACGCTACTTAGTAACATAAGTATCGAAAATATACGGAAATATCTGTTTATACAAATGTAAAGAAATGATGATAGGAGTCCCAACCGCCACATATTTGACGTGTGGAGATATATTTTCGTGCGTTAAGACCCCCCACTGGCAGGTTTTACCTTACAATAGCCCCGCTGAGTCACGCAGCTTTTTAACTGCACATATCAAACACGGCGTAGTTGGGCCACCTGGTATGTTCGTCTAGAGTAAGATCTAGAACATATATTTCTTGACGCCGGGTAAGCTAAGAAACTGCATTTTTGGTTTCGACTCAATCTTCAGAATATTATTTAGCAAGCGAAGCACTTTTCCAAGCTTAAAAACTCTTTAAAATAACTATATATATATCTGTACCTCCATTTGCCAGTAGAGAGCTGAAAACTTGGTTTCAGTTATCGACTTTTTGTTGAATGGTAGGTATCGATTGTTTCGTGTATCTTGTGGACTGTTTGAATTTTGGGCCCTTAAATTACAGTAGACCTTAATATTACTTAAACATAAATTAGTGAATTAAAATGTTAGGGAATAATTTATTTAACGCCATTACGATGAAAAGAAATTCCTATATCCGTTGGGACATCACTTCATACGTAAAACGTCGGTCTGGGTAGCTCAGTTGGTTAGGCGCCGAACTCTAGGTCGCTTATGAAACCCAGCACAGACAGATGGACTTTAAGTAGGCTTAAAAGCGACAACCCCATGCCAGTAGATTTGCTGGCATGTTAAAGAACTCTGCGGGATGAAATTCCAGCACACCGGCAAAAATTAAAAAAAAAAAAAAAAAAAAAAAGTAAAATCTAGCTTTCACTCTCGTAATTAACTAACTTTTGTTCCACACTGTGTAGAAATTATATTCATCTAATTAAAAGGCAAATTGTATTAATTTTGAAGATGTGGTCGGAGAAATTACCTTTGGTTTGCTTTGCAATTGGGTTTTGAAACTTTTGAAAATGTTAGGTGCCCTAAGTCAATAGTTGTAAGTTTTGTCGTATTGCAATCATTGAAAAATTTAGCCATGAGAACATTTGGTATGCCAAAGCAGCAGTCGTAAATTTTCTGTTTACACACTTACTAAAAATGTTGTAAGTGTCTAATATTTAGTTAAAAGGTATTTTGGGAATATTAGGTATGCAAGCAAGCAGACGTAAATTATCTGTGTACTAATGATTGAAAGGTTTAAAATATTTAAATTGAGAATGTTAGGTACGCAAGCCAGCAATCGTAAAATTTCCCTTTACGCAATGAAACATTTAAACTACTCACACTTTGAGAATGTCTTTATATACGCTAAACCACAAATTCGTAACTTTTTTTCTTTACACAATACTTATACAAATTTAAAATATTCAAGTGCGTCGTTTTCGCGAAAGATGGGACTGTTAGGTTATTTAAAGACAATTAAATATTCAGCTTGTAAAATGTTAATCAATTATTTGAATACTTTTTTTCCATTAGGGGAATTTCATTAAAAAGCATGCCCTTATAGTTTTAAAAGGAGCCTAAGTATGAAATGTTGTATAGTTTCTATTCATACTGTACGCATAAGCATACGGGTGCATCCACAATCTTAGTGGTTTAGTGAATCTTAAAATGGACGTTTCCGACAAAATAGATTTATGAGTATCCTTAGAGAAGAGATAAATCAATTAAGATGAATGTGTATAGAGTAATATAAAGAAATAAAAATATTGACATTTAGTTGAAATATTTCCATTTTTAAAACATTATAGGAGCTTTTAAAAATTAACAGAAAATTGGTAAATCATGAAGATTCAATCTCTCCGTTCCTGTAAATGTCATATTATATTAACGAGCGTAGCATTTTTGTTGTAGAAATTATTTAAGAAGGCAATACATTATAACAGCAGCTAAAGCTCTCTAGCCACCAGCTTGAAACATCTCATGTGTTCCAGTCACATGACTTTCCTCTATGTCGCTGTAACAAACTATTGTTAAAAGGCATATTCTGCTATCTACTTTATGATAATCGGGATAAACATTAGCAGAAATTGTGTTACGTACTTACTTCCTTGTAAGTAGAAGAGAAATAAGAGAATACACTGGGATAAAGTGATAGTCAAATCTTTTAAAAGCTGGTTGCCATGTGGTTGGAATGCATTTCTGTGCAGTCCCAGGAGTTTACAAAAGTTTTAAGTAATTTAAATTTGAAACAGATAACAAGGAATATCTAAAAAATGGGCAATTACACGAAAAAAACGTGTATAACATAAATTGTGTGCTTTAACTAGATCTACATTTATTGAGTATTAATTTTTTGTCTATCTCTTACGGTTTACCAATTACGCAAACTTCAACAAAATTCATTCAGAATAAAGAGATCTTTAGATGGTATTCCCAGAAAATGCAATATATACATTTTATTTAGAATATAAATATCTTTGATATACAGTATTTTAATCAAAATCGTTAGAGCCATTTTTGAGGCATTCAACATTGACATTTTTCCATGTAAAGGGTAGTTTGGGGTGGGGGGATTTTGCTCAAAATCTTCGTGTCGCAACCCTGGAAGATACTAAATTTAAATAAAAATTTGGTATTTTACCGACTTTTTGTTCTTGAATATCGTGTTCACAGACATACGGACACACACGGACCTTTTTCTAAAAATACTTTTTTTTGGATACAGGGAACCCTAAAAAGTGTATTTCCGTTAAAATCTCGGTATCGAATTTTGGGTGGAATGCATTACCTTCTCTATATACTATGTACATAATAGTGTAGAGAAAGTAAAAATATGTATAACTACGAGTAGAACAACAAACAACTGAGAGCATCAAAGATCAACGCAGTATAATATATGCTTTGTTTTGCTGTTGCAAGAGGAAGAACAACCTTCGATGGTATAGTATTAGAAAAGATCTGATGTGTTCCATTCACGTGACTTTCTCTACCTATTCTGCAATAAATTATTCTTATAAAAGCTTATTCTTCTATATACGTCATGCTAATCAGGGTAAACATTAACACAAGTAGTCTTATTACTTCTTTCCTTGTAGGTACAAGAGAAATAAGGAAATAGTTTAGGCTAAATAAAGCAATAGTCAAATATTTTAAATGCTGGTCGATAAGCAACTATATCGAAATTCCGTTTTCTTTGCATTATCGGTAGTAAATAGAAAGAAAAACGAATGTCCACTTTCTGTTTGGGAAGAATTCAGTATTGCAACATTTAAGCTATAAACAAGGAATGTATTGGAAATAGTTAACGCCACGAAAATATACTGGACATAAATTGTGTGTTTTAACGGGATATACATTTTTGTGTAGTAATATTCTGTCTAAATCTTAGGTTTACTAGTTATGGAAAATCAACAAGAATAAATAGGATGTAATGAAAAGGGAGACCCTCCCTCATCATCCTGGATGATAGCCTCTCAATGACAGGTTATTACCAGAATATTCAAGATATACATCTTATTTGTGATTTAGTATTTTTAAGTGTGCTATTTAAACCAAAATCATTAGGTCTATTTTTGAGAGAATAGAAAATTCCATAAAATCTTCCACGCAAAGTATAGTTTTTGGTGAGGATACTTTCCTGAAAATCTTCGTGTGACATCCTCAAAATATTTCAAACTTAAAAAACCAGTTTGGTATTTAATCGACTAGGATTTTACTTTCCGTACATAGTACATGGTGCGTAGATAGAGAAGGTATAGCACTCCACCCAAAAATTCGATACCGAGATTTCACCGGAAATACAAGTTTTAGAGACGTCTGTAGCCAAGAAAGCATTCTTTGAAAAAGTTCTGCGTGTGTGTGTATGTGTATGTGTGTCTGTGAACCCGATAACTCAAAAACGAGAACTCAGTAAAATACCAAACTTGATATTTAAGTTTAGCATCTTCCAAGGATACGACACGAAGAGTTTGAAGAAAATCCCCCTACCCCAAACTACTCTTTACATGGAAAACATTTCGAAAATTATGATTATTTGCATATTTTAAAGATATTTACATGATAAATAAAATTCTGGCTGAATTTTATTTAATTTTGCATAACTAGTAAACCGTAAGAGATATACAAAAACGTACTATATAAATAATGTATATCTCGTTAAAATACAGAATTTATGTCATATACATCTTTTTCGTATAGTTGACTATTTTTGAGATATTCCATGTTATTGGTTTCAGTTTTAAAATACCAAACTTCTCTTATACGGAAATTTGGCAACTTCTGGTCAAGCATAGAAATGGATTTCAATCATATGGCAATCAGATTTTAAAGGATTTGCCTATCGCTATAGCATAGGGTATTCCCTTATTTCCCTTCTACTTACAAGGAAGCAAGTAATACCAGCATTTCTGCTAACGATTAGCAGTAAGTAAATAGAAGAATAAACGTTTTAACAATAATTGAGAAAGTCATGTGAATTGAACACATAAGATCTTTTAAGTTTACTTCCTTTGTTTTAAATAAAAGGAAGTGAAAAGGTGTAGGTTGATATAGGGAAACTATATATTACATCGTTTGTTACCTTTATCGAAATAAGCCTTACCTTAAACTTACTGCACTATCTTTTTTTTCCACCCTGTATTTTGGGTGTTATAACCGCCACTGATGAGACGCTGAGACCGAACTGAAAGGAACGGATCCAGAGTTTCTGTTCACCGGATATACAACCTTCTCTCTTGGTAGTTAGACTCACCATTAAGCCTGGAAGGACGGGAAATGGAGTGCATGATGATGAAAGTTATTTGAAATGAAAACAGTATTGGAAAATCTGAAAATGAGGAAGAAGAATGTCGCGAAGTGTAACGAATACGCCAGCGAACATTGGCAGCTCAGCCAGACAATAGCCAGAGAGCAGTGGCGTATTCCATATGATGGAACCAACAGCTGCTCTGCCACATATTTCTTATTATTGTGAATCCTCACCGATTTTACTTTCTCTACACGTACTATATACACAGCGTATAGAGAAGGTATTGTATTGCACCCAAAATTTGATACAGAGATTTAACGGAAATAGACGTTAAGGGTCCCCTGTAACCAAAAAAAAGTATTTTCAGAAAAAGGTCTGTATGTGTGAACACGATAACACAAAAACGAAAAGTAAGTAAAATACCAAACTTGTATTTAAGTTTAGTACCTTCCAGGGAAGCCACACGAAGGTTTTGAGAAAAATTCACCCTCCCCAAACTACCCTTCACAGAGAAAAAAGTAAAAAAATTGGATTTTCTTAAAAATGGCTTTAACGATTTTTATTAAAATACCGTATATTAAATATATTTATATGGCAAATAAAATGGTATCTTAAATTTTCTGGGAATAGTCTGTAAAGACGTATTTTTTCTGGATGAATTTAGCTGGATTTTACATAACTAGTAAACCGTAAGAAATGGACAAAAAATTACTGCACAAAAATGTAGATCTCGTTTAAACACACAATTTATGTCAACTTTTTCATAGAGCTGATTTTTTTTTTTTTTTTTTTTTTTTTTTTTTTGATATTGCTTGTTATTTGTTTCAGTTTTAAAATACTTTACAGGAATTTGTGAACCTCAGGCAATGCATACAAACGAATTTCATCCAACGTTTAATGTTGTTTTAGCCTAGTATGTTCCCTTATTTGCTTTATAGTTACAAGGAAATATTTCTGCTAATATCTATCTCGATTAGAATGAAACTTTTTAACAATAAGTTGTTAAAGAGATGTAGAGAAAGTCATGTGAATGGAACACATAAGAATTTGCATGATATGAATTAAAAGTTCCTTGGGTCTAGGTATCCATGTGTAGAACCCTTTATGGGAATACCATCCAAATTGATATCCGTCCAAATTTTCGTTATTCTGTCTATTCTCTCTGTCTTTGGCTCTCTCTCTCCTTCCGTTTTCTACTTTACGTGCTTTATTTCAGTGGACCTTAAAAAATGTATACATATACGTTGAAATCTGGGCATCAAACATGAGTACTTACTTTAGGTAGATAGTAAATACAGTAAAATATACAATATTGTCGGCAAGAAGTATGTAAATCAAATGTAGGTATAGTTGATTCTGAATTGATACGCCGTTCATTTCTGCAGAAGGATTGTACTTCAGAATGCCATTAATAGTAACATGGTTGAAAACGAAGCCTCAAAGCTAAGGTGCCGAATAACATTTGAAGCAAGGAAAGGCATTAACATAGTATTAAAATCCCTCTCCCCTTTATTCAAAGAGTGCAGAGAAGAGGGAGTCGACTTACTCGAGAAAACGTTTAATACCGCTCGCAGCATGCAACCCTTGAGCCGGTGTTGAATTTAAAAAAGATGCGATCCAGATCTAATACCACTGTATTTTCAAGGTCTATCCTAATCCTCCGTAAACTTTCATTTCCAAGAGATCTAGCAACCAAGCGCGGAATACTGTTCACTTGTTTTAACGTCAACTTTCGGGAAGGAGTAAGGACGACTCATAAAATATGAAAACAATTTTACAAACTTTTACGGTTTAACTTTATGTGCTTGTATTAATTAATAATAAGAAAACTCCTAAAATTCAGGAACTCGAGCATATGTTGACAAACAACACAACATGATGAGATTTATCATAGCTTTCCTGAATGAAATACAGGATTAGCTAAACAAAAATCCCGTAAAACACAATATTAGATACCACAAACTCAGTATTTAGGTTAACTAGGTAAGGGCTTTAAAATATAGATTTTTTTGTCAATTCATGGTTCATGAACTATGTAGCCTAGTATTTAGAAAAACTATTGACATTTATGTCTAGCACTTCTTCAAAACGATCTTGCATTTTATGTGGCATAGCCAAGTCACACGCTATTTTAAATTGCATAAAAAGAACTAAAATGTGCCTCAACTTGTTGCTTTTAACTTTAAAATGGTAAAGAAACACATTTACAGAAAATGCCCAGTGACATCAAATGCACGAGTTAGCTAAGGTGTAATGTAAAAGAATTTACTTAACAATGTACGATGGTACTATAATATTGTATTAGTCAAGGATTACACATGCATTTGTAGATCATGTAAATTAATTTATAAAATGCTAATAAAGGCATAAGCAGATGCAAATTCTGTAAGAAATTACATAAGAAACAATGAAAGCATTATGATCAAGACCGTATGTTACCTAGATTTCGTTCTGCAATGATTTTAATAAAGTTTAAATAAAGTAGTTTTTAATAATTTAGCTTTAAAACAAAAGATGATTATGTAACTGTGCAATAACTCATTTAACTGTCTTAAATTGTATTTAAAAGCATGGTATGTTATTTTCAAATTAAGAATTCTGCAAAATTTACATCGCCGTCATAGCGATGGGAGATGACAATAAAATAAACATAGAGGTTTACACTAGTAAGAAATACGATTTTGTATGCTCCTTCTCTCTCTCTCGAAAAAGAGAGCGTCTGAAGATGTGAAGGGGTACCGAGAGTAATATATCATAAATCGAGAACGTATAATCAAAGATATGTAACAATCAACATCAATAATGCCGTAAAGGATCGATACTCCTGTAAGTATTAATTTGTTTTAAATATTAAGTTCAGTTAGTTAAGATACAGCAAAGTGAGCATTTTCGCGCCATACAGAGAGATACCACTACGGAATTATTTAAATAAAACAGATTTAACTGCAAATATTTACTACTACTCCTTTCCCAAACATCTGTCAAGCACTGAGGTAAGGTGTTTCCTACTCACCAAACTTGAGTTAGTAGATTCTGGCATCCAAGAAAACTTTCTGGGCAAAAAAAAAAAAAAAAAATCATTAAGCACATTCTTATCCAGTATGTCAGCTTACAAGACTGCTCACCACAAAAATACCAGCAAGCGAGCCGGCCGATCAAGCAGTTGCGCCAACAGTATTTTATCGGCATAAAATAATCAACCCAAGTACCAACCCAACTGTTCTAGTTACAGCTTGCGGAGGAGCAGCTCTGAAATCTTGCAGCAGCAACGAGCAGAAGGTACCAAATTGAGCGTTCCCATACCATATGTAGTCCCAAACAACAGCGAAAATCTTTTGACTGTACCTCTTGATCGTATCACATATTTTTCGACAATTAGCTGGATGTTCCCCATGTCACTGGGTGGCATATTGAATGGTTCAACTGATTTTAAATATGGCAATGTTGTTTGTATTTAAGATAATTATCTTATTATATATATATATATATATATATATATATATATATATATATATATTATATTTGTTGCATGTTCTTTATATGGAGAACTCATTAGTATAAATAACTAAAAATCTTAAACAAATATTTAAGTAATAAGAATAGACTTTTGCACAAAGTAACATTGCTGCCAAATTTATAATAAATACTATTCTAGAAGGGAACCACGGTCATAGGTCCAACAATAGAATATTCGATAGTTCAATGTTGTTCCAAACTGCACTACTACATACTGAATCCTTCCAGGCGCAAGCAGCGTGACCCAAGTAGCCAAAGAAACGACATTCGGAGTTGTTCTAAATGTTTGCGAAACCTGGGAGGCAGCGTATTGGCGTCTGATTAATCCCTAGCTATTAGGGGAATTTAATTGGGTGCTTCAAATGGCAACGCCACGTTGTTTCTTGTAAGTGGGGATTTAAGATGCCTTGTGCATGAAATGCCATAAGAAGCGTTCCAAAACTCTTGAATGAAATTGAACTTGAGTAAACGAAGAGTCAGTTTTTCTCATTTCCCCCACACGAGTTGAGTGTAAATGTTTCCAAAACAACGTGTGAATTGCCTGTAACGGAATATTTTGCCTTCCTAGACGCATTTGGCTTATTAAAATATATTATCTTCTTTCACTTGTATGACATGCCAATACTATGGATTCTGAGCACAGTAATACTATCGTTGGTCTTCCCTTCTTTCCGCAAAATGGAAAATAAGGCCAAGACAGTGATTAATTGGCAGGCCTGTTAGGCACGCGATGTTTTCCACCATTTTTAGGTATGCATCTGAAAGTATATGAAAGACACAAGTTTAGAACGGACTGTCCAATCGAATCATCCGTGAAGTGGCATTGCACAGTAAATCTTCAAATATTTTCTGTCAATCGAAACGTTGCTATAATTTGGAAGCACTCACAGCAAGTAAAGGTCTTCATAGATTGTATCAAACACCGTTCAAAGGAAAACATATAAACAAATAATCTAGTAAAGCTATTTTAAGTTTTTAGTTTCTACTTCTAGTTTGTTTTATGATAAAACAGCAGTAATTGGTTTAAAATTTATTCTAAGTATTTTTAAGCTGCAAGGGAAAGTAATTTACATCCATTATTGCGAACTATACAGCAGCTATTCCAACTCTACTCGTCTGAGCCGAAGTTCTCGTCCGTACGGAGCCTCGATTGAGGGAAGGTGAATAGCTTAGAACGGGGCTAAGGTCATAGCACAATAAATTCGTAGGCTTCCACGGCTGTTGTCTAATATATTGGTGACTGCTTCCGGTATTGGTCAAGCTACAAGACAACATGGCAAATACGGAGCTACAAGACAATATGGCCAATACGGAGCTACAAGACAACATGGCCAATACTGAGCCACAAGACAACATGGCCAATACTGAGCTACAAGACAACATGGCCAATACGGAGCTACAAGACAGCATGACCAATACGGAGCTACAAGACAAAATGGCCAATACTGAGCTACAAGACAACATGGCCAATACTGAGCTACAAGACAACATGGCCAATACTGAGCTACAAGACAACATGGTCAATACCGAGCTACAAGACAACATGGCCAATACCGAGCTACAAGACAACATGGCCAATACCGAGCTAAAAGACAACATGGCCAATACCGAGCTACAAGACAACATGGTCAATACCGAGCTACAAGACAACATGGCCAATACTGAGCTACAAGACAACATGGCCAATACGGAGCTACAAGACAACATGGCCAATACGGAGCTACAAGACAACATGGCCAATACTGAGCTACAAGACAACATGGCCAATACTGAGCTACAAGACAACATGGCCAATACGGAGCTACAAGACAACATGGCCAATACTGAGCTACAAGACAACATGGCCAATACGGAGCTACAAGACAACATGGCCAATACTGAGCTACAAGACAACATGGCCAATACTGAGCTACAAGACAACATGGCCAATACGGAGCTACAAGACAGCATGACCAATACGGAGCTACAAGACAACATGGCCAATACTGATCTACAAGACAACATGGCCAATACGGAGCTACAAGACAACATGGCCAATACGGAGCTACAAGACAACATGGACAATACTGAGCTACAAGACAACATGGCCAATACGGAGCTACAAGACAACATGGCCAATACTGAGCTACAAGACAACATGGCCAATACGGAGCTACAAGACAACATGGCCAATTCTGGAAGCACCCATCAATGTCATAGCATAGTGTTTTGGCGATGTCATTTTGATAGGGTAGGCCTTTGTTTAATTTTACTTAATTCACCTCTCATCAACCAAACCAATTCACCGCTCACCAACCAGAACGACTTTTGGAAAGCCCGTAGAATTTATGGATCAGTATGTGGCGACTATCTTTTAAACATTTCACAATCGATTCGGTTTCCTCTATCCCCTCTTGAACCTCAAAGAAATGTGTAATGAGACTGTTTCTGCAATGATTTATCTGGATTAACATGAGCAGACGGAAAAATAATCTTTAGTAAGTAGAGTTTGTGGAAGCTCTAGGAAAAGAGTAGACAGTAGAGAAAAATGTATATGAAGGAATTAACTTATTATAAGATAAACGTATCCTGTTTTGCTATTCATGCATGCAAAACTTAATTCTAGTTTTAAACCAGCAATTTTTGAACATGTTTATTTTCTTTATGACAATTCTTGTACTACTCTAGAATTAATGGAGACCATTCACAATGAAATTTCAGCATTGACATAACGACATAAAACTTAAGACACAAACCTGACACGATGTGTTATCATTCACATCGACAAATGCAAACGTAAGCCATATTAGGCAGTCACACGAGAAAGTTAAACATCTGAGGGCGTAAATGGCCTGCAGAGCGACCACCAACTAAAGAGGTTACGCACATATACCAAATGCACAAGACCCGGTTAAATTTATACAAAAGTATGATCATTTGTTTTGTTGCTATTTTACAGATAGCACTGATTTCCGGCCCGTAATCTAATAAGAATTGAATTAGCGGCAGAAAATCGTTGGAAAATGGCGGAACGACGAAATTGCTCTCTGGTTGGATATTTTCTTATGCTTGGCGTATGTATAAATTTGAAAGTTTACTTATACCTTACAAAGTTTCCAAGTTTACGTTTAATTCAATGCTTATTTTTAAGATTACCTGATTCATTGTGAATAGTACCATTACAGTACAATAATCTACTTTTTAAGTTCACAGTATGCTTACCTTAATTTTCTTTGTGAACAGAACTTAAGTTGGTTTGTATTTCTAAATCGCTATTAAGGGTAGGTGTGAAGGAGAATTGTTTAAGTTAGCATATTGTGGCAATGCAGTTCGAGAATGTGATCACTTATCATGTTCGCTCTGGTATGCGGCAGTAGAGCTGAGACGTGAGACATCGCAGTTGGATGCGTAAACAATGCCGTGACGTAACAGGAGAATTCGGAACTGTTGCATCGACATTTGGTATAGATGTTTCTCCTAGCTTCGGTTACCAGTATCTTCAACAAGTTTCCAGAAGGTCTGTGACCTCATTTTCTAGCTATAAAAGGAGGAAGGATTGAAGTGCAGTTGTATTGTGTTGTGGATTATACCGAGTCGTGAGCGACTGGATGTTAACCATGGGTGGCATGTACTCATAAATAATTGTTTACGCGTCGAGGCGCGCGAATTTTCAGCAGCAGGAATCAAATCCAGTATTTGTAATCTATTGTTAGGTCAATAAAGACATTTGTTACAATATACAGTGTGATTTGACATTACTGCTTTGCACAATTTATGAGCAGATTTATTCTATTTACCCACAACTCATATCTTCGAAATTTTGGTGCGAATAAGATACCATTAGGCGCAAATCTGGTCTACCAGTCGTCCTCCGTGGTCTAGAGGTAACATGCTAGCCTCTGGTTTCCAAGGTTCAAACTCGGTGGAGGGCGTTGGAGTTCTTTCGGGCGCAAAGACACTTAATATGGCTTCCTTTGGAAGGGAAGTAAAGAGTTCGCACGTAAAAGAATCTCAAGCCTGATGAAGAGGTCTCTGAGCAAAATTAAGCGATCTTTCAAGCCCAACATAGAATGGCACACAGAGAATTGCAGCATCTATAAAGAGCGTCCATAAATAAAACACACTAATCTTTCGGCTTGCCAAGTAAAATTTCTCTCACACATCTCTCTGCCCTTAAATGCAATTTCTGGCTCACGTCTGTGATAATATGAAGTTTAGTTATTTAAAATACATAGATAATTAAGTGCCAGAAACATTTAGGCTAAAGTTATATTATATGCATAGGTAAACGTTTGCACACTAGGTATTTTAATGGTGTAATGAAGCTTCTTGCTGTGTGTGAAGCACGCAGTGTCCAGGAGTTTACAGAGACGCAGGGACGGTGTTAATTTTGCGACCAAATCGGCGTATAAAGGGACTGGATCGCTGTGTGAATCAACATATCTGAGGACGAGGAAGGCATCCAATTGTGCCTTTGCAAACATCTGTTACGTGGTGACAAGTCAACAAACAGATTACAGCGGGCAAACTGACATGTTTACTGCGGCTCTCCTGCTGAGGAAAATATCCTCTGTGTGCCAAGGCTTGGCATTTTGTTCTTCCTCCAGCTATCCTTAAGTCGTTTCAATGTCGTAGATTCTTTGAATGAGATAGATGTATGCGTCTGCATAACTGTTCCAACTTTTCAGTTCCCTTAGTTTATGTATATCCGTTTCACGTTCTCTTCCACTTAGTAGTAATTGGTAGAAGAGGTATTTATTATGTTTCACCAATAAATCTAAATCGATATTCGCTTAATTTGTATTTTGAGGTCTCTTGAACAAAAATGTATTTTAATGGGTAAAGATAATTTTCTGTTCTTAAACAAACGTCATGTATACATTCACATGACACTCTCACTGCTCCACAATTATTTTTATATCTAGGTCATACTAATCAAGATAAACATTAGTAGAAAAGGTCTTATTTCATGCTTCCTTATAAACAGAAGGGAAACAATGGAAATCACTAGACCAAAGCAATACTCAAATATTTTAAGTTATCGCTATGTGAAACAATTGAAATTCGATTCTGTTTTGCATTCCCGGAAGTAAAACAAAAGAGATGAGACCAAAGTTGACTTCCCGCTTGAGAACAATTTAAGTAATTTAAAATTGAAACCAATAACATGGAATACCTTGAAAACGGTTAAATCCACAAAAAATATATATGACATGCATTTTGTTTTAATAAGATCTACATTCAATAGGTTTTTGTCTATCTCTTACTGTTGACGAGTTTACAAAAGTCATCTAGAATGAAGAGGTCTTCAGAGGCTATTCTTAGAAAATTCAAAATACAGTGTGTCTCGTTAATTAGTTACCAATAAGAAATGTGAATATCTCCTCACATAGTCAAGTTATAAATATGTTTTTCAGCTTGTCTTATGAGGAAACTCTTCAAGTTTAGTGACAGTGTAAATTATGACACCACTGCGCATGCGCGTGGTATAACACACAGAGTTAAAATGGCGGATTTCACCGTACAGCTGAAAATGAAATGTTATTGGTTAACCGAATTGAAGTTCCCAATTGCAGTAAGAAGATTTAGAGGTTGGAATATTGTTCAAATGCTCCAGAACGTCATACCATTGTAAAATTGCATAATCAGCTGTTAGAAACAGGATCTGTGCTGAGGAAGAAAGGAAGCGGCAAAAAGCCAGTGTCCGCAGCTAGAGCTGAAGATGTAAGATAAGCATTTCAGCGTAGCCCAAGGAAGTCAATCGACGGAGCAGTTTAGAGCTAGGTATTCCGAAGACAGATAAAAGACAGCGATTTAGAGCATACAAAATCCAACTTTTGCAAAAGTTGCAGCCGAATGATAAACCCAAACAGGCCGAGTTCGCTACACCACTGTTATTCCGCATTGCTGATGCCAATGACCTCCTCAACCACATTGCGTTCTCTGACGAAGGAACCTTTCCCCATTACAACACCTGAGTTTTTTTTTTTTTATTGAAAGCACAGCAACAGGGACAACATACCAAAATATGCTGGAGAAATATACAGCCCCACAAATGGCGAACTAGACAGCGCCGTGGAAGGGTAGTTAGACCACTCGCCTCTCACCTAGACGGCCCGGGTTCGATCGCAAGCAGCTACATGTGAGATTTGTGGTGGACAAAACGGAGCAGGGGCGGAATTTCTCCGGTTTCCCCCGCCATCGCATTCCACCGGTGCTCCATCTTCATTTCATATATCACCAGTGTCGTCACCTGCGGTGCTAGAAGTAGTAAAAGCGGGCGTTAAACACAAAAAACAAAAACAAAAAGAATATGAGGTGTTCCATTCACGAACAAATTATTGTTAGAAAGCTTATGCTGCCATTTACGTACTTCATACTAATCGAGAAAAAAAATAGCAAGAATAGTCTTATTACTTGCTTCCTTGTAAATAGAAGCGAAATAAAGGGGTACCATGGGTTAAAGTGATTGTCATAAGCTGGTTGCTATGCGACTGAAGTTCCTGTGTTTGTATAAATAGGTGTTGAGAGATAACTGTATGAGGAAACTATACGATTTTTAAAGCTGAAACCAATAACAAGGAATATCTCATATACGACCAGCTCCACGAAAAAAGTGTATATAACATAAATTGTGTTTTATAACGTGCTCTACATTTTTTGCGTGGTAAGCTTTTTTCCATCTCTTACGGTTTAGCAGTTACGCAAAATGAATAAAGTAGACTTCAGAGATATTCACTTTATTTATCAGGTAAATATCTTTAAAATCAAAATTTTCGAAAAGTTCCATGTAAAGGGTAGTTTGGGTTGGGGTATTTTCTTGAAAATCTTCGTGTCGCATCCTTGGAAGATACTAAACTTACTTACCAAGTTTGGTATTCAACGGTCTTTTCGTTTTTGAGCTATGCTGTCCACAGACACACAAACACACACACGGACCTTTTTCTAAAAATGCTTTTTTTTATTCAGGGGGACTCAAAACATATATTTCCGGTGAAATCTCGGTATCGAATTTTTGGGTCTAATGCAATACCTTCTCTATGCACTATGTACATAGTACGTGTAGAGAAAGTAAAGATGGTGAATTCCAGTACGGAACCTGGCTGATCCCCGAGGACGGATAATACACGCTCGTGCTTGCGTCATACCAGTAATGCTGCGCAACACATGAAAGAAGATATAGTTCCGTCTAGATATTCTTCGGGCCACCAAAGGTGCGCATATGGTAGTTTATTAAAACTTGGTGAGTTTGTCTAACTTACAATCTAATTCTGGCTATTCTGTGTCTATTAGTTTAGTGGATATTAAGGTTTCATTGTGCTAACGATTCAACGTGACACACTGTATATACATCTTATATATTTACCATTAGAGTTATATCTTAAACATACACTATTTTAATCAAAACCAGTTTTATAAAAATGTTGCATGCAAACAGTAGTTTGGGGTGGGGGATTTTCTTGAATATCACAATATCGCATCCTGGAAAATGCTGAACTTAAATATGAAGTTTGGTATTTAATCGAGTTTTCGTTTTTGAGCTGTCTGTCTCCCCCCCCCTCTCTCTCTCACCGGCCATTCCCCCCAAAAAAATTGTATTTAGAGGACCTCAAAACATGTATTTCCGGTGAACTCTCGGTATCGAATTTTTGGGCACAATACAATACCTTCTCTATACGCTATGTAGAGAATGTAAAATAGTGTTGCTTTCCTAGTGCATATTTGAACCATATAACGGACTAATTGCACTTTCTTACATCTCATAAAATATTGCTTTATAATGTTTAATATAAGTTTAATATTAATACATTTATACATATTTAATATGATACACTGTTCTGGTTCACTTTTGTGATGCTTATCATCAGTATTAGACCGATTTGTTAGTCCAAGTGCCCAATCTGTGAACTTGCATATATCACGTGAAGAATGAGGAACATCGCTCTCAGGGATAATACGTAATATTCTTTCTTTTCTTAACAATTGTTTCTTATTTAAAACTTTTTAACTCCTGTTATTTTAATGAGGAATATTGGTGAATACAAAAGGAACCGATAAAATAACACCTTTCATGTACGCTATAAACATAAAATAAGTTGGATGATTTTATTTACAAGATCTAACTCCCCTGCACGCGCACGGGAGTGAGCGCGCACACACGTATACTTTAAAGAGGATAGCTAGCATACATTTTCCCACACTCTATGCTCTTCTTCTCCAAATGGCAAAATCAAAACCAAACATACTACTTTACCGAATATTTTTGTACATATATGGTAGGTAGAAAAGATATATTGTTCCACCCAAAAAAAAAAAGAAGAAATGAGTTCATCAGAAATACATTATACTGAAAAAAGGAGACGTTTAGAAAAAAATCCGCGTGTGTCTGTGTGCATTAACTCAAAAGTTAAAAAAAACAACAACTTGGTAATTATATTCAGCATATTCCAAGGACACAATGCTTTTTCGTAAAATCTCCCCACTCCAAACTACGGGAACATAGAAAAAACATTTTGAAATTCCTCATTTTCTCAAAAATGACACGATTTTGATTAAAATACTATGTTAAAATATTTACACGATAAGTAAAATGTATACCTTGTATTTCTGGGAATATTCTCCGAAGACCTATCCATTCTAGATGACTTTTGCATGACTGATAAACTATAAGAGATAAAAAATTGCTACAATAAATGCAAATCTCGTTAAAACAGGCAATTTATGTTGTATACTTGTTTTTTGTAGAGAGAGAGAGAGATATTGTTATTCGTTTTAATTTTAAAATGATTAAACTTTTTCTCAAACAGGGATTTATCATTTTTGTATCTTTTCTCTTATTCCTAGTCACACGAACTGAACCGTATTTCAGACTCATAACAACCAGATTTTAAGAGAGTTGAGTATCACTTTAGCCTAGTGAATAATGTTATTTTTCTTCGAGTTATGAAGAACTAAGTCAGAAGACCATTTCTGTCAATGTATGCCTTTATTATCAAGTAGTACAATAATAACATTTTTAAGAATAGTTTAATACAGAATATGCAGAGAAAGTCATGAGAATAGAACACATCAGGTTTTTTTCCTTTAGTTTCTGGGTGATGTGTAATTCCAACCAAAGGGACTATCCCACAAAATCAGTTGCAATGTACATTAAATATTTTAGAGTATTCATAAGAGATTTTTATCTGTATAAACTATACATCAAAATGACTAGGAAAGTTTATTCTATGTTTAAGGAAACAACGTTAATTTGTTTCTGATTTTTAGTGCGGCTCTCCATAAGTTTCGCATTATACAGGTAAACAATTCTCATGTTTTCCATTCACATGAGCTTCTCTATATCTCTGTAACAAATTATTACGGCCGCGCCGTGGCCGAGTGGTTAGACCACTCACCTCTCACCTAGACGGCCGGGGTTGGATCCCAAGCGACCGCATGTGAGATTTGTGGTGGACAAAGCGGCGCTGGGGTGGGTTTTCTCCGGGTACTCCGGTTTCCCCCGCCATCGCATTCCACCGGTGCTTCATCATCATTCATGTATCAAAAGTGTCACCGCCTGCGGTGCCATAAATAGTTAAAACACTACCAAAAAAATTATTGTATCTAATTACATCATGCTAATCGAGAAAAACAATAGCTGAAATGGTGTTAACTGCTTCCTTATAAGTAGAAAATGGAAATGGCCTGTTATTTATGGACGCTCTTTAACTGCTTTGGTTCTCAGCGTCCCATTCTATATTGGGCGTGAAAGATCGCTTAATTTTGCTCAGAGGCCTCTCTTATCAGGCTTGAGGTTCTTTTACGTGCCGTAAATCTATGACACGGGACCCACAGCTTTACTTCACTTCCGAAGGAAGTCATGCTAAGGATTTTTACGCCTGAAAAAATCCATCGTCCTCCGCCGGGTTTGAACCCGAGACCTTGGGTATATGAAGTTAGCATGGTAACCATTACACCACGGAGGGTGACTTATAAGTAGAAAGGAAATAAGGAGTACCATAGGTTAAAGTGATAGTAATTGTATGTGACTGAAATTGTATGAACAGGAGTTGACAAATTCCCGTATGAGTAAAGTATAAGTATTTCATAGCTGAAACCAATAACAAGAAATATCTCAAAAACGATCAACACCACGAAAAAATGTATATAACATAAGTTATGTGTTTTAACGAGATCTACATTTTAAGTTAAGTTAGCTTTTGTCTATTTCTTACGGTTTACCATTGATGCAAAATTCCGTAACATTCATCCAGAATAAAGTAGTCTTTAGAGGTTATTCCCTGAAGATTCAAGATATAAATTTTATTTGTCAGGTGAATGTATTTAATATACAATATTTTAATCAAAATCATCAGAGCCATTTTTGAGAAAATCAACTTTTCGAAAAAAAAGTTCCATGTTAAGGTTACTTGGGGGTGAGGGGATTTTCTTAAAAATCTTCCTGTCGCATCCCTGGAAGTTACCAAACTTAAATACCTGTCTACTGTCCACAGACACGCACACACATACACACGGATCTTTTTCTAAAAGAAATATTTTTTTGATTCAGGGGGACCCAAAACATCTATTCCCGATTAAACTTTCGGGTGATTACAATGCCTTCTCTATACACTATATACAAAGTACGTGTAGGGGAAATACATAAGAAGGTAATAGGTGTAAAAATTACATTGGCAGCAATAGAAAGATCTTAAGTAAGGTGCATCTATGTACATTAAAAAAAACTACGAAAATATAAGTTCGTGCAAAAACTATATATCATGTTCTAAGTTGAACGATTATACGTCTTTTCCACCATTGGTCTGGACTCCATCCGACCTTTAACGGAAATAAGTAGAGGGAAATTTCCCCGAGATAAAATATTGTCACGGAAAGGCTGGCTGCTTGCCCACCATCCAGTATTGGCTGGAATTCAGACAGCTACTGACTCGACGACAAAACTTCATTTGAATTTATGCCTGGGTTAAGCTTCGACAAAGTTGTCTAGACATACTTAACTCTTATTCAATAAATAATTCCTAATTCATGTGAAAAATGGATTTCGGGGTTACAAAAGTTCTAAATATAGAATACATTTCTTTCACAGCATTTCTAAAAGAAAATGAGGGGGGGGGGGATAGAGCAAACTCACGAAACATAAATTTTGTTCGGTTGCGCTCTCAATCCATACATATTCTCATCATAGTCACATTATGTGAGAACGACATATTTGTGCTGATAGACAACATATTTAAGAAGATATCCAATAATAAGAGCTAACAGGATTGACATTTTATCCACGAATATTTATTTTTTTAGACAAGTGCCATGTTTATTACACAAAACATAATTTCCAATTGAAAAGGATTGTAAAATTTCAGTACCCTTGAATAATGAAACTATTTTCCGGGATTCTAGATCGTGGTTCATTGGGTCTTGAAGTTCCCGACGTTTCGTCAAGGACTGCGTTTGGCATCTTCATAGGTGATCCAGTGGCTGGTCAGAGCCCGAATGAATTTTTGCATCGCAATGAGCGTTGGCAGTCTGAGGGCAGTCCGACCATGGAATAGCCGTGTTCCTATTTTTGCAAGAATTTCACCGCGCACTGGCGGGAATGTGGGGTTTGCCAGATGGCGGATGAAACTGAGACTGGGAAGTGAGTGACAGGAGTATGTTCCTCAATGTTAGCTAGTCATAGTGCAACGGCCCTTGTGCACCACTGGTGTAATTAATTTACAAAATATTTATTTTTGGAGTTGAAATTTTGAAGTCCAAGCAACTCTGAAGGACTGTAAGGAGCTTAGCCGTAGCAGCTGTTGCTCCTACGTTTTCGGGGATGCCCACAAGTCATGCTGAGAAGCCGGTATCGCCTGAAGCGGCGGTTTCTGGGATTATAATCCCCAAGAGACCTAACGAGGGCGCTCCAATGGAATGGTAAGCCTTCGTTGAATTTTATTGCCTGACGCCTGATCTCGTCCTCCAGGTATGGCAGACCAGAGGCTTTGTGCAGGAGTCTCGTAGGAAATCCTAGAGACACAGAATAGATAGCCCGAAGGCATCTATTCTGCACCCATTGAAGCAACAGCAGATTGGAGTCTGCCGCCATGCCCCAGATTTCGCAGGCGTAGATTAGCAAGGGGACTATTAGAGCCCTTAAAAGGCGCAACTTAAGGGGAACCGGCATCATAGATTTCAGCATTGGGTACAAGGAGACCGCAGCCCCAGTACCCCGACTTCTCAGTTTCTTGATGTGCTCCCCAAAAGCGTCGCCCTTATCAAACTTCACCCTCCAAGTAGGTGATGGTGTTCGTCGATTCAATCCTTCGTCTGAGGTAAGTGAATGAAGGGAAGTTTGCGGGAAAGCGGCGCTTGGTGAAGAGAATAGCGTAGCTTTCCTCTTGGTTGACGGACAACCGCCAACGCTCGCACCACTCTTTGAAGAGGCGGAGGTGTTTCTGAATGGGGTTGAAGGCTCTGCGTGGGTTTTTGTTGGTACAGAGGGAGATGAAATTTTGTGGCGGAGAGCGCGCTTTTATATAAGCTGATGAGCAGAGTCTGTTACTCTCTGTGCTGTGATTGGCGGCGTGCATTGGTGGGCTGTCTTGTATTTGTTTAGCCATATGTAAAGGGCGCTCTCCGGCACAAAAATTCATTGGAGCTTTGACCAGCTACCGGATCACCTATGAAGATCAAGATGCCTTGGTGAAACGTCGGGAATTAGTTTCATTATTAATGTCGCCGGCTGTGAAAATTTCAGTTGGTATATTCGGTGCCCTTGTTAATAAAATATATTTCAAATTAATAAACATTCTTTCTAAAAACAAAATAAAATATTAACTAATATCATGTGTAATGATGTGTATAATCATCCAGCTTCTGCTACGGCTTTCATTCATATTGTATTTATTTGGAAAACGAAGATGACGAATTCACGCTTTTCTGTTTGAGCATAAATATCATAAATGGCGCGCGCAAGGATTCTCTCACTCTAAATAATCCCTTACTTGGGGTATGCTCTGTTCTCAAAAAGGCTTCCAGGCTTTTAAATTTAAATAAGTTGTTTCAATAGAGGCATGGCAAATAACATGTTAGGTGTGTCTAGTTTTTATGGATAGGCTAAAAACCTCGATACAGCAAAAATCTAGAGTTCATTACAATTTTCAGACGGATTACAAAACTCTGTTCGCAACATTAGTAATTTCCCAAATACATATTCGATTTGTGTGATGATTTTCTTGATTCGAAACTTAGGAGCTATCAAAGAACGTTTGAGATGTGCTTATTCTTTATATGTATACATTTGCTCGTAATAAAGGAATATTAATTTATTTTATATACAGCTAAATGTTGTTTCCATATTTTCCACTAATTAGATCTGTCTTGACTGCTCTGAAATAATTAATGTAAATATGTTTTATTGTTTTTGAGATAAAATGGACAGGCATTAGGCTGAACTATCTATTTAGGCGGTCATAGGTGGGCCCATCTTTTACGGGGTCGGCCAACATCTGAAGTTGCTCTCGCGTTGTAAAGAAAAACTTTTTTTGGTACCCTATTGTAATCCATTTTCATTTGATGTTCTGTCCACTTTCTTTTAATATGTAAAATTTATCTTCAAGCCTACATATGCAAACACTCACATATATATGTTTTTATCCACACATACACATATGATATTTGAAACTATTACAGAAGAATTTTATATGTATATATATATACATACATACATATATACATACATACATACATACATACATACATAAATCTTCTCTAATAGCTTCATTTGTAATCCTGTCTGCGCTTGTGCATAAATAGCATAAACTACTTGTATTTTGCACATGTCATCTGATTTAACTATCCAATACTTGTTTCCATACGAGCGTAATAATGAGGGAACGTCTATTGTTTGAGAGAGTTTAAGTTTTGTGTATTTTCTTATATTTTGTCTTAAGATTCTTGAGATGGTTCCACATCTGAAGTTTTTGTATTACATTTTCTACATCTATATTCTCTTGGTAGGTTATGTCGCTCCCAAATATTGAAAACGTGAAACCTTTTTTTATTATCTTTCTTGGTATTTAAATTTAGTATCTTCCAAGACTGCGACAGGAAGATATTCAGGAACTCTCCCCCCTACAAACCATCCTTCATGTTGATCTTTTTATCGTGTTTATTGGTTTTCTCTTAAATCGGCTCTTAAACATATGGTATTTTAAACAAAATTAAGCTATTTTTATATCTAAGTTTATATTTTTAATATCCGCTTCATGATTTACGTTTGTACAAGAGATAGTCAATATGTTTGCTACTCCTGTGATGTAAATTTCATTAAAGCACACAATTTATGCGAAATAGAAAATTTTCTGGCGTTAAGCATTGTGGGTTGTTGTTATTTGCTTTGAATTTTAAAATACGCGTTTTAATTTCTCTTTTACGAACCTAATAGGTAAAGGAAGTAAGATATTCCACCCATAAATTCGAAACCATGGTTTGAGGCCCCCCTACATAGAAAGAAACACTTTTAGAAAAAGGTCCACGTACCTCTGTGTGTTTGTGAATAGCATACATCAGAAACAAAAATTCTGATAATTGATGTTCAGTGTGTAACAAAGACATGGCGTGAAGATCAAGAAAGAAAATTCCCCATCCCAAACTAACTTTTGCAAATAATTTCTAGAATAAACATGAAAAACATAAGGGTAGGAAAGGCAGCAATAATTGTTACAAACAAGAATCTACTCATGCACTTGTTACCTCTATATTGTCTACACTTTAATTTGTAGAGTTTATTATGTTTTATTTCAAAGCCTTTTACTTCTGAGCTTTTGTTAACCTCCTGCACGCCAATTTCTTTGCTTCTTTGTATCAATGTATCCCGTCCCAAGGGATAACCAGACGGAAGTGAATGCCAGCCTGTGACCTGCAAGGGTTAGAACTCCTCTAAGGGGCGTCTGTCTCTTTTATTCGCATTCTTTATTTCTGGATTTATTTTCTTTCCCTGTTGCTTCATACTCCATTCGTCTTTTCATTATGTCCCTTGTTTATGGCTGGTAAACTTCATAACATCCATTTTTACATTTCCTCTACACAAAGCGCGTTTATGCCGAAAGTCGTATGCTGTTAATCTGTGGTCAACAACCCCAGACATTAGGAAAAAGGGCATTAAGAAACCCACGACATATATTTATAGTCATTATTTTTCCCTCAAACAAGATTAATCTATGGTACAGGGTAGATGTGATGCATAACCATTACATATTGAAATTGTAATGGTGTGATAATGATGTGTTCCATTCACATAGCTTTCTCTACATCTCTGCAACAAATTGTTCTTAAAAAGCTTATTCTTCCATTTTTTCATCCTAATCGAGAAAAAATCCCCATATCGCATCCTTGGAAGATATCAAACTTAAATTTTAGGCTGGAATACAATACATTATACATAAAGGACAAGAGAAAGTAAAATCTGAAAATCTGAATGACAGTACGAGTCGTAAAAGATGTATAGTAGGTTTAATCGTATATCAAAAACTCGCATTTTTCTTTAAATATTTTAGCTTGATGATCAAAATTTACAATTATAGTACTATATACATACCTTTATTTTTATTCAAATATTATCTAACATAAAAGATGTACAGTAGGTTTAATCGTACATCAAGAAACTCATATTTTTGTTGTAATATTTTAGGTTGAATTTCAAAATTTACATATTATAGTACCATATACATATATTTCTTTTTATTCACATGTTACCTAACCTCTTATATTATCAAATCCTTCGTTCCTTTTATGTTAACGTGCACACTTGCTAATAACATTCTTGTTGCACACAGATATTGAATTATATAAATTCACAAGCATTAAATGTTGTTTTATACCTATACTGTTTTCTTTTCATTCAGGTTATTGACACCTTGCTGACTGCCAGAAGTTGTAGGTTATCTTTTTACACTAAAATATCGAAAAAAATTAATTTCATTTAATTTCCCAATTTTTATGAAATTACTGTTTTTTTTATGTATAATATTTTGTGGTAAATATTCCACTTTATTCTTTATGGCTGTCTAAACATTGTATTGGTAAACTCTATAAGTACGGGGCTGAAAATAAGGATGAGTGTAGTTTTTGAAACTTGTAGTAATCTGTAGTTTGAATTCGTATCTAAAGCGTTAGGTGTCCAAAGCATTTTTCAGATTGGTCAAATACTGATACTATGTACACAAGATATTGTAGAGCATTGGTTTATGGTAACCAAACTTTTTGCCAAATCTCAAAGTCAACGTGTACAAAGTTTTTGCCCTGGTTCAAATTGTATAGCATTATCTATTTTTACTTCCTCTAGTACTATGTCCAATGTATAGAGTAAATAAGGAAGTTATTGTATTGTATTCCACCCAAAAATTGATGCTGAGATGTATTTAAGTTCAATATCTTCCAAGGATTGCGACACGAAGATTTTCAACAATATCCTCCACTCCAATTACCTTTTACGTGAAACATTTTTCCAACATTTTTATTTTCTCAAAAATGGCTCTAACGATTTTGATTAAAACGCCATCTGTTTGAGATTTTTTATGACAAAGAAAATGTATATTTTGAATTTTCTGGTACTAGCCTTTGAAGATCTTTTCATTCTGAATAACTTTTGTATGACTCGTTAATTGTAAGAGACAGACAAAACTACTGCATAAAATGTAGAGTTCATTAAAACATATACTTTATTTCACATACTTTTTAGTTGAGCTAATCGTTTCCAGGGTATTCCTTATTATTGTTTTCTATTTTAAACTACTTAAACGTTTCTCAAGCGAATGGTCAGCTTCGTTTATACTCCTGAGAATGCAAAAGAGAACTGAATTTGAATTGTTTCCAAAGCGATAGCATTTAAATGATCAAATTATCGCTTTAGTCAAGTGCTTTCCCTTATTTCCCTTCTACTTACAAGGAGCTAAGCAAAAGACCATTTCTGCTAAAGTTTATCCCAATTTGCATGACGTAAATAAAAGCATAAAAATTGTGTAAGGTAAGTTTGTTTGTGGAACAGCTAGAGAAATTCGTATGGAAGGAATACACATTTTTCAATTCAACCAATTCAAGTTCCATCATGATAAGTCGGCGTATTGCGCCAGTTCTTCTTGATCAAATTAATTTCTAGTTCGCGAAATGGCGAACGGGGAGTCAAATCACTAATAGATGGCACTATAGGAGAAAACTTGCGGACGTGAAGAAGACAAAATGTAGCCCAGGAACCTTTTCTTTCCAGGATGCATTTTTACGTAAACATAAATAATACACGGGACCACGGGTTTTACTTCCCGTCTGAAGGTTTTATCAGGAATTTGCTACATAAGAAGTTTAAAATCTGTAAAGGTGGTTCGTTAAGAGTTTTAAAAAAGTTTCATCTGGATAAGACAAAGTAAGTATTTTGGTTTGGAGTTGAAAATAGCCATAGTTTATCTTTTTCTAGAATTATAAAGATGTTGCTGGTTTTATTAAAATCACGCCAAAAATATTACTTCAGAACATTTTAGTTAAGTGAGGGAAATATGATCATATGAACGACACATAACATCCTCTAAACCCCCTTGGACTAGAAGGCATTGTTGCATCTAAGAAAGAGATTTAAAGAGCGAAAATGCTCTTTGATACTCATATTCATTAAAAACGGGATTGAAATGTGATGATATGAATATATAAAGATACCCCTAGTCGCACAGTTTGGAAATACTATAATAATCCTTGACCATCTGAAAGGCTAGGGCTTTTTAGTGGTAAAAGAACTACCAAAATCGGTTCAGCGGTTTTTTAAGATTACCCAACTTATACAAACACCTACCTTCACATACACAAATGTTATCTCTTTTTAGTATTATTAGGTATGTATTTTACTATATTGTCCAGTCAGATTCTAGGTATTACTTTCTCTAAACGTACTATATGTAAATGTATAGAGAAGGTATTGTATTCCACCCAAAAATTCGATACCGAGATTTCACCAGAAATAGACTTTTCAGGTTCCCTGTATCAAAAAAAAAATTCAGAAAAGAGTCCGTATACGTGTCCGTGTGTCAGTGCATCCGTGAACACATATATCAAAAACGAAAAGTCAGTAAAATACCAAACCTGGTATTTAAGTTTTGTATCTTCCAAGGATGTGACACGAAGATTTTCAAGAAAATCCTTCCACCCCAAACTACTCTTTACATGGAAAAAAGGTTCGAACATTTCGATTTTCTCAAAAATGGATCTAACGATTTTGGTTAAAACTTCTAATATTTAAGATATTTACATGCCAAATAAAATGTATATCTTAAATTTCCTGGGAATAGCCTCTAAAGACCTCTTTATTCTGGATGATTTTTATTCAATTCTGCATAACTGGTAAACCGTAAGAGATAGACAAAAACGTACTACACAAAACATGTAGATTACGACAAAACACACAATTTACGTTATATACATTCTTTTTCGTGGAGCTGATCGTTTTTGAGATATTCGTTGTTATTGGTTTTAGCTTTAAAAAACGTACTTTTCTCATAAAGGAATACGTCAACTCCTGTGCATACAAGCAAAGGAACTTCAGTCAGATAGCAACCAGATTTTGACTATCACTTTATTGCGCTTCTACTTACAAGGAAGCAAGTAATAAGACTATTTCTGCTGATTTTTCTTAATTAGCATGAAGTAAATAGAAGCATACGCTTTTTAGCATTTAATTTGTGTCAGATGCAGAGAAAGTCAGATTCTAGGTCTTTTTGTAAAGCGTTTGGCCGATTATGTTACAAAAATACACACGAAAGGTAATATTTTCGTTACAATTTAGTTTTAAACGATCTGTAATTTAAAATCCGCTATCTCAATAGCTACAAACGGCCTTACAGATGGTTTAATGGAGATACTGGCAGCGCTCTTTATGCGAGGCGTTAATAAAACAGTTAAAACAAATGAAGCGCCAGGTAAGTGTTGGCATGAAGGATACAATTAGTTAAATCCCAACTCAACCTCTCAAACACGTAGCGCTCACCTGAGAGGAAGTTTTTTTGCGTGGGAGAGGGTGAGTATCATTTCAACAGACAGGTATGCAACATCAAAGGGAAAGCGGAGGCGTCCACTTTTAATCTAGTAGAGATTCTCGACAAGCAAATTGCACTTTATGGGAAATAGTTCCAACTTCATTCAGGTCAAACAAGAACATGAAGCAGTACTCAAAATGAAGAAAGTTCAACTGCAGCCGCAACCGGTTGTTTTCAAGCCACAAATATGGTTCAATGTCGGCTTTCAGACCCAAGGCGGTCCACAATGAGTCTGCCGATATACCCAAACTTACCGTATGCCTACAACTACGGCAAGTTTCAAACCTCAACCGAAATGCAATCCAGCTGCAGCTGATGATTTACACAGGACTGTGATGATAACAGCATCCAGTATTTCCCTTTCCTGGATTGATACAAAAAAATCTGATGTGTTATACTCACATGGCTTTCTCTAGCTTTTCTACAAACATTTACATAAGATTCTTCTTCTTTCTGCATCTTGCTAATCGAGATAATCATTAGAGTATTCTTATTACTTAGTTCCTCATAAGTAGGGACAAAATAAGGGAATACACTAGGCTAAACCGATAGTCAAATGTTTTAAAAGCTGTCGTTATGCGATTGTCATGGCAAATCGCTTCTTTGCTTGGCCAGGAGTAGAATAAAATAAAAACGGATACTTACTATTTGAGAAAAATATAAGAACTTCACAACTGAAGCCAATAACAAGGAATATCTCGGAAACGGTTACCACCTAAACAAAAATGTAAAGGATATAAATTGTGTTTTTTGAAGAAATCTACATTTTCTGTGGAGTCAATTTTTGTCTATCTCTTACGGTTTAGCAGTTAAGCAAAATTCATTTAGAATAAAGGGATCTTCAGAGACTGTTCCCAGAATATTCAAAATATACGTTTTATTTTCTATGTAAATATCATTAATATACAGGATTTAAATCAAAATCGTTAAGAGCCAAATTTTCGAAAGTTTTTCCACATAAAAGGTAGTTGGGATGGGGGGATTCTCTTGAAAATCTTCGTGTCGCATCTTTGGAAGATACCAAATCTACATACCAAGTTTGGTATTTAACGGTCTCTTCGTTTTTGAGCTATGTTGTCCACAGACAGAGAGATAGACAGACATATAGACGGACATCTTTCTTAAAATGCCTTTTTTGTATTCAGGGGTTCCTAAAACATGCAATTCCGGTAAAATCTCGCCATCGAATTTTTGGGTGGAATACAATACTTCCTCTATACACTATGTACATAGTGCGTACGTGTAGAGAAAGTAACACATCTGATGTGTTCCATTCACATAACTTTTTCTACATCTCTGCAATAAATTAGTATTAAAAAGCCTATTCTTCTATTTAGCTAATACTAATTGAGAAAAAGTTAACAAGAAGGGTCTTATTACTTGCTTTCTTGTAAGTAGAAGGGAAATAAGGGTGTACCATAGGTTAAATCGATAGTCAAATATTTTAAAAGATGGTTGCTATGTGATTAAAATACCTTTGTTTGTATGGACAGGAGTTGACAAATTTCCGATTGAGAAAAGTACGAGTAAAATCGTTAGATCCATTTTTGTGAAAATAAAAATGTTCGAACTCTTTTCCACATAAAGGGTAGTGTAGGGTAGGGGGATTTTCTTGAGAATCTTCGTGTTGCATCCTTGGAAGATACCAAACTTAAATACCAAGCTTGGTATTTAACGGTGTTTTCGTTTTTTTTTTCACAGACACACACACACACACACACACACACACACACACACACACTCAGAGAGAAACATAAACATACACACGCACACGCATGGATCTTTTTATAAAAATGCTTTTATTTGGATTCAGGGGGAGCCAAAACATGTATTTCCGGTGAAATCTCGATATCGAACTTTTGGGTGCATTATAATATATTCTCTATGCACTAGGTGCATGATACGTGTAGAGAAAGTAAAAATCTGAAAAATTGCATTCGCATGACTTTTTCCTGCCACATTTCCGTAACAAACTAATATTTGTAAGCTTAGTGTTCTATCGACATTATGTTAAATTAGGTAAACACTAGCAAAAGCGGTCTTATTACTTAGTTCCTTATAAGCGTAAGGTAAATAAGGGAATACACTAAGCTTAACCGACATGTTTGAAAATGTGGTTGCTATGGGATTGAAATCCTTTTCTTTTTGTGGACAGGCGTTGACAAGTTCCTGAATGAGAAAAACATTTTAAAACTGAAACCAATAATAAGCAATATTTAGAAAACGGTCAACTCCAGGAAAAAAACTTTATATGACATAAATTCTGTGTTTTATAAAGCTCTCCATAAAACAAAACATATATGAAACAAATGATACTTCACGTTTGAGAAAACAATACAAATAACAAAGTATATCTCAGAAACGGTTAACTGTACAAAAAAAGTTTATGAAAAAGAGTGTGTTTTAACGAGAACTACATTTTTGTGTACCAAGTTTGTTCCTACCTCTTACGGCTTACTAGTTATACAAAAGTCATTCAGAACGAATATGTCTTCACAGGATATTTGTAGAAAGTGTAAGGTGTCCATTCCGTTTTTCGTAATTGTATTTGAAACATTTGGTATTTTAATCAAAAACGTTAGCGGGGTTTTTGAGAACTTAAACATTTTCGAAAATATTTCCATGTAAACGGTAGTTAGGGTTGGGGGATTTTCCTCAAAATCTTCACATCGCATCCTTAGAAATACTGAACTTAAACACCAAGATTAGTGTTTAATCAACTTTTCTTTTTTACTTTCTCTACCCGTACTATGTACATTGTGTATAGAGAAGGTATTGTAATGCACCCAAAAATTCGATACCGAGATTTCATCGGAAATACATGTTTTGGGTCCATCTGAATCCAAAAAAAAGCAGTTTTTTTAAAAAGGTCCATGTGTGTCTGTATGTGAGTCTGTGTGTTTGTATGTCTATCTGTCTGTGGACAGCATGCTCAAAAACGAAAAGACCGTTGAATACCAAACTTGGTAATTAAATTTGATAACTTCCAAGGATGCGACACGAAGATTTTCAAGAAAATTCACCCGAAAATTCGAAAATTTTGATTAAAATTTCATATATTCAAGATATTTACCTAATAAATAAAATGTATAGCTCTAATTTTCTGGGAATATCTTCTGAAGACTACTTTATTCTGGATGAATTTTATGAAATTTTGCATAACTGCTAAACCGTAAGAGATAGACAAAAACTTATCACACAAAAACTGTGGAACACGTTAAAACACACAATTTATGTAATATGCATTCTTTTCGTGGAGTTGATGGTTTTTGAGATATTCCTTGTTATTGGTTTCAGCTTTGAAGAACGTATACTTTTCTCATGCAGGAATTTGTCAACTTCAGTTTTCTCAGCCGGTCTCAAAACATGTATTTACGGCGAAAATTCGGTATTTTAGAGTGGAATACAACACCTTCCCTGTCTATGTACACTGTACATGTGTACTAGAGAAAGTATTAATGTATTTACGCTAAACTATAGGTTCTCAAATGTCGCTTCAAACACTAAAGCGATGTTTTGATATTTCAGATAGAAAGAAAAAATACCATGGTCAAGTGGTCAGCGAGCTGACTCCTCACCCGGAGGTCCCGGGTTCGATTCCCAGCTGAAATGGCTCATTTTTTTAACAAGAAATATTTCATATCCGCCACAGTATGGAAGTAGGTGTGTGTGTGTGTGTGTGTGTGTGTGTGTGTGTGTGTGTGTGTGTGTGTGAGAAAATTAAAACCGATTTAACTCCAAGAAAAGAACCTACAGACAACGAGTTGTTTCTAATGCAAAGTTCCCGATATGACCTTAGATGTTCAAAGGGTCATTGTTAAATGAAACAATAAAAAATGAACCATGCTGTTGGATAAACCATTCCATTTAGTATCTCCAAAAACACAGTGTTCCATAACAAATACAACTATAGTTAACTCATTGTTTCAAAATGCTCCGAGAAGTTAACTGTTGCATTCCGAGATTGTTGTAATTGTTGTTATAATTATATTGTTTTTATCATCATAATCATCATTATGAGCTTATGCATAGGTGATTAGAACCACTAGATTTGTAGAAATGTGTAAATTCAATACAGACCTTTTTTTTAATTTCTCTAGTCCCGTATGTACAATGTACATAGGGATAGAGAAGTATTGCATTCCACCCAAAAATTCGATGTCGAGATTTCACCGGAAATACACCTTTTAAGAGCCCCTGAATCCAAAAAAAGAAAGCATTTTCAGAAACAGCTCCGTGTGTGTGTCTATAGACAGCATAGTTCAAAAATGAAAAGACGGTTAAATACCAAACTTGGTATCTTCCAAGGATATGACACGAAGATTTAAGAAAATCTCCTCACCCCTAACTATCCTTAAATGGAAAAATATACGAACATTTTTTTTTCTTACAATGTTGATTAAAATATCGTATATTAAAGATATTTACCTGACAAAGAATATGTATGTCTTGAATTTTCTGGGTATAGCCCCTGAAGACTACTTTATTTGGATTAATTTTACGGAACTTTGTGTAACTGCTAAACCGTAAGAGATAGACAAAAACCTATCACACAGAAAAAATGTACATGACATTAAAACACACAATTTATGTTATGTACACATTTTTCGTGCAGTTTACCGTTCTTGAGATATTCCTTGTTATTGGTTTCACCTTTAAAAACTTATACTTCTCTCATACAGGAATTTGTCAACTCCAGTATGTATTTTAGCTCATTTAAAAACATAGGTAGGACCGAGTTTAAACCCAGCATCTTGGGCAAATAACCTCATGAGCAACATAGAGCGACTTGCCTAAAACCATCCATAATCCTGGAACTTTAAAATCAGATTTTTACAAGTTTAAGAGCAAATATTCAATACTTAATAAAATACTTAAATAAGTTGAACCAATATTTACTATTTTTTGCGTCTGTAAAGCATGTACTACGGAAAACGCTATAATTCTCATTGCATAATACGCACAAGGAAAATATTTGTATTGAAATATTATACAAAGAAGCACTATTAAGAGCGAAGATTTCATCTTTTACATTTATGGACGTCCGTTCCTTAAACTTCTTCGCTAAATTCTGGTGTAGATTGCTGGATGCTTCCAGGCAATTTCCACCAGAATTTAGCGAAGAAGTTTAAGGCATGGACGTCCATAAATGTAAAAGAGTTATAGTTTGTATACTTAAAGCTTATATTTTTACTTTCTCTACATGAACTGTGTACATAGCGCTTAGAGAAGGTATTGTATTGAACCAAAAAATTCGATACCGAGATTTCACCAGAAATACATGTTTTGGGTCCCTCTGAGTAAAAAAAATAATTTTCTCAAAAATGGCTCTAACGATTTTGGTTATGGTATCGTATATTAAACATATTTACCCGACAAATAAAACGTATATGTTGAATTTTCTGGGAATAGCCCCTTGAAGACTATTTTATTCTGAGGTAAATTTTACGGAATTTTAATACCTGGGAAACGGAGAGAGACAGAAAAAGATTTACTTAACAGAAAATATAGATCACGATAAAACACACAATTTGTGTTATAAACATTTTTTTTTCGTGGAGTGGGTAGCTCTATAGATATTTCTTGTTATTAGTTTCATCTTTAAAAAACATACTTTTCTCATACGGAAATTTGTCAACTCCTGTTCATAAAAACAAAGAAACTTCAGGCGCATAGCAATCGGCTTTTGACTAATACTTTAGCCTATGCTGTTCCCTTATTTCCCTCCTACTTGAATGGAAGCAAATATTAAAAAGAATGTTTCTGCTAATGTTTTCTGGATTAGTATGAGTTAAAAATAAACATAAGCTTTTTAACAATAATTTGTTGCAGAGATGTAGAGAAAGTCTTGTGAAAGGAACACAGATTAATTTTATTTCAATTTTGGTTAAAAATCATTAAACATCAACATCAAATATCAAAGCTTGTAAGTTGCACTGGAAACAGAAGACAGAAGATGGAAAGGAGGAAAATAAAAATCTCCACAGTTAAACGCAGCTAAGTGATGCACTTTCACAAGTTTAGGATTGCGACGTATTTCATAGATGTCAGCTAAGAATAAGGTTAATGTATTATGCAAATGCGGAGCTCTTTAAAGTTTAATAGCTGGAATTTGTGGCACAAATGAGCTAATTAAAGTAGCAATTAAGAATGTAATAGTCCTCTTTCAGAAGTAGGATTCTATTGGGATTAGAATAAACTCCAGCGCCCGTAACATCTTAAACCTCCGTTTCTTCAACTTAAAACACCTATTATCTTTCAAAAGTCACTTCGAAGTTTAAAGCTTGTAATCTTACAATATTCTAGATAGGAGGAACGTAAAATCACAAATAGAGACTAGGTGCAATGTCAACACGTACTAAGTAAGTACATAGTACCAAGAGAAAGTATTGTATTCCACCCAAAAATTCGAAACAAGATTTCGCCGGAAATAATCGTTTTGAGGTCCCCTGAGACCAAAAACAGCGTTTTTAGAAAAAGGTTCGTGTTTGTGATTGTTTTTTCTGTGTTGTGTGTACACATATTAGTTATGATAGTTTAGAGAAACGAAGATTATTAATTAAGAAGGGATAATTAAATACAATTCTTCAGAATTTTGGAATAAAATTATATATATACACACACACTTGACATTGTTTTTTCACACAAGCCGTGTATAGGACAGGAGTTGAATAGTTAGAGTCAGACCGAAAAATCATGTTACCATGATAGCTCAGTAGTAGAGCAACCCGCAAGAGACCGGGAGATACGTGGTTCAAATCCCAGTTATGGCATTGAATTTTTCAGCCTGACTCTACCTATCCAACTCCTATTTGTGTACTTTATACGATAAAAACGAGAACTTATAAAATGCCAACAATAGCTTTATGATGATTTTTGTTATACTCATGTAATATAGCAACATAATTTTCCTTAATTGCTTCTCACTATAAACGAAACGTTTGTTCAATTCCAATTTGATAGTTAAGTATCTTTCAAGGGTTTAGATTTTTAGGAAAAGTCTTTACACGAAAGACTTAAAAATTTTCGATTTAATGAATTTGATTAAAATACTGTATATTAAAGATATTTACGTGGCAAATAAAATGTATATCATGAATTTGCTGGGATTAGCCTCTGAAGTCCTCTTCATTTTTTTTTTTGGTAGTGTTTAACGCCCGCTTTAACTACTAATGACACCGCAGGCGGTGGTACATGAATGATGGAGCACCGGTGGAATGCGATGGCGGGGGAAACCGGAGTACCCGGAGAAAACCCGCCCAAGCGCCGCTTTGTCCACCACAAATCTCACATGCGGTCGCTTGGGATCGAACCCCGGCCGTCTAGGTGAGAGACTAGTGGACTAACCACTCGGCCACGGCGCGGCCTCCTCTTCATTCTGATGACTTTTGCATAACTGGTAACCCATAAGAGATAGACAAAAAGTTAGTACACAAAATTGTACAGCTCGTTGAAACTCACAATGTACGATATGGAGTTAACAATTTCAGAGATATTCCTTGTTATTGGTTTGCATTTTAAAATGCTTAAAATTTTCTCATACGGGAACTTGTCAAATCCTTGCCATACAAAGAAGACAAATTTCAACCACATAGCAATCTGCTTTTAAAAGATTTCACTATCATTGCTCAGTTATTTCCCTTCTACTAAGTATAAGACCACTAAGATTAATGTTAATCTCAATTAGCATGAAGTAGATAGATGAATAAGCTTTTTGGGGTGAATTTGTTACAGAGATGTAGAGAAAGTCAAGTTAATGGAACATATCAATGTTTTTCTTTTGTAGGTATATAGAATACTGATCATTTTAATTTAAATATAGCCATTGAAGTTTTCGAATGCAAAGGTTGTTAAACTGTGAATGTAATATAATATTAATGCTACATTATTTTATTTAAAATTCAGTTTTATGTGGTTTTACCTACCCTATCACTTGAAATTAGTATTATCCACACTCATTTTTAGTTTTAAATTCCACAGCAAATACGCTTTGAGGTCTTTTAATCGCCGGTACGGGCGTGTGCGGATGGTCTTTCAAAGCTAAGACGGACAGAAGTAAAGAATTCTCTCCCAGAATATCTCTACGTGGAAATGTAAATTTTGATTAAATGTAATATGCTTGAAAATAGACATAGGAAATAGAACCTATTCCATTTATTTCATGGAGTTTTCTTTATAAAGAAATGTATATTGACTTTTACTACAAAAAAAACAAAAAAAAAAAACATAGAACTTATTACGATACTCGATATGTCAGATGTTTTCGAAATACTCCATTTTGCAAGTTTACAGTTTCCTTGCTTGAACTTTTTGGTTTTTTTTTCCTTCCTTCCTTCCTTTTCGTCCCCACCTTATCTTTTCTTTCTTTTTTTCCATTGGCAAGACCTAGTTACCAAGACTAAACATTTGAAAGTTGTTTTCACATGTAGATTAGTAGATTTCACGGAGTGCATTTGGCACCTCAACCTCTACCCCTTTCGGGGCACCCCCGGAGGAAGGCTGAGGCGAGAGGAGACACATGCGGCCGACCCATGGAGTATTTACATAGCAGATGGCAGGGCCCTATCATTTTCAGATTGAAAGTCTTCACGGCGGCTAGTATAACTGGTTACTCCCCCTCCCCCCTTAGGGCTTATACATCCCGTTGGGGATTATACCAAGTTTGGTATTTTATCAACTTTTGCACACAAACACACGAACCTTCTTTTGAAAATTATTTTTTTGGATACAGGGGATCCTAAATCGTCCATTTCCGGTGAAATCTCGGTGTCGATTTTTTGGGTGGAATGCAATACCGACTCTATATACTCTATGTACATAGTACGTGTAGAGAAAGTAAAAAAGACCGCCGCGTCGGAGGACGCAGTTGACTAGAGAGCTGCCTTTTTTCCCTGCCTTGCAGCGGGCCGCGATATGCAAAACCACGACCTCCCGAATGAGAGTAACACGAACTGGATTCACACATTAAGTAAGCACTTCTTCCTTAATTTGAAGTATTTATAAGGAAAAATATATCGTGAATAACGCAAGAAGAATAACTCTCTGTGTCAAAACTACAGCAATTCATTGGAGATGAAAATTGTTTAAATGTATCAATGCCACCACACGTTATTTCCCCCCAAAGATGAGCATTTTACAAGCACCTTCATTTCTGAAATTAACGGCTGGAAAAACGTGGTTAAGCTGTACGAGGGAGAGCGGATACTTGAACAGTTTCGGTAACTAACAAGGGAGATGGATGATTTTTAATGGTGTTTTCCGCCTCGCCCAGCCGCATGGTCAAAGCAACAATGGTGTAGCCTGCCTGGCGAGCTGGGATCGATAGGTGGCCACGCACCCAGCACAGCCAGCCTGGCCAACATAAACGTATTACACGCTAAACTTGGAGAGGGAGCCAGGGCCTCGCAATGTAATTACCAATTGTTAAACGGCTTAAGGGCTTTTCATAAAACCAATAAAAATACCATTTGTGTTGCTGTCACCATTATACTCGGAAAATTAGATGTCTCCAACAGCAGCGCCACATACGGGTTTCATTGAATTTAACTTTCTGGAACATTTTAAACCTGCTGATCTTGGTTGCTCCTACTCTTTGGGACAGTTACCTTTCGGTGTTCAGATTTTGGGACACTAATTAAAGACTTGAGTGCAGCATTAGGCATCAAAATTAATAACAATAGCTTCTTCATATAACTATTTGTTAAGTAGTTATATGCATATGAATATACAGAATTCCATTACAATTAATAAATAAGAACAAAGCATACTTACTTCTTATCATTACTTTTTACTTTCTCTACACGTACTATTTACCTATGTATAGAGAAGGTATTGTATTGCCCCCAAAAATTCGATACAGAGATTTCACCGGAAATACATATTTTGGATCCCCCTGAATAAAAAAAAAAGCATTTTAGAAAAAGATCCGTGTGTGGGCAGCATAGCTCAAAAACGAAAATACCGTTTCATACCAGCTTTTTATTTCAGTTTGGTATCTTCCAAGGATACGACACGAATATTACTACCCTTTACATGGAAAAAAATCGAAAATTTTGATTTTCTCAAAAATGGCTCTAACGATTTTTATTAAAATCTCTTATATTTAAAGTATATACATACTAAATACAATTTTTTAATTTTCTGGGAATAGCCTCTAAAAATCTCCTTTTATTCTGGATGATTTTATTGAATTTTACATAACTGTTAAACTGTAAGAGATGCATAAAACTTAATACACAAAAATGAAGATCATGATAAAACACATAATGTATGTCATACACTTTTTTTCGTGGAATTGGTCGTTTTTGAGATATTCCTTGTCATTGGTTTCAGCTTTAAAAACTTATACTTTTATCATACAGGAATTTGTTAAATCCTGTCCATACAAACAAAGGCACTTCAGTCACATAGTCACCAGTTTTTGACTATCACTTTAACCTATGGTACTCCCTTATTTCGCTTCTACTTACAAGGAATTAAGCAATAAGACTATTTCAGCTAATTTTTATCAATTAACATAAAGTAAATAGAAGCATAAGCGTTTTAACAATAATTTGTTGCAGAGATGTAGAGAAAGTCAGGTGAATGGAACGCATCAGAATTTTTTTTTTTAAGAATAAGGTGTCGGAGTCTTGTCGGGACTACGGCGCTGTAATCCTTTTTCCACTTTTGTTTTTCCTTTTTTTCCATTTTCCTAACATTTCCTCTGTTTTTCCTATTTGATTACAGTTTTACTTTTTGCTTCTAATGCACACACATATACACATTTACGAACAGGCAAACACCATGCCCAAGGAGGACTCAAACACACGATCCCCTGCGCCACGAAGCATCAAAGTGAGGCACTTTAGCGAGCATGGGGACCGGATTTACCGAATAAAACATAGATTCATGCAGACATTAAACAGGACATTGAATGCACTCATTAATAACTCAAATAATAATCTCACATAATAAAGGTGTTGAAGTTTTCAAAACATTCCTGTGATGGTGATACAGAATACTACTTTAAGTGTAAGTACATGAAAATGCTATCAGACAGCAGAATCTAAATTTGATTGTCTTTCACTTGCACAATTTCTACAACTAGTACGAGATACTCAGCACTAAATACTTCCTTACACTTTTTGCAAAGGATATTACATAATTCATCTTATTATCACGTCGAAATTCATTATAATGCATTTGCTTCTTACTTAATCTTATAATAAATAAATATATTAATACATCAGACTATCAGGTCAAAATAGTCTACGGTGTCTTTAATTTTCAATTCCTCGTAAGTGGTTAACCTGGATAATATTCTCGATGATTCATATATCAGAGTTATTTTATATATATATATATGTGTGTGTGTGTGTGTGTGTGCCAATTACTATTTATTTTGTGCATGATTTGACAAATTCCATCATAATTTTTAAGGAATTTTCGTATATTGTTACGTTCCACCATATTTTATTTCGAATGCAATTTGTCAATCAAGTGCAAGAGGAGAGGTAGAAACATAATGTTTGAAAAGGGTGAAGATTTTAGAGCCAAAGTAAATCTTTCTGTTACTTTATGAGAAACGTATTCTGCTTCCAAGTGTATCTTACCACTTATTTAGCACTTCAACAAAACTCCTAGCTTTATGTGATCCAGAAATCAAGAACTGAATGCTATAAGATCTATAGTTTTTGAGCGCGAGACAGTTGGAAATTAAATTAAATGGAGTTTTATTTATGGACGCTCTTTAACTGCTGTGGTTCTCAGCGTCCCATTCTAGACTGGGTGTGAAAGACCGCTTAATTTTGCTCGGAGGCCTCTTTTTATCAGGCTTGAGGTTATTTTACACGAGGTAAATCTACGACACGGGACCAACGGCTTTACTTCCATTCCGAAGGAAGCCATGCTAAAGATTTTTTACATCCGCAAAAAACATTCGTCCTCCGCTGGGTTTGAACCCGCAACCTTGGGTATATGAAGTTAGCATGGTAACCATTACACCATGGATGCTGACGATACATGTTCTTTTGTAAGGATGTGGTTTATAAGTGAAATTGAACATTATTTTAAAACATAAAAATATGGATATTATTAAACAGAGAGAAAGAGTTATGTTTACTTTTTCTGCAATCTACATATAAATACGTTAAATACCAAACTTGGTGTGTAAGTTTGCTATCTCCCAAGGTTGAAACACGAATATTATCTAGAAAATCCCCCACTCCAAACTAAACTTTTGTGGAAAATTTTAATTTTGTCAAAAATGTCACTAACGATTTTGATAAAAATACCGTATGTTGACGATAAATGAAACATATACCTTGAACTTCCCGGGAATAGTCATGAAGCCTTCTTCATTCTGAATGTCTCTAGCAGCACTGGTAAACCGTGAAAGGTAGACAACTTTTACTACACAAAAAGTAGATCTCGTTTAACGACACAATTTATATCCTAACATTTTTGTTGTAGAGCTATCCATTTCTGATAAAATTCGTTGTTATTTGTTTCAATTTTAAAATAATTTTTCTTTTCTCAAACAGGAAGTCGTCCACGTTTCTTTTGTTTTACTACTGGACATGCAAAGAGAATCGAATTCCAATTACAATCACACAGCAATTGCTTTCAAGGGATTTGACTCTCGTTTTACCCTAGTGTATTCCCTTGGTCATGTTTCCACTTATAAGGAATCAAGTAATAAGATCATTCTACTTATGTTTATCTCCATTAGTATGAAGTAAAAAGAAAAATAATATTTTTAAGAAGTTTGTTTGCAGAGCAGGTGGGGAAAGTCATGTGAATGGAACATATCAGTTTTTTCTCTTTCTTATTCATTTTAAGCGCTTATGATGCATATGAATGGTACCATAAACCAGTCGATAGGGCATTCACATTGTCTTGTTTGCTACATATGTATTATAATATTCAAATAAAGCGTAACACTTTTATTGATGTGCCTCTTCACCTTATATTTTTGCTATTAAGATTTCAAATTTAGCAATAACATATGTTTAGTCTTGGCAGAGCTTTCCGTACAACGGAGAGAAAGAATCTGATATGTTGCATTCAGAGGAATTCCCTACAAACTATTGTTACAAAAGATTATTCTTTTATCTTTATCGAGCTGATAGAGATAAAAAGTAGCAAAAAAGTGTCTTACTACTTGCTCCTCTTAAGAAGAAGGGAAATAGGAGTACACTAGGCTAAGGGATAGTAAAATCTTTTAATGTCTGTCGCTATGTGAAACAACAGAAATTCAGTTCTCTTTTGCATTCCCGGAAGTAAAGCAACAGAGATATGAAACGAAAGTTGATTTTCCTCTTTATAAAAGTTTAAGAGTTTAAAATTGAAACCAATAACAAGGAGTATCTCTGATACAGTTAAGGCAACAACAAAAAAAAAAATGATATAAATCGTGTGTTTTACCACATCTTTGTGTAGTAAATTTTTACGAATTTTACGAATTACGAAGAGATCTTTAGAGGATCAGAAAAGTTAAGACGTACATTTCGTATACCGTGAACATATCTTAAACACATGGTATTTTAATCAAAATTATATTAGTGTTGGGAAGATTTTCCTGAAAGTCTACGTGACGCATTCTTGGAAGACACTGAACCTAATGCCAAGTTCGGTATTTAAGCGACTTTCCTTATTTGAGTTATCTTGTTCAAAGATATACGGACACAACACACATACACACACATATTCGCGCATGCGAATCTTTTTCTAATTAATGCAGGCGATCCTTAAAAGTTTATTTCTAGTCAAATTTCGGTATCGAATTTGATTGTCGCTTTAGCCTGGTGTGTTTTATTTTTACTTTTTCTACGCATACTATGCAAATAACAGTCAGGAAAATATTATTTTTCACCCAAAAATTCAATGGAAATATTTGTTTTGGGGTCCTCTAAATCCATAATAAACATTTTTAGATAAACGTCTGTGAGTGTATGTGTGTGTATCTGTGGACAGCATAGTTCAAAACCAAAAGCGTATTAAATACCAAATTTGGTTCTTTTGGTTTAGTAACACCCACAAATTACGCTTTATATTGCAAATGTTTGAAAAATGTTGTGCTTCTCAAGAATAGCTCTAAAGATTTTAAATTAATTTATTATAATTTACATATAATAAAATGTATATTTTGAATGTTCTAGGAATAGCCTCTGAAGACCACCTCATTCTGGATGAATTGCGGTAATTGTAAGAGATAGAAAAATATCGTACTGAATAAAAATCTAGATGTCACCAAAACGCACAATTTGTGTCATAATAATTTTGTGAAGAGTTAATTGTTTCCGAGATATTCCTTATTATTTTATTTATTTATTTATTAAGCTTGATGTCCTTTAACCTGGTTGGTTATTTTGGATGATGAATGAATTTGAGAGATGATCAAATAATCTTGGGGTTCATGGAACTTAAGATTACTAAACATTCGACTTCTCAGAATAAGGGACAACCCCGAAAAAAACCTTATCCCTAAGCGGGCCTCATTATTTGTTTAAAGTTTATGCTAACAGATCATCTTTCGAGCCTATTTTCAATTGTTTCACATAGCGACCAGATTTTTAAAATATATGAGTATCGTTTGTGTATATTATCTTATTTCTGTTTCTACTGAAAAAGAACTACTGGTATTATAACCATTTCTGCTAATGATTATCTCGATTGCCATTAACTAGATAAAGGAATAATATTTTGTGACAGTTTGCAGAGAAAGTGATGTGAATGTAACACACATTTCCCCCCTTCTACTTATAAAGAACTAAATAGTAATACCACTTCTGGTACTTTTATCTTTTATGTCTCTATGTAGATAAGAAGAACAATTTGTAGGAATGGTTTGTTTTTAGAATAATTAGGGAAAGTCATGTGCATGTAATACATCGGATATCTTTTTACTCCTGATCATATAAAGAGAACGGAATTTCCAGTCATCATTTAGCGACTAGCTCTTTAAATATTTGAATATCGCTTTGGCATAGTGCATTTCCTTTTGCTATTGGTTCAATAGCATGGAGTGCGCATGGAAAAACACGCTTAGAAATAAGTTGTTGCACAATAGATAAAACATGTGTGAATGGAACAAATCCACATTTTCTTTGTCCAGCACGTATTTGCAATGTATAGAGGTAGAGAAGGTGTTGTATTCCACCCAAAAGTCTATACCATCATTTCACAGGATATATATTGTTCAGAGGACTCCTTAATAAAAAAAGTCTGAAGTGTTCTATTCACATGCCTTTCTCTACATCTCTGTAACAAATTATTGCTTCTATACACTTCATGCTAATCGAGATAAACACTTCCAGAAAGGAGCTTATTACTTAGTTCCTTATAAGTAGAAGGGAAATAAGGGAATACATTAGGATAAACCGACAGTCACATGTTTTAAGATGTGATTGCTAAGGTATAGAAATACATTTTCTCTTCGTGGCCAGGAGTTCATGTATGAAAAAAATTTAAGTATTTTAAAACTGAAACCAATAACAAGCTATATCTCGAAAACGGCCAACTCCAGGAAAAAAGGATATGGCATAAATAGTGTGTTTTAAAGAGATCTACATTTTTTGTGTTGCAAGTTTTTGTGTATCTCTTACGGCCTATTAGCTACGTAACATTCAAAAAATGTTTCATCCAGAATAAAGAAGTCTTTAAAAGCTATTTCCAGAAAATTCAGACATACATTTTATTTTTCATGTAAACATATTAAATATAAGAGGTTTTAATCAAAATCGTAAGAGCCATTTTTAAGAAAACCAAAATGTTCTGATTTTTTTCCATGTAAAAGAGAAGTTGGGGGTGGGGATTTTCTTGAAAATCTTCGTGTCGCATCCTTAGGAGATATTAAACTTAAATATCAAGTTTGGTATTTAACGGACTTTTTGTTTTTGAGCTATCCGACCTACAGACACCCAGGCGCGCGCGCACACGCGCACGCACACGCACACGCACACACACATATATACAGACTTACACAGACAGCCAGACAGATATGCTCATGGACCATTTTCTAAAAATGATTTTTTTTTATTCAGGGAGTGCCAAAACATGTATTTCTGGTGAAATGTCGGTATCAAATTTTTGGGTGCAATACAATATTTTCTCTATAAGCTACGTACATAATACGTGAAGTGAAAGTAAAAAAATCTGATGTTCCATCCACATGAACTACATCTCTGTGACAAATTATTGCTAAAAAGCTTATTCTTCTATCTACTTCATGATAATCGAGATAAACATTACAGAAATTGTCTTTATTACTTGGTTCCTTATAAGTAGAAGTGAAAAAAGATAATGTATTCCTTTCACATGCTTTCCTCTAGATGTTTAGCAAGCAAATATTTTATTCAAAAGATTAATCTTTTAACTACCTCATGCTATCAAAATAAACATAATCAGAATTAGTCTTATTACTTGCTTTCTTTAACTAGAAGGGAAATAAATTGCACGGTCTAAAGCGATATTCTCGTGCTTTAAAAGCCGGACGCTATGTGAAACAATTGTAATTCTATCTCTTTGCTTGTCAAGAATAAACATACGAGAAACGAAAGATGTCTTTGATAAACATTTAAATGATTTAAACTGAAACTAATAATCCATAATACATCGAAAACGGGAACTCTAAATATATATTACCTAAAGTGTGGGCTTTAATGAGATCTACACTTTTGTGAAATAAGTTTTTGTATATCTCTTACGGTTTGGCAGTAATACAAAGGTCATAGAAAATGAAGACGTTTTCAGAGGCTATTCCCAGAAAATTCAAGATATACTCTCATTTGTCGTAAAAATATCTTAACACAAGATATTTTACTCAAAATCGTTAGAGCCATTTCGGAGAAAATCAAAATTTTCGAAAAATCTTACGTATAAAGCGTAGTTTGGGGTGTGGGGGATTTTCTTGAAAATCTTTGTGTCGCATCCTTGGAAGATAGTCAACTTATATACCAGATTTGGTATTTAACCGACTTTTAGCTTTCGAGCTATGCTTCCCACAGATACACACAGATACACAGGAACGTTTTTCTAAAAATTATTTTTTTAATCAGGGGGTCTCAAAACATATATTTCCGGTGAAATTTTGGTATCGAAGTTTTGGGTGCAATACAGTATATTCTCTATGCACTATGTACGTGTAGACAAAGTAAAAAGAATTTTCAGAGAAAGGTCGTCTGTGCTGTGGACAGCAAAATTTAAATACAAAAAGTCCGTGAAATATCAAGCATGGTAGCCTCCAAGGATGTGACACGAAGATATTAAAGAAAATGCCTTCACCCCAAACTACCATTTACATGGAACAATTTTCGAAATTTTTACTCTCTAAAAATGGCTCTAATGATTTGTATTAAAGTAAAGCTATTTATATTGCAAATAAAGTGTATATCCTGAATTTCTTGGGAATAGCTTTGGGAATAGTCCTCATCATTCCGAATGATTTTTGCATAAATGGTAAACCGTAAGAGATTGACAACACGTACTAGAAAAAAATGCACATCTCGTTAAAATAAATAATTTATGCCAATTAAAGTTTTTTATAAAATACTAACCATTTCAGAAATATTCCTAGTTTTTTATTTTACTTTTAAAGGGGAAGTCTTCAACCGTTTCATCTCTCTCTCTTTCTCTCTCTCTCTCTCTTTCTCTTTCTCTTTCTTTACTCCTGGCCATGGAAAGATCCTAATTTCAATGTTAGTCCCATAGATTTGACTATCTCATTAACCCAATATATGCCCTTATTTCCATTCTGCTTACAAGTAAGTAATGAGTCATTTCTGCTAAAGTTTATCTCGATTAACATGATGTACATGAAAAAATCTAATGTGCTCCATTAACATGACTTCCTCTACATCTTTGTAACAAATTATTGTTAATAAGCTTATTCTTCTATCTATTTAATTGTAAAACATTAGCAGAAACGATCTATCCTAGTTCGTTATAAGTAGAAGGGAAATAAGGGAATACACATGTTAAATATTATAATGTGATTGCTATAGGATTGATTTCCGTGCGATAGCGTGTCCAAGCGTTGACAAGTTCCGGTATCAGAAAATTTTAAGTTTTTTAAAACTGAAATTAATATCTAGGAATAAACACTCCAACACCACGAAATGATCGTATTGGACATAAATTTATCGAAATGCACATATTTTGTGTAGTGGGTTTTTGTCTGTCTCTTGCAGTTTACAGTTATGCACAATTCATCCGAAATAAACATGTCTCCAGAGGTTATGCCCAGAAAACTGAAAATAAACGTTTTATTTGCCATGTAAATCTCTTAAATATAAGAGATTTTAATCAAAATGGTTAGACCCATTTTCAAGAAAATAAAAATGTTCTAAATTTATTCCATGTAAAGGGTAGTTGGGGCTGGAGGGATTTTCTTGAAAATTTTCGTGTCGCATCCCTAGAAAATATCAAACTTGAACACCAACTTTTGGTATTTAACGGTTTTTTCATTTTTGAGCTATACTGTCCACAGATACACACACACACACACACACACACACACACACACACACAGAAATACAGAAAAACACGCACGCAAGTGTTTTTTTAGGATTTAGGGGGTCTCGAAACATGTATTTCCGTTGAAATTTCGGTATCGAATTTGTAAGTACAATACAATACTTTCTCTATGCATTAGAGTAGGGGAAGTAAAAAATAGTTTGACAAACATGTGGTATATAATATGATACGTATTACAGGAACACCTGGTATTGCATTGCACAGCATATGGCTCTTTTTTAACCGACGATAGCTAATTGCAGAGCATGCTTTTGGTGTTCAGATAAACACCATCAATGCTGTCCACACATTAGTGCAGCACCAATACAATGCTGTACACACATAAGCGTCCTACTCGGTGTTTCTACTCCTATGATGTATCAGTATTCCACAAGATGTCAGCTATGATTGCGGTATTGTAATGCAGAAGGGAGCATTACAGTGAATGGACGCTATACTGAACAATAGCTCGCATAATAAACTTGGAACAGAGAATACTCAACTCAGTCACAGTTTGTTTGGTGTTTGAAGCTTAACGTTTTGTAAAGTTGAATATGGATTATCTACGATTATACTGTTTGCGATAAGGTATGAGGGCGGTTCAATCAGTTCCCGTATTTCAAAATAGATGGTGCTGCTAAGGAAGGGTGTTATCGAGTACTGTCATTTGTTACACGTTATCGAAACAAATTGGTGCTAATTAATAGGTTAACTTGAATTTGGCAGGTATTTCAGTTAGTCAAACTACTTTTGTAAAAATGAAAAAAATCTTATGTGCTACAATCACATGACTTTCTCTACATCTCTGTAACAAATTATTGTTAATATGCTTATTCTTCTATTTTATGCTAAAACATTAGCAGCAAGATCTTATTAACTTAGTTCCTTTATAAGCAGGAGGGAAATGAGGCTACTAATTAACTCGAAAGTCAAATGTTTTAAAATGTGGTTACTATGGAATTGAAATGCGTTTCTTTGCGTGACCAGGAGTTGACAAGTTCCCACATGAGAAAAATTTAAGTATTTTAAAACTGAAATCAATAATAAGGAATATCTCGAAAACGGCCAAATCTACGAAAAAAATGTATATGACATAAATTACGTGTTATATCGTGATCTAGATTTTTTGTGCAGTACGTTTTTGTCTATATCTTACGGTTTACCAGTTATGCAAAAGTCAATAAAAATTATCCAGAATAAACAAGCTATTCCCAGAAAACTCAATGTATACATTTTATTTGGCATGCTAATATCTTAAATTAAGAGCTTTTAATCAAAATCGTTAAGAGACTTTTTTGAGAAATTCAAAATGTTTAAAAAGTTGGTATTTAACAGGTTTTTCGTTTTTGAGTTATGCTATCTACAGACACACTCGGACCTTTTTCCAAAAATGCTTTTTTTGGATTTAGGGGTACCCAAAACCGTGTATTTCCGGTGAAATCTCGGTATAGAATTTTTGAGTGCAATTACAATATCTTATCTATAGACTATGTACATAGTACGTGTAGAGAAAATAAAAATATCATTGAGCAATTAACTTTTTACTTTTGGGCAGGAAAGCTTGCGATAGGTAAAAGCGACACTGCATGCTAGTTATTGGTACCTTTTCTCTGACAACAATTATATATTGGTTCCATGATTTCAATCGTGGTCGATCATCCGTTTTTGATGAGGCAGACCTGGTTATTGAGAAAACCATTGAAAAAGTCCCGTTATTCTCATTGATCTCGTGAAGTGGTCGAGTGTATAGGCGTGTCGGGTCGAATGATAATTCATAATTTGCATAACTTTGAAATGAAAAAGTTGTTGGCTCACAATTGACCACAAGCAGGTGCAGGTTTCAAATTCAAAGTTGTGTTTGGAACTATTTAAACAAAATTCGAAGGACCTTTTGCGTCAAGTTGTCGCCGTCGACAATTCATCATTATACTCCGGAAACCAGGCAATAATCAAAACAATGAGTTGCTTTCTTCGAATCTTCTCCAAAGAGATCAAAGACGGTCACATCGGCCAGAAAAGTGATGGCGACAATTTTTTTTGGGGGGATTTTTGGAAAATTATGTGTGAACAGTACTAAGTCAGTTATGAATTTCTGCCGCTCCCTGTTGTTCCTAAATATAAAGACATTAATCGCGGGATAAAATTAGGTCAAATAAGAAAATCATCATAGAGACAGAGCAATATTTTGCAGAGATTGACAATTCCTGTTTTGGGAAGGTTTAAAAATGTGCGGAACCTTTAGAGAAGTGTATAACATTAAAATGGAATTATACTGAGAAATAATCTATTTTAAAAAATCTGATATGTTCCATTCACTGACTTTCTCTACCTCTTTTGCAAACAGTCTATTCTTAAAAATGTTTTTTTTCTACATAATGCTAATCAATATAAACATTAGCAGAATTGGTCTATTTGCTTCCTTCTAAGCAAAAGGGAAATAAGGGAATACACTAGGCTAAAGCGATTGTCAAATCTATTAAAAGCTGGTTGTTATGTGAACAACTGAAGTTTGGTTCGCTTTGCATTACCAGTGGTAAAACAAAAGAGAAGAAAGGAAAGATGATCTGATTTGAATAAAGTTATATAGTTTAAATTCGAAACTAATTTTATTATAAGGAATATCAAGGAAACGGTCAACTCCACCATAAAAACGTATAGGATTTGAATTGTGTGTTTTCACGAGATGTGCATTTCTGTGCAGTAACAATACCAGCTCTGATTGCCTCCGTGCACGAGTGGTCAGCGAGCTGACTTCTCACCCGAAGCTCCGGGTTTGATTCCCGACTGGGGCGGGGAATTTTTCTTTAGCCAGAATTATTCCCTATCCCCCACAGAGTCTTGAAGTATGTAAATGAGATTGAATGTGTGTGTGTTTGAGAAAAATAAAATGATTTAAAACAAACGTAAAAGAACCTACAGACAATGAGTTGTTTCAAGTGCAAAGCCCCGAATATGACCTTAGATGTTAAAGGGGTTTATATATATATATATGAAAAAAAAAACTTACCAGCACTGCAAATTTTACAAAATTAATCCTCAGAAGCTATTACCAGAAAATTCAAGATATACATTTTATCTGTGACGTAAATGTCTTTAATACATGACATTTTAATCAAAATCGTTAGAGCCATTTTTGAGAAAAGCAAAGTTTTCAAAAATATTTCCATGTAAAGGTTAGTTTAGGGGCAGAAACTTCTTGAAAATCTTCTTGTCGCATCCTTAAAACACACCAAACTTAAATACCAAGTTTAATATTTAACGGTCTTTTAGATTTTGAGCTATATTGTCCACACACACACACACACACACACACACACTCATTTTTTTAACATAGCTTTTCTGGGACTCAGGGCTAAAACGTGCATTTCCGGTGAAATCTCGGCATGTTATTTTGGATGGAGCAGCTATACTGTAGAGAAAGTACCGGTAGAGAAAGTAACACGGGCATTTATCGAATCGTCCTCGGACACTGCAAATGAACTATAAACTATTAGCTGTTACTCGATTGTTAGCCTGCTTGAATGCCCAAAGTAATTCAATATTGTGTTGAATTAATTTCAGAATCCACGGAACTCGCTAATCTCCACACCAAACACAGAACTGGTATTATTTCTGGAGCAAGTTTTCTTCAATTAGATGTGATGTAATAAAGTTGTCCTTCCCGACAAGATGCTTATAGTACAACACACAAGTTAAACATAATGGAATTTATTAAAGACATTGTGTTACTAAAAACATCGACGCTTAACATCATGCCTCGAAAGCGCCTTTTGTTCGTGACAATTCAACTAAAATATTAAAACGTCAATGGAATGGCCGAGATTATGCGACTTCAACCAATCGCGGTCATTTGACTGGAGCGATATTGTCGAAAAGTCTAACCGCAGCTGATGTTCATTCCTTTGAAATCTTGTCGCGCCTGACGTTCGTTTGATCTCCTGTCTTGGTTATTGGTAATAAAGTTTCAATCCAGATAACCAACCTTCACTTTTAATAACTGTCAGTTCCACAATTGTACTTTCAATTAATACCATTTACAATGCCTATTTAAAGTGTTATCCAGTTCATAGTGTACTTATTTAAAAAAAAAGGAGTGAAATAACCATTATTTTTATGATATCAGTGCAATGCCCTCCAATAAAATAACCTTTGTTTCCATTTCATGTATGAGTTATTAAAACCTAAAATAAAAATTATTGCTCCCTATTTCTCTGTTGCTATCGATATTCGTAAATTGGGTGTGTACACAATCGGCCATAACATAATTCAGAAGGCAGTGAATAAAGAAGGAAAAAAAAATCAAAAAAACATTGGGTAATAAACATGGACGAATTCGAAAATAACATGACAACTAATGTAAGTATCATAACCATAATCATAATATGATAAAATCTCCCTTCTTATATATTATAAATTATTAATAGTCTATTTTGCTGAATTGACTTTCAAATACAACTCCTGTTTTCATCTCCTAGAACAATTCACTCCCTTTGCTTCGCTCCGGTCGTAAATTATCGACAAGATGAAAACACATATAATATTACTTATGATAAGATATCACTGGGTTATTTTTCCTCGTAAAATTATGTTTATTTTTTATTTCTCAATTTTTTATTATTGTTTCATTTATATCGGATCATATCGGGGGCTTTGCATTAGAAACAACTTGTCTGTAGGTCCTTTATATTGGGTTTAAATCAATTTTGCCCTTAAACACACACACACTCACACACACACATTCACTCTCGCATACATACTGCCAGACTTTGTGGGGGGTAGGGAATAATTCTCATTAAAGAAAGATTCCTCAGCTGGGAATCGATCCCTGGACATCCGGGTGAGAAATCAAATCTTTGCTTTTTCTGACACGTACGTAAAAGTAAGAAAGCTGTTACATTTCCCCAAAAATGATACCCATATTTCACCGGAAACACAGGTTTTGACCTCCCTGAATAAAAAAATCGTTTTTAGAAAAAGATCCTCGCAAGCGTGTATGTATGTGTGTGTGTATATATATACACAACATAAATAAAAAACGAAACATCAGGTAAGTAGGTACTAAACTTGGTATTTCCGTTTGCTGTCTTCCATAGTTGCGACACGACGGTTTTCATAAAAATCTCTTCACCCCTTACATTGAAAGTTTTTCGATATTTTTTTCTCAAAATGAATGTAATAGTTTTAATTAAAACCCCACAAAATAAATATATTTACGTAAGAAATAAAGTATATATTTACTGGGCCTATAACTCAACCGGTAAAGCACGCCCCTAACGCCTGGGGATGAAAGTTTGTTTACTTTTCATATCGCAGTTGTTGACAACAATATTCGTGGTTTACTTTTTGAACTTTAGGTTAGCTTACTGTTGGGTTTTCTCTCGCTCATTCACACTGCCACATTAAACCCTCATTAAATAAACATTTACAATCCCCAGGCGGGAATCAAACCCAGGATCTACGAATGAGCAGTCAGCTGCTGACCACTGGCCACGGAGGCGGCTCGGTGAGAATTTTTCCCTACAGAAAGAGTCTAGGAGTGTAAATGGGAGCGTGAAGTGTGTATTATGTAATGTGCATAACACCCCAAAAAACAGAAATAAAATTAAACTCCTAAGAGTTAACCCCATTCCAATTAGCAATATGATATAAAAATAAGCTGCCACCGATATGAACATTGCAGTTAAAGGTGGGGTATAAATGAAAGAAACACCATGTTCTTGGAATAACCTATAAAGTCGTTTCATTCAGAAATAACTGCGTATAATATTGTGTATATCTGGTATTCGTTAAACAACAGAGCAAAACGTCCTATACAAACATAATATCTGCTTAAAGTACACAATATATTTTAAATAGTGTAATTTAAATTTAAGTAAAAATTGATGCATAAATTATAAATAAAAGTAAAACTTCCTGCCTTATCGTTTTCATTTAGAAGACTTCCATTCTGCACTGGCGCCGTGTATAGTACAGCTCAACTTTTCAATCTGACATATACTCCTCACTTAAAATACTGTCAGTGTGGGGAACAGAATTCAGAATAGAAAATTGATCTTAAATGCCATGTAGACAAAAGCAGATTGGGAAGTTCCTGTTAGCAACTTGCGATGGGATTGGAATCCTCTAATTGATCAGTATTACTATCAACATATCAGGTTCTTTTAACCTTTTGGTCTCAGCATTCTGTAAAATAGAGCCTCTTAAGACGGTTTTGTAAAGCTTTTTTACTATGCCAACAAAACCGAAACCACCATTCTATAAATGTTTACTCGTATCACTCCTAATAGCTCATCTATGGTGCATTTATGGTTTTTCATTCCCACTTAAAGGTTAAAAAATCCTAAACATTTTACAAAAAAAGTTGGATAAAATTGGAATATGCAAATATAGAATCAAATGTAAACCGAGCGCGATGGCTCAGGCGGTTTTGTATGTATCTCACATTCGTGAGGTCGCGGGTTTGACCCCCGTGTCCAGCTTACTAGTCCCATGGGTTTTTTTCGGGTGGTTCCCTAGGTCAACAGACGATTGCTGGGTAGTATTCCGCATCCGCGAATGTTCTTCTCTCCAAGTTTCCATTGTCATTTCGTTTATTCTTGCTCCCGTGTTGGTTTCTTTCAGCGTTGGAGGTGTCGGGATGTGCTCGTTGCGGCGAGGCAGAGAAAAAGAATGCTTAATATGATTCCTACATTCCTGACTTCAGCTGGTCACCGGAGCCCTAGTGGGGGTGTTTTGAACCTGTCGGGGTGCTTCAATCTGGAAACTGTAAAGACCCTGTCGTTGTAATTCCTGGTTCCGACAGCCTGGTAAATTCTCTCACCTCAACCCTCCATCCCGGGGTGTCCCATTGTTGCCGTAACTGACTTGAATCGTTGCCGAATACTCTCCGTCGGTATTCTACCCTGACTGAAACATGCAATGATATGCCTAAAGGTGTATATCCTAAGCAATTTTGATTCCTTTATGTCCCACATTTAATTTATATAGGTGGGTTTATTTACGGATCTTTGAATTTCACTGCCGAGACTGTGATCTCCTGGTCATATAAAGAGAACGAAATTTCGTAACCATCACATAGCGACCAACTATTAAAAGATTTGACCATCGCTTAATGCTACTGCATTTCCTTACTTTCATTATGCTATACGGAAATATAAAATAAAACCATTTCTCCAAAGTTCATTGAAATTAGCATGAAATAGATAAGAGAATAATGTTTTGTAAGAATAGTTTAGGTAGAGAAAATCTTGTGTTAGTAGCTTTTAAAACTTTTTTCAATGTATTTCATTTAAATTAAACCGAGATACAAAGGATATAGCGATAGTCAAATGTTTAAGAACTGCATACAATGTGCTGGTCTTAAAATTCCATACTGTTTCCAGACAGCAAGAAAAAACTAAAAATTAAGAGAACATCCATAGGATGACAAAGATACAGAACAATTCGAAACGTTATACTGAATATCGCGGAAATCGCTTCTCTCTCTCTCTCTCTCTCTCTCTCTCTCTCTCTTTCTCTCACGCACGCACGCACGAGCACGCGTGCACACACGCACATTTTCTAATAATGATTTATTTGTTGGATTTAGAGAAATTTCGGTATGTAATTTTTGTGTTGAGTGTAATACCTTCTCAATATAGGTACCATATAGGTAATATGTAGAGAAAGTAAAAATTCAAGGAATGTATAATACGCCATCCATCAGTACCTTAAACTAACTCTAATTAAATTAGTTAGACCAATTTCACAGAAAACAAAGAATTATATTGTTTCCAAGTAAAGAGCTAGTAGGGGAGGCGGGCTAAATTCCCTGAAAATATTTGCTTTGCATTTACTGATAACCACAGAGAGAACAGCGACGGACAAAGAAAAAGAAAATCAAAATGAGGAACAGCTATCCACAGGCAAATGATTAAAGCAGATTTCATGTTTGTTAGTCAACCAATTCTCTATACTCAAAGGATAATAAAACACAAATATTTCGTGCATTGTTTTAATTCATTTAGAAAGCTGAACGCATTCTACAAAATATTGTGGCTTAGTTTGGCGTTTAGTATAATATTCATAGTGGATAGAGAAGGTACTGTGTTGCACCCAAAAATTTTATGTCGAGATTTCACCGGAAATATATGTTTTGGGATCCCCAGGGTGCGAAAAAAACATTTTTAAAAAAACTGATGTGTACCACTCACATGCCTTTCTATACATCACTGTAACACATTATTGTTAAAAACCCTATTCATCTATATACTATATGATGATAGAGATAAACATTAGCAGAACAATGTCTTAATTGCTTCCTTGTAAGTGGAAGGAAAATAAGGGACACTGGGCTAAATGAATCAAATCTTTTAAAATCTGGTTTGTATGTAGTTGACAGCCGTTTCTATGCAGGGCCTGGTGAAAAGTGTGAGAAAAGAAAAAAGAAAATACGAAACAATTAACTTGAAATATCTCACAGATAGTCAATTCCACGAAATAAACGTAAATGACATAAATTGTGTGTTTTAACGAGCTCTACATTATTTATGTAGTAAGTTTTTGCCTATCTTTTTCGGTTTACAAGTTACACACAATTAAGCAAAATTCATGCAAAATAAAAAGGTCTTTAGAGGCTGTTCTCAGAAAATTCAAGATATACATTTTATTTGTCATGTAAATCAATGTCTTTAATATACGGTAATTTAATCAAAATTGTTAGAGCCATTTTTGAGAAAATTAAATTTTTGGAAAGTTTTCCCATGTGAAGTGTGGTTAAGGGTGGAGGATTTTTCTTGAAAGCTTCGTGTCGCATCCCTGAAAAATACCAAACTTAAATACCTTTTTCTAAAAATTCTTTTTTTTGGAACCAGGGCGCCCTAAAACGTCTATTTCAGGTGAAATTTCGGTATCGAATTTTTGGTTGGAATGCAATACTTTCTCTATACACTATGTAAATAGTACGTGTAGAGAAATTAAAAAAGGTCATGTGTGTATGTGTATATATTCCAGGGATGTGACACGAATATTTTGAGAAAAATACCCCCACCCAAACTTCCCTTTACATGGAGAAATTTTCGAAAATTTTGATTTTCTTAAAAATGGCTCTAACGACTTTGATTAAAATCCGGTATATTAAAACTATTTACAACCCAAATAAAATGTATAACTTGAATTTTCTTGGAATAGTTTCTGAAGACCTGTTTATTCTGGATGAATTTTGCCGAATTTTGCTTAACTTTTAAACCGTAAGATACACATAAACTTACCACACAAAAAATGTAGATCTCGTCAAAACACACAATTTATGTCATTAACGTTTTTGTTATGGAGGTAACGGAGATATTCCTTGTTATTGGTTTCAATTTTGAAGTATTTATACTTTTCTTAGGCAGAAAGTGTCCCGTTTTACTTTCTCTACGCTCACTATGTACATAGTGTATAGGGTAGGTATTGCACTCCATCCAAAAATTCGATACGGAGATTTCACCGGAAATATATGTTTTAGGATCCCCAATACCCAATAAAAACATTTTCACAAAAAGGTCCGTGTGTGTGTCCGTGTGTCTGAACACGATAACTCAAAAACGAAAAGTCGATAAAATACCAAACTAGTTATTTAAGTTTGGTATCTTCCAGGGATGCGACACGAAGATTTTGAGAAAACTTCCCCCACCCCAAACTACCCTTTACATGGAACTTTTTTCGAAAATTTCGATTTTGTCAAAAATGACTAACGATTTTGATTAAAATATAGTATATTAAAGACTTTTACCTTAAAAATAAAATGTATATCTTGAATTTTCTGGGAATAGCCTCTGAAGACTACTTTATTCTGGGTCAATTTTACGGAATTTTGCATAACTGCTAAACCGTAAGAGATGGAGAAACACCTACCCCACAAAAAATGTAGAGTACGTTAAAACACACAATTTATGTTATATACATTTTTTTAGTGGAGTTCATCGTTTTTGAGACATTCCTTGCTTTTGGTTTCTGCTATGAAAAACTTATACTTTTCTCATACAGGAATTTGTCAGCTGCTGTCCATACAAAGGAACTTCGGTCACATAGCAACCAGCTTTTGACTATCACTTTAACCTATGGTATTTCCTTATTTCCCTTCTACTTACAAGGAAACAACTAATAAGACTATTTCTGCTAATTTCTTCTGATTAGCATGAAGTATATAGAAGTATAAGCTTTTTAAGAATAATTTGTGGCAGCGATGTAGAGAAAGTCATGTGAATGGCACATACTTCTAGCCAAGCAAAGAAGTGATTTGCAATGACAATCGCATAAGGGCAGTTCTTAAAACATTTGATTATCACTTTAGCCTAGTGCATTCCCTTAGTTTCTCTCTACTTATAAGGAACTAAGTAATAAGAACATTCTGCTATTGTTTATCTCGATTAGTATGGTGTAGAAAGGAGAATAAACTTTTGTAGGAAGTTTATAGAGTAGCTAGAGTGTCACACATCAGATTTTACCTTTAATGTCTTCATTTCTGTTCCATAATAACTACGAGAGTGGGATGTGATCTGCAGAGTAGGATAAAGGCCTCTGCACGACATACTTCATAGTCCAGTAGTTCATATCCAACACGGAGTGTGTTTAAGCCTGTTTAGCAGTTTCCAATTGAGTCGTAATATTACAGAATGTCTCTCTCTTCAAAGTTGTATCGTCAAGCACTCAACGCTGTCCCACTCAAAAGCCAGCCTCGTGTTAATTTACAGAAGTCCTACTTGTAACATTGCGCTAGGCAAGTGCTTTGGTTTGTTTGTCAGGCGCCACTAGTTAGTTTCCACAGTCAAGGATTCGTTTCCCGTCTCTAGCATCCGTTTGCATTCTTTACTACACTGTTACATCTCCTCTCCAGAATCCAATCAGTTCACAAGGGGTTTCATTAACAAAAAATCTGATGTGTTCCATTCACATGACTTTCTCTGCATCTCTGCAACAAATTGTTAAGAAGCTTATGCTTCTTTTTGCTTCATGCTAATCGAGAAAAAAATAGCAGAAATAGCCTTATTACTTGTTTCCATGGATGTAGAAGGGAAATAAGGGAGTAGCGTAGGCTAAAGTATTAGTCAAAAAATAGTTGCTATGTGACTGAAGTTCCTTTGTTTGTTTGTATGTATGTATGGACAGGAGTTGACAAATTCTTATATGAGAAAAGTATAACTTTTTTAAAGCTGAAACCAGTAACAAGGAATATCTCAAAAACGATCAACTCCACGAAAAAAATGTATATAACATAAATTGAGTGTTTTAACGAGCTCTACATTTACTATTAGGTAAGCTTTTGTCTATCTCTTACAGTTTACGAGTTATGTACAATTATGCATTATTCATCCAGAATAAAAGGTTTTCAGAGGCTATTCCCAAAAAATTCAAGATATGCATATTATTTTCCATATAAATATCTTTAATATCCGATATTTGAATCAAAATCATTGCAGCCATTTTTTAGAAAATCAAAATTTTCGAATTTTTTTTTCCATATAAAGGATAGTTTGTCATTTTGAGTTATCGTGTTGACACTCGCGCGCGCACACGCACGCGCACCGGCACACACACGAACATTTTTCCAAAAGTGATTTTTTTGGCATTCAGAAATCTCAAATCAAATATTTTCGGTAAAATCTTAGTATCGAAAATTTGGGTGCAACACAACACCTTCTATTTGCACTATGTACATAGTACATGAAGAGAAAGTAAAAATATAACCTGTTACTTCACGCGACTCTCTCTACCCTTTAATAAAAACATTCTTAAACACACGCATTCTTTTATTTACTTGACGCTAATTGAGATTAACACTTAAAGAAATATCTTTATTGTATATTTCCTTGTAGATATAATTTGAATAGGGAGATATATTAGGCTTAAGCAATAGTCAAATGTTTAACAGCTGGTCGCTAGGTGATGGTTTTAAAATACCGTTAACTTTACATGACCGGGAGAAGACAAAGGACTAATGGGAAAAGCTAGGATACGTTTTAGCCGTTGCAAAATTGAAATCATTAACAAGGAATATCCCAAAAATGGTTTAACATTAAAAATTGCATTTAGCGTAAACTGTGTGTTTTAAGGAGGTTTAATGTTTTATGTAGTAAGTTTGTCTATACCTTATAATTCACCAATTATACAAAATGCATCTGAAATAAAGATGAATTCAGAGAATATTCTCATAAAGTAAGACATGAATGCTTTATTAGTCATAAAAGTATAACAATATTATATTTAATCATTTTCGAATAGCCTATTGGAGAAAATTAATATTTAGGAAATTTATTTCCATTGAAAATGTTAGTATAGTTTAGGGGATTTTTTTAAAACCTTCGTGTCGCATCTTTGAAAGATGCTGAACCTAAATACCAAGCTCAGTATATAACGGACTTTTCATTTTTGAGTTATGCTGTTCATAGACACAGATATCCACAAATAAACACACGCGCGCGCTGATCTCTTTCTAAAATTTATTCTTGGAGACAGAGGGCATATATTTCCAGTGAAATACTTACATTGAATATCTGTTTGGAGTGCAATCTCTTCTCTACCTACTATGTACAATGTACGTGTAGAGAAATAAATTACAAATGATATACGCTCGGTTAATAAACATAAAATGATAAATATATACTCTACTTATTGACCATACCTTTTGCTTCTCGGCTAAAGCTGAGTATTCATTATCTATACTAATATACAAAGCGCAAATCCAACGTATTACGTTTACTTACCTTCTCTACCCATTCTTAAGTTAATTACTCGTATTTATAGTCGCTGTAAACATGATTCCTGTTTTATGCATTCCCACAAAAAGTGGTCTGAATGCCATGTAGGTTGAACAAGGAGGTCATGTGATAGATTTCCAGTCCAGCCCACCCCATCACCAGATTTATTGTAGAGCAGTTGATGTGTAAATATTCGAAAATGTGGTGGTACACCATCCTGCTGATACAATATTCTTTTTTCTCACACTGAAGTACATGTTTTCCAACAAGAAAGGTAATTCATGGTTGACAAAATGGCCAATCACCAGTAATTGTGCCTTCAAAGAAGTAAGGGCAATGACAAGGTCAACAAGAATCCCACACCAAAATTAATTACCAACAATATTGAAATAGCACAATTATCATCCATTTGGGTTTTTCATACACCAATAATGGATATTACGCCTCTTAACATAGCCAGAGATTGAGATTGTTGCTTCATCCAAAAAAAATGTTTCCAAAAAGTGCAATAGCATTGTTTAACTTGGGAGAAAAAAAAAAAAAAAGCAAGCAAAGAAAACCAAAGCTGAAGAAGTTGCGAGTTCTTGATGCAAACATATAATTTCTGATGTTTTAATATCTGATGTACTGTAGTGCGGCTAATCCTAGTGTCTTTGAACAATTCTGTTGACGTATCTGTGAACTCACTTTTACAACAGCAAAAATATTGATAGCATTTTCATCTTTCACATTTGATTTCACTTTCAAGCAAGTTATTTTTACTTTCTCTACGCGTACTATGTACATAGTGTACAGGAAAGGCATTGTATAGCACCCAAAAATTCGATACTGAGATTTCACCGGAAATATATATTTTGAGGCCCCCAGAATCGAAAAAAATGCTTTTTTTTTAGGAAAATGTTGTGTGTGTGTGTGTGTCTTTGGGACGTATAGCTCAAAAACGAAAAGACCGTTAAATACTTAACTTGGTATTTAAGTTCAATATCTTCAAAGACTGTGACACGAAGATTTTCAAGAAAATCTTTCTACCCCCAACTACCCTTTATATGGAAAAACTTTCGAACATTTTGATTTTCTCATAAATGGCTCTAATGATTTTGATGAAAATCTTTTATATTAAACATATTTACATGACAAATAAAATGTATATCTTCAATTTTCTGGGAGTAGCCTCTGAAGGTATCTTTATTCTGAATGAATTTTGCGGAGTTTTGCTAACGTAAACCGTAAGAGATAGGAAACTTATCTAAAAAAAAAAAATGCAAATTTCATTAAAACACACAATTTATGTTATATACATTTTTTTCGTGAAGTTGAACGTTTCTGAGATATTCCTTATCATTAGTTTCAGCTTTAAAATAATTATACTTTACTGATACAGGAATTTGTCAACTCTTGTCCACATAGCAACCAGCCTTTAAAATATTTGACTATCAATTTAACCTATGGTAATCACTTATTTCCCTTCTACTTACAAGGAAGCAAGAGATAAGACCCTTTCTGCTACTTTTTTCTCTATTAGCATCAAGTAAATAGAAGAATAAAGTTTTTAGCAATAATCATTGTAGAAATGTACAAAAAGGCATGTAAATGGAACATATCAGATTTTTTCAAATGATCTTGCGGCCATGAAGCTTAAAGTTCGATGTTCGTCTTCTCAGATTAACGGAAACTCCAAAAGAAACCTCATCCTGGCAACTCACCCTAGGCAAGTTTCGAACTCGCGACTTTTTGATCGTGAGGTAGTCACGCTACCTCTCCCCCCGTACTACCGAGGCAGGCAAGCAGTTCTTGTTCTCTACACTTCCATACTTATACAGCCATGATTCCAGCTGTTTAGTGTGGAATTGCTGGATCGCAAAATTAGCATAACAGAGGTAGTCCGTGCAATAAAAGGTTTAAAAATGGGAAGGTAGCAGGTACAGTAGGCCTGTCACCTGGATTTTTCAAGGGCTCTCTAGAAATTAATAAAGTAGCATATTTGAATTTAAAATACGCAATTTGCACCCGGCATCTCTCATTTGATACTGTGATCATATCTAACTCCACATTAACACTTTTAATATTTATGAATTTTGAAGAGTAAATAATCAGCATGGTTAATTACACACAGGTCGTTTTATGGGAGTTCAGGTGAATTTGAAACCACAATACCAGCCTATCATTTGATGCTTTATATCCTCTATGTCCTAACCCCAAAGAAAACATTGTATAACAGCTAGCAATTCATTTAAAGAAAAAAATACTTTGATAATAATTACTTAGTTTCTTGAGTGGCTCCAAATATAACAAAATTTATAACGGTTGCATCTAAAATTCTGAGGTTGGCAAGGTGCTCCGTGGAAATATTTTCCATATCACAATTTAGAAGCCTCCTTACTGCAATAGTATTTGGATTACTTTGCATTTATTTTTTTATTTTTCTATTCATTTAAGAGATATTCATCTCTGATACTTTTGTGGGTTCCCTGTATATCACAATTTACGTACTTGATTCATGCTGTTCTCTCTCACAGCTTCTTAAACGCTATTTTTATTCATGAGACATTAAAACACCTATTTCCTGTGAGATATTGTGATCGGATATTTGCTTAGATTACATTTTTCTCCTATCTACAATATGTGTTTTACCTTTTCGGGAGCTGCAAATATGTATTTTTAGTGAAATTCAGGAGTTGACGTTTTAGACGGAATACAATACTTTCTCTGTCTTTATAGGCAGATGGTAGAGGAAGCTAAAAATAAAAACGCATACTCAAATGTGCAATGCGATTGGGAGAGAGAGAGAGAGAGAGAAAGAGAGGAAGAAACAAGGTCAAGATTGCGTGAGTTTTGCATATAGAATGGAGGTGGAGAAAGAGGAATGTGAAGGGTGGTGAGAGAAATGAAAACACTGAAGAGAATGTGGATCAAGGACAGGAAGGGTGGGGGGTAATACAGCATGCATGTATAATTTATAGAGGAGCTGAACAAAAATTAACAATGAAGCCAGAAATTTCGCGAATGGGGAGCAGATTTTAAAGAGAACCGTCAAATATGCATAACATTTTAGAGCCTTGTGTGCATATCATTCACAAAACGGTGCCCTTCATGAACAGATCGTAAAGCTGTGTTATTATTATTAATTGCTTCAACAGACTTTGCGCAAGCGGCATAATAAGGTGCTTCAGCAACAGAATTTTAAAATCAAATATATCTGTTCTAACGGAATAACATATCAAAGCTACTTCTTTTCCTTCAACTTGTAACTGCGGAGAGTAATAATCTCCAAAAGAAGCCGCCCATGATAAAATTAATTCCGTTATGTTTACTTAACATTAGCTTAGGTTATTATACTATCGTGTGTAGAAGAATTATCATTGTTTAATTACATATGAATTGTTATAGTTAAGAAAAACAAAATCATTTGTGTTACAGATGTATGACATTCTCAACCCACCTTCCACAAGCTATACCTAAAAATCTGATGTGTTCCATTCACATGACTATCTCTACATCGCTGTAACAAATTATTGTTAAAAAGTATATTATTCTATCTCCTTATGATAATCGAGATAAACATTAGTCGAAACTGTCTTATTAATTGCTTCCCTCTAAGTAGAAGGAAAATAAGCGAATACACTAGATTAAAACAATCGTAAAATATTTTAAAAGGTGGTTGTCGTGTGGTTGAGATCCGTTTCTATGCAAGGCAGGAGTTTACAGCTTTCCGTGTGACAAAAGTTGTTTTTTTTTTTTAAATCTGAAACAAATAATGAGGAATATCGCAGAAATAGTCAATCCCACGAAATAAACGTATATTACTAAATTGAGCGTTTTAACGGTTTATTAAAAATTCCGCAAATTCAGCCAGAATAAACATGTCATTAGAGGCCATTCCCAAAAAATTGAAGATATACATTTTATTTGTCATGTAAATATTTTAAATATAAGAGATTTTAATCAAAATCGTAAGAGCCATTTTTGAAAATAAAATTTTTCCAAATTTTTTCCATGTAAAGGGTAGTTTGAGGTGGGGAAATTTTCTTGAAAATCTTTGTGTCGAATCTTTGGAAGATACCAAACATAAATATCAAGTTTGGTATTTAACGGTCTTTTCCGTTTTGAGCTATGCTGCCCACAGGCACCAGACACACACACCGGCAAATGCTTTTTTGGATTTAAGGGGTCTCAAAACATGTATTTACGGTTAAATCTCGGTATCGAATTTTTCGATGCAATACAATGCCTTATCTATACACTATGTACATTGTACGTCTAGAGAAAGTAAAAAAGAACATTCTTCTCCCTACCTTTTGTTTATCCGAATGAATGTTTGCAGAAATACTTTTATTCAACAGAAGACTAATTACATCTTCAAAATAGCGTGTGATAGCTTTCAAATTTCACTTATTGAATAACCACTAAGAAACAAACTGGTTAGCACTTGAAAAAAATCTGATGTGTTCCATTCACATTATATTCTTTACATCTTTGCAACAAATTAATCGATAATTTCATGATAATCGAGAGAAACATTAACAGAAATTGTCGTTATTGCTTGGCTCTTTGTAAGTAGAAGGGAAAACTAATATGTTTCATTCACATAATGTCCTCTAGTTGTTAGGTAAACAAATATTTTATTTAAAAGATTATTCGGTTATCTACATCATGCTAATCAAAATAACATAAACAGAATTAATATTATTAGTAGCTTCCTTGTAAGTAGAAGGGAAATAAAAAAATGCACAGTCTAAAGCAACAGTCTTATCCTTTATAAGCCGGTCGCTTGTGAAACAATTGAAATTCCAATCTCATTGCTTGTCAGAGGTAAACGACAAACGGGAAGAAAGAAGTCTGCCTGTTTGAGAAAAGTTTAAGTGGCTAAAACTGAAATCAATAATCCGAAATATCCCAAAAACGGTTAACTCTACAAAAAAAATGTATACAAGGTAAATTGTGTATTTAATGAGATCTACATTTTTGTGTAGTGAGGTTTTATATACCTTTTACGTTTCATCGTTATATAGAAGCCATCCAAAATCAAGAGGCCTTCAGAGGCTATTCCAAGAAAATTCAAAATGTACATTTATTTTGTCATAAAAGAATCTTATACGTAAGGTATTTTAATCAAAATCTTTAGAGCCATTTTTGAAAAAAATCAACACTTTAGAAAAACGTTCATTGTAAAGGATAGTTGGGTGTGGAGGATTTTTCTTGAAAATCTTCGTATGGCACTCTTGGAAGATACTCAACTTAAATACCAAGTTTGTTATTTAACCGACTTTTCGTTTTTGAGCTATGCTGCCCACATAGACACACACAAGACAGATGCACACATGGAACTTCTTCTAAATATGTTTTTTTTTTTTTTTTTTTTTTTTTTTTTTTTTTTTTTTTTTTTTGATTCAGGGGATCCAAAAGCATTTATTTCCGGTGAAATCTCGGTATGGAATTTTTGGGTGCATTACAATAGGTACCTTCATTATACACTATATACATAGTACATGTAGAAGAAAGTAAGAAGAAAGTGCATGAAAATTCAAAACAATAACAAAGATTATCTCGAAATTATCCAATATATTTTGAAATAAATGATCTGTATTAGTTAGTATATCTTTTTAGCAAGATTTTATGTATATTTTGGGCTTCGAAAATTATTCAAAGCTCAAACTGAATGAGAGATCTTAGAGACTTGCTCGCAAAAAATTCAAGTTATATGTTTTAATTGTCATGTCCCATATAGAGTTTGTGAGTGGAATACAGTACTATATTTCATACTTATCTATGGTTGATAGAGGGGAAAAAATTCTGTTGTGTTACATTCACATAACTCTTTACTCCACTCTATTCCTATAACGTCTTTATTCGTCTATTCTATTTAATCGAGATAAACGTTTGCATACTTTTATTACACATTGCATTGCAGGTACAATGTGAATAGAGTAATATATTAGGCTTAAGCGGTTCAAATTTTTAGAAAACTGGTTGCCAAGGGATGGTTTTGAAATTCCATTCTCTTTGCTTCACGAGGGAAAGAAATATGAACGTCAACTTCCCATTTGAGAAATATTTAAGAATTGCAAAACGGAAATCATAACAAGGAATAACTCAAAAGCGGTTAACTCCACAAAAATTTCATTTGATGTAATTTTTTTTAACCAGATCTAAAGTTTCATGCAGTAAATTTGTATTCCTTTCTTGCCAGTTGCTACGCAAAATGTTTTGTCTATCTCTTACCAGTAAACAAGTTATGCAAAAAGTCATCCAGATTAAAGAGCGCCTCAGAGGGATATTCCAAGAAAATTCAATACACACACTTTATTTGAGATGAAACTATCTTAAAAAATATGGATTTTAATAAACAGCGTTTGAGAAATTTTCGTGAAATAAACTTTTTCGGTTAAGTGTTCATGGAAAGGGTAGTTTTGGGTGGAGTAGTTTTTTTTATAAATCTTTGGAAATACTAAACTTAAATACCAAGTTATGACTCTTAGTTTTGGAGTTGTACTGTTCACAGACACACAGTTTTCTAAAAAAAAATTCAGGGTATCTCAAAACATATTTTTATTGTAATGACCACATGGAGTTTTTTGTACCTTCTTTGCTTCTATGTGTAAAGTACTTGGTAGAAAAATCTGATGTGTTACACTCACATGACTTTCTTTACCTGATCTACAATCAAACTTCTTACAAAAGAGTATTCTTCTTTCTACACTATGCTAATCGAGATACACTAGCAGAACACTCTTATTATTTAGTTCTTTATAATTAGAATTGTACTAAAGGAATGTGCTATGCTAAAGCGACAGTCAAATGTTTTAAAAACCTGTCGTTATGCGATTGTGATTACAAATCGCTACTTTTGCTTGGCCAGGCAAGCAATATCTCGAAAACGGCAAACTCCAAGAGAAAAATGTTTATGACATAAATTGTGTATTTTAACGAGATCTACATTTTTGTGTAGTAAGCTTTAGTCTATCTCTTACGGTTTGCTAGTAACCAAAAGTCATCAAAATTCATCCAGAATAAACAGGTATTCAAAAGCTATTCCCAGAAAATTCAATGTTATTTGTGATGGAAATGGCTTTAATATGTGAGATTTTAATCATTTTTAAGAAAAACAAAATTTTCGAAAACATTTCCATGTAAAGGGTAGTTAGAGGTGGGGGGATTTTCTTAAAAATCTTCGTGTCGCATCTTTGGAAGATACCAAACTTAAATACCAAGTTAGTTATTTAACGCTATCTTCGTTTTTGAGCTATGCTGTCCACAGACACACACACATATATACATACACACATAGATATACACACACGGACATTTTTCTGAAAATGCTTTTTTTGGATTTAGGGTGTCCTAAAACATGTATTTCCGGTGAAATCTCGGAATCGAATATTTGAGTAGAATACAATACTTTCTGTATACATTATGTACATAGTACGTGTAGATAAAGTAATATTGATTTTTAATAAACAACATTCGAGAAATTTTTGTGAAAATAAAATTCTTCGAAAAGTGCCCATGTAAAGGGTATTTTTGGGTGCGGTAATTATTTTAGAAATCTTTTGTCCTATCCTTGAAAATTCTGAACTTGAATACCAAGTTATTGCCTTTAGTTTTTGAGTGATGCTGTTCACAGACACACCGAGACAGTTTTCTAAATATACTATTTTTGAATTAAATAGATATCAAAACATATTTTAGTTAAAATAACTACACGAAATTTTTTGTATCTTTTTACTTTCTCTACACGCACTATGTACATAGTGTATACAGAAGGTATTGCACTGCACCCAAAAATTCGATACCCATATTTCACCGGAAATATATGTTTTAAGGTCCCCTATATCCAAAAAAAGCATTTTCAGAAGAAGGTCCGTGTGTGTGTGTCCGTGTGCCTGTGAACACCATTACTCAAAAACGAAAAGCCGGTAAAATATCAAACTTGGTGTTTTAAGTTTAGTATCTTCCAGGGATGCGACAAGAAATTTTGAGAAAAATCCCCCCACCCAAAAACTACATACTACATGGAAGTTTATTTCGAAAATTTTGATTTTCTCAAAGACGGCACTAATGATTTTAATTAAAATATCGTATATCAAAGATATTTACTTGACAAATAAAATGTATATCTTCAATTTTCTGGTAATAGTATCTGAAGGTTACTTTATTCTGGATGAAATTTCGGAATTTTGCATAACTGCTAAATCGTAAGAGATAGATATAAAACTTAAACACACAAAAAATGTAGAGCACGTTAAAACACACAGTTTATATTATATACATTTTTCATGGAATTGATCTTTTTTAGATATTCCTAGTTTTTGGTTTCAGCTTTAAAAGTTAACTTTTCTCATACAGGAATTTGTCAACTCCTGTCCATAGAAACAAAGGAACTTCAGTCACATAGTAAGCAGCTTTTGACTTCACTTTAACCTATTGTATAGCCTTATTTCTGTTATACTTGCAAGGAATCAAGTAATAAGACTATTTCTGCTAATTGTTTCTCGATTAGCATTAAGTAAATAGAGGCATAAGCCTTCTAACAATAATTTGTTGCAGAGATAGAGAAAGTCATATGAATAGAACACGTCAGATTTTTTACTTATATGTGCATAGTAGGTAGTAGAGAAAATAAATAGAGACAAATGGGCGTCTTAAAATTAGTATTAACTTGGTTTTAATTAAATTATTTCCTTGCATATATTTATTGTGAACTATATATGATATATAGCAAAAATGGAATTGTAGACAAAACTGTGACTAACTAAGAAAACTGACGTATATTAGTGGGTAGTATGTATAATGCGTGTGACGTAGAACACGCCCCAGCGAAGCTCCGAGACAAGGGAAGTGCGTAACGACGCGGGTCGATGTTTTGGCTGTGACGTAACAATCCGCCCACTCATCTCGGCGTCTTTTGCCCGCCCATAACGCGATCCTGCAATACGTTTACTGTTGTGGTGAGAAGATCAGTTTTTATTTCACTTTAGGAAAAGCTGTAACATAAAAAACTAGGTCCTGGAATCTGCCAATGTGAACGGAATGGGGGTGTTTACGATACGCGAGCATGGGACCTGCGCAATATTCACTCGCTATCCCACCCCTCGGGCACAGTCCGCTGCACATTTGGCTCGCTACCGATGCTTTCTATACCAAGTGCATGTACCATTAAAATTGCTCCTCATTTTTGCATTGTATCCAAAAATTCGATACCGAGATTTCACCGGAAATACATGTTTTGAGACTACCTGAATCCAAAAAAGCATTTTTAGAAAAATGTCTGTGTGTGTGTCTGTCTGTGTGTATGCGTGTGTGTCTGTGGGCAGCATAGCTCACAAACAAAAGACCATTAAATACCAAACTTGGTATTTAAGTTCCATATCTTCCAAGGATGCGACACGAAGATTTTCAAGAAAATCCTCCCAACCCCAACTACCCCTCACATGGAAAAATTTTCTAAGTTTTTGATTTTCTAAAAAATGGCTCTAACGATTTTGATTAAATTATCATATATTAAAGATATATACTGACAAATAATATGCATATCTTAAAATTTCTGGGAATAGCCTCTGAAGACTACTTTATTCTGTATGAATTTTACGGAATTTTGTGTAAACTGGTAAACCGTAAGAGATAGACAAAACCTTACCACACAAAAAATGTAGATCACATTAAAACACACAATTTATGTTATATTCAGTTTTTTTCGTGGAACTGATCGTTTTTGAGATACTCTTTTGTTTTTGGTTTCAGCTTTAAAACTTATAATTTTCTCATACAGGAATTTAACAATTGCTGACCATACAAACAAAGGAACTTCAGTCACATAGTAACCATCTTTTGCTATCTTTTTAACCTGTGTTACGCCCTTATTTCACTTCTACTTACAGGGAAGCAAGTAATAAGACTATTTCTGCTAATTTTTTCTCACTTAGCATGAAGTAAATAGAAGCATAAACCTTTTAACAAAACATTTTTGCCGAGATATAGAGACAGTCATGTGAATGGATTACATCAGATTTTTATTGATAAATCTGTGTGACTCACCAACTTGGAGGTCCTCCTTCAATGCTGGCCTTCAAGCAATACATCGGTAAAAATCTTATAAATTTTGTATTTAGGTTACTTGATGCTTAGTTTCCGTGTCACCTACCTATAGTAGCCGGAGGAAATATAGTGTTGAATCCAAAAATTATAAATCAAAACTTCATCGGAAATATACACCGAGTCCATCTGAATTTAACCCTTTTAGTGCCAGCCCGAGTAGCAAAATGCTGTCTGAAAAGTGACAAGCAATTTTAAAGGGGAATGCAGGGTTTTAAATTATTAGTAATAAATTGAGTAAAAAATGATTTAGAGATCTGAATCTTTTAATTGTTAGTAAACCTTTTATCTACTATATAATATGCATTATATGGATGAGAAGTATCTTCAATATTTTTAAAAATTTAAAGAGAAAAAAAGTTTTATAAAAATTAAGAATCCAAAATAATAAATAGACTTAAAAACCTTACTACACAGAAAGTTTAAGCTAACTAAACGAAAGTACCGATATTTCTTTACTAAAACAGAATCTTCTTTGGCCTGGTGTTTTATTTTTTAAAATAAAGAAAAAACGAATTCACGTAACTTAAAGGATGAAAACTGAAAAAATAAATAAATTCCCCCAAAACACACACACACATAAATATCATACCACTAAATGAAAACGACATAGCAATAGGATATAAATATAACGTCAATTACTGCACAATTTAACACTTGTGCTGTTGCGTAGCTGAATGGTTGATTCACATTTTATTCACCTTGGTAATTCCATTTTGATAAGTACACCAAATATTCGCATGCGTACGAGAGCCGTTGTTATAGAATGTATTTTCATCGCTGAAGCCAGAATAGGTATATATCTTCCCTTCTTAGATCAATGTTAAAAACGCTTTCGTCAAAGGTCGGAAAGTTGAAAATCACTCTTGTTTTTAATACATCTCGAACTGCAGCTCTTGTTTTCTCTTTGGTTCGTAACCTTTGGCTAGACGACGCTATGTTTCAACCAACACCGGTTATTGAAAGTAAATTTGGAGCTACTTTAGCGCTTTGCAGTGCAAAGATAGCTCCTAAAACGCTCCAGAGAACCTTTCTCTATGGTTATGACGTAGCAAGTACACAGACTTTCCCGCCGGAAAGAATTAAAACGTATGAAAAGGACATCATGATTGGCAATTCGCGCAGAATTTTTGGATGACGATTAGATCGTGATTGGCACTAATGGGTTAAAAAGAGAGAATATTTTTAGAAAGAAACGTCCCTCTGTTTATAAACAGCAAAACTTAAAAAAAAGTCCAATAAATACCAAATTTGGTATTTAATATCAGAATCTTTCAAGAATACGACATGAAAATGTTCGATAATATCCCGCAACCAAAAATATAGACACAATGTTTAATAGAATAGGTGTTCGTTATTTTTATTTTCCCAGAAATGCACTCCTTTGATTAAAATTACCCTGTATTCTGCTTCTTATGATTTTATTAGGTTTTTGTCCTGTTCAATTCAGATTTAAGAGTCCTTCCGTCGCCCAAGTGATCTTTGACCATCTTCTGATGAACTTTCTCTTTATATAAGTGCAATTCTATGCGAGATATATGCTGGATCTATTCCAGTCTTCTTTTATCTACTCAGTTGCCTATTGCTTGGATATTCAACTGCCTCTTTATTTCTTCACTTCTAATTTTATCTTCCCTTGATTTAAGTACAAGTTTCCTAAGGCCGCCGCTGTAGGGTGATGGTACCTACCCTGTTTGCCTCACATTCAAAAGGTCCCGAGTTCGAATATCGGTTGGAATGAGTTACCTGGTTAAGAATTGTCCTGGGTGACCCCTTATTCTCAGAAGACGAATGTCGAGATACTCCAATATCTATGGTTCCCGGACACATTTGAACACCATTTCACCCATTTCATTCATAACCCGATATGATTTGTCAGGCTAAACAGGGATACACTTAAAAAAAAAAAGTATCCATTTCATTTGTTTCTAAGATGTATTTTGTTTTCGTAGTTTTGCTTTGTTTTAGTAGTACCGGAAGTGCAACTTCATTTTGCAGTGATCTTTAGCTCGTTATTCCGAATCTAGGTATATAATTCAGTCACATAGCAACCAGCCTTTGACTGTCACTTTAACCTATCCTGAACCTTATTTCGCTTCTGCTTACAAGGAAGCAAGTAATAAGATTATTTCAGCTAATTTTTTCTCGATTAGCAAGAAGTAAATACAAGCATTAGCTTTTTAGGAATAATTTATTGCAGAGATGTAGGGAAAGTCATGTGAATTGAACACATCAGATTTTTTTAGTGGTTTTAATTATTGTTAATGATATTTTTATATTACATTTTCGTTAAGCTAAGCTAAAATGTATATAGTAACCTTTGTAAATAATCTTCAGTTTTCGTCATCAAGGCCACATCATCCGCATAGCATAAAATATTAATGTTCTTTTTCCCATTTTATATTGATATATTTTATTAGTTAATTCATTAATGAGTTAAATAGTATATAATAGACTTAGCGAAATCTTTGGCAAACCCCTCTTCTGATCGATATTTTATCTGTCAGTTTCCCATTAATTTTATTCTACTAAAAGTATTATATATAAAATGATAATTCTATCATAAGTTTATCTTGTATTTTCTACGGATACTATTGCGGTAGTTTTAATTTAATTGTAGAATAATTGCACAATCTATGAGAGCCCTTTTATATTTTTCTTTAAATCAGGGCATGATAGTTGACAAATTGTTGTTTTTAGACAATTTCTTTTTAAATAAAAGCTAAACTGTCCTCTTTATTATAACTTTTTATTTTAATGTAACGTTTAAATATATTTTACGTTGTATCTATATCTCACCGACTTATTGTGTACATGTTACACTTAACCATGTACTTTCTGATCAATAATTAATTTAACCAACATAATTTTCAGCTCAAATAGTATGCAAATTAAAGAATAAGTCATTAATAATGATTAATAAATTATAATAAATTACATTAATTGATATAAATCCATGGTAAACGCAGCCATTGATTTACAACTTTTAATTAAAAAAGAGCATGATTATTATAATGGCTTCACTATAAAACGCAGTTATTCTAAATGAATTTTCCATACTTTGTATAATTAGTAAACCATGAGTAATTCACTTAAGCTTAATAATTAAACTATATATATCTCGTTAAAACAAACAAAAACAAATCATGCTAATTTTAAAAATTTGATTACCGCTTCAACCTCCGGGATCTTTCCTGTAGCCCACAACGAAATGTTTGATGAAACCATTTCTCCAAATGGTAATATCACTAACATTATGCAGATAGCAAAATAAATTTTTGAGAGAAATTGGAGAAATTTGCACTAATATGTCACATTCGTATTATGTAAAATTATTGATCCGTGCAATCCCCTTTGAAATCTATGGACATATGGGAGTCTTAATTTTACAAACTGATTATTACTCGTTGAACTGTTAGCCTTATTCTCATTCATTCCTAGATCCTGCGGGGGATAGAGATTGAAACTAGTTAAAATAGTTCCCATCCGAGTATCCAAGCGGGAACATTTGGGCTAACATAAACGAATATCGAAAATGTAATTGCAGTATGATAATACAATATAAATGCAGTATACAAATACTCCTATGGGCTAGATATCTCCATTAATTTCGAGGTGTTGGGGTTTAATTTAATAAGTTTCTGTCAACATTTAAACATAATTAAAATATAAATGTATGTCAAAATTTATATTTAAATCAATTTAGTCTTTTAACAGATTTAGCCAAAGTTTTCCTTTCACATTAGAAAATCCTAAAGAGCCATTCTTTAAATACTAATGAAACTACGCGAGAACGAAGAATGTAATAGTACTCCACTATTTAATAAAACACGTTTAAAATTAGAATATGAATACTCCAGCATTTACTTATATACTTTCAAGGTAGCTGGAGAAAAATTATGACGCGTGAATCATTTTAAGTAATACAATCCTGAGTCACTGGTTTGAGAAAATTAGAATTTAAAATTTTAATGCACATTATAATATTAGACTCACAAGAATTTAAATGCCACATGGATCATTATTGAACATGAAAAACTTTAGATGGAAGTGTAGAGTGTGAACGTCGAAAAAAAAAGAAAAGAAAAAGAAAAGGCTCAATTGCCTTCAGACCTATCTAGTTTATATTTTTTTTCTTGGCCTGAGGCGTCGAAAGTGGACTATGCTTGTATAATTCTTGCTTAGAATTTCGTGTTAAATTAATACATAATAAATCTTATTTGGTTTAATCATTCCCAAAACATTCTATCTAACCGCTTGATTGCAGAGGTATATTTTGCTCTCATATTCCTCAAATAACTACTCACTGAATGCATTGCCTAAATGCCAAAATAGAAAACTTTCAAAAGTTGCAGTAAATTTTTCACTTTATTTCTTATTAAGGCTAAAGCTATAAAGGCAAAGACGTTTTTGCCTTAATATTTTGTCACTATGATGGTATTTCTTAAAATCGTTCCAGGAAGTGTCCTCTGCATACAGAATGAATTGAAAACTAATTGACAAGTTTTAATACCTAATTTAACATTTGTAAATGCACGTAAACCTTTTTTGTCAAACATAATCAATGGGATTTCAAAATTTTGTTTCAATGTTGCAAAAGGATATTATAAAGGGATTGTTGATTAAATTTTATTCAACAGCATATTAATATTTAATTTATTTAAGAATGATATTATTAAAACCTCACAAATTCAGAAGTTTTCTTACCCGAACAGCCGAACAAATTTCTTCTGGTCTTCCTTATCCTAGAAGACGAGTCGTGCAACTCTAACCGGGTTCGTTTAAACATAACCTCATTCATTTAATTGTTTTATCTCACACGCCGACAGGAGTTGGATAAGTAGAGTCAGACTGAAAAGTACTTACAACATTAAGTCTACATTGGGTTGTCATATCAAAGTAATCTGAGGTCACCTTGTGGTTTACCGGGAGGCATGCGAGTCAGTTGCGAAATTCAATGCTATTCTGGCATGTTATCATGGTGGCTCAGTGGTAGAGCAACCGGTCAGAGACCGGGAGATCCGTGGTTCAAATCCCAGCTATGGCATTGAATTTTTCAGTCTGACTCTACCTATCCATAATTTCATTTATTTCTCGTCTAGTATAACTTACCGGTTAAAATACATAGAAAAACAGCAATTAAGTGTGGTTTACAGATGTTTTTATGAATTTCATAGACTGCCAGCTTAATCCTTGTTCTGACTCAACAAAAAACTGATTTATATAAGTGAATGATAAATATAACGGACATTTGTACTAAAATTGTTAAATGCCAAGAATCTCGACTCTCCAGTAAAGCAATGAATTTTTACTTTGCTCAGACCAAATTGACCGCATCTTACGGCATTAATTGTTTTTGTGTAAAGCTTTCCCATCTATTTAATGACTTTCAACGACGGTGCAATTTTGTTTTCCACGGCCCACTAGAGTTCAATTTGGTTCATTTAACTGATTAAATGTGTTACCGCTCTGTTATCTGTAACGAACAGAACTCTGATACTAACTGCAGTGCCAAGGCGAATTCCTAGCAGCAGGTTCATCATTATTTATAGTGTTTAACGCCCGCTTTTACTACATATGACACCGCAGGCGATGGCGCTGATGATGCATGGAATGAAAATGGAGCACAGGTGGAATGCGATGGTGGAGAACCCGGAGAACCTGTAGAAAACCTGCGTCTGCGCCGCTTTTCCACCACAAATCTCACTTGGGATCGAACCCGTACTGTCTAGGCGAGAGACAAGTGGTCTAACCACTCGGTTACACCGCGGCCGGTTCGTACTTGTATGCTAGTCAGTGACATTCAGGTTATGCGCTCCCGTTCATTTATATAAAACAAAGTTTGCGCCTCAGGGTGCAAAGCTCGATGGGGTGTCAGATGCTTGTCTCCTGGCCTTGGGAGATTCAAGAGCTTACACATGTAACGAGGTCTAACCTCCCACAGGCGGCAGTGGCCTCTAACGTGTATTAATATCAACTAATTACATTATTTTCATTATGCACTCAGGGAAGCCAACATTTTCTATGCCAAGAACAGCTCTACGAGGCAAAAATGTATGCTTAAGATATCTGAAGCGTTAATACTTCTAATTTTTATCTCCATTCTTCTACAAACTACTCTTATCGCACGTTGAATAAATATTTATGTAATATACTTAATATGTATGCAAGTTCAACATGTACTAAGAGGAAACAAAACGATTTTCAAGAATATCTGCCAAGACTAATTAATTTATATTGAGCAATTGTCTTTATTTTTGCTCTAAATGGGTATATTTATTTTTATTTGTATAATTTTAAATACATCTGCATAATTAATAAAAACGATGTCTTTATTTTCTGGGAATAATCTCAAAATTCCTCTTCATACTGATTGAATGTTGTCTAACTTGGGAAATTGTAAGAGCAAGGCAACAGCTTGCTAAAAGGATAATGTGCCTCATCAAAATAAAATTAAAAGTTTCCGATTCCATTTTTACTTTCCCTGCACCTACTATATACAGAGAAGTTATTGCATTCCAACCAAAATTCGATAGCGAGATTTTATTGGAAACACATCTTTTAGGATCCATCTATCCGAAAAAAACAACACATTTTTAGAAAAAAGTCCTTGTATGTGTGTGTGTGTGTGGGGCTGTATACACCATAACTCAAAAACAAAAATTGCTAAAGTTGGTATTTAAATTTAATATCTCCCAAGAATGCGACATATAGATTTTGAGGAAAATCCCCAACCTCAAACTCCATTTACATGGAAAAATTTTCGAAAGTTTAAATTTTCGAAAGTTTAAATTTTCTCAAAAATGGTTCTAAGATTTTGATTAAACTACCATTTAAAGACATTTACATGACAAATAAAATCTATAGTTTTGATTTTCTTGGAATAGCCTCTGAAGACCTCTTCATTCTGGATGAATGTTGCTAAATTTTGGCTAACTGATAAACAGACGAAAACTTACTATACAAAACTAATATATATTTTTTCGTGGAATTGACCATTTCCAATATATTCCTTACATTGGTCTTAGTTTTAAAATTCTTAAAACATTTCTCATATAGGAAATTGTCAACTCCTGGTCACGTAATGATATGGGTTTCGATGACATACCAACCGGCTTTTAAAAGATCTCACTATCATTTTAGCGAAATGTACTCTCTTATTTCCCTTTTAATGGCACAGGCTCTGCTAATTTTTATCTTAAGCAGCATAAAGTAGATAGAAGAATTAGCTTTTCAACAACAATTTGTTAGATGATATAGAGAAAGCCATTTGAATGGACCACATAAGGTTTTTTTCTTTAAATCGCAAGAGCCCGTGTCATTGTCATGGCTGAACATCTGAATGCTGTTTCCTCCATGTTTTATATAACTGAGGACATTTTGCTTAAATTGAGATGGGGAGAGCGCTAGTAAAATAACTGGTATGATGGCATGTTTGAATGCTGACGGGGTTACATTTCAGTGCAGTTGTATTGATTTTGCTATTTTGTATTACTCATACAAAAACACTACAGTTTTATTGCAAAACTATTTAGTTATTTATATTATAAGTGGCTTAAAAATACTTATTTGCGAGTGGAATATTTAATATACGAGCGCGTTAGTGCGAGTGTTTTAATTTCTCATGAGAAAATAATAGTAATATAATAATGTACAACGTTTTGTCCAAACCTAATATTAACATGAATATTTTATATCATTACGAGAAATTGAATTTTAGTCGTGACGTAGGCAGTGCTTTGTTTGTTTGTTGTTGCGTAACCCCGTCGAAATCAACAGCTTCAATTCTGGTTGTTTAGACTGCACCAAATAAATCAATAAATGAATAAAAATGGATATTTCTGAAGAAGTTTTAGATTATGCTAAAAAATCTGATCTTAGTTTGTTACCAGGCAAGTCGAAGGAATTATATGAGAAAAATGTTTCATTGTTTAAAGAATGCGGATCCAAAGGACCTAGAATAATTTACAATGAAATAGACTCATTTTTGTTGTTTCCTAGGATACATGAAATGTATTCGTGAAGTCTATAGGATAGGATAAAATAATTTTAAAATATAATACACATATAAATATCCTAATTTTATTGCTGAAGGTTAGTATAATACGAAATAAAAAAAAACATTAAATTACTAAAACCTTTGATTACTCATGTTCGTTGCATATGTGCAACACCATGCAATTAAGGACTAAACCAAAGCGCACGTCTTGTGTATTTATAAGCAGCATCTGAACCTTACTAAAGCTTCGACTTAAGCTGTGTGAAACCGGTCCTTAGAGAACTATATATGATGATCTCAGAGCTAGAAAATGGTACAACATGTGTTACAATATAGAATAGTGTATGAATATTTGTATTATCACAAAGTGTGTGGTTCAGGTAATGCATATTTGCTCAATACCTCAATATTTAACCTAGATGGGGTTGAGAAACACAGTTGGCAACAATGGAAATATCCATTATTTCACCCTGTTTACGACAGCGCTTTTGTTCTGCAGTAAAACAGATGCTTACTCTGTATATTCTTTCTTTTACTTGAAGTAATGCATGTTACATGCATTAGCAGGCACCACCTTGTCTTTTGTGTTCTACGAACCCTGAGCCTCCACAGCTTGTGACAATAGTATTAGCTGTTCGTATAAAATTAATGAGGGCTAATATTCAGTTAACGCGTGTACGCTGCATATAGCTAAGTAGTTTCTCACAAAAGGGCTTCAGATAATTAGTCCCTTGACGAGATTTCTAGGTTATTAAAGGCCCTAGGAAGAATAAAACTCAGCTACTGTATCTTTTGTCGGGATTAGAACGTGCTAATGTAATGTCAATGAATGTATTTCAATTTGAAAATATGCGCAACAACCACCTGTGTTCATCAGATAAAATGAAATGGCGTTTTATTTATGGACGCTCTTTAACTGCTGTGGCTCTTTCGGCATCCCATTCTATACTGGGCGTGAAAGACCACTTAATTTTGCTCAGAGGCAAATCAGACTTGAGGTTCTTTTACGTGCCGTAAATCTACGACACGGGACCCACGGCTTTATTTCCCTTCCGAAGGAAGCCATGCTAAGGGTGTTCATCACAAGGCATGTATTTTGATAACAAAATCTCATCTAATGTCATGTATTGCTACTTTCTTTACCATGCAAAGTATACATAGTAAGTAGAAAAGGTATTGTATTCCAACCAAAATTTCGATACCGAGATTCGACAGGAAATTAATATTTTGAGAGCCCTTGAATTTTTATAAAAAGATCAGTAAATGTGTGAGTACCTGTGGACATCATAACTCAAAAACATAAAGTCGGCTAGATACCAAACTTGATTTTGCATCTTACAAGGATGCGACACGAAGATTGTCAGAAAAATCCCCTCCATCCCAAACTACTCTAGCATGGAAGATTTTTTGGAAATGTTAAATTTTCTCAGGAATTTAATTCCAAATAATTCAGTAAAACGTTTTATATGATAAATGGAATGTACATTATGAATTTTCTGAGAATATTGTATGAAGCACACTTCATTCTGTATTATTTTTATACCTGGAAACCATAAGAAATAGACAAAACCTTAACTATATAGAAATCTATATTTCCTTAAAGTACAAAATTTATGTCAAATTTCTTTTTTGTAAGTTAACCATTTTCAAAATAGTCTTTCTTATTGGTGTTAATTTTAATTTACCTAAAACTTAAGCGGTAACTCGTTATTCTTTTTTATTTTATTTTATTGCTGTCCATACAAAGAAAACCAAATTTCAATAAAATAGCGACCGGATTTTAAAATATTTTGCTATCACTTTAGCTTAAGGTATTCTCTTATAAGAAGCTAAGTGGCAAGACCATTTCTATTAATATTGCTCTCGATTAGGATGGAGTAGTCTAAGCTTTTGTCAGAATTGTTTGTTGCAGAATAGGTAGAGAAAGTCATGTGAAGATTCAATCAGATTTTTAGAATCGGTGTGTGTGTGTGTGTGTGAGAGAGAGAGAGATAGAGAGAGAGAGAGAGAGAGAGAGAGAGAGAGAGAGAGAGAGAAAGACTGAACAACATAACCCAGAAACGAAAAGACTGTTAAATACAAACTCCCTTTATATGGAATATTTTTCGAAAATTTTGCTTATTTCAAAACGATGATATAAAAACACATGTACGAGATCTTTTCATGACAGTTGAATAGCTTCTGTCACTCAGAATAACATTTGTATAGCTGGTAAACCGTAAGATATAGATTAGAACTTAAAACGTAGATCTCGTCAAAACACTCAATTTATGACAAGTATATTTTTGGTGGAGTTTACACATTTCCGAGATATTTCTTGTTATTGGTTACAATTTTCCTATTCTTAAACTTTTATCAAATGTGAAGCATTTATTCGTTTTTATTTCTGCAGGCAACAAAGAGAACAGAATTTTAATGTAATTATTTTAGAAACAGCTTTTAAAATATTTTACTATCCCTTTAGTTTAGAATATTCCGTTACTTCCGTTTTACTTACAAGAGAATGAGTAATAAGCATACTTGTTCTAATTCTTGTCCTGATGTGTGTGGAATAAATAGAAGAATTATCTTATGTAAGAATAATTTATTGCAGAACAGAGAGAGAGAACGTCGTAGGAATGGAAGATATAAGAATTTCTATCTTTGGATTCCCTAAGGACCATGTTCAGGGTAGGACAGAACACTTGACGGAGGGATTTGGCACCAGGCCTGAGGTTATTGTAGCTGCGCTCCCAGGAGGGAACGCCCTCAGAAGGGAGGAAGAGGCGGCCGGAACCAGGAGCGACAATACAGCTATAAAGGATTCCTATAGTTTCCATATCGAAGCACCCCTAAGGTCGGACAGGTAGACCAGAACCTCCCGACCCACATAGGGTTCAACGCCCCCACCAGGAGTGGCATCCCGGCAAGCAGCCGAAATTGGGACACGGAGATATTTATTCCCTGCCACGACACACCGAGCCCTTCGTCGACACTTCCCACTTGAAAGAAGCCAACGGGATGGAGGATGAATTAAATGACAAAGGAAACGAAATGGAGGGACAGGAAATTCAGGGGATAAAAGAAACCTGGATAGGTAGAGTCAGACTGAAAAATTCAATGCATATCCACGATTTGAACCAAGGATCTCTTGGGCTCTAGCCGTTTGCTCTACCACCGAGCTATGGCTACACGCCGGCAAGGCATTAAATTTGTTATCTGACTCGCATGCCTCCCGGTAAACCTATTCTACCTCTCCAGCACTTGTCCTACAAATGGATTGTGAGAAAAAAAATTAAATGAAAACTAATTGAGCATAATAGTACGCTGTACTATGAATCCTGGGTCTTAAAAGTTTCTTACGACATTGAGTACGTCATCTCAAAATAATCTGATGTCATTGTGGTTTACCGGAAGACATGCAAGTCAGGTGAGAAGTTTAATGTCGAGCCGGCATGTTGCCATTGCAGTGGTACAGAAACCGGCTAGAGACCGGGAGATCTTTGGTTCAAATCCCGGCTATGGCATTGAATTTTTCAATCCGACTCTACCTATTCAGCTCTTGTCCTACACACTGCATATATAAGAACAACAATTAAATGAAAGAAATCTATCCAGCATTTGCCTGGGGACCCACGGAAACCTCTGAAACACTAATGGGTGAAATAGGCTGGTCACGGGAAGCGAACCAAGACTTCAGAACGCGGATGACAGACGACACCGCCTGAGCCATCCCGCTTGGTAATGCACAGGAATACTCAAAGCTTAGTCTTCCACGAAACAATCACCTGTCAGTCCCACATTGCAAAATTAGATTCCTTTACACTTATAACCATTTATGCCTCTATATGGCCAGAGAATAGATAAATCAAAACCATTAGTATACAACACACCAATGGAATATATAAATAAATGCGCTATTTCATATCCACTATTATTCATAATAGATAGATACTGGTATTGAAAAACACCTCCGATATGTTTCGATGTTTCACGACCTAACTTGCTGTTGGAAGAGTTTTGGACCATAATATTTGACCATGTGATAATTGCTAATAACGTTTATCTTCAAGTATTGGTATCGCCCTCCGTGGTGTAATGGTTACCATGCTAACTTCATATATCCAAGGTCGTGGGTTCAAACCCGGCGGAGGACGATGGATTTTTTCGGGCGTAAAAATTCTTAGCATGGATTTCTTCGGAAGGGAAGTAAAGCCGTGGGTCCCGTGTCGTAGATTTACGGCACGTAAAAGAACCTCAAGCCTGATTGAGAGGCCTCTGAGCAAAATTAAGCGGTCTTTCACGCTCAATATAGAATGGGACGCTGAGAACCACAGCAGTTAAAGAGCCTCCAAAAATAAAACGCCATTTCATTTCAAGTATTGGTGTTTCATTTAGCAAGGTCTCCTCTCTGTCCTCTTTACAGTTCCTCTTAGGCAAACCTTTTGGCATTCGCGCTATCCGGGATAGACTAACTTCAATGAAGAACGGCAAACGGCCTTGTGGGCCCCCTGATAACCAGAATAAAGAAATTCATTTAGAAATAAAATTTCTTGTTTTTCAGTATTGCAATAATGTTATTATCTATATTGATACTACCAGTCATTTTGATTTAATCGATGGATTTAGTAAAATCACAACAAGTTTTATGCAAATAATATCTGAAATAAAATTTAGTAAATTATAAAAAAATACTTCTATTAATATAAATAAAGCATTAAAATTTAGATATAAGCTCTAAACAAAGTCATGGTTTTGTCGTTTGTGAAGGTTAATAGAATAAGATCTAATGGAATATTAGTCTCAAGAAGATAAATTGATGGTGGTAGAACACTATGATTATGTGAAAATCAATTTTCCATATATCCATCATGTTACTTTCTCTACTCTTCACGTATGATAGGTAGAGGAAGTATTGTATTTGCCTCCAAAAATTTTGTATAGAATTTTCACAAGAAATGATGTGCTGGGGTCTCAAACAAGCGACTTTAATGGTAATTAATTATTTAATTACGGATTAAAGTCCAGCTTCTTTCAACGATGCAAAACGACGAATTTACTACACTTTTTTACTTTCTCTACACGTACTATGTTCATAGTGTACAGAAAAGGTATTGTATTGCATCCAAAAATTTGATACCGAGTTTTCACCGGAAATACATGTTTTGGGTCCCCCTGAATCCAAAAAAAGTATTTTTGGAAAAAGGTCCATGTGTGTGTGTCTGTGAACAGCATAGCTCAAAAACAAAAAGACCGTTAAATATCAAACTTGGTATTTAAGTTTGGTATCTTCCAAGGATGCGACACGAAGATTTTCAAGAAAATTCCCCCACCCCCAAAAACCCTTTACATGGGACTTTTTTCGAAAATTTCGATTTTTCTCAAAAATGGCTAACGATTTTGATTAAAATGTCATATATTAATGACATTTACCTGACAAATAATATATTTTCTGGGAATAGCCTCTGAAGACTACTTTATTCTGGATGAATTTTGCATAACTGCTAAACGTAAGAAATGGACAAAAACTTACCACACAAAAATGTAGAACACATTAAAACACACAATTTATGTTATATACATGTTTTTCGAGGAGTTGATCGTTTTTGAGATATTCCTTGTTTTTGAAAAAATTGTACTTTTCTTACACAGGAATTTGTCAACAGTGTCCATACAGACAAAGGAGCTTTAGTCACCTAGTAACCAGCTTTTGACTTTACTTTAACCTATGATACTCCCATATTTTGCTTCTGCTTACAAGGAAGCAAGTAATAAGACCATTTCTGCTAATTTTTTCTCGATAAGCATGAACTAAATAGAAGAATAAACTTATTAACAATAATTTGTTACACAGAAGTAGAGAAAGGCATGTGAATGGAACACATCAGATTTTTTTCTACAACAAACTACCGTTTACATGGAAAATATTTCCATTATACATATTTTAAATGTTTATTTTAAAAGCAAGTATTTGAATTACTGACATGAGGATAACATATACATTTTGAATTGTGAAATGGCCAATCAGGCCGTTTTCTCGCTGAGTGTAGCCAAGGTCGCAGGTTCAAACCCGGCGGAGAGCGATGGATTTTTTCGGAAGGGAAGTAAAGCCGTTGGTCCCGTGTCGTAGATTTACGGCATGTAAAAGAACTTCAAGCCTGATGAAGATACCTTTGAGCAAAATTAAGCGGTGTTTCACGCTCAGTATAAAATGGGACGCTAAGAACCACAGCAGTTGAAGAGCGTCCAAAATAAAACTTAATTTCATTTCCGAGTATAGTGTTTTTTTTTTTTTTTTTTTTTTTTTTTAACTATGAAGCCATAACAGTTGGACAGCTTACTTCAGGATATATATAGTTCATTAAAATATACACATTGCGTCTTATACTCAAGAGGCATCGAGCTCAAATCTCGCTTAGAGTGAGCTACCCGGATAAGGGGTTTTCGGGATTTTCCCTTATCCTGAGAAGATAAATGTCGAGTATATATTTATACGTCTATATATAAGTTACCTAAAAGTTAGTGTTTCTCTCTCTCTCTCTCTCTCTCTGTCACATCTGTGGTAGGAAAGGAGGTATCAACGATTTTACTGAAACTACTTTTTGAAGTTACTCTAAAAAGACAAACATTTCAGGAAGCATACGCTTAAAGAAAATAAAAAGTAATAAAAATACAAAATAAAAACTGGTCAAATGTAAAATGTCATGACAGAGACCAAGCAAAGATTTTGCAGGAATTTCTTCCATCTGGACTAACTTTACTTGGAAAACATTTCGTCATTTCATTCTAGATAAAGCAGTATATTTTTGAATTACTGTCATAACATGGATTACGTCAACGCCAAGTGTCGTCTTAAGCTCTCTTCGTTCTTATTGCGCTTAACTTGATGGGAAACCGTAAGATATAAACACAAGCGACTACCGCTTTTACTATTATGGCACCGCAGACAATGACGAGTGATGCTACATGGAGCACCGATAGAATGTGATGGTGGGGGAACCCGGAGAAAATCCCATCCACCACAAATCTCACATGCGGCCGCTTGGGATTGAACCCGGGTCCCTTGAGGAGAGGCGAGTGGCTTAACTACCCGGCCACGGCGCGGCCGTACTACCGATAATTGTGGATATTGTTAAATATACAATTGAAACGAAATAAAATATGTGTAGCATTAATCAATTACGAAATATTTGTAGCTTAACGTCTTTTAACCTAGTTGATCATATCGGACGATGAAAGACATTGATGAAATGCCCAAGTGATCTCGGGGTCTATGGAGCGTACAGTAACTCGACATTCGTCTTCTAAGGATAAGAAAAAACCCCGAAAATACCTTATTCGTGTAACTCTTCCAAAGCGAGATTCGAACTCGCGACCAGTTGAATGTGAGGCAGACAATCTACCCCCACACTAATCAGGGGGGCTATATCCACTGCTTGTTTAAATTGTACAGTATATTTAGCAATGCATTTAAGAGCTTTACTTGGCTGTTCTTTTTTTTCGCCGGAGTTCTTGCAAAGAGCTTGTAAAACCAAAAACAGCAAATGCAGAACAATATTCCATTGCATCAGTCTGCTGTACACTTCTGTGTGCAATCATCAATGATGATCCCTCAAGTAAACAACATTCTGCTTATCATTCTCTACGACTGGGTTCGAATCATAAACATTTGGGTGGAGGTGTCTTATTATAGTTAATGCCTCAAGCTCAACGGTAGATAAGTAATTTAGAAGTGTATGTTTTGGAGATCAGTTCATCATTAAAGACACGATATAACCGTTTCGTTTAAAACACTGTGGAATAAATGAATAGAATAAACAAATCACGGAGTAAAGGTATAAAATAAATAAAAGTAAATGTATATCTTTTAATAAATTCTGTAGGATTACTGTTTTAGTATGATTTGTAAATTACTGACGATTAGAGGATGTATGTTGTGTAAGAGTACATTATGCTAATAACCACAACCATTTAACTGCTACAAAGCTTCGCTTACTAAAATATGTAAATGTACAACATCATAATATATGCATATTTGAAGCTTAAGACAAATCTCAATTAAATAGTTTCATGCAGGAAAATTTGTTTTTAAATATGGATTAATTGTGTACAACACTCGTCAAAGTAAATAATTAAATGGTATAAACTGTTGATTGTTATCTAAATCACCATAAAGGAAAGGAAAAGTTGATTTTTAATGTCATTTGCGGAAAAATATACATTCTCATGATAATTAAGGGACATACTTGGAATGGTCGTCTTCTTAGCGCGGTGGTACCATGGCTGCTTGTCAAGGGGAGACCTGGTTCGATTCCCGATACCACTGGGAAACCTAGCCCGGGGTCCACTCAGCCTCGTGAGGTCCCTGAGGGATCAATGAAGGATCTACTGGATTGAGAAGTAGCGGCTCCAGGTTGAGAAGACCGCATAAACCGGCCGGGAGGGACTAGAGGCCTGATCATGGCTTACCCTCCAGCACTGCACCCCATTCATGACGCCTTCGGGCCAAGATGGGGATGCAGCGGCAGGTCAAGGTATATTGTGGACCTTAGTGCCACAGAGTTACGTTATATGCATTTAGAACACAACTACTACATGTTCTGATCCTATGCATTACTTAATTCAGACTTGTAGGAACACAATCCAATGTGTCCGTCATTGAACGTGGAGACGGAAATATTACTTCAGAGTTCTCAGCAAGATGATATTCTTGTGTTTGTTTTCATGAGCCATCACCTAGTTTCAAAATTACTATCGAAACCATTGCTCTCAACATATATAAGCGAATGGAGCAACATTTTTGTATAATAATCTATTGGAGTAAACTAAAATAAATGGTATAGTGTTTTCAGGATCACATTTTAAGTTCAATGTTTGATTGAATTGAGCATTTTAAAGAGTTGAAATAGAGCAGTAAGATGTATAATAATAAATGCATGTTTGATGTTATGTAACCATAGCGCGCTACTTGTTCAGGTAAGGCACACACAAGGATACATCTGTTGAAAGCGTTTAGAGGATGCTGGAAGATGAAATTGTTTAGAGTTTCAGTTGATGTAGTTGTTGAAGTTGTGCATGGTAAGCACAAGTCTCCAGTGTATGTTTACATACAGCAGATAGAGGTTGGCTGTTGTATAAATATGTGTCTAATGGCTTCGGTGTACCCGAGGGTCCTGTGGGACCAGCCAGTCCTACTTCCTCTTGTCTAGAAACACCAGCTTTTCAACAGTAGTGCCGGATACACTCGCAAATCTAAGATCTACTGCAACATCTTTGGGAATAAATTAGTGCTTTCTCTCCTGCCTATACATACACATAACGTTATGTATCACTAAAAGCAAAACATTAATTGTTGAATACAGTGCACAACATAGCTGCAACGTACACATTGCAATAATGTAAGAAACAAAATAGACAACTGCACTAGCCAATCTCAATCCTTTATGTCCAGTAAACGCCATGTGTTATAGGAGCATGTAAAATAGCTGTTTGTTGCAGAATGCATACTTCAACATTTTTCGAACATGAACTTGAGGAATTGAAGTAGTTTTTCTATCACATAGAGATTCAAAATCTGCATTACAAGCCATTTTACCAGTGTATGTACAACAAAAAGAACAGCTGAAATCTACCAAAGTATTAAACACTTACAACTTCTTCAAAAGTCGATAGTTTTACAGTGGATTCCCTAACAATGTAATGTACTTAGTAATGAAAAGGCATATGCCTTGGAAAAAACGGTAAAACGGCCCACCAAATTAAACACTCATTATTGTTTCACTCATCAAAACTAATAATACAGAAAAACATCCAACAAAAATATACGACTGTTTCAATTAAGAGAGTAAAAATAAACAATGGCAAATCTTGTTGAACAATGCAACAATAATTCCAGAATGTCTACGATCAAAAGCAGTTGCTCTATTTCGATTACATACAGGCCATTATTGCTTGGCTGCCCATCTACATAAACTAAACATCTTTCCAACTTCAAATTGTGACTTTGCAGAGATGAGGATTGTATAATTAATATGACTCATCTTATGAAGTGTCAAAATCTAACAGCTGCAGATCTCTCATTGCAAATCGTTTCTTTGCTTGGCCAGAAGTAGAACAAAAGTAAAACTGGTACTTACTGTCTAAGTACTTTACAATTGAAACCAATAACAAGGAATATCTCGGAAACGGTTACCTCCACAACAAAAACGTAAAGGACAGTAATTGTGTGTTTTGACGAGGTCTACATTGTTTGTGTATTAAGTTTCTGTCTATCTCTTACGGTTTAGCACTTAGGCAAAATTCATCCAGAATAAAGAGATCTTCAGAGGCTATTCTCAGAAAATTCAAGATATTCATTTTATTTGGGATGTAAATAGCTTTAGTATTTGGGATTTTAATCAAAATTGTTAGATCCATTTTTGAAAAATCAAAAATTTTGAAAATTTTTCCATGTAAAGGATAGTTTGTAGTGTAGGGATTTTCCTGGAAATGGTTTGTTATTTATCCAAGTTTGGTATTTAACAGTCTTTTCGTTTTTGAGCTATATTATCCACAGACATACACACAGACAGACACACACCCACGGACCTTTTTTCCAAAAATCTTTTCTCAGACTCGGGAGATCCCAAAACATATAGTTCCGGTCAAATCTCGACATCAATTTTTGGGTGGAATACAATATCTTCTCTATCCACTATATGCATTGTACTAGAGGAAGTAATACGCTTCAAATCCACATGCAGAGGATACTTAAAAGAGTGCAGACTTTTAAGATATCTTCGTTTATTAAAGTTACAAATATCATAGCGCTACGAAACTCCGTAAATAATAGAATAAAAACTAATAAAGTTGCTTTACGCCAAAAATTATTTTTTACCCAAAATGAAAAATTGACACTATTTGCCTCCTTGCTTAAAAATGCGACAATATTAGATTTGTAGTAATGCACAGATTTTTGTGTGCCAAGAAAAGAAACAAATCAACAGAGTGCTACTTTAATTGTTTTTTCACAGAAGCCGTGTGTAGGACAGAAGTTGGATGGGTAGACTCGGACTGAAAAATTCAATGCCATTGCCGGGATTTGAACACCAGATTTCCCGGCTGCTCTACCACTGAGCTACCATAACAACATGCCGGTACGGAATTGAATTTCTCAACTAACTCGCATGCTTCCTGGTAAACCACAAGGTTAGGTCAAATTATTTTGAGATGACAAACCCAAAAGGCGGCTTACAATGCTATAATACTTTAAGACCCAGAATTCATATTATCGTCGATTAGTGATACTTTGTTTTTTTTCACACAAGCCGTGTGGGGGACTGCGGTTGGATAGGTAGAGTTAGACTGATCCGGCAATGGCACTGTGACTCCACCTATCCAAATCAACAGAGTATCAAAGAAACTTTTATGCATTCTGTAATTTTGAGGTGTTTGACTATAATGAGTTGCTAATTGTATGACAACAAAACATGCATATACTTACTCTAGCCAAGCAAAGCATCCATAAAACTCCTATAAGCTACTATCTGTTATTAAACGACGAGAAAAAAGTTTTACTTTGGTCAACGGGGAAAGGGACTAAGTCCTGACCTTTCTTGCTGAAGTTGAGGACTGTCGTGCGCCTGATGAAGCAATTCTTCGAATGGACGAGCATGCTAAGTTTGTCAGAAGGAACAACGAAGTTTTCAATAGAACTTTTTGTGCTGGTCAAAATAAATTTTACCTGCTTCCTCAGTGACGAATGTCTTCCAAAAGCAAGCAGCAAGCGACCAGCTCCTTGGTAAAATACGATCTCATGCCTGATATAATTACTAGCTTAACTAAGAAGTTTTCTCCCGGAGCTTTCATGGTCTCTTTCATTTCGTGAAAAGTGTTTAGACGTCATCACTTTAGGTGGCGATTTTATCCTTATAGTAAAATTAGTATTTGAGCATTTATTTTGGTAAGGAAAACGTTTATATGTCTTGTTTGTGGCAAGCTGATTAAAATATGGAACAATTAAGACAAGTACTATTTAAGTATATAGCAGAATAATAGCTAACCTGCATATTTTGTACTCTTCACTTTATGTACACAACAGCGTCCAGTTCTCTTTACGGCCGCGCCATGGCCGACTGGTTAGACCACTCGCCTCTCACCTTGACGGCCCGGGTTTGATCCCAGCGACCGCATGTGAGATTTGTGGTGGACAAGGTGGCGCTGGGGTGGGTTATTTCCGGTTCTCCGGTTTCCCCCGCCATCGCATTCCACCGGTGCTCCTTCTTCATTCATGTATCATCAGTGTCACCGCCTGCGGTGCTATAAGTAGTTAAAGCGGGCGTTAAACACTACAAAAAAAAGTTCTCTTCACTGAGAATTTCCTTGGCAGTATTTCACACCAATCCAATAAATAGTCTTCAAATTCGCTGATTGTAGGACTGACACTCCGCCCTAGGACTTACAACCAATGCCTAAGGGCCAGAAGCCTGTCTAGGAGCCTACGAAACCAAAGGATGGAGGACCTGTTACAAGGGGTCGGCCGTTTCGTCCAGCGGACACTTGGGATCGAACCCGGACCGCCTAGATGGGAGGCGAGCGTTTAACCACTCACCCACTGCACAACCCCTAGATATTCCTTCGTGTGATAAAGGAGTTGTAGAACCCAACGGTCTATTTCAAGATATCATTGGCTAGTGGAAAAATGGCGAGAGCGACCTTCATTTTAAACCTCTAAGTGAGCACGACCCGCTCACCGTTTACGCTAATAGGCAGCAGGGCTAAAATGCAGATCGCTCGGTCAGGTCCCCACTTATGGTTTGAACTTGAAATAGTCCGTTGAGTTCTGCAACTCTTTTAACGCACGGAGGGATATCTCCACATGTTAAATACGGGGCAGTTGAGCCATATGATATACAAACTGTAATTCACTATTAGTCAAGAAGCTTTGAAAGCGTATATTGAGATAACTTAACACTCGATCCAGACAATTGTAGGATTAGTCTTCGAGGACAAGTTACTAATATGTTTCGCAAGGTTACTGCTTCCTTTTAAATAAGAGGTAAAGTTATGTGTTCAAATAAATAGTTTTAAATACCCACCATTAAGCATAGAAGATCCCTAAATAATATTTATAAAACATACAGAACTGGAATTATCACTTTTAGAGAGAATACAACAAATAAAATGTACAAATAAAATTTGGTTCATGCCTAAAATTGCTCTGAAAACAGTTCACTTAAATTATAATATGATCTTTCCAAGATACGATCAGAACTTTGTTTCAGGGCGATTGTCCAATTTAAATACATCAAATGGAAATATATTGCCAAATTATTTTGAGGACTAAGAATAAATAGTTGGCTTTGTCTTTTCTATTCTGTATCTAGGCAGGACAAAGTTTAAATATCTGGTGACATTTTTGTGCTTAGGAATCTTGAATGCTATACTTGCCTACTATCTCAAGTATAGGTAAAGATATTACGGTAATCATTTTTAATTTTTAGGATAGGGGTTCATAATGACCCTTTGAAGCTATTTGGCACATAGTTCTTACAGTATTTTAATAATATTTGATGCATATATGCAGAATTGCTCCATAACAACAATCTATTTAACATTAATTTTAAGATATAACACTTTAACACTGCATAGGAAGTAAACTAAACAAGCCTACTCAAAATATATTTTCCCAGGACAAGGAATTGCCCACGACAATAGCCCTCTGGTTTACTTCAAATGCAATCTGTTTTATTTATTTAAGAAAAATCCATTGTTATTAAACCAGTGCAGTAAATACCTGCTAGATAGGTATTCCAGTATCTAGAAGGTATTAGTACAGTACATAAATGTGGTTAGTGTTTACAAATCATATTTTGTGACCATAAAAAATGCCACCAGCATAAGCTCCTGAGCTAGTAGATACTTCTAGATATTGATCATTTACTATGACCAAAAACTAAATCGGGTCTAGTATAAATCCGTGAGGTACACAATATCTTCCAATTTTTGAGAGAATAATTAATTTTCACACACTGTCTAGAACAGACTGTTCCAACTCTTGCTCTCCTTAGGAGTACTCACGCGCACACAGTACAATACTAGGAGAGGGAACGAAATAGCCAATTTGTCACAGGGCGAAGGTCATAGTACAAGTTCTTCCCTGACAGTTTTGAGGTTGTGTCAATTTTCTAATGCCACTATGTATGTGAAGTGGACCTATTTGCGGGAAAAACAGCTTCTATTTACAGAAAAAGATGGACTCCCGCAGTATCTTGTGCCTCTCAAGATGCTAAATTGTGCAACGAAATGGAACTTACAGTGTCATTATACAGCAGTTCATTCAGCTCTGTACAGACAAGAGGTGTAGCAAAGCAAGAACTCCTAGCTGGACTGAAAGTGACTTATAGCAAGACTATATGTTTACAAAGAAAATACATCCCTGTAAATATGTTTTACACAAACTTACTGATTTCCAGCAAAATATATTAATATTTTGTTTGTCAGATGAGTGATATTGAAGAAAAGGCCAGTGAAGCAGCAATTCAAGCAAGTTACAAAGTCGCTCACATCATTGCGATGAATGGAAAACCGTTCTCGATGGGGCCTATCGTGAAGTCGTATACCCCGCAATTGAGGCTGCAGATATCCCTTTGTGCGTTAAAAGAGTCGCAGAATTCAACTGGGTTATTTCAAGTTAAAACCTTCCAATAGAGAACTAATGAGGGTGACATCACTCTGCCCGTCTATCAGCGGAGCCGGTGAGCGAGTTACACTCATTGTGAGGGATAAAATGAAGGTCGCTCTCATCAATTATCCAAAGACATTTTTCATTTGAATTAAGTCAAATACGTGACAGTTGGGTCACCTGATATGTTTGCTGTTGTGGAAACTTCAAGCAGTCTGTCTTTCAAGACAGACGGTGTCTCGTCGCATTAGCGCATTAGCAGGAGATTTGGAAAGACAACTCAAATGTAAAATTCAAAATTGTACGAATTTTGGGTAGGATCTGGTGGATTACGATCAGCCAGCTAAATTTGAACATGGATTTGATATGGAACTGTAAGTTACGGAGGTAGTCTAGACTCGATTACACTGCTTCAGGTCAAGATATATTTGGGGCTGTTGAGAACCTACACTTGCCATGAGACTACCTCTATTCCGTTGCTTCAGATGGCGCACTGCAAGTGGTCCAGCGATAGCAGGGCTTCATCTCTCGGTTAAAACGTAAAGTTAAATCTGTTGTAGGGAAGGACATCATACTGTTCACTGTTTTATTCACCGAGAAAGACTTGGTGCCGCAACAGTGGAAATGGAATTTGTTATGAATCTCTTGTGATGTGTGTAAATTATGTCTGCTGTCACAGTGTTAATCGTTAGTTGAAGGGATTTTATAAGATCTCAAAGTGACTTACGGTGATACACCATACCAAGCACTGTACGCTGTACAAGTCGGGAAAAGTTCCTGACGCAGTTTTTGCCATTCGCAAAGAAATCGCTCTTTTTCTGGAAATAATAGGACAGGTGGAATAATATCTGTCTGACCCAAGATGGGTATCGGACTTAAAGGTTTCTTGTACCTAAACCAGCCGAATAAGACAATCCACAGAAAATATTTAATAATCGTGGATATACACGATAAACTCAAAGAGTTCACAAAGGAGCTCAACTATTTGAGAGTCAAATTCGAAAGGTAAATTTAAATTTTTCACTCGTCTTGTTTTTTAAAACTTGCCTGTTGAGACCTCTTTGGAGAAGTTTTATTCATTTTCTCCAGTATCTCAAACCAAGATTCAAATAGATCGACGCTTTGGAAAAATAAATCAATTTTTTGTTCTGTAAAGTGCTTGCAAGGAAGGCATAATGTCTACGCCAACCATAAATGTATTATAAATCCTCATAATTCTGGAACTTCGTATTTGCACATGTGTTTTTATTTCTTCTGCAAAGTACATACATGGAGAACGTATTACACTCCACCCAAAATTGGACACCGAGGTTTCACCGGAAACACTCGTTTTAGGGTCTCCTGTACCTCCCCCCCCCCCAAAAAAAAAGAATTTTTAGAAAAAATTTCGTGTGTATGTCCGCTGTCCGTATGTCTGAAACGATAACTCGAAAATGAAAAGTCTGTAAAATACCAAGCTTGATATTTAAGTTTAGTATTTTCCAAGAATGCGACACAAAGATTTTGAGGAAAATTCTGTCACACCAAAACTACTCCTTACATGAACAGTTTTTCGAAAATTTTGATTTTCTGAAGAATGGCTCTAATGATTTTGATTAAAATATCGGGTATTAAAGATATTTACTAAGAAATAAAATTTATATTTTTAATTTTCTAGGATTAACCTATGAAGAGTTCGTCATTCTGTATGAATTTCGCTGAATTTTGTATAACTGATAGACTACAAAAAATATAGATCCTATTAAAACACGATTTATGCCATTTACATCTTTTTCGTGGAGTTGCCCACTTCTGAGATATTCCTTGTAATTTGTTTCAGTTTTAAAATACTTACTTTTCTCACCTCGGAATGTGTTCAATTCCTGGCTATGCAAAGAAATGGATTTCCAACATATGACAATTTGCTTTTAAAATATCTGACTAACATTTTAGCCTAGTGAATTCCCTTATTTCCCTTCTACTTACAAGGAACAAGTAATTCCGCTAATGTTTATCTCCATTAGCATGAAGTAGATAGAAGAGGCTTTTTAACAATACTTTGTTGCAGAAATATAAAGAAAATCATTAAAATGGAACACACACATTTTTATTTTTTATCATATCTTGCTATTTGTCCTTCTGGGTAGTCCTTTAAAAGTACTAAGCAGACTAACACGACTTTTGTCCTGCATGTCACAAGGATGAAATGTTCTTAGTTAACTTTTCTCTGTTTTCCAATTGATGCAGCACTTCCATACTTCATCTCATTATCTGATGACCTCTTGTGGTTTTTATCCTGTTGAACTGAAAGTTCCTAAGCTGTGGATACCAAATTTTAGTAGCCCAATATGAAGTTCAGGGTTGCACAACCACTTGCAGTAAGAGAGCTCATGGTTTTTGAACCTTGGAATTGGCTCAGCCAATCTGAATACATTTCCGTTTTAATTTATGATGGGAAGACTACTAATTGAGTTTTAGGTCAAGAATATACTTCAATATCATAGATAATACCGCTGGTTCCACATGAGCAGAATATTTTGTAGCCCCACTTTAAGTTGTTTTTTTTTTTTTTTTTTTTTTTTGTTGCAGGTTATGGTGCAATTTGTTAATCAACTGAAACATGTTCTTCGGTTGGTATTCTGTTTTGTTGAATCATTTAATTATCACCCCTATATTGAATAACTTGCCAGGTGGACAAACAGGTAACAGAGTTATCTGCAAAATATAAAACTCTCTTTATTTGATCCCATTTGAACAGTGGCATCATATCTTACTTTATGCCACATTTTTGTTCCCGCACCTTCTGTCCCCTTGTATGGAAATTAAAGAGATGTAAAAAGCAATGCCTATAAATTGCTCAGTTCCATAGAGACAACATTAAAATCACTTCATATGTCGCATTGTGTTGCATAAAGGTCTGTTTGAGCACATACAAGTTAAATAATGGCTGTGTCACATAGTTGCTTGAAATACTCCATTGCCGAAATCACTTTCTGCATCTTTCAAATGTTTCCAAGGAGAGCAAAAAAAAAAAGTCTTTATATCTATATTTACATTCCAAACGACATTGATTCACTTACTGCAAGTTGTAGCTGGTCAGACTCCAGCATTATCAGCCGGGACTGTTTTTAGCCGAGTTACGTTTCCACCACTTCTGCATCATCAGAAACTTCTACTGCTACTAATTTCGTCTGCGAAAATAGACACACGAAGAATCACAATGAGGAAGGTCAGAGTTTTATCATTTTATTACAGATAGTAATCATCTATAGTACTATCACATCCCTTTACATACTTTGGATTGTTTTACTGCACCCAACAATGGATGAAAATGCACTATTATTTAGTCTCATACCGGTTATTCTTCGTTTAGCTTATACATTTACTTTTAATCATCATACAACCTTCAAAAGGTACAAATGTGTATACAATAGTAATAATCTGAACTCACCTGATCGTTTTCAGAAGGCTAGTTTTATACTAAATACTGTCATCACTATCAAAATAAAGTTCATCACCATTTTCAGTTCTTGTGTGCTGTTTTTCCTCAGAACAAAGCAGGATTCATTATCATTAATAGAACTTCCTCTGTTTACTCCACAGTGTATATTTAGATATACACGAGTATCAAATACCGTGTACCAACGAGAATAGAAGGACAAAAGGACAACACTGTGATAGAAGCTAATTATTCCTGCTACAATATCATGTAAATTATAAACAAAGCTTGTTTTGATATGCGTATAGATATAAACAATTTCACAACGTTCAAAATGGCCAACAATCTGTATTCCCTGCTTCCAGGAACATTGTTGCTCTCATTACAATAAATGCTGCCATCTACCGTTACAAGTCGAAAGCGTAAGCGAATATCAGAATGAAGTTACGGGAAGATCTCAGAGTCAAATACGTTCATACAAAACCCAGAAAAATTTATATTCAAACTATTGAATAAAATAATGTATTATGTTTCTCAACCCATAATAAACACAATCGAAAATTGTGATTGTTACCCATTTCAGAAATGAGTAATTCAGTCATACCAATGTGTATGATAGGCTATCATGAGTAAAAGAATATATTTTGAGTTTATTTATGTGTTGTGTGTGTGTGTTTTCATTTTAGTACAGGACTGGCCAAAGAAACTTTAATGAAATTTGGTATACCTATTATAAAACTTAGGTTATATTCTGAAAAACACAATAAATGGGAATTACTTTACTCTAAGAAAACACAAAATAACCTAAAAAATACAAAAAAAAAATTATAAAATTAGATCCGGAACTTGGGACCAGGTGTGTCCTGCAGTCAACTAGAGCCACAAGTAGAACGTTATGTTGGTAGAAGGCGTACATGGACATTGAGTAGAGCTCAAGTGTGTACCAGATCCCAAAATCAAAGCCTTATTTTTAAGAATCAGAGGTTTGGGATAAGGTATATTTGATGCACAACTTCAATAACATTCATTTTTCTTTAAGGTCATCTTTGTATGTAAATCGCTTGCCACGAGAAAGAATATAGTTTCGATCGAATAGCTGATTTAAGGAAGAGGCACAAGCTTACATTTAAATGGTTATTAAAACTCAAGAAAAGCAATGTTATAATCGGTTTTCAAAACTTCAGGTGGCATCTGCTTTACATGGAGATAAAGATGGAGAATAAGCGAAAGAGGGAAATAAATCGAGATCTGGAGGTAAAAGAGGAAGAGAATTTTTTTAACATAGCGTTTAACGCCCGCTTTTACTACTATAGCACCGCAGGGGATGACACTAATGATTCATGGAACGAAGATGGAGCACCGGTGGAAAGCAATGGCGGGGAAAATCGGAGAACCCGGAGCTTTTTCCACCACAAATACCATATGCGGTCACTTGAGTTCGAACCCAAGCTGCCTTAATGAGAGGCGAATGGTCTAACCACTCGGCCACGGCACGGACCGAGAAACATGGATTGTAGAAATGATTAAGATTAGGATTTTCGATGAAGAAGCCTCCAGTCATTGGTGCAAAGCATCCGTGTAGTTTCCACTTTTGAATTATGTTTTTCCCACACATACATTTCCAAAAATCTGTCCTGTTCCATTCTCATGACTTTCTCTTCATCTCTGTAACAAATAAATGTTAAAAAGCATATTCTTCTGTCTACTTTATAGTAATCGAGATAAACATTAGCAGAACTTGTCTTAATTACTTGCTTCCTTGTAAGTAGAAAGAAAATAAGGAAATAACTAGGCTAAAATGATAGCCAAATCCTTTAAAAGATGGTTGACATGTGGATGAAATCCGTTTCTTTGCAGAAGTTTACAAACTTCCGTGTGAGAAAAGTTTTAAGTATTTTGAATCTGAAACAGATATCAAGGAATATCTCAGAAATGGTCAATTCCACGAAAAAAGTAGGTATATGAAATAAATTTGTGTTTTTAATGTGATCTACATTTTTTGTGTTACAAGTCTTTTTTACCTCTTACGGTTTACCAGTTTCGCAGAATTCTGTAACATTCAATATCAAAAGGTCTACAGAGGTTATTATCAGAAAATTCGAGATACACATTTTATTTTTCATAAAAATATCTTTAATTTACGATATTTTAATCAAAATCGTAGAGCCATTTTTGAGAAAAAATCAAACTTTTCGAATTTTTTCCATGTGATAGGTAATTTGGGGTGGGGGATTATTCTGAAAACAATCGTGTCGGATCCTTGGAAATTATTAAACTTAAATACTAGGTTTGGTATTTTACCGACTTTTCGGTGAGTTATTGTGCTATGTCTCTCTCTCTCTCACACACACACACACACACACACACACACACACACACACACACACACAGATGTTTCTCTAAGAATGCCTTTTTTGGTTACAGGGGGCCCTAAAGCGTGTATTTCCGGTGAAATCTCGGTATCGAATTTTTGGATGAAATACAATACCTTCTATATTCACTATGTACATAATACGTGTAGAGAAAGTAAAAATACGTTTTTGTTCCGACTAAGGGATTCTCAAAATCTTCTTTCGCTTATGAATCTATTTAGATGTTTTGGGTGGAATGCAATACTTCCTCTATTATAATTAAATAGTAGAGTAAGTAAAAATAAAAGAATCTCATGTCATCTATTCACACGAATTTCTCTGCCTGTTTTTCAAACAAACCTTTTGTTAAAGATTCATTCTTCTATCTACTTCATGATAGTCGACATAACCATTAACAGAATGGTTTTGTTACTTGGTAAAAGGGAGCTAAGGAAATACCCTAGGCTAAAGCGATAATAAAATATTTTAAAAGCTGTCGCTCTGCGATTGTTATTGAAATTGTGTTCTCTTTGCGTGGCTAGGAGAAAAAAAAGGAAAAAAAAAAGGAAAAGAAGAGAAACGCAGATTACTTCTGTTTGAAAAAGTAGCTATATTTCAAAATTGAAACCAATAACAAAGAATATCTCAGAAACGGTTAGCTCCGCAACAAAAATGTATGGGATATAAGTTGTGGGTTTGGACGAAATCTACATTTTGTGCTTATTAAGTTTTTCTCTATCCCTTAGTTTTGCAAAAGTTTCCAGAAAATTTAAAATATACATTTTATTTGGAATGTAATTACATTTAATATTCGTCACTTTAATCAAAACAGCAAGAATCATTTTTTAGAAAATCTACATTTGGAAACATTATCCATACAAAGGATAGTTAGGGTGTGGGATGTTCCTTAAAATCATCATGTCACATTCTTGGAGGATACAGAACCTAAATACGAAGTTTGATATTTAGCGGATTTATCATGTTTGTGTTGTGCTGTCCCCCTCCCCCCCCCCCACACACACACACATCACTGATATTTTTCTTAAAATGCTTTTTACTTTCTCTAGTCCGGTATGTACAGTGTACATAGTGGATAGAGAAGGTATTGTATTCCACCCAAAACTTCAATGTCAAAATTTCACCGAAAATATATGTTTTTGCGTCCCCTGAGTCCGAGAAAAGCATTTTGGGAAAAAGGTCCGTGTGTATGTATGTGTATGTCTTTCTGTGTATATGTGTGTCTGTGATTAGCATAGCTCAAAAACGAAAAGTTAGGTTTAGTATCTTCCAAGCATGAGACAGGAAGATTTCCAAGAAAACCCCCCACCACAAACTACACTTTATATGGAAAAATTTCTAAAATTTTAATTTTCTCAAAAATTTCTCTAACGTTTTTGATTAAAATATCGTATAAAATATATTTATCTGACAAATAAATGCATATCTTGAATTTTCTGGGAATAGCCTCTGAAGACTACTTTATTCCGAATGAATTTTACGCAATTTTGCAAAAATGTTGAACTGTAAAAGATGGACAAGAACTTACCACACAAAAAATGTAGAGCACATTAAAACACACAGTTTATGTAACATTAATTGTTTTTTCGTGAAGTTGATCGTTTTTTATATATTCCTTGTTTCTAGTTTCAGCTTTAATAACTTACAGGAATTTGTCAACTCCTGTCCATACAAAGGAACTGGAAGTAAATAGAAGAATTAGCTTTTTAACAATAATTTGTTGCAGAAAGTCATGTGAATGGAACTTATTAGATTTTTTGTAGTGTTTAACACCCGCTTTTACTATTCGAGCACCGCAGGCGATTAATAGATAGAGGAAAATACTTTTAAAACAGTATCATCTACCGTGAAACTATACACATATTGGAAAATAGGGTGATGTATGTTGCATCAATAGCTAATGCGCGCCCCTTGAAAGAGTTACCACAAAACGCGAAAGCTTTGCGATGGTCTCTCGATTTAACACGCTGTGTTGCGGTGACGTCAGCTGTTGAAGAATTCGCTACGATGATGTCGAGAATGAATTAATGAACGCGTGTGAACAATGTGTGACAGACGACGCAGCACGATTATGTTAGTGACGTGAACACTTGGTGCAGATGTTACCACTGCCCTTGTGCATATGTAACGCTCCAAACTGCCTTGTAACAAGAGATATATTGGATTATTCTGACTGGCTCTTGCTGAGGGTGCTTGTCTCTTGGGATACGAGTTCTATTCCCACTCTCTGCAAGATGATGCCTCTTAACATATGCTGCAAAGCTAGACTAGGACATTCCTGGTGCTGTAACCGAATAAACTAATAACACTCACTTGAACTACTATTCGGAAGTCAATTACACTGAACTAAATCGCGAATCTTTATATCAACATCTTTTACCTTCTAAATCCGAAGGTTCAATTTTACTTAAGTTACTCTAAGTGCTTCCGTTGCCAAATTATAGCCCCAGTAAACATTTTTGTAAAAAAAAAGTCCATATTTACTAAAAAGTAAGCATTAAAAATCTTATACGTTTCACTCATGACTTTCTACACCTACTCTGCAAGAAATTATTTTTTAAAAAATCGTATAATTATGTCATAACTTTGTCTAGCTGCCCTACATTCAAACTTCTTGCAAATTATTATTATTATTATTATTATTATTACTACTACTTTTTTACTTTCTCTAAACGCACTATGTACATAGTGTATAGAGAAGGTATTGCACTCCACCAAAAAATTCGATTCCGAGATTTCACCGGAAATATGTCCCCTTTATCTAAAAAAAAAAAAAGCATTTTCACAAAATGGTTCGCGCGCGCGCGCGTGTGTGTGTGTGTGTGTGTGTGTGTGTGTGTGTGCGTGCGCTTGTGAACACGATAACTCAAAAATGAAAAGTCGGTAATATATCAAACTTGGTATTTAAGTTTAGTGTCTTCCAGAGATGCCAGGAGCCAGGAGCAGGAACTAGTCGCCCGAGTGTACTCGGTCGGGGGCAAATCACCAGGGATGCGACACGAAGATTTTAAGAAAAATCCTCCTACCCCCAACTACGCTTTACATGAGCTTTTTTTCGAAAATTTCAATTTTCTGAAAAATGGCTCCAACGATTTTGATTAAAATTTCCTATATTAAAGATATTTTCCTGACAAATAAAATGTATATCTTGAATTTTCTGGGAATAGCCTCTGAAGAGTAGTTTATTCTGGATGAATTTTACTGAATTTTGAATAACTTCTAAACCGTAAGAGATGGACAGAAACTTACTACACAAAAAATGTAGAACACGTTAAAACACATTTATGATATGTACATTTTTTTCGTCTAGTTCGTCGTTTGAGACATTCCTTATTTTTGGTTTCTGCTATGAAAAACGTATACTTTTCTCATACAGGAATTTGTCAACTGTGCTACATACAAACAAAGGAACTTCAGTGTCATAGCAACCAGCTTTTGATTATCACTTTAACCTATGGTACTCGGCTTATTTCGCTTCTACTTACAAGGAAGCAAGTAATAAGACTATTTCTGCTATTTTTTTACTGATTAGCAACAAGTAAATAAAAGTATAAGCTTTTTAAGAACAATTTGTTGCAGAGATGTAAAGAAAGTCATGTGAATGGTACACATCAGATTTTTAGTGTTTCTTTTGTATAGCCCCTTTAACTTTTATGGTCATATCGGGGGCTTTGAGTTGTGATACAACTCTTCTGATCACAGTAAGGTATTGTCATTAGATTTATTATTTTATATAATTAAACACACGCACTTTCACTCTCACATGCATACTTTCAGACTCTACAGGGTATAAGGAATAATTCTGGCTAAAGAAAAATGCCTCACCTCAGCCAGGAATCGAACCTGGGACCTCCGGGTGGGAAGTCAGCTCGCGACCACTCACCACGAAGGCAGTCTTATTCTTCTTTGTATACCATGCTAATCGAGATAAACATTAGCAGCATATTCTTAGTACCTAGTTCCTTATAAGTAGAAGGGAACTAAAGGAATGCGCTATGCTAAAGTTTTAAAAGCTGGCGTTTGTCATTGCAAATGGCTTCTTTGCTATGCCAGGAGAAGAACAAAACCAAACCGGACACTTCCTATCTGAGAAAGGTATAAGTATTTTACAATTAAAATCAACAAGGCATATCTCGGAAATGGTTAATTCCACAACAAAAACGTAAACAATATAAATTGTGTGTTTTAACGACATCTGCATTTTTGTACAATAATTTTTGTCTATCTCTTACGGTTTATCAGTTAAGCAAAATTCGGCAAGATTAATCCAGAATAAAGAGTCTTTATGGGATATTTCCATAAAATTCAAACTATACATTTTATTTTGGATGTAAATATCTTTAATATATGGGATTTTAATCAAAATCGTTAGAGCCATTTTGGAGAAAATCAACATTTTCGAAAATTTTACCATGTAAAGGATAGTTTGTGATGGGGGGGGGGGATTTTCTTGAACGTCTTCGTGTAGCATCCTTGGAAGGCACCAAACCCAAATACAGTTTGATATTTAATGGTCTTTAGTTTTTGAGCTTTGCTATCAACAGACACCCGCACACAGACAGACTGACACACGAACCTTTTTCTATAACTGTTTTTTTTTCGTACTCAGGGACCCCAAAACATATATTTCTGGTGTAATCTCGACATCTACTGTATACATTGTACATGCGGGCTAGAGAAAGCAAAAATCTTATTTTTCTATGCACTCCACGGTAATCATGACAAACATTCACATAAATAGTATTATTAGTTACCATGCATTTATAGGTACAAGAGGAATAAGGGAATAGACTAGGCGAGAGCGATTCAAAACTTTTAAAAACTGGTCACTAAGTGATGACTTTAAAATTCCTCTCTATTTGCTTAACAAAAAGAAGCGACGACGACTTCCCATTGAGCAAAGTTAATTATTGTAAAATATAAACCAATAACAAGGAATATCTCGTAAATGGTTAGCTGAACAAAAATGTAGGCATATGACGAATTGTTTGTTATAACGAGATCTGCATTTTTGTGTAGTAGCATTTTGTCGACGGCGAGTGAGTGGGTGACTGGTTAGGCCGCTCGCCTCCCATCTAGGCGGCCCGAGTTCATGTGGGATTCGTGGTGGACGACGCTGCGTCTGGACGGTTTTTTTCCCGGTCCTCCGATTTCCCCCGCCACTCATTCCACCAATCACCTTTCCAATAATCAATTTAGCTTACATTTCATATCATATCATCCACTTACTCATGTTCATGCCTGGCTACGGGCTGAGCTCTTCTAACAGGTTCTTCATTCTGTGATTTTGTGCCGTAGGCTTCCCGACAGGCTCCTGACCCCTAAGCATCGGCGTGTAAGTCCTAGGGTGGTGTCAGTCCTAAAACACGGGGAGGGTAAGTCGATTACGAAACGAAAACATTTTGTCTTTGTCGATTACGGTTTACCAGGTTTTCACAAATCACCCTGAATAAGGGAGCCTCGGAAGCTATTCCCAGGTAATTCGAGATATGCATTTTATTTGTGATAAATAACTTTGATATACGGCATTTAAATCATATTAGCCAGAGCCAGTTTTGAGAACATAAAAATTCCAGAAAACCTTCCACGTAAAATGTTCCTGATAATTGCCTCGTCTCGCATTCTTGGACAGTACTGAACTTAAATACCAAGTTTAGGATTTAACTGACTTTTCGTTTCTATTACTGTTCACACATACACGCTGTTCTTTTTCTAAATGTTTTGGTGTCAATCAGGAGTCCTCAAATAATGCATTTTCAGTGACACCTCTGTATCGAATTTTGGGTATACCTACTTATATATTACAGAAAATAAAAGCATGATAAGTAACGCTCAAATGCTCTCTGCATATTACTATTTCAAATTTTGTTATTCGAAATTGTTCTTGTCAATCAAAAAGAACTTCTTCTAATAACGCATTATCTCGTGATAAAATATTTACCTAGAAATGTTTCACAGTAGGCTTGGTTACAAGCAAGGTGCGGAAAAAATCGCATGAGTTTATATCATAAAGTATGTATTGTTTCTCTTGAGCTCAGGAGAAAAAATATTATGTATTACACTCACATGACTTTCTCCAGCTGCTCTACAAACTTCCTACAAAGGATTACTCTTCTTTCTACAGAATGCTAATCGAAATAAACACTAGTAGAATGCTCTTATTACTTGGTTCTTACAAGTAAAAGGGATTTAAGGTAATGCACTAGGCTAAGGTGATAGTCAAATGTTTTAAAAGCTATCGTCATGCGATTGCCATAGCAATTCCCTTCTTTGCTTGACCAGGAGTAGAAAAAACGAAAAACGGACAATTTCCTGTCTGAGAAAAGTTTAAGTACTTCACAATTGAAACCAATAACAAGGAATATCTCGGAAACGGTTATCTCCACAACAAAAACGTAACGGACATAAATTGTGATAGCAACAGCATTTAAGGTTATGTATTATTTTGAGGACAAATATCTTTTTGAGGAGCTACCACTGTTGATAACGCAACCTTAAATCGATTTTTCACATTCCATTTTGTACTCCCATTTATTGTAGCAGCCACAGATATAGTCCTGTGTTTTGACGGAATGTACATTTTTGTGTAGCGAGTATTTATCTATATCTTACGATTTAGCAGTTTGGCAAAATTCGGTAAAATTCATCCAGAATAAAGAGGTCTTCATAGGCTATTTCCAGAAAATTCGACATAAACATTTTATTTCGGATATAAATAGCTTTAATATACGGGATTTTAATCAAAATCATTAGATCCATTTTTAAGAAAATTCAAAGTTTCGAAATATTTTCTATGCAAAGAATAGTTTCTTGTAGGGGGGATATTTTGAAAATCTTCGTGTCGCATCCTTAAAAGATACTAAACCTAAATACCAAGTTTGTTATTTAACAGTCTTTTCGTTTTGGGGTTATGCTGTTCATAGGCACACACACCCACAGACAGACACGGACTCTTTATTAAAAAAAATTCGGATTCAGGGGACCCCAAAACATATATTTCCGGTGAAATCACGACATCGAATTTTTGGCTGCATTACAATACCTTCTCTATCCGTATGTACATTGTACACATGGGGCTAGAGAAAGTAAAAACGTAATTCATTTTCAAATGTTCACAGATAGTGATCAAACTGGATCAAATTGGGAAGACGGAATATTTCAGAAACTGCCATTCTCACGAAACTGTCACAAACTGCATTATTAAATAACTTCTGCAATTTTTAAAGTTTCTACCAAATACTATGTACATACATAATAGGTAGAGAAGGTACTCCATCCATTCCAAAATTCAATAAAGATTTCACCAAAATACATATTTTAAGCACTCCTTGAGTAAAAAAAAAAACCCAAAAAAGGTACTACGTGTGTGAGTGTCAATGCACAGCATAACTCAAAAATAAAAAGTCCTTAAATACTAAACTTGGTATTTAAGTTTAGTGTCTTCAAGGATGCGACAGGGATAATCAGAAATATCCTCCACCCCAAACTGCCCTTTGCATGGAAGATTTTGCAAAAATTGATTTTTTCAAATGTTGTTTTAACGATTTAATTAAAATACCGCATACTAAAGATATTAAATGAAAAATAAAATGTATATTTTTAGTTTTTTGAGAATAGCCAGTGAAATCCTGTTCGTTCTGGATGAATTTTGCACAACTGGTAAACCGCGAAAGACAAAATACTTACTTCAGAGCAAAATGTAGATCCCTTCAAAAACACGTGTTACATCCTATAACTTTTTGCTGTGGAGCTACCATTTACGAAATATTTCTCGATTGGTTTCAGTTTTTAAATACTTATCCCTTTCTCAAACAGCGAGTATTTATCACTTTTATTTTGTTTTACTCTTGGCCATGCAAAGAGAAACATACGAGTATCAATGTCAATTGCTTTGTGACGGTGACCGTTTGACTCACTTTAATATTGTGCATTCCCTTATTTACCTTCTACTTATAAGTAACTAAGTAACTAAGTAATAAGTACATTCTGCTAATGTTTTTCTCAATTGGTATGGAGTACATTGAAGAAAAATATTTTGTTAAGTTTGGTTACAGACAGGTAGAGAAAGCCATGAGAATGGAAGACATCACTTTTTTATCTCTCTCTCTATCCCTCTCTCTCTCACCTCTATGTCTTGCAGTTTTTGGCCTTCAGTATGAATGAAGAAGAATTAACTGTCCATTTATAGAAAATTCATAAAATACACATTAATCGTATGTTAATATCTCAAACCCTTGACATGTTGGCAAAAAGCGTTATTGAGGGAACTCAAAACTTGAGACAAACAAATGATTGCTTGGGGTGAGGGAAATATGAAAACATTCACCTTACACCGTTAAAAAGCTCTTAATTTAAAACTGCTGGATGTTTATCTCGACTTTATTTTTCAGTTATGCTGTTCTCTCTTCTTTCCTTACTGCCTTTACCTCACTTTCCTGGTCTCTATCACATGTTCTGTTTGGGGAGTATTTATGGGATCTTACAACATGCACGTGAAATACGGATTTTGAAATGTTAGATAAATGTAATATGTACTTCCACTACCGTATGTAAACTGTAAATTAAAATGCACCAAAGTTTCTAAGAATATTTATTACGATTACGTTTTCATTAAATTGTTTGACAAGCCAGCCATATTACGTAAGACTGTATTCATCTACTTGATCGTAAAGGATATAGAGTCTAACAATAAGAAAATAATACAGATGTAAACAACGGTTAGATTAAAATGATGTTGAATATCAAAGTTGCAACAAAAATGAGATGAGATGAGTAACATCATGAGCCAAACGTTTCTAATAACAGATTAGAACACTGCACGAAATCTAAAGTTACCACTAAAAGTATATCCCCAAGAAGATTCATGTCCCCAACTGTACTATCAAAGCTACCTCCCTCTCCAAACCGGCGTCAAAATAAAAGGGGTCGATATTGTTAATGATGAGTGGCTATGTGGAAGAATCGTTAATGTTCTTAATTACGAGGTTATTGTAGTCGGTCGTGTCATTGTCATTTATTTGTTTGATTACGAATGATGTGCGAAAATTATACACACAGCTATTCGAACTCCAAAGCAATTTGTATGCGAATGCAATCAGTTATCTAATAAATCCTGTAATGCATCATTCAAACGTGAGCTCATGTATTTCCAAAGTTTATGTGTAACAATTATTGCATTTACGGTTAATTCTGTAACGCGATTTATATCTAATGCCCTACAGAAGCTCCTTCCCGCTGAAACTGTGGCTAGTTAACCTGACCGCAATACATTCTCATAACGAGAAAGTTAGTTCCGGTCAACACATTTTGAAGTTAAATGATTACAGTTTTCCATAAGCATTGGGTGAAAAGTATTTACGATGGTAAACCATTTAAAATGTATTTAAAAGTTTAATTTTCGTCGGCTTCAGTATACATGTAACTTTTCATTTCATTAAATTTAACAAAATAGTATGGTTTCTTTATATTATTTTTGTATCAACTACCTAGAACCATTAAAACACCATATATCTCAATTACAGCCTCTAGGATTTTTATTAGTTTTACAAATTATGCAACCAAAAGCCAAGGTTATTACTTCTATACTGCTAAGGAGAAATATTTAAATTCAACCTAACTTTCTACATTATCACCAAAAATATACATTTCTTCGAAAAAATGTGGCGATACAAGTATAGTATTAATAAAAAATAAATTTCTCAATATGTTACATTCACATGACTTTCTCTATTAAGAAACAAACTATTCTTACAAAAGCGAAATCATATATCCATTTCATGCTAATCAAATTAAACATTAGTAGAAACTGTCTAATTATATAGATTCTTATAGTTTCAAGCAGAATATGCTAAAGCGATTGTCTGGTTGCTATGAGAGGGCCTTGAAATTCAGTTCTATTTGCATGACCAGGACGAAAAAAATATAAACGGGTGACTTCTCATTTGAGAAATTTAAAATAAAAGCAAGGAATATCTCACAAATCGTAAAATCCATAAAAATGTACATAACACAAGTTGTGTACTTTAACGAGAACTACAGTTTTTGTGTAGTACGATCTCTTGTAGTTTAGTTTATCTCTTATGTTTTATCAGTCAAGCAAAAGGCACGTAGAATGAACAGGGATAATCCATTCCGGTGTGTTCAAGATGTGCATCAATTTAATATGTATTCAAGATGTGCATTTTGATCAATATCGTAGACTTATTTATAACAATCGAAGATTCTGAAAAATATTCCATGCAAAGGGTAGTTTAGTGTGGGAGTAATTTCCCGAAAATCTTCGTGTTGAATCCTTGGAAGATACTGAGCTAAAATACCAAGTTTGGCACTTAAATTAATGTTCGTTTTTGTGTTATACTGTTCACAGACACACAAACCTTTTTCTAAAACTAAGATTTCGTTTAGGAATCCTAAAGACATGTATTTTCGATTAAATATAAGGACATTTTGGATGGAATGGAACACCTCTACCTACTACGTACATTGTAAGTGGTAGAAAGAGTAAAAATATTCAGATTTATATCAAATTTCATACTTCGGTAAACTGCATATAAAATCACCACACAATATTTATTAAGAAATCTCGTCGTCACTTATTATCTTTAATGGCAGCTTTATTAGTTTCTCAAAATTGGTTCAAACAATTTTAATTAAAGTCTTATATGTTTGAAACATTTACACGAAGAATAGAATTTACACTTGAGTTAATACGAAATATTCTATATGTTTATTGCATTTTACTTCACTTAGAAACTTTAAGGTACCAGCTACTCTGAAATTGTAAAAAATATTTTTTTTATTTTAGACACTAATAAAATCTCTAGTATTTCTAGTATCAAAAAATGTACACCTTTGGAGTTTAAGAGAATTTTAATCAATTTAAACACAATTTAAATGCTAGTCTGCATTTCTTTAAAACTGTTGTGCAACGTCTCTTTTTAGAAAATTTGTATCTTTAAATCCAATTTTATCAAAATAGCATGTTTAGATACTTATGCAACTTTTTCTCAGAAAGTATGAGAGCTGCAAAGCTGAAGCTCTCAGCGCATATAAGCAAGACACAATTAAATTTTCTGAACCACAATCGCAATGTTATAGTATATATTGATCATATTAAGACAGTTACAACATTGCACATTTTCCACATTTTTACTTTCTTGAATTTGCAATTTTTTTTAATTTCTACTGATATCGTATGAGAGCTAAATAATTAAGGTTCAAAAGATAGCTGATTATACTAAGAACAAATTGTCTGAATATGTATTGCAAGTAGTATCAGAGAAAAAGGTACATGAATTCAAATGTTTTAAGACTAGGTTTTATTACTTTTCTGCTGAATGAAATACCTTTTTATAAATTAACCACAAAAACTATTAATGCAAACAGCCACTTGAATTAATTGTCTTAATTTATAGAACAATACATATTCCTGGAAAAACAATTGAATACTTTAAGAGCAGAGATATCTCAGCTCACTGTATAAACAACTTTGTTCATAGCATTATTTCCGAGATATTAACTGCTGCATATTTTAAAGTTTTCCCCACCCTTATGAAATTTATTTGAAAATGAACAAACATAGAAAAACAGTAGGAGTCATATCACCATTCAGTTACATTAACAATTGTATCGGAAAGTTAAAGCAAGGGAAGTAATACACGATAGTAATATGTCGTGTGAAAGATTTAAAAAAAACCAAAATCAATAGAAGCATTGCGTTCAAATTGGAATCAAATAACCCGAAATTAATTTTTATGTGCAGTACATTACATTCAATACTGATAACGCTTATAAACTAGCTTGTTATATTATTGTATTTTTAAAATACGCTAAATTCAATGTTAGCCATTATACTAGAACCTGTATAAACAAATATGTGCAACCAATGTTGTTCAGATAAAGTTAACATTTTTATAAATAAACTATGTTAATTTATATGATAGTTTACAATTAAAAATAATGTGTGCGCGGGTACATGTGATTCTGCATGTCAGCATTTCACTCAAGTAAAAGTGAATACCAGATGGCTTAACTGCCCCGTATAAGACGTGTGCAGATATCCCTTTGTTGGTTTTTAAGAGTTGCAGAACTTAACGGAGCTACTTCGAGATAAAACCTGCCAGTGAGAGACTGTACAGGGTGATCTTTGTGTTGCCGCTCTCAATGAGAGTGATCTGCTGATAAGCAAGAGGAATAAAACAAAGGTCGCTCAGTCAGGTCACCATTTGCCTGTTTTAACTTAAAATAGCGCAATTAGTTCTGCAACTGTTAACGCAGGAAGAGATATCTTCACAGATTAAATACGGGGCAATTGAAACGCTTGGTATAAGTGAAGTATGTATAATATGAAACATGATAAGCAACAATCTATGTTCCAATTGGATAAAATGCTATATGGCACCTAAATTGCTTCCCAAACTGTACGAAGTGAAAAACCTCTTAAAATATCCTTTACCATTGGGTTTTGTAAAAAAAAAATTTACAATCCAGAAATTTATAAGCACTATTTACCTCATGATATTAGTATTATTTACTAAACTTTCGACTTGAGAAATGTTTAAAAATCAGTTCCACTGCTTCATTAGTATTGGGTACACAAACTTACTTTTACTCTTCATCGTTTCCCCTTTTCAGGGCTTTCCTTCTGCTACCTTCCTCCAAACTTTTCGGATCGGCAAATAATTTATGAGTTTGATTAACTTTTTTGATTTCTGATTACATTGCAAACAGTTTAATTGCGAACGACCAAAAGCCTTAAAATTCTTGCTCTCATGCTTCTGGGCTAAAGAAAGAGGGAATGACAAAGAGATGAAATTAAAATGATAAAGAGGGTCAAGAAATTAGAAGGAGGGAGAAAGAAGGATCGTCACAGTTGACAGAAAAATGTCCGCATAACTACTGGTACTGCTGCTAGGTAATTTCAAAGAATAATTATATTGGCGTTGTTAAGTCTTCTGGAATTGCTGTAATTTACATAAAAATCTGATGTGTTCCATTCACACGACTTTGTGTACATCTCTGCAACAAATCATTGTTAAAAACCTTATGCTTCTATTTAATTCATGCTAATCCAGAAAAAACAGCAGAAAGTCTTATTTCTTGCTTACTTGTAAGTAGAAGCGAAATAAGGGAATACCCTAGGTTAAAGAGATAATCAAAGGCTGGTTGCTATGTGACTGAAGTTCCTTTGTTTGTATGGACAGGAATTGGTAATTTCTCCTATGAGAAAAATAAGTTCTTTTTAAAGGTGAAACCAAAAACAAAGGATATCTAAAAAAACGATTAACTCCACGAAAAAAATACATATATTATAAATAATGTGTTTTAACGTGTCCTACATTTTTGTGTGGTAGGTTTTTCTCCATATCTTATAGTTTAACAGTTATACAAAATTCCATAAAATTCATCCAGAATAAATAGTCTTCAGAAGCTATTCACAGAAAATTCTAGATATACATCTTATTTGTCAGGTGAATATATTAAATACACGATATTTTAATCAATATCGTTAGAGCTATTTTTGAGAACATCAACATTTTCGAAAAAATGTCATGTAAAGGGTAGTTTGGTGTGGGGGAATTTTCCTCAAAATCTTCAAATCGCACCCCTGAAAGATACTGAACATAAATACCAAGTTTGGTGTTTTACCGACTTTTCGTTTTGGAGTTATCGTGTTCAGACACACGGACCCAGGGACCTTTTTCTGAAAATGCTCTTTTTTTGGATACAGTGGATTCTAAAACATAAATTCTGGTTAAAGCTCGTAACGAATCCTTCTCTATATACTATATACGTATAGTGAAAGTAAAAATTATGCATTTTCAAATAAATACCAGCCTTATTTGTATGTAGGACGCAACTGTATGTGCTGTGCAAGTGCTCCAGGAGTGTCGATCTTGAGGAACTGCTGCAGAACAGTACCTTACAACTTTCTTGTATGATCAAGACTGAAGTCCGACTCGCCTGAGGATTGTGGTCAAACTTCGAAGTTTAATTGGGGGTTCTGTACTCAGACTAGTGAAAACGCTCCAAGTTGTATGTTTGTAACTCCTTGTTTACATCACAGAGGACGCTGTCAAAGTTAACCTCCATACCGCTCGTGAAGGTCTAAATGGTCAGTTCCTTTCATCTCTCCAACAAACTCTGTACTTCCACATTTTCTAACAAAAAAATCTGACGTGTTCCATTCACATTCATTTCTGTACATCTCTGCAACAAATTGTTAAAAATCTTATGTTTCTATTTACTTCATGCTAATTGAGAAAAAACTACCAAGAATAGTTTTATTACTTGCTTCCTTGTAAGTAGAAGCGAAATAAGGGAGAACCGTAGGTTAAAGTGATAGTCAAAAGCTGGTTGCTATGTGATTGAAGTTTCTTTGTTTATATGGACAGGAGTTCCTGTATGAGCAAAGTATAAGTTTTATAATGTGAAACCAATAACAAGGGATGTCTCAAAAATAGTCAACTCTACGAAAGAATGTATATGATATAAATTGTGTGTTTCAACAAGATCTACATATTTTGTGAAGCAAGTTTTTGCGTATCTCTTTTACTAGTTATGCAAAATCCAGCAAAGTGCATTCAGAATAAAGAGTTCTTCAGGAATTCCAAGATACACATTTTATTGTCGTGTAAATATCTTTAACATACACTATTTTAATCAAAATTCTTAGAACTATTAGGTGAATTTTCCTCAAAATCTTTATATCATATTCTTGGAAGATGCAAATCTTATATACAACGTTCGGTATTTTATCGATTTTTCGTTTTTGAGTTACCGTATACACAGACACACAGACATACTGGCACACGGACACACACGAATCTTTTTCTAAAAATGTTTTTCTTTGGATACAGGAGACCCTAAACACCTATTTCCAATGAAATCTCGGTATTGAATTTTTGGATGCAATGCAATACCTTCTCTATACATTTTACACTATGTACAAAGTAGAGAAAGTAAAAATTAGAAAGTTTAAGATAAAGCTGCAATTTTATGAACAGTTGAACTCTAAATCTAGAAAAACAGCTTCAGTATAGTATTCAAATTCACATATAATTTTGGTATTCTTTAATGATCCACAACAAATATTGTGATAACATTTCCCGCGCCTCAAAAATGTCGTTCATTATAATTATCACAGGATTGAGATATTTAAATAAGGAATAACATTACTTTTTACGATTTCTAAGTGAATTTCTCTTATAGGAAATAATGACCAATGCACAGCAGGTTTCTGTTCGAGGAAGAAATGAAGAGTTAAATAGAATGTATAATTTATGTATTTTTGAAGCATTAAGATATTCCGAAACATCACTTATATTATATTTATATTTAATATGTTTGACAATATGCGAGTTATCCTTGTATTTTCACGTGAGGCGTTTACTAACAAAATTTGGATGTATTCCATTCTCATGGCTTTCTCTACCTGCTGTGCAAACAAAATTTTTACAAAAGATTATTCTTCTTCTGGTTTCATGCTAATCGAGACAGAAATGGTCTTATTACTTAGTTCCTTATAAATACAATGTAATTAAGGGAATACATTAGGCTAAAACGACATACAAATGTTTTAAAAGCTGTAGCTATGTGATTGCCATTAAAATTCGATTCTTTGCATGTCAAGAGTAAAACAAAAGAAATACGGATGACTTCCTTTTGAGAAAAGTATAGGTGTTTCAAAAATGAAACTAATAACAAGGAATATCTCGGAAATGGTTTGCTCTAAAAAAAAGTATACAAGATATAAATTTGTGTAGTAGGTATTTGTCTGTCTTTTACGGTTTATCAGTTATAGAAAAATCATTCGAATGAAGAGGACTTAAGAGGCAATTCCCAGGAAATTCGAGATATACATTTTATTATATCAATATACGGTATTTTAATGGAAGTCATTAGAGGCATTTGTAAGAAGATAAACGTTTTTAAAATATTTCCATATATAAGGTACTTTTAGTTGTGAGATTATCTTGAAAACCTTCGTGTCGCATCCTTGGGAGGTAGTATGGTATTTAACGGAGTTTTCGTTTTTAGTTGTGGTGTCCACAGACACACACATAACCTCACGGATCTTTGTCTAAAAATGCTTTTTATAGACACCTGAGACCTCAAAACAAGCATTTTCGGTGAACTATCAGTACCAAATTTAGGGTTGGAATAGAATGATTTCTATATTACTATGTGCATAGTACTCGGTACAGGAAATAAAAATAGTTTTTTGACCATACTGTTGTATTTTATCATTTTAGACATAACCAAGCCAATTTTGCTTAATTTGAAAATATTACTGGACAAGCACTGTGGTCATCAACATAAACGATCATTTTACGCATTTATAATATTGCCAAGGATTAAAATTGCATATTAATGACTTTTTATTGAAATACTAGATTCCATTAATTTTCACCCTTAGACTTGAACTTTGATTTAATTGTTCTATAAATTGGATTCTTGTTTTTTTTTACTTTCTCTACACGTACTATGCACATAGTGTATAGAAATGTTATTACATTCCACATAAAATTTTAGGCTCCCCTGTGTACAAAAAGGCATTTTGGAAAAAGATCCGTATGTGTGTATGTGTGTGTGTGTCCGTGTCCATGAGCCCTATAACTCAAAAACGAAAAGTCGGTAAAGTAACAAACTTTGAATTTAAGTTTAGTATCTTGCAGGGATGAGACATGAAGCTTTTGAGAAAAATATCCCCCCCCCAAGTACTCTTTACATAGAGAACATTTCGAAAATTTTGATTTTCTCAAAAATGGCTCTAACGATTTTCATTAAAATGATATATATTATAGATATTTACATGACAAATAAAGTGTATATCTTGAATTTTCTGGGAATAGACACCAAGACCTCTTTATTCTGGATGAATTTTTCTGAATTTTGCGTAATTGATAAACCGTAACTGATAGAAAAAAAACTTACTACATATTAATGTAGATCTAGTTAAAACACGATTTATTTCATATATGCCTTTTTTGTGAATTTATCATTTCTGATATTTTTCAAGTTATTTTAGATTTAAAATACTTAAAATTTTCTCATACTTTCTCCTGACCATGCATAGAAACGGATTTCAACCACATAGCAACCAATTTTTAAAAGATTTGACTTTCTCTTTAGCCTAGCATATTCCCTTATTTTCCTTCAGCTTACAAGGAAGCAATTAAGACAATTTCTGGTAATGTTAACCTTTATTATCACATGGCATATAGAAGATGATGCCTATTAACAATACTGTGTTACAGTGATTTACAGAAAGTCATGCGAATGGAACACATCAGGTGTTTTTATCTTCATAGCTAAAAGAGGTGACAAAATAAATAGTCCATATAATTTATAAACGAAGTTTTAATACACTGCCCAAGTATAACTTATGTGGGATTCTTATGGGGAGAGAGGAGTCGCCCTCAGTGGTGTAATGGTTACCATGCTAACTTAATATATCCAAGGTCGTGGGTTCAAACCCGGCGGAGGACGATGGATTTTTTCGGGCGTAAAAATCCTTAGCATGGCTTCCTTTGGAAGGGAAGTAAAGCTGTGGGTCCCGTGTCGTAGATTTACGGCACGTAAAAGAACCCAAAGCCTGATAGAGAGGCCTCTGAGCAAAATTAAGCTATCTTTCACGCCCAGTATAGAATGGGACGCTGAGAACCACAGCAGTTAAAGAGCGTTCATAAATAACACGCATTTCCATTTGGGGAGAGAGGTATAAGTCCAAAACTTGTAATTTACACTTATATACTCAGAACCAGGCAAGAAACCCAATAATGGTTATGGGAGCTTTCAATTAGTATATTCTAAGCTGACCCAAATTTGGTAACAGTAAAGTTACTGTAATGTGAATCGTTATTTTTGAGAGTTGTATGAAATTGCACTGCTAAAAATTACATCTTTGGACTTATGCGAGCACTTCTTTCCCACGGCATCGGAGATGTGTACCACAAATGTAATTTAACTTATTCTTGCACGCAGAATAATCATCCTCACCCCCTTCCCTTCCCTTGTACGTTCCATGTCGCTCTACTAACGTATCTCGCACTTATGGATTTTGCTTGTGGACCTACTATTGTTCATGTCCCTTAAATACGATCGTATTATGCTTAAGTCAGTCTAAATCATGAATTTCTCTTGATGATTTATGACCCGGCGTAGTATAACAAGGAATCTTTATATAAGTCACTGAGACGAGTGTAGAAATATAAGGTTAGCTAGATTTTATAACAAAATGGAAGAACAGTTTTAAAAAAATCTGATGTGTTCCATTCACATGCTTTTCTCTACATCGCTGTAACACATTGTTAATAAGCACATTCTTCTATCTACTTTATGATAATCGAGATAAACATTAGCATAAATTTTCTTAATTACTTGCTTAATTGTAAGTAGAGGAAAATAAGGGAATATACTAGGCTAAAACGATAGTCAAAGCTTTTAAAAGCTGGTTGCCATATGTTTGAAATCCGTTTCAATGCACGACCAGGAGTATACAATTTTCCGTGTGAGAAAAGTTTAAGCAATATCTAAAAAATGGCTAATTTAACGAAGAAAACGTCTATAACATAAATTGTGTATTTTAACGTGACCTACACCTTTTCTGTACCAAATTTCTGTCTATCTCTTACAGTTTGCCAGTTACACAACACACAGCAAAACTGATTCAGAATGAAGAGATCTTTAGAGACTGTTCCCTGTAAACTCAAGATATACATTGTATTTTCCATATGAATATCTATAATATATGGTATTTTAATGAAAATTGTTAGCGTCTTTTTTGAGAAAATCAAAATTTTCGAATTTTTTTCCATGTAAAGGAGAGTTTGGGGTGGAAGGATTTTTCTCAAAATGTTCGAGTCGCATCCCTTGAAGATACTAAACTTAAATACCAAGTGTGGTATTTTACAGACTTTTGTTTTTGAGTTGTCGTGTTCACACATACATATACTCGGACCTTTTTCCAAAAATGCTTTTTATACAGACACAGGAACACACACACACACACACAAACGCGACCCTTTTACCGAATATTTTTTGTTTATTGTTTTTTTGTTGTTTTTTTTTTTTATATAGAGGACCCCTCAATGCAACATTTGAAATGTATGTTTTAAAATGTGTCACGTCCTGTAAGTTCTCCTCATTCCTCATTCTCAGTGAATTTTGTAAACTAATAAAGAAGATCATAGATACAAATAATATGTATATCATTAAATCAGAATATTTCCAAAGATTATTTTAATAGCGTTAAACATTTCCAATATATTATTTTCATTAATTTGAATTTTCAAAAAATTATAACTTTCTCAAGTTGTAAATCGTTATTTCTCATCATACACAATCTGTAGAGTAGTAGTTAGAGAAGGTACTATATGCTAACCAAAAATTCGATACCGAGATATCATAGAACTTCATTCACAGAGCAACCAGCTTTTGACTATCATTTTAACTTATGGTATTCCCTTATTTCGCTTCTACTTTCAAGGAGGTGAGTAGTAAGACTATATTTGCTAATTTTTCTCGATTAGCATACAGTAAATAGAAGCATAAGCTTTTTAACAATAATTTTTTGCAAGATGTAGAGAAAGGCATGTGGATGGAATACATCAGATTTTTTAAAGCTGAAACCAAAAACAAGGAATATCGAAAAATCGATCAACTCCACGAAAACACTGTACATATGCAACATAAATTGTGTGTTTTAACGTGCTCTACATTTTTGTGTGGTAAGTTTTTGTCCATCTCTCACGGTTTAGCAGTTATGTCAAATTTCGTAAAATTGATCCAGAAAAAAGTAGTCTTCAGAGGCTATTCCCAGAAAATTCAAGATATACATTTTATTTGTCAGGTTAATATCTTTAATAATATTTTAGTCAAAATTGTTGGATTCATTTTTAAGAAAATCAAAATTTTCGAAAAAACGTTCCATGTAAAGGATAATTTGTGGTGAGGGGATTTTTCTCAAAATCTTCATGTCGCATCCCTGGAAGATACTAAACTTCAATACCAAGTTTGGTATTTTACCGACTTTTCGTTTTTAAGTTATCGTGTTCGCAGACACACTGACATACGGACACACTGACATACCGACACACTGGCACAAGTGACCTTTTTCTGAAAATGCTTATTTTAGATACAGGGGACCCTAAAACATGTATTTCCGGTGAAATCTCGGTATCGAATTTCTTGGTGGACTGCAATAACTTCTCTATACACTAAGTATATTGTACGTATAGAGAGAGTAAAAATATGCCCATGAGTGTTGTGTGTTTTACTGTGAAGAGTATAACTCAAAGAGAATCTGATGTGATCCATTCACATGACTTTCTCTACATCTTTGCAACAAATTATTGTTAAAAAGCTTATGCTTCTATTTACGTCATGCTAATCGAGAAAAAAATTAGCAAAAATAGTCTTATTACTTGCTTCCTTGTAAGCAGAAGGGAAATAAGGAAGTACTATAGGCTAAACTAATAATCAAAAGCTGGTTGCTATGTGACTTTATAAGAATATTAATATGTGTAATTTTTCTTGGTTATGATTTAAATTCTTTTATATTTTATTTGATTCTTTGTTTGTATGGACACAAGTTGACAAATTCCTGTATAAGAAAAGTGTAAAGTTTTTTATAGCTGAAACCAAAAACAAGGAATATCAAAAAAATGATAAACTCCACGAAAAATGTATTTAACACAAGTTGTGTGTTTTAATATGCTTTACATTTTCTGTGTGGTAAGTTTTTGTCCATTTCTTACGGTTTAGCAGTTATGCAAAATTCCGTAAAATTCATCCAAATAAAGTAGTCCAGAGGTTATTCCATACATTCAATACATACATTTTATTTGCCAGGTAAATATTTTTAATATACCATATTTTAATAAAAATCGTTATAGCCATTTTTTAGAAAATCAAAATCTTCGAAAAAAGTTCCATGTAAAGAAAGGGTAGTTTGGGGTGGGGGTATTTTCTTGAAAATCTTCGTGTCGCATCCTTGGAAGATATTAAACTTAAATACCAAGTTTGGTATTTTACCGACTTTTCGTTTTTGAGTTATCGTGTTCACAGACAGACACACACACACACACACAAAAGACCTATTTGTGAAAATACTTTTTTTTTAATACAGGTGACCCTAAAACATATATTTTCAGTGAAATCTCAGTATCGAATTTTTGGGTGTAGTGTACATCGTATGTGTAGAGAATGTAATAAAAAGTACGTTAAATACCAAACATGGTACCAAGATTAGCATCTTTCAAGGAAGCGACACGCAGATTTTTAACAAAATCCTCGTACCCAAAGCTATCCTATAAATAGAACACTTTTCGAAATTTTGGATTTTCTCAAAAATGAATCTAACGAATTTGATTGAATCAAAAATGTTTAAGATATTTTCATAACAAGTTAAATGTGTATCTTACATTTTCTGGGAACAGTTTCCTAGGTCATCTTTTTTCTGGATGACTTTTGCCTAAGTGGTAAACCATAAGTGATACTGGTAGATTCAATATTACTACAAAAATATGCATATTGATAAAGCATGCATCTTAGGCGCAATACATTTTGCTGTGGAGTTAGTTTTTTATGTATCTCTTGTTAATTGGTTTACATTTTTCAATGCATATACTTTTCTTAAATAGGAAATACCTAGTCATTGATTTTTCTGTTTCATTTTGTTACTCTCCTGGCCTTGCAAAGAAAACTGAATTGGAAACTCTTAAAGAAATTGACTATCGCTTTAGCTTGACGTAACTTCTTATTTCACTTGCGCCTACAAAGAAGTAAAATGAACAACTCTGTTAATCTTTTATCTCGATTAGCATTGAAGTAGATGGAGAGTAACATTTTTCAAGAACAGTTTGTTGCAGAATAGGTAGAGAAAATCATGTGCATGCAAGACATTCCATTTTTATAGTGATCATGCAAAGAGCATGGAATTTCATAGCCAATTTTGCTCTAGTCTTGTTATATATTTAAATCGAAATATCCAAATATGGAATGAATGCAACTGATTTTCAGCAATTAGATTGTCGCTGAAGCCTAATATATGTATTTATTACACATAAATGTGTAAACATGTAGTGAAGGTTAATCTTCATCAGCAAGAAATATAAGCATTTGTAAAAATAATTTGTTGTAAAGTGAATAGAAGAATCCTTATGAATAAAACATTTCGGGATTTTCTATATCCATTTCAATTTTAATTTTTCTGCCACATGTCTATAGTATGTACTGTACTGAAAACAAAACTCCAAATACCCTGATCACTGTAATCCCATCTCAACAAAAGAACTTTTAGAAAAAAGATCTGAGAGCGCACATCGTGCGTGTGTATGTGTGTGTTGACGCATATCTGTTAAGTGAAATACTCCAATGATACCACATAAAATTTAATCAATTCTCTCACTCCTGCCCTTTACATTGAACAATTTGTATTATTTTTTATTTTATCAAAATTAGTTTAAGTTTGTTATTGAAAGATCATACCGGGTGGCTCACAGCGCCATTTTTCACGTTAGCAGATAGCCCTTCGTACGTATAAAGAATTTCAGAGCCAACGGGGCAATTTCAACTAAACGCCGCTCAGTAGCGGTGAAAGCGCGAGCGACCTAAGTTCCTACTCCTCTTGCATATCAGCGGAAACGTTGAGGCATTCCCGCTCATTTAGAGGAGTTTCCAGGTTTGTATTAGAGTCTGTGATCTCTTATACAGAAATAGTGCAAATCGATAGAAAGGTTAACATGTTTTCCACTTAAATTGCAGAGCTTTATTTTTGGAAGAATAGTGTTACTTTTTAGATTGGGAATTAACTAAATGCCTTTATTTCTCTATAAATATCCGGCAATAGCTAGTTTTGTAATTGTATATACACTATTCTTATTTAACATTAGAGACTAGACCCATTATAGAGTTAAATTAAAACATTAAGACTCAGTAACAAAAAGCATCCACGAGAGCACTTAGTGCTTTACTGCACTATTATTATCATCATCACCATAGATTTTAATTGGAGATGATCAAATTTATAATGGTATTGTAACCACTCACGTTTTCATTATAATTTTCTTTATAGTTATGCCCTTTAAAATTAGAAATATTAAATATTTTTATAATTAAACAAAAAATAATGTATATTTCCTGAATTAAATTCATTTGTTAAAAAACAAAATATCCTTAAAAACGATAAACTATTACTACTAACACTAGTCGCATAGGCAGAATAAATCATGACATGTGTATGAGCATAGCGCAAAAATTGGTTCAATATCAAACTTGGTATTTAAGTTTAACATCTTCCAAGAATGCGAGTTGAAAATCTCCAAGAAAATCCTCACCTCCAAGTAGCCTTTATATGGAACATTCTTAGAAACTTTTGTTTTTCTAAAAAAAATGGCTGTAAAGATTTTGATTAAAATGTCATCAGTTTAAGATATTTTCATAACAAACGAAATGATTATCTTGAATTTTCTGGGAATAGCCTCTAAAGACTTGTTCATGCTGAATGACTTTTTTATAACTCGTAAACCGTAAGAGATAAACTCGATAAACAAAAAATAATGTACACCAATTTATGTCATACACATTTTTATTGTAGAGTTAACCATTTCCGAGATACTTATTCGTTCTTATTGGTTTCAATTTTAAACTACTTAAACTTTTCTCAAGTGGGAAGTAAACTTCTGTTTCATCTCTTTTGTTTTACCCCAGGGAATGTAAGAGGGAACCGAATTTCAATTGTTTCACATAACGAAAGCTTTTGCAAGACTTGACTATCGCTTTGCCCTAATATACTCAGTTATTTGCCGTTTACTTATAAAGAAGAGGAAGCAAGTAATAAGATTATTTCTAATGTATATCTCGATTAACATGACTTAGATAAAAGAAAAATATTTTGTAAGGAAACTTTGTGGAACAGCTAGAAAAATATATGTGAATCAAACATCAGACTTGTTTTCCATACATTTAACAGCATGCTCCATTAAATAATTATTACAATTTGCAGGCTATAGATATTTAAGTTTACGTTTATACTTACTATATTGATTCCTTTAATAGTTAAATCTGTAGTCTATGTAATAAGAGAAAAATTACTTTCACTGTTTCATGATGGAAGAGAAAATGTGTTTGGCCAATGTGGTATTACTAGGTAGTCGTTTCTCTCCAGAAAGAAAAGGAGAGGCAACTGAGTAGTCTTTCCTCTATAGTAAAGGATAAAGGGGCAACAACGGTGGGGGACACCTCAGTCATTGCGATGTAGGTAGATTTATTGCCCCCATGAGGCCACAAGCCACAAAGATACGCGCAAGTCCCTAACTCAGACTATAAGTTCATTTTTCATCTTTTATAGCTTAACGTCCTTCAACCTAGTTGGTCATGTCAGAAAATGAATGAAATCTGTGAAATAATAATCTCAGGGTCCATGATGCTCAAACTTACTCGACAATACTATTTTCAGGATAAGGGAAAACTCCGAAAAAAAAGCATCCTTATCCGAGTAACTTACCCTATGCAAGGTTCTAACTCGCAACCTCTTGAATGTAAGGCAGAAACACTACCCCCACACTATCGAGGCGGGCTAAAACTTCTTTAACCCGGCGCCAGAATCCGCCGTGCAGAGCTTGTCTCGTCACATATCCCCATCCCCGAGAAGACAGCGTCCATAACACAGAAAACACCATTTACAGTGTACATACGTCCGCGCCATCTGCCAGCACTGCCATACCGTGAGCCTAGAAGCACACCTCAAAGGTAATAAGGAATTAGCATGAAAGGGAAATGATGGTAAGGTAATCGTGCAGTATTTGCTTAAGTGACAAGGCAGAACTACGATCAGACTAAATCAAGAGTGCACGGTCGACGGCGATCGAACCCACGACTTCGCGAACTTGAGTCGACACGTTACCGTGGCGCCAATTATTAACGATAATTCACTCCGGAAATCATCTCGAAAAATTAATAGTCACCCTATTCTCACTTACCATTGCATACGTGAAAATTTGTTCTTGTATCAAGATATTGTAGAGCAAATGATGAAAAAGAACTTAATTCTTGATTGTTGTAAGACGGTGGAGACTTCGTTTGCCTATGGTTACAATTCATCTCGCTCAATACGCGAGTCGCAAAATCCAGCGAAATTCACCCAGAATAAAGACGTCCTCAGAGGTTATTCCTAGAAAATCCAAGATACACATTTTATTTGTCGTGTAAACGTTTTAATATACGAAATTTTAATCAAAATCGTTAGAGCCATTTTTGAGAAAATGGCAATTTTCCAATTTTTTTCCATGTAAACGGTAGTTTCTGGTAAAGGGATTTTCTTCGTATCGCATCCTTGGAAGATACTAAACTTATATACCAAGTTTGGTATTTTACCGTCGTTTCGTTTTTGAGTTCACGTGGTCACAGAGACACCGGCTCACTGACACACACGCGGACGCTTTTCTAAAAATGCTGCTGTACATTTATATATAGAGAAAGTAAATAGGCCAAAATTATTTGACCATTCACATGGAATGTGTGTAATTTTGAAGGGGAAAGTTATCAGTTTTACAATTCCCCCCAAAATAGTAATATTTCAAATACACATCACTTTCATATTTAAGTCTATTCTATAAATCTGGCACAAATTCCATGATATAGTGCCTACACTATTCGGCTTCTCCAATAAGAGTAGGACGGTTTAATTAATGTTAATTTGAAAACGTCTCCTGTGAATTTGGCTGCAAACCTGAACTAAATGTTAGCTAATATCACATTTCCTTTATATACGTTTCAGGTCAGGCATGTAATAAAGCGGACCATGTGTGTATTTGCTAATCGTCCTCTCGGGGCTACAGGGCTAGGTAGGTTTATGTTGAAATAGAAATATGATGGAATAGCTTCGAGCAAGAGGAAATACGACAGCAGCGTAAAACACCAAAATGAAATCCTGAATTGAGAAATGTGAACTTAAGAACAGCGATGCCAATACAGAAACGCTAAGAGCACTTGCACATAAACGTTGAACACTACTAAGAAGTTTCAAATCGGTAGTTTAACTCAAATACTCTCAAACTTAATCATTCACTGCAATTTGCATAATCTTACTTTCCAACATTGTTTTACTTCTTTTGGAATCGTCTAATACTTTATTTTCCAGATCGACTTATAATTTCTGAGAGTATAGCAGTATTTTTCTTATAAAGCAATTTGATTGAATAGTGGTTTATGTCCGCAGATTTGTTCGTTTCTTAAATTTGTCTTATTTTATGAAATCAGTTTCATAAGCCTAAAGGCCTACAGAGTCGAATAAATTTCTGTGGGTAAAATCAATTTAAATCCTTGCTACTGAATTATTAAAGACAGGTAGTATTTAAATTTAACATGTTACAAGCATACCATACGAAGATTTATGAAAATTCCCCAACCCAAAATCCCTTTACATAGAACGATTTTACAAACATTTTGATCTGCACAAAGTGGCTCAAATATTTTGATTAAAATACTACATCACAAATTCAATGTATAGCTTGAATTGTATAACTGATAAACCGTAAGAAATAGATAAAATATTACTACCTACAACTGTCGAACTCGTTAAAACATACAGTTTATGTCCAATACAGTTTTTCGTGGAGTAAATAGTTTTGAGACTTCCTTGTTATTGGTTTAAATTTTCTAATGTTATATTTTTTCTCAAACGGAGAAGTAGTCATTAGTTTTTCTTTATTTCTTTCTTTCAAGACAACACTTGCAGATGAGACAGGCCTTATATTTACAAGCATTCCATTGCGTCACATAGCGCAATGCGTCAATGCTTTACTGTGCCTTCTCTGCTCCTTCAATTTGTACATATCTCCTCTGAAACACTTTTATGTGCGCCAAAAAGTAGTCATAGTTACGTATTGCAGATTAGTTACGAGGTAATGTGGTATGTGACATTTGCTGAATATATTTGAACCTATGACTAATGTCTGCACTCTCTAAAGCAACAAAGAGTAGGGTTATGTATCAATATTCGGCAGTGGAGGAATGTTAATGTGGAACAAGCTGGCACAATGACGTGAGCCTGCTCCTCCCCGGGCACTCACAAACCCTTCGGGCCAACTATGGGATTTGTGACATGATTAAATGTTCCATTTGCTGGTTGGCCTCGTTGAGTTATGCAAATGTTATGCAGAACGTTACATACATGATAATTAGCGCACTTGCAGTACTGGTTACAAAAGAAAATTATATCAAATGTGTTCATTGTTCCATTACTTACTACTTTGCGGCGCCACAGTGTTTATATTCAACCAGACGTTATGTAATCTCACACACACAAATAATTACTCTAAGCAAATAACTCAATTTTGATTGTAATGGATTTCTATGTATATTTAAAGCAAGTGCAATGTATCATAAAACTGTTGCTTAAACTATTTTATTGCTTGTACCGAAAACAAGTTATAATACTAGGTAGAGGAAATATTACATTCCACACAAATGTGCGAAATCTGTGTTTTGAGGACCCCTGAATAAAACACTTTTAGCAAAAGGCCCATTAATGCGTCCGTGTGTGAACAACAAAACTCAAAAATCTGATGTGTTCCATTCACATGACTTTCTCTATATCACTGCAACAAATTATTCTATTTACTTCATCTAATGGAGCAAAAATTAGCACAAATAGTCTTATTACCTGCTTCCTTGTTAGCAGAAGTGAAATAAGGGGGTACCATAGGTTAAAGTGATAGTCAAAAGCTGGTTGCTCTGCAACTGAAGTTTATTTGTTTGTATGGACACGATTTCATAAAGTCTTGTATGAGAAAAGTGTAAGTTTTTATAGCTGGAACCAAAAACAAGGAATATCTCAAAAACAATCAAATCCACGAAAAAAATGTATGTAACATAAATTGTGTATTTTAAGGTGCTCTACATTTGTTGTGTGGCCAGTTTTTGTCCATCTCTTACGGTTTGGCAGCTATGCAAAATTCCGTAAAATTGACCCAGAATAAAGTAGTCTTCAAAGGTTATTCTAAGAAAATTCAAAATATACATTTTATTTGCCAGGCAAATATCTTTCATATACGATATTTTAATCAAAATCGTTAGAGCCATTTTTAGAAAATCAAAATTTTCGAAAAAGGTTCCATGTAAAGGGTAGTTTGGGGTGGGGGAATTTTTCTCAAAATCTTCGTGTCACATCCCTGGAAGATACTAAACTTAAATACAAAGTTTGGTGCTTTACCGACTTTTCGTTTTTGAGTTATTGTGTTCACAGACACAGGGACACGATGACACACTGACCTTTTTCTGAAAATACTTTTTTTTTGGATACAGGGGACCCTAAAACATATATTTCCGGTGAAATCTCGGTATCGAATTTTTTGGTGGAGTGCAATACCTTCTCTATACATACATACATACATAGCACGTATAGAGAAAGTAAAAAAGGAAATTGGATGAACACTAAATTTGGTATTAAGCTTCAGTATCTTCCAAAGATGCTACACGAAGATTTTCAGGAAAATCTCCAATTTAGGAAGATTTTTAAAATAATTTTCTCAAAAATGGCTAATGATTTTGATTAAAATATTATAATATTACTATATATATTAAAGATTTTTACTTCACAAATAAAATATATTTATTTAACTCTCTGGAGATAACCACTGAAGTCTTCTTCATTCTGGATGACTTTTACTTCACTGGTAAACTGTAAGAGATATACTATACAGAAACGCCAGTTTGTTTCCAATATTCTTTCATTTTTATTTTTGCTCAGTTAACACTGTTATTCATGAAAATAACTTTTCTCGGGCTATCAGCCAGGTGAATTCTGGAATAATTTCCAAGCTTTCAAGCGCTAACGTCGCTCTCATCCTCAAAGACTCCCGGTAAGCCTTATATATAGTAGTCCGGAGGGGGGGACCGGCCAGATGCCGCTCTGTGATTGGCCCGGGTCCGGCATGGGAGGCGTTGACTAGGAACCAATGGTCTCCGTTGCCGGGACGGACTGCTCTGATTGGCCCGTTGCCAGATGTGAGCCTGTATTAAAACTAGGGCTAGCTTTTGGCAGTTTCACAAATCTTTGCGAGTGTTTGCTGAGCACCGAACTCCAAATGCCATTCACCTGCAAGCCGCTGTCTCTGTTGATGTTATTTTCTTCGTATTTAATAGCTATGGCTTCTTTGATGGAGCGGTCCCAATAGCTTGAAGACTTAAACATGGTGGCTGTGTCGCCCAGTCTCGGTCTGTGTTCTTCTTGGATGCAGTGCTCCGCAAGACCAGATTTTTCTGGGTACATCAGGCGGATGTAGCTCTCATGCTCTTTGCATCTTTGTTCAATCGTTCTCACCGTCTGTCCGAGGTAGGCTCACATGGAATGCGGTATACCCCAGGAGTCTTGAGGCCGAGGGAGTCTTTGACCTGTCTTAACATATTTCGAATTTTATTGGGTGGCTTGTGTATAGTCTTGATGTTGTATTAGCCCATAATTCTACTCAGTTTACCAGACAAATGACCTGAATGAGGACTTTGCTTCGAGATGCCGAAGAGGAAGCATCAACGCAGACCAGCAGCTCCTACAACAGCCACCGCTTCTCCGGCATCCGCCGGTAGGAAGCGCTCACCGGCATCTCCGGCACCTGCCGTTACACCGGCAGTGGGCGCTGCACCTTTGCCGCGCTCACCATCACCACAGCCGCCGACCGCCGCTGCTTCACCGGCAGCCAACACTTCATCGCCGCCACCGCTGAGTTCCACGCCGACGCCGCCCCGGTAAAATGCCGTGGTTAGGGGGTCCCTCGGGATCTCTCCACCCGGCACCTCCTCGCCGCTGCACAATCTAGATGGCCTTCATGTTCGAGGGCCACTAGAATAATCTGTGACCGGGGCCCGACACCACTAGTAAGGGTGGAGCTACAGGACCGATCAGACCTGGAGGCTGCCTTGGCGTCAGGGTTGCCCTTATTAGGGCGACTTCTGCACGTTGAGGCAAGCAGACAGGAAAGACACCGGCCTTGCCGTCGCTGCTGTGCCTACGGGCACAGCCAAGAAGATTGCTCTTCGCCGCCGAAGTGCCACTACTGTGGCACCAACGCATACACTTCGGAGTGCACTGGGCACGACCTCCGCCACAGAGCAGGCACTCATCGCCTAAACCAGCCCGGACACCATCATCTACACAGCCATCTCCGCAGACTGAACAACCAACACCAACCATCCTGCAGCAGGAAATCCAGGGCATAAGTGAGGCCATTCAGGAGGTCCTGATTCTTACGGCTAAGCTGACGGCCTTGGAGGACAGACTTCAGGAACAACACAGCACCACTTCACATCCAGAACTTCACCAAGCAATAGCAACAGCAGTCACCGACATCCGACTCATCTTCAGGGAGGAGGTGAGAGCTCTACTGGAGAAGTCGGCACCTAAAACTTCCAGGTTCAACATCCAAACTAGACGCCAAGGGCTTAGGCTCGAAAACGTCCCAGGATACGACGACTGGGTCAACAGAATTAACCAGCACTAACTCTATCCTTCACTCTAGAATTCCTTCATTCCTCTCCCCGAATACTCCGCGGTGGCAGTCTGGGCCTCGGTCAAGTCTGTCTCCCGGTCCTCTCCTTTCTTCCTTCTAATACCGGTGGAGGGGTTTTTAGTCGGTATGCCCACATGGGAGACCCCGACACTCCGGGCTTGCCCGGGTTAGTCCATAAGATGGATTTTTCCCCTCCACTCGAAAATAGAAAAAAAAAAATCTACATCATTCCCTAAAGATGAGAGCGACGTTAGCTCTTGAAAGCTTGGAAATTATTCCAGAATTCACCTGGCTGATAGCCCGAGAAAAGTTACTTTCATACCGCCGCCAGGAAAGCTTCAAGTCAATGTTATTCATTTATATTTTTCAATTCTTGAGAAGTGGTCATGAGTTATTTATTTATTTTACTCCTGAGCCATGCAAAGATAACAGATTTTAAGGTTGTCATATACCGACTAGCTATTATGAGATCTGACTATCGCTTTAACTTAGCCTATCCCCTTATTTATATTTTATCTATATGGAGGCAAGTAAACAAAACTGATTCTGTTATATTAATGTTGATTGGTATGGAATAAACAGAATAACAAACCTTTTTACTTTCTCTACACGTATTATGTACATAGTGTATAGAGAAGGTATTGCACTACACCAAAAAATTCGATACCGAGATTTCACCGGAAATATATGTTTTAGGGTCCCCTGTATCCAAAAAAAAGTATTTTCAGAAAAAAAGTCAGAGAGTTTGTGTGTGTGTGTGTGTGTATGTGTGTGTGTGTTGTGTCCGTGAACACGATAACTCAAAAACGAAAAGTCGATAAAATACCAAACTTGGTATTTAAGTTTAGTATCTTCCAGGGATGCAACACGAAGATTTTGAGAACACTCCCCCCACCCCAAACTACCCTTTACATGGAAATGTTTTCGAACTTTTTGATTTTCTAAAAAATGGCTCTAACGATTTTGATTAAAATATCGTATATGAAAGATATTTATCTGACAAATAAAATGTATATTTTGAATTTTCTGGCAACAGCCTCTGAAGATTACTTTATTCTGGGTCAATTTTACGGAATTTTACATAACTGCTTAACCGTAAGAGATGGACAAAAACTTATAACAAATGTAGAGCACCTTAAAACACAATATATGTTATATATATTTTTTTCGTGGAGTTAATTGTATTTGAGATATTCCTTGTTTTTGGTTTCAGCTATTAAAAACTTATACTTTTCTCATACAGGACTTTGTGAACTCGTGTCCATACGAACAAAGAAACTTCAGTTACATAGCAACCAGCTTTTGACTACCACTTTAACCTATGGTACCCCCTTATTTCTCTTCTACTAACAAGAAAGCAAGTAAGTAATAATACTATTTATGCTAATTTTTTCCCGATTAGATGAAGTAAATAGAATAATTTGTTGCAGAGATGTAGAGAAAGTCATGTGAATGGAACACATCAGATATTTTAAAGAAACATTTATTGCAGAATAGGTAGAGAAGGTAAGGACCACATTAGATTTTAAAAAATAATAAATGAAAGAAAAGGATTGGCGAGCTACATTCTCATTTGAGAACCTCTGATAAAGTACTCGAGTACACGGTACAGAAAGCTGCTGGATAAACTGCTACTAAGATCTTCCCTGGCATAATAATTCCTGTACACAAGAAAATGTCCATAGAAAAACCAGAGCAATAAGTATATTTACGGTTTCTGTGTAGGTTGTAGCCTATTCTGCTTAAGTTCCGTTCAATGAAACTTAATTATGATCAATACATTTATTTGGCGCCGTGGGTAAGTGGCTAGACCGCTCGTCTCCAATCTAGGTGGCCCGGGTTTGATTCCAAGCGCCCGCATGTGGGATTTGTAGTGGATGAAGCGTGTCTATGCGGGCTTTCTCCAGGTCCTTCGGTTTCCCCCGCCACTCATTCCGGGTAAATCAAAATAATTTGAGATCACCTTATAGTTTACCCGGAAACATGTGTGTCAGTTAGAAATGTAATAACAGGAAGGCATTTTGCCATGGTAGCTCAGAGCAACTGGCTAGAGACCGGGAGATCCGTAAGTCAAATCCCGGCTATGGCTTTGAATTTTTCAGTCTGACTCTACCTATTCAATTTTCTCTGTAGATTGTTACAACTTTTAAATAAAGTCGAATACTTTGTGAAGGCATCACTGTACCTGTTTTTACTTTATATCCTTATTTTCTTCGTTTTATGGTTATTCACTAGGAAATCGAGCTCTATATTATCTTGAGAAGAATTGATTTGATCGTAAATGTCTTGATAAAATCTGAAGTTATCGTTACCTCACTTCAAATATAAGAGAGATAAATATTAATATTCCATCCTGTTACAAATTGCTTCGCTCAGTATAGCAGTTACCTACCACGTGTTATTTTGGGTTCATAAAATCTTTAACGATTACCTGTGACTTGCCTCGGTCGAGCTTCATCGACGAACTAATTGAGATTCTTTTTAGTATTACTCACTGTTATAGTTATTAGGATCGTGGCCGCGAGGGAAAGAATACATTACAAGTCATATAATACTTGTAAATGATACACTGGTTTCACTGGTAAAATGTTCTTATATAGTATTCAATATAACTGGATACAATAATTATTAACAATGTATTATGGCACAGATAAATTAAGATTACCTTCCACTAACATGGTAACAGCATGTGTTCCCGCCAAATGCATAGTACGTTACCCTTGCGCCGAGTAATGATGATCTTATGAAGACTAACAAATGACGAATGCCCAAGGTTGATTTTTTTTCCCGAGTGGAGGGGAAAAATCCACCTTCACCTTAAGGACTATCCCGGGCAAGCCTGGAGTGTCGGGGTGTCCCACGTGGGTATACCGACTAAAAAAAAAAAAAAAAAAAAAAAAAAAAAACCCTCCACCGGTATTAGAAGGAAGTAAGGAGAGGCGGTACCGCATGATTGCATCCGCGGATTCATGGTGAAAGTTATCTGACTGCAGAACGCAGTCAGAGGAGTGAACAAGGGCCGCAAGACAGACTTGACCGAAGCCCAGATTGTCACCGCGGCGGATTCTGGAAGAGGAATGAAGGAATTTGGGGGTGAAGGATGGAGCTAGGGTTGGTTAATTGTTCTTATCCAGTCGTGTTTGTCTTGAGCGTTGAAGCCAAGACTCAGTGCTGGTTCTTGGAGCAGCCCCGTTGTGCGATTGGCCCCTAGAGAGGGATCGCTCGGCGGAGTGCAGCTGCTGCGGCTGGAGGTCCTGTTGAAGCTGCGACTGGACACTGGCTTTCCGGTTGGACAGCTCAGTGGTGGTGGACTATAGTGTGGAGATGGAGGCGTGGTGGTGGCAGCTTGAAGGTCCTGCTGAAGCTGCAACTGGACACTGGCTATCCGGTTGGACAGCTTAGTGGTGGTGGACTATAGTGTGGAGATGGCGGCGGTGGTGGTGGCAGCTTGAAGGTCCTGCTGAAGCTGCGACTGGACACTGGCTATCCGGTTGGACAGCTCAGTGATGGTGGACTATAGTGTGGAGATGGCGGCGGTGATGGTGGCAGCTTGAAGGTCCTGCTGAAGCTGCGACTGGACACTGGCTATCCGGTTGGACAGCTCAGTGGTGGTGGACTATAGTGTGGAGATGGCGGCGGTGGTGGTGGCAGCTTGAAGGTCCTGCTGAAGTTGCAACTTGTCACTGGCTATCCGGTTGGACAGCTCAGCGGTGGTGGACTGTAGTGTGGAGATGGCGGCGGTGGTGGCAGCTTGAAGGTCCTGCTGAAGCTGCGACTGGACACTGGCTATGGGGCGGTTGGACAGCACAGCGGTGGTGGACTGTAGTGTGGAGATGGCGGCGGTGGTGGCAGCTTGAAGGTCCTGCTGAAGCTGCGACTGGAGACTGGCTATCGGGCGGTTGGACAGCTCAGCGGTGGTGGACTAGTGTGGAGATGGCGGCGGTGGTGGCAGCTTGAAGGTCCTACAGTTTCTCGGTGAGCCACCGCACAGCTTTTCAAGGGCAGCTAAACGAGCGCCGACGTTCAGAATCTCCGCGTGGAGTTTCTGAAAGGCGTCCCGTGTCGCTGCGTCTATCAAGTGTGCAGGTAGCGTGGTGTCAATGATGGTAGTCGGCGGTGGTGTAGTCCGGGCTGGTGGTGTTGGTGACCTGCTCCTGGGGTAAAGAGGGCACTTGCCCGGTGAAGTGTCCTGTAGGAGGCACAGAACCGGCGGCGACGGCGGAGCTCGTGCCCAGTGCACTCGGCGGTGGTGGTGTTGGTACCACTGTAGTGGCACCGCGGCGATGAGGAGCAGATGTCAGCTGTGTGCCCAAAGGCGCAGCAGCGTCGGCAAGGCCGGTGGCGTTCCTGTCTGCTAGCCTCGACGACCAGGAGTCGCCCTAATAAGGGCAATCCTGACGCCAAGGCAGCTTCAAAGTCCCTCATCTCCACTCGTACCAACGGCGTTGGTCCCCAGTCGCAGTGTCTGTTCCGCTCATATATAGGGCTCAAAGCTTATTCTACATGTTTCTCCTTATTAAACATTCTTTAAGGAAGTATATAACACAGACTTCCTTTTATCTATAAATAAATTACTTTTGGTACATATAATATTCATTTCATAAGCTATTTGCGCTTAGTGAATATTTAAATATGGTTATCCAACGCTTGGGGATGTGGTATCCTAGAAAGAACAACTTGCTTCTTCATGCACGTAGCAATGTAATTATCATTGTTGAATTTTGTTAAATAATTAGTTCTGATCATAAATGAAATTATACTTAAAATACACATTAAATTCAATATTCTGATACTCACAGAACTCCTACAAGCTAATTACTTTTAGTAAATAATTTTTCCTTTACCACATAATAAATCAATATGGCATGAATTTCCTTCCATTAACAAAAATAAACACTTTGTATGAAAACACTTGACTTCCATGTATTAACGCCTTCATTCTAGTGAAACACATAATAAAGTGTATAAACTGAATTATTCCGTTATTAATATGAAACAATCACAAAGAATTCACAGAACTCGAGGAAAATATACCAAAAAATATCGGTGTTCTTTGAAAGTGAAACAAGGGTATTAACGGAAAGAATAGTATTATAACATAGGAAAATAAATTAAAATATGCTAAAGGAATAGAACATATACAATTTAAATATAAAAGGAAAGAATATGCAGCTGGTTGTTATACCTTGTATAAGAAATCATAAATAAACATAACATTAAAGTTATTCCTGAAATATTAACCAGCAGAAACAATTGAAGGCAAATCCTTAAAAACTTTAAAAGTGAGAAAAAAGATACGTTTTTGCAGACCTAAGAGATACACTCGTGAGTTTAATTAAAGTTAGAATTAAATCAGACTCCTCAGACTAAGTATTATAAAGGGCTCAAATTTATTATTTTACTTCTGAAAGAAAACAAAAAATATTAACAATTCTTGTTCTGAACGAAGCATAACTTAACCTACTTATATTTTAATTAATTATTAATAAGAAAATATCTTGTACATGCATCTTAGATTTATTACTTTAGTGGTTATTAAAAACTAATTTTATAAAATGCCCATGAAAACTTAAGGGCATATTTTAGACACTCAACCAATATCAGATAAGTTGAACAATGACCCTTGTTCATAAACAGCATTACCTTCACCACACACAGATGAAAGGTTTCATAATGTTCATAAAAAAACTGAAGAAGCATAATTCAGCAGTTTAAGTATATTTTTAGTGCTCTTTTTTCTCGAAGCTATAGACCTTGGGTTTTCATACTTATGTGGTAAGAGCACATGACCGAAAAATTCGTTATAATTATATATAATGAAGGCTTTTGGTGATAGACCATCTTTAAATTATTATTATTTATCCAAAACAAGAGATCCCAGCACTAATTCGAATTTTTTTGGTTTTGAGGGTTCAACTACAATATACGCATATCCCTTCGATTATTACTGCCCTATATGAAACGATAAATGAGGGAAACATAAATTGCTACGGGTACTAAAGTGCCTAAGCATGAAAGTGGAGGAAAAGTAAAGGACCATGTTACAAATAAACCCTTAGTTCAAAGAATGCCGGTTTCCATGTTTGCGCTCGCTAAAGTGCCTAGCTTTGGTGCTTCGTGGTGGATTTGAATTCCACCTTGGGCATGGGTGTTTATGTGTTTGTAAATGTGTATTTGTTAATAAGCAGAAAACGGTAAACAAAGGACATGTAGGGAAAATGTAAAAAAGGCAAAAGAAGAGAAGTAAGAGTAATGAATACGGAGCCGCAGTCCCGACCGGAACTGTTTTTGAAAAAAAAAATAAATAAATAAGAAAAGAAAGAGAGAGAGAGAGAGAAACAAAAGTTAAGTTTAGTCAGCATTCGGGATTCGAACGGAGAACTCTAAAATTCGAGCTGCATTAAATTAACGGGATCCAACTTGTTTGGACACAGAGATTACTGTTTCCTCTAAGGAAAAACAGTTTTCTTATCTGTTTCTCAGAGAATGCATAAGATAAGTGAAGCCTAAAGAGACGAGGGAGTGAAGTGAATGTATCTTTCTAAGCAGCTCACAAAGTCCCGTGTGCTTTTCCACAAAATCGAATGGAAGCGACTTCTCCCTCTAGTCTGTTGTTTGCATTGTACCCCAGGAATTTATTTTAAGCTTGCAGCCTAGAAGGATAAAATCTCTTTATTCCGTGACTTATAAGCCGTAATGCTATTTTGTGAGGTAAGTAAATAAAGAGGGCTTAAAATGTGCAGTAACGCAACAACAAGTTACCATCATGTTAATTATGATTTTTCGTGCTTCATAACTAAGCTGTACTCCAAATTTTGTTGGTACAAATAATAAACAAACAAAAAATCTGAATTGTTACACTCACATGGCTTTCTCTAGCCGCTCTACAAACAAACTTCTTACAAAAAATTGTTTATCTTTCTATACCATGGTAATCGAGATAAAGCATTAGCAGAATGTTCTTATTACTTAGTCCCTTATAAGTGGAAGGGAACTAAATAAATGCCTATGCTAAAGTGATAGTCAAATGTTTTAAAAGCTGTCGTTATGCAATTGTCATTGCATATTACTTCTTTGCTTGGCCAGGAGTAGAACAAAAGAAAAACGGATACTTCCTATCTGAGAAAAGTATAAGTACATCACAATTGAAATCAATAACAAGAAACATCTCGGAAACGGTTACCTCCGCAACAAAACGTAAAGGACATAAATTGTCGTTTTTGGCACGATCTACATTTCTTGCAGCAAGTTTTTGTCTTATTTCTTACAATTAGCAGTTAAGCAAACTTCGTCAAAATTCATCCAGAACAAAGAGGTCTTCAGAGGCTATTCCCAGAAAATTCAGGATATACATCTTTATCTTTAATATACAGGATTTTAATCAAAATCGTTAAGAGCCAATTTGAGAAAATCAAGATTTTCGAAATGTTTCTCATGTAAAGGGGAATTGGGCTGCGGTATTTTCTTGAAAATTTTCGTATCGCATCCTTGGAAGATACCAAATTTAAATATCAAGTTTGGTATTTAACGGTTTTTTCGTTTTTGAGCTATATTGTCCACAGAGACACACGCGTGGACCTTTTTCTGAAAATGATTCTTTTTGGATTCAGGGAGACCCAAAACATGTATTTCCGGTGAAATCTCGGTATCGAAATTTTGGGTACATTACAATACCTTCTCTATGCCTACGTACATATTACGTATAGAGAAATTAAAAGATTAAAAAGCCTCTTACGCGCTCTTCATTAATGATGTTAATAAGTGCGTATGACTATCGATGCGATATAGCATATTGACGTCAGCCACCCTAAATCCGTTTCGCGGATCCCTAGACAAGAGGTGCGTAGCCAAAAGTTTATCTCTAACCACAAGGATACAAGGTACAGCATGCCCTCCGCTAGGTCATTGCTAACACTAACTTTGCCTTTCTTCAGCAGCCTAAACTTCTCACCTAGCTGACGTCACAGAGCATTCAGTGTATTGACACTTATATAGAGGCACACTGCTTTTAAAAAAATCTGATATGTTCCATAAACATAACTTTCTCTAGCTAGTCACCCTCCGTGGTGTAATGGTTATCATGTTAATCTTATATACCCAAGATCGCGCGTCCAAACCCGGCGGAGGACGATGTATTATTTCGGGCGTAAAGATCCATTGCTTCCATCGGAAGGAAAGCCGTTGGTTCCTTGTCGTAGTTTTACGGCAATCTTTACGCCCAGTATAGAATGAGACACTGACAACCACAATAGTTAAAGGGGCTCCATTTCATTTCTCTAGCTGTTTCAAATACTATTCTTACAGGAGATTACTATTTTATCTACATTATGCTAATTGAAATAAACATTAGCAGAATTGGTCTTATTACTTGCCTTATTGTAAGTAGATGGGAAATAAGGCAATATATTATGCTAAAATATAGTAACATTTTATAAAAGCTGCTGATTAAGTGATACAATTCGGTTCGCTTTGCATGGTCCCATTGAAGAAAAGTTGGTCAACTCTACAAGAAAAACGTATTTGACTTAACGAGAACTATATCTTTTGTTTAGCAATTTACGTTTAACTGTTATGAAAAATTCTGCAAAATCCATCCAGAATAAAGATGTCTTCAAAGACGATTTTCAGAAAATTCAAAGTTTGCATTTCATTTTTTATGTAAATATCTTTACCATACGGTATTTTAATAAAATCGCTGGAGTCATTTTTAAGAAAAACAATATTTTCAAAATGTTTTCATATAAAGGGTAGTTGTGGTGGGCGCATTTTCTTGAAAATCTTGTCATCGCATCCTTGGCAGATATTCAACCTAAATACCCAATTTGATATTTAACGGTATTTTCGTTTTTGAGCTATGCTGTCCATACACACACACGCAGGTATTTTTTTCTCTAAAAATGCTTATTTCGGACTCAGCGGGCTCGAAAACATATTTCCGGTGAAATCTCGACATTGAATTTGGAATAGAATAACTTCTCTAGTTAACTATGTATATTATATGGACATTCGGGCTAGAGTAAGTAAATGCGTTTTAAACTCTTGGTATATATCCATTCTGTGCATATACCATTTCAAAATACACTTCAACGAGTTACATGTACCAATTTCAATTCTGCTATTTAAATATTTAAAAGGTCCCTAACACCTCAGTTTCTCTTGATTATTTTTAGTGTTTCTTGTCACATACAATATTGCTACTGGCTGGCCGGTAATTCAATCGGTAGATCATCTACCTGATGTGCGAGAGGTGCCGGGTTCGATTCCCGGGTACAAAGATTACTTCCCATCCTCCCCACAGTCTGGAAGTAAGGAAATAGACCTATAAAATTATTATATAAAATAATAGACAAGATGGAAATGAAAATAAAGGTAGATCCTTTAGCAAATCCTTCAATAGCATTTACTAAATATAAATTAATTTAATTAACTAATATATTAATTAATATATAATTTAATATTAATAATGTGTAATAGAAATGTGAATGTGTGCGTGTAAAGTTAAAAGACAAGTCAGCAAGATAAAACATTAACATTAACAGTAAATGGATGAACACCATTGTTATCAGCAATAATTGTTCCAAAATAAAAGCTTCCGATATGACTTTGATATTAAAATTGCACGACAGTGAAACAGAAGAAATAACATTTTTTTGGTATGATAAGCTGTTTGATTGAAACCCAAAGTTTAGTGGCTGCGCCTTAGACGATTGGTTACCCCACTCGCCTCTCACTAAGGCGAGCCCAAGCGACCGCATAAGAGATAGACAAAAACTTAACACACAAACAATGTAGATCACGTTAAAACACACAATTTATGTTATATACATTTTTTTCGTGGAGTTGGTCGTTTTTGAGATATTCCTTTATCTTGGTTTCAGCTTTGAAAAACACACCTTTCTCATACAGGAATTTGTCAACTCCTATCCATACAAAAAAAAGGAACATCAGTCACATAGCAACCAGCTTTTGGCTTTCCCTTTAACCTATGGTACTCCCTTATTTCGCTTCTACTTACAATAAAGCAAGAAATAAGACTTATTTCTGCTACCTCGATTAGCATGCAATAAATAAAAGATAAGCTTATTAACAATAATTTGTTACAAAGATATAGAGAAAGTCATGTGAATGGAACACATCAGATTTTTTCTCTTAAATCAACATCTAATTTAACGATATTTGCACTGGGTGTAGGTATAATTTTGTTTCGGAAGGGTTACTAACCCAAAAAACAATATGTCTGAAGATTTTAATTAGCTCTTATTTAACAGATAAAATCCATAGCAGCAGAGTTATTATATTGTTCAGCTGGATTACTTCTCAGTATAGTGACCCATGTTAAAGTTGGTATCTTGCGTACTACCTCTTGATACAGCCAGATGTTTTCAGGAAAATTGTTTAGTTGTTCAATTTACCCCACCTTTAACTGTAGATCATGCCGATGGCAGATTTCAGGATCAAAGAACAAGGTTTCTATAAATCCTTCATCGTTATTTTAGTCAAATATATTTCATGTACTTACATTGAGTAGTTAACGATATCTCTTCTGCTTTGTTGAACATTTTAGCCTTTATTGAAAAGCTTACTAAGTATTTTTTCTCTTCACTTTAAATGATAAATGTGCCAATGAATTTCAGACTCATATGGTCATCCATCCTTAAAACCACGGTCTAAAATTAAACTGTACACTCAGGTGGCGTTACATTGCTGTATTTGAAACATCATTTAACACGCAATGGGCGTTAAGGGCCCAAAGTGGCGCAGCCTGCACTGGTAAGTGAACTCTATAAAGGTTCAGTGTAACTGTAAAGGCATTAGGTGCCATGTCATTTGAACTCACGCGCATCAGCAAAAGTGGTCGAGGTTTCATATCACAGATGTGAAAAACATTCCGTGATATTTCTACGCGCACAGTTGAATATCTGCATAATAATAACCCTGGCTTGGATTTTTTATTACTTTCTCTATACGCACTATTTGCATAGTGTATATAGAAGGTATTGCACTTCACCAAAAAATTCGATACCGAGATTTCACCGGAAATATATGTTTTAGGGTCCCCTTTATCTAAAAAAAGCATTTTCGGAAAGAAGTCCGTGGTGCGTGTGTGTGTGTGTGTGTGTCTGTGAACACGATAACTCAAAAACGAAAAGTCGGTAAAATTCCAAACTTGGTATTTAAGTTGAGTATCTTCCAGGGATGAGACACGAAGATTTTGAGAAAAATCCCCCCACCCCCAACTACCCTTTACATGGAACTATTTTCGAAAATTTTGATTTTCTCAAAAATGGCTCTAACGATTTTGATTAAAATATCGTATATTAAAGATATTTACCTGACAAATAAAGTGTATATCTTGAATTTTCTGGGAATAGCCTCTGAAGAGTAGTTTATTCTGGATAAAATTTACAGAATTTTGAATAACTGCTAAACCGTAAGAGATGGACAAAAACTTACTTCACAAAAAATGTAGAGCACGTTGAAACACACAATTTTTGTTATATACATTTTATTCGTGGAGTTTGTTGTTTTTGTGACATTCCTTATTTTTGGTTTCTGCTATGAAACACACATTTTTCATACACGAATTTGTCAACTGCTGTCCATACAAACAAAGAAACTTCAGTGACATAGCAACCAGATTTTGATTATCACTTTAACCTATGGTACTCCCTTATTTCACCTCTACTTACAAGGAAGCAAGTAATATTGGTATTTCTGCTAATGTTTTACTGATTAGCATGAAGTAAATAGAAGTATAAGCTTTTTAAGAATAATCTGTTGCAGGGATATAGAGAAAGTCATGTGAATGGTACACATCAGATTTTTTAGTTTATGTGGAGCAGAAAACTTCTACACTATCAGCAGTAGTAGCACAATTAATTTAAAAGGGGAGATTTTTTTTATCCTCCTGAAAATAAACTTAATTACAACATAAGCATAAAGCAATTATAGAAAAACCTTCTTACACGAGGATTAATAGAGTGTTTTACAATCCAGAAACATTAGTGCATACATATTTATACTTAGAATAGAGGCTATTCAGATGTTTTGAAACTGTGCAAATAATACATAGCTGCAGTATTGGGTGTGTGACAAACAAATATAAAACATGATTTATTGTTGCGGTTTAAACAGTACCCTACTGTTTATTGAAATGTTACATTATATCGATCTAAGTGTACTCCTTACAATAAAATATAACCGGCTTTTATTTTTTTACTCTGCGGAGTGCAGCAACTATTTATTTACATTCCGTGAAGTACCACCATTTTATACTACATTATATTTTCAACTAAAAGGTAAGGACTTCTTCACAATCATATCGTTGTACAATTCCAATGGGCACCTATTCAAATACAAGTGCTTTGTAAATTCGTATTAATATTTTAGTAATTTATAACATCAAATTAGGTGCTTTATAGCACCATATCCAAAAGAACGAATTGGACCTTCCAGTACTGAAAGAATGGTTATTCAGATTAAACACACATACACACACAGAGAATGTAATTCATACTTGTAATACCTATTAAAACACACTCAGAATTAATCTGAACCACCACTTCTTTAAAATAAGAACTGAAGCTTTCCTGGCGACGTGTTAATTCAAAATCTTCTCAGGTAAAAACTTGGCTTGACACCAACGTTTCGAAGAAGTGCATCTTCCTCGTCTTCAGGGTGAACTGATGGTTTGAGCTTGCGGAGACTGGTATTTATATATTTATATATATATCAAGCCAAGTTTTTACCTGGCTAGAAGCCCGAGAAGATTTTGAATCACCACTTCTTTGTTTATAATTATTGAAGGTATATTTAAAATAATATACGAATATTCAATAAAAGTAACTGGTTCACATTTACAGCTATCCTCTAAGTACTTACTTCCATGCAGCTTTTTTTTTTTTTTTTGCTTAACGTCCTTTAGCGTGATTGGTCATATCGGACGATAATGAAATGACACTCAAATGATATCGGGGTCCATGGAGCTTAAACTTACTCGACATTCATCTTCTCAGGATAAGGGAAAACCCCGAAATAAACTTTATCCGGGTAGCACCCTAAGCAAGATTCGAACTCACGACCTGTTGAATATGAGGCAGACACGCTACCACCAGAACGCCCAGGCGGGCAGCCATGCAGTTGGGCCAAATAATTTTTAAATGTAATGTCTTTATGAAGAGAAACGGTAATAGTTGAGAGTAATAGCATTTAAAACTTTAGTCCTGGATGGCAATATATATAATTTTAGGGCAGAGTCATATTTTAAATCTGTCTGGTTTTATTTAATTTAAAGTAAAATTATCGCAATATAAAGTAATTGCTAATTGTGATTTAAATCATGCCTATTAAATATATAGACTCTAAATGCTTTATAATGTCGGTAATTATAACAATTTTGATGAGAAAAATTCTACGACACATTTCGAAGAGATGCCAAGTTAATTCAGAAGAAAAAGAAAAAGTTTTTCATGGTATGCTTATGTTAAGCACCACTAAACAATAGTTTTACTTCATTTAAAACATACTAGCATAACTTATATAGGTAATGTCGTTTCATTACATACATCAGTGTATAATTTGCATTTACATGAATGGAGACGCTGCGCCGTGTCCGAGTGGTTAGACCACTCGCCACTCACCTAGATGGGCGATCCCAAGCGACCACGCGTTGGATTTTTTTGTGGAAAAGCGGCGCAGGGGGCGGGTTTTCTTCGAGTTTTCCTGTTTCCCCCGCCATTGCATTCCAACGTTGCTCCATCCATGCATCATCAGTGTCATCGCCTGCGGTGCCATCTGTAGTAAAAGTGGACGTTAAAGACAATCAAGAGAAATAAATGGGGTCCTACCGTTAGGTCCTTTAAAAGGTTGCTTTATAAATCTGTGACATTCTCAAGGTTTTATTTACATTTAATTGTACATTTTCTATTTAATTTTCACAAATATCTTGCGGAGTACCGGGTGAGCTGGGCGCATGCCAGTAAACTTGAGATGTTTTTAAGCATTTACAGTAAGTGGTGGTGTGTTCTTCAGATAATTAAAACTTAATTAACCTTTTTAGGACTTAATCAGGTAGATTATATTATGTTAGTAGTTATATTAATTAAAATCTACAAACATATAAACAATGGTATGACCATTTTACTAGGTTTTACTACGGATGTATTCCACTTCTAATGCCTATAAAAAGTTTTATAAAAGGGTTTTACGAGGGCTATACCAGAAGTACCCAACCTAACGTATAGATAGCGGTTGTTTTAAACAACAATGGTAATAGGTACCTTAGAAAGCATAACTTTGAAGTTTGACATGTTTTCATTGTTTATCATTTGTTTGACAGCCATCATTAGTGAATGTTTTCAGCGAAAGCTCTCATCGTTAAGTGATATAATACTTTCATTTGAAGGGTCTTAGTCCAATTAATATTAAAGATGAGCTCCATTCTACTTTAGGGGGGTCTGCTCTTTTGTATGCAATAGTGAAATATTGGGTGGCAGAGTTTAAACGCGGCCACACGAGCTACCAAAATCATCATCGCTGTGATCGACCAAATAAGGTTACCAGTCCATACTTTGTAAAGAAAATCCACAAAATGATATTGGATGGCCGTCGACTGTAAGTGCGTGAACTAGCAGGCATTGCAGGCATTCTAAAAAGTTCTCTACTTCGCATACTGACTGAAAATTTGGATATGAGAAAGTCGTGTGCAAGGTAGGTGCCACGTTTGCTCACAATAGAGCAAAAACAGCGTCGTGAGTATGTTTCAGTTGAGAGTTTGACAATATTTCGCTGCAAAAAAACTAAGTTTTTGCGTCAATATATAATGGATGAAACCTAGGTCCATCGCTTCACACCTGAGACGAAAGAACCATCAAAACAGTGGATTGGAAGGAGAGAATCGGCTTTAAAGACGGCGAAAACATTCCATCTGCAGGCAAGGTCATGGCGTCAGTTTTCTGGGACTCACGCGGGATAATTTTAATTGATTATCTCAAAAAACGGAAAGTAATCAATGGCGATTATTATGCGAAATTGTTACAGCGATTGAGAGGTGAAATCGAGCAAAAACGGCCTCATTTGGGAAAAAAGAAAGATTGTTTCATCACGACAATGCAACAGTTCACACGTCCATTATCGTCATGGCCAAAATCAATGAGTTTAAAGTTCGAATGGCTTTCTCACGCACCCTATGCGACCGATTTAGCCCCCTCAATTTATTTTACATTTCTAAACTTGAAGAAATAGTTTGATGGTAGAAGATTTGCTAACAATGAAGAGTTGGAGACTGCAGTTGATGGCTATTTTGCAGACCTCGATAGTTCTCAGTATAAAGAGGGTATCGAAGGTATTGAACATCGTTGGGGAAAAGTGTATCAAGCTAAAAGGATACTATGTAGAGAATTAACGATTTTTTCCCCAAACTGTTTGTGCTTTCTCTGTTAGGTCGGGTACTACTGGGACAACCCTCCTATATTGTGGTCGATTACGTGCTATATGGCTGTATTTATTTTAGCTAATACAAAGTTTTTGGCCTTAATTCGAAGATATTAAACTGCAACCTCAATTCGAAGGCTAGTTATCTAAATTACTCGTGACAATACTTAATTTGAACACTAAATTTGAAATGCGTAGACAGTGTTTCCTCAAACTTCTATAATAAAATCTCAGCTCTGTGCTAACAAACGAGCGAGATGACCGCAGTACCGTGAGACTCTCATTCGGGAGATCGCTGTTTCGATTCCTATCGTGGTCACTCATTGTGGATGTTTCGTAGTTTTTTAGGTCAGGAGGTGAATACTGCGAATTTGTAGTCTATTTCCTAATTCATCATTTCCTATTGTCTGTTTGTGAGTTGAAGAATCAGGCGACGGCATTCGGTTTGTTGTGGCTGGGCGGTGGAGGTGCGCTTTGAAAAGTTTCTCCCTGGCATTGATTTGTCTTCTGTGAACTCGCCTTCTAGAGGAACACCTATATGCTCTAGCCCCAGATGGCCTCGGAGTTGCTGACAAAGTGATAGCTATCGGATGTATTCAATTTGGAGTCGTTAGGGTCTCCATCCTTGTTAGTACACTTTGACGTATGGATCTGGCAACCCTTCTGGTCTCATCTCTCCCTCTCAGGGATGATGTCACAAGAACATCAGCATACTTGCGGTGCTCTGCGAGGTTTTGTACATCTCTCCGTGTAGAATTAGGTATATATGTATTTGAAGATAAATGTTGGTGTTAAAAGGTTTGTGGTATTATATTTGTTTATAACTTCAGCTATTATTTTATAGGTGACTTATTTATGTTAGATTAAGAAAGTGTAATTTAAATGTTAAAAATATTTTAATTATTTTATACGTTTATTTATCAGTTTTATGTATGTGATTTAAACATGTTATGTTGTATTTCTTAGTTATTAATTTATAAATAATCTGTAAACAATAAATGTATGGTGTATGAATGTAAATAACTTTTAAAAATCTGACATATTAGCCCTGGGTTTAGAAATTAGGTATCAGAGCTTTTATACAGACTTATTTTTCTTATTGCTGTACTTACAAACATTGAGGATTCTTTGAATGAACAAATCAATGCTAATAGATGCTTCTATGTAGCGTATGCGCACACAATTATGTATATTAACTCTGAGCGAGTGTGTTAACGTATTTTACGAGTTAAAGCACTCAAAATTAATGCATTTACATTTATAAAGGTGTAAAGTGAATTTTGTTCTATCAGGTTGTTTTCGAGGGATGAAGTGCCTCGTGAGGTGGATTGAAGTACATATTGGTTCACATATTAATAACAATTTCTTCAAGAGTCAGGCAGGCAACGGAATTGGCCATTCTTGTGAATGGATGCACATTCACTCGCGACCCGTATAATGCTATGCGATTCACGACACACAAAGCTGTCTTGACCATCACGTCAACAAAAGACCCTGGATTACGGTGTCGCCTTCCCACAATAGAATCACTGCCGTTTCAAGATAAAACCTTGTGCGGTGATTCCAAGCATGAAAACGGCTTCTGTGTTCACAGCACATACACATGCAAGAAAAGAACTGTACTTAAAAGTTGGTGTTTCCTTGGATCAATACTCTGTAGCAGCGATGCAAGAAGCACACACAGACAACATGATCGTTACTAATCACTTAAAAGGCCAAGCCTATCATTTTGGTTACACAGAAAAACAATAGAACGTATAGGAAACATGTCCTTTTTTAAATTATTTTCTCTACAGGTACTATGTGCATAGTATACAGAGAACGTATTGCATTCCACCCAACAATTCGATACCTAAAATACATATTCTCGGTCCCTCTGAATCAAAAAAAAAAAAAAAAAAATTGGAAAAAGGTCCGTGGTGTCTGTGGACAGCATAGCTCAAAATCGAAAAGTCTGTTTATACCAAACTTGGTATTTAAGTTCAGTATCTTTCAAGGATGCGACACGAAGACATTCTAGAAAATCCCTCAACCACCAACTACACTTTACATGATAACATTTTCGAAACTTTTTATTTTCTCAAAAATGGCTTTAACGATTTTGATTAAAATAGTGTATATTAAAGATATTTACCTCACAAAATGTATATCTTGATTTTTCTGGGAATGGCTTCTAAAGACTACTTTATTCTGGATGATTTTACCTAACTGGAAAACCGTAAGAGAGAGACAAAAACTTACCTAACGATAATTTAGAGCTCGTTAAAACACACAATTTATGTTATGTACATTTTGTCGTGGAGTGGGTGGTTTTTGAGATATTCCTTTAAAAAACATACTTTCTCATACGGGAATTTGTCAGCTCCTGTCCATAGAAACAAAGTATGCTACTCCCTTATTTCCCCCTTCTACTTACATGGAAGACTATTTCTGCTAATTTTTGCTCGGTTAGCATAAAGTAAAAAGAAGCATACGCTTTTTAACAATAATTTGTAGCAAATATTGTAGAGAAAGTCATGTGAATGGAACATATAAAGTTTTTTTTATTTATTTTGACCGACCAGCTAAAAGCTATACAGGAAATGTATACCAATTTAACAGAAAATAACAATTAAATAACATTAATATGGGTCATATGATACCATTAACATATGCACATTGAAAACTATAGAGATTATAATAAATTACAATGACTACGATGAACTTTATAAGACGCTTAGAAAATCAAATTTCAGGTAAATTCAAAATTCAAAAAAAAATTTTAACAATTAGTATTGGTTTAATAGTTTTTTCACCCAAGCCTTGTGTAGGACAGGAGTTAGATAGGTAAAGTCAGACTAAAAAAGTCAATGTCATACCCGGGATTTGAACCACGGATCTCCCGGTCTCTAGCCGGTTCCTCTACCACTGAGTTATCATGGCAGCATACCGGAATAGTATTGAATTTTCTCAACTAACTCGTATGTTTCTCGGTAAACAACTAGGTGACCTCAAATTATTTTGAGGCGACAACCCTAATGGCGACTTACAATGTAAGTACTTTAGTGCCAGGATTCATAATATAGCCAACTATTACAGTCAATTGGTATTTTTAATAGTTTTTTCACACAAGTCCTGCGTAGGACAGGAGTTAAGTTGGGACTTAAAATTACTTACAGCATTGTAAGTCGCCATTAAGGTTATCATCTCAAAATAATTTGAGATCACCTTGTGATTTCCCGGGAAACATGCGAGTCGGTTGAGAAATTCAATGCTATGCCGGCATGTTACCATGGTAGCTTAGTGGTTGAGCAACCGGCTAGAGGCCGGTAGATCCGTTGTTTATATCCCGGATATGGCATTGAATTTTTTAGTCTGACCCTACCTATCCAAAATATTAACAAGTTTGGAAATATGAATCTTTATTAGTAACGATATTAACAAGAAGAAAGAAGGTATAATTATTACAAATTAGGTGTCCGATAATAAGATGTCTTGAGGTAAGTTTCTCTTCAGTCTTGGCTGTTGACGGCTTCTTTCGCCCAAATTTGTACACCAGAGCTCCTGAAACGCTAGGTAACTTAGGGCAGACGATCTTTGAGAGAAATCTGATGTATTGTTTGATGGACAGGATGCCAAACTCTTGATGCAATTTAATGTTTCTGATAAACAAGGAGAATTAGTTATAACTCCAAGAAATGTATTTTGAATATTCTGAAGTTTATGAATATGTGTTTTACTAGCTGAACCCCATACGGCAGAAGCATACGTGAGGAGAGGTCAAACTAGGGATTTGTACAGAAGAATGGGGCAATCAAGACCAATTCTGGAGCGTCTATTTGTCAGAAGATATAGCCTTGTACTTCTAGAGGTAGCAGGCGTCACGATGCGTTCAACATGGGCGTTTCAATCTGGTGTCTAATAAATAATACACCACAGAAGTATGTGAGGACGGCCATGATAATTGTTCATTCTTAAGAAATAATGTTGGTACCGTATTAAAGGGTCTTTAAGGAAAGCACTTTTGCTTCAGTTAAGTGATATGCGCCAGGTGGAAAACCAGTTTATCGGAACATGTCCTGATCTACAAGATCCTAATACTGCAACGTGTGCCTACAGCAGCAATGCTGAGATCATTAACATTTGTTTGTTTTTCAGTTGCCAGAATATCAGGATCGCGGTATGCTGATCCTAAGGAAAATTATATACCATAAAGCATGCAGAAGTTACATTTATTAAACCTAACATGTTCCATGCACATGACTTTCTCTATATCGTTGTAACACATTATTGTTAAAATGCATGTTCTTCTAACTATTTATAATAATCGAGATAATCATTAGCAGAAATCGTCTTAATTACTTGCTGTCTTGTAAGTAGAAGGAAAAATAAGGGGATACCTCGGCTAAAACGAATGCCAAATCTTTTAAAAGCTGATTGCATTGTGGTTGAAATACGTTTCTATGCATGGACAGGAGTTTACAACTTACCTTGTGAGAAAAGTTTAAGATTTATAAATCTAAAGACAATTATAAGGAATATCTCAGAAATGGCCAATTCCATGAAAAAAATTATATGGCATGAATTGTGTGGTTTAATGTGATCTATATTTTTGTGTAATAACTTTCTGTATATCTCTTTCGGTTTACCAGTTACGCAAAATTCAGCAAAATTCAGAGTAAGGAGGTCTTTTGAACCTATTTCCCGAAAATTCAACATATACGTATTATTTCCATATCCATATCTTTAGTATCGGTATTTTAATCAAACTCGTTACTCACTTTTGAGAAAATCACAATTTTAGAAAATTTTCCACGTAAACGGTAGTTTGGGAAGGAAGGATTTTCTTCAAAATCTTCCAGTGGCATCCTTGGAAGATACTAAATTTAAATACCAAGTTTGATATTTTAGCGACTTTTCGTTTATTAAGTTTCGTGTTCATTGACACATGAACACACGCACACGGATCTATTCCTAACAACTTGCTTTTGATACGAGGGACTCTAAAATGTTCATTTCCGATGAAATTTCGGTATCGAATTTTTTGGTGGAGTGTAACGCTTTTTCTACTTATATATAACGTACTGTGCAGAAAATTAAATATGGTACTCCAATAAATTACATAATAACCCATAAATATTAAGTGTTTCGTGTAACAGTCTTAAATATAAACAACCTGGTACTTGAAGCACTATTATATTTCTTATTGGAGTTCAATATCACTAGTGGAGATATTAACTACCGATTCAAATCTGATTTTAGTTGAGTTCGTTCATTATGTTATACAGTGATTTAAAGTTCTGTCAAATTTTTCCCTCAAATTGTATACTTTGGAACCTAGTAGGCTTAGGGAATGGCACACTCGATGTCAAATATGTCATGTATGACCTATGTGACCCTAGTCTTATGACGCAAAGTATTTCATGTATGCGCTATGTGCCATATTCTTTTAACGCCAAATATTTCATGTATGCGCCATATGACCATAGTCTTTTAACGCCAAATAGTGTATGTATAAGCTATATTCCGATAATCTTTTGACACAAAATATTTCATGTGTGCGTTATGGGGCCAGAGTCTTTTAACGCCAAATATTTCATGTTTGCGATATATGACCATAACCTTTTGAGACAAAATATTTCATTGTGCGCTATGTGACCATACCCTTTTGACCTCAAACAGTTCCATGTGTGCATTATGTGAATATACCCCTTTGACGATCCATAACTATATTTTAACCGTGTGCGTAATATAGACATTTCTTATCTCAGCAAAGCGAGGGCGTATCGAGTTCTGTGCAAATTTTACTAGCTTAAAATAGACTTAAAACACCTAAGAAGATTTGAAAAGTATATGGGAGAAGTATTTTAAATTGAATATCCACGTTGTATGTAGTTAAATGTACAAAAAGTAGAATAACATTCAACTACTATTTTTAAAATAAATTTACGGACGAATAATATATTTGCTACTGTTTTACTTTTTTTTGTTTTGTTCAAACATTATTTCAACTTATATGCAGCGTTTCGTCGGCTACTTCATGTGTTAAAAGAAACACAAAAAAACTGAGAAAAATACGATGACGTAAGTATCACCTTTCCAACCCGTTTTCCTGCTAGGACTGTATTACAATTTGTCAAAAACCAGTTTACCAGGCAATAATAAACTTTCTGAATGACTGCAGTTTAAACATTTGACCTCTCTTACTGCATTAATTTCCTATTAATGTAAAAAAAAAAAAACACTTTAAAAGAGCTTATACAGACAACCTAGATTGGATATACATTTACTTCTTATTCGCAGTAACAGATGCCTTGAGAAAGACTGAAGATATCGGACCTTAAGGGAGTGTGAGATAGATATATCGATTCGGACATTTCTGCCAACCTGGTGCACATTATTCTTACTTTAACGCCCAAAATCGGCAAGCTACATCTCGCTAAAGACTGGATTTACAGAATGGATCCCATGAGCGACAAAATATCAAGTTTGTAGAACGACAAGCAATATAGTGACAATCCTTTCCACAGATCCCTGTAAATGTAGTTTGTAACGCTAGATAGCAGTGAAACGTTCGCCATTCTCTAAAATAGACGCTGTGAAACATAACCCATTTCATTTTATTCAGACGGAGTACAACTTTCCATACCTTCCAGAAAGTGAGGATACTTCTGATGTGTTCCATTCACATGACTTTCTTTTCACCTCTACATCAAAGTATTGTTAAAAAGCGTATTCTTCTATTTACTTTAAGCTAATCGAGAAAAAAACTAGTAGAAAATGTCTTATTACTTATTCCATGTAAGTAGAAGGAAATAAGGGAGTGCTATAGGCTAAAGTGATAATAATAAGCCGGTTGCCTTGTGATAGAAGTTTCTTTGTTTGTATGGATAGGAGTTGACAAATTCCCGTATGAGAAAAGTTTAAGTATTTTATACCTGAAACCAATATCAAAGAATATCTCAAAAACAAATACTCCAAGAAAAAATTGTATACAACATGAATTGTGTGTTTTAACGAATTCTACATTTTTTGTTAAGAAAGTTTTTATCTATCTCTCACGGTTTACCAGTTATGCAAAATTCATCTAAAATAAAGATATCTTAAGAGGCTTTTACCAGGAAATTCAAGATACACATTTTATTTATCATGTAAATAATTTGAATATACAATATTTTAATCAATATCGTTAGAGCCATTTTTGAGAAAATCAAAATGTTCGAAACATTTTCCATGTAAAGTGTAGTTGGGGTTGGGGAGATTTTCTCAAAATATTCGTGTCGCATCCTTGGAAGATACTGAACTTGAATACTTAGTTTGGCATTTAACGGACTTTTAGTTTTTGAGCTATGCTGCACGCACGAGCAAGCGCGCGCACACACACACGCGCACGCACACACGCGCACGCGCACACACACACAAAGAAGGATAGACATAGGAAATTTTTCTAAAAATTTTTCATTTGAATTCAGGGGTTTTCAAAATATGTATTTACGGTGAAATCTCGGTATGGAATTTTTGGGTGCAACACAAACCTTCTCTATATACTATCTACATAGTATATGTAGAGAAAGTAAAAATCTGATGTGTTCCATTCACATGACTTTCTCTACATCTCTGTAAAAATTGTTAAAAAACATATTCTTCTATCTAATTTATAATAATCGAGATAACAATTATCAATATTTTCCTAATTGCTTGTGTAAGTAGAAGAAAAATAAGGGAATACTCGTAGATTAAAACAAATGCCAAATCTCTTTAAAGCTGGTTGCTATGTGGTTGAAATCCGTTTCTATGCAAAGTCAGCAGTTTACAACTTTCCACGTGAGAAAAGTTTAACAAGCAATATTTCAGAAATAGTCAATTCCACGAAAAAAACGTATAACATAAATTGAGTGTTTTAACGTGATATACATTTTTTTTGTGTAGTAAGCTTCTGTCTATTTCTTATGGTTCACCAGTTATGAACAGTTCAGTAACATTCATCCAGAGTAAAAAGGTATTTAGAGTCTATTCCCAGAAAATTCAAGATATGCATTTTATTTTCCATTTAAATATCTTTAATATACGGTATTTTAACCAAAATCGTTAGAGCCATTTTTGAGAAAATCAAAATGTTCGAATTTTTTTCCATGTAAAGGGTAGTTTGGTGTGGGAAGATTTTTCTCAAAATCTTCCTGTCGTATCTATAGAATATAGTAAACTTAAATACCAAGTTTGGTATTTTACGGACTTTTCGTTTTTGAGTTATTGTGTCCAGACATACGGACACACAAACGAACCTTTTTTTGAATTTTGTATTGATACAGGGGACCCTAAAGTGTATATTTCCGGTGAAATCTCGGTATCGAATTTTGGATGAAATAAAATACTTCCTCTATATACCACGCACATGGTATATGTAAAGAAAGTAAAAATGGCGAAGAAACGTGTTATAAACAAGTCAGTGTTTTACTTAGTGAAGCTATCGATTGAATGTCTCAGCTGAGGGTGAATCAGGGTGACTGTTATACTGACTCCCACACATGGTAAGACACCCACATATGGGACTTGTAAACACCACCTGTTGATTCTCATATGAGACTCTTCTCAATATGCCTCCCATTTCTTTTTTTCCCCTTCTCCCTTCCCTCTATCTCACACACTTTGAGAGGAAAGTCTTGCAAATGTGCGCATCCTGCCTTATCTGCACAAAATGAGACAATAACAGACCAGTCTACTCCCCTCGCTACACCGTTCTGTGAAAACGTCGGGTAGACTGGAATCTGCAGCTAGATAACAATACCACACAGTGCCACAAGCTATAATTCAAACCACGCTTTAAACCTTTCCGTATATCTGCCAAAACTCATCTCTAAGCTTTCTATTCTGGGTTAAGGGGAGTCGAAATGCCCTATCTTGCCAATGTTAAATTTGACCTATTATCTCAGCTCTTATTTAAGATAATAAGCTAAATTTTTCAACGAATATTCAACATTAACTTTACTGTTTATTGAAGGAAAATAGAATACTTCTGTTGATTACAAGGAAAGGTATGATTTTTTTAAATACTTGTTATCGAAAAATGACCATTTTTAAAATTTAAAAAAATAACTAATCCATATACATATATTTTTTCATTACAATAAAGCCTATTTACGTGCAAATGTGTGATAAAAATTTCAACCATTGGTGTCAATTACTTTCTGAGATAATGGGGCACTTGTATAGATAATTTTACTGTTTCAGAAATTGCATTCAAATATAACATTTAAAAAAAAACTGTAATCTAACTTTCCAAACACAACTTCGAAGTACTTCGAAACTCTCACATGAAGGAAATATGGTCAGGGTGCCAATGCTACGAATAACTAAAGTAAAACTTTAAGATCAAAATAACAAAATATTTCTTCTGAAACACTAATATTTACAAAGCTATTGGTGTTTTAACAAGCGAGTGTATCAAAATGTTCTAAAAATTACCAATTTCAACTATATTTTGAAACTATTAACAATTAGCGTATCTCTATGAAAGTTATACCTAAATGAGCGGTAAAGTCGAAATATTCACAAGCAATTAAAACATGAAAATAGAAACAATTATGACAATCCTATTTCGACTCCTCATAAATTAAATTAAAATGTTTGATTTAAAAAACATTTATAATATATATTTATAGAAACCACACTTATAACAACATTAAATGTGTCATTCTTAACGTAAAGTTGAAATGGAATATTCATGAGCAATAATAAACCATTACTGTTAGATTCTGCAAATGCAATCGAGTTTATTGAATGCTTGTAAATATGAGTAATTCAAGACCTATGGTCCAAACACAAATTAAAAGCTAAATAAAACTACGAAAGAAAAAAAAAAATCTGATGTGTTTCATTCACATGACTTTTCTATATCTCTGTAACAAATTGTTTTAATAAGCTAATTCTCCTATTTATCTCAGTAAAACATGCAGAAACGGTCTTAATGCTTAGGTCCATATAGGTAGAAGGGAAATAAGGGAATTCACTGGACTAATCCGACAGTCACATGTTTTAAAATGTGGTTGCTAAGGGATTGAAATCCGTTTGTTTGCATGGACAGGAGTTGACAAGTTCGTGTATGACAAAAGCGTAAGTACTTTAAAACTGAAACCACTAACAACGAATACCTAAAAAAAACTGTCATCTCCATGTAAAAATGTGTATAAGATTTGTGTGTTTTAACGAGATCTACTTTTTTAGTGTAGTAAGTTTTGTGTATCTCTTACGATTTATTAGTAATGAAAAATTCTGTAAAATTCATACAGAATAAACAGATCTTCGTAAGCTATTCCCACAAAATTCAAGATATGTATTTTATTTGTGTTAGAAATGGCTTTAATACCGTGGTATTTTAATCAAAATCGTTAGAGCCATTTTTCAGAAAATAAAAATTTTCGAAAAATGTCCAAGGAAAGGGTAGTTTGAAGTGTGGAGATTTTCTGGAAAATCTTCGTGTCGCATCCTTGTAAGATACCAAACTTAAACACCAAGTTTGGTATTTAACGGACTTTTCGTTTTTGAGCTATACTATCTACAGACATACATACACGGATCTTTTTCTAAAAATACTTTTTTTTCATTTTAACTCTCTCATCTCTACTTTGATTACAGAGGGAAAAAGAAAGAATTTGTGTAACTCGCGAATAATTAACAAACTCAAATCTTCAGTTGTTATTTATGTAGTTAATTTAACAGATCTATCAGTTTCACTTTAAAAACAGCTAATTAAACTATATGTATTTTCCTAAGAAGTGTTAAATAGTCAATTCGTTGTCATGTGAGCATTTTATCTAGTGGAAGTTTTCCAAGTAAGTATTCTGATTGTTACTTTCTCTTCATTTACTATGTACATAGTGTATAGAGGAGGTATTGTATTCCATCCAAAAATTCGATACCGAGATGCCACCGGAAATACATGTTTTAGGGCCCCCTGAATCCAAAAAAAGAAAAACATTTTTAGAAAAATGTCCATGTGTGTATTTGTGCAGACAGTATAGCTCAAAAACGAAAAGACCGTTAAACACCAAACTTGGTATTTAAGTTTGGTATCCTCCAAGGATGCGACACAAAGATTTTAAAGAAAATCCCGCACCCTCATCTACGCTTTACATGGAACATTTTTCGAAATTTTTGAATTTCTCAAAAATGGTTCTAACGATTTTGATTAAAATATCGTATATTAGAGATATTTACAAGACAAAACAAGTGTACTTTTCTGGGAATAGACTCAGAAGACATCTTTAATTCGGCTGAATTTTGCGGAACTTTGCATAACTGGTAAACCGTAAGAGAGAGACAAAAACTTATTGTAGAACTCGTTAAAACACACAATCTATGTTATAAAATTGTTTTGGGATTTTGATCGTTTTTTAGATATTCCTTGTTATTGATTTCAGCTTTAAAATACTTATATTTTTCTCATACGGAGATTTATCAACTTCTGTACATACAAACAAATCACATATCAAAACATCAGTCACATTGCAACGAGCTTTTGATTATCACTTTAGCCTGTGGTACTCCCTTATTACCCTTCTGCTTAAATGCTTTTGTGTCGTTTAACATGAAGTAAATAGAAGAATAAGTTTTTGAACAATAATTTGCTGCAGAGATGTAGAGAAAGTCCTGTGAATGGACCACATCAGATTTTTTTTCCCCGAAAAGCAATGTGATTCCTAGACTATCCTAACCTAACCGAAGCTTTCAATTGTTGTGAGAATAAAGTGGTTTTGAAGCTTAATACGATAAACTTGAAAGATTTTCTTTATAAAGAAACGATATCATTTTAACCTAATTACCCCCGCTTTTAGCTTTGCATCCTGTTAATTTTTAAAGGCTTACAGATAAAAACTGCTATAATTTAAATACAATTCTGATTTATACTATGGAGATAGTACTAATGTTTTACATTAAGAGAACTCCTGTTTAAAATTCAGATTGTAATAAAATATTGCATGTAAGGGAGTTCAAGAATATGTCAGCACACATGAGTAAGATTTTAAACGTGTGTATGTGTCGGTTCAATTCGCTGAAAGCCAGCGTTAGATAGGGCAGAATCGCCATGTTATTCAAAAAAGACCGCTTTGATGTGGTTACTACAGGAAGGAAATCGTACTCTGTAGTTAATGGCATTCTGGTTTGCGCTTCGAATAATTTCATTTCCGGGCTTGAGGTGCAGAGATTTAGCGACTATCGCAGAGTTCAATAGATGCATAGGTATTTTAATCAGGTCATTTTCACTTTCTCCATAAGCACTATGTACATAGTGTATAGAGAAAGTATTGCACTCCACCCAAAAATTCGATATCGAGATTTCACCGGAAATATATGTTTTAGGGTCCCCAATATCCAAAAAATCTGATGTGTACCATTCACATGACTTTCTCCATATCCCTGCAACAAATAATTCTTAAAAAGCTTATACTTCTATTTACTTTATGCTAATCAGAAAAAATTAGCAGAAATAGTCTAATTACTCGCTTTATTGTAAGTAGAAGCGACATAAAGAACAACCGTAGTTTAAAGTGATAGTCAAAAGCTGGTTGCTATGTCAATGAAGTTCCTTTGTTTATATGGATAGGAGTTGACAAGTTCCTGTATGAGAAAAGTATACGTTTTTCATAGCAGAAAGCAAAAATAAAGAATGTCTCAAAAACGACGAACTACAGGAAAAACAAATATATAACATAAATTGTGTGTTTTAATGTGCTCTACATGTTTTGTGTAGTAAGTTTTTGTCCATCTCTTACGGTTTAGCAGTTATTCAAAATTTAGTAAAATTGATCCAGAATAAACTACACTTTAGAGGCTATTCCCAGAAAATTCAAGATATACATCTTATTTGCCAGGTAAATAACTTTAATATACCATATTTTAACCAAAATCGTTACAGCCATTTTTTAGAAAATCAAAATTTTCGAAAAAAGTTCCATGTAAAGGGTAGTTTGGGGCATGGGGATTTTTCTCAAAACCTTCGTGTCGCATCCCAGGAAGATACAAAACTTAAATACCAAGTTTGGTATTTTACCGACTTTTCGTGTGTTGTGTGTGTGTGTGTGTGTGTGTGTGTGTGTCTGTGAACACGATAACTCAAAAACGAAAACTCGGTAAAATACCAAACTTGGTATTATTTAAGTTTAGTATCTTCCAGGGATGAGACACGAAGATTTTGAGAAAAATTCCCCCACCCCCAACTACCCTTTATATGGAACTTTTTTCGAAAATTTTGATTTTCTCAAAAATGGCTCTAACGATTTTGATTAAAATTTCGTATATTAAAGATATTTACGTGACAAATAAAATATATATCTTGAATTTTCTAGGAATAGCCTCTGAAGAGTAGTTTATTCTGGATGATTTTATTAAATTTTGAATAACTGCTAAACCATAAGAGATGGACAATAACTTACTACACAAAAAATGTAGAGCACATTAAAACACACAATTTATGTTATATACATTTTTTTCGTGCAGTTGTCGTTTTTGTGACATTCCTTATTTTTGGTTTCTGCTATGAAAAACATATACTTTTCTCATACAGGAACTTGTCAACTCCTATCCATATAAACAAAGGAACTTCATTGATATAGCAACCAGCTTTTGACTATCACTTTAACCTACGGTTGTCCCTTATTTCGCTTCTACTTACAAGGAAGCGAGTAATAAGACTACTTCTGCTAATATTTTCTGATTAGCATAAAGTAAATAAAAGTATAAGCGTTTTAAGAATTATTTGTTGCAAGGATATGGAGAAAGTCATGTGAATGATACACATCAGATTTTTAAACTACTGCCCAGCCAAGTCTGTTTCACCAAAACCGTACAATTTACTTTTAACAGTAATATGGCAAGTGCTGTATTGTTTCAATAATTTAAGCTATGGTGAGAAAGAATACTTTAAAAGCGAAATTAAACCATCATGTAAATTATATTTTACAGTTTAAAACTCGTAGTTTATCTCAACTTCGGTGCACAGCATAAGGTGCATGGATCAGGCAAGAATTTTTACTTTCCCTATTGCTAAAGGAAGTACTATATCCCACCCGAAAATCTGAAATAGAAATATTACTATACATGTTATGAGGCTATATTCATTTAAAAAAACAAAAAACTTTTAGACAAAGATCCGCACGTATATATGTGTTTATATGGGGTATGGAGATTTATAGCAAAATGTGTTGGACAGGAATTGGATAGGTAGAGTCAAGACTGAAAAACTCAATGGCTATGGCATTTAATTTTTCAGTCTGACTCTTGTCCAACTATTTTTAGTATTTTTTTCGAAAAGGCTAACGATATACATTAAATTATCAAACGTTAAACATTTCTGCATGATCAGTTAAACATAGATATTGCAACGAATTTTCGTTAAATGGTCTTTGTGTGTTTATTTCTTGTGTGCTTTTGTGTAACACGTGGTTTCAGACCAATATTCCTAACAATAAGCTGTAGATCGCGTTAACATACACAACTTTTTTTCGAAAAACTAGATGTTATTCGTTTGATTTTTAAAACACTTAACACCTTCTAAACCCTTAAGGTCTCCATACTTTTGTCTTGCCTGATCACAAATTTTATTTGTTAGGTAAATATCTTTAAACATACAACATTTTTATTAAAATCGTTAGAGCTATTTTAAGAAAAACAAGCTTTCGAAAATTTGCATTTCCATATAAGAGGTAGCTTGGAATAGAGGATTTTCTTGAAAATATTCGTGCCGCAGGAATTAAGATATTAAACTTAAAACCAAAATTTGGTATTTAAAGGTCTTTTGAGTATGCTGTACAGACACATACATATTTTTTTTATAAAAATCCTTTTGTGTGTGTATGTATTTAGGGGGTCTAAAACATGCATTTCCGATGAAATCTCGGTACTGAATTTTTGGATGAAATACACTTTCTTTTCTATCTGCTGGTCACGTTGTGTACATGCACTAGAAAAAGTAAAAATGCAAGAAACACTGGTTTGAAGTAGTGCTGATATTCTAATCACTTGGCTCAGATGAACCACGTGAATATTCCTTGCAGATATTGAAAGCTATGACGTAAGATAAATCCATAGCCTAACAGGTCTATTAGACGCCAAGCAATGCTGATATTCACACCGCTTGGCTAAGATGTACCAGGTGACGACTGCCTGCAGATATTGCACACTGTGCAAATAAACGCCAGAGCACGTTCTGAGGATGGCTGACCAAGCCAAGGAATAACGAGCCACGTCAGGATGTATGGATTATCTGTCTATTCTGCAGTTCTGGGCTCATGCGGGTACTTTGCAGTTAAACGAAGAAACATTATCTTAAGGGAATATATTTGCATAGAGTTAGCAGCTAGATGCGGGCTATATCAATCGAGCATCCCGCTTACAGTCTTAAATATAACAGGGTAATTTCTGAGGATTAAACTATTGATATAAGTAGCTTCAGCATGTACTTATTTCCATCATTTGGGCATGGATGATTGTGTGTTTGTGAATGTGTACATTTATGTGTATTTGTCATAAAACAGAAAATGGTAAACAAAGGGAATTTAGTGGAAAAAGAAATAAAAAGAGGAATAAGGAAAAGCAATAAATTATATTTATTAAAAATCAGATATATTCCATTCACACGACTTTCTCTACATCTCTGCAACAAATTAATGTTAAAGAACCGAAATAAGGCAGTACCTTAGGTTAAAGTGATAGTCCAAAGCTGGTTTCTATGTGATTGAAGTTCCTTTTTTTTATATGGAAGTTTTTTAAAGCTGAAACCAAAAACAAGGAATATCTCACAAACGATAAACTCCATAAAAAATGTATACAACATAAATTGTGTGTTTAGCATGCTCTACATTTTTTGTGTGGTAAGTTTTTGTCCATCTCTTACGGTTTAGCGGTTATGTAAAATTCGTAAAATTCATCCAGAATAAAGTAGTCTTCTGAGGCTAATCCCAGAAATTTCAAGGTATACATTTTATTTCTCAGGTAAATATTTTTAATGTACGATAATAATCAACATCGTTAGAGCCATTTTTGAGAAAATTAAAGTTTTCAAAAACTTTTCCATGTAAACTGTAGTTGGGAGTGGGGTATTTTCTTGAAAATCTTTGTGTCGCAATCTTGAGATACCAAAATTAAATACCAACCAAGTTGGTAATAAACGGCCTTTTCGTTTTTGAGCTATGCTGTCCACTGTTTCAGATATATCCATACACGCATATACACGGACCTTGTTCTAAAAATGCTTTTTTGGATTCAGGAGGAACCAAAACATGTATTTCCAGGGAAATCTTGGTATCGAATTTTGGGTGTTATGCAATAGCTTCTCTATACACTATGTACGTAATACGTGCAGAGAAAGCAAAAAATAAAAATATATGCACTTATAATACCGTATTACAAATAAAACTAGTATGTAACATAAATTAAAGTAGTTGGAAGGGTCCCAAGAGATTTCACTAGAAACGCATGTTTTGGGTCCCCCTGAATCCAATAAAAGTATTTTTAGAAAAAGATCTGTGTGTACCTGTGTGCGTGTGAATGTGCGTGTCTGTGGAAGGTATTGCTCAAAAACGAAAAGATCATTAAATACCAAACTTGTTATTTAAGTTTGGTATTTTCCAACGATGCGACACGAAGAAACTACCAAAATTTTGATTTTCTCTAAAAGGTTATAACGATTTTCATTCAAATAGCTTATTTATAAGATACTTTATAAAAACGAAATTTTATCTTAAATTTTCTGAGAATACACAAAAAAGTAGATTTCATTAAAACACGCAATTTAGCTCATATACATTTTTTATTGGAGTTAACTGTTTTCAAGATATTCCGATTATTGGTTTCAATTTTAAACCACTTAAACTTTTCTCGAACCGGAAGACAGCTTTCCTGTCCTTTCTCGTTTGTTTACTCCTGGGAAGCAAAGAAGTGGAATTTCAATTGTGTCACCTTTTAAAGGATTTGACTATCATTTTAGTTTGCGCATTTGCTTCTTTCCCTTCCACTTAAAAGGAAGCTAGTAAAAAGACTAATTCTGCTAATATTTATCTTGGTTAGCATGATGTAAATAACAGATTAATGTTTTCAATAAAAGGTTAGTTTACTGAAAAGCTAGAGGACATCATATGAATGGAACACCTAAGATTTTTACCCTTCTACTTACAAGAGACCAAGTAATACGGACAATTTCTGCTAATGTTTATCTCGATTATCATGAAGTAAATAGAAGAATAAGCTTTTTAACAATAATTTGTTACAGGGATGTAGAGAAAGTCATGTAAATGTAACATCAGATTTTTGCTCTTATTCCTCATGCTTTTCAATTCTGATGGCGGTTACCACTATTGCGACAGAAATGTTCTTTTTGCTATCTTTACTACGTGCAGTAAGTAGGTGCAGTATTGTATTCCGCCCAAAGTTAAAGTCGAAATTTCACGGAAAATATATTTTTAAGTTCCTTGATAAAAAAAAAAAAAAGGTATTATCAAATGATATGTGTGTATGTGCGTATGAAACATCGGTTAAATACCAATCTTGATATTTATGTTCAGCATCTTCCTAGGATGCAACACAAACCTTTTCTAGAAAATCTCCCCATTTCAAATTAGCCTTTACATGAAACACTTTTCGAAAATTTTTATTTTATAAAAATATGATAAAAAATGTAATTTTTGTAGTTCTATTGTCCTACTACCTACATAAAAATATAGCTCTGAAACTAACTTTGAAACTCTTCATACATGTGATCCAAGCTTTCTGTGAGGTTTTGTTGGGCTTCCATTCATCATTAATTCATATTCCTCTGAACTATTTTTTTTAACCAGAAATGACTGTAGTAATATTGTGACAATCCCGTCCGTGTTTGTAACCACTCTCTCGTTCGCACCGGTATGCGGCAGTGGAGCTGGAATATGAGACATCCCAGTTGGAGACGTTGTGAAACAAAACTTGAATAAGCAAGACCAGGTCGCTACTGTAACCGGAACCTTCTCAGTCCTTCTCTAAATTTGGTTCTAGAGACTTCCAGGAAAAGCAGGAAGAATTGCAGAAGAATTTGTGTGTGTGTGTGTGTATGTGTGTGTGTTGTGAATTGTACTGAGACGTGAGTGACTGGAGTGTTCGCTCACAGCGGCTAGCGAGCCATGGATGACATACCTGCTTAAGCTGTGAAACGTCGAGAGAATTATTTATGGCAGTGAATCAAAAACTATTTGTAAACAATTTTAAGTCAACAAAAATATTTATTACAAAATTGATTTTGTTGAAATTTGCAGATCTTATAATAAAATATATGTTGAAAAATACTGCTAACGGAATATTATTTGAAAATCTCAACATTTTAGTTTTTCTTGGTGTCCCATAGCAATGCTCTCAGTAAAATCAATTTACGTATAATTCACAAATATTATTCAAAAGCTATCCAAGTATGAAACGGGTACTTTAGTTCTCCGTTCAGGTGTAAATCATATATGTGCATATACTCCCTCAAAAGTCCAAGCCAATTTTAACAATGTTTAGATTAGCTATTAATGTACACACCTTCATATAAATCTCGTTTTATTTTAGTTTTAATTAGATTCAAGTAGGTGTATTTCCACGACCCATTGCGACCAAAGTTGTGTTTGGGCTTCCGGTGAAGGCCCTGTCATATTATGGCTGGATGCCAACGTTTTGTTCATCGTATTTAGGGGCGTTGTGCTTCTTTGCTATGTTTCTTCCCTTTATGTAACAGATGCACAATTATATAAGCAGGAAGGAACTGAGCAGTGAATGAAACACAATAAAACCTCAGACTACTATGACCGAAACTTCGGCGGTGATTCACAGTAAGACAGCATTCTCAGGAAAATCACCACTTCAATTTTTACTTCCTCTACACGTACTGTATACATAGTATATAGAGGAAGTATTGTATTCCACCCAAAAATTCGATGTCGAGATTTCACCGGAAATATATGTTTTGGGGTCCCTTGAGTCCGAAAAAAGCATTTTTAGAAAAAAAATCCGTGTATGTGTGTATGTGGTGTGTCTCTGGACAGCACAAACTACCCTTTACATGGAGAAATTTCCGAAAAATTTTATTTTCCAAAAAATGACATGATCTTGATTAAATTCTATATATTAAAGATATTTATATCCCACATAAAATGTATATCTTGAATTTTCTAGGTATATCTTCTGAAGACCCCTTTATTCTGTACAAAAAGTTTAGATCTAGTCCTTTACGTTTTTGTTGTGGAGCTGTTTCAGAGATATTCCTTATTATTGGTTTCAATTGTAAAGTACTTATGTTTTTCTCTGACAGGAAGCGTCTATTTTTCTATTGCTCTATTCCTGGCCAAGCAAAGAATGGATTTGCAATAGCAATTGAATAACGACAGCTTTTTAAAGCATTTGACTATCACTTTAGCATAGCGCATTCCTTTATTTTGCTTCTACTCATAAGGAACTAAGTAATAAGAGCATTCTGCTAATGTTTGTCTCGATTTGCTTGGTGTAGACAGAAGAATAATTTTTTGTAAGAAGTTTGCAGAGCAGCTAGAAAAATTCATGTGAGTGCAATACATCAGATTTTTTGAGGCATGTTATCTAACGTGTTTTTCATGTATGGTAATAAGTGTATAGAATTATAGTTCACGCCTTTATTTTTGCTCAAAACTAAGAAGCATTAATTAGTGAAACACTTGATACAAACAAGGAATAGTAGCTATTTGAATGTTTTCCCAAAATTTATTTTTATTTCACAAGCAAGATAGGTCAGAAAACGACATTAAATTATTATGAATTGTTGGAATCATTACATTAGAATAAGGGTTATTGAGAAGGAGAGGGCCTCTGTTTCCTGAAGTACACACCACACCATACCACACGGAAGCCATAGTAGGCCCTCGTTTTTCCAAAGTGGTACCTAAAAAGAAGGTATGGAAGGGAAACCTGAAGAACAACCAGAACCGGACGATATCGCAAGCAAGGCCAGTGTCTCTAATAGGTGAAACATGGCATCAATCGTGACGTCGGGGACTCAAATGGACGAGCCGTCGCCCAAAATGTAACCATGGTCTACCAGAAAAACTCTAGGGGGAATTTTCCCAAGTGCAGGTTCCGCCTCAGCGCTTCAATCGCCGAGCCTAGCCCTAAAAGTCTAGGGAAATAATAGGGAAGGCAATTAGGGGTAAAAGATGAACTACCCAAGCATTTGCCTAAAGAGCCTAGGCAACCGCAAACAAAACCAAAATATTAGATCGGCTAGTATGAAGGGAATCGACACTGGACCTTCTGAATGCCAGCCACACGTTACTGCGGATCTTCCTCGCTCGGTATATCATTGTATTAGGAAACACACTACGACGAAGGATGAAGGCTTTCTTTACGATTGTATTTGACATGAAACTAGCAATATCCTATGTAAGGTGTTACCCCGTGATTAACGATAACTTCTCCGGCAAAGCAGCCATGCAGCTGAGTGTAACCAGCAGGCGCCAGCCGCACTTCATCTTTATGCTCGCTTTTACTGCATATATTATTCCTGCTTCCGCTGCGTGAGTTAATGGCAGGTCATGCTTTACAATGCAAGGACTTTGTTATAAAAAGCCCCAAGGAATTACTACGTCATCAAGCTGGTTCATTTTATGGTGGCGGACCAAAATTTCCTACTATTTCTCGTTTTATTGGAGTGAAAAATTTGGTGCGCTGTTAGTTTTACTAGGCTAAAGTCCACTTTCTGGAAAATACAGGTATATCGTTCTGCATTTAACAATTATTTTTGGTTTTATTTTAAACAACTGATGGGCTATTTATCTGAGAAAAACACCCATAAGCGACTTAGTGCGCTGTATATGATATTGCACGCTGTTCTTAATGACCTAGCTTGAATTATAGCGCCCGGAATTCAGTTCAGCTCATCTTTTCCTGACCTGGTACGAGGCTGTCCCAGAAATTCCCCCACATAACAAAGAATGTATACAAATTTTGGGGGAAAACATCTTTGTTTCTCTACATAGTCTCCTATTACTTGACACACTTTTCTAAGCGATGTTCAATAGTTTCGATACCTTGTTTATAGTGAAAAGTATCGAGGTCTGCATAATAGTCATCAACTGCAGATTCTACCTCTTTATTTTTGGTAAATCTTCTACCACCAATACATTTCTTAAACGTTTGGAGACAGAAAATAATCAGAGGGGGCTAAATCTGGTGACTAGGGTGCATGAGGAAGCAATTCCAACTTTAACTAATTGATTTTGGCCATCGCGGTAATGGACGTGTGAATTGATGCATTGTCTTGATGAAACAAAACTTTCTTGTTCACTAAATGCGGCCGTTTTTTGCTGGATTTCAAAGCTCAAATGCTGTAACAAGTTCAAATAGTATTCGCTATTGATTGCATTTCCTTTTATGAGATCATGATGATTATCCCACGTGCGTCCCAAAAAACTGAAGCCATGACCATGCCTTCAGATGGAACTGTCTTCGCCTCCTTTGGAGACGATTCTCCCCTTCCAATTCACCGTTTTGATTGTTCCTTCGTCTCAGGTGTGAAGTAATAAACTCAGATTTCATCTATTGTTATGAATCGATGCAAAAACTCAGCTTTACTACAGCATTGACAAACACTCGACTAAAATATCCTCACGACGCTATTTTTGTTCTGTTGTGAGCAAATGTGGCACCCACCTTGCATACAACTTTCTCATATCCAAATTTTCAGTCGTATACAAAGTACAGAACTCACTTGCGCACTTTCAGTCGTCGGTCATCCGATACTATGTTAGCGGATTTTCTTTACAATTACGGGACTGATAACCTCATTTGGTCGTATACTGCGATGTTCGTCTTGGAAGCTCGTAAGGCCACACTTAAACTCTGCCACCCAATACAAATTTCACTGTTGTAAATGAGGGAGATGTATTTCTTTTTGCGTTAAAAGAGTTGCGGAACTAAACGAAGCCACTTCAAGCTAAACCCTGCAAGAGGATATCTGACCTGAGGGACCTTCTTGTTACCCCTCTTGGTTATCAACGGGTCATGCTCATTTAGAGGACTTGCATATAACCAGCAATTAGGACATTTTCACTGTGTCTATGATAAACTAAATAAAAAACTAAAATACCATGTCACTTTATCACTCTACCCCTTCATGCAATTGTCCTCTCTCCCATCTGTCAGCACATTCCTGTTTGTAAGTATTATTAAGTTTCAAGGACCAACTATAAAGTTAACTTGGAATATAGCCTGTGTGATATATCATTATAAGCAAATGAACCTGCTCGTGGTTAACACAAATAGACTTATTTATAAATATTTATCTGTATATGTTTCCTAACACCTACGTACAAAACGCATTAGCTATATGAAACCATTTTCAAACCAAATGCATGTTTCTAAATTTAAAAAAGCTACGAAGAACTCTTATGTTCTGCATTCATATCATATTCTCTACTTAATGAAAAGACTGACGTCCATTCGCATAACTATTATAGAAACTTGTCCTGTAAAAGCTTATTCTTCCTTCCATCTACTCCAATTTTTATCTATTAATCGAGATAAACGCGAGCAGAAATATATATTTTTATTAATGTCCTCGTAAGTACAACGGATGTAAGAAAATACATCAAGCTAAAGCGACAGTCAAATATTTTAAAAGCTAGTCATTATATGATGATATTCAAATTAAATGTCTTTTGCATGACGAAAGTAAAGCAAAAAATAAATAAAACGAATGACAACTTCCCATTTCATAAAAGTAGAGGTTTTAACATATTTAAACCAATAACAATGGACATCTGGGAAGTAATTAACTTCGCAAAATACATGTATCTGACAAACTGAGGCTATTCCCAGAAAAGTCAAGATATGCACTTATTGTCATGAAGATAGTTTGAACAAGTCATTAGAGTTTTGTATGATTAAATCAACATTTTCGAAATGTTCTATCTAAAAGGTGTTTCGTGTCAAAACCCTGAGAGATGCAGAACTTAAATACCAAGTCTGGTAGGTATTTAAAGGCCTTTTCGTTTTTGAAATGCTTCACTCCCCCCCCCTCTCTCTCTCTCTCTCTCTCTCTCTCACGCTCTCGCTCACTCTCTCTCGCTTACACACATTAGGGACGTTTTCCTAAGAATCTGTTTTTTATTTATTCAATTCTTATTCAATGCATGTATTTACGGTGAAATGTCCTGTCAATCCGTACGTTACTACATTTTTATCACAAATATTAAATGATTACACATTTTATTGTATACACGAGAGAGATCAGGAGTTAAAGCCCGTAGCTATATTCTGTCTGTCAAATGGCATACTCTTTGAAGCACGAGAATATATAATGATATAGCATTTCAAAAAGTTTGTGCTCGAGATATTGAAAAATTCAATTAAACGTAATGAATATTTCGAAAATTGTTGCTAAAACAAAACAAAATGCACGAAGAATTACTTATTTTTTGAGAACCAGTTCTTTCGTATACGAAGCTTTCCTTTAAATTTATTAAATACACAAAATTACACAGAATTTAACCAGAACGAACAGGATTTTACAGGTATTTGCAGAACATTTCCTATATAGTGATATATCAATCAAGCAAATACTTTGATATTTACGTTTTAATCGAACAATTTTCGCTGTAAAGACAATTTGGGAATTGCGATTTTTATGTTAATATGAGTTTCATCTTTTAATTGTATCTGTCTTTTACTAGAACCTGTTATAAAAAATCTTATTTCAGGTACAGTGGACCACAAAATATTTATTTCGGTAGAACCTGAGTACAAAACGTTTAGGTGTAATAGATAGATAGACAAGTTTATTTGCCAGAACAAAGTACATTGTGTAGCAACGTCAAATACAAGCAAGATTAAAAACAATTGACAGTATTATAAAATTCATTCAAACAATAAAATGGATTTAAAATCAAAGTGCGCTTCACTGACCTCTTAAAAGATTCAATGGAGAGAGCTCTAGTGCTGTTACTGAGTTTGTTAAATAGATTTAATGATATTATTTCAAAGGTATTTTGTATCTTACTATATTTACATCTATTTATGTAAATATTGGAACTAGTTCTGGTGTGTTGAAGATGGATTTCGGAACATAGATTGTATTTATGACTATTTTTCTTAGCAAATAAGAGGCAGTGGAACACAAACAATGAAGTCAAAGTTAAAACACCCAACTTAACAAATAAAGGTTTACAATGAGTTCTGGGGGCTACACCACATAAAATTCGAATTGCCTTTTCTGTAATAAAAGTATCTTTTTAGCTAAAGCATGGTTCCCCCAAAATAAAATACCATAACTCAAATCACTCATCCTTTCTCTCTATCTACCATAGACATGTATGAAAATGTAACAAGATTTTGATATGTTCAACCTTTTAAACCGAAATAAATTAACAGGTTGAGAAAGCCGTGTGATTCAGGTAAGTCCTATGTTTTAGAGATACGTTCAGTAACTGCTTTTGTAACTCCGTTACTTCGGTAATGGTAACAAAGTACCAATAGTAATAATAATGAGGGGAAATGCAAAATCATAGCTTACATTGCATATACATCCATTGTCTTTCAAACTGTTTCACGAGTAGTATGGGGAATTAAAATGTAATTGAGAACGTAGTCAAACATTTAGTGAATGGGCAGATGAACGTTTATTTCAATTAAGTAGCAGAAATGTATTTACATTTGTATGCATGGGATAGAAGCCAAGTTTGAATTATACGACTCAGTAACTTTTATTTTCAGTGATTTTGTTAAACCCTCGCACGTCTGATATATTGGTACTGCCTTTGTTACGAAAAATAATCCGTTTAAGCCCTGTATTGCCGCAGTATCTATCTGTGTGCCGTGTGTATATAGCAGACAATTTTTATGCAAATGCTTTTAAGCTAAAATCTAACAATAAAATGCATTTCTGCTTGTATTAGCTGTCATTTGAGAAAATATTGCTCTATTGTATTATTAACCTACAGGAACTTACCAAAGATGTGGGAAGTTGAGAAAGTGGGCATTAGCAATTTAATCTAATTCCAAGTTCTACTTAAGGTATACATTGCTTGCAGTATCTCCAATAGTAAGCAAGATAAAACCATTGAAATGGAGAATAGCAAGCAGTTGGTAACTAATGTTTCTAATGCTACAACTAATCTTGTAGGTCCCTCTTTGACTATCACCTCTACACTAAGCAGCACTGGCAATGTTGTTAGGTTAAGCTTTCCGCTGCTTTGAGTAGAACTCATTCCAAAAAAATTACAAACATAACCAAAGGAAAGCACAAAATTCCCACAACGTGAAATACGAACGACAAGAATGGCGAAATAAACAAAAGAAAATGAAATGCAATAAAAATAAACAAAAATACAACCAATAACTCTTCCTTGGTCTCGCTTTTTCTTCTAGATTTTCCTCTCTCCTTTTCACTTTCCAGTTAAAAAATAGACAAAAAATATATATAAATAAAAAATGTAATTTCTCAAAAACATTTGAAAAACATTTTAAAGTACATAAGTTTAAGTTATTTTTGTAAAATATCAATACCGTGACAAGGCCCTGCGGACATATTCGTCCAATTCATAAATAAAATGCTTTGTTTCAAGTCCCTTGACTGCAGAGATCATATTACAATACACATGAATTAGGTATATGCATATACGAGTATGACGGCATATGTTTTGAACATACCATAGAAATGGAAATACAATTTTTACTTAACCTACTTCGCACACAGTACCTAAGTAGAAAATGTATTGCATTCCACCAAAAAATCCGATACAGAGATTTCAATGGAAATACACGTTTAAGGGCCCCCAGATTAAAAATCATTTTTTAGAAAAAAGTCACGTGTGTCTGTAAATACATAACTCAAAAAACGAAAAGTTAGTTAGACACCTAATTTGATACTTTAGGACGCTGTATGAAGGATTTAAAGAACATGTTCTCCCTAAACTACACTTTACATGGAAAAACTTTTGTAATTTCTTATTTTCTCAAAAATGCATGTAACGAATTTGATTAAAATATTGTATGTTAAAGATATTTACGTGAAAAATAAAATGTATATTTTGAATTTTCTGGGAATTACATCTGAAGGCTTCTTCATTCTGGAGAACTTTTTCATAACCAGTAAAGCATAAAAGCAAAAAAAAGTCACTATAAAAATCTGAAGTGTACCATTCACGTGACTTTCTCTAGCTGTTTCATAGCAACTTTTCTTACAAGAGATTATTTTTTATCTACATCGTGTAATCCAGATAAACATTACCAACATTTTTCTTATTACACGGTTCGTTGTTTGAACCCACAGCCTTGGGAAAAGAGAGTCAATATGTTACTCTTTCAGTGTGAGAGGCTGAACTTTTATATATATATATATATATATATATATATATATATATATATATATATATATATACACACACACATACAGGGTGTTAATGAACTACACCGAAATAATTTGCGAGATTGTGCACGGGACTGAGATAAGTGATTTGAGATCAGCGATGCATGGTCCTTGGATAAACATAACACAGCTACATAGCGTTAAACGTTTGGGTATCAGGTGCTGACAAGTCGGTGTTAAAGCAAAGCAGGTTGAAAAAATCTGATGTGTTCCATTCACAAGACTTTCTCTACATCTCTGCAACAAATTACTGATAAAAACTTTATGCTTCTATTTACTTAATGATAATCGAGAAAAAAGTATCAGATATGGTCTTATTACTTGCTTCCTTGTAAGTAAAAGTGAAATAAGGGAGTACCATAGGCTAAACTGACAGTCAAAGTCTGGTTGCTATGAGACTGAAGTTCCTTTGTTTATATGGACAGAAGTTCACAAATTCCTGTATGAGAAAAGTATGTTTTTTAAAGCTGAAACTAAAAGCAAGGAATATCTTAAAAACAACCATCTCCACGAAAAAATGTATATAATATAAATTGTGTGTTTTAATGTGATCTACATTTTATGTATGCTAAATTTTCTTCCATCTATTACGGTTTAGCAGTTATGCAAAAATTCGTCAAATTCATCCAAAACAAAGTAATTTTCAGAGGCTATTCCCAGAAAATTCAACATATACATTTTATTTGTCAATTGAGTATCTTAAATATACGACATTTTAATTAAAATCGTTAGTGCCATTTTTAAGAAAGACAATATTTTCGAATTTTTTTACATGTAGAGGGTAGTTTGGGGTGGGGGGGCTCCTTATTGGTATACAGTTCTCTTTACTTTCAATGGTAGCTTTTGTATTGTTTCTGAAAATATCTTAAAGAGTGTCCAAGGAAACTCGATATTTCGGATTGCATGCCAATGGGCAAGAAATAATAAAAATCTCAGCTCATGACAAATATCTTAAAATAAATATCCTGTGTGCGGATAGAGTTACAGATTATCAAGAATAATTTAAACCCATTTAAGTCAAACATTTTATATCCAATATGAAACACAACCATAGCGTCTCACTGGCAAGCGAGAGCTCAAACCATTTCACCATATTTCAACTGTTAGCAACAGGAATCTATAAATACGTTAAAAGTGTTTTAGCAATTGCCCTGGTTATTTTTTCATCCCATTTTCCAACGATAATAAAGATTAAATAAACATTATAAAAGAGTAAACACTTTCTCTCGCTGCTATATATTATGTATATATTCCAGGACAACATATAATTTAGATACCAAAACTATAAAATCTTATCCTTGGTTCAGAAGTAACCTCCATTTGAAGATTCTTATATCAACTACCCTTAATTTTAATCGAATTCAATCAAAATTGAAAAGTCTTCGCAAACAGTTTATACCCTTATATATAAAATTAACTTTCGCTTATGATTAAATACTTCTCTTTCATTCATGATTATAAACTGCAGAATGAAAATAATAAACACATTCAGATATTATAAAAGCAAATTTCTACTTTAATTAGTTATCGTTTCCAAAATTTGAAACTTACTTACAATTAAGTTAAAATATTTTAATAGGACATATAGTTTTATATGGATACAAAATCGGCCCATTTATAAAAATAATAATCAAAGCGAATTCTGAACACAAAGGCTACAGATTATTATAGATTATAATTGTTATGGATTTAAAATAATTCACAAAATTACGAAAATATATTTTTACACATTCCCTAGAGTAGACATGCTCAATTTAGATATTTAATTCTCAAAATTTGTACAAAAAAGTAAATTCTATTTCTATTAATTATACACATTAAAGCTTATATGTTTCCTAGTAGACAAATAATATGCAGATGATAATGGTGCTATGTTTAACAGGCACAAGAATTTCTATATTTATTTTCAATGTTCGACAAATCATAAGCAAGCCTATTTTGTATTTGAATATTTTAATCATCATAAATATTTCTTAACTTGTTTTGATTACGTAATTCCACATTTACAACATTTTGTTATACCTATAGGTGGATCTCAATCAAAATCGTTACATTTTTTACTTTCTCTACACGTACTGTGTACATAGTGTATAGAGAACGTATTGCATTCCACCAAAAAAATTCGATACCGAGATTTCACCGGAAATACACGTTCCTACATAAAAAAAAGTTTTAGAAAAAGGCCCATGTGTGTCCATGTGTCCGTGAACTTGACAACTCAAAAACAAAATTTCGGTATAGTACTAAACTTGGTATTTAAGTTTAGTATCTTCCAGAGATGCAATACGAAATTTTTGATAAAAGTTCCTCCTCACACCAAACTACCTTTACTTGGAACAAATGTCGGAAATTTTGATTTTCTCGAAAATGGCTGTAACAATGTTGATTAAAATACCGTATATTAAAGATGCCGTATAAAATGTGTATGTTGAATTTTCTGGGAATAGACCCTAAAGATCCTTAGCTATGTGTGAAATGTGCTGAATTTTGTTTAACTGGTAAACCATAAGAGATAGAGGAACTCTTAAAACACAAAACACGTACTTAAAAAGTCATATGCCCCTTTTTTACTATATCTGAGATATTCCTTTTGATTTGTTTCAGATTTAAATAGTTAAAAATTTTCTCACACAGAAATTTCTCAATTCCTGGATAAGCAAGAAAAGAGATTTCACCCATATGACAACCACATGGCTTTTAAAACATTTGACTATCGCTTTAGCCTACTGTATCCCCCATATTCAGACTACTTACAAGGAAACAAGTAATTAAGACAATTTCTGCTAATGTCTATCTCGATTTTCATAAATAAGATAGAAGAATAAGTTGTTTAACAAGCATTGCAATAGTTGCAGCGATGTAGTGAGTCATGTGAAAAAAACACATGAGACTTTTGATAAAATTAAAACTATTAAAGTAAAGTCTAGTTTGGGTTGGGAGTCTTTTAAGAAAATCTTCATGTTGCATTCTTGGAAGCTGCTGAACATAAATACGAAGATTAGTACGCCTCCATGTTTTCGTTTTTGGCTTATATTATTCACAATCCACTGATAAACGGGCAGAGTTACAAACACAGGCACACAAATGCGGATAAACTTTTTCTAAAACTGTTTTGGGACCTCAAAATCTTTATATCCCTGTCGACTTTTACGTGGAATAGGCTACTTGCCTTAAAGTATTAGAAAATCTGATGTATTCCATTCACATGACTTTCTCTACATCTCTATAATAAATTCTTGTTAAAAAGCATATTCTTCTTTTTACTTCATGCTAATCGTGAAAAAATGAGCAGAAATGGTCTTATTAATTGCCCTCTTGTAAATAAAAGGTAAATAAGGGAGTACGATAGGCTAAATTGATAGTCAAAATTTTAAAATCTGGTTGTTATGCGATAGAAGTACCGTTGTTTGTATATATGGACAGAAGTTGACAAATTCCGTATAAGAAATGTATTTTAAAGCTGAAACTAATAACAAGGAATTCTTAAAAACTGTCAACTCCACAAAAAAGGTATAGAGCATAAATTGTGTGTTTTAACGTGCTCTACATTTTTGTGTAATAAGTTTTTGTCTATTTCTTATGGTTTACCAGTTACGTAATATTCCACGCAATTCATCCAGAATTCATTCTGATACTATTCCCAGCAAATTGAAGATATATATTTTATTTTTCGTTTAAATATCTTAAATATAAGAGATTTTAATCAAATTTTCTAATTTTTTCCATGTCAAGGGTAGTTGAGTGTGGGAAATTTTCTTGAAAATCTTCACGTTGCATTCTTGGAAGATACTGAACTTAAATATCGTTTTTGAGCTATGCTGCCCACAGACACACACATACATACGCGTAATTTTTTAAAAATGCTTTTTTAGCACTCAGGGGTTCCATAACATGTATTTCCGGTGAGATCTCGGTATTGAGTTTTTGGATGCAATACAATACCTGCTCTACAGTATGTACATTGTACTTGTAGAGAAAATAAAAAACCAAGTCGGGTTCAAGAAGTCTACAAGAAACATCTTCAGAATAGTTGCTCTGATGAGGTCATGAAGGCCGCAAATAATTACTATTATAAATAGTAGAAAAAGTAGGGTCAAGGAAGACCACGAGCAAAAGCTTCAGAATGTTTGTCTTGATGGTGTAATGAAGGCTGCGAATAAAGACACCAAGTTTCAATTACGAATAGCGGAATGTAAGAGCTCTATTAGTGGTCAGTGCTTCTTGTATAGAAATTCAAGAGCAGCTAACCACATACAGACAATTGCCATGTTTTAACATTTTGAAATGGGGCATTTAGTTGTAATAAGTGCAAGCGCAGATCCTGTTATGTTAAACACTGCATTGAGATGCTAATTAGGCATCGTTCAATGTCGTCATAGAGGCCGGCACAACTGCGTTGCCACCATCGAGAGTGCTATATCGTATACCTATACTATAAATCTCTAGCATTTTATGTCTTGTACAAGTTGCGCAACTGGGGCAAAGTTGAAGCCTATACACCCGAACGTTTTCCATATTGCAGTATTTGAAGACCCGCACGTTTATATAGCTTAGTTTACGGCGTTTCTTCCTTCGGAGCTTCTTTATTAGATACATCATTTCCGCTTTACAGCAAGTAGGTGGGAAGCATGATAAATCGAGGAGAATACAGCGGAGAAATGTAATAGGAAATAATGCAGCAATCTTTGAAAGAAATATGGATGTAATGGCCGTTCTAATTCTTTCCAAAGTGGCAGAAAATTGACTTGACCTACCTTTCTCTTCAGATTCATGAAAGAATACTCTGATGCTCATCAAATGTGCATCTGAAACAAAGGAAACAAATCTGCCAAAGTATTGTTATTCCTTGTGAACATACTTAATATTCGAATGACATATTTGCCAATTTGCTCTTTCTAACTATTTCAAATATGTACTTGGGTAATATAATTCCCTTTATTACGGCTGTTTTAGAGATTTCTTTCTTTTAGATAAATCAATTCCAAGCTGATTTCATATTTTTAATCTCTAAAAGCTCAATATATATTAACTGATTAACCTTTAGCAATAGAAATATCAAGTAGAATTCCTTATCTTTTAATGATAATCAGCTTTTCTCTAGCACCAACTCATAGCATGTAGACAAAATGCTGAATTCTAGCAAAAATACAAAATATCTAGATATTTATCAGAAATACATGATTGGAGGTCCCTTGATTTAAAAAAAGCAAGTTTAAAAATGAACGCAAAATCGCGTGCAAATTTGTACTAACCATTTCAGGTAGTTTAAACATGAAATACGCGATAAATACCAAACTTGGTATTTAAGTTCAGCATCGTCCAACGAAGCACAAATCCATCTCAAACTATTTTTTAAATGTCTAAAGTTCCCTTATTTTTATTAATGACTAACTAATTTTATTACTTTATCACCTACACAGAACATAGGTAGAGAAGGTATTACTTTCCATCAAAAAACTTCGATACCGAGATTTCACTGGAAATACGCATGTAAGAGTCCCCTGAATAGACATAAATCGTTTTTAGAAAAAGTTTCGCGCGCGTGTGCGTGTGCGTGTCCGTGTACCTGCGAACAACATAACTCAAAAACGAAAAGTCTGTTAAATACAGCCTCTTTTAAGTATGCGACACGAAGATTTTCAAATAAATGTGCACCTCAAACTATTGTTTACGTGAAAAAAGTTTCGATCTTTTTTTGTCAAAAACGGTCCCACGTTTTGATTAAAATATTATAGACGTTTACATGAGAAATATAATGCATATTTTTAGTTTTCTTGGAACAGCTCTGAAGCCCTTTTTATTCTGGAGGATTTCTGAATAACTGGTAAACCGTAAAAGATAGACAAAATCTTACGCACACAAAAATATAGATCTCGGTAAAACAATATACATTTTTTCTACGATTAACCATTTCCAAAATATTCCTGATTATTGGTTTCAATTTAAAATACTTATACTTTTACAAATGGGAAGGCATCATTCCATCCAGCTCCTTTATTTTACTACTGACCATGTAAAGTAAACTATATAACGACAGCCTTTAAAATTTGACTATTGCTTTAACCATGTGCATGTTCTTATTTCCCTTCTATTTTCCCTTCTGCTAATGTTTATCTTGCTTAGCATGAAGCAGATAGAAGAATAGCTTTTGTTGCCGAATAGGTAGGGAAAGTCATGTGAATTGAACACATCAAATGTTACACACCATAGGTCGCTTGTAAAAACGATGCGCTGTTTAAGCACTTAACATATAGACGATGTTTAACTGAGCACTGTTTGGTATATTTACATTCTAAATGATCTATAGATAGTGATTAGGTTCACAGAATTTAAAAGTGTCATCTAATCCGAAAACGAACATGGAAACTCTATTTTGAAGCTTTCGTAATTAGTCACTGAACAGCGTAGTTGTTCCCGGAAGAGTGGAAGAAAGGTTTGGAAAACATTTTAATAGGTTTTATTTCTACCAGCAGCGCGGAAAGTAAGTTTGCAATTTCAGTTGCCTTAGTAAACCGGAAAAGTATGATACGGATGTTGCTATGTAGTGAAAAAATCCAAGCTCACAAAAAGTCAGGGTTTAGTAATAAGCACATCGGGCATGAAGAACTTTTTTTTTTATTTTCTTGTTTAAAATACAGTCCCGGATTCTGCTCAGGGCTCCGGTGCTGTATACCTTTGTTTACATTTTTCCCCTAAATTTACTGTACGATTACTGTTTTTTACTGTTCCTTTACACAAACGTATACGCATTGCACAAAAATATAACACCCATGCCCAAGGGCGACTCGAACCCACTAACCCCTGCGCACGAAGCACCAAAGCCAGATGCCTTAGCGGGCATGACCATGGGGACCGATATCTTCAGCTGCTGAAACACTAGCCTAAGCGTCTGATTCATTGTCCTTCATCATGCACTCGGATTTATCCACTTAGACGTATGTATGGCTTGTCAAAATATGTTATTAAGGCTCCTGAAAACAAACATCATATAATATGCCCATTTTTACTTTCTGCACACCTGCTATGTACATAGTGTAAAGAGAAGGTATTGTATTGCACCCAAATATTCGATACCAAAATTTCAGCAGAAATAAATGTTTTGGAACCCCCTGAATACGAAAAAACATTTTTAGAAAAAGATCCGTGTGTATTTGGAGGCAGCTTAGCTCAAAAACGAGAAGTCCTTTAAATACCCAACTTGATATTAAGTGTGACACGAAAATTTTGAAGAAAATCCTCCCCACCCCAAACTACCCTTTACATATAAAACATTTCGAAAATGTTTATTATCTCAAAAACGACTAACGAATTTGATTAAAATCTTATACATTTTGTTTTTCATGTAAATATCTAAAATATAAATCTTAAATTTTATGAGAATAACCTCTAAAGACCTCTTTACTCTGGGTGGATGCTTTTTAAATTTTAAGAAATAGACAAAACTTAGTATAGAACAAATGCAGAGCTCTTTAAAGCACACAATTTATGTCATATAATTTTTTTTTTCCTGGAGTTGAAACTTTTCGAGATATTCCTTAGTTTCAGTTTTAAAATACTTAAAACTTTTCTCATGCAGGAACTTGTCAACTTCTGGCCGCGCAAAGAAACAGATTTCAAACTCATAACCCATTTCAAAACATGTGAATGTCGGTAAGTAATAAGACTGTTTCTGCTAATGTTTATTTGGATTAGCACAAAGTGGGTAGAAGAATAAGCTTCTTACTAACAATAATTTGTTACACAGATGTATAGAAAGTCATGTGAATGGAACAAATAAGATGTTTTAGTTAAAATTCGATTCATAAAACTATACATTTTATGGAAGTGCATGATAAATATTCTTGAAGCTCTTACACATGGACCCAGGATTTAGAGTGCAATCCAAAAACCGGTTATGATAAATATGTCATGTCATTGCTTCCTTTATTCAATAAGCGGTTTTAAAGAATTATCTCGAAAAAATAATCTTAAACAAGTTTTAAAAATAGTAGTATCTAACTTTACCCACTCATTTTACGAGCACTCTGTCGTTATGAAATATTACGTAAGGTAGTTTTCAATATAAAATTTAATTTCGGAGTTCTGTTTTCTCTTAGTTATATCGCTATTTAATGAATATCCAGTTCGGGCCAGTATAAAAATAAAACGATGTATCTCATATTACATTCGCATGAATTTCTCTTAATTTATTTTATATCCTTTCGACAATCTAATATAACAAACGTTTATTTTTGTATCTAATTTAGGTTAATCCATTTAAACTCCAATGTAAAACGTTTGAAGAAATGGTTTCGTCATACATTTTGTTGTCGTATAAAGAAGATACAGAGGACTAGATAGTCAAAACTCTTTAAGTTGGCTATATGCTGGCCTCGAAATTCCATAGTTTTTCCACGAGATCCGTAGAAACAATTGACTAAGACAATGTATTAGAAAGTGACTAAGGTAACAGAAGAGTGTAAACCAATAATAATAATAATAATAACAATAGATATTTCGGAAATGACTAATGAAAAAAATAAGCTATTTGAAATAAATTACAATAACGGTCTATGTATTTCGTTTTTGTGTATTTTTTGACATAGAAAAGTTAGAAAATGCTTTCCGAATGAGAACCTTCACAAACTATTCCCAGAAAATCTAAGATATATGTACATTGTATAAGTAATCTTAAACCTATTTTAAATATATGATATTTTAATTGAAATGATTAGAGCCATTTCTGGTATAATACACATCGAAAATTGTTTCCATGAAAAGGATAGTTTGGAATTGCAGATGATGTTCAAAATCTTGTGCACCATATTTGGAAAATATTGAACTTAAATACAAAGAAGCTGTTTTTAGAGTTAAGTTCTCCCTCCCTCCCTCTCTCTCTCTCTCTCTCTCTCTCTCTCTCTCTCTCAAGCGCGCACGTGCAAAGATAACATTTTTTTCAATTACTGCGTTTAATTCAAATGACCTTAAAATGAAATTCTAGGAAATTTCAACATTGAATTTATGGGTGGAATACAATACTATCTTATCTTTAATATAAGAAGGTGGCTCAGAAAATAATAACCTCGACGGCATAAAATGAAAGCGATGAAATTAAAATAAAGATCAGTTACGAAAGATAACAAGTGTTTGACCTTAATGCTAATTGGAACTTGAAAAAATTTCCGACATATTTTCTTATGACAAATTAACAAGTCAATACTACACTGGGCATTGCTTCACGTTGTCGGTGACTAAACATTTTCTCAGTGAAGACTTAACTATAGATCTCTGTAATGGTTAACATGGAAGCTTTGCATTTTGAAAGAGGAAATGACGTGGGTGAATGTTGTGCAAATTGTTCCCTTCCTCATGTCGTAGCTCGGCTTCATCAGGAGGTAATAAAGTGGCATACAGCTCTAATGCACCTGTTGGCTGTATATAGCTTTACTCTGCTGTTTTTATAATGTCATGTAATGTTTGTTTGCCTGACGTTTATCGTCGGCAGTCTCGTGCCATACAGAGAAGCGAAACTGCACTAAAGGAGAATATCGTTCATCTTTGCGGTGAGTGATGATATTCGAGTCCCCGCTGTAAACAGTATCCAAGGTAGGAAATCTTTCTCGAAGAAGGTATGATATAGAAATAACATCTCACTTCGTAGTAAAACAAAATTTCAGGAAAATAACTTCAGGTGTGACTTATTTTCTGTACCATAGATTATTACATACCTATCGAGTATTCAAATGTATCTGGCATTTAGCGCCAGTGGGTTTAAATGCACGTCATCATTATTAATTCAGTGAGCCTCTTGGTTCAAAGATGAGGTGCGAAATTGAACCTTGGATTGCATGCATTGCGGACTTCGTAAACAAGTTGATGTACTGGGCGGTGTAGAACTGTTCTTCACCAGGACATCTGGTGCATTCTTTTTACGCAAGATGGAAGTGACCACCGATCACAGAATTTTCGATCTGGAAGAATAGGTTACCTATCAGCATCGACTGCGAGTTTACGTGACTATGTAAGCGAATGTTCCAAATGTAAATATTGGAACGGTACGATTCAAGCTTCATTTTATTAAGGTGGCCTCGAAACTGTTGGTATCTAACTCTTCCTCCCATCGTTCGTTAGTCCTCTACAAGAGGTAATGCCCGATAAACTACGATGTGTTGAACCATGCCCAGGCAAACGGCTGCAACAAAGGCCGAATAAATCCTATAAGATCCTATAACAACCTATAAGCAGCTAGATGTAGTATTGCTATTTGGGGGTATGCGTGTTGTAACCATCAGGAATCGAGTAATAATTCTTCTATGGTATGAGAAATACGATGACAATGACTGTTGACGTAAAAGATATTAAGCGCCTTGACCCTTGGCAGATCTTTCGTGCTTCATGGAAGAAGATCCGTGAAGATCTTCCCCTGAGAACATTATCCCCTGGAGAATGGATGATGAAGTGAAGAAACCTCGGGAGACAAATGGACTCTAGGTCTGCACAGACAACAGAGATGCGCAGAGGGCCTAAATAGTTAAAGGCCTGGCCAACCAGTCATAAAAGCGTCCTGTAGCGGATAGAGGAACACGATTCTGAGTACAGACTGACAGCGTCAAGAAGTTCCAAATCGCAAACCTTCACGCAATTGTCCCGCCACCAACCGAACCGCTGCCTAAGAATCAACCTAAAAGATGAAAGAGTTATGAAATGAGAGGAATTATTGAGGTAAAGGTGGTAGAATACATCACCCCACTTTTCGTCTTGGCGATCAGAGACAAAAATCCCCGTGATCTGAGTGGGTGGTTGCGGGATCGAACTTGGGACCTCTCCAATGCGGACCAAAGACGTTACCGTCTCAAACATCGCTCGCGATGTTGGATACAAACGGCACATATGTAATTTAAGTTTTAGATTTCTTACAAAAGTCAGATATATTATTGTGTTTCTCAGAGTGGAAGGCTGGTGTCGAGTGAAACATAAAAGGTTGAATTGTCCTGATAAATACTCACAAATTAAACATCCGCTAACTTTTTGATAGATGGAATTCTACGAAAGTGGGAAAAGATGTTTCAGATACAAATAGTCTTAATTCAAAGTAAAATATTAAATAGTCCTCTTTTCATAGATGTAGTTTTGATGTATTGGAGAACAAGTTGAATTTATAGGAAGTAACTCAGTTTTTGCATATGAAAATGTAATATCGTGTTAAAATCTCTAGGAATAAAATCAGAGCAAATGTTTAAGGGAAGTCATTCAATTAGAATTAATACAGTATTGGGGTCGGCTGATATGTCCCGGGCTTCACACAGATATGATGTCACTAGGCCAATTAGACGTTAGCATCATATAATTTATTCTAGACTAGCTTGTATCATAGTTACAGGTAAACAGCTTGTTTAATTTTCGAATGACAGCATTTTAAACAAGACAACTTTAGAGTTTTCACGAAAATGGAGGATTTTGAAAAACGAGCAGTGACTAAATACTTCCATTTGAAAGGTTTAACGACCAAAGAAATCAAGGAGGAAATGGACAGTACATTGAAAGATTCTGCCCCTTCATATTCAATGAATAAAAGGTGGGTGGCACACTTTAAAATGGGACGTACGAGCACTAGTGATGAGGCTTGCTCTGGATGCTCTGTAGAAGTGACAACTCCGGAGATCATTGTAAAAAGTCATCGTTTAGTACTGGAAGACCGCAGATTAAAGTTATTTGAAGTAGCAGAGGCTGTAAACATATCAAAAGACGTGCAAGTAATGTTTTAAGTAATGCTTTGGGCTTTCACAAGGTCTGTGCAAGAAGCGTGCTGCGTTTGTTGACAAATGATCAAAGGTTGCAAAGAAAAATTATTTCTGTTAATAATGTGAGCTCTACCGTAAAAATCCCAGTGAATTTTTCAGACTGCTTATTACCATGAATGAAACTTGGATACATCACTACACTCCATAAAGTAAATCACAGTCAAAACAGTAGATTGCGCCAGATGAACCAACTCCAAAAAAGCATGAGTTGCTTTGTCAGCTAAAAGGTTATGGCGAGCGTTTTCTGGGATGCACAGGGAATTAATTTTATTAATTACTTGGAAAAGGGCAAACGAGTGATGAGGTGAAAAGAAAAAGACCTTATATGGCAAAAAAAAAAAAAAAATCTTGTTTCATCACGACAATGCTCCGGCCCACCGTTCAGACATTGAAATGCGAAACATTGAGCGAAACAAAGTTCGAATTGCTTGAACATGCTCCCTATTTACCAGATTTAGCACCCAGTGACTACTACCTGTTCCCAAACCTCAAAAAATGTCTTGGAGGACAAAGATTTCCAGCAGCGAGGAGGTCATTGATGCGGTCAACAGCTATTTTGAGGACCTTATTAATCGCACTACAGAGATGGTTTAATGAAATTAGAACACCGACATGACAAATGTATGTTTAGCTTTTCTGGAGATTATGTTGAAGAAAACAAAATTAAATGCTTTCATCGAGAGGCCCCGGACTTATCAGCCGACCCTAGTATGGATATAGAATTGGTGGTATCGAGCGCATTACTTCGTCTGTCTACCATGGGTAAGCGGCCAAAAATGTAAAATAGGATTTAATAACTACTGAAACCATATCGGACCCGATTCAACCAAATGGTACCTATTCGGTGAGGAAACTGAGTTTGATGCTCGGATTCACAAGGATGGAAGTTGCAGATGCGCCCTTTTGTGACACAGTGGTCATATTGGGATATTAAAAACAGATACATACAGCATGCAGACCAGAAGCGGTTAAGCCACTTGCATTTCCCCAATACGGCTATTAATGTGTTGGGTTGCACGCAATCGCTTACTCGGGAATTATCGTGATGTGCTTCCTGCATTGCATTACACATGACCAATGCAGCAGCTGTATGCACATCTCCGTAGGGAATAATCTCTTGATACGCCCATTAGCAAATTCACATTTGCTGCCCGTTAATTATAAGCTGTCATAACCCAAGTATTTATACAGAATTTTTCGGTTATTATAACGTTGGAGTGTAAAAACTTCTGATGAAGTATCGATTAACATTTCGAGATCTCGTGCCTACCGAATTTGTACTAGCACATGTCTTTTGCAGTCACTTAAAATGCGAAGTTGTTACAGCGTTTGAGTGATGACATCGAGGAAAAACGGCCGCAATTAGCGAAAAAGAAAGTTTTGTTTCATCAAGACAAATTCACAAGTTCACACGTCTATTATCGTCATGGCCAAAATCAATGAGTTAAAGTTCGAATTGCTTCCTCGTACACCCTAGCTGCCAGATTAGACCCTCTTGATTATTTTCTGTTTCCAAACTTAAAGAAATGGCTTGATTGTAAAAGATTTGCCAACAATGAAGAGGTGGAGTCCGCAGTTGATTGCTAATTTGTAGACCTCGATAGTTCTTACTATAAACAGGTATCGAAGATATTGATCATCGCTGGGAAAAGTGTATCGAACTGAAATGAGACAATGTGGAGAAATAAAGATGTTTTCCCCCAAATGTTTGCGCTTTCTTTGTTAGGTAGAGTACTTCTGGGACAGCGCTCGTACATTATTTTATAACTCGCTTGTACTCGTGCTCCTAGGCTCTGTAAATCATTTTTAGTCTTTTATTAATTTATAAATTAATCTGCCCCAGCTTATATTTACGAAAATTTAACGGTAGTGAATATAATGAAGCAAATAATATAAGAGTGTGTTCTCAAACCGTACGTCTGTTTGCCATGTTGATTCTTGTCAGTAAGGGAGTTGTCTATTCTAGGAAAATCTCAAAGTTGAGGGGGCGGTTGTTATTTCTGCTGTGCTGGCGTCTTTTTAATTTTTCTACACGTACAATACACATAGTGTATAGAGAAGGTATTGCATTCCACCCAAAAATTCGATATCGAGATTTCACCTCAAACTATCCTTTACATGGAAAAAAATTCGACATTTTCAAAAATGGCTAACAATTTTGATTAAAATGCCGTATATTAAGGATATTTACACGACAAATAAAATGTATATCTTGAATTTTCCAGGAATAGCGTTTGAAGATTTCTCTATTTGGATGAATTTTGCGTAACATTTTGCGATAGACAAAACTTACTACACAAAAAATATAGATCTCATTAAAACACGCAATTTAGGTCATATACATTTTTTGTGGAGCTGATCAGATTTTAAATATTCTTTATTGGTTTCAGTTTTAAAATACTTAAACTTTTCACATACGGGAATTTGTCAACTCCGACAATGCAGAGAAATGGATTTCATCCACATGGCAATGTAGTTTTTAAAATATTGGCTATCGTTTGGGCCTAGTGTATTCCCTTCTACTTACAAGAAAGCAAGTAAAATACCATCTCTGCTAATGTCTATCTCGATTAGCATGAAACAGATATAAGAATAAGTGTTTTAATAATAATCTATTACACAGAATTAGAGAAAGCCATGTGAATGGAACATATCAGAATTTTTACCCTTCTAGCCGACACTATTTCTCTCCCTTAGGACTGGTTGTTTTCATTATACCCCGGGAACTATTTGATGCCTTATTTAATATATTGTTGTTTAAACATTTAACGCTTTATCCCCGAATAAATGTTTTCCTAGCTATTGTCCCTGATTTACCTGCCGGAGATATCCCCGCATTTCCAACCTTTACGACCACGAATCATTAGAACACAAACAGCTTTGAGAATCTGTAAAATGTCAATAAAGTACTTAGTGAATACATGAATGAACGAGTCAACTTTTTGTGTATTTTATACGAGAGACGTTCAATACGTAATACATTTTTACTTTCTCTACATATACTATGTAGAGAAAAAAATTAGACACTGAGATTTCACCGGAAATACATGTTTTGGGTCTCCCTGAATAAAAAAAATTAGAAAAAGGTCCGTGTGTGCGTGTATGTGGACAGCATAGCTCAAAAACTAAGAGACCGTTGAATACAAAAATTCGTATTTAAGTTTGGTATCTTCTAAGAATTCGCAACGAAGATTTTCAAGAAAATCCCCCACAACTAGCTATCCTTTACATGGACCTTTTTTCTAAAATTTTGATTTTTTCTAAAATATCTAACGATTTTGATTAAAATATCGTATATTACAGGTATTTTACCTGACAAAATGTGTATCTTCAGTCTTCTGGGAATAGCCTCTGAAGACTACTCTAATCTGGATGAATTTTACGAATTTTGCATAACTGCTAAACCGTAAGAGATGGACAGAAATTAGGACACAAAACTATAGAGCACGTTAAAGCAAACAATATTTGTTATATACATTTTTTCGTGGAGTTGGTTGTTTTTGAAATATTCCTGGTTTTTTTATTTCACCTCTAAAATTTCTCATACGGGCATTTGTCAACACCTGTCCATACAAAGAAACTTCAGTCACATCGCAACCAGCTTTTGACTATCATTTTAACCTATGTTACTCCCTTATTTCGCTTCTACTTACAAGGAAGCAAGTAATAAGACTATTTCTGCTAATTTTTTCTCGATCAGCATGAAGTACACAGAAGCATAACCTTTTTAACAATAATTTGCTGTAGAGATGTAGAGAAAGTCATGTGAATGGTACACATCAGATTTTTAATGAACTCTTGTAATTGTTTTCTTGTTATTACTTTCTCTACACGTATAATATACAAGGTGTACAGAGAAGTTATTGTATTCCACCAAAATATTTGATACGATATTTCACCGAAAATATATGTATCGGGTCCCCCTGAATTAAAAAAAAAAAAAAAAAAAAGCATTTTTGGAAGGTGAAGGTGTGTGTGTGTGTGTGTGTGCGCGCGCGCGTGTCTGTGTGCAGTCTGTGGACAGTATAGCTCAAAAACGAAAATATCCTTAAATACCAAACTTGGTATCTAAGTTTGGTATCTTCCAAGGATGCGACTAAAAGATTTTCAAGAAAATCTTCCCACCCCAAACTGCCCTTTACATGGAAAAAATTTCGAAAATGTTTATTTTCTCAAAAATGTTTCTAAGGATTTTAATTAATATCTGTTATATTTAACATATTTATAGAGCATATAAAATGTATATCTTGAATTTTCTGGGAATAGTCTCTAAAGACCTCTTTAATCTGAATGATTTTTTATTTAATTTAGCATAAATGGTAAACCGTAAGATGAAGGCAAAAACTTACTACACAAAAAATATAGATGACGATTAAACACACAATATATGTCATACATTTTTTTCGTGCAGTTGATCGTTTTGGAGATATTCTTGTTATTGGTTACAGCTTTAAAAAACATACTTTCTCGTACAGGAATTAGTAAACGCTTGTCCATACAAACAAAGGAACTTCAGTGACATAGCAAACAACTTTTGACTATCACTTAAACGCATCGTACTCCCTTATTTCGGTTCTACTTACAAGGAAGCAAGTAGTAAGACTAGTTCTGCTAATGTTTCTCAATTAGCACGAAGTAAATAGAAGCACAAGCTTTTTACAATAATTTGTTACAGAGATGTAACAAATTATTTTCAATGGAACACATTAGACATTCTTTTTTAAATCTATTGCAAAGATTTTATTGGTTAACTCAAAGAGTTTCTCTGAGACGATATGTATCTAAGGCTAGCGTTTCTTCTTGCCCCGTGACTTATTCGAGAATTCCGTAGAGTTATCTGCCTCCGACTTTTTCTAAACATATGTCTTACTTTCTTACTGTCTATCGCAAGTGCTCCTAGGCATTCTCCTCAAAACAGCCAGCTTACCTGAATTATTCATTAGGATTTCAAAGTTTCCCAAGGTGCTCTTTAAATAAATCTGCTACATTACAAATTTAATAAATTTATTTACAGCCTGCTATACATTTTTAATCACTAGTACTAACTACCATAACTACAACAACAACAACATCAATAATAACAACATCAATAATAACAACATCAATAATAACAACATCAATAATAATAATAATAATAATAATAATAATAATAATAATAATATGCAAGATTTAGCGCAGAATGACTGCATCAACACTAGACAATTCCAACGTATGTATACTCTGTTGTGTTCCATTCACATGACTTTCTCTACATCTCAGTCACAAATTATTGTTAAAAAAGCTTAAACTTTTATTTACTTCATGCTAATCGAGGAAAGAAAGATTAGAAATGGTCGTATTGCTTGCTACCTTGTAAGTAGAAGGGAATAAGCAAAATATTTTAGACGCTGGTTGCTATGTGATTGAAGTTCCTTCGTTTGTATGGCCAGGAGTTGAAAAATTACCTTATTGGGAAGTATAACCATTTTAAAACTGAAACCAATAAAAAGAAATATCTCAAAAACGGTAATTTCCAGAAAAAAAATGTATATAGCAAATAGTGTGCTTTAATGAGCTCTGTATTTTTTGTGCAGTAAGTTTTTTTCTATCTCTTACGGTTTACCAGTTCTGCAAAAGTAATCCAGAATAAAGATGTCTTCAGAGGCTATTCCCAGAAATTCCAAGATATACATTTTATTTGTCATGTAACTATCTTTAATACACGATACTTGAATCAAAATCGTCAAAACCATGTTTGAGAAAGTCAAAATTTTCCAAAAATGTTCCATGTAAACGGTAGTTGGGGGTGGGAACATTTTTTTGAAAATCATCTTGGAAGATACTAAACTTAAATACCAAGTTTGGTACTCTACAAATTTTTTAAATCTATGCTGTCCAAAGACACACGCACTCGGACCTTTTTCTGAAAATGATTTTTTTTTTTGCATTCGGCGGGCCCTAAAAATGTATTTTCGGTGAAATCTCCGTATTGAATTTTCGGGTGGAATACAATGCCTTCTCTATCCGTAACTATTGCATACGGGACTAGAGAAAATAAAAGGGTTGATATGAGAGAAGAGCAGTAAAATCTACACGAGAATGCAGACACCATCACATGGAAGCAAGGTAGACAGTGATCATTATTAACGGGCGTCTTTATAGTGCTTGTTAAGCGGGTCATTGCTCTTAAGGGTTTACTTATTCTACCTCTTCTGTCTTCCCTTGCGGCTATTCCTTTATTCCTCACTCCATTTACGCGACTTCCTTTCTTTCATATTGCTTCCTCCACATACTCTAAACGGACCCTCACCACGCGAGAGGTGTAAACCTTCCTCTCATATTTTGGCTTCTTTATTTCTTCTTAACTTCTGCATTTTCTATCAATTAGGTTTCTGGAGTACAGAAAATAGCGTTTTCCTCCAAAAAATATAATCCACTTAAGTCAGATAATATATAATTGAAGATAAATATATATTCGGGGAAAAGAATAAACTCTAGCGTCCCTTAAAATGGAAAATATTCTGGTAACCTCTTATTTCATAAATACTGGATAACGGTTTTGTTTAAAATATCGTATATATGAGATAAAGTATATATATATAAACGTACTCTTTAAACGAACCACCTATCAAATTATATCCTTCCAATAACAAACTACTAAAGTGGTTTTCCATAAATAATCTAATTTGCTATTATATTCCACAACTAAATTTAACAGAATCAAACTGTAATACTAAAACTAAAACACTTGAACAAACATCATTTGGAACACTCTGTAAAATAGCTGTAAAATCCTCTTGTGAATTCATTGAAGATTATTCGTATATCTGAGAAACATAAATGGTAGATAAAATCTTACAATGGAAACACATGTGGATGGTTAATTTAGTACCTAACCTTTTTGATAATTCTGGCAAAAAATTAAAGTTCCAAAATAGCAGTGAAGTATGTTCAAAAACTTTACACATAAACTTAACTGCAGGATACTCTTCTGCGTTCTTTCACACGAGAATTGACTCTTCGTTGTGTTATACATATTGACTCCCTTTCTTTCCCCTCCTTCTTCAATTAAAACTAAGTCGTGCACACACGAGTTAGTAACGACTGGTAACAATACCACGTATGCTACCTTACATCTAAATACTTACGATTATTACTCACCTAACTCGCATTAAATTACTTCACGTATTTTACCATCATAGCGACCGTCTTTTGTCAGTTCCCAAAACGCTAACCAATTATAACCCTGGATAATTTATCTTTTAATTTTCCTCGTCTAGCAAGAACTGGATAGTATGAATTAGATCTTATTGTTTTCTTCTATTAGAACTTAAAGGCATGTAGGATTGTATCATGTACACTGTTGTAGCTCCCTTAATCTTGAAATAATGTACTCTCTACAATCAGAATACTATTTTTGAACTGGTTACATAAGTAATCTAATGACCGCGTAAGTGGAAATTTGGAGGACTTCTTACGCTTATATAACCCACAGTTGTTTCTTTTTCCTCGTCTCTATTTACCTCAAAGTAGACTGTTTTTATTTTTTCTGTAGCAGTAACTACAGTTATTTCTAAATTGAAATGTGTGGTGGAATATAATAGCTTAAAACAATTTAATAATTTACCAGTTGATCTGAGAAATACAGGGTCTGTTAAAAATTCAAAATTGATTTAAATAAATTCTCGCTTTCTAGGCAATTTTACACAGTTGAGGAATTTAATCAAGCTTGTGTACTTACAATTAGGTCACTGAAAGCAACAGAATATTTAAAATCAAAATAAATGCTGAGCTCTGTTTTTCAATATACTCAATGCCAAAGTGATGATTTTTAATCAGTTTAGTTAAGTAGTTCATCACGAATGTGTGCTATGTTTACTATTTTACTTTTGCTGCATTAAAACTATTCTTTTGCATAAATGAAATGATAAAATTAGGACTGCAAGGTATTTTTATAACATATGTACATATTTTCCATTAATATCATTAATGTAGCTGCACAACTTGTATATATACTGTTAAACTTGACGTGTCCAATAGTATGTATATATTTCAAAGAATAAATAAATATTAAATAATATAAATGCAAAAAATGTTATTTTTCCACCACTTACAATCACTCGACATGTCCAATAACATGTATATATTTCAAAGTATAAATAAATATTAAATAAAAATATAAGTGCGGGAAAAAGTTATTTTTCCACCACTTTCGCGAACTGTTGAATCTGTGAGACACATCTTAAAGTATAGAACAGCAGAATTATTCCAGTCTAGCGCCCTAAAAAAATTTCTCTCAATAATATAGGACTAAGGTACACAGAAAACGGCCAGGTTATTGCAAACACACCCCATAAAGATAAATGATCAAGTAAGAATTAATTATACTGAAGAACAGATATATATATATATATATATATATATATATATATATATTAACTTTAACACAACTGCATTTTAAAATGCTACTTTAAGGAAGAGCAGATAGTGAAATATGTACCTACATAAATGATACATGCAAAAAATCTAGAGAGAGTTAAAAAAATTAATATAAAAAAGGATGGACTCCATTCTGCGAAATACCCCAAAATTAGTAATTACATTAAAAATATTAAATATCTGATGTGTTCCAATCACATAACTTTCTCTGTTGTTCTACAAAGAAGCTATTCTTACAAAAGTTTATTCCTTTCTGCATTATGCTAATCGAGTTAAACAGCACAAATTCTCTTATTATTTGCCTTCTTTTAAGTAGAAGGGGAATAAGGGAATACAATAGGCTAAAGCGATAGTCAAATATTTAAAAGTCTGTCCTGTGTAAACAAATGAAGTTCGGTTCGCTTTGAATTTCCAGTCCAACAAAGGAGAGATGAAACGAAAGGTTATCCCGTCTGAGAAGATACTTCGTTTAAAATTGAAACCAATAAAAAGGCATATCTCTGAAACGATCAACTCTACAACAAAAAATACATATGACATAAATTGTGTATTTTAATCTACATTTTTGTATAACACGATTTTGTCTATGTTTTATAGTTTACCAGTTACGCAAAATTCAGCAAAATGAATCCATAATTAACAAGTCTTTAGAAGCCATATCCACCAAATTCAAGATATACATTTTATTTGTGACGTAAATGTTTTCTGCATTCAGGGGACCTTAAAACATATATTTCCGTTGATATCTCGACATAGAATTTTGGATGCAGTAAAAATCCTTCTCTATACACTATGTACACATTACGTCTAAAAAAAGTAAAATATGTGAAAAAATTAGATATAATTTTTTTTCATAAAAATGTTGATTTTGTTGAGAGATTTAGTCCCGAAAGGGGTAGCAAGAGAGGAGTAAAGGAGGAAATCATCGACACAACTTTTAATTATAGCAATTAGTCAATAAGGTAGAAACTTAAAATGACTAGAAAAATATATAAAACTTAATATATATTTTGGTGTAGGAACAAAAGGCTAGAATCCATTATACGAGGGTCGTTCTGTTTTTCAACTTCCGATAGGCTATAAATAAAAGGTAAGTTCATAGAAAAGAGTTATTTTATTACAAAAAGTTTTGTACACTGATGTTAGTTTTCAACATAATGACGTTTGTCGTACCTGTGCGCAAGTTTTGCAGTACCCGCTTCAAAAAATGTAGCCGTCAATGATTTCAAATGAGCATTGACGTTGTTTTGAAGATCTTCGTTGGTTTGAAAGTGCTGCCCTCTTAGCCACGTCTTCAGTTCAAGGAAAAGGCGAAGTCGCTGGGTGCCAGGTCAGGGCTGTACGGCGAATGATCAAAAATGTCCCATTGAAATTGTTCAAGGAGCCGATGGGTTGTGCCAGCAGTGCGTGGACCAGCGTTTTCATGGATCAACACAATTCCTGAAGTCAGCATTCCTCTTCGTTTGTTTTGAATGGCTGTCCGCAAACGTCGTAAAGTTTCACAATAAACAGCTGCATTGATAATGGTTTCGGGCTGCATCAGTGGTGGCAATATTTTTTGAAGCAGGTATTGCAAAGCTTATGCCCAGGTACTATGAATTTCTCAATTTTTTGGTGATTATGAAAAGTAACCGTAAGGTATAGCATTTTTAGTAATAAAATAATTGTTTTCTATGAACTTGACATTTATTTACAGTCTATCGGAGGTTGAAAAAAAAAAAAACGGCCCTCGTACATAGTCATATACACAATAAACCACAACATTAGGGTTCTTTAGTATCCAAGTAGAATAAAACACAATCTGCAGTATTAATGAAGACCTCACGGATACCTACCGTATTAAATCGATGTCGTAAAAATCCAAGCTTTCAAGCAGATTAACCCTGACGAAGACCATGGCATCATTAATAACCAACACCGAGACAGATTCAAATCTTTAACTATTTGCGCTGTTGTATACAATGTAATATTATTGTTTTATTAAGCTGACTAGAATGTAGTGTTATTTCTTTATGTTATACGTGGTTTAAAATCTCACTACAAATTTGATTCCACAGGAATTGTGATAAAACATCATCACAGAAAAAGATCTGCATACTGTGTCACAAAGCCTATTATATTATAAATCCGAATACTGAGCCATGATTTTAAGTGCATATATTTTACTTTCGCTACACGTACTATGTACATAGTGTATAGAGAAGATATTTTATTGCACCCAAAAATTTGATATCGAGATTTCTCCGGAAATACATGTTTTGGGACCTCGTGAATACAAAAAAGCGTTTTTGAAACATCTCCGTGTGTGTCTGTCTCTCTGTCTGTGTGACTGTGTTTTTCAAGAAAATTCAGCCTGCCCCAAATACCCTTTACGTGGAAAAAGATTCAAACATTTTGATTTTCTCATAAATGGCTCTAACAATTGTGATTAAAATATTTTATATTTAAGATATCTACATGACAGATAAAATGTATATCTTAAATTTTCTGGAAATAGCGTCTGAACACATGTTTATTATGGATGAATTTTGCGGAATTTTGCATAACTGATAAACAGTAAGAGATAGAAAAGACTTACCACACAAAAATGTAGAGCTTGTTAAAACACACAATTTATGTTACATACATTTTTTCTGAGGTTGACCGTTTTTTATATATATATTCCTTGTTATTAATTTCAGCTTTAAAATATTTATACTTTTCTCATACGGTAAATTTTAATTCCTATCCATGCAAACAAAGATACTTCATCACATAGCAACCAACTTTTAAAATATTAAGACTATCGATTTAGCTTATGGTATTCCCTTATTTCGCCTCTACTTACAAGGAAGCTAATTTTTTTCTGGATTAGCAGTAAGTAAATAGAGAAATAAAGTTTTTAACATTAATTTATTGTAGAGATGTAAAGAAATTTATGTGTATGGAGCGCATCACGTTTGTTTTTTTTTTTTTTTTTGGAGTGAACAAAAATGTAAAATAAATTTGTGCAACAAAATTCTATAGGTACGATTCTGGTACACTTGGAAAAGTAATAAAATAATGGTCCATAGCTCATGCGAAATAGATACACCAACAGTTTACCCTTCACACGCTTTTTTTTTTTACTTTCTCTATACAAACTATGTAAATTCGATACCGAAATTTCACCGGAAATATATGTTTTAAGGTCCACTTTATCTAAAAAAAAGTATTTTCAGATAAAGGTCCGTGTGTGTGTGTCCGTGTGCCTTTGAACACGATAGCTCAAAAACGAAAAGTCGGTAAAATACCAAACTTGGTATTTAAGTTTAGAATCTTTCAGGGATGCGACACGAAGGTTTTGAGAAAAATTACCTCACCCCAAACTACCCCTTACATGGAACTTTTTTCGAAAATCTTGATTTTCTAAAAAAATAGCTAACGATTTTGATTAAGATATCGTATATTTAAGATATTTACCTGACAAATAAAATGTATATTTTGAATTTTCTGGGAATAGCCTCTGAACACTACTTTATTCTGAGTGAATTTTCCGGAATTGTGTATAACTGCTAAACCGTAAGAGATAGACAAAAACTTACCACACAAAAAATGTAGAGCATGTTAAAACACACAATTATGTTGTATCCATTTTTTTCTTGGAGTTGATCGTTTTTTAGTAATTCCTTGTTTTTGTTTTCAGGGTCGAAAATCTTAACTTTTCTTATACAGGAATTTGTCAACTCATGTCCATACAAGCAAAGGAACTTCAGTCACATATTAACCAGCTTTTGACTATGGATTTAACCTATGTTACTCCCTTATTTCCTTTCTGCTTACAAGGAAGAAAGTAATAAGACTATTTCTGCTAATTTTTCTAGATTAGCATGAAGTAAATGGAAATGAAGTAAATAGAAGCATAAGCTTTTTAAGAATAATTTTTGCAGAGATATAGAGAAAGTCATGTGAATGGTACACGTCAGATTTTTTTAGTTTCTTTTTGGAGTGAATAAAAATGTAAAATAAATTTGTACAACAAAATTTTATAGGTACGTTTCTGGTACACTTGGCAAAGTAATAAAATAATGGTACATAACTCTTGCGAAATAGATACACCAACAGAGTACCTTTCACAATATTTCAAATTTTTAACATAACGTTAAAAGTTTAAATTTATGCTTTACTACGCATAACATGTGTTGGTTTTACATTTAACTGCCCTTCCACATATCAGAAGCTAATATATTTTGACAGAATAGCTACAAAAGCGATATATATCGACCACCAGCACAGAAATGCGCATGGAAATAGTGAAAGGGTGAAGCTGTCCAATAATCCATTCGCTAAAGTTTTGCTTTCCGAAAAAGATAGAGCTATAAGTAGAGTAAAATGTTTAAGAAGACGAAGAGGCAAGTAAGGAATGCAGATTTCGCTTGTGTCCCAGTTTCCTCACAGGGCATGGTCAATGGGAAGCTGTCCAGAAACTGCTTCCAGTTTCCAATAACTTCTCTAATTCTTTTCCGGAGAGAATAAAACGAGTCAGTTTTCTCAACTTCGTGAGTGCCTGCAGCTGCAACAGTTTTCACTTCATGTCCATTTTCCACAACTTGGAAATTTTTTTACTATATGTTTTAAATTCCTACGCTCATTTATTATAATCCTCCTGCATCTCAAACAACTACTGCGGACCTTATTAAAATCTTGAATGGTTCGCTGCTTGAAGGAGCATCGCTGATCTATATTTACAACAGTTCAAACAGGTTTATTACTTTCTATATCCCCGTATGTACAATGTACATAGAGATAGAAAAGGTTTTGTATTCCACTCAAAAATTCCATGTCGGGATTTCACCGCAACTATATGTTTTGGGGTCCCCCGAGTCCGAAAGAGGCATTTTCAGAAAAAGGTCCGTATGTGAGCCTGTGGACAGCATAGTTCAAAAACGAAAAGTACGTTAAATACCAAGATCGTACTCTTCTTCTTGACTTCCTGACTTTTTTCCGCCAGGCGATTGCTGGGAAAGTTCACATCCACGAGTTTTCCTTTTCCCAGAATTTCCTTGTCATCTGTTTTAAGATTGAATGACCATGAGCCCCAGAGAATCGGTTTGAGCCTGGCTGGCGTCGCAGGTGTTCCATCTGTAGCTGTTAGAGACCCCTTCCCTGCCCGTCGTCATCCAGATCCGGTCATCCTTCAGGTCTGTCTCCTCGTCCCTCCCTGAGGTCATGTAAGTCACAAAAGGCTCCCAAAGATCTAAGTGCGGTGTTCTGCTCCAGGGACTATGGACCCCGTCCGCGAGTAATCCTAATCGTAATTCTCCTTTAATCTGCACTTTGCAATGGACACACAATTCTAATATAGTACATATTTTTGAGAAAATGTCAAAGGAAATAGGTTTATTATAGGTGGACCTCTAATCTAAGGAACCAATAGCACAATCGGTCTGAAGGCCCGCTGACTGCTTCGGATGTTTAACATGATTATACTAATTCCAAACTATAGGCTCCGAAGATCACAAACTGATCATAGGTAGTACAACGAATGCTTATATCAGAGCTTAAAATTATACCAGGTGACCCAACAACCCCGTGTTTGACATGCGCATATATCCCCTCGTGCGTTAAAAGGAGTTGCAGAACTCAACGGGGCTATTTCAAGTTAAACTCATTCGATGGGACTACCTTGAGCGACCTTCGGTTACTCCTCTTTTCTTTTCAGCGGAGATTGTATTGATCTTTAACCTTATCATACGAATTCCAGTCAAGCTCCGAAGATTACAAGCTAATTATAGGTAATACAACAATTGCGAGTAGTAAAAAATTATGCCACGCGGCACAAGTGGTAATATTGCTTACTGACAATATGGTTAACTCGTATGCTGTATCCCTGGGTATCGTTGTTTGTATATTAAATCACACACACGTTCGCTCTCATTCATATTTGCTGACTCTCGGGATTATAGAGAGCAATCTTGACTAGAGAAAATTCCCACTGAGAGCTGGGAACCAAACCCGGGACCTCTTGCACAGCAGGGAGATGCTCTACTGTCATTCTTGTTATGTACATTTCGTACAACGAAGAGCAATTTATGAGTAATGCAAGCAAATTAATAAATATGCTTTAAAGGAAACCGAGGATACATGAAGTTTGGTAGTAAATATATACAGTCAATGAAAGACGGTTTGAGTGCAGCGGGGGACATTTTTCCATACATTTATGGATAGGAATTCAGCAAGCTGAATATGCATTCTCACAATATTTTTGTGCATCTCCGGAAAGGACAAAACACCTCTGTAGTGTGAGAGTAGCGTGCCTGCCTCACATTCATGAAGTCCCGAGTACGATTCTCGGTTAGGGTGAGTTCCCGGATAAGAGATTTTCCAGGATGTTCCCTTATTCTGAAAAGATAGATTTCAAGTAACTTTAAGCTCCATGGGTTACGGGCTCATTTGAGCATGATTTCGCCGATTTCATTCATTTTTGTTATGTCCTACCACGATAAAGCACATTAAACTAAAGAATATCAGCAAAAGGCTGATTGTATTTAAAAATTTAGCTACTCAATATAATTTACGCTATACGAGGACATATATTTATCAAGCTTTTTCACTAAAACAACCTTTTAGCAGTTTTATCTATAATAAACATATTTTATGGAAAATTAACAAATAAACGTTATTGTACGTTTTATTCAACCGTGGAAAATATGCCCTACAAATGTAATGAAGCCTGCAATGTATATTATCAAACTCTTGTAATATTTCATCTGGAGTATTATTCATTTCTGTATGGTTATTGTCTAGATGTACAAGGGCGTATAGAAAATTAAATGAAGAAGTGTTTTGAAAGCATCTGCTTCAAAAGAATGTAGTAGACAAGAATAACCTAGGGATCTTAGAGGCTATACATTGTGAATGTTTTTCGATGTGATATGAATCTAAAATCTCAACAATTATGTAACAGAAAAAATTACTGTTAAAATCAGTGTGGTCCTTGGCCTTTGAGATTTTATCCTTTTGAGGTCTATCGAATCAGTCTTTACTTTCTCTATTAATGACTTAAAGTAACGAATTTGCTGGCCTTCTGATCCCAATGTCGTGAGTTCAACAATGTCCCAGATCGATGGTTTTTAAGTGTACTTAAAAATGCCAGCCCCATACCAGCAGACTTACCGTCATGTAAAGGAATTCCTTCGGGACGAGGTTTCGGCGCACAATTTTTATAGTTTTCGTTCGTTTTAAACTACTAGATCTCAAAGAAAGGTGAAAGCTGCAAATTAGTGACAGTAAAAGTCATTAGGCTAGCTCATTAGATTGATCATATTAGCCTCATAAGTTAGAACAATTTTACTTCACACTTTAGTCAGTGTAATTTTTCTTTAACAATTTAAAAAAAGCTCCAATTTCTTTTGCATATATATTTTTTTAATTTTCATATATTAATGCGTAAGCGCAAAAGTATACGTTTAAAAGTAAAATAAGCAAAAGGTTGGTGGATTTATATTTCTTTGGCTCACAAATTTTATTTGAAGTGACTTGTAATTCAAAATTAATAAGGAATATCCTCCTAAAGAAGCAATTTAAACTATTTACCACAGATTAAGCAATTATGTCTCAAAATATCCATTATTCTTAGTTGAGTGGAGGTGTGAAAAAATTCCGACTGACTCTAAACATATGCATGTTGATTGGCATGCTATGTTAACAGAGATATTATGTTTCTGTAGTGGATGGAAATTCATGTGACTTTAACATATATTATTTCTCTTAAGAGCTCACTTATTTTCATGCTGGTATGAATCCGGAGAATAAAAGATATTATATAAGACAGCCATAGAAGGGATGAAAGACAGGTCGTGATTGTAGTGGAGTTCAGCAGCAAGACTTTATTACATTCCTTTCTCAGCCCTTTCCCTCAATTTAGGTCATATAAATTTCCAGCGGGACCGGAAACAGGATCAGAGGTAGTTCTAGACATATTCCAAATGAAACACGTAAATCATCACGAACTTTTAGAACGTGCAATCAGATTCGATGGCGTTAATAACTTGTGAGTTATAGCTCATAATTTGGCAATAAAGCCTGACGCCTGCTGTCGTCATACGTTGTAACGCCATTACAAAGCAAGACGCTGCGCGCAGTAAACAAGCGAAGTAATGTGGAAACACGGGAAATGTAAATGTAGCAGATTCCTGATCTGGCACAGAAAGCACGAATATCGCGGTGTGACTTCACAGACACGCTAAAACTTATTGATACATTGAATAAAAGTCAGTAAACTCTTACTTAAGTGACTTTTCGTTTTAGAGCTATGCTACCCACAGTCACATGCATGTACGCGGACAAGTTTCTAAAATCTAAAGTATTACACTCGCTTGACTTTCTCTAGCTGCTCTACAAAACTGCTACCAAAGATTATTCTTCTTTGTACACAATACTAATCAAGATAAATGTTAGCAGAATGTTATTACTTAGTTCCTTATAAGTAGAAGGGAATAAGGGAATGCACTATGCTAAAGTGATTGTCAAATGTTTTAAAAGCTATCGTTATGCGATTGTCATTGCAAATCACTTCTTTGCTTGGCCAGGAGTAGAACAAAAGAAAAACAAACACTTCCTGTGTGAGAAAAGTTTAAGTACTTCACAATTGAAACCAATAACAAGGAATATCTCGAAAACGGTTACCTTCACAACAAAAACGTAAAGGACAAAAAGTGTGTGTTTTGTCATGAGGTTCATTTTTTGTTTAGTACGGTATTTTCTATCTCTTACGGTTTAGCAGTTAAGCAAAATTCAGAAAATTTCATCCAGAATAAAGAGGTCTTCAGAGGCTATTCCCAAAAAGTTCGAGTTATACATTATATTTCGGACATAAATAGCTTTAATATACGGGATGTTAATCAAAATCGTTAGAGCCATTTTTAAGAAAATCAAAATTTTCGAAATTTTTTCCATGTAAAGGGTAGTTTGTGGTGGGGGGATTTTTTTTTAAATCTTCGTGTCGCATCCTTGGAAGATACTAAACCTATATACCAAGTATGGTACTTAACGGTCTTTTTTGTTTTGGGGCTATGCTGTCCACAGACACACACACACACACACACACACACACACACACACACACACACACACACACACTGATCTTTTTTAAAAATGCTTTTTTCAGACTCAGGGGACCCCAAAACATATATTTCCAGTGAAATATCGGTATCGAATTTTTGGTGCATTACAATACCTTCTCTAGTCCTATGTACATTGTACATATGGGGCTAGAGAAAGTAAAATTGCTGTCTTTCTTTGATTCGGGGTATCTCAAAATCATATATTTGAGATACCCCGAAGCAGTAGTCAAACCCAAGGTATATGATCAAATTGAAATTCTGCTCTCTTTGCATTGCCAGAGTTAACAAAAATGAGGCTCTTCTCCATATATTCTTCATTCCCAAGTATCTGCATAGGATGAAGTGTATGTTTAATAAAGTTTGAAGTATGTAGTGACATCGGAAAACTTGCTTTAAGTGTGGGAGAAATAGCTTTTACATCATTAATCTATATTTAATAGAGAAAATAGAGATATTTCGCATTAATTTGAATAACTTTGCTTTGCGTAAACATGCAACACGAAATGAAATAGTAATCAACAACACGCAGGTTACAGATGGTGGGTTGAAACGTAAGGAGAGCGAAAGGCAGCACATTTGCAGCGAAACGGAAACCTCTTGCTACCTAATAGAGACTCCAGATGAGTGGCAACGGCGCGTTAACAACGTCTTGGCTAACGATTTGGAGAAAGTCTCGCCTTCATCTCCCTCTTTCCTTCGCTTCTTTTGTTTGCTCACTTCGTTTTCTTTTTGTTCTCTTAGCCCTAAGGTTTTGCTTAAAATGTAGGCATGGTAATGATTAAAACATTAGACACATATCTTAATTACCAAAATTAAAGTGCGAACATACTTTTCACTGCGAGTTCGTTAATGCGCTCCAAAACCAGGATTCGCTCGATATCTTTACTGATGTACGAGACATGTTCAACAAGACTATGCGCGACATATCCAGCGAAAATCATGCAAAGTATTAAAATGTGTACTTTGTCATTATAAAATAGTTCAGAGAGCTAAGGTAGAATTATAAGATTATAAAATTAGGTAGATGCAATAATTCGAACAGTTATCACCTCCCTTGATACCCAAGTTCGAATACGGCTGTCCCCAGGTCCGCGCTCGCTTTGGTGCTTCGTGGCGCAGGGGATCGTGGGTTCGAGTCCCGTCTTGAACATGAGTGTTTGTGTGTTTGTAAATGTGTATATGTATGTGTGTATTAAAAGTGAACGGTATTCAAATAGAACAAATAAAGTATATGTTAGGAAAATGAAAAAAGAGGGAAATTTTTTAAAAAATATATAGGGGTTACGTCGTGTTAATTAGGCATATTTTCCCCTATTGTAATGGGGTGACTTGAGTCGACCTTGATTTCTCAGCTAGTAGGGTGTTGGCCTACCCGGGTTCGAACCTGGGTCAGATTAATGGATTTTAGGTATGTTTAAGGGACACAGGGAGTGAAATTTCAACTTTCTATATTTCTTTTAGATTTCCCCGAAACTTTTACTGTGAGCATTGCTGTTATGTTAACATCAGTGCCAAATTGTACATAGTATATAGAGAAGATCCTGTATTGCACTCAAAATACATACTGAGATTTCACCGGAAATGGCATGCTTTGGCTACCCCTGAATCCAATAAAAGCATTTTTAGAGGAAGGTGCGTGTGTGTGTTGGTCTGCGAGTATGTATGTATATGCCCCTCTGGGCAGCATAGCTCAAAAAACTAAAAGTACGTTAAATACCAATAGCCCCTCCCCAAAATACCCTTTACATGGAAAAATTATCGAAATTTTTTATTTGCTGAAAAATGGCTGTAACGATTTTGATTAAAATATCATATTAAAGATATTAGCATGACAAATTAAATGTATATATTTATTATTCTGGGAATAGCCTCTGAAGACGTCTTTATTCTTATGCAAAATTCTACAAAATGCATCAAGAGCGTAAGAGATAGACAAAAACTTACTGCACAAAAAATGTAGATTTCGTTAAAACACAATTAATATTATATACATTTTATTTGTAGAGTAAACCGTTTTCGAAATATGCCTGCCGCATTATTGGTTTCCATTTTAAGCTACTTAAACTATTCTCGAATAGGAAGACATCTCTCCTCTGTTTTCTCGTTTGTTTACTCCTTACAAGCAGGATTGGGATTTCAATTGTTTCATATATCGACCGGCTATAAAAGGCTGAGACTGTCGCTTTAACTTGTGATTTTTCTTATTTCCCCTTCTACTTGCAAGGAAGCTATCAATAAGGCTAATTTTGCCTATGTTTATCTTGCTTAGCATGCTGTTGATAACAGATTACTGTCTCGAATAACATGTTTGTTTACTGAAGACTTAGAGGCAATCATGTGAATGGAACACATTAGATTTTTCTTTTCTACTTACAAGGAACCAAGTAATAAGCACAATTTTTGTTAAATGTTTATTTTGATTATCATGAAGTAGATAGAAGAATAAATTTGTTAACAATAATTTGCAACAGATATATAAAGGAAGTTATGTGAATGGAACACATTATATTTTTTTAACAAATCTCTCTTTTTCAAGGTTTGCCTGCTGCCACATTTCTCCAAAACCCTTTCTGTCAATTTCTATCTTTAAGGTTCCTTTCCTGTATGGCCCTGGCTCTAGATGATGCAAGGCTTCGGCTTTTTCTTTTCCCAAACGGCGACCTTGCAAAATCGGGCAAATATTTGCAAGATATGAATTATTTCATAAATCTTATTATGTAAATATATTGTATAATCACAATGTTATACCTACCTCAAAATTTGATAAAATTTATAGTCAAATTTTAAATTAGAGCATTGAAACACACAAAACACCTTACCTGGTAATATTTCAATAACTTTGATTTCTGAATTTTGATATATATTAAAAGAAATTTTAAAGAATGTTTGTGTTGTATATATATATATATGGACAGATAAGTCCACTTAACACGAAACTTGGTATATAAGCTCAGTATCTTGTAAGGATTTTCAAGAAAATACCCCAACCCATACTGAACTTTTATGGATGATTTTTTTGAAATGTTCAATACTCTCAGAAAATTCTTTAATAATTTTGATTAAAACATACTATGTTAAATATATATGGCAAAAAAATGTTACTATATCTTCAATTTGCTGGAAATAGTCTCTGAATCCCTCTCACTCTGAATGAATTTGTATAACCGTAAGATATACAAAAACAACCGCACACAAAAAATATAGATCGCGCTAAAACACACAATTTATGTTCATATTAGCTTTTTGTACAACAAATCATTTCCAAGGTATTCCTTACTATTGGTTTCAATTTTAAAATACTTTTACTTTTCTCAAATGAAGGTCGTCATGGTTTCACTCTTTTCTTATACTCCTGGCCATACAAAGATAACATAATTTTGACAGCGCATTGTGACAGCTTTTGAAAGAGTTTACAATTGTTTTAGCCTAATGTATTCTCATATTTCCCTTCTGTTTAGAAGCAGCTAAGCATTAAGACCGTTTACGCCAATTCGCACGAGTCAGAAGAATACTTTTTTATAAGTTTGTTAGCAGAGAAAGTAGAGAAAGTCATGTGGGAATGAAATACATCAGTCTCTTTTTTTTTTTTTTTTTTTTTTTAGAGAGAGCGCTCGAATTTATAAAATACCTACCAGTAATCCTCCCGTATGGAGTGATATGAAAGGTGTTTTCATATTGTTGATTCGCTAGAAGTGCTCGGAATATACTCGATTGTTCTGGATATTAAGACAAAGTTAAATGACTGAATAAACCGTCCTCAATGTGTAATTTTCTTTGTGAAGTAAGCCGAGAACACATTTTCAGGAAAATAATTTTAGATAGGTTTTGATTTAAAACAGACTATAAATCTATTAACTACTCTCCGATATTGCTTTTTAGATTTTTACTTTTTCTGTAGGTACCATGAAAGTAGTGTATAGAGCAGGTATTGTAATGCACCCAAAATTCGTTACCGAGATTTCACCGGAAGTATATGTTTTGAGACCCCCTGAATCCAAAAAAATGAAAATTTAGAAAAAATGTTCGTGAGTGTGGGGGGTGTAGCATAGATTAAATGTCCGTTACATACCACTTGGTACTTAATTTTAATATCTTCCAAGGCTGCGACATGATTTTCAAGAAAATCCCCCACCCCAAGTACCTTTTACATTGAAAAATTTCGGAACTTTTGATTTTATCAAAAAGATTTTGGTTAAAATCTCTTATATTTATGATATTTACATGACAAATAAAATACATATGTTCAATTTCCTAGGAATAGCCTCTGAAGACGTCTTTATTCTGGATGATTTTTTTAAGTTCGCATAATTTTAGGGGTGGAGGATTATCTTCAAATTCTTCGTATCGCATCCTTGGAAGATACTAAGCTTAAATGTCAAGTTTGGTATTTAACGGACTTTTCGTTTTTGAGCTATGCTGTCCACAGACATGCACACAGACGTTTTTTCTAGAAAGGCCTTTTTTGGATTCAGGGGTCCCAAAACATGTATTTCTGGTGAAATCTCGGTACCGAATTTTTGGGTGGAATGCAATGCCTTCTCTATACACTATGTACATTGTACGTGTAGAGAAAGTAAAAATATATAGTTAAAAGAAAAGCCTAGTAAATATATGTAGAGTTATTTAACATGTGAAAATACAAAGCATAAATGTCATCTCCATAAATTTGAAACCAAAGTTGGTCACAATGGAGTGGTATAAAAATTGCATCGCACTAGTGATATAATCTAAAACTGAAATCTGTACGAACATATTATGACCATGCTGTTCAAAACTAATTTAAACCAGTGCTTTTAGTATTCAAGCTATGACGGCTAAAGGTATTTATTTTTAGATTTACATTACTTTGAAGCTAGATTTATGATTGGGCTACCCTATGTATATCTCTTTAATGACATACGACCCATTACAAGTCACTTTAGTTTATTGCCAAACGCCATTTAAATTCAATGACAATGTTTAATTCATCTCCTCATTTGCAGTCAATAAAAACTGATTCATTTCGATTTTACTCTCTGTGAATGCTAAATAATCAGTTATTTTTTCGGTCTCTTTACATTTCGTTAAATATAAACTAAGAAGAACTATTAAATATTTTAAATGGTTTATTTATGTAGGCATTTCGAAAGCGTAGATATTACCACCCAGGAAACAATTCCTTGCTGATGTCGATTTTCTGATATTGCACTTTTTTCACATTATTACTTTCTCTACACGTTCTATGTAATTAGGGTATAGAGAACCTATTGCACTCCACCCAATAATGTCATAACGAGATTTCACCTAAACTACATGTTTCAGGGTTCCCAGTATCCAAAAAAAGTATTTTTAGAAGAAGGTCCGTGTGTGTCCGTGTGTCTGAACCCGACAGCTCAAAAACGAAAGGTCGTTAAAAAACGAAACTTGGTATTTAAGTTTAGTATATTCCAGGGATGGGACAAGAAGATTTTGCGAAAAATCCCCCCTAAAGTACCCTTTACATGGAGTTTTTTTTTTAAATTTTGGTTTTCTCAAAAATGTCTAACGATTTTGATTAAAATACCGTATATTAAAGATATTTGCATGGCAAATAAAATGTATTTCTTGAATTTTCTGGGAATAGGTTCTAAATATCTCTTTATTCTGAGTGATTTTTGTTGAATTTTGTGTAACTGATAAACCGCAAGGATAGACATCTTACTACAAAAAAAGTGTAGATTACGTTAAAACACAATTTATGTCATATACATTTTTTTCGTGGTTCTGAGATATTCCTTTTATTTGTTTATGACTTAAAATGCTTTTAATCTTTCTCACACGGAAAGTTGTAAAATCCTAGTGCTGCATAGAACGGATTTCACCCACATGGCAACCACCTTTTAAAGATTTGAGTATGGTTTTAACCAAGTGTATTCGCTATTTTTCTTCCACTTACTAGGAAGCAAATAATTGAGGTAACATCTGCTAATATTTATCTCGATTATCATAAATTAGATAGAAGAAAATGCTTCTTAATTAAATTTGTTACAGCAATGTAGAGAAAGTAATGTGAACGGAACCATCTGATTTTTTTCTTAGCAGTTTTACTTTCTCTACCACTATACTTGTAGGTAGAGAAGGACTCTCAATCTTCACTCAAAGACAATATACCAAGAATGTGACACGTTTCAGAAGAGGAGATTTTCTTGAATATACAACTGTACATGGCAAGCTTTTTTTTCTCAATTTGTTTTATTTTCTCAAAAACGCCGATGATAGCTTATCATTTCAGATATTTATAGAAAAAAAAATTACAACTTGAGTTTTTTGGAGATATTCTTTGAAGTTCTAATTATAAGGGATACTGTATAATAATAACTCAATAACTCCTTAGAAAAAGATAGAGAAACAAATTATTTTTGGTAGATTTGTTTATATTCCAAATTAATTTCCTTTTAATTCGATACACTTTACTCAGCGTTTCTCCAAATGTTTAAGCCTTCCAACAGTAGGATTTCGGAAGGTCCTCAAAATAGTATCATCCATATGAGTTAGTTTCTGTGATTGAGAGTAAATCTGCTGCTCAACTGGTATGTAACCTTTTGGCGCTGGCTTGCAAGTCCTGAGATTTCTCCATACGAAGAGGGTAAATAGCGAAAGAAGAATACGTATTGACTACATATCTGCGTGAAGCAGTAACACAAAAATAAATCAGAAGAAATAAAATAAAAGATCGCACCTACTCCCATTTCATGACATCTTCCTCTCATACCAGCCATCACCCATATGAGCTATTCTTTGTGATCCAGAGTCCATCTGCTCCTCAACTGGCATGTAACCCCTGGCGCTGGCTTGTAAGTCCTGAGAGTTCTCCTCGAAAGGGTGAATAGCGAAACAAGAAGAATACGTATTGACCTCATAATGATATCTGCGTGAAGAAGTAACACAAAAAGGAATAATAAGAAGAAATAAAATAAAAGATCGCGCCTACGCCCACCACAGTAAGAACGGCACCTTAATGGCCCTAATGGAGAACCCTCTTGTGAGTGAGAGGAACCCTGCTGAATGCAAACGAAATAGAACAAAGCTGTGGGGCGTTACCTGCTAATGGAGCCACTGCAGGATTATCTTGTGAAACTTAATCAGCTTTGCGTGAGAAAATTAGATCGCACCTCTGTGGAATTCCAATTGATATTTTCATTTGGACTTACGAAGAAAAATCTTCCAATAGAAATCACAAAGCGGTGATTTCTGTCAGAGCAGCTTTCCCACGAAACTTATTTAAATCCTTCTCTACTACGTAATTCGTTACACAATGTAAATAATGGCTTCACAAATTAACACTTACTATACAAAACACACAACTGTGTTTCTTCGAAAGCAGGCATTTTAAGCGCGCAAAACCCCAACTATCTCACTCTGTATCTCCTTCTAAAATGCAATTTTTATTTTTCAAGACCACATATAAACTCAATATTAAAATTCACCGGACGATTTTGATTGGATTGATGTTGTATGCCATCTTATCGACGGCGGCTCAAGATAAACAAACACAAGGATGCTACAGAGGGCATCCACTTGGAACAATGCATTCGATTCCTCGTTCAATGGAAGTATTGGACAGGATGGAGTCTAAAGTGACCACCGAAGCAGATGCCTTCGAAATGCATTACGTCCCGTCATTATCCTGAAAATGTTGTATATGGTTGTTCAAAATGATGTTTCGTATATAAGGTCTTCAGATTTATTCGGTCTTTGTCGTCAGTCGTTTGTCCCCACATGACGTCAACACTACGTAGCGAGTCTATCACGCATTGCCAGGTGCTGCACAAACTACAGCGGAAGAGGGGCGGGCACATTTACCTCCACTCATTTGTTTGATAGCGGCAGACAAAAACTTCTCTATCAGTGGCGGTGGCTTCAACAACGTTAATATAATAAGTGATGGTAAAAATACTAAAGTGTTTGTGTTGGTGATTTGGTGGCACTGTTTACTTGTAACCAGGTCATGAGTGTTTGTCGACAGGGACAAAATGATCCTTCCCTCCCACAATATTTGCTTTTTATTTAATTCATTTTCAAGTACATCTGTTCACAAATACATGTAAAACCAAATATTTATATTAACTTTCGCAATTTGGGAAATTTTTCATTGAGAAAAGACTTAAATAAACCTCAAAATTGTTCTGAGCATATTTAATTGCAGTTAGAGTTTTGCAAAGCAACTAGTTCCATTGAAGATTGTGGGGAGCGTCTTTTCAGGCAAAATTAATTCTAATTCAAGTACTGTTACTGATTGCTTACCTGATAAAAAGTGCCTCCACAGTTAGTATTTTTCAAAGTTTCGTTTAATATTGCATCGGAAACCCCAAGATAAGTGATGCTTACAACTAAGACGTTTCACATTTAACAAAAAAGAAGCTCTTCCATTCTTTCTGGAATACGATATGTGTCGAAACCAGTTAATCGCTCCTGAATGATTGAATGGGAAATGCTGCTTCCTGCCTGGGCATGCACAAAACGAAGAAGGCGACGCAATTAGTCCATAAGAGCAGAGGTAGGGCACCCTAGCACATTGCCTCTTGCGAGGACTAGCGATCGATGAGTAGAAAGAGTGGATGTAAGAGTTTCGAGGTCACCTTATGAAATCGTACTTTTCCAATATTACATTTGGAACATTCGCTTGGTCTCTAAACTCGCAGTCGCAGACAACTTCCCCATTACAATCAACGCTTCTTCATACTCTTTACAACTGTAAATGAAAACTGGCCTACACAGAACGCACAAAATGTTCTAGTCAAAAACAGTTTGCATCGCCCAGGATATCATTGTGTTTACAAAGTCGGCAATGCATAGTCCAAGACTCAATTCCGCACCTCCCCTTAGAGACAATGGGCTTGTTGAACTAATAATGACGTACATTTAAACCCACTGGCGCTAAAGGCCGAATAAATCTGAACTGTAAGCTCTATCAATAAAAACACGCTTTAGTTTCCTATACAGTGGTTTAAATACACTGCTTTCTATTCAATTATATAGGCAATTTGAACGACTTTCACAAGGAAAGCAACATTTGATGCTATTTGGTGTCTTCTTGAATTTATTTAAATTGAAGTATTCCATATTTTCTGAAAATAGTCACTATTTACATGCTTTAATAAGTGAATTTTTGTGAGTTTTAAGATATCAAATATGTTACTACAGTGCTAAACATCTAATCAATGTATTTGCATTCTATACAGATGAGGTTTCTAAAACGTTAATAGCTTTATACAACATTCATGCTTTAAGATACATTAAAAATCTTATTAAAGGATGTAGTTTTGCAATGTATTGTTTTAAAAGACTTGTATGTTTCGAGTGATAAGCCCGTCTTCAAAAACCTACATAGCCTAACTTTATAGTGTGGGTAGTGTGTTCCTTGTATTTATAAGGTCCCCAGGTCAAATACCGTTAGGTAGAATTGCAGGGATGAAGTAATTTCGGGGATTTCTCTTTAACCTCAGTTAAATACTGTAAAATCGTGAAAATTATTTTAAAGTTTTCTTTCCCAATAGTTTCATAAAATGTAAGAGAAAAATCATTTTCGCTACTAAAGAATTTACACAAATACTCATGGCATATATTAAGCAAGGATGAAAATACAATAGAAATGTTTGTGCTTCGCTAACTCAATATATCTCTAAAACAAGCATTGTTCTATTCAACAAGTGTAGATGACGTGTATTATACGTCCATAAGGTTTCAGGTCCTTTAGAATAACATAGCAAGTTGGTCAGGACCGCACTAGACAGAATGGAAGATGGGGTTCGAGAAGAGATATCAAACAATTGATTGAAAGTGTTATTTAATTAATTTTAATTATGTTTATTGTTATTTATCCAAACATGTTATAAAATACTGACTTCTCTTACGCACAGAGAAAATGTTCGTGTTGTTTAAGTGAGCAGACTAGATTGAAGCTGGAGTAGATCGAAAACTGTAAACCTCTACTCCCGTTATACAGAATCTACATTAATGGCCTTATGCACCATGCTCGAGCAAGATTTGATTGCGGTAATTTCGACATTTGACCAAGCTTAACGCGATTTTTTCGGTGCATCAACACTGAACAAAGTTAAACGAGGTAGTTGATTATGACCAAATTTGACCTTGGGTGCTGGACCAGCCATTTTGCTGATTGCGGTTAAGTTGCCAAAATGGCTGCTGGTTTCGATTTTCATGAACTTATTAATAACGAGATGGTGTACCTGGATTACTTAAATCGGAACTAATGTCAAAACAGGATCACTGTAGAAAGAGCCGAAAGGGACAGAAAACCTGAAAACGATTCCAGGAATCAAAGGCTACAGTGTGATGATTAGTAAATGAAAATGACCGAACGGTTAGAGTTTCCTGTGAATAGCACTCACCGAAAATGTTGACTTTGAGATCATATGCATCAGACTTTTACTTTCTCTATACGAACTATGTACATAGTGTATAGAGAAGGTATTGTATTCCACCCAATAGTTTGATACCGAGATTTCACCGGAAATATATGTTTTGGGTCCCCCTGAATAAAAAAAAGCATTTTTACAAAAAGATCCTATGTGTGTGTGTGTCTGTGGACAGCATAGCTCAAAAACGAAAAGTCCGTTAAAAACCAAATTTGGTACTTAGGTTTGGTATCTTCCAAGGATGCGACACGAAGATTTTCAAGAAAATCCCCCACTCCCAACTACTCTTTACATGGAAATTTTTTCCGTACTTTTGATTTTCTACAAAAAGGCTCTAACGATTTTGACTAAAATATTGTATATTACAGATATTTACCTGACAAATATAATGTATATCTTGAACTTTCTGGGAATTACCTCTGAAGACTACTTTATTCTGGATGAATTTTACGAAATTTTGCATATCTTCTAAACCGTAAGAATGGATAAAAACTTACTGCATAGAAAATGTAGAGCATATTAAAACACACAAGTTATGTTATAAACATTTTTTTCGTAGAGGTGATCGTTTTTAAGATATTCGTTGTTTTTGGTTTCAGCTTTGAAAAACTTATACTTTTCTCATATAGGAATTTGTCAACTCCTATCCATACAAACAAAGGAACTTCATTCAAAATCTTCTCGGGCTTCTAGCCAGGTAAAAACTTGGCTTGACACCAACGTTTCGAAGAAGTACATCTTCCTCGTCTTCAGGGTGAACTGAATGATCAGTTCACCCTGAAGACGAGGAAGATGTACTTCTTCGAAACGTTGGTGTCAAGCCAAGTTTTTACCTGGCTAGAAGCCCGAGAAGATTTTGAATTAACACGTCGCCAGGAAAGCTTTAGTTCTTATTTTAAAGGAACTTCAGTCACATAGCAACCAGCTTTTGATTATCCGTTTAACTTATGGTACTCCCTTATTTTGCTTCTACTTGCAAGGTAGCAAGTAATAAAGCTATTTCTACTAATTTGTTCTTGATTAGCATAAAGTAAATAGAAGTATAAGCTTTTTAACAACAATTTGTTGACGAGATGTAGAGAAAGTCATGCGAATGAACCACATCAGATTTCTTAATATTGCGATTTTGGCATTTCCAGCATCCACTGAACAAGAGGTTTGCGTATTATCAGTAATATGCAAAATAATTGCTTCTTTTTATCCACGGTTTTTATGATTTTCGTTGAAAGAAGAATAAGTTCTGTGATACACCGAATTCATCATTGCATGGACCTTCGGGGGTCACGTGAATAATAGATATTTATTATTGTATTAGCGATCATTAAAAGTCTGCCAGTTTAATGACGTTAAACCGGATAGGTCTTATAGGACAATGAGTGCAGTGGGTGAAATAATGCCCAAATGAGCCCGGGGTGTTTGTCGTATTCAAGATTCGCGAGTTCCAATCTTGTTATGGTGAGTTGCCGGAGTAAGATTTCTTTCCGGGAGTTTGCCTTATATTGAGAAGGAGAATGTCCCATTTGAGCTTCATTTAACAGATTTCATCCATCATCTGATTAAAAAACGTAAAATATCGTACGATGCAGAGGAAATAAATATTAAATAATAATAAAGTTGTACATGTTTTGCCGAACTTGTGTGCTTTATTATGATTTTTAATAACTACGGAAAGAAGAAATGTATGATAGAAACGTACTTCACTTAAACGTAACATTCTGTCAAGTTCGTGTGGTTCCGTCAAGTAAAATATATGATATTTGTTAGCTATATCGCATTAGATAAAGAATAGAGTACTATGCAACATCGAGTGCTGTACCGATGTTAGTTGTGTAGAATAGAAGGTGGCAGTTTTTTTTCCTCGCTAAAAGGAAAGTCAGCGCAAATTAGCAGTTCTAATGCTGGGTTCAGCGTCAGGTAATTCAATCTGCTCTTCTCGCTGCAATTAGACAAACGCTCAAAGACTAGAAGAGCAGGTGCAGGCTTTTAGGAACGTCAAGTGACTACAGCTCGAACCAAGTACCTTGTTCCCTTGAGAAGTGAACGAATCCTGGACAGAATGACAATTAATTTCCTCGTGTGCTGTCGTCAGCGACTAGTGGTCTTTGGAGATTCTTTGCATTTCAGCTGACTTCGCCTAGGTCGTTCCAGGGTGTGTTCCAATAAAAGCTGTCGTCAAGAGAACCAATAGAACATTGCCAAAATACCCTTGACTGCCTCTGTGGTTGAGAGGTCAGTGGACATCTCACCCGGAGGTTCCGGGTTCGATTCCCGATTGGGGCGAGGAAGTTTTCTTTAACTAGAATTATTCCCTATCCCCCACATAGTCTGGAAGTAAGTATGTATGTGTGTGTGTATGTGTGTATCTGTGTATGTGTGTATGTATGTATGTATCTAAATAACCTATAGACAGCGAGAAGTGTCTAATGCAAAGCTTCCGATATGACCTTAGATGTTAAAGGGGGCTATAAAATGAAAAAAAAAAAAAAATACCTTTGTAATTATTTGTGTTCCAAGTTATTTGTGTATTTAAATCTAGTGTTCTTGTTCAGCTTTTGCGTAGCCTCAGAATTTAAGAATGCATTTTGTAGTTTATTCTCAGAGTTATAAATAAAAAGTCTCGTGCTCAAAATTCCTTTTGTATATTAGTTTTCATTAATTCTTCTTAACTATTGTTTATCCATCCATACTCCTACCTATCTATATTGCCTACATATTTTACATGTGTTCATTTTTGGAAGATTGGATATTTTGTATAATATAAACTTAATATTTATAAATTGCAGTTAAATATTAGTACATTTGTGCAGTCATATAAATACGTATTTATTAGTAATTTTATGTCTAGTATAGAGAACTTCAATTTATTAGCGCTCTGTAATCCGATCTTCGGTTTTTCCAATTTCGGAGGTTTATTATTATTTCTGCACTTATCTACTCTTTTGGAAATGTGTTTGTCCAAGACAAGACAGTTTTTTTTCCTTTTAGGTTTTTTAATTTCAGCTTAATTTAAATTGTTAATAGTGTTATGATAAGCGAAATTTCTTTGCTAACGATCAAGGGTGTTACATCTCTACACCTTTTCCAGGAGTGCCTTGTCCTCGAGCGATCGATCTTTGTTTTTCTCGCTTTTTTTTTTTTCCTACCTTTCCCTTTTTTTCTATTTTCTCAACATTTCCTTTATTTATTTTCTATTTTTGTTTTTTTTTTTGTTTTATACACCCACATATTCACATTTACAAACCCACTAACACCCAAGTTCAAGGCCGGAGTCTAACCCACGATCCCCTATGACTCCTTAACATCCAAGCTTATATTGGAAGCATTGCATTTTATTTCTTACGATTGTAAATTTTGAAACTCTGAAACGCATAACTAACTCTCTCTCTCTCTCTCTCTCTCTCTCTCTCTCTCTCTCTCTCTCTACCACACATATTCACACACAAGTACACTCTTTTATAATTCTAGTCTTTAGGAATGATAGGGAAAATCCATAATTGAATAAAAATGTTTCCCTCCTGCCGGGTATGCAACAAGCCCCAATAGAAAAACTCATAAGTCAAAGTACTTGCAGGGGAAGAAATGAATTACACATTCCTTTTCTCTTACCGTAAGAAACATAAATAAATTGTTTCCTTTTAATGACACCAATATTACTGAGAAAATATCTGATGATTATTTAACCGGAACTACAATTTAATCAAAATTAAATGTTCAAAACTGATATACTTTGTCTAAACAACTTTCTATTGTTGTAGTTAAATCTGCTTACGACACGTTTTTATTTTTCCTTTCCCTACATAGTAAATGATACGTAGATATCACTCCACCTAAAAATTCGGTACCGAGATAACCGGAAATACATGTTTTAGGATCCCCTGCATGTTTACAAAAAAGGTCCATGTGTCTGTGAAAGAGATAACTTAAAAACGAAAAGTCGGTAATTTACCAAACCTAGTATTTAAGTTTAGTACTTTCCAAGGAAGATTTCGAGGAAAGTCCCCCATTCCAGTTTACCTTTACATGGAAAACATTTCAAAAATCTTGATTTCCTCAAAAATGGTTCTAAATGATTTTGATTTAAATACCGTATATTAAAGATATTTACATGACAAATAAAATACACATCATACATTTTCTGGAAATCGACTAAGAAGACCTCTCTGGATGAATTCTGCTGAATCTTGCATAACCGGTAAACCGTAAGGGATACACAAAACCTTGCTCCACAAAAAATGTAGATCTCGTTAAAACACGCACTTAATGTTATATACATGTTGGAGATATTCCTTGTTATTGGTTTAAGTTTTAAAATAATTAAACTTTTCACATGTGGGTATTCGTAAACTCCTGGCAATGCAAAGAAAGGGGTTTCAGCCACATGGTAACCAGGTTTATCGCTTTAGCCTAGTGTATTCCCTTATTTACCTTTTGCCTACAAGAGAGCAAGTAATGAGACAATGTCTGCTAATGTTTATCTGGATTAACAAAGTAGATAGAAGAAAAAACTTTTTAGCAATAATTAGTTACCGAGATGTAGAGAAATTTGTATGAATTGAACACGTCAGATTTTTATGTCAACCGATGTGTCACTCTTGAGGTGAACCAAAGTTTAAAAGGTTCCTGAAGGTGACTGAGGCTTTGCCAGAAAATGAAGCTACTTCAATTCATGAGGTGCAAAAACCTGAGCCTTGTTCGGCAGTGATCTTGCATTTATACTAGCTCATTATGGTATAACTGAGCATCAAGGAAATAGAATAAACGTCTTCAAAAATAAATGATGCAACCGAATAAAGTGCTTAAGAGAAGTTATACCTCGCCGGAAATTAAGGATGTATAATAACGACTAATATATAAAGGAAATAGTTGTCGATATGTCCATACCAATCTCCAAAAATGACTGCACTCGCACTTTCTCTGGCTTGCCTATGATAGATATAACGGACATTATATCGACAAAGTAATATTTGGTAGTAAGATTTCACTAGTAATTAAATGCTTTAATGTTTGGCGAACCTCAGAAAAGCAAAGTGTACGTGCGTGAATGTGTGTGTGTGTGTGTGTGCGTGTGTGCGCGTTCGAGCATAATTAAAAATGAGATATTTCCTCGCACGCTCTTTCCGGAAGAAAAAAAACCACAACGATTTCCTGGAATTTTTTCACACTAAAAATATTAACGTGGAGACTTTTCCACCATTACATTCCCCTGTACTAATTAGGTGAAACAATTCAATACCGAAATGCATCAGAAATAGACGTTTTGAGCCTAACTGAATAAAATAAAAGCTACAGAAAAACTGCATTTGTATGCGAGTGTGTTTTTTATAGTGTTTAACGTCCGCATTTACTACTTTGGCACCGCGGGCAATGACATTGAAGATAGATGTAATGAAGATGGAACATCGGTGAAATGTGATGGCGAGGGAAACCGGAGAGCCCGAGAAAACCCGCCCCTGCGCCGCTTTATCCACCACAAATCTCACATGTGGTCGCTTGGGATCGAACCTGGGCCACCTTAGTGAGAGGCGAGTGGTCTAACCACTCGGCCACGGCGCGGCCGTGTGTGTGTGTGTGTGTGTGTTTGTGAACTTCATAGCTTAAACATTAAAGTTCTATTAAATACACATACTAAACTTGGTATATAAGTCCAGCATCTTGCGACGAAGATTTTAAAGAAAATCCCTGGAATCCAAAGTTTTGTAACCATTGTTTTGAATGTCCCTAAGAACTTATATTAGATGACATATTTAAAATATTTTATGGTAAATAAATTTATATATTTAATTTTCTGAGAATATGCTATGAAGATCTCTCTACTTTAAACGATTTATGTGTGGTGTGATTGGAAAAACGTAAACGGTAGACTCTTACTACAAAATGCAGACCAGTCACAATCCACTACTTAAGTCACATATTCATGGAACTACTATTTCTTATACGCTGTTGGTGTTTTGAATAAGGAACGACTTATTCTTTTATTCGAAATATGCCTATTTTTCTGAGATTATGCGGAGAAGAACGGAATTTCAAAAGCTTCACATAGCGATCCACTTTTTTAATACTATGATATTGAGTTAGTCGTCCTATTTTCCTTACAGTTGTAAATACTTATTAAAAGTTGTAGATGTAATTATAATTATTTCATTTAACAGGAAGTAAATAAAGGAATAATCTTTTCTATAAATAGTTTGTAGAAATGCGAGAGAAAAATCTGTAAATGTTAAGAAATTGCTTAAAAAAATGTATTAAAATATCACACCTTTGATCTGCTGTAATGACAATGCGTAGAACTTGAATTTTCTAAAAATTTGTCCAGCAAGCCCTCCTCATTCTCTGATATTTCTAATTGGGGTATTTACTATTAATATACAGAGAAAAACTTACTTATTATTAAATATGTATTTGTAGTATTTGCCTTCGGAAGCATTTGTTGCTGCATCTCCAAGTCAAGCTTACTTTGCTCAAAGTATAAAGTTGTTTCTTTTCCGTGGAATTCTTTAAACGCATTGTCAATTTAAGAGGCAATAATGAAAAACAATGAACTGCTATAGCACAAACTAAAAATGAAAAAGTGTAAGTAAAGCCTGAAAAAGCACAAAATGGTAATAGTTTCTCCGAATATTATTTCTGAATTCTGCTCTCTCTTGTACACTTACTACTGTCAACTTAATATAGAATGGCTATATGAACTTAAGTATTTCGACTCAAAAATTGGATATTCAGATTTCAACGAAAATGCTAGTTTTGAGGTTCACAGCGCTCAAAACATAAAAACCTTTAGAAGTAAATCCGTACATGTGTGTATGTATGTGTGAACGCGTGTGTGTGTATTCAAAAGCTAAACACCTAATACTTAAATACCAAACATGACAATTAAGTTTAGTCGAAAAATAGCTACTCCATTACTGAAGCATATCATCATCATCATTAGATGTCGCACGAAGATTTTCAATAAAATTCCCATACTTTTCACTTATATCATGATAATTATTTTTGGTTTTCACAAACAAAGCTAATGATTTTGATTAACGTACTATACTATAAAGACATTCACATGACCAATAAAACACACCCTGAGTTTGCTGTGAATAGCCTGACAAGTTCTATATTATTTGTGAAAATCCTAAAATAAGACGCAGCCAAAACTTGCTCTACGATAAGTTGATTACGTTAAAATACGTGACAAATTTGTTACAGCTCTATCCATTTCCAGGACATTCATTGCTATTGGTCTGAGTACTCCAATATTTTATACATTTACATTCTTCTATTTGTTGTGATCCTGCAAGAATTTGGAATTCAAAGCCAGCAAATGGTGACTAGAGTTTAAAGAGCTGACTATTCCTTTAGTCTCTACACCTATAACAAATGTGTAATGAAACTTTTTTTTGTTTATTTGCATCTATATGTACAAGAAGTAGACAGAAAAGAGCGTTAAAATCATTTTAGAAGAGAGATCAACTTGATGTTAATAAGCAGAGATAATCATGCAAAGATAACACGGGCTTTTCTAATTACTCTCTTTAGTACGTATGTAAAGGTACATAGCAGATAACGAAGTTATTGTATTCCATCCACAAACTGATACCGAAATTTCAACGACAGTAAGTGTTTTGAGATTCTCCGAATACAAGAAAATTTCAAGAAAATCCTCCCACTCCTAACTACTTTTTTCGGGAAACCTTTTTTAAAAATGATTTTCTCAAAAATGGACTCAAAATTTTATACTAATATTCCATTATGTTTAGGCAATTTTCAGGACAAAAGAAGTGTATATCTTAAATTTTCTGGGAATAACCTCTGGAAACCTCTCCACTCAGGGTGACTTTTGCATAACCCGTAAACCACAAGAGATAAGCAGAAACGTGCTACTCAAAAATGTAGATCTCATTAAAACACAATTTATGACATTTACATTTTTGTAGAGTTGACCGTTTCCTAGAAATCCCTAGTTATTTTGAACTATTTGTACTTTTTTCAAGTGGAAGGTTAACTTTCGTTAAGTCTTGCATTTTACTCCCGGGAACGCAAAAGATAACCGAATATTTATTGTTTCGTATAGGATAGCTTTTAAAACAAAATCGAATATAGCTTTAGTATAGTATTCTCTTTCTACTTACAAAGAAGCAAGTAATAAGACCATTTCTGCTTATGTTTATCACGATTAGCATGCCGAAGATAAAAGACTAATTGTTTGTGGAACAGCTAGAGAAAGTCATATGAATTTATTGTATCACATAGGATAGCTTTTAATACAAAATCGACTATCGCTTTAGCATAGTATTCCCTTTCTACTTACAAAGAAAATGGAAATGGAAATGGCGTGTTTATTATGGACGCTCTTTAGCTACTGTGGTTCTCAGCGTCCCATTCTAATATGGGCGTGAAAGACCGCTTAATTTTGCTGAGCCTCTCTGTCAGGCTTGAGGTTCTTTTACGTGCCGTAAATCTACGACACAGGACCAACGGTTTTACTTTCCTTCCGAAGGAAGCCATGTTAAGGATTTTTCACCAGAAAAAATCATCGTCCTCCGACGGGTTTAAACCCGCGACCTTGGGTATATGAAGTTAGCATGGTAAGCATTACACCACGGAGGGCGACTACTTACAAAGGAGCAAGTAATAAGACCATTTCTGCTTATGTTTATCTCGATTAGCATATGAATTGAGCACATTAGATTTATTTTTTAATATAAATGCAGTTCAGTAGTTTTTTTTCTTTCCCCCCCCCTTTTCTGTCTTCCTAATACTTCCTTTATTTTTCTATTTTATTACCGTTTGGCCTTTGCTACTATAACACATATATACACATTTACAAACATCCATGGCAGGACCCGAACCCAGGACCCCCGGTCCCACGAAAGACTAAAGCGAAACACTTTAGCACATTATTTTTTTTTTTTTTGTACAGAAATCCTCAGTAGGTAACATATATTTCCTGCGAAAGCTTTATATGCAAATTCGAATAGAACAAAATACTTCTTTTATCTACCTCAAGAATTTGGTAAAGAAAGGAAAAGTGTTTGCCTATTAGTTATTCAAGTTTTCTTGCAATCTGTTATTATTAATAATTGCATAATTACAGTTGAAGGAAGATTAAGTTAAAACAATTGAAGAGAGAGAAGACAACGTGTTTAACTCCGGTATACATTTTGCTGGGTTTGTTGCTCTGTTTTCTTATGGATTTTCTTTTATATGCTTTTAGCGCTCCAAGTATCATTACTAAAGGAAACGTTAATTGCTGGCTGAAATGCAAACTTTATTTCTCGCCGTATATGTTGAAAAGGGGGAAATGCACACTTCTGGCTTCTTTCTATTGTTATTAGAATATCGTGCACAAAGAGAGCGGACGACTATAAAAAAGCTTTTAAGAAATGTGAGACCAAACAGAAAGCACCCACTTTTGATGGATAAGCACGAGAGATACGTATGTAAATAGATTAGAGAATGCTGTGTACTCAACAAGACCTGAATGGCTCTCCACGGATTACGCCACAATTTAACAAGTAGTTGGTTTTTCAAACCAACCGTTCTTTCTTTAGTGCTGGACTACGGAGGTTAACACCATCAACCTGAAAATGTTTTACCACTTCGATTTCTCTCCTATCATAAACATTACATAAAGGTAAATATAAAAATAAATACCAAATTCCTGTTTGATAATAAAAAATCTGATGACCTGATCACGTGTGCTTCTCTAGTTGCTCTGCAAACTTCTTACAAAAGATTATTCTTCTTTTTACTCAATGCTAATCGGGATTATCAGAATGTTATTCCTTATAAGTAGAAGGGAACTAAGGGAATGCACTAGACCAAAGTGATAGTCAAATGTTTTAAAAGCTGTCGTTATGCGCTTGTCATTGCAAATCGCTTCTCTGCTAGGCCAGGAGTAGAAGAAAACAAAAACAGACACTTCCTGTCTGAGCAAAGTATAAGAACTTTACAATTGAAACCAATAGCATGGAATATTTTAGAAATGGTTACCTCAACAACAAAAATGCAAAGAATATAAATTGTGTGTTTTGACGAGATCTACAATTTGTTAGGTAAATTTTTGCCTATCTCCTACAGTTTACCAGTTATTCATCCAGAACTAACATGTCGTCAGAGGCTATTCCCAGAAAATTGACCATATACACTTTGTCATTTAAACACCTGAAATATGATTTAATCAAAATCGTTAGAACCATTTTGAAGAAGATCAAAGTTTTGAAAATGTTTCCATGTAAAGGGTAGTTGAGGGTAGAAGGGTTTTCTTGAAAATCTTCGTGTCGCATCCTTGGACGATACCAAACTTAAATTCCAAGTTTGGTATTTAACGGTCTTTTCGTTTTTGAGCTATGCTGCCCCCCCCACACACACAGATGGACATGTTTCTAAAATGACCTTTTTGAATTCAGGCGGCCTCAAAACACGTATTTCCGGTGAAATTTCGATATCAAATTTTTGGGTGCAATACAATACCTGCTCTATACACTATGTACACAGTACGTTTAAAGAAAAAGAAAGTAAAAATCTGATGTATTCAATTCACATCACTTTCTCTAACTGTTCCAAATATGAACTATTCTTACAAAAGATTATTCTTGTACCTATATCATGCCGATTGAAATAAACATTACAGAATTGGTCTTGCTACTTGCTCTGTAGTAAGTAGAAGGGAAATAAGGGAATGCACTAGGCTAAAGTGGTAGTCGAATGTGTTAAAAGCTGGTTGATATGTGAAGTAATTCAGGTTGGGTTCGCTTTGCATTGTGCCGTTTAAGAAAGGTTAAGTAGTTAAAAACTGAAACCAATAACAACGAATATCTCGAAAATTGTCAAAAAGAGTAGTTTGTGGTGGAGGAATTTTTTAAGCCTTCATATCACATCCTTAAAAGCTACCAAACATAAATATCAATTTGGCTTTTTAGCGGTATTTTCGTTTTTGAGCTACGCTGTCTACACACACATAAATGGACCTTTTTTCTAAAATTTTTTTTTCGAGCTCAAGGGATCTGAAAACACATATTTCCGGTGACATCTCAACATCGAATTTTTGGGTGGAATACAATACCTTTTCTATATACATACATGCTAGAGAAAGTAAAAAATATCAAGCAATGAATAATTTCTAATAAAATATAAATAATATAATTAATGCCAATCTAACTTCATAAGAAATTATCCCACTGCATTTTGTTTATTCTTTCTTTCTGAAGAAAAATTGTTAAATTCGTCCCAAAATATGGATAGGGATTGGCTGCCAAGTAACCACCTATAATAAATACCCTTAGAAGCTTTTTATTTAGAAAATGTTGTCCAAATGGACAATTCTTTACTTCAATATTTTCTGCATAACGGCCTATATTTTCTGAAGTAGGAATTATACTAAGTGGCTGCTACAGTGATCAAGGGATATTATCGCATTTTTGTAGGATAATAATGCCAAATTATTAAAATCTTTTATTACCATAGATTTAAATTATTATAATTAATATATTACTAATAGGCAAATTCTGAGGTAAAATTGCAAAATATGAAGCATTTTCCCAAAATATGAAGATATAAAGAAAAACATTTTATGATATATATATATATATATATATATATATATATATATATATATAAAACTAATGTGAAAAAAGTTATACTATAAATATTTGGAGCGGTTCACTTCCTTAATTAAAATGATACTAAAATATATTAACACATGTTACATAGAATTTACAGATTTTAACCACCGTGAAACACACACATTGCAAAACTTAAAAATAAGATTCTTAAAATGAGAGCAATCATGATTTAAATATATATATTCTGCCTCTCTCTGTAATTACCTAACATTAAAATAATTATTGGGTATTATTTGGATATTATATAACATTTTCTTCAAAAACATATTGGATGCATAAATTAACGTATTACATGAACAACAGCGTATGTTAGTTACACCGATTTACTTCAATTATAATCTTCCATAACTATCACCAAATGTTACAGCTATTATGCGATGTATGCTATTGATTTATAAGGTAAACTTATTTATTTTTATTTATATGTGCAATTATAATAGATAGATAAATGTGCAAACAGGAGCATAAATTTATCTATCTGGTCCCAGGCGCCACGCCAGTCACTTCATACATGACTCCTGATGGCAGAAGCAAGAGAAAATACACGCCGTTAAGCTTAGTTCACAACAACCAACAATGGAAGTGTTCACAAGTGACGGGAAGCCTTCCCGGGCTCCGAAAACGGGAAGCAAGTCTTGTCCAAGTTTTAAGTTTCTCGTTCTAGTTACCGGGCACGGCATATTAGATGTATATTGTGCATTATTAGACTCTGCGTTGTAAAGATTATTCTAAGCGACCGTGACATGAAACAGCCACTAGACCTCACTTTAGTCGCAATTCTTTCAACTATAACGTTGGCTAACCTGCAATATGTTTGCTGAATTGGAGACAGATAAAAAATATAGTCACTTAAAATACTAGCCGTCCAACCTCATGTTACCGTTGGCAAACGTTCGCACTATATACTACATCATACAATGGACAGGCGCTGTGGAAAATTAGTGTGCATTATACAAGTTTTCGAGTACAGTGGTGTGTTAAACAAACGTGCTCAGTCTCGTGTGCGAATGTATGGTGTATATACTATTTATTTTTTACCACGTGACGCTTATTGGTTTTCTTTTAATACACTGAAAAAGAAATAAGTGCCTAACATGGAAACTTCACCCAAGAAGAAACCAATCAAAAGAGACTAATACGAAAGCAGAATTTTTAATTTACAATTTATTGAATTTTGTACGGAGGAAAAGAAAAACGGTACCTATTATTTTTCCTTTACAAAAAGCTGTAGAAAGAGCAACAAGGGTCGTCGGAGTAAGTGAGAAAACCATAAGCACAATTAGCAAAGAGTGCAAAAGAGCAGAAAGGCTGGGCATCCAAGTATCAACTCCATGTAAAAATGCAAAACGGAAAAGGTCTTTGGAGCTGAAAGACACTGTTATTCGTTGACCTTTCCTAGAATATTACTAAATTCATTGATAAAGCACGACCTTGAGTTAGCTTCTCTTTGCGATAAAGAACAAAATCGGTTACAGTAGAAGTAAAACTACAATTTAGCGCATAGTAAAGGATATGGGTCTCAAATTTAAGAAATGTAAGAATGTCCTGAATGTTTGCAAAAGAACGACAGGAAATTGTCGCTCGTAAGGTCTTACCTAAAGACAATACGTAGAAATGAATTAGGACACAAAATGCATTAGTGTACACTGTCAAGACATGGGTTCATACTCAGTGTCTAAATACTGGCAACATGAAGTTCCAGGAGGGATATTGAATGACTCTGCCGGACAGAGAGCAATCATAGTCCACGCTGATAGCAAAATTGATTTTGCTCCAGGAGCTGAATTGATTCAAGATTTCAGGTCTAAAAATTATTGCTTATCGCCTAGTTTTAATGATATATGTGTAATGACATAACGTGCATGCCCACTGTTAATAGCATTACTGACGGATTGTACCATGCGCTCGACTCCCCGCAATTCACCGTGACTGCTCAGTGAACCACATTTGTTAGGCAACAGTAACACAAGCGATAGCCTGAGCTGGAACAGGCTATAAGTGAAGTAGCAATGAGAAAAATTGACCAGGAAAAGAAAAATGCAATACCACTCTCGTTATTGGGATATTGTGAATCAAACTCTGTCCTGTATAGTTTCCCGCTCTGGTTTTCGTTGTGGCTACCATTCTCGTGTTATTGTGAACCAACCTTAACAACCGTATACGCCAGGCAATTTACAGGAATACTTCAGCATCCCAGAGGTTAAATAATACATTTAACAACCTGAGAATTATCATTCATAAACAATATATAAAGTAAGCTAACCAGAATAATTTAATTGTTAACTTTAAACTACTGGCATGTATCGAAAATAGAATGTTGCAGTATGCTCGATTTTAGGGGAGAAATAATTTCTTTTTATCTCGAAGTAAAAATGTTGAGACTGATTTGATGTGATAATTGCCGCGCAAATACACAAATCCAGCCTTTATATTAAATTTACACATTTTTACCCCCTCACTCATACATCCAGACTCTACGAAGGATAAGGAATAATCTTGGTTAAAGAAAAATTATGATCTTCAGCCGGGAATCAAACCCGGAACCTCTGAATTTGGAAATTAATTAGAAAACCACCAGGTTACAGATGCAGTGAATCCAGCTATTCAATCTATGGCAACATTCAATTGTGTTTCGATAAAAGAAACGTAATTATTGTTGTAACATAATTGAACATAATTTGGTAGACTCCCTAATAAACCTGCTTTTGGTACTTATGATTACTGAAATAATACAAGCAATCACTTGAGTAAAGGTCACTGACGATGGTAAACCTCCATCGAATTCTTATTATGAATACACAACAAAACTAATATTTATATAATTAATAATAAAAAGAAAACAGCTTCGTGAGGTCTCTAGGGGGGAAGTTTACTTACACACACTAACCTAAACCAATCACAGGTACACACTCGCTTTACTCGCATGCTTTCATAAAAGCAGTGGACATTATTAGTTCCTAATAACAGAAAAATCAGATTATTTTCATTAACTAACCTAGTTCTAACACGACGGTTCGCTCTAGTTCACAATATTTTAATGGCGAGTGGTAATTGTATTCAAATATTGGTTAGCCTGAATTTTGCGATATGTACTCCAACTATGAATGCTATGGATGATTTGAACGCCACCTGATAGCTATGAAACAACGGAAACTGTAAGAAATTAGACCAAACGATATATTTCAGTATAAATCGCGGACTTTATTGAGATATAAAGATCAAAGATAGACTTGAGGAATTCTTAAATCTTTGTAATAGGATATTACGGCGAGTAAAAGTGAAGAAGTAAAATCACCTCAGAATACACTTGAAACACACAGAGTTTACATTAGAAAATATGTAATATCTAATATATGTATAATATAGGAATAGAACTTGCAACATATATAAATTGTGAAATTCAAACGAGAGAGTAATGTTTCATTACTTTTATTAATGTTAGATAATTGCAGGTAAAAACTTATACTGATACTCACTTGAAAATAGTGCTAATTTACGAGAATTATTGTAAACTAGCATTACTTTAATTCAGTCACATATTAAACCATACCTCCTCTAACATTTTGCACTAAACTAACGCACAATATCCACATAAACTCCATGGCACGACAGCTCACAAGGAACCTTGGCGTCATGGATGGGGTGCAGTATTGAAGGGTGAGACGTGGTCAGCGCCTCGAATCCCTCCTGGCCGGTTAATGCGATCCTCATGATCTGGATCCGCTACTTCTCCATTAGTAGTTCCCCAGGGACCTCACGAGGTTGAGTGCACCCCAGTCCAGGTCTCCTAGCGGGGGGAAAATCCCCACGCCGGTACTGGGAATCGAACCCAGGTCTCCTGCTTGGTAGGCAGCTGCGCTACCACCGCTAAGGAGACGACCCACAATATCCACATACAAAAGTAAAACAACGCAGGCTGCATAAGTTCATTATGCTACTACGGCTGGTTTGCCACAAACTGCTTATTTTTACAAACCAAGACCTCTTTTCTGTCAGCTACGATTGACACATGCTTTTGAAAACCCCAAAAGTTTATCCGTTAATAACACTGCCTATGAGCTATTTTATTACTTGTTGAGTACTGTAGAGTTAATGGTAATTCTGCGCGCGACGACTATTAATTCTGAACAGGCGCTAAATGAATCCAATAATTTCAGAAGAGAGTAGAACAAGGGCGCAATCTATATAAGAGGACATTAAAGATAAATGTACATAAATACGACTTATATAATAGGTACACATACAAAGATTATCGGCGAAAAGCCAGAAAATAAATTCAATAATGCTGAGAAAAAAAGTCATGTTTCATCTATGGATCAAACGACATATAGGTAATGTTTAAAGCAAAACTTAGGCACACTTCACATTAAATATCCAGAAAATGAGTGGGGAAGCATTAAGATACATAAAATTTAGTAAGAAACATAGCAAATTATTCGCTTCAGAGGGTAGATTAGGGTGGGGAAATATTCTTGAAAATCCTCGTGAAAATCACATTTTTGAAAGATAATGATAATTTCAGTAGGATTAGAGTTATTCGTTTTTGAGGTATTCTGTACAGACACATAGTGGCTGGCGCATAGTTGGTACTTCATTTAGCGATCACCAGAATTAATAGCCTTAGTGCGGAATTACCACATTAATAGAAATGGTCATAATAATGACGTTTATAGAAGGGGTCAATTCCATGTAACAATAACCATCATTTTCATGACTGCAAATGGTTCCATTTTCTTACTAGCTAATAGGGAATAGGAACAATAAAGATACATATTCAGATGGCTGGACCAGTTATAAGATTTTGACTGCCTAATCCTTATTTAGTAATAATTAAGGAAAGTTCTCCAGCAGTGAACAATAATTTCGACATGTTTCCACGAAAAACACACTTTCTAAGTGCAGAAGCGCAAGAAACATACTGAAGTATTCATGCTCAGGAGGCTTCTTGGATAATATAAGGGAAAAAAAACGAATTTAAATATCAAGTTTGGTATGTAACTGACTTTCAGTTTTTGAGTAATGCTGCCCCCCCCCCCCACACACACACACACACACACAGCTCCATGTTCTAAAAATATCATTTTTGGATTCGGAAGTCAACATATGTATTTCCTGTGAAATTTCGGTATCGAAGTTTTTGGTGAAATACAATACTTTGTGTACCTACTATGTACATTGTGTATACGTGCTAGAGTAAGTAATAAACTAACAAACCTCAGTGGTCCTTATTGCTAAGTACCATCTTATACTGCTCGATTATCGGTCCACATTTAACAACGTAGACTCAATATGGTTGGTAATAATAGAAGGAAGTGTGAATAGAACACGTAACCGAATTGAAGCTAGAGAATACAGTTGAAAAGCTTTTTAGTTTATTCCTTTTTACTTTCTCTACTCCTACTATGTACATAAAATATAGAGAAGGTATTGTATTGCACCCAAAAATTGGATACCGAGATTTCACCGGAAATACATATTCGGGGTCCCCCTGAACCCCCCCCCCCCCAAAAAAAAAAGCATTTCTGTTCTGTGGACAGCGTAACCCAAAAACGAAAAGAAGGTTACTGCCAAACTTGGTATTTAGGTTTGGTATCTTCCAAGGATGCGACACAAATATTTTCAAGAAAATCCCCCACCCCAAAGGAAAAATTTTCAATTTTTTTTTTTAAATGGCTAACGATTTTGATTAAAAGAGCACATGTTAAAGCCATTTCCATCACAAATAAAATGTATATCTTGAATTTTCTGCAAATAGCTTATGAAGACTTGCTTATTCTGGATGAATTTTGCATAACTAGTAAACCATAAGAGATATACATAAAGTTGCTACACAGAAAATACAGATCTCTTTAAAATACACAATTTATGACATACATATTTTTCATGGACTTTACCGTTTTCGAGGTATTTCTTGTTATTGGTTTCAGTTGTGAATTACTTATGTTTTACTCAGACCGAAGTGTCAGTTTTCCTATTGTTCTACTCCTGGCTAATTAATGAAAAGTTTTGCAATGATAATCGTATAACGATAGCGTTTTAAACATTTGACTATCACTTTAGCCTTGTGTATTCCATTAGTTCTCTTCTACTTATAAGGAACTAACTAATAAGAACAGTCTTTATGTTTATCTCAATTACCATGGTGTTGAAAGAAAAACAATATGTTGTAAAAGTTTGTACAGCAGATAGAGAAAGTGATATTAGTGTAACACATCAGATTTTGTATTATTTCTTTGTTTCCTTCTTTATTTTGGTCCTACATTAGAGCAGGTTTGATAATCCGTTTTACAAAAGATTTTCGAAGTGTGCCGTGCTGGTATTTAAAGTGCATAGATTGAGCTACAGATGATCCTTAGTTTTGAACTGTCCATGAACAGAATTTCACGTGACTTGATGCAACAAGGACGGATGGAATATAAAGATCAATACTCGATCAAGTGGAAGAGCAGCCTCTATCTGGCTATTTCACGCTGGAGTGCGGCGAATGAAAATTACAATTTTAAATGGGGAGCTTGACCTGCGCCCAAACAAGAAAGATAGCAGAGGCATAGAGAGGATAAAGACAAAATACCCAAGGTGTTCAAAGGTTTCCTGGGTGTTATTGGAAATCCAAGTTATGCTCTGTTTTAGCAGTACATTACATTTCCCTGGATTATATTCTATCCTTCATTATCTTTTCAGCATCACGAAAATATAGGGGAGTATCCGGTTGGCTGGCTATATTTCAAACCGGGGTTCTGGCGGTGCGATGCGACAGAGAAAATAATGCGAGATTACGGGAAATGGAAGATGTTGTAAAGCATAAAACATGTTAAACAAAAGAAAGGAAAACTAAGTCCTGACCAGCTCATAGAAAGTGTTTTCCATACAATTTCCGTATTTTTAGTCGTAATCGTACTGTGCTTAGCTCTGACGAGTGCAGACATGTATCATTATGAAAACACGGGTTATTGTAAACAAAATGGAAGATCAGATGGTGAATTACAATGATTAGAACGTAATGATATTCCAATCCGAGTCTTTTTGGTTAGTAAGATTTTGGCTATCTCTTAAATTTACCAGTTGTATATAAGTCAGTGAGAATGAAGAGGACTTCAGGGAATATGCATAAATGTTTTATTTGTCGTGAGTGTACCTTAAGTATATAGTATTTTAATCAACAAACACCGTTAGAGAAAATCTAGCTTTTCGGAAAGTGTCCACATAAAGAGTAGATAGCGATAAAAAGATTTTATAGAAAAATTTCGATTCGTATCCTTGGAAGTAAGTTTGGTAATTAATAGAATTTTAGTCTAAGCTATACTGTTCAAAAACACATAGCCGCCTTATAAAAACGTTTGCCTTTATTCGGGAATCTCAAATTGTGGACATTGGCTGAAATATCGCTATCGAATTTTCTGGGGCAATACAATAAAATAATCATTTATTCTGGTTGAGTTTTTCATAACACCAACAAAATAATTCTGCATGTTGTGTATATTAGTATCCAGAAATTTGTAAAAATTATCACATATACATATACCTAGTGAAAAATTGTCTTGTATGGAATGTTGAGCATATCGAAAAAGGAGTTTTGAGAAAACTATATAATATTTGTTATTTTAGCTTACTTAAACTCCTAAAATGTCCTAATATAACAGCTCCTCCTACCTAGTTTATTCTCTTCTCAACATGTGCATTCTCTGCCTCTTTTTGGTAGACCTTTCATGTTGCACTCCAGAACGACTTTCATGCTATTTTACTTTATTTTTACGTACAACGTACATAGTGTATACAGAAAGTATTGCAATGCACCCAAAAAATTGATAGCGAGGTTTCACCAGAAATACATGTTTTGAGACTTCCTGATTCCAAAAAAAATTAGAAAAATGTCCGTATGTGTGTGTGTGTGTGGAGCAAAGCTGAAATACGAAAAGATCGTTAAATACCAAACTAGGTATTTAAGTTTCGTTTTTTCTAAGGATGCAACACGAAGTTTTTCAAGAAAATGTCCTCTAAGCACCCTTTACATCGACCTTTTTTTTTCGAAAATTTGATTTTATTAAAAAGGTTCCTACGATTTTGATTAAGATATCGTATATTAAATTATTTACCTGACAAATAAAATGTATATCTTGAATTTTTTGGGATTAGCCTCTGAAGACTACTTTATTCTGGATGAATTTTACGGAATTTTGCATAACTGGTGAACCGTAAGAGATAGACAAAGGCTAACCGTACAGAAGATATATAGCGCGTTAAAACACACACTTTATTATATATACATTTTTATCGTGGAGTTCGTCGTTTTTGAGATATTCCTTGTTATTGGTTTCAGCTTTAAAGCACTTTTTCTTTTCTCTGCCCATACAAACAAAGGAACTTCAGTCACATAGCTTTAACCTATTGCACACTCCCTTATTTCGGTTCTACTTACAAGGAAGCAAGTAAAACGACTATTTCTGATAATTTTTCTCGATTAGAATGCAATAAAGATTGTTAAAAAGCTATGCTTCTATTTACCTCAGAGATGTAGAGAAATTCATGTAAATGGAACACATCAGATTTTTTGAAAATGGAAGTATGCAACTCACCTTTGCATTTTGTATAGCATCTCAAGTGTATATTGATTAAGACTCATTACAGACCAATCTAATTTGTCTCAAACTACCTTGTACATTGTTCCGAGTAGTTAGCCCAAATAAGGATACGCTAAGTATTTGTTATGCGAATTGGGAATATTTATCAAAATACATATTTTTTCCCCGTGAGGCTATATAACACACTTTAGGAATATATATGAAATATTCCCAAAAATACACAACTGTTCCATAAAATATTACTAAAATACTTAATTCTTCCTTAGAAATCTGCCTAAAATAGGAAAGTGGCGATTATTTTATAAAACATAATAAGAACATTGCGGTTTTGCCTAAAAGTAGTTGAAGCAGACTATAAACAGTAAGTTGAGCTTTTATTACTTAATTTTACAATTCTTCCCTAATTTTGACATTTTTCCCCAAGTCACTGTCTTTAAACAAGCATTTATACCCAAGGAAAACTGTAGATATTTTGGGAACACTTTAAGAGAGATGTTTGCATTTTAGGGGTAGGCGCGCCATTATCTAATACCCACGCAAACAGCCAGTTTTGATCTGTTTCAACTAATTTAACAGTTTAATCACCAACTTTGGAGGTAACATAAAAATATCCATTTGGTACCAAAATTAATTCCAAAATAGACAATTTTTCGCTAAAAACGCCAATCTTTCCATATATAAATATTCCTTAAGATGTTTAGAAAATATAGAAATATTCCTAAATTGCTACCAAATTTATGTTTCTGGACTGGCGCAAGGGGAAATAATTCTCTGAATGAAACAATTCATAATTCTTCCCTAAAAATCCTCAAAATACAACAATCTTCCCAAAAATAACTTAAATCTTTGTTAATATCTTTAGAACATTCAGCAATATTCCTAATTTTCTACCAAATGTACACTAGTACTAATTCTCTCCCATAGGTCATGAATACCTTTACAATTAGAATCATTCACTAATGGCATCCAATTTCTTTCATATTACTATGTTTAAAAGGTATTAAACGAGAGAAGTTATAAAAGTGTGCGATGTTTACCTCCTCAGGTTTTCTTTCTTACTTTTCTTGGAAGATACACTAATTTTTTCACAGTGATGGGTAACTGCGGCCGTATTTCTCTTGCCTACATGAAATCTTACTTGTAAATTATTATGTGGTCTTGCGCACAGATACTTGTAACCTCAGTGCCGGACACCATGGTTGTGATTGATAACACAGGTTAACACATTAACGAAGGAATAATTTCCATTGGTTTTGTGTCTCCATGAGCAGAATCGTGTCTGTGTTAATTTTCCCTAAACATTAATTGGGGAATATTTTTTTTTTAATTTATGCATGATTACAACTAAAACAGCAACTGGATGAAATCAGTTTAATGTATCACTTTAAAACAAAGATATTAAAAAAGCGCAGTACAAATCTTTTAAGTAAGCAAATAGTTTCATAATTTATGTTTTAAATTTGTGGTTTTCAGTTCTTGTGACCGAATGTTTAGTTTAAAGTATTATTAACAAGTTTCAGTCTATAGTTATCCAAATTCTACGTCACTTTTATAATAATAATAATAATAATAACAACAACAATACATATATTTCTGTTATACCATATTTTATTTCTCTTATTTTCAGTCCATATATAATGATTAGTTTTATTATTAATCAATCTAATAAATAACATTTTTGAAAATGCATCTACTAAGTCGAAATTAAAAACTCAAGCATTTGCATGATATAAATATTTTTCAGTTTTCTCCTCCCTTTGATGTGTATTGCCCTATATAAGTGAATGCAATAGATAACTTCTAAGAATGTGCAAGTAACAGATTGTTCTCAACTAATCGGTGCATGCCTAAGCAACATCTTAGGATTTAAGAAATGGGGGAATTGTTCTAATTGTTAGAAAACGAGGTCCAGCCTCCCCATCCTTGCATCCGATGAAAATTGCTTGAGACAACTTGCTTACATTTACTGCACCATCTGTATTATTGATGGTTGGATGGAAAACGAACCTTAAGCCAATCGCCACATTTAAAACTGTATGTGTGCTTTTGGGCAAATAGGAATCCTATGGGAAAGAAAGCGGAAATGTAAATATTTTATTTCCGATTATTTTTAGGTTAAAAAATGTGATGTGTTCCATTCACATGACTTTCTCAACATCACTGCAATAAATTATTGTTAAAAAGCCTATCTTCTATTCACTTCATGCTAATCGAGACAAAGTTATCAAAAGTTGTCTTATTGCTTGCTTCCTTGTAAACAGAAGGGAAATAAGAGAGTACCATAGGCTAAAGTGTTAGTAAAATATTTTAAACGCTGGTTGCTATGTGAATGAAGTTACTTTGTTAGTATGGCCAGGAGTTGACAGATTCTTGCATCGGAAAAGTATAAGTATTTTATAACTGAAACCAATAACAAGGAAAATCTCAAAAACGGTCAACTTCACGAAAAAAAATGTATATAACTTAATTTGTGTGTTTTAAAAAGCTCTACATTTTCGGTTAAGCAAGTATTTGTCTATCCCTTACGGTTTACCAGTTATGCAAAATTCCGCAAAATTCATCCAGAATAAAGATGTCTTCGGAGGATATTCTTAGAAAGTTTAAGATGTACATTTTATTTGCCATGTAAATACCTTTAATATATAATATTTTATCAAAATTATTAAAACCATTTTTGAGAAAATGAAAAATTTTCGAAACTTTTTTCATGTAAAGGGTAGTTGGGGGTGGGGGAGTTTCTGGAAAATATTCCAAATATACCAAGTTTGGTATTTAACGGACTTTTCGTTTTTGAGCAGTGCTGCCCACAGACACATACTCTGACAGACCCGCACACGGACATTTTTTTGGAATCAGGGGGTCTCAAAACACATATTTCTGGTGAAATCTCCGTATCGAATTTTTGGGTACATTACAATATCTTCTCTATACACTATGTGCAGAGTACGTGCAAAGAAAGTAAAAATTCCAGTTCAATTGGCGACATTAGTATGGCAAAACTCCCTTGTCAGTGAGAAATTGGTTGTGCAAGGAGTTCAGGAGCATGCTAGTGGTTTCAAAAGTGCCTCCTAAACCTCTAAAAAAATCTTATTTGAAAAATAATCAAAGTTGTATATCTGTTAGACTAAAATACAAAGCTTACTTTTGCAACAACAAAACTATCTTTACCATTTAGCTGCAAGATTTTGGCCCAAACTGGTGAAAGTCCTCATCACCAACTAGCAGTTCAAGCACCTTTGACATGATAGCTCTACAATCATCAAAAAATGGATTTCTAATGTTAGGTTGGTCACAATATACATAGGTATATTATTTATTACACATTAATTGTACACATTATGACAATATTCAGATACATAAATACATCATACATACATCAGAAATGTCTTGTGTTTTATAAATTTCAATATTATACAATTTTGTGTCCTGAGAAAATAACCAGTAAATTCATTGAGTGGTGCTGTGCCATTAGACAGCTTCTGGAAGTGCTGACATTAAAAAAGACATGGGGAACGACGTGCAGCATCGTTAAAATGTGCTAAATTACTAACTTGGCAATGGGAGACTTTTCTAAAGCAATAATTTAGAGAAGGGTCGCTTTCTTTTTTATGACATTGCCCTTGTAGCTGATGACCAAGAAAGAAAGCCGAGATAATTAATATTGGACTATTTCCAGTGAGAGCTGAGAGTGCTGTCGGCGGGTAAAAAGAAAGAAAAAAAAAAAAAAAACCAACGTCTCAAGAATTTTCACATAAAACAGCAGCTACAGAGCATTTCTTGGAAGATCTAGGGAACCTTCTGTTAATAAAACATGCTTTAAAACCTAATGAAGAGAGGAATTAATGATCTGATTTAAAAAGTATCAGAACTGCTTTAAAATTCATGTAATAATTTATTATTACAAATCTTATATTTATGTATAGCACATACTAATGTATACATCAGTCCAGATAATCACAGAGTAGAAAAACAAGATTTTTGTTCATGTCTCCTCGGATCTTCAATTTTATAATACTAATTATTAAATAGTTTCACAAAAAGGCCTCACAGTACATCATTTTGAAATTGGAATAAACTGATTTAAGCAGCTAATTACACAACTAAAGAACATGTCATGAATGTTTGAGGTTTGCCACCAATTTGTAGGCGAGGTGAATATTTAGATGAGTATGAAAATTATGGCACCTTAGTAGTTTTGAAAATTCAATTACCCGGGGGGCCCGGATTTGATTCCCGGCTCGGGCGAGTAAGTTTTCTTTAACCAGAATTATTCTCTGTCGCCTATAGAGACTGGAAACACGTATGTGAGAATGAACGTGCGTGTGTTTGAGGAAAATAAAACGATTTAGACCAACGTACCCAACCTACAGACGAGTTGCTTGTAATGTAAAGCCCCTAATATGACTTAAATGTGTAAGGGGACTATATAAATGAAAAAATGTGAATTATTTTGAATAACAATGAAGTACGCCATTAGCTCTCTTTAGAAGACTTCGACAATGAGATAACGAATCTAAATATTAAAAATTCCGCCTCTGTGGACTGCAGGTAACGTGTCTGCCACACATTTAAGACGCCCCGAGATCGAACCTTGGTTAAGGCGAGTAACCTGGGTAAGTTTTTTTTCAAGAATTTCCCTTATCCTGAAAAGTTTACGATCGGTTAACTTTAAGCTCCATGGACTTGGATTCGTTTGAGCATCATTTCATCCATTTTATTCATCATCGGATATGACTTACCAGGTTAAAAGACATTGTATGTATACATACTTTACAAAATAAAATAATCTCCCTGTATAGTTAACTTACATTGTATGTATACATACTTTACAAAATAAAATAATCTCCCTATATAGTTTTTCCTTGCTCGATGATTTGAAGTACGTAACAGATTTGGGAACTGCAAATACAATCTTGTTTCATCTGGTAAGTTTTAATTCTTCGCAGTGAATGCTGGAGCAAATATGATTTAAATGAATAATCCACACATTTTTACTTTCTCTGCCATCTACCTATAGTAGGTAAGAGAAAGCTATAGTAGGTAAGAGAAAAGTATTGTATTCCACTAAAAATTAGATGTAAAAATGTCATCGGGAACACACATTGAGGCACTATAAGTTCCAAAAAGTTATTTTTAAAAAAAGATCGTGTGTGTTTATATGTGTGTGTACCAAAAGCTTAAAATTTATGTATCTATGTATTTTTTCTATAAATATCAAACGTACTATTAAAGTTCAGTACCCTCCAAAGAGACAACAGGAATATTTGTAGAAAATCCTTAATACCTAACAGTTCTTTACATGGAAAAATCTAATATATATATATATATATATATATATATATATATATATATATAACAGATAAAGACATACTGTACAGAAAGTACAGAACTCTGCAAAACACAAGTTTTTAAGTAACTTTTATCCTATCCTAGACTTCATGTATATATTTCACGTCTCCTATAAAAGAACAAAAATGGGTCTTTATTTCATGTGAAATAAAGTAAGCATCTTATTTCAATATAAATTACTTTAACTCCTTTCGCAGCCTTCATTCTTTAAAAAATTAAAGGTCCGTGTCATTATAAGTCTGACTTGCCGGGTAACAAACTAAGTACAGCTATTTTAGCATAATCTAACATTTCTTCGGGAATATCCATTTTCATTCATCAACTGATTTAAACAACCAGAATTGAAACTGTTTATTCCGGCGAGGTTACGCAGCAATGAACAAATAAAGCACTCACTACGTCACGAATAAAGTTCAATCCCTCGTAATGACAACTCCAAAAACATTAATAAATATAAGAATATTTCAGTTTACAGTAGGATAGGATAAAACGTAGTATATTACACGTGGCTTATTGGACTATTATTTCCTCGGAAAAAATTAGAATTAAACATCCCACCCACAAATAATAGTCTACTTAAGTCACTTATAATATAAATAACTATAGCTGAAGCATTAGTTGTTCCCACAATACCCATTGCTATTGGTTTGAACTTTTTAAAGGTTTTGTTGTTATTAAAGTCTATTGCTATACAGTTGTTTATCGCGGGCCGTGGATGGAGTATAGATATTCAAAGTCAGCATATATTCTCCTCAGACTTTTTTGTTTTTTTCTGTGTACTTTTACGTCCTTTAACCTGGTTGATCATGTCGGACGATGAAATAAAATAATGAAATGATGTTCAAATGGTCTCGGGGTCTATGGAGCTTAAAGTTACTCGACATTCGTCTTCTCAGGATAAGGGAAACCCCCGAAAAAAGCCTTGTCCGAGTAACTCACCCTAAGCGAAATTCGAACTCACGACCTTCTGAATGCGAGGCAGACACGCTACCACCACACTACCCAGGTGGGCTGATTCTGTTTTGTGTATCCGCATTAAACCTACAAAAAGGTGTAATGAATCTCGATTGAAATAAATAATAATAATAATAATAATAATAATAATAAAATAATGCATTGAAGTATTATGTGTTTCCATATATGAATTTTGTTATGACGCCTTAATTTCTTTATTTAACCCTATAATACGTCTAGTCTTAATATTAAATAAGAACAGTTATTGGCGGATACTGATTAGTCAATTAAAGACTGTTTAATTACTTTTCATCTAAAAGTTTACTTTATTGCCTCAAAAATAAAAGTCCAATAACTCAAGTGAAAAACATGTTAACAACCTTTTCCGTTTGTTTACAATTTCTTTATCAAGACGAACTCTAATACTATCTAGGAACTGACTCTCAATGAGACCCATTCCTTCACCTTTCAGGCGATATCTCAGAGGTGAAGAACAAAGGTCACTCACGTTAGTACCGCATAAACTCTGAATTACCCGTTGAGTTTTGCAATGTTACACAGCACGCGTGAAATGCGACGTTGTTGGGCCACCTTGTATAGCTGCTATAGCTTGGGTGCGCACCAAAAGAGCAGCAAGTTACTCATGACTCCAAAATAAATTACTCCATGGCTGCAACATGCAATAAAGCGAAGCATTGCGGCAAGTTATCCTCATGACTACATCAAGAGTTCGAAATGAAGTGGCTGGATGGAAACATTGCAGTATGACCTTCGTACAGTATCGTATTGGTTATCACGCATCCCTTCCGAGGTCTATGGTTGAGTATCTATGCGTGTATTCTGAATCAGCTAAGTCAAGTTGGAACAGCCTAATCTGCGTGATAGAGAAAGCAATAAAAACTCGTAAAAACAGATTTTAGAGATTATATAAACATAAACGAAAGTTTAAGAGAAAATCAGAATGAAATACTCAGATTTTGTAATTTCCGAAAATATTAAATTGTCACAGTGTGGAACAAATCTTTAGTTTTTGGTTCTTCCATGTAGCGAGTACAGTTTTTCTAGATTTAAGTAAATATTTGCCAACTATTTGCCCAACAATTTCAAAATAAATGAAGGAGCCCCATAAATACTTGAAGTATATTAAGGAAAGCTTAAATCAAGAGATTTACATCAAGTTTTTCTTGACCATAAAATTATTCATTTGGTATTAAAACGATGTATAGACAAAAGTGTTACTCTACTTGTATTTAATGCAGCATTTAGCAAACGGTAGCCCTGTATTGTAGGTTTTATTACCCTCAAAATGATCGAAAAGATTTTGAACACAGATGCGTGTGTATGTTTGTATGAGAGAGAGAGAGAAAGAGAAACTTTTTATGGAACAGTGGTCAAGTTAATTATTATATTTGTAACTCCTTCATAAAGTAGGATATTAAAGAATGGGGCTCTAACAAGCTGTAAAATAAAACAATGTGATGTACTTCATTCACATTACTTTCTCTATACATTCTGCAACAAATTATTGTTATAAACACTTAAATCTTCTATCCACCCCATTATTGTTATAAACACTTAAATTTTCTATTCACCCCATAATAATCAAGATGAACATTAACATAATCTATAATTTTTATTATTAACGGTAATCAAATAACACAAGGAGTTTAATATAGTTATTTAGATATACGTACAAGATAAATACGGGAATACACCAGGTTAAAATAATGGTCAAATCTTTTAAAAGCTGTTCACCAAATAATGTCATTGAAATTCCCTTTTCTGTGATGGCCAGGGGATTGAATATAAACAAAATAAAAATATCGTTTTCCATTGGAGAAAAGTACAAGTATCCAAACATTTAAAACAATAACAATAAATATCTTGTAAACGGATAGTTCCAAGAAAATTTTGAACCTAAATTGTGTGTCTTAACGAGATCCACATTTTTGTGCAATAATTTTCTCTCTCTCTCTCTCTCTCTCTCTCTCTCATTCAAACATACACACACATTTGAGGCTATTCCCAGAAAATTTAACATTGTAAATATCTAACATAAATGGCATTTTAATCAAAATCGTCAGAGCCAATATTGTGAAAAAATCTAAAAGTTAAAAAATTGTCCACGTAAATGGTAGTTTGGTGTGCGGATATAATTCTGAAAAACCATTGTGTTCCATCCTTAGAAAATACTTTTCGTTTTTTAATTATGCTGTTCACAGGCATTCACCCAGACTGTCAGATACCCGCACCTTCTTCTAAAGATAGTTCTTATTCAGGAGGGCTGAAAACATGTATTTCCTGTGAAAGAAAACTTTGTATCAAATCTTTGGGTGGAATGCAATACCTTATCTATGTACCTAACATACATGTAGGCTACAGACGACGTACTGGTTAAATTTATTATCGCACTTATTATCCAATCTTCTGTAAAGATACTCGGATAGGTTTACTGTTATGTTTATAACAAGTTCTTTTTTGTTTGGTTTTTGGTTATTTTAATTTTTTATAAAATGTGATGGATTGTGTATTTGAGAAATTGTACAAGTTTGTCTTTACTATTAGTGGAGTATGTAAACTGGTTACTAGGAGGAATTGTATAATTATTCCAACCTCTGCAAACATAAAGGGGGCTCAACTCTTTCCATTAACTTTATTTTTATTAAAGGCCCCAGAAAGCCGTTGTAATACCGTTTGTCAAATGTCACAGAGCGAAGGCGACCGTGGAAATGTAATAAAGAATGCAAAAGGATAAAGGGAAGAAGGCGAAAGTGAGAGAGAAACTAATAAGAGGGAAAGATGAAATGAAAGGGAGACAACGACAAAGAGTGGAATCTCTGCAGCTAAGTAATAACGTAAACAGCGCTGCGGATTCAGGTGGTGTAAAATGAAACACTTTTGAAGTATAAAACGTGAACGTTATAAAGATGTACCATTGTTTTTAAGTTCACACTCAAATCCCTTTATGAAACTTATTTACTTTGTATACCAGAGTAAACATACACAGTAGGCAAAGAAGGTATGCACTCCACAAAAACTTCGATTCAAAATTTCGCCGGAAATACATCTTTACAGACTGCTGAATCCAAAATTCTGGAAATGTGTGTGTGTGAACAGCGTAGATAAAAGACGCAAAATCGGATAGGCACCAAATTTAGTATCTAAGTTCAGTAACTTCCAGAAATAAGACAGGAAGATTTTCAAGAAAAAAAATACGCTAAGCAAAGTATCGTTTATAGAAAAAAATTAAATATTTTTTGTTCTTCAAAAATACCCTAACAATTTGGATTAAAATTCCATATATTGATGATACATACGTGATAAATACAATTTATATATTACCTGTTCTGAAAAAGTCTTTGAAGCGCTATTAATTCGAAAGACATTGTGTGTAATCTGGTGTAAGCATACGTTACGCGTTAATAGGAAACACGCTACACAAAAGATGTATGTCTCTGTAAAACACTGAATTATTTCAAATGATTTTTGTGCATAAATCATTTCCAATTAATGCATTATTACTCGTTAGAATTGTTCAATACTTTCGCTTCGGTTAAATCCTCTGATTTTCAGTTGTTTCTCACGATTTCATAGAAAGAGTATGGTACTGTAATCCCAACATAAGTGTCCCGTTTTTAAACATTTTACTATCATTATCCCCTAAATATCCGTAACGAATGTGTAATATAGAAACCTCTGAAATGTTTTGTCTCTATTGTAATGAAATAAAGAGATATACGAGCTTCTGTAACAATATATTTCAAAATAAATGACAGAAGACATATTTATGTAGCACAACAATGTTTTTAAAACTGATGATACCACTATTTCTTCTCTATTCAACATCCATATGATTTTTGAGCACCAATACTTGGTACTCGAAACTTACTTTATAAAAACGAACAAAAAAAAAAAACAACTGAGGAACAAACGGTAACAAACATGAGTACAGGGTAGATAAATGGAGCAAACGAAACAAACGTAAGCAAAGAAAGACACAGCTCTATTGCTCAAAATCGAGAAATGAGGGTTTGCAGTGTGATCAAACTAGCGAAGCAATGCTTTATCTTCATAGTGCAACAGTTATGTATTGCTATTGTTAGTCTAAGTCAATAATAATAATAATAATAATAAAAATAAAAATAATAATAACCATAATAATCTTCTGTGTGAGGGTGCGTGGTTTGCTTCTGTAGAACTTTTCTTGAAGATTACCTTACAGGGAAAAGTCATGCGTGATAAAATCCGATGATCTTATGAACAACATAACCAAAAAACGAAAAGTGGTTTAAGAACAAAGTAAGTGCTTATGTCTTCCAAGCATGCGACACAAGGATTTCCATGAAAATCTCTCCCCTCAAACTATCCTTCACATAGAAAAATCTTAAATTTTAATTTTCTCAAAATTTCTCTAACGATTTTGATGAAAATACGATGTCTTGAAGTTACTTTCAATAAAAATAAAATAGATTAAGATCTTCATCACTTGTTATAACTTTATTATTAGATTGAATATCTTTGTTCATAAGCTTTATGATATTAATTTCATTCTTGAATAGGAAATCAAAAATATTTCCATGCGCTTATTACCTTAGTCTAAGTTTTTATTTTTCCTGCTTTATTCACAAATTTTTTTCGTCGTATCAAGATATGTAATGGCTGAGAGTGAGTCACCAAACCAGGCTATTTTGGATACGTGATTTAGTCCATTTATATACATCATCTTTACTCACAATTAAGTTAGTTTGACTGTTTTTATTTAGCCGCAAAGCCTAGTAAGGTTAAATTCATTTATCTACAGGAAAGCAGTTCAAGGTCTATCAATAACTGTTTTCAGCAACTTTTTGGGAACGCGTGCGGCAATAACGTGAAGTCTCGATTCCTTAATTCTACATCTAGCATAACGTTAAACGCCACTTCTTTCAAGAATGCAAAGCTTAAGAAGGTTCATTTAGAAGAATCACATATACTTCGATGCCATCGATGTTGAGAGTATCGAGATAGCGAAGGTAACGGGGTTCCCCTTATTACTTTCTCTATATGCACTATGTACATAGTGTATAGAGAAGGTATTGCACTCCACCAAAAATTTTGATACCGAAATTTCACCGGAAATATATGCTTTAGGGTCCCCTGTATCAAAAAAAAAAAAAAATCAGAAAAAGGTCCGTGTGTGTGTGTGTGCGTGAACATGATAACTCAAAAACGAAAAGTTGGTAAAATCCAAACTTGGTATTTAAGTTTAGTATCTTCCAGGGATGCGATACAAAGATTTTTAGAAAAATTCCCCACCCCAAACTACCCTTTACATGGAACTTTTTTCGAAAATTTTGATTTTCTAAAAAATGGCTATGACGATTTTGATTAAAACGTAGTATACTAAAGACATTTACCTAACAAATAAAATTCATATTTTGAATTTTCTGGGAATAGCCTCTGAAGACTACTTTATTCTGGGTCAATTTTACGGAATTTTGCATAACTGCTAAACCGTAAGAGATGGACAAAAACTTACCACACAACAATTGTAGAGCACTTTGAAACACACAATTTATGTTACATATATTTGTTTCGTGGAGTTGATTGTTTTTTAGATATTCCTTGTTTTTGGTTTCAGCTATAAAAACATACTTTTCTCATACAGGACTTTGTGAACTCGTGTCCATACAAACAAAGGAATTTCAGTCACATAGCAACCAGCTTTTGACTATTACTTTAACCTATGGTACTCCCTTATTTCGCTTCTACTTACAAGGAAGCAAGTAATAAGACTATTTCTGCTTTTTTTTCTCGATTAGCAGGAAGTAAATAGAAGCATAAGCTTTTTAAAAATAATTCATTGCAGAGATATATAGAAAGTCATGTGAATGGAACAATTCAGATTTTTTTTAATGGACGTTAACCCACAAAAAAGTTTGTAATTTTCAAACTTTGTAAAACAAATGCCTAGTCAAACAAAACTACACTATTAAGACACAAGCACATGGCACTTAAAATAGATTAGTTCAAGGAAGAGAACTATAAAGTTGAATTAATCTAGAATTGTTTCCGATGAAGAGTAAATCTGCTTTCTGTAGTAGGAATTTGTTCTTTAGAGAAATTAAAGTGTAATTATGTCAGGGAAGAATCCTCTCGTTAACATATCCTTTGTTACTCTAGCTGCACCAACAAGCCTTAAGGATGAGAATACTGAAGCTACGTTTGAAGTTCACTTCGACAAAGAGATATCGCTGCAAAGGGAAGGAAAGGAAACGAGTCATCTTAGATGCAAGATGTAGGAAAAGCTATTCGCCGCTTTCAAATACCAACAAGTATTACGTGACGAAACAGAAAATTCAAATATTTGCTGAGCCTGCATAGGAACAAGGATAAAAAAAAAATACTAGTAAGAATGAGAATCAGAAATTGTCATCAAACATAAAAGGTATATTGTGTACGGACATTTTTTGTTACTCATTAATTTGACTATTCATATAATAGTTCATTATTCCCTCTCCTAGCTAGCTTATCTGAAGTTGTGAATGAAGCTTTTTAAACCTTGAATGAAAATTGTATTTTATGTGTTAAACCTCATTATTCTTTGTGAAATTCTGTACATTGCTATAGAAGATCCTAAAAGAAATATTCACGATTAACTGATCCTACAGTTTGTTGATATTCCTAATAACTGATGGAAAATTACCTGGTATAAACAGTAATCGGTATGAAATATCAACTGATAGTTCCTATATTATATTTTAGAGATTACATACAGCGTTCAACTGTCTTAACAGTGAAAAAAATAATGGAATTATAATTTTTATAATTATGTAAGAGGACATTTAAAACCTTTTTGATTTTTCTCTGGTCAAAACTTATTCAATAACTAAGTATACAATTTTCACATATTATATACAAAATTTTGACAACATGCAGCAAAATAGGGGCAAAAATGGAGAACACGAAGATTCTCTACTGCCAACCACCAAACTGAATGTTTTCAAAATATTATGTAACCATCGAAAAACTAGATTTATAAAATTAAGTTTAGGATTAGAAGCCATATTGGTCGAAGTAGTTCAAAAACATTTGAGACTAAAGCTCCTTTGGTCATACCTACGAGGTTAAGAATGCCGTAGTCTACTTGCTTAACTCCCTTTTCCTCTGTCGTCCAACATTCAGGGCCGCGCCGTGGCCGAGTGGTTAGACCGCTCGCCTCTCACCTAGACGGCCCAAGTGACCGATGTGAGATTTGTGGAGGAAAAAGCGGCGCTGGGCGGGTTTTCTCCGGGTTCTCCGGCTTCCCCCGCCATCGCATTCCACCGGTGCTCCATTTTCATTCATGTGTCATCAGTTCAGTGCCATAAGTAGTTAAAGTGGGCGTTAAACACTACCAAAAAAAAATCCAAAATTCAGCAAAGTGGAACATAACAGCCCACCTGGGTAGTGTGGTGGTAGCGTGTCTGCTTCACGTTCAACAGGTCGTGAATTCGAATCTCGCTTAGGGTGAGTTACCTGGATAAGGGTTTTTTTCGGGATTTGTCGAGTAACTTTAAGCTCCCTCTTCCCCGATATCATTTGAGCATCATTTCACCAATTTCATTCATCGTCCGATATGACCAACGAGGTTAAAGGGCATTAAACTTAAAAAAAAAAAAAAATCTGATGTGTTACACTCACATGATTTTCTCTAGCTACTCTACAAACAAAAGATAAGCCTTCTTTCAACACCACGCTAATCGAGATAAACATTAGCAGAATTTTGTTACTTAGTTCCTTATAAGTAGACTGGAACTAAGGGAATGCACTAGGCAATACTGATAGTCAAATGTTTTAAAAGATGTCGTTATGTGATTGTCATTGCAAATCGCCTCTCTGCTTGGCCAGGTGTAGAACAAAAGAAAAACAAACCCTCCCGTTTGTGAAAAGTATAACTACTTCACAACTGAAACTAATAACAAGGAATAACTCTGAAACGGTAAGTTCCACGAAAATAATGTTTATGACATAACTTGTGTATTTTAGCGAGATCTACATTTTGTGTAAAGTAAGTTTTTTTCTATCTCTTACGGTTTACTAGTTATTCTAAATTAAGCAAAATTCATCCAGAATAAACATGTCCTTAGAAGCTATCCCCAGAAATGTATATTAAGATATAAATTTTATTTGTGTTTTAATCAAAATTGTTAGAGCCATTTTTAAGAAAAACAAAATTTTCGAAAATTTTTCCATGTAAAGGCTAGAGTGGATTTTCTTGAAAATCTTCGTGTCGCATCTCTGGAAGATACCAAACCTAAATACCAAGTTTGGTATTCAACCGTCTTTTCATTTTTGAGCTATGCTGTCCTCTAACACTCACACGGACCTTTTTCTGAAAATGCTTTTTTTGGACTCAGGGGGTCCTAAAACATGCATTTCCGGTGAAATCTCAACATCGAATTTTTGGGTGGAATACAATACTTCTCTATCCCTATGTACATTGTACATATGGGGCTAGAGAAAGTAAAAAGTAGCAAAAGTTAATAATTTGCGTTTTGTTTCTGTTTGTTGTCTAGTAGCCACTGGATGACTGAAAACAAACTCTTGTGTTCTATTCACATGACTTTCTGTACATCTCAGTAACAAATTATTGTTAAAAAGTTTGTTTCCATCTACTTCATGCTAATCGAGGTAAACATTAACAGAAATAGTCTTATATTTATTAATAAGGCAAACACTAGGATAAAGTGATAGTCAAACATTTAATAAGCTGGTTACCATGTGAAATACGTTTCTTGACATTGCCAGAAGTTGACAAATACCTGTATGTGCAAAGTATTTTTTCGATTAGCATAAAATATATAGAAGAATACGCTTATTAACAAAAAGTTGTTACAGAGATATAGAGAAAGTCATATGAATGAAACACATCACATTTTTCTTCTTATCGTTGAAGATCTCCGCAACTTCATTCCTGCTGCCTGGATATCCCTGAAAATTACCTATATGTTTCTCAATAAGGCAATACCTTTACACCAAACATGAGTGTGTCTGGACACCTGAAAAGCACAGGCACGTGCTCTGTCTTTACTTCCATTGAAAGCTGTCGTGCACGACGCAGTAAAGCCTGCACGACAAATCCGTTTGGACTCGGCTGGTAGTGATAAAGTTTTATGGCGGTGCTGAAAGTTGCCAGAATCGAAGAGGCAATCCTCTTAGCGTGTCCGAACTGACGCACCGGAAAATCATCTTCAAAGTAATGAAACTCCAGACAGGTGGCAGCTTTATTCATACGCTTGCTACACTAAGCCTCTAACTCAGGCCGAGAAAAAAGCGTCTCTTCTTCTTCTTCTTCTCCTCTTTCTTGGTGCCAAGGGAATGGACAACTGATAGTGATTCTTACTTTGCTTGATGCAGAGAATCAGCACTGCTCGCATTTTCCCGCGTCTACTGCGGCGCGTCTTTCTTCCTGCTCTTTTTCTCAGTGTCTATTGTATAACACCCATCATGACTGTTAAAACCGTTGTTCTAAAATAGAACATTCTTTTACTGTTGTATTATAAATTTAAAATACAGGAAGTAGTTTAAGCGTAGGTCATCCCCCCTTTTTTTTTATTTATTTATATAACTCCTTTCAACATCTAAGAAAATATCGCGGGCTTTGCACTTGAAACAACACATTGTCTGTAGGTTATTTTCGTTGGGTTTAAATTGCTTCATTTTCCTTAAACACACATTCACTCTCACATACTTCCAGTCTCCTACACTTCCAGACTCTGTGGGGGATGGAGAATGATATGGTTAAAGAAAAGTTTCCCGACCCAGTCGGGAATCGAACCCGGGACCTCCGGGTGAGAAGTGGTCATCCTTTTTTTTATTTATATAGCCCCCTTTAACATCTAAGGTCATATCGGGGGCTTTGCACTTGAAACTCGTTGTCTGTAGGTTCTTTTTTACTTTTGCTCTAAATCATTTTATTTTACACACACACATACACACATACACAATTCAATCTCACATACATACTTCCAGACTCTGTGGGGTATAGGGAATAATTCTGGCTAAAGAAGAATTCTCCACCCCAGCCGGGAATCGAACCCGGGACCTCCAGGTTTCCACCCGCTGACTCGACCACGGAGGAAGTCCAATGGTCATCCTTTGATTGACGATGGAATAGGTAATCTATACGTGTATTAAACCTATTGTCCAAAGTTTTTGGTTAATCTACATTTTAATGTATATATGAACAACACATCTCAAAAAATAAAATAAAACTAAACTCGTTATATACCTTAGTCATGTTCCCAAGTTGGGATGCGAATAATTTTAACAAAATCCTTTACTACAAACTATCCCGCACATGGAATAATTTTACTTTCTCTACACGTACCTACTATGCACATTGTGTATAGAGAAGGTATTGTATTGCACACAAATATTAGATACCGAGATTACACCGGAAATACATGTTTTGAGACCCCCTGAATCCAAAAAAAGTAATATAATGTCCGTGTGTATGTCTTTGTGTTTCTGTGTGTGTGTGTGTGTGTATGTGTGTGTGGGGGGGGCAGCATAACTCAAAAACGAAAATTGTATTAAAAACCAAACTTAGTATTTCAGTTCGGCATCTTCCAAGAATGCGACACCAACTACCCTTTACCTGGAAAATTTTTCGAAAATTTAGATTTTCTCAAAAATGGCTCTAACGATTTTGATTCAAATATCGTATGTCTAAGATATTTTTATGACAAACAAAATGTATATCTTGGATTTTCTGGGAATAGTCTCTGAAGACCTCTCCATTCTTTATGACTTTTGTATAACTGGCAAATTGTAAGAGATATACAAAAACTTACTACACAAAAAATTAGATCTCATTAAAACATAAAATTTATGTTATATACATTTTTCGTAGCTTTAACTATTTTCGGGACATTCCGGTTTATGAATTTCAATTTAGACACTTAAACTTTTCTCAAACGGGAAGACTGTTTTCCAGGAGTAAAAACGAGCAACGAGAAGAAAGATAAGGGATTAGCACGATGTAGATAACAGCATAATCTTTTGAATAAAAGGTTTGTGTACCGAAACGTTAGACATCATGTGAATAGAACATTTGGTTGTATATAATGAAAAATTAAAGAACAACTGATATGGCATACGGATTCTGAAGCTACAACATATTCATGTAAGGAATAATTATAAGAAACAAAGCAAAACAAAAAAAAATAACAACTAGGGTAACGGGTATCGAACCAGGTGTCTTACGGGAAGTAACAGGCGCCTACCTCACATCAAATCCTCTTTATCTTTACAGCTCTGCTACTATTCAAACGCTTCTCTTTTCATTTTGCTATTTTATTATAGACGTTCTTCACATCTTAGTAAAGTGGTATGGTAGTAGTTTTTTCTCGCCCAACAAGATCAAACCAAAATGGAATACGAATAAATTGTATTTATTTATGGTTATTATTAAAATATAATTTAAAGGTGGATTTAATTGTGTAATAAACTAGTGCTGAAAACCAACAGGGATTTGAGCTGCCTGAAAAATACCTAATTAAGAATTAAGTTTATAGCTGTATCAATGCCATATTTTCAGTGACAAATAAACTAAAATACATAATGTTTACTCACTATGCATCATGTTGTCCAATATTCCTATGCAATATTTATCCAACCAACAATAAGAAAAACTGGATAGGTAGGGTCAGACTGAAAAATTCAATGCGTAGCCGGGATTTGAACCACGGAGATTCCGGTCTCTAGCCGGTTGCTGTACCACATTGAATTTCTCATGTTTCCCGATAAACCACAAGGTGATCTTAATTATTTGGAGATGACAACTTACAATGTTGTAAGTACTTTAAGTCCCAGGATTCATAGTATAGCCAACTATTGTGATCAATTGTATCTCAACTGACTCGCATTCCCGGTAAACCACAAGGTGATCGCAATGCTAAACCGGGATGTTGCCATGGTAGTTCAGTGATAGAGCAACCGGCTATGACATTGAATTTTTACTTTCTCCATACGCACTATATACACAGTGTATAGAGAAAGTATTGCACTCCACCAAAAAATTCGATACCGAGATTTCACCGGAAATATATGTTTTAGGGTCCCCAATATCCAAAAAAAGCATTTTCACAAATAGGTCCGTGTGTGTGTGTGTGTGCCGTGTCTCTGAACACGATAACTTAAAAACGAAAAGTCGGTAAAATACCAAACTTGGTATTTAAGGGATGCGACACGAAGATTTTGAGAAAAATTCCCCCACCCCCAACTACCCTTTACATGGAACTTTTATCGAAGATTTTGATTTTCTCAAAAATGGCTCTAACGATTTTGATTAAAATGTCGTATATTAAACATATTTACCTGACTAATAAAATGTATATCTTGATTTTTCTGGGAATAGCCTCTGAAGAGTAGTTTATTCTGAATGAATTTTACTAAATTTTGAATAACTGCTAAACCGTAAGAGATGGACAAAAACTTACTGCACAAAAAGTGTAGAGCACATTAAAACACACAATTTATGTTACATACATTTTTTCGTGGAGTTCGTCGTTTTTGTGACATTCCTTATTTTTGGTTTCTGCTATGAAAAACGTATACTTTTCTCATACAGTAACTTGTCAACTCCTATCCATATAGACAAAGGAACTTCATTGACATAGCAACCAGCTTTTGACTATCACTTTAACCTACAGTTGTCCCTTATTTCGCTTGTACTTACAAGGAAGCGAGTAATTAGACTATTTCTGCTATTTTTTTCTGATTAGCATAAAGTAAATAAAATTATAAGCTTTTTAAGAATTATTTGTTGCAGGGATATGGAGAAAGTCATGTGAATGTTACACATCAGCTTTTTCAGTCTAGCTCTACCTCTCCCAATTCTCGTCCTACACACGGCTTGTGTGAAAAAACAATTACAATTATATGAGGAACCTCTTATCTTTATTTGGGTGCTCACTATGTTAACTACATTAAACATAGTAGTGGAAACGGCTTTGGGAGAAATAATTATCTCCATCCCCTCGTAACTATGAAAATACAGCTATTGGGATAGCTCTCTACTACTTTGCAATCATGGCTCACATGTCTTTACGGTAGAATAGTTGCTGATCTAAACATTATAGCAGCGCCACTCGATTTTGAATAGTACAACTGCACCAGACTAAGGAATTTCTAAGTATTAAAGCCAGTACAGCAGTTACCATATTTACATTGTGACGTCATAGAGCTATTCAATCAAACCCCCCTCCCCCCAGCCCTGATGGCGTGTGCAGACCAATCATGATACAGTATTTTACCCGTAGTCAGTGACTCTTAATAGCTGTTGGGCATTTCTATCTGGTGATGATGGTTTGAGTGTAGATAACTGAAACTGCTTGAGAATTCATTAGCCTGAAAAATGCATAACTTTACAAGATATGGTCGCCGATTCTGTCACTGCACATTTAGTGCGAGCAAGAGTAGGAAAAATATGATGCGTTACACTACCATGACTTTCTCTAGCTGCTCTACAAGCTAATATACATAATAGACTATTCTTCTTTCTACACCTTGCTAATCGAAATAAACATTAGCAGAATGCTCTTATTACTTAGTTCCTTATAAGTAGAAAATAACTAACGAAATGCACTAGGCTGAAAGGAAGTCAAATATTTTAAAAGCTGTCGTTATGCGATTGTCATTGCAAATCCCTACTTTGCTTGGCCAGGAGTAGAACAAAAGAAAAACGACACTTCCTGTCTGAGAAACGTATAAGTATTTTGCAATTGAAACTAACAAGGAAACGAAAAGGACATAAATTGTGTGTTTTGACGACGAGATCTACATGTTATGTGGAGTATGGTTTACCACTTGTGCAAAATTCGGAAAAATTCATCAAGAATAAACAGGTCTTTAGAGGCTATTCCCAGAAAATTTAAGATATATACTTTATTTGTCGTGTAAATGCCTTAAATATCGTTTGAGCCATTTTTGAGAAAATCAAAATTTTCGAAAATCTTTCCATATAAAGGGTAGCTGTCCCCCCTTCCCCCCACACGCACACACACGTACATTTTCCTAAAACTATTTTTTTTTCGGACTCAGGGGATACCAAAACATATTTCGGTGAAATCTTGATATCGAATTTTTGGGTGGAATACGGTATATTTTCTACCCACTATGTATATTGTACATGTGGTCTAGAGAAAGTAAAAATAGGAGGGAATGAATACTGGAAATGTATATCTGTGATTTACTGTAACATAAAATTTTTCACCATTACGAGCTTCCTCTCTCAACTTTCGAGTGTTTTACTGCGTTAACGATTCGAGTTCATAAATTCTCAGATTAATTATGAAAAATGTTCCATTTCTCGAAACGAGCTTCTTTTGCGTAATTTAACCAGAAAGCGTTATGTGAAACTCGAGTGTTACGTTCCGCAGTTAATAAGAGTGTTCAACGCTACAGCTATAAAAAAAAATCCGTCGTTTATAGTCATAACTTACTTAGCTCAGCATTATGGAAAATATATTGAAAATCATGATGAAAACAACTTGTGGAAATGAAGCAAATGTTGCTTATTTTTACTTTCTCTACTGCGCAATTAGAGCAATAACCCAAAAAGTTCGGTGTCGAGGTTTCAGTGAATTACTCGTCTTGCATCCCCCGATTTCAAAATAATGCATTCTTAGTAAAATATCGTGTGTGCGCGTGCGTGCGTGTATGTGAATGTGTGCACTTATGAACAATATAATTCAAAAACAAAAACATATGATAAATACCTACTTTTTAAAGGATTCTTCTCAAAATTTCCAATTATCTAAAAATAAGCTCTAATGATTTCCATTAATGCATCATATATTTAAGATATTTACTTGAGAAATAAAATGTACATCTGCAAGCTTTTGAAAATATAAAAGCCTCCTTCTGTTTTTGCGAGTTGCGCCCCTATAATGCGTAGCCTATAACAAATAGACAAAATCTTGCTGCACAAAGCGTATGTATGTATGTATGTATGTATGTATGTATGTATGCATGTATGCATGTATGCATGTATGCATGTATGCATGTATGCATGTATGCATGTATGCATGTATGCATGTATGCATGTATGTATGTATGTATGTATGCATGCATGTATGTATGTATGTATGTATGCATGCATGCATGCATGCATGCATGCATGCATGCATGCAGCATTTTCGAGATATTTTTCACTATTGATTCCAAATGCTTACTCCTTTCTAAAGAGCAAAATCGCCATTCCCATTTTTTTCTCGGTCATTAAAAGATACCAGAATTTCAAAGGCCTCACATAGCGGCCCGTTATTAAATTGTTTTTACCAGTTGAACCTAAAACCTACTGTACTCCCCAGTCAAGTTATGAGTATCTACAGGAAGTAAGCAATAAAGAGGTTTCTAAAAACTTATATCTCGATTAACATGAATTAGAAGAAGAATATTTTAATGATAGTTGAAAGAGAAGATAATGTATTGTGAAAGTATCGCCTTCTAATTTTTTTTCCCGGCCTGTTGAATCACCAAAGTTTTTGTACGCCTTTGCTTTTACAGTTTAACAGTGTGCTATTAAAATATTTGCTCTTTCTGCTTCTTCCAATGGAAGGTAGAAAAATTATTGTAGGTGTTCAATCCATTTATATATTCGATATAAAAAGTACACAAATGTTGATCTCCTTAAGTTATAAAAAGTATCCTTATTGTGTATAGCTGACTAGCACATTTCTTATGTGGCATAATCTTTGTGGTCTAACGGAAAAAACAATAGTTCTACTAAGGCCTCTAAGGAAGATTTTCATGAATTTCTCCCATTCCAAACATGTAAGAAAAAACTGTCGCCATTTTTCGTAAATGACTTGATTTTGATTACAACGTCATGTAACAGTCATAAATTTTCTTAAACTCCCTAAAGTCCTCCTCAATATTATGCTCTTTTATACACTTGGATGTGCATAACACCTTTAAAAGAATGCGAAAATGTATAACTCATTAAAATAAGCAACTTGAATTAAATAACACTTTGGCATTATCATGTTCCCAATACTGTTTTTCGATGCTGAATATTTACTGCATTGAAGGGTTTTGCTTAAACAATGTTTGTACTCGTATCATGTTTAAAATGTACGATTTTCTAGTTTTACTTGCATGGAATTTATTCTTCAAACAAAATATGTCATTTTGAAAACGTACTAGAAATTAATTCTAGTGATTAACTTGGAGATAAGTATCACATTTTAGTAGTATAAAGTAGGTAGAGAAAGTCATGGGAATGCATCACACCAGATTGTTTTTCTCATAGCATCCTTGTATCCAATTATTTGCTCTAATGCAATACCTTTTCTACTATAGATACGCGCAGAAAAGTAAAAATATGTTTTATGACACTCGTTTTTCATGTAGCGGGTTGAGGGTTGTTTCGAGTGAAGACTGAACATTCCACATTTTGAGCATCAAAAGACCCTGGCAACTGGAATTCGGCTGGCCCGCTTTAAGTGGTTAGCTTCATTGAGTGGGACGGATACAAATGCGAGTACATTTAATGTCTTTGATCTTCAGCCGCTCGTCAATTGGATTCAGAATATCGCTAATAAATACGAGTCATTCACTTTTTATGCTCAATTGGTGATATGTCATGAATGAATGAGTGCGGCGAAAACGAAAACGCAATTAAAAAGCATGAGGGGATGCTTTTGGATAGGTACATTGACACTGATACATTACTGGTCGCTCAGAAACAGCAAAATATGTAGAACTGTGACCAAACATAACCGTTACCTGCTTCTGTTTAAGATAAGGATAAACAAATATGGTAGAGAAACCATACAAACCCAAAGTTGAGCTGCACTCGGTGCTAATGATATTTATTTTTCGTAAGAGCACTGTACTCCTTCGTAGTCATCACCTGCGTTTCTGTTTTGTTTCCTCCCTCATGATATCGTTGCACTCCGAGGTATCCTATCTATCTACTCAAGATTTGTATTTTCAACCTCTTAAATATTCATTTGATTCCAATTGATTTTCTGTGAAATCAAGGTGGGAATAAAATTACATTTACCGCGCAGCACAATATAACTGATATTATCTTAAGGGGTGGTTCTTTGTGCAGAGATGAATGGTAAAGTGAATTCTTTAAGTCTAAAGCTCTTATTTTAGCAGAAATTATTTCTTGACATTTTTATATCTCTAGTTAAAAATTCTGATATGTTGTTTTTACAAACATATCTCAAATTATTCTTTCAAAAGATGTTTCTTTTATACGAGTACTCCTCGTTTATCGAGGCAAACTTTCATTATACATTTATAAAATTGTCATTTATTTCCTTTCAGATATAACAATAATACAAAATAATAATATAAAGTGATAGTCAGACCTTTCTAAATTATGTTTCAAGCAAATAGCTTTGAAAATTCAGACTCTATATGACATGGAGAAAAAAATCTCTCCGTTCACAAGGCTGTCTATACATTTCTAAAACAAATTACTGTTAAAAAGCTTATTCTTCTCTCCACTTCATATTAATTGAGACAAACATTAGCAAATAAGGCCTTGTTACTTGCTTCCTTTTAAGTAGCACGGATAGTCAAATATTTTAAAAGCTGGTTGCTATGCAGTTGAAATCAGCTTCTTTAAATGACCAGGATGTTACAAATTCCCGTATCAGGAAAGTTTAAATATTTTAAAATTAAAAGTAATAGCAAGGAATATCTCGTAAATTGTCAACCCCATGTAAAAATGTATATTATATAAATTGTGTGCTTTAAAGATTTACGTTTTTGTGTAATAGGTTTTTGTCTATCTCTTATTGTTTTCTAATGAGGCAAAAGTAATCCAGAATAAAGAAGTCTTCAGAGGTTATTTCCAGAAAATTCAAGATATACATTTCATTGCTCATGAAAATAAACGGTATATTAATAAAAATTAATTAATAAAAATCATTACAGCAATTTTTGATGAAATCAAAATTGTCGAATTTTTCCCTTATAGACGGTAGTTTAGAGTAGAGGGAGTTTTCTCAAAATTTTCGTGTCCTATCCTTGGAGATACAAATCTTAAATACCAAGTTTGGTGATTTACCGATTTTTAATTTTTGAGTTATCGTGTTCACAGTCACACAGACAGATACACACACCCGCGCGCGCGCATGCACATACACACACGGATTTTTTTCTAAAAGATCTTCATTTTTTCATGGATTCAGGTGAATCCTAGAACTTGTATTTCCGGTGATATCTCGGTATCGAATTTTTGGTGGGATGCAATATATATCTTCACCACCTGTGAACTTCGTACTATTTAGAGAAACTAAAAATAAATTGCAATTTTCCACTTGAGGAAAGTATTTGTATTTGAAAATTCAAACTAATAAAAAAGCAAGTCTATGAAAGGGATACGCACAAAAAAAGTACTAAAATGTATGCTTCAACGAGATCTATATCTTTATTAATAAGATTTTGTCTATATCTCGTTTATCAGTTACGAAAACTCATTCAGATGAAAATAACTATACAGGCTACTCCCATAAGTTATTTAATTCTTAAATACACGGAATTATAATCAAAAGTATTAATATTATTTTTGCAAAAAATGACAGCGAAACTTTTTCTTCATATAAGCTTGGGTTTTTTATTTTTATTTTATATATAAACCCTCATTTTGCTTCAATACCAAGTATGGTGCTTAACAGACTTTTCCTATTTTACTTATTATATTCATAGACAGAGAGAGGGAGAGTCATCAAGCGTGCGCGCACATATGCTGATGGACTTTTCTCTAATCTTTCGGATTTAGGGAGTCTCAAAACGTGTAATTTTGATGAAATCACGCTTTCTAATTATTGGGTGGAATACAATACCTCCTTCTCTTTACGATTCTCCTTTAGTAAGTAGTAAATTTGGAAATGTTAATTAGCTATGTAATGAGGTTGATTTGCATTTTTCTCCTTCTCGCTTTCTTAAGTGCCCACTTATTGTCAAAATGTACGACCTCTATTATAATTGCTTGCGCCTATATGCTGAATTGTAGTGCTGCTATGACCAAGCACTTGATCCAGATTCTTCTGGCACCACTCTCTGCTGAAGGCAGGAAAAAACTTGTCGCGTCGTTTTCTCTTATTGTATGTTTCTACAATATATATAGCGATCGGCTTTTAAAAAGGTTTGGACTATCCTTTTAGTCTAGTATATTCTCCTCCTACTTACAAAATATATAATTCTAATGTGCAACATTCACATGACATTCTCTAGCTATGCCATAAACTTTTCTTTTTATCTATACCATACTAAGCGAGATAAACCTTAGCAGAATTGGCCTTATTACTTTATAAGTAGAAGGGGAAAAGGGAATACACTAGACTAAAGGGATAGTCAAATCTTTTAAAAGCTGGTCGCTATGTGAAACGATGGAAATTCGGTTCTCTTTGTTTACTAGGAATATATAAAAGACGCGAAAAGAAAGGTGACATTCCGTTTGAGAAAAAATTTTATGTAGCTTAAAACTGAAACCAATAACACAGAATATCTTAGAAAGGATTAACTCTACAAAAAACATGTGTATGACAAACTGAGTATTTTAACCAGATCTACAATTTCTGTATAGAAAGTTTTTGTCTCTAAAGATCTTACGGTTTACCAGTTATACAAAAGTCATACAGAAGAAGTCTATAGAGGCCATTCTCAGGAAATTCACGATATATATTTCGTCTGTCATAAAAATGTATTAAGAATATGGTATTTTAATCAAAACCGTTAGTCTTTTTTTAGAAAATCAAATTTTTTCGAAAAATGTTCTATGTAAAGGATAGATAAGTGTATTCCTTTGATAATCTTATCGCATCATTGGAAGATACTGAGCTTAAGGGGAGTTGAAATGCCCTATCTTCCGATGTTCAATTTTTACCTATAATCTTGGCAACTATTTAATATACTGAGCTAAAATTTTCAAGGTATATTCAGCAAGTTTGGTATTCAACGGTGTATTCGTTTTTGAGCTGTGCTGCCCACAGACACACACACAGCACACACACATGGATATTTTTTTGAAAATGCTTTTTTTTTAATTCAGGGGGACCCAAAACATGTATTTCCGGTGAAATCTCGGTATCGAATTTTTGGGTGGAATGCAATACCCTCTCTATACACTAATGTACATAGTACGTGTAGAGAAAGTAAAATGTGTTTTTTTCGGACACAGGGGAGCCCAAAACATTTATTTCCAGTGAAATCTCTAAAGTGAATTTTTCAGTGGAATACAATAACTTCTCTATCCACATCGTACATGTGGGCTAGAGAAAGTAATGACAGTACTCACAACTATCAAGCCAAGAGACGTTCGAAGTGCCTACCTACGTTGTTAAAGCACTTCTGGACGCTACTTAGAAAATTGGTCATTACACGACGCTGCAGTTCTCTCAGAGAAATCACAGCAATTTCTTGACGAATGCTATTTTTGAGTTCATCAAGGTGAATGAATTTCTTTTATATATTTTCTCTTTTCAACCCCCAGATAAAAATTGCAGAGAATTGAGGAAACTACACTCCTACGAACGTATAAACAGAACACCGGTACCCGATTAGAACAATTCATTTAATACGCACTGTATTGCGTCACTTTTGTAAGAGGTCAACTCACACTGAATCCTCACGTTTCATCCCCACCCTCTGGCTAAGAGCTATGAAACCTGTTGTTCTCTATGCTGAAGACCCAGTAATATAATTTGTCTTGGATGGTGTTTCATCATGTTTCGACTCAGACTGCCTCAAGAAATGTATTTTTAGCAAAATCTTGAATGTAATTTGGGTCAAAAACAATATTTAATTTGTCATGGATAAGTGGTAGAAAAAATATAGCAGTTCTTACTCCATTTCTCAACTTCAGTTTGAGTTCAGGCTTAAAGAGACCAGTTATCAGCAGCATCGGAAGGGAAGAAAATATCAAGTGCATTTGGCATTCCCCGTTTGAGACCAGTGCTGATATTCCGAATATATTCCTCAAGTCGGTGTTGAAGTTGGAACGGAGAGCTGAGCCAAAAGTTAATCTCATTCAACTACGCTTCTTCCAAAGTGCTGGAGTGGACTGGAAATCTAATTAGGAAATTGCGAAGCGGAGATAATTTTGAAAATGAATTAAGAAATCTGACCCTCCGACTGGGAAATTAAAGCGTAAAAGGTTTTCTACCAAGCAGTCTTAGCTGAGTGTGACATAATTTACAGAAAAGATGTACAAAGAGAAGGAAGGAACTCGAGGGAGGAGAGCACAGAGAGAAAACTGAAAAGAGTAGCTGCAGGTGGATGATATATTGTTCTCTTTGGCTTCATCCAGCATAGAGCGGGTTCCATTCCCACGGGAGTATCCCTGCTTTTCAGTTAACTCACTTTTTTGTGTCAAGGCAAGGAACTACGGGCCAACTACATAATGCATACCCTTGGACTTGTGGTCCAATAGCATATAAACTTGCAAAAGACATATTAAATCATGTTTTTTTTACAGTATTTTATGAACTGTATCCTAAGTCCACTAGTAATTTGGGGCAAACATGTTTCATGATACAACTTTCATTATCATAACTTCTGTAAGTCGTGACTGGTTAAGCTACACAGAGAAAAACTCTGCTTGTGCCTTAATAGAAGCTATGCTTCATGGTCATTATACCCAAAATCCAGCGAAGTGACTTAGAAACTACAAGAATAAATGTAATATATATTTTGGTCGATATATATATACATATATATATATATTCATGTATTCCGTTAAATTGTTGTTGCTGTTATTATTATTAATAATTTCGAAAGTGTGTCTTATCACAGCTAGGTCAAGTTGGTAATTATTAACTGTAGGCCTACTTACTATAAATAGCTTTTATATAACATGTGCTAAAATAACTTGCTGCTAGATGGCATCACTTACGTTCATTATATAAATTTATGATTGTTTTAAAGATCAGTTTAGCTTTAAGGTTACATTTGTAGAATATAGTTTATGATATACCTAAAAATCTCTGTATATGATTAAGCAGGTCATCTTAAACTGGGCAAAGCTTTGAAAAGGTGTGTAAAAACAATTAAGAATTAAAGATCTAATGATAATCTAAAAGTTATAATAATTTTCATAAATTGTGTCGTAAACAGCATTGGTGTGAGAAGATAAGTTTCACAGATTTATTCACACAATATTTTGTATTCAGCTTTTTCTGCCATTTTTCTTTCTGTGCAAAACAAATTCTCGCTTTATTAACCTATTTATCAATAAGATAGGAACGGTCAAACTTCATGGCAAGGGTTGTGTGTTGTACAAAATACTGTTACTGTCAATATAACTTCAGTTGTTAACTTGTAATTTGTATTATGATATATTATATTTCTTTAATTAACCTAAACAACTGAGTATCGCTGGCCTATCTAGATGCTAGAAATATATTGAGTTTTAAGTAGATAAATGGAGGAAATATGACAATATAAATGGCCTTTAAGGGAATACTCTGATCTGATCGAAAATAATCATAAATTTGAAAATATTAAACATTGTCTTCCACAGAAGACAATCTATCTGTGGAACAATTAGAAGAATTTGGGTAAAAACAAGGAAAAAAAACAAATTAAATTCTCTAAAACTGTGGTAGTGATTACCCCTGTATACGTATACTTTTCCGAGTCATGGGCAACTATAAAAAAAGAAAAAAAATATATCACGCATTAAGCAGCAGAGATGAAGTGAGATATTAGATATACAAGAGGTGTACTAAAATAATATAAGAAATGAAACAATAATATCATATTCAAAAATGTTTTCAGTTAATGATAAGATATATGATATAATAAAGTAGATTGATAATGTTGACTGAACATAAATTCCAAATTTATTTTAATCATCATATGATTGAAGAATAAGAATATTTTCTTAAGCACCTTCACAAACTGTTAATGATAAAAGTACTATTGTATATAATTCTGACAGAATAATAGAAATAAATAAACAAAAAAACTATGAACTATTTCTCGACTGGAAAGCGAGATCTGGGCAGACCTCGTAAGAAGCACATGAGCCATAGAGACCGGAACATGTCATTATAATAACTAATGGTTTAAAGTCGAAAAAAGCAGAAGATACAGAAGAATCCAAAGAATGGAGGAATATTTGGCTCATCTAAAATCAATATAACCCCTAATTGTTACTGAATGCTAATTCAGGCCGTTACCAGTCTTCACAATCCAATTTATACACACAACGCAAAGGGTCTTTAGATTCAAGTTTAAACACATTAGAATCATGTGTCACAGCATGGTTCCATTTGTCAATAATCCTTGTAAATTTCTGAGTTGTTATGCGCGAATTTCTCTTTGTAAGAGATCACTAATGCCTCTAAGAAAGTAAACTACCATGCTCTTGAAGAAACTTCCTAATTTGTTTCTATTAATGACAAATATATAAATATAATTATATAACAAATCGATCTAGTAATTAAAATGACTAACTAAAACTACTTTTGAAATTGCAAAACTAGCAAATACATATTTATCTGTGCTCACTCTTGATAAGATGCATGTATTGAAGATGTGCCTCTTGATACTCACATAACCAAGGTAACCAGTGTTAATCAGTAGAAAAAATAAATAATGTCTAAAGAGCCAGTTGTTTAAGTACATACAACAGAGCAAAAAATGTGCTAAATTAATTCTTAAAACAATATCGTGCCTTATAATAGGGAATATCATGTTATTTATAACAAATTATCTGATCGGTTAAGATCAAAAGGAGGATCCTTCCTGGAATGACTAACCAGGGCTGCTAAACCAAGCCACCTATCCAAGGAGAGAGGCCCATAACCCCAGGGGACGCTGATGATAATACTCTTGGTAACTGCTGATCATTTCCAACTAATCAACGCAGAAACATAAAACTTACGAGTACTACTACGACATCACCAAGCTAAGATCGAGAGGCCAGATTACTTACTATTTTCGTAAACCTTAAAGCACTGATTTCATAAGTGCCTTTGTAATTGGCAATAACCTCCAAAACTTTTTTACTCTCTGTACTGTAGTACTATAGTAAGTGAAGGAAGGATTGTATACCACACAAAAGATTAAGATTTCACTGAAAATACATTTCAAAGTCCACTGTCTAAAACAAGTTTATAAAAAGTTTGTGTGTGTGTCTCTAAACGCATAATCAAAAACGAAAAGTACTTTAAATATGAAACTAGATATTTAAACGCAGCCATCTTCAAGGATGCGACAAGCAAATTCCACTACCAAAAATCACCCTTTGCATGGAAACCTTTTCAGACATTTTAATTCCCCATAAATTAATCTAATGACTTTGTTTAATATACCATTAAGATATAAGTTGTGAAGCCATCTTAATTCTGAATAATTTTTACAACTGGTAAACAATAAGGGACAAAGGTTTACCACTCAAGAAACGCAGAATTCGTTAAATAACACAATTTATGTCCAGTAAGTTTTTGTTGCGTTAACCATTTTCGAGGCATTTCTTATTTTTGGTTTAAATGCTCAAAAACTTTGAACCTACTTTTCTCAAATGGAAAGTGTTTTCCTATTTTCTCCATCTCCTTTTTCGTGTAGAGAACATAATTTTAAGTCATCACTTAGCGACCGTATGTTAAAAGACTTACTGTCATTTTAGCGTATTGTTGTCCCTACTGTACGAAGAAATGATAAATACATCCATTTGTGCTAAAATTTTATCCTAATAAGCGTGAAGTAGATAGAAGTTTTGTGAGAATAGTGTGTAGCAGCATAAGTAGACAACTTTATGTGAATGTAGCATATCATATTTTACTTTCTCTACACGTACTATGACATAGTGTATAGAGAAGGTACTGCACTCCACCCAAAAATTCGATACCGATATTCACCGGAAATATATGTTTTGGATCAACCTGAATCCAAAAAAAAAAGCATTTTTAGAAAAATATCCGTGTGTGTGTGCAGCTTAGCTCAAAAACGAAAATTATTTAAATTCAGTATCTTCTAAAGATGTAACACGAAGATTTTCAAGAAAATTCACCACCCCCAACTACTCTTTACAAGGAAAAATTTTCGAAGATTTTAATTCTCTCAAAAATGGCTCTAACGATTTTGATTAAAATAGCTTATATTAAAGATGTTTACACAACAAATAAAATGTATATCTTCAATTTTCTGGAAATAGCGTCTGAAGACGTGTTTATTTTGGATGAATTTTGCAGAGTTTTGCATAACTAGTAAACCGTAAGAGATAAGGTTTTCTCTATTTTAAAAAAAAATGTAGAGCTCGTTAAAATACACAATTTGCGTTTTTTCGTGGAATTTACCGTTTTGAAATATTGCTTGTTATTGGTTTGAGCTTTAAAATACTTTCGTCATACGGGTATTGTCAACTAAGGAAGTTCGATCACATAGGAACCAGATTATAAAAGATTTGAGTATCGCTTTAACCTATGGTACTCCCTTATTACCTGTCTACTTACAAGGAAGCAGGTCATAAGACTTTTCTCGATTAGCATGAAGTAAATAAGAAGAATAAGCTTTTTAACAATAATTTATTTCAGAAATATAGAGAACGTCATGTGAATGGAATACATCAGATTTTTAAAAAAGTTATACTAAAAAGTTTATATGTTTGGCGTTTCTAAATACTGCTGTATGAACATTTCCATAGGATAACGTCTGAGGATGTTTGATGCGAGTTCAAACCACAGACGACAATCATTTGTTCTACTACTTACACGACCCTATTAATTACGTCTCTTGTGACCCTACTACATTTTATAACTTTCGCAGTACCAGTCACACCGCCCGCCATCTTATCGCTCCACTCCACGCCATTTGCTCTCAAGCCTGATGTAATTCTGGTTCCAGGGAGACGGAACGCTGCCTTGGATGGGATCCATAATAATAGTTATATGCACCTTCCGCAAGCACATTCCCTGGTCCGTATAAAAGGCACTCAGAGCCTCAATAGGAGGAATTCGTCCAGCGTGTTAGTGCTAGTAATCTTACCAAACGAGGTGTCTATAATCTACTTTTATGGAACCCGTTGCATGTACACATCCATAAGCAATGGTCCAGCACTCATTCAATATTAGTCGAACGATTTGCTTCAGTTCACACTCCAGCGTGCGAGTAGTGCTAGAATTCCTTGAAATGCCTTCAAAGGACAATAATAATTATTATTTGTTACGCATGTTCCAAGAACAGGAGCTGAAAGCTGCTTTACATTTCTCAAAAATATAGTTGTAAGGAGCCTCAACCGTTGTCAGGAGCATAATAGAAGATCAGAATATGTCACTGGAATGCAAAATTCATTGCAGATTATTTTATAAGATGGCAGGTAAACAAGTTTACGAGATAGGAATATGTACCTTATAATTTCACTGAACTACTTTCATTTGACAATGCAGTGTGTGACTGCATTTTTTAATTAGAATATTTACATTTTTTATTAAAACGCATAAGATTGTTTTTAAATAACTAGGCATCTTAATAGAGTTTGGATGGTTTTAAAAAAATCTGATGTGTTATACTCGCATGGCTTTCTCTAGTGCTCAACAAACTACCATCATCATGTTAGATAATCCTCTATTTTCATCCCGGAAATAAATATAATTCATATCTAAAAAATCTGATGTGTTCCATTCACATGACTTTCTCTATATCTCTGTAACAAATTTTTCTTAATAAGCTTATTCTTTTATTTTTTTCATGCTAATCGAGAAAAATTAGCGTAAATGGTCTTATTTCTTGCTTTTTTGTAAGTAGAAGTGAAATAAGGGAGTACCATAGGTTTAAGTGAAAGCCAAAAGCTGGTTGCTATGTGACTGAAGTTCGTTTGTATGGACACGAGTTGGCAAATTCCTGTTTGAGAAAAGCATACGTTTTTCAAAGCTGAAACCAAAAACAAAGAATATCTAAAAAATGATGAACTCCACGATGTGTATATATGTATAACATATATTGTGTGTTTTAACGTGCTCTACATTTTTTGTGTGTCGAGTTTTTGTCCATCTTTTACGGTTTAGTCGTTATGCAAAATGCATCCAGAATAAAGTAATCTTCAGAGGCTATTCCCAGAAAATTCAATACATACACTTTGTCTTTAATATACGACATTTTAATCAAAATCGTTAGAGCCATTTTTTAGAAAATCAAAATTTTCGAAAAAAGTTCCACGTAAAGGGTAGTTTGGAGAGGGAGGATATTCTTGAAAAGCTTCGTATCGCATCCTAGGGAGATACCAAACCTAAATACCAAGTTTGGTTTTTAACGGACTTTTCATTTTTGAGATATGCTGCCCACAGACACACAGACAGACAGATACACACAAGAACATTTTTCTAAAAATGCTTTTTTTTTTTTTGGAATCAGGAGGTCTCAAAACATGTATTTCCGGTGAAATCTCGGTATCGAATTTTTGGGTGCATTACAATACATTATGAACATAGCAAGTATAGAGAAAGTAAAAATCTGATGTGTTACATTCACAATCCTTTCTCTATGTCACTGTAACAAATTAATGTTAAAAAACTGATGCTTCTAACTATTTTAAGCTAATCGAGGTAAACATTTACAGAAATTTTCGTAATTACTTTGTTACCTGTAAATAGAAGGAAAATAATGGAATATACTAGCCTAAAGTGATATTCAAATCTTTTAAAAACTGGTTGCCATATGGTTGAAATCCCTTTCTATGCAGGGGCAGGAGGTTACAACTTTCTGTGTAAAAAAAAAGGTTTAACTATTTTAAATCTGAAACAAATAACAAGCAACATCTCAGAAATATTAAATCCTACGAAAAAAATCTGTGTTCCATTCACATGACTTTCTCTACATCTCTGCAACAAATTACTGATAAAAAGCCTGTTAATTTATTTTCTTAATGATAATCGAGAAAAAATTATTAGAAATAGACTTATTACTTGCTTCCTTGCAAGTAAAAGTGAAATAATCGAGTACCATAGGCTAAACTGACAGTCAAAGGCTGGTTGCTATGAGACTGAAGTTCCTTTGTTTGTATGGACAGAAGTTCACAAATTCCTGTATGAGAAAATTATGTTTTTTAAAGCTGAAACTAAAAGCAAGGAATATCTTAAAAACAACCATCTCCACGAAAAAAAAGTATATAATATAAATTATGTGTTTTAATGTGCTCTACATTTTCTGTGTGGTAAGTTTTTGTCCATCTCTTACGGTTTAGCAGTTATGCAAAAGTCCGTCAAATTCATCCAGAATAAAGTAGTCTTCAGAGGCTATTCCCAGAAAATTCAAGATATACATTTTATTTGTCAAGTAAGTATCTTAAATATGCGAGATTTTAATCAAAATCGTTTGAGCCATTTTTAAGAAAAACAAAATTTTCGAAAAATGTTCCATGTAAAGGATAGTTTGCGGTAGGGGGGAATTTCTGGAAAACCTTCGTTTCGCATCCTTGGAAGATACCAAACTTAAATACCATGTTTGGTTTTTACCGGTCTTTTCATTTTTGAGCTATGCTGCCCACAGATACACACACACACAAACACACACACACAGACAGACACACACACAGACAGACATTTTTCTAATTTTTTTTCAGGGAGTCTCAAAATATGTATTTCCGGTGAAATCTCGGTATCGAACATTTGGGTGCATTACAATACCTTCTCTATTCTCTATGTACATAGTACGTATAGAGAAAGTAAAAATATGTATTTAGGTACATTAAATATAATTTTCTGCTATGGTTGAGGAATCTCTTCATATTGTTCTAAATTAGATGAACATATTCATGTACTTGTATCACACAGAAATAAAAATGGAAATATATTAATTTAATTTCATATATTACATTAACAATATTTCAACTCAAATGTTAAACACGAATTAACATGTGCCCCGTCTCTTTAATATAAAATCACTCACTACTCTGAAAACTAAATTAATTTCAATTCCTTTCCAAACTGTTGTGGTTTGTGTTTTCATGGTATACTGTATGTATGTACATTTGCGATAAGTTTGCGAAAAAGAAATTTGTCAGGCTTTTCAGTGTTGAGTAATTTTGAGTGACGATATCTTGTGAAAATAAAAAGGTGCATAACTTGCGTTCTAAGTTTCCTAGAGACCGGAGTTTTGTACAGCCATGATCATAAAATAAAATGCTGTAAAGTTATAATTTGGATATTTATCTTCTTAAAATACTTATCCAAGCGTGATTAATGAACATGCTCTCATTTCAGACGCATACGATACTTGCACCACTTCGTCGAAGGTAACTACGTTGGATTATTCAATACCACCCGCTTCCATACGCCTTTAACTTTTGCACTCATTTTAGTTACCTATAAGAGTGTCTCGAAAAGCAAAGTAAAAATGTAAAAATGAAGTTGTATTTCAAAATATCAGATATGTCCATACCACCGAGAGTGTCGAAGGCTGAGATCTATGTTTTCGGAATAATTATCTTGTCAAGAAAGTAATATTGTTCGAAGAAATTTTCATAATTACATCAAACTTATAGAATTACTTTTGATAATTGTCTTTCTTCTAATTAAGATTATATTTGAAGGTATGAATTGAAAATGCAAATAAAAATCAATTTTAACTGCATTCATAATTTCGCTTCATAATGCGTTATTATAAAGCAATGCTATATATTTTCGAAACGAATCAAAATTTACAAATCTAAATAAATTAAGTATATCCTCTACGGTACACAGCAGAGTCGCGGTAAACATTTTGATTAAGCAACGAACCAATAAATTTCTGTAATAAAGAATTTTATAGGTATTAGGAAATAAAGATTCAAGGCCTGGTATTTGCTCATCTCCATGTGTATGTTGAATGACAGACGGAAAAATCGGGACTGCATGGAAACAAAATCATAAACTTACTTTTTAAACAGTTCAACGATTGGTTTGTCCCTTAGAAACACGCTCTCATCGGAGTGCAGTACAACTTCATGTTAGAATACATGCCAAAATGCAACACATTTACATATAACTCCTTTTGTTGAATATACAAAAGCCAAAGAGTACTGTAGTCACTCTACAGTGTGTAAAGCGTGAATAGTACTAGCTTTATGACAATACTTCAACACAATAATCATATATTTTGTTTGTTTTTTTTCTTCTGATTTTATAACCAATTGTCGTGACTGATTTGATGAAAACAAAACGAATTAAAAAACCTAAAATGCTCTATTTACATAACTTTCTCTATATCTCTGTAACAAATTACAGTTAAAACGCATAATCTGCTATCTACTTCATGCTAATCGAGATAAAAATATGCAGAAATGGATTTATTACTGCTTTCTTGTAAGTACAAGAGAAATAAGAGAATACACTAGGCGAAAACTATAGGTAGTTTTAAAAACTGGTTGCCATGTGGTCGATATCAGTTTCTTTTCATTGCCAGGAATTGATAAATTCCCTTTGAGATCAGTTTCAATTATTTTAAAACTGAAATCAATAACGAGGAACATATCAAAACTGGTCAACCGCACGAAAACATTGTATATGACATTATGTGTTTAAAGAGATCTAAATTTTTGTTAGCAAGACTTTGTCTATGGTTACGGTTTAGTAGCTATGCAATATTCAGAAAAATTAATCCAAAACGAAGAGCTCTTCAGAGGCTATTCCCAGAACATGCAAAATATACGCTTTATTTGTCATGTAAATGTCTTTAATACCGGATCTTTTAATAAAAATCATTAGATTTAATAAAAATCATCATCTAAAAATCATTTTTAGAAAATGAACATTTTCGAAACTTTTTCTATGTAAAGAGTAGTTTGAGGTGAGCATATTTTCATCAAAATCTGTCACATCTTCGAAAGTACCAATTTGGTATTTTACCGACTTTCCGTTTTTGAGCTATCGTGTTCACAGACACACGGGCCTTGTTTTAGATACAGAGAACTCTAAAACGCGAATTTCCGGTGAAATCTCTATTTCGAATTGTTGGGTGCAGTGCAATATCTTCTCTATCTATGTGCTTGTAGAGAAAATAAAAAGAACTTTTGCTGGTTTTGTGTACTCTAAAAAAATACCTTTTCCAAGCAAAACATGCCATGAGTGATACGAAAATTCAACTTAACTTTCATATTATATCGAAATATCTTTCTCTGATCCTTAATTTAAAACTTTTATCTGCGGTTTAATCAAACAGATGTTTCAAGATAAATATACGGCATTCTATGTATTTACATAATGCGAAAGAAGAAGCCTTCTTTGAAACAAGGGAGAAGAGTAAGATGTCATTTAATCTTTATTAAACGTATACATTATTAGCAGTATAGGTATACTGGTGCACTTTCATTGGCGGCAAGCGGTCTCCTTAATGTCCCTTCTTAATATTTTCGTGGACACGTAAACTCAAATCTGAATTACACTACGCTTGATTTAAAGCACAAAGCGCCATATTTGGCAATATGATTCGTTCATTAGGTTTGCTTTGGAGGTTTCGGACGAATACAAAGCTATTTAGCAGGTCGTCAATAAAGCTTAATATTTGGCAATCAAGACTTGGTCAATGAAAGGTTGTAGTGCTGTTAAAGCAACAGACTAAGCCTAATCACACCTTTAGAACGCAATAATCAAAAGAATGTATACATGCAACGTATACATTCTAAAACGTATAAAACTTGTTTCAGAGCGAAAAAATTGCTATTGTTTGTATCGACGGGCATAGTGCAATAATTACACTGCACTAATTGTGTATGGTAGACAATAGGCGTCATGAGTTTCAGGTCAACAGTTCAAGTTGCGTCGTGGGGAGTGGAAGTGTATAGATACGCTATATCGCTAGTTACCATGGTTACACTCCACGTCATGTTCTATACACAGCCTTCATTCGCACGGCACTTTCGTATAGGTTTATTCAAGAAATTACGTCAATGTAGTTGGATAAAATATGACGCATATCTGTGGCAATATTTAGGGCGTATAAGGTTAACTCAATGGAGTGCACGGATGAGCCTTTTTCTGGTTCCCAATAGTTTTTCCTTTATTTGATATTGGCAGAACATTATCATTCGGTGTACTGAGCAAGTTGCTTATTGGTTTACGATGAATTCTGTAACCTAACAGACAAAATAATAATACCAGTTTGAAATTAAAGATTAAGGTCAACCTTAACCTGAGATTAAATTAATATATTAAGTGATATAAACATATCTTTTGTAGTTATAGACTTTAAACAAATTATTTCCTCTCGTTGAACAAAGTTGAAATAACTCTAGAACTCTGAATTTTATTTTTCTAAAGAACAGACACAAATTAGTTTTGCTCATGTAAATGATAGACTAATTTATACACTTGTTACTATAAATTGCAGGTATGGTATGCCCTTTTTACATTATAAACTGTAAATGAATATTCAATTGTATTCTAAAAGTTAGTTTAGTTAACAGAAGATTTATTATTTTATATGTAATAATTTTGAATTGTTTCACGATATAAACATTTTATCAATTAGAGAAATGTCAGAATTTAGCATAAAAGTAAATTTTATTTGATATTGTTAAGGCAGGAAATAATCGAGTTAATTTACTTTGAAAATTGTTCAGTGCCCCATCTCTGGCCAAGAAGTATGTCAAAACGTATCTTCGTGCACTCAAAAAAAAAAAAAAAAACTATTTAAAATGCAGCTAAATATATTTTCAGGAAATCTCAAAATAGCATGTATTCAAAATCCACACCAGTACAACGATACAACTTCAAATAGGGATGGGTTAGGATTACGCAAGGACGGCCCCCCCCCACACTAGGGTAGAGCACTCTTGCGGTCCTTTGCCTTTTATGTAACCCCAAGGAGAGAGGGAGGAGGGAAGAGGCCCGAAGGTGGACCAGATCCGGATGACGACGGGCACAATCATGGACGGGATCCCCAACGGTTACAGATGAAACACCACCCGGCTCCTACTGACAAACTCGAGCTCCATGACCCGAAGTGGGTTCCGATCGAGCAGTACCGACCTCGTCAGGATAAACCTTTACAGGTAGCACGCCTCCATCGAAACGCAACCCGCTGAACACCGCAGATTGATGCTTCGACTCTGAAAGAGGCGACATAAAAATGCTGGCAACAGGAAAAGAAAAGTGAAAAAATCTGATGTGTTCCATTCACATGCTTTTCTCTATTTTTACAGCAAATTATTGTTTAAAAGCTTATTCTTATATTTACTTCATGCTAATCGAGAAAAAAAAAATGGAAGAAATCTCTAATTACTTGCTTCCGTGTAAGTAGAAGGGAAATGAGTACTATAGGTTAAAGTGATAGTCAAAGTCTGGTTGCTATGTGACTGAAGTTCCTTTGTTTGTATGTATGTATGGATAGGAGTTGACAAATCCCCGTATGAGAAAAGTATTTTATAGCTGAAACCAATAACAAGGAGTATCACAAAAACGATCAACTCCACGAAAAAAGTATGCAACATATACTGTGTGTTTTAACGTGATCTACATTTCTTGTGTAGCAAGTTTTAGTCTATCTCTTACGGTTTACCAGTTATGCAAAATTCCGAAAAATTCTTCCAGACTAAGCATGTCTTCAAAGGCTATTCCTGGAAAAGTCAAGATATCCATTTTATTTGTCATGTAAATATCTTTAATATAGGATATTTTAACCAAATTCCTTAAAGAAATTTTTAAGAAAATCAAAATTTTGGAAAATTTTGACATGTAAAGGGTAGTTGGGGTGGGGGATTTTCTTGAAAATCTTCGTGTCGCATGCTTGGAAGATACTGATGTTTACTGTTTAATATTTTCCATTTTTGAGCTATGCTGCCCATAGACACACATACTAAAATGTTTCTAAACATGCTTTTTTTGGATTGAGGTGGTCTCAAATCACATATTTCCGGTGAAATCTCGGTATCGAATTTTTGGGTGCAGTACAATACCTTCTCTCTACAATATATACATAGTACGCATAGAGAAAGTAAAAACAGTATCGAAAACTTAACCTATGGTGGTAGAGTAACATAAGGTAAGACATTAGGACAGCTGCTGTAATGGTCCACTGACTTCTCTGTGCAAGATCAATTAAGAATAGCTGCATTTGATGTTGCTTTACAGAGCTCAACAAAGGATAGAAGCTGCCAATCCGCTAATTGGTTTTTATGATGGAATTTATCATTGGTGCAGAACTGTAGAGTCTTGATGATCCCTTAAAATCAAAACTGGGCACATTCACTCTCAAGAGAAATAACAATGAATGGAATTTCTATCCCTGTAAATCAGTCAAATTTTGGCTTATCTCCGGATTCAAAACTAACTTGGCGCTAACATCTCAGAGATTCAGACATCGTATTAGACAATTAAAGCAAATCACTTCACCATTGGTTTTGTAATATAAAAGGGTGCCTCTTATGTATTGCTTAGAACCATTGATTAGACCACTATGGAATATCGCGTGCTGCGTTGCATTCTCAATTCCGAAGCTACACACAGATTATAAAAAAATATGTGTTACGCTCACATGACTTTCTCTAGCTGTTCTACAAACACGAAGGTTTAGAGAAGAATTCCCCCACCCCAAACTACCCTTTATATGGAACAATTTTCAAAATGTTTGATTTTCTCAAAAATAGCTTTAATGATTTTGATTAAAATACCGTATATTAAAATATTTACATGACAAATTAAAGGTATATCTTGAATTTTTTTGGGATAACCTCTGAAGACCTCTTTATTCTGGATGAATGTTGCTGAATTTTGCATAACTTGTTAACCGTAAGAGACAGAGAAAAAATTACTACACAAAAATGTAGATCACATTAAAACACACAATTTAAGTCATGTACATATTTTTCGTGCATTAACAATTTTTAGATATACCTTGTTATTGGTTTCAGTTTTAAAATACTTTAAAATTTTCTCATACGGGAATTTGTCAACTCCTGGCAAAGCAAAGAACCGAATTTCAATCACATGGCAACGAGCTTTCAAAACTTTTGACTATCGTTTTAGCGTTGTGTATTCTCTTATTTACCTTCCACTTAAAATAAAGCAAGTAATAGGACAATTTCTGCTAATGTTTATCTCGATTAGCATGAAGAACATAGAAGAATAAGCTTTTTAACAATAATTAATTCAGAGAGGTAGTGAAAGTCATGTGAATGGAACACATCATATTTTTTTTATGTAACTTTCAAAACCTGTTTGTTGGGCGAATCGTTGGCAAATTTAAGCCTTAAGATGCGGTCCACACCGAAAGTATTGGACCAAGAAGTTATTACGAAAACTTTCTTTTTTATCTACTTCGTTTTAATCGAAATAAATATCCTTAAAATTAAAAGTTAGAATATTTAATATGAATGTGAAATCTTATAATATGGATGTGAATCTTGTAAAGTTACTAGCTCAATTACTAAGAAATTACAAGTGTTTAATAATAGAAGCCTGAGAATAATCATGGGAATATGGTGACCAAGAACCATTTCAAATAAGCATCTATGGAAAATAACTAACCAACAGGAAATTGGGAAAGAGGTGAAATATAGGAAATGGAACTGGATTGGACACGTATGAGGAGAGAAGATAGTAGTATAGCTTTCGATTGGAATCCTCAAGGATCAACAGTAGACCAAGAACTACATGGCACAACCCAGTTAAGAAAGAGACAGAAGCATCAGGAAAGAACTGGAAGGAAATTAAGACATTGTCAAAGAACAGAATACACTGGCGTGCGTTCATTATTAAGACCCTATGCTTTTCATAGGAGTGAGAGGACTTTATCACCATATCGTCATCGTTTTAATCGAGATAAACTTTACAGAAATAATCTCATTACACGTACAAGGTGGACAGAGTATCAATTCATTCATACACGTTTAAAGCCTAGGATCTTTATGCTGACCTATAAATTTCATAGTTTTTTCCATAACAGAAGAAATGACAGAAGAACGACAGTATTTAAAAAAATTAAAACAAATAACATCATCATACATTTTATTTCTTATGTAAATATCTTATATATAGGTTTTAATCAAAATCATTAGAACCATCTTTTGAGAAAATCAAAAATTACGAAAACTCTTCCACGTAAAATTTTTTTTTTGGATTGGAGATTTACTTTAAAATATATTATTTACGTTACAGCTTCCAGTTTGGTATACATCAGACATTTATATTGCTTTTAAAATTTTTGGCGGGTTCAACTGGCCTGAAAAAAATGTATCTATGGTGAAATCTCGATTTTTGTTGGAATATATTACTTCCTGTACTTTCTGCAAGTGTGCAACAGAGAGAGGCATGTGAATTGACAAACTGTTAATAATCTTATTCTTCTATTTCATGCTAATCGAGATAAAAATTAGTAGAAATTATCTTATAGCTTAGTTCCTTATAAGTATAAGATAAATAAAGGAATACATTAGATTAAACCGAAAGTCACTTGTTTTAAAATGAAGACATTTTAATATAAATTGTTAGCCATTTTTTAGAAAATGAAATTGTTCTATTTTTCCATGAAAAGTGTAATTGGGGTTGGGGGATTTTCATGAAAATCTTCGTGTCACATCCTTGGGAAGTACTGAAGTTAATATCAAGTTTGGTATTTAACGGACTTTTCGTTTTTGAGCTATGCTGCTCACACGCACACACACGGGCCTTTTTCCAAAAACGCTTTTTTGGATTTAGGGGTCCCCAAATCATGTATTTCCGGTAAAATCTCTGTATCGAATTTTCAGATGAAATGCAATACCTTCTCTATATACTATGTAGAGAAATTAAAATGAATACGAATATGGGTTAAAATCGTTTGTTAGAGAGTTATTAAAGAATTTGCCCCTTTAGTCACACCAAAATAATTACTTGCATTAAATGTCTGTGCACTGATTGATTGTTTTTGTTTGGTTGTTTGTTAAAGAAAACAGAAGGTATTAGTTTATGTATTTTTCGAATGCACAGACCAATATGCATTATATTTTCCCCTTGCATCACCAGTTTAATATAGAAAGACACCCAGACATAAGTTATCTTGCTCACAAGAATTCTCACGAATTCACCAGCGCTAGAGAAAAGTTGTTCATTTGAAAGGAGTATTTTGGACCTGAGGAAACTAAGAGAGATACTAAACATTGACTGTGAAGAAAGAGTTCTTCGTGATCTGGACGCAAACTCATTATATAGTGTAAGTTTTTAGCCTAATTCAATCTGGCCTAAATTTTCAACACCGATAAATTGGGTTGTTAAATGTGAGCAACCCAACGGCCGACAACTTTTCACTACGGCCATTCATTCGTTTCACACTTTCGCTGGACGATATTGTGGACTTATTCAACCATTTTTATCATCTAGCTGACGTCCTGGGCTCTTCTCATCAAAATCGTCTGAAATGTAATATATGTGCATGTTGAGAGTGTGTGTGGTTCTCAGCGTATCATTCTATACTGGGCGTGAAAGACCGATTTATATCGTTCAGATGCCTCTTTTCAAGGCTTGAGGTTCTTTTTCATGCCGTAAATCTACTAGGGGGTCATCTCCTAGCGTTGGTGGTAACGTTGCTGCTTACCAAGCGGGAGACCTGGGTTCGATTCCCAGTACCGGCGTGCGGATTTTTCCCCCGCTGGGAGACCTGGACCGCGGTGCACTCAGCCTCGTGAGGTCCCCGAGGGGCCAATTGAGGAGCTGCTTGATGGAGAAGTGGCGGCTGCAGTTCATGAAGACCCCATTATCAGGCCGGGGGGAGGGTTCGAGGCGCTGACCACGTCTCACCCTCCAATACCGCACCCCATTTATGACGTCTATCATGGACTGAGATGGGGACGCAGCGGCCGGGCGGTAGACCAAGGTTCCTTGTGAGCTGCCGTGCCATGGAGTTATAAATCTACTACAGCGCCGTGAGTGAGTGGTTTGACCGCTCGCCGCCCAACTATGCGACCCGGTTTCGATCCCAAGCGCCTACACGTGGGATTCGTGGTGGACAACACGGCATTTGGGCGGGTTTTCTTCGTGTCCTCCGGTTTCCACCGCCTTCCATTCTACCAATTGCTCCATCATCTCCTTTCCAATCATCAGTTTTGCTTACATTTCATATCACCCATTTCGTCATGTTCATGCCTGCTTACGGGTCGACCCCTCGTAACAGGTTCTTCATTCTTGGTGTCGTGCCGCTTGCTCCCCGATAGGCTTCTGACCCCTAGGCATTGGCTAATAAGTCCTAGGGTCGGCGGGGGGGGGTGCCAGTCCTACAAAAACGGGGAAAGTAAGCCGATTGCGAAACGAAATTAAAATCTACGACACGAAACCAACGGCCTTACTTCCATTCCGAAAGAAGCCATGCTAAGGATTTTTACACCCGAAAAAATTAGTCCTCCTCCACGGGATGGGTATAGGAAATTAGCGTGGTAACCATAACACGATTCAAAAACGAGATTTGACCATCTTTGAATTTATAAATATCGTCGTAAATGGCAAAAATTCCACTTAAAACTTGAGAGGAGATGAAAGCAAAATTATATGTCGTTTATCACCCAAAAGTATTATTCGAACGAACGATTGATTATACAATCTTTACATTTTAGTGCAAACACGTTGATCCGTTAACTAAAATGGCTGCCACTGAAATGTCTAACTTATGAATCAGTAGTAAGTTTGGTTTAGTAACAAAAGTGACAGTACACGATGGTAACACCAAGTTGCCTTTGCATATCTTTTAAAGCGCAGATAATTACAGAACCGCCCTCGTATATGGACTCAATAATTGTGAATATTCTTAAACTGTGTTAGTTACTCATTTTGAGTATCACTTTTTATATAACTATTCTAGAAAGAATGAATCTAATATATTCATATAATAGGAAGTGATTGTTCTGTTTATGAGATAAAGCAAACTGAAATATCTATAAACACTACTTAAAAAGTGTTCAGGAATGCAAAACTGAATATCGGTTGTCACTTGCGAAATATATTATCATTTTGATATATACTGTATACCGGAGGTTGGCAATTTTGCGAATTATATGCAAAATATTACATTATACAAGTCTAACTATTACCGCCATTAATAAGCAAAACCAATAGCATTATAAGCAATGTTCGATGGTTCTGTTCGGCTGGTACTTTTTGACGTGGTGAAAATCTGCCTCTTATTATGTGGCATCACACGTTACGCTCATTGATAGAGACCGTTCGAGTCAAATAGCTGCCGAGAAAATGTTCGAAGTTGGAATGAACTTCTGTAATATTCGTAATAAATGATTTTACATTGAGCTTTTCCTTGAGCAATCTCTGATTTTCCTTCTTTCGTAATATAACTTCCTCGACGCCTTTATTACATTTCCCGTATCTCGACTTCTGCTCAACCTGACTTTCCGTTTCCTCCACTTTCCTGTCTTCCTAATGCATTCAGGTATTCAATTTCCACAATATTCCAACAGGAATTTTCCTTCTTGAAATGACGATCTTACAGCACAGAATAAAAATCAGAGAGAGATGCAAATGCTGCCTAACTTTTGCAAGTTACTGCGTTGGAGTATTTCAGAACTTATCGCCATCTTCATTATTAAGGACTAGATATTCTTGATTTTCCGTTGTGTACATCTGTTACATTGATTCACTATACTGTCGAATCCAATGGATTTACATTGGGATTTGAACGTCGTTTTTCTGCACTAATTCTTGGGTAGCTACTGAAAAAAGTTACATTTAGAATTAAATATATGCTCACAAGAGCAAAATAATGGTTAACCAAAGAAAATCTCATACAGGTTATAAAAAATCTTATGTGTTCCATTCACATGACTTTCTATACTTCTTTGCTACAATTTATTGTTAAAAAAACTTAACTCTATTTACTTCATGCTAATCGAGAAAAATTAGCGGAAATGGTCTTATTACTTATTTCCATTTAAGTAGAAGAGTAATAAAGGATAACCATAGGCTAAAGTAATAGTCAAAAGCTGGTTGCTATGTGACTGAATTTCCTTTGTTTGCGTGGACAGGAGTTGACAAATTCCTGTATGAGAAAAGTATAAATATTTTTAAGTTGAAACCAATAACAAGGAATATCTAAAAAATAATCAGCTCCACGTAAAAAACTGTATATAACAAACTGTGTGTTTTAACGAAATTTACACGCTCTATTAAGTACGTATTTGTCTCTTATGATTTACCAGTTACGCAAAATTCCGCAAAATTTATCCAGAATAAATATGTCTTCAGAGGCTATTCCAAGAAAATTCAAAATATGCACTTTATTATGTAAATGCCTTTAATATATATTTTAATCAAAATAGTTAAGAGCCATTTTTGAGATAGTCAAACTTTTCGAAAAATGTTCCTTATAAATGGTAATTGGGTGTGGGTGGATTTTCTTGAAGATCTTCGTGTCGCATCGTTGGAAAATACTGAACTTAAATACCAAGTTTGGCATTTAATGGACTTTTCGTTTCTGAGCTATTCTGCCCACACAAACACACACATTTTTCTAAAAATTTTTTTTTTGGATACGGGGGTCTCAAAACATGTATTTTCGGTGAAATCTCGGTATCGCATTTTTGGGTGCAAAGCAATACCTTCTCTATACACTATGAACGTAGTACGTGTAGAGAAACTAGTAATAGATAATAAAACTATACTACAAGTGCTTAATTTGAATTATGTGACGTACGATGTAAAATTCGATAGAGAAAGACATATGTAAAATAAATTCTATATGTTTTGCGAAACAGAAATCGGAAATTTAAAACCCAAACCAAAAAACTGCACAAAATAACTGTCTAGACTTTATTTAAGAATGCGACTTCTTTATTCCACTTAATACTCCACCTTTAACTGCAGGGCATTTTCCTTTGGAACTTGTGGTGTTAACTCGCGCACTGTCAATTGTCGTTTGGTGCCTATTCTCTTTAATTTCTTTCGTTAGATCTCACACATATACATACACGCACATTCATCCTCTCTTTCATACTTTGGGAGGACTGGAGGGCTAGAGAAATAATCGAACCTGGGACCACTAGCACAGCAGACAGGAGCTCTGTGGAGTGAGCTACGGAGCCAGATAATGTGGCTCTTGTATTATTAGATACAAATAAAAAAGAATGCTGCACTTAACAAAAGTGAGATTTTTTTGAAAGGCTAAGGGCAGGACAAAAATGGAATACATGAGATACGAGGGTGAACGCGACAAATCAAAATGTATAAATGCTGAAATATAGCATAAGGATAAATGAAAAAGCTACTTAAATCGAATGAGATAATATATAATAACAATATTTCTTTTTTTTTTTTAAATGAACCATAAAAAATAAAAAAGTGTGAGCTAAACAAGGTGTGAAGATATAATACGCCAATCTAAGTGTATATTTGTGAAGAAGAAGAAGAAGAAGAAGAAGAAGAAGGGGAAAAGAACATGCATGAAAACTTGCTGAATTAATTTTTATTTTAAAAAAATTGCCAGGAAAAGACGTATGTCTTTGAAACGATTGCTCTAAATTTGCATAACTTTATCTATTCTGCAGCAAACTATACTTAAAAATCTTATTCTTCTATGTAATTCATGATAAAATACGATAAACATTAGCGAAATTGTTTTAATACACATTTTCTTATAAGTTCAAGGGGAGTAAGGGAATAAACTAAGATAAGTCATTAACAAAATTTTAGAGGTGGTTATCTTTCGACGGCATAAATATTGGGAAATTTAAACCAACTACTAGGAATATCGCGTAAATGGCTACTACATAAAACTTGTTGGAAATAAATTGTTTTAACCAGATTAACATTTTTATTTTCTCCGTAGTAGATACAAAGAATATATTGTATTCTAACAAAAATTTGAAACAGAGTTTTCACCGGAAAAACATATTTTAGGGTTCGTTGTATTCAAAAGCAAGAATTTTTATAAAAAAAAAAGGTCCGCGTGTATATGAGTATGTATATGTATGAGTGTGTGCTTGCGTGTGTGGGCTGCATTACTCGACAAAAATATGGTAAAATATCACACTTGGTAATTAAATTTAGCATCTTCCAAGGATGCGACAGGAAGATTTTCAGAAAAATACCCCCACCGCAAACTAGCCTTTACATGGAAACACTTTGAGCATTCTGGTTTTCCCAAAATAGTCAAACGATTTTAGAGACAATATTAAAGATATTTACATGAAAAATAAAATGTTTGTATTGAATTTTCTGTGATCAGCTTCTAAAAGACCTCTTCATTCTGAATGACCATTGAATAACTGGTAAACTATAATATATAGACAAAGCCTTACTATAAAAATCTAATGTGTCCCATTCACATGACTTTCTCTACATCTCTGCAACAAATTATTCTTAAAAAGCTTACACTTCTATTTACTTCATGCTAATCAGAAAAAATAACAAATAGTCTTATTACTTGCTTCCTTGTAAGTAGAAGCGAAATAAGGGAGTACCATAGGTTAAAGTAATAGTCAAAAGCTGATTGCTATGTCACTAAACTTCCTTTGTTTTGTATGGACAGCAGTTGAAAAATTCCTGTATGAGAAAAGTAAGTTTATCAAAGCAGAAACCAAAAACAAGAAATGTCTCAAAAACGAACTCTACGAAAAAAAAAAATGTATATAACACGTATGTAATTGTGTGTTTTAACGCGTTCTTCATTTTACGTTTAGTAAGTATTTGTCCATCTCTTACGGTTTAGCAGTCATGCAAAATTCCGTAAACTTCATCCGGAATAAAGTACTCTTCAGAGACTATCCCAGAAAATTCAAGATATACATTTTATTTGTCAGGTAAATATCTTTAATATACGAAATTTTAATCAACCTCGTTAGAGCCATTTTTGAAAAAATCAAAATTTTCGGAAAAAGTTCCATGTAAAGGGTAGTTGGGGTGGGGGAATGTTTTTCAAAATCTTCGTGTCGCATCCCTGGAAGAAACTAAACTTAAATACCAAGTTTGGTATTTTACCGACCTTTCGTTTTTGAGTTATCATGTTCACAGACACACGGACTCACTCACACACACACACACACGGACCTTTTTCCGAAAATGTTTTTTTTAGATAAAGGGGACCCTAATACATATATACTCCGGTGAAATCTCGGTATCGAATTTTTGGATGGAGTGCAATACCTTCTCTAAACAATATGTACATAGTGCGTATAGAGAAAGTAAAAATATAGATCTCGTTAAAAGACATTTTCATGTACACTTTTTTGTAGAATTAACCGTTTCCGAGATATTGATATTTGTTTCAATGATGAACTACTAAAACGTTTCACAAATTGTAAATCATCTTTTGTTTCATATCTCTTTTTACTTCTGAAAATGCAAAGAGAACCGAATTTCAATTGTTTCACATAGTGACCAGCTTTTAAAAATTTTGAATATCGCTTTAGCCTAGTGAATTTCCTTATTTTCCTCTAACTTACATGGAATCAAGTAAAAAGACAATTTTGCTAATGTCCATCACAATTAGCATCATGTAGGTAAAAGAATAACCTCTTATAAGGACAGCTTTTTTGCAGAACAGATATAGAAAGCCCTGTGAATGGATTACATAAAATTTTTCATGTAGTAAGATGTCAGTCTCCTGAGGTTTCCAGTTATGCAAAAGTTATCCAAAATAAAGCGGGGTATTCAGAGGCTATTCTCAGAAAATGCAGGATAGGCATTTTATCATAAAATCAAAAACTTTGAATAATCTTCCATGTAAAAAGTAGTTCGTTTTGGGAGGAATTTCCTGAAAATCTTCGTGTCGTATCCTTGGAAAATACTGCACTTAAATAGCAAGCTTGGTACTTAACCGAATATTTCTTTTGTAGTTATGCTGCTCATAGACATGGTGACGCACGTAGAGAGAGACCTTTTTCTAAAAAAATATCTCCTTTTTATTCAGAAATAAATTAATTTATGCGTTACTTATGGGTGTTCTTTAACTACTGCTGTTCGTAGCGTCCCACTCTATATTGACCGCTTAATTCTTCTCAGAGGCTTGAGATTTTTTTTATGTGCTGTAAACATACCACATGGGATCATGGCTTCCTAAAAATCCATCGGTCTTCGCCGGGTAGAGGTTAACATGTTACCCCTAGACTACGGAGAACGACAATTTTAGATTCAGAGGTCCTCAAATCATATTTCCAGTAAAATCCTGGTTTCGAATTTTTGGATGGAATGCAATATCTTCTTTTCATTTTTAAAATAATTATTTTTAAGGAAAGTTTGTTCACGGAACAGCTAGAGAAAGTAATCTGTGGAACACATCACATTTTTAGAAAAAGGTCCTATGTGTATTTGTGTGTGGCTGTGGGCATCATAGTCCAAAACCAAAGTCAGTCCAAAACCAAACTTGATATTTTAGTTAATATCTCCCAGGGATACGACACAACTATTTCAGACCACTGAAATCGGTCAATCACATGGAAGGTTTTCCGAAATTTTCGATTTTCTGAATATTGGCTCTAACGATTTGTATTTAAATGCCCCGTACTAAAAATGTTTACATGATAAACACAATATGTTTCTTGGCTTTCTTGGGGAATATCCCATGAAGTCGTCTTTAATCTGAATGACTTTTGCAAAACTGGTAAACCGTAGGAGGAGACGAAAACTTACTGCACAAAAATGTAGATCCTAACAAAATACAATACTTATGTCATACAAATATTTTTGATAAGAGATATTTTCTGATATTAGTTTCAATTTTAAAATACTCAATATTTTCTAAAAAGAGAAATTCTCGTCCGTTTTACATCTCTTTAGTTTTCATTGGTTATGACAATCGCATAGCGACAACTTTTAAAAGATTTGATTGTCGCTTTAGCCTAGTGTATTGTCTTATTTCCTTTCTATTTATCAGAAACTGAACACTGAGACCTTTTCTTATAATGTCTATTTTGATTAGCATTATGTACATAAAAGAATAACCTTTTGTAAGATTATTTTCCTTGTAGAAGAGATAGAGAAAGTGATGTGAATGTAACACAGATATTTTATGTTTAAATACATTTTTTGTTGCTTTTATTGCATTTGCTGCTTCATAATTATTTTTTTTCTTTTCTTTACAGGTACGTATCAGAAGGTTTTTATACGATTGATACTGGTAAGTTGACAACCATGTATTAGTATCTAAGAACAAGAGTATATGGAGCAAACTTGTCTTTAATGTTTATTTTATAACTTATCCAGAAGTATTCTTTATTTCACAACCTTAACAGAAACAAAGTCTAATTAAGTTCAAATGTGAGAAATTCAATTTTTGAAATTTTACAAATGAATATTATATATAGCACATCATTATTTATGCTTAAAAGGCCCTAAACTTAAGTATTTCATTTGATTTCGTAAAACCCTTTGTTGTAAATTTTGCTATGGTTTGTAAATAAAATCGTGTTTAAAATTTCTTGAACCCGAGATTTTTATTAGTACTCGTAGATTTTTAATAGCGAATTACGACCGTGATGAGAATCTTCCCATTGATAAAAAGAGTTGACACTTCAGTGACAAGTTGTATGAGAAACTAAAACCAAGGCCTACGTCCGACCGCTCATTATAGGCAAGTGGGATGTAGTCCTAGAGGATGGGAAGTGGTTAGTGCTGAGTCCCTCTCGACCGTTTACTGCGGTCCACACTACTTGGAACCGCTACATTTCAAACATTTTAGTTCCTAAATTGCCCTGCAGTGGTCTCACAAGGCTAAGTAGAACTCTAAAACAGGTATCCCAGTATGAGAAAATCCCCTCGCCAGTACCAGGATCGAAACCGCTTGACAAGCCAGCGCACTAACACCGGTCTTATAAGGGTAATTTAGAAAGCAAGGAATATTGCCTTATATATACCGAGTTAAAGGGAAGTCATTACATTAATTTAAACCAGTGATAGATCTCGGTATTTGGAACATATTTTGTATGTTACGTTTTTGTTTTTGACCATTTCCTCCGGAAATAATTTAGTTTTTTTCGAAAACAAGAGACAGGCAAGCTCGCAAAGCTACAGGTTTTTGGGGGTCACTTGTACTAGGTCAGCACATGAACAAAACACCGCTCAGCGCTGTTACCACGCCAGTGTAGGCCAATCAGAATGCCAGTTGCTTTCGTTATCCCCCACCAGCCTGCGTCGTGTTTGCAAGCGACCGACGTGTTTACATCCAGAAGCTGGTTCAGAAACCCGAGCGACCTTAACGCAACGTTGTCGAGTTACTTCACGTCTGAAAAGGCTGCTCGGAATATTCATTTAATGCTTTTAAATGATTCATTGTTTCGAAACTCTGCGAGATGTCCCACAATAACTACCGAAACTAATGTCAGAAATACGTTCATCTACGCACCTTACAAGTAAAAAACTATTACATTTGTACATTCTTGTGGAATTACACATCCCATTTGGAATAAAAACCATTTATTCTTTCAAAATGGGCTGATCAAAGAACAAAATGCCATACTTTTTTGTTTGCAATGCTTCTATCAAGCACATATTAAAAAGAATATAACAAGTTCCCTTCCACCTGGTATATGTATATACTTTAAAATCCTCACGTAGTCGGCATTATCATAATCTTTGAACACAATTTGACCAAGCAAATAACGAAAATACTTGAGAAAGTAATCTGGAACTCGTCTAGGGTTACCGTATATTCTGCACGTCGGTTGTTTCTTGAAATCACATATCAAAGTGATTTTTCGAGTGGTTGAGTCTCGTCATTCACATTCGTTCGTTCATTATTGAGCATTTCACACCACTTTATCATATTTCTTTCGCGCATTATTCTTATCACCATTCATTTCCTTTAGTTGTCGATATACTTCTGAGCATTCAAAATTCCTATATCTCTCACGTCACAGTCTTGATATATACGTATATCGATGAAACCATTCGACCTGGAATACAAGCTTGACTAAGATCTGTAGGATGAATGCGCAAAACGAACGTTACTTTGTGATTTAACCTCATATAACAGTACTCCGAGAATTCATTTTTATAGTGATGTATTTAAAGTTTTAAACATTTCCAAAGGTAGGCTGTTACAGCCAAGATGCGCGCCAAAACACAGCATTACCTACGACTCACAGGAGTGTTTCAGCAATATCCAATACAGCCCAACATTGAGATAAACTATCGCCAAGGCATGAATTAAGTATTGGAATAAAGTGGCAGAAAACTCATGTACTCTGCTATGACCTTTGTTCAGTTGGCTATCGCGCCCCTCCTCCATCCGCACTTCGAGGTCTGCGACTCATCGAGTTCTTATAATAACATATAATAAGTTAATTAAAAACCTAAAAGTTGTACTTTCGAACACATGAAATATTTTGAAAAACGAAAATGAGAAATTTTAGAAAAAAAAACCGCTTGACTAAAAACACCTGCCAATACATAAGCCTCCCTCTCACACAATAATGAGTATTTTTACTTTCTCTACTATGTATCATTAAGCAGCGGAAGTATTGTATTCCCCCAAAATTCTATGTCGAGATTTCATCGCAAATATCTATTTAAAGCCTCCTAAACGCAAAATAACATTCGTAGGTGTGTCTGTGAACTCAAAAACCCAAAAAATAAAAGTGAATTAAAATATATATTTTTTGTATTTAAGTCCTGCTTCCTCTAAATACAGATCAAAGATTGTTTTTGAAAATCTCTTGCCCCAAACTAACCTTTGCGTGTGACATATTCAAACATTGTTGATTTTCATACGCTTAAGAACGTTTCAAACAACTGGCATATGTACCATGAATTTTCTGAGAAAAGCCTCTGAAGTCTTCTTCATTCGGAATAGCTATTGCGCAACTAATAGTAAGAGATAAAGACTTGCTACACAAATGTATCTCTCATTAAGTCACACAAGCTATGATAGTATATAATTATTTATTGCAAGAGTTAACTATTTCCGTGTTATTCCTTATTATTATTTTGAATTCTCAAATACTTTCTTTTTACTTTCTCTACGCGCACTATGTACATAGATTACAGAGAATCTAATGCTTCCATTCCAAAATTTGATACCGAGATTTCACCATAAATACATATTTTGGGTTCCGCTGAATCCAAAACAAAAAAGCATTTTTACAAAAAGGTTGGTGTGCGCGCGCGCGTGTGTGTCTGGGGACAGCATAGCTCAAAAACGAAAAGACTGTTGAATACCAAACTTGGTATTTGGATTTAGTATCTTCCAAGGATGCTACATGAAGATTTATAAGAAAATCTCCCCTTCATCAACTACCCTTTACGTGGATTTTGATTACAATATCGTATATTAAAGATATTTACCTGAGAAATATAATGTATATCTTGAATTTTCTGGGAATGGTCTCTGAAGACTAATTTAATCTGGATGAATTTTACAGAATTTTGCATAACTGCAAAACCGTAAGAGATGGACAACAACTTACCACACAAAAAATATAGATCACGATAAAACAGACAATTTATGCCACATATATTTTTTTCGTGGAGCTGATCATTTTTTAGATATTGCTTGTTATTGGTTTCAGCTTTAAAAAACCTATACTTTTCTCATACAGGAATTTGTCAACCCCTGCCCATACAAACAAAAAAACTTCAGTCTCAAAGCAACCAGCTTCTGACTATCACTTTTACCTATGGTATTCCCTTATTTCGCTTCCAGTTATAAATAAGCAAGTAAAAAGACTATTTGTGCTAATGTTTTTCGATTAGCATGAATTAAATAGAAGTGTCAGCTTTTTAACAATTTTTTGCAGAGATATAGAGAAATTCATGTGAAGGGAACATATCAGATTTTTTTTAAATGGGAAGTCGCTATTCTATTTTCCGCTACTTATCGTGTAAAGAAAACGGAATTTCATAGCCATTCGTAGTGACAAGCTCTTAATACGATTTAAGACTATTACCCTATTTCTACTGGATCTGCAAATAAATGCGAAATAAAACTATTTCTACAAAGTTTATCTTAACATGAAAACTAATTCTTATAACAGCAAGCCTTTGTAACAATAGTCTTTTTGGAGAATGTATAGAGAAAATCATGAGAATGTAATATACTAGATTCTTGTGATTTTAAAATCTAAAACTTTTGTCAATTTAGACAAAACAGAGTCCCAAAGTACCGTTATAAGCAACAATATGGGTTTATTGGTATGTTTAAATGTAGTAAGTTCACCGCTCTTAGGTATACAATATTCAGTGAAAATAAAATATTTGTCAATAGGTTAACAACAGGGGATTTAGTTTGTTGTTTATTAAAAGGTATTCTGATTATCTAATTTACTACTGATTATCTTTGCAACAATTGCAGAGATAGAATACTTCGCTCCAAATTGGTACACACGGAATTGAAATTAATATATAGTACGTAAGCAACGCTCGCTCTCCGTGAAGTAGAGATTGCCATGCTAACCTCTAAAACCCATAAATGCAGGTTCAAACCTGGTGGAGGGTGATAGAATTTTTCGGACGCAAAAATGTATAGCATTGCGACCTTCGGGAGGGAAGTAAAGCTCCGCAATATTTATTAACACTTTAAAAAAACATACTTTGAAGGAAGAAGGTTTCTGGGCATAATCCCGACATTTTGCGTTCGCAAGTCATGATTTTGTCCTACAGTACCATCTGTGGCAAACTCACGTAATAGAAATTCAAATCCGACCCAGAAAACAGCGTAACGATGTCCTATACTCCACTTCAGGAGCTAAAGGAATCAACTATTATCGTAAAAAATGATACATTTAAATCGAAAACGATTATGTATTTCATTCAGATACCTTTCTATTCTCTATCGTTTATTAGGGATACGCAAACCTTCCATGCGCTTTCCACGCAATCGAGGGGAATAGCTGAATATCAAAATGACTTCGAAAGACATGTAGTGAATCTTTCGAACCATTAATAACGGATATCTTGGAAATAGTTTGTCGTACAAAAATCGTTTTTAAAATAAACTGTTTTAAATAGTTCTATATGCTTTGTGTACCTAGTACGCATTCATCTATCACTTCACGTTTTCCAATAATACGAAGATGCTTCCGAATAAAGAGGACTTCAAGGCTACTCCCAGAAAATTTGAGATATTTTTTTGTCATGTTAATGCATGATATTTTAATCAAAATCATTAGCAGCATTTTGTTAGAAAATCAAAAGTTTTGAAAAATCTTCCATGTAAAGGGTAGTTTGGGGTCAGGAGGGGTGTTAAAGATAATCGTGACCCATCTGGAAATTAATTAAGTGTCAAGTTTGGTAGTTAACTGACTTTTTATTTTGAGTTATACTATTCACAGACAGTCAGATACAGAAATGCGCGTGAGCATGTGTACACCACCCACACACACGCACGTGCACATACCTTTTTCTACAAATGGTTTTTCTATTCAGGGAATTTCAAAGCGTGTAATTTGGTGAAATCTCTATTGAATTCTAGGTGAAATATAATACTTCCCCCCGCTTACTAAAGGTAGCAAATAAAATAAAAAATAGAGTTTGGGTAAAACAATTTAAATTTTAAGATTTTTAAATGCATTAGTAATGTATTTATAATCAGTGTAACCAATATACAGAATTATGCCTTAAGGACCTGAAGAACAAGAGGGAACAAATGAAAACCTCAAAGTTTTACCCTCATTGTTATTTTTAATATATTGTCGAATAAAAGCTGTTAACTTATTATTCAAGTGGTTAAACTAGGTAAGAACGTTAAAAAAACTCCTACGAATATTGTTAAAAATGAGCTTTTAATCAGGAGGAGTGATATTTAAATATACATTAAATTATTATTTTAAGTTATTTAAATGTTATGGGATAATTGTTTTTTCCATATGCAGAAGTTTCTTTAGAAGGCAGCATGACAAGCTTGTAGACTTTGCAGATTCCTTTAAAGTAAATTTCAAATGTATCTCCAGTTAAATCAAGTTGAAAGTAAGATAAGGGATAAAGGTGCGATTAGGATAAGGTTAGCTAAGGTTTAAATGTTTTGCACAGTCGGGGTACAATATGTAGGCTTCTACGCAAGGATACAAGTTAAGATGTAGGCGTATGTTTGGAAATAACAAAATAAAATATAGGAATTTTACTTTCTCTGCACGTACTATGTGCATAGTGTACAGAGAAGATATATTCCAACCAAAAATTCATACCGAGATTTCACCTTAAATACATATTTTCAGACCCTCCGATTCCTAAAAAGAATTTTTAGGAAAATGTGTCTCTCTGTGTCTGTGGGCAACACAGCTGAATCACGAAAAGCCCGTCTACAGAAAAGTACACGAGATAAATATGTTCAATATTATTTATATAGTAAGTTTAATTTATCTCTTACGGTTTACCACTTGTGCAAAATTTAGCAAAATTCATTTAGAGGCTATTCCCAGAAAATTCAAGATACATATTTAATTTATCACAAATGTCTTTCGTGTACGAAATGTTAATCAAAATCGTTAAGCATTTTTAAGAAAATCAAATTTTTCTAAAATTTCTCCATGTAAAGGGTAGTTGGGGTGGGGATATTTTTTAAAAATCTTCGTGTGGCACTCTTGAAAGATACTTAACTGAAACACCAAGTTAGGTATTTAAGAGGCTTATCGTTTTTGTCCTATGCTATCCACAGACAGACAGACAGACAGACACACACACACACACACACACACCCCAACTTTTAACAATATTTGTAGGTGTTAACTTAATATCCTTTCCTCAACATATTTTTCATTATTCACAACAAGCTATAAAGATATTGGAAAATAATATTTTATCTTTGAGAACTAAGCGTGTAAATTTTATTTGATTATCACATTTCAATTGGAGTATTACAAAACAAATCTATCATTAACAGTGGGTGCACTAATATCATTAAAATTTTCAGGGTTTTATATAAGTTTTGTTTTGATAACTTCTCAAATTAAAGGTATTGCTAATAGAACCTAAGAAAATAATTATTCCATTATGTTTAATAAATTAAAATAATAACTTAATCTATATTCAAATAAAACTCTTGCTAATCAAATACTAATTATGTATAACTTAATTAAAATTCCTTATTAATAAAAATTGTTTGTGCGCCTTTAAGAATAAAACTATGATTTTTAAGGTTGTATAATTCATAGCAGTATGTATAACTGAATTGTATAATTTAAGATCTTATATTCATGAAATATTAGAATGCAATGCTGACACTGCGCGCGCAAGGATCGTCTTTAATCCCCTTATTCAGGGGTCCTCAAAATATTCATTTCGGGTAAAATCTCGGTATCGAATGTTTGAGTGGAATACATAATACTTGCTCTACCAACTATGTAAATATGTACACTGAGCTGGAATAGAAAATAGAAAAAAGTCTTGTGTGTTTCATTCACATGATTTTCTCTACATATCTACAATAAATTATTGTTAAAAAGCTTATTTATCTATTTACTTAATGCTAGTCAACATAAAATCAGCAGAAAGGGTCCATTGCTTGCTTCCTTGTAGTATAAGGGAAATAAGGAAGTATCATAGGCTAAATCAATAGTCAAATCTTTAAAAAGCTGATTGCTATGTGCCTAAATACCTTTGCAGGTCAGGAGTTGACAAATGATGGAATAGGAAACTTATAAGTATTTTAAGCTAAACCTAATAACAAGGAATATGTCAAAAACAGTCAACTTTATGAAAAAAATGTATATAAAAGTGTGTGTTTTAACGAGATGTACTTTTTTTTTGTGATAGGCTTACAAGTTATGCAAAATGTATCTAAATTAAACGTGTCTTCAGAGGCAATTCCCAGAAAATTGAATAACTAAATTTTATTTGTGATGTAAATATCTTAGATATAAGAAATTTAAATCAAAATCGATAGAGCCATTTTTGAGCAAATAAAATTTTTCGAAATTTTTCATGTAAAAGATAGTTCTGGCTGAGGCGATTTTCCGAAAATCTTTAAACTTGGTATTTAACGAACTTTTCGCTTTTGAGTTATGCTGCTCACAGACACACACAAGCATGGACATTTTTCTAAAAGTGTTTCTTTTTTGGATTAAAGGGGTCCCAAAACACGTATTTCTGGTGAAACCTCAGTATCGTAAATAAAGTAATAAAATTAAGAATGGAACATGTTGACCACAATAAGTTAATTATATCCAGAGAAGTTGTAACGTGAAGTTAAACGTTTGGGATACAACAAAACGCACATCAGTTGCACATACATTCTGCGGTCCAATTACAAAATTCACGGTGCAGTTAATCGCACGTGATTGACGTATTTTAATGCAAATTAGCTGTTCTATGCTATTTTTGCTGTCATGAATTGCGATGTAAATAACAAAGGGTGTTCAGTCAAAAAAAATTATTATAAATGTTGCCCTTTAGATGTACCTCAAGGGTCTAATTCAATTTACAATTTCTCGGAATGTAATTAACCTGTTGCGATGCAACAAACGCCATTCTAGTTTTTATTTTTAGTTTCTCTATACGAACTATGTACATAGTACATAGAGAAGATATTGCACCCAAAAATTCGATACAGATATTTCACCGGAAATACATGTTTTGAGACTCCCTAAATACAAAAAAAATCATTTATAGTGTGTGCGTCTGTCGTCTGTGTGTGAGTGTGTCTGTGGGCAGCATAGCTCACAAACGAAAAGACCGTTAAAGCCCAAACTTGGAATTTAAGTTTGGTATCTTCCAAGGTTGTGATACGCAGATTTTCCTTTTGTTTACAAGGTATTTGTGACAAATGTTTCAGGATACTGATCTTTATATACGAGAGCTGTCCCAGAAGTACCCAACCTAATCTATAGTTTCAAACAACAATGCTAAAAATTACTAACCTTAGAAAGCTTAAGTTTAAGTTAGACGATTTTACATTGTTTAGCAGTCATCATTCGTGAATGCTCTCAGTGAATTGTAAAGATAGATAAAACTCGTCATCGTTATGTGATACAATACCTTCATTTGAAAGGTATTGATGCAATTAATATTAAAATTGAGCTAGATTCTACTTTAGGGGAGTCTGCTCCTTCATTTACATCAGAGAAATATTGAGTGGCAGAGTTTAAGCGTAGCCGTACGAGTTGCCAAGACGAACATCGCAGTGGTCGTCCAAATGAGGTTACCAGTCCAGAAATTGTAAAGAAAATCCTGAAATTGGTATTAGATGACCGTCGACTGAAATTGCGCGTGTTAGAATACACTGCAGACATTTCAAAAAGTTTTCTACATTTCATACTTACTGAACATTTTGATATGGGAAAGCTGTGTGTAAGCTGGGTGCGGCGTTTGCTCACAATAGAACAAAATCAGAGTCGTGAGGATGTTTCAGTTGACTGTTGAGCAATGTTTCGCTGCAATAAAGCTGAGTTCGTGCATCGATTCAAAATAATGGATGAAATCTAGGTCCATCACTTCCACCTGAGACGAAGGAACAATCAAAACAGAGAATTGGAAGGGGAGAATCGGCTCCAAAGAAGACGAAGACAGTTCCATCTGCAGGAAAGGTCATGACGTCAGTTTTCTGGGACGGACGCGGGATAATTTTCAATGATTATCTCAAAAAAGGAAAAATAATTCATGTTGAGTATTATGCGAACTTGCTACAACGTTTGGGTGATGAAATCAAGCAAACGCGGCCGCAATTAGCGAAAAAAATGTTTTGTTTCATCAAGACAATACATCAGTTCACACATCCAATATCGTCATGGTCAAAATCATTGAGTTAAAATTCGAATTACTTTCCCATGCACCCTAATCACCAGATGTAGCTCCCTCTGGTTATTTTGTTTCCAAACTTGAAGAAATGGCTTGGTGGTAGAAGATTTGCCAGCAATGAAGAGGTGGAGTCTGCAGTTGATGGTTATTTTGCAGATCTCGCTATAAACAAGGTATCAAAGCTATTGAACATCGCTGGGAGGAGTGTATTGTGCTGATAGACTATGTAGAGAAATAAGGACGTTTTTCCCTAAAATGGTTGTGCTTTGTTATGTCGGGGTACTTCCGAAATAACCCTCGTAAAATTCAAATGTTACAGTTTGTGATCTCGTTTTTTACTTTCTTTACGTAGTACATAGAACACAACTAGAGAAAGTATTGCATTCCACCAAAAAATTCAATTTCGAGGTTTCACTACAAATACCTACATGTTTTAGAGTCCCCTGTGTCCAAAAAAACTTTTAAGAAAAATGTCCATGTGTCTGTGAACACGATAACTCAAAAATGAAAATTCTATTAATTACCAAACTTGACATTTAATTTAAGCATCTCCTCCCGAGGCTGCGACATGAACATTTTCAGAAAACTTGTCCCACTTCAAACCTTCCCTTTACATGGAAAAAGTTCCAGAAATGTTGAGTTTCTCAAAAATATCTAACATTTTCAATTTAAATACCATATATTAAAGACAAATAAAATATATATTGAATTTTTTGAGAATAACCTCTGAAGTTTTCTCATTCTGAATGACCTACTAACTGATAAACCGTAAGAGGTAGACAAATATTACTACACAAAAACTGTAGATTTAGTTACTTCATACAGTTTTTTTGTTTTATTTATTTGGTTTTTAATTAACCATTTCCGAGGTAGACAAATATTACAACACAAACACTGTAGATATAGTTATTTCATACAGCTTGTTTTGTTTTATTTGTTTGGTTTTAGTTAACCATTTCCGAGATATTCCCTGTTATTGGTTCCAATTTTAAAGTACTTAGATTTTTCTGAAACTACAAGTTGTCATCAGTTACATCTCTCTTTTGATTTACTGGAGGCCAGGGAAAAAGTGAACTTCAAGATCTTAGCGACAGATTTTAAAATATTTGACCATCGCTTTAGCCTGGTGTTCAAGTCTCTTCTACTTACAATGAAACAAGCAATAACACTATATCTGATAATGCTTGTCTCGATTAGCATGATGTAGGTAAAGGAGTAATCTGTTGTAAAAATAGTTTGTAGAGCAAATAGAGAAAGTCATGTGAATTTAACACATCGCTTTTTAAAGCACATATAGTAGTAGCATTATATCTGGACATCTTTTGTTCAAATTAACTTTCATATGACAGCATTACATTAAATTCTTATCCAGAATTCTTATCGGAATTATTTCTGCATGGTATAAGAGGAAAACAGAGAGATCTATTAATTTTTTGGATTATGACACTCCAAAACCATAAACACTATCATCTTACATATACAGATTTCCCAAATTTCGAGCCCCCTCTTATAAGAGAGCATTAATGGACTATATTTCATATTGGGTGCAATATAATTAAAAAGTATAGTTTCCAAGAATACTTTTTATTGTATTTTGTACATAATATAAAATATAAATAATTATTGTTATTCTCATATAATAGGATGCTAAAAATTTGGGATTTTTGATGTTCATGTTAATGAAATGCTCTAATCTTAATATTACTAGATTTCTTTAAATTCTGGGCTCATCTATGCAATATGAGAGCAAAAATTTGAATTTTCACATTAGCTACAATTAAAATAAGGAATGTTTGTTCATATTTATAAAATAATATGTTTGATAATATATTATGCTAGCACTTCCAGACTACTTTATTAGGTAAGAATAATCTTGAATAAGAGTTCAGTACAATCTGAAAGTTGATACCAGAAAGTGTCCAGAATTAATGTCGCTATTGTAATTTCAATTATCTTACAAGAGTAGTTTTCAGGAGTAGGCTGAAATTATAAAAACGCTAAGAGACACAGGGTTTATACGGGTGTTATACGACTCGCATTAAGTTACTTTGTTTCTGCGATGAGTTCAAAGTATGCAGATTTATGCAAAGAGCAACTTCTGATTCAAGAGGTCCTAGAGATACATAAGCTGGCTGCAATAAGATTATCTTGTGCCATAGTCGCAGACATATTGCTGCAGAAAATGCTGTGAGAAGATGATGTTCTACTCGATGTCACACCACTTGATTTTTACTTTCTCTACACGTACTATGTACATAGTGTATAGAGAAGGTATTTCATTCCACCCAAAAATTTTATACCGAGATTTCACCAGAAATATATGTTTTGAGACTCTTTGATTCCAAGAAAAAAAGGATTTTTAAAAAAAAGGCCCGTGCGCGAGTCTCTGGGCAGAATATCTCAAAAACGAAAAGTTGGTTAAATACCAAACTTGATACTTAAGTTCAAGGATGCAACACGAAGATTTTTAAGAAAATTCCTCCACCTCCAACTACCCTTTACATGGAACATTTTCTCGAAAATTTTGGTTTTCTCAAAAATAATTGTAACGATGTTGATTAAAATAACTTATGCTTCAGTTATTTTTAATACAAACGAAATGTATAGCTTGAATTTTCTTGGAATAGTCCCTGAAGAAAAAACTTACTATACAAAAATGTAGATCTTATTAAAATACAATTTATGTCATATACATTCTTTTGCAGAGTTAACCATTTTTGAGCAACTCCGGATAATTGCTTTCAATTTTAAGTCACTCAAACTTTTCTCAAACGGGAAGACATCTATCTTTCCATTTCTCGTTTATTAGCTCCTGGCAAGTGAAGAGATTGAAATTTCAGATGTTTCACATAGCAACCGGATTTTAAAGGACTTAACTATCGCTTTAGCCTGTGCTTTTTCTTATTGCCCTTCTACATACTTACAAGAAGCTAGCAATAAGATTAATTCTGATAACGTTTATCTTGCTTAGCATGATGTAGATAAAAGAATAATCTTTTGAGTAAAAGACTTGTTTACCGAACAGCTAGAGGACGTCATGCCAATGGAACACATTAGATTTTTACCCTTCTATTTACAAGGAACCAAGTAATAAGTACAATTTCTGTTTATATTTTTTCAATTAGCATGATGTAGATAGAACACGCTTTTTAACAATAATGTGTTACAGAGATGTAGAGAAAGTCAAGTGAATGCAACACGTCAGATGTTTAGCTTATGTACCGTTTGCCTTTGATAGTAGTATTTTATTCCACTCAAACTTTTGATATGAATATTCTCATAAATATCATTTTGAGATTCACTGAAACGTAAAATATGTATATTCGAAAACGTACCGTGAGCACCATAACTCACAGAGGAAGTTGGATGAATTCTGACATCAATCTTCTCAACCAGGGGAGGATTTTCAAAAATTTTCCTCTCGTATTGCATTTACACGGAAATAATTTTATTTCAAAAAATAATTGAAATGTTTTTATTTACATATTCTAATAAAATTGAGATACTCTCTCTTCTTTCCTTTGATTTTATAAACATTTATATTACCTGAGTAGCTCTAAGGAATACAAGAAGTTAACTTCAGAAAAATTGTAGAACTCGTTAAAATAAATAAGTTGCGTGAAACATATTTTGTATCATATTCCAAGCTGTATGTACTGCCTCTACCACGTAAACAGTAGTCAGAGAAGGTATTGCAATCCAATACAAATTGCATACGGATGTGTAACCGGGATTAAAAAAAAAAAATTAAAAATAGTACAGCTGTCTGTCTGAGAATAGCCAACTTTAAAATCAAAATTCGGATAAATACCGAATTTAGTGTTTTAAGTTCATATCTTCCAAACATTCGACACCAGCATTTTCAAGAATTTCCCCTAACTAATCTACCGAAGTGCTATATCTTTTTTTAACTATTGTCATTTCTGTGCATATAAAAGAACAGAAGCTGCTAAATAAATTTATAGTGTGCATTATTTTCTCTTTAGATTCTCCAGTATTTAACTTTGTAAGGTACGAATGGTATTGCATTCCACGCAAGATTGACTATGTGCGTGTATATGTATTTATATCAAAGATAAATCATTTGCTGTAAATACAGAAGTTTCTTATCAAAGGGTTCAAGTTTCTCAGAGGTGAAATAAATATTTTTATAAACTTTGCTTAATCCAAAACAATCAATTACTCTGGAGCATTTCTACTCTTTTATGATTCTAAAATTGACATACTTAAACTAAGATACTTGCACTACCAATAAAAATATATGAATGCACACCAATAAAACCATATCTGTAGTTTTTAAATACCCTGGAATTCCTTTCTATTTGCAATGGAAATCCATAAGACAATGATCAAAATCCAATACAGAAAAAAGTAGGGACATATTAAAATATTCAATGTATTTATAGTACTTTGAAATATTCGTAGTAGGTATTGAAATTAATTTAAATTTGTGATTCCCTTCTGGTCTTCTTGTCATGAGCTCATTTTGAGAATTTATTTGCGATATAAATAGTGAGTGTTGTTCCTAAATTTAGCATGAAGCCGCTATAGAAGTCTTTAGTCTTTAACTGTAATAGCTTCTTTATATGCTTAAAAAGTTTATTCTCAGTTTAGATCCATTTTAATTGAAGAATGAATAACAGTATTACAGATGTATGTTCTGTATTTCTAATAACATTATCCATCTTGGAGGTTTTCCAGTGCTATTCAGGTAACAAAGTCACTATCCCCATTGACGCCTCATTGTAGAGCTTGCGAGTTGAGAGAGAGAGAGAGAGAGAGAGAGAGAGAGAGAGAGAGAGGGAGAACGAGGGAGACCAGAAACAAGAGTTTTTATCTTTCTATTCGTTACACTATATTGAACTCGCTTGTTTACCGATGTGCGTTCTCTCTCCCCTTGATTTTTAGCAGTTTTTGAGTCTACTATCCATATACAGCTACCATGGATCTCCAAAATCTGGAGCTAGTTATCCGGTAAGGAAGAAAATTGTGAAGTATGATAAATATTACTTGCATCGATACGGCAACAAAATCACTTTTTTTTTATTATATTTATTTAATGTCGCTTTAACTAATAGCCCATATCGCGACGGTTCTCTTTGTGATATTTGTTGATCTATAGGTGGTGAAAGTATACCTCAGGGTCTTTTTCCCTGTATCCACATCACTTTTGCGCCAAGCAGATAGTGTTGAGGGTGTCATCCAATCTGGCTGTTTTTTCACCATCTCTATTCAGATGTGCTTAGACGGTTACAGCGTTAAACACGGTGCTACATTCTCCGCGACGAGCAGATGGCGCAGGGGTGCCTCCGGTCTAGATGTTTTCACCATCTGTAGATAGATGGTGGTGTAATCCAAATACCATCTATTTTTCAGTGATACTGTTGCTTTAGACTGAAGACAGAACTTTGGGTCACGGTATTAAATATTCAATCTGGTATTTACCTTAGCGGCTGGGGCAAACCAGCAGAAAAACACGCAGCTGCGAAATTTTAACCCAGGCCCTCGCGAATGCGGGCCACAGAAGTTACAACCCGTACAACTAAAGTAAAATCTCCATATTACTTTAAATGATGTTGATTGCAATGAATGCGTTTATTTCAATGCTGCAATACAATGTATTCTTTCTTCGCTCGTACAAACTTAACAACTGCTCTCTCTAATTTAAGTGCACGCTTGGAGCTTTATATCTAAAATGACTGCGAGCCTGCACTTCTCGATGACGTGTCGACAAATTTATAGAAGTAGAAGGCATTATTGCACGTGTAAATTACACGCAAGTGTCACAAAGTCCGTCAGTCATAGATGTGTTCAACACCCAGGTACGACAATGGGTCCAGCAGGAAAGGAAGCAACCGAAAACAATTCACGCACGCAAGTATAGGCGCGAACATGCGGCGCGTAGTCGCAATACTGCAAATCTGAAATTGTATCGTCAGCAGAAGTTTGCACTCAGCTGTCACCAATAATATAAATACTCTATAGTATCTGAGGGCTATTTAGAAAGAGTTTTAACAGGCATTTCTTCTTCCACAGTACAACTTTTACGCAAAACTCAGCAACAGAAAGCAGTCTCCTATCTGTTCACATGTAATTCTTTTTCTGGCCTGCGGTAATCCATAAATCCTCTCCTCCGGGGTATAATCTGTGCAATAATCGCGTCATGGCTGCTTATTACACGCTCCTCCTTGCTCCATAGCCTTTATTGCAACTGAGTTTTCCTCCTCGGATCCTAATTCATTCCGCTATTCAATTTCCACATTCTCACCCCCTTAAGGCGACGTAACGACGTTTTGCTGCAATGTCCAACTCGTTATTTGCTGCACGACAGTTAAATTAAGCGTAGGTACTACTTCCAATTTAATCAGTCTTCTGTTTCTAAGGCATTCTTTTGTGCCTCCCACGACATTCTCTAAGTAATTGTTAATCTGCAAATGCTCTGCCTTGTAAATCAGAACATTTCTTTAATCAATATCAACAGATACCTTAACCACTCCTAGATCACTCACAATATTAAGGTACTTAACATCTTAATTAAAACATAATATTAGGTAATTTACTTTAATTACTGAATATTCACCGGAAAGAAACACCACGAAAGCCTTTACTATTCAGTTGGTTTTATATGGGCGCGCCCTGGCCGAGTGGTTGGACCACTCGTCTCTCGCCTAGACAGCCAGAGATCGATCCAAAACGACCGCATGCGAGATTTGTGGTGGATAAAGTGGCGCAGGTGGGGTTTTTCTGCGGATTTTCCGGTTTCCCCCGCCATCGCATTCCACCGCTGCTCCATCTTCATTCCGTGTATCACCAGTGTCATCCAACGCCTGCGGTGTCACAAGTAGTAAAAGCGGGCATTAAACAATATTAAAAAAAAATGTGATGTGCTACATTCTCATGATTTTCTCTACATTTCTGTAACAAATTATTGGCAATAAGCCTATTCTTCTATTGCATGCTAAACATCAAACAGTATATAATATAGTTTTCACACAATGTACTTTATCCTCTATAATTCCAAAAAAAACAGGAATTATGGCAAAATGATATTGTTTCGTTGTAAGTTATAAGTAGCACTTGAAACTGCAAAATCCTTAAGCAGTTTGTCGGAAGCAAATTTGCTAAACATAACTTAGAAGTCGCGCTAAGATTGAAAGTACACATTATGTACATAACAGAATACAACGTTTTCGTACATCTATAGCTCCAAAAATAAAAACTCCGGCAACCCAATTATATATATTTTAAGCTGTAAGTAATTCTTATTATTGCAAAGTCCTTATGCACTTTTCAGAATCCAATTTGCTAAATAGTACTCAGAAATCGCATTTGTCCGAAGCAAACTCGTTAAAACGGTGCTTGAAAATCCGTGCTACTGAAAAACTACGGATGTGTCATACGTTTATTTATGCATATTCGTAAGTGTAAAGTGTCATTTGCCGGCAAAAAGCCAACTGATCATAACTTTATAATGCTATACATTCAATTAGACATTACATTAAATAAAATCTTCTTGCTGCAGTTATATTTGTTATCACTCCATCATCAATATCAGAATAATGACGTCTTAATCCCTTGTTATTTTCCAAGGCGTGAAAGATTAAATAAACATTTTTGTAATATTGGCAATGTTTGAACTACGTATTACGATATTCGTTTATGAAAGATATAGAGTCTTGTGAGCTTTTGCAGGCATTAATATGAAATTAAATAAATAATCCTCTAAAATAGGATGCATTTTTACCTTGTGCCAAAGTTATCTGTGCTAATTTTGGTCGAAATCAGTGAAACGGTGTAGAAGTCTATAAGAATATACGTGCATACATAACATTACATTATACATACATGCACAATATTACATTACAATAATACATAGATTACATATATACAATACACAGATACACTGACTTTTATATATTGTGATAACAATTTAAATCGTTATTTTGAAATGTTGAAGCACCAAACTTCTAAATCTTATATCACAGAAAACAGGTAAGAGCCTAAATATCTTGGCGCGAATTTTAAAAACATATTAAATTTATTTATTGCGGACAAAACTGGCAAACATAAAACAAACAAATGTAATCAATATCTACAGCAAATAAATAATATTTGACATTAAGGGAAAAACACACAAGTCAGAGCCCTTCAATGGATTGAGGTAGCGTCAAAAATTCTCACTTGACTCGGCCATATTAGCATTCAAACTAAAGGGGTGAAGTAAGTAACTGTTTCAGTACATGTTACGCAATTTTGCTTTCTAGTACACATCAAATCTCCGAAATATTTCAATTAACAGCATGTTCTTTTAAATTAAATATATTGAATATACATGTGAACAATAAACCACCACCACAACTATTACTACTACCTGCACTAGTTAATGTAAATATTAGATACAGAATTCAAAGTCGTAAGCATGATAATGCAATATGTTATTGTGACATTAAAGGTATTTAACATTTTAACAGATCCATATACTTATGTTGGATTCTTCTACTCATTTCAAAGTATGCCACGATACACTGCATGCCACTTGTCTATCCCCTGAGATTAGAATTCTTATTCCCCACCGCTTGCTCAAAAGCGCATGACTCATGTGTTGAAGAAGTTGCCTATCCAGCAGGCGTTCAAATCTGAACACGAGAAACTTTTGTCATAGAAGCACATGGTGGTCTGTACGGCACGTGTCCTACCAAAACTATTTTCACATCCTGTTTCTTTAAGTTGATATCGAGGGTCACTGAAAGCTCTAATTTGGACACTTGTCATCACTAACGTAAAGCAATGTAAATTTATCAACAGAGAATGTTGAGGCACCCTTCTGCGAATGTAAATAAAACATTACTTGCGTGGAATGAATAGTATTTATTAGTGTGTACCGGAAAAACTAACATGTTTTATTGTTTGATTTTATGGATTTGTGTGTGCTATAACAAGTCCATTATTTATTAAGATTTCTTGTTTGTTTTATTTATCAAACCGCCTTTAACCGTATAGTCATATCACGGGTATTTCCCGGTGGAAAATACTGCCTTGGCAACGGTGCTAACTCGGGCACCATTGCTTTCATTGGTTTCTATTTATATCAATTTATTTTATTAGATCTCACACATATTCAAACTCCGTTCATATTTCCACTCTCTGGGGAGGATAGAGAATACTCTGGCCCAGAAAAAAGTTCTCCATCCCCCAGCCGGGAATCAAACCCGGGACCCTTAGCACAGCAGGCAGGAGCTCTACCAACTGAGTTACGGGACCAGCCTGTAATATTTATTGAATGTTTATTATCACATTTACTGCGTCAAGCTTCGCATTGCCAGAGGACGTATTTGATCACTACAAAAATACTTGATTTGGAAATGTTTAACTACCTTTATTTTATACTTATATCACCACATTGTGCTCTCTCCCTCTCGCTCTCACACACACGTGCTCAAATAGCGATCTATGCATATTTTAAAGATATGTCTATCGTTTAAGTCCCGTGCATCCCTCTTGCACCTTCATAAAAGGTATAATAAAATAATTTCTCAAACCTTTTTGACTCTTTCGTGAAATTTAAAAATCTGACATCTTATATTCACATGTCTTTCTCTAGCATCTCTCATTTATCAGTGGGTATACAAACTATTGTAACCTATGAAATCTTATTGACCCTTTTATCTAATTATCTCTTATCTTAACCGAGATGCGAAAAAACTACATTTCACATTTCTTTATATATTTATTTATTGTGCTTTAACTTACAATAAGGTAGTCATATCGCGATAACATGTTTTAACGGTACTATTTAGACGAGTAAAAACAATTTACATTGGTAAATACGATTTCATAAATTTAAGTAACATTATATTCTATTACACAGATTTGTAAGTTTTATGTAGGTATTTAAGTAGCATTTTGCTGTGTGATGAATTGAGAGCTTCTTGGATGTCTGGTAAATTGCATTCTGCTCACTGCTGTTGATACTGAGGACACTCTGAGAGTAAGTGGCGTACAGTGTGACAAATGTTGCATTCAGGTTGGACTGTTTAATCAGTAGATGGGAATGGGTTAAATTGGTGTGTCCGATACGTAGCCTGGTGATGACAGCCTGGTCTTTTCGTCTCAGCTTTTGCAATGTTCTTGAGTTCTGTTTAATTTCGTGTAGTTTGCTATGAGGTGATTGTGCCCATGTGTTTGCCAGAGGTTGTAAATGTTTCTGGATGCATATCTTGCAATATTTTTGTGAGATAAATTTGTCTCCTCATGTATTGCGAGTCTTGTGGCTGCAGAATCTGAATTCTCATTACCTAAAATGTTCTGATGTGAGGGTATCCATATTAGAGCTATTGTGCTTCCTTGTTTCGTTAGAAATGTAGATAATTTGTGAATTTTTGAACTAATGTATTTGTAGAGAAGAGATATTGTAAAGTCTGTATACTGGATTTAGAACCAATATGCATTAGATAAGCTTCTGTTCTGTCTGTCTTGAATAAATACAGTAATGCTTTCTTGATGGCATATAACTGTTTATAGAAAAAAGTGAATATCGATAGTTAAATGTTTAGAACTGGACACTATGCGTTTTCATTACAATCTCATATAACCGTAAGAAGCAACTGGATTTCGACAATATTTTAAAATGACAATCGATAATGACGGGTATCTTGGAAATGCTTATTCTCAAAGAAACTTAACTTTAAATAAACTGTGTGTTTTAAAGAGATTAACTTTTTTATGTGGTACGTTTTTGCCTAAGACATAATGTTTACCATTAATATAATATTGTGCAATTTTTTCCCTAAAGTAAATTTCACATGATCTCTACAGAAATATCAATATACACATAGCATTTGTTATGTAACTGTGTTACATATACCGTATTTTAATCACCGTTAGAGCTGTTTTGAGAAAAGCAAATATTTTCTAAAAATTTCTCGTGTAAATTGTAGTCGGCGTGGAGAATTTCATGTTGTATCTGTGAAAGCTGCTAAACTTAAATACCAAGTTTTGTATTTATTCCACATTTAGTTTTTAAATGATACTGTTCACAGACACAAACGTGCACATATATCCACACATGTACTGGAGCATTTTTCTATCAAATAATTTTTGTTAGTGCTCCTCAAAACATGTATTTCGTTATAGAATTTTTCGGTGGAATAGAATAACTCTTCTATTTATTATATAGAGTAAAAGTCTGATGTTCTATATTCACACGAGTTTCTCTACATGTATCATTTATTACTGAATAGAAATCTTACCTTACAAAGTTTTTTTTTTTTTTTTTTTTTATTTATATTCAGCCTCCTTTAACTTCTAAGGTCATATCGGGGGTTAAATGATTTTATTTCCTCAAACACGCACACATTCACTCTCACATACATACTTCCAGACTCTGTGGGGGATAGGGAATAATTCTGGTTGAATTCCAGCTGGGAATCGAACCCGGGACCTCCGGGGGAGAAGTCAGCTTGCTGACCACTCGGCCACGGAGGCAGTTAAAAGTTTATTGTTCTATATACTTCATATTAATATGACAAACCTTTGCAAAAATATTTATATTACACATTTACTGTAAATGCAAAGGGAATAGAGATCGTAAAATAAATAAGAACTCATCGCTGTATGCTGCTTTTATCCCTGTTCTTTTCATGTACTCGCAAGAAACAACTAAATGTGGAAAGAACTTGAAAATTATGATAAAACACTACTTTCGAACCAATAATAATAAATATGTTGGAAATATGTTGTGTCCTTTAAAGACATCTATACACTTTAGGTATTGCAATTTTCTCTACTGAATAACTTTTTTTTCATTATTACAAGGTTACACAAAATCCCTCCCGAATAGAAAGCACCTGGCAGGTTATTCCAGAAAATTATTTGGAACAAGTGTAATTTATTCTCGTGTGTATTGAGTATATATATTTTTATCAAAATCGATACGCTATTTTTGAAATAATAAAATTCGAAATTTGTTACGTTGTTTCATAAAAAGGGGTAGTTGTGGTGGAGGAGGATGTTGAAAACCTTTGTTTCACATCTTTGGAAGATAATGAACTTGAAATACTAAATTTATGCAAGTTCGATTTTTGTTGACGAGTTAAGCTACTCACAGATACCTACACATATATACAGCGTGCGAACCTTTTTCTATACATGGCTATTCTATAGAATTTCGGTATCGAGCTTTTTCGGTGGAACATACTATCTTTTCTGACTACTACGTACGTGATAGAAAAGTAATAAACGATAGTGGGTAGAAGAAGAGAGTAATAAATGATATTGGATAAAAAAAGTCATGCGAGTAACATATTATTACTGGAATTTTAATGTTATCATTCTCATTGCTATCGTCATTATCATTACTGTGTATGCCAGTAAGTCTGTTGTTTATCGAGATACTTTTAATAGTCTCTGAAAACTAGAAGTTCTGAGAACAGTTATCCATCAGGTAATGTAACTTTTATATAAAAGAATTGTTAGAAAACCGTCTATTGAATTCTTCCGAAGTATGTTTAAATTAAATGGTTATAATACCAGAAGAGAGGCATTAGAAAAATTGGCATTGCAAATGGAATTATTGGAGTAAAAACGTAATATCCGCATTTGTCAAAACATCACAAAATTTGCTGCAGTGAAAGCCTATCATAAAACAGCTATACACATGTTTATTTAATTTTTAATATTTTATATTTATTTTGCTTTTGATAACCATATACGGCGGAAGTAATAAATTAAATGGGTTCAATGCATACATTCCCTATGGTTATTTAATGTAAAAAGCAAAGAAAGTGCTTTTAGTTTTGAATTATATAATAATTAAAACATAGCTAAACTATATTGAACAAACCACATGTCCCGCTACCAAATATACTTTCAAAAACCTTTGTCAGCACACACTGGCTTCATTTTGCATACAAGCGAGCATATTTTTAAACGACTGCTTTGATGTGGTTGCGCAATTAATAGGGTAAATATTCTCTTTGGCTAAACATAATTATTTTTGTGATTGTATATGTAAAATAACCGCAAGTTAGAGATAGCTTTAGTTTTACTCTTCATTGCCAAATACAACGTTATTAAATCGGACATCAAACATCGCAAAACAGTAAAATACTAAAATTAACCCTTAAATGCTGGGCCCTTTGTTTCGCCGTGCTTAAATATATAGGTCCTGTGACAGGCATATAAGAAGGAAAACATCAGTATAATTTGCCAAAGTTGATTAAAAAAATCAAATTGTCAATCATCTGTAATTAATTACACAACCATTAGTTTTTTATTACCGCAGTACGCGGTAGCTACCTGTAGCGCTTAGAGACTGGGTTTGATCTCCGGTACTAGCATTGGGAACTTCACAATCACAATCACCACCACCACCATGTAGCATCACCGCAGTATTAATAAATGCGAAAAAGCTGCCCATTGATGCTTTGTATGAACGGAGGTGAAGAATGCAATAGTCTTGTGGTTGGCCTTGGCCTGTGGCACTAGAATTTATTGTGGCTAGAACTATCATGTATTAGTGTGCATACAAATTATTTTTCAAATGATATTTTTCTATCTACTTAATTTTAATCGAGATAAACCTTTGCAGAAATATCTACATTACATGTGCAAACAAATGTTATACTACAAAAAAGCAGCACTACACTCTTTTCATGCACTTGAGAGTTATTTGATAAATTGTATTTTTACATGTTCTGTAACTTCAGTTATACAGGATTATATAAGATGAAGAGGAGTTTACAGATTATTCACATAAAATGCAACATATGATTTTAATTATCATATTCATATGTTTAATATATGATATGTTAAACAAAATCGTTGGAAATTTTTCAGAAAATCAAATATTCCAAAATATTTTCCGTGTAAAGTGTAGTTGGGGTAGTAGGATTTTAATAAAAAAAAAAACGTCGCACTCCGTGGTGTAATGGTTAACATGCTAAATTCATATACCCCAGGTTTCAGGTTCAAACCCGGTGAAGGACGATGGATTTTTTCGGGCGTAAAAACACTTAACACGGCTTCCTTCGAAAGGGAAGTAAACCCGTTTATTTACGGCACGTAAAAGAACCTCAAGCCTGATGAAAGAGGCCTCTGAGCAAAATAAATCGGTCTTTCACTCCCAGTATAGAATGGGATGCTGAGAATCACAGCAGTTAAAGAGCGTCCATAAATAAAACGCCATTTCATTTCATAAAAAGTTCGTGTCGCAACTTTGTTAGATACTGAAAATAGCTATCCTTTACCCATCCAGCCTTTGAGTGGTAATGTTTACAGAACACATACACACACATTTTTCTTAAGTTATTTTATTTACTCAGAAATCCTCAAAATAGGTAATTGTAATGAAAATATCTTGCTTTCGGATTTTTGGATAGAAAGTAATACTTCCCCTACTTGTTATACCTTACAAAAACTTTAATGAGTTACAGCCACGCCACTTTTCTTTACCCTCTATTATTTATTAGTGTGCATATAAACTGTTCTTACGAAAGTATATTTTCCCATCTATTTATTTCAATTAAGAACAACCTTTACGTAAATAGGTGCATTACCCATTTTGCTGCAGAAAAATAGCAATAAAGCATATGGTTATGGAGAAATTAAAAGCTCTATCCTACCAATATACACCTTTCTCCTTGTTGGATCGGTATGTGAAAAGTGTGTTCAATAAAAAGAACAAAAACCTGTGTTCTCAAACTGATCAAATTTGTCCAATTTGCAGAAACTAAAATAGATTATAATGTTCTTTATTTGAGGCCACACAACTTTGTAGTTATATTGCTACCAAATGTGTTACAATAATTAGGTGCGTGTCTTTTTAATTTGTTTGTTTGTTTGTTTTTGTTTAAAGTTGCACAATTTCGCAGTTATATTGCCAGCAAAGTTTTATGGTGTTTATATATGTTTTTCTGGTTTCTTTTTTTTTACTTTAAGGTTCCACAAATTCATGGTTTTATAAATATACACCAAATTTGTAGGGTATTTAGATACATGTCTTTTTAAAATGCTCTTTATTTAATGTCGCACAACTTCGTGGTTATATTGTGACTACACTAAATATACAAGTATAAAATAGAGAGAGCAAACAGTATTGCACCTCAGTATTTTAAAATACTGGACTGAGGTTTGAAACATTAGAGACAAATGTAATACACGAGTGTATACACGAGTAGTAATTAAGGGTTTGTAACAATTGGGATTTACAATAAACGTATATAAAAATATGTGTAAGGTAGTTCTTTAGTGCTGTGGTTAGGAAATATGGTATAAAACATTTATTTGTAATTAAATTATTGTGGACAACCCGTGATTATATGTTTCACCGCCAGAAGATATTTACAGGTATCACATGAGTATGTAGCTATGTGTTTACTTCGAACAATTCTTAAAGGAGTAATTTTAACTTGAGCTCTTCCAATGAGAGTGTCGTGTAGTTGGATTCTGCTGTGATAGTATTAAGTTGAATGAAGAGGTTTTCAGTCCGTTTAGTGATATATAACTCTTTTATTCCCTTGTTAATGATTGAAATACGATCTCAGTGATGCACTGTAATTTGGCTAGTGTTCGTTCAACAAGTAGTGATTTTCTTGGCTGCAAGGTCGACTTTCTCATTTCCTCCTATTCCAGTGTAAGGGAATCAAGGCAATAATTACTTCCTTTCCGTCTGCTTGACGAGTGTGGTGTAATACTTAGATGTCTTCTTGGATTAGCTTTCCTGCTGAAGAGTTTGTCACTATTATTGACATTATTAAGGTCACAGAACCAGAGAATATATTCCACCCAAAAATTCGATATCAAGATTTCACCGGAAGTACATTTTTTGTCACCCTCTGAATCGAAAAAAGCGATTTTATAAACAAGTGTGTGTGTGTGTCGCGCAGAATAGCTTAAAAATGAAAATTCGGTTAAATACGAATTTAATATTTAAGTTCAGCATCTTCCAAGGATGCGACATCAAGAAAATCCCTCACCCCTACTACCGTGTATATGGAACTTTTTTCGAAAATGTTGCATTTCTCAATGATGGCTCTAAAGATTTTGATTAAAATTCCACGACAAGCAAAATGTATATCTTGGATTTGCATTCTGAAAACCTCTGAATTCGGGATAGCATTCGTATAACTCGTAAATCGTAAGAGATAGACAAAATCTTAGTACAAAAAATTAGATCTCTTTAAAACACATAATTTATGTCATATATATTTTATAGAGCTAGCAGTTTCCCTAATATTCCTTGTTATTGGTTTCAGTTTTAAACTACTTTAAATTATTCCTAAGCAACTTTTTCAGTTCTTTTGTGTTACTCTCGGGAATTTCAATTGTTTCGCATAGCGAGAAGTTTTAAAAGATTTGACTATCGCATTAGCCCTATTGCATTCCCTTTTCCCTTCTACTTACAAAGAAGTAATAAGACAATTTCTGTTAATGTGCATCTTCATTAGCATAGCGCAGATAAATAATATCTTGCAAGGAAGGTTAGTTTGCGAAACAGTTGTAGTAAATCATGTATTTTACAGATAACAGCGCCTGCTTTGTGCATGGAATTCAAATGCAAATGTAGACAAGGTTTCAGACCTGGAACATTTGAAACATGTTATTTTCTTTTAAACCCACCTACAGTGGGTTTTGAGCCATCTGTCTAGACTACCACATAATTATGTCTGTTTTTAATTTCGTTGTGTAAATATAGAAAAGCAATGTTAGGTGTTTCATTTTAGTATAGTGAGCTAGCTGTATATTTACTGGAAGTTTTGAAATGAGGGTGGCAAGCAACCCTTATTATTCATAAGAGTATTATAATATCCAATTCCTTGCAACGTAATTTAGTTGAACATCATTTTGTTTTATGTATATTTTTTCAAGAATTGGTTGCAAAACATATGAGTAAGTGGCTGAAATACCTGTAGAGGTCGTTCTGAAAGGGTAGCAAGTTAGCAGCTATTCTGAAAGTTTGATTTGTACAGAGTTCAGTATTTCAAGCGTAGGAATTATTGACTTGTAGGTTTCTACCAATATAGTTTTAACAGGTGACCCGTTATTTGAGGAGAGCGATCTTTAGCTGTTAAACCTTCTAAGACATTCAAAATTTAGTTCTTTATGTAAGGTATCCGATTGTGGAATGTTTATCTCGGTGTTTGAAACATGTCAACTGTTTTCACATTTTCCCGATCGATATAAATCTGAGGAGAGAAACTCTTTTGTTTTAGATTACAGAAAGCTGTATATTTTGATTTGGCTTTGGATATTCTGAAGCCAATCTGCTATCATTTTTCAATTCTGTTGATACGTGTTTGTAAAATTTGATTACTGGTATTTACCTTCGCAATGCAGGATTAAGTCATCAACAATACACTTGCCTTCATAGGAGCCATGATTTGTTCAGTTATGCTTTAAACTCCCTCTTGAGGTAACTCATTTTTATGGGTATTGGTTTTGATAAAACTCCATTAGTATATACTTGCACTATTGCTTCTTATAAACAATTATAAATGAAGCATAGCATATTTCTCTTTATATTACTCTTCAATAGCTTTCGCCATGATTTGGTAACACTTCCTTGGTCTAGATGTGGATATGAATATGCAAAATATGGCACAGTATTCTATGAAGCAAGTTTTTTTTATTGTTATTATTTCATATGAGATATTCTCTAGTCAAGAGCTATGACTGTTACATTTCGTTAATGAAACTGTATCAGGTGGCACAACTGCTCCGTATTTGACCTTTGTAGATTTTTTTTTTTTTTTTTTTTGTAGCTTAACGTCCTTTAACCTCATTGGTCATATAGGATGATGAATGAAATTAGTGAAATGAAGCTCAAATGATCTCGGGGTCAATGGAGCTTAAAGTTACTTGACATTCGTCTTCTCAGGATAAGGGAAAACCCCGAAAAAAACCTTAACCGGGCAACTCACCCTAAGTGAGATTCGAACTTACGACCTTTCGAATGTGAAGCAGACACGCTACCACCACACTACCCAGGCGGGCTATTTGCAGAATAAGTTACGAGAGTTGCAGAACTCAGCGGCTATTCATCAGTAGAGGACTGGCGGGTTTTAACTTGAAATAGCCCCGTTAAGTTCTGCATCTGTTAGCACAGGAAACGATATCTGTACTTGTCAAATACGGAGTAGTTGGGCCAACCGATACAAGTTCGTGCATAGGCAATAGCTCATTATAAGGTTGCTTGGTGTCTGCAAACAGTCATTTTGATCTAAAATTTATATATATATATAACTTTTAAGAATTCTATTTCAATTTGCATTGTTAGGAAATAACGAGAAGGTGTTTTCCAATAGATCAACTGCATTTTGTGAGTTAAATTACATGATATTAGTTAAGGTGTTTGCGAGAGAAAATGTTTTGCACTGGTTAATTCCTAAAATGTGTGTTTTTTTATCCCAAACTAGCTGTGGGGTATCTGCGTTTATAGGCTGAATCAAAACTAATCTGGTATTCTCAATTAACCTACTTTATTTTTCTTCGAGCTACTGCTATAGGTTTAAAGAATATTTAAAATGTTACCAATATTGTGAAAAATTTAAAAAAAAAAAAACGTAATAGAAGAATGTGAATTATAAACTTTAAGGAAATATATTGGATTTTTTTTGTTCCCCACTTGGCGCACTTTAGCTACCAACTAACTGATGCTTTAAATTGGCAGGCACATGCTGTTTCATAGGTACTCCCAAATTTAGAACTTGTTTCTCACAATTTTAAGGTAAACATTTCACTTTCTCTACACGTACTATGTACATAGTCAATAGAACACCCAAGAATTTGATACCCAGATTTCCCGGAAATATATGTTTTGGAACCCCCTGAATACATTTTTTTTTAAAAAAAAGGTCCGTGTGCGTGTGTGTGTGAAGATTTAAAAAAAATCCCCCACTCCAAACTAACCGTTACATGGAAAACATTTTTCGAAAATATTTATTTTTTCAAAAATAGCTTTAACAACTTTGATTAAAACAACTTATGTACAAGATATTTTTCTGACAGACGAAATGTGTATCTTCAATTTTCTGGGAATAGCCTTTAAAGAACTCTTCATTCAGGATGACTTTTGTATCCTTTTTCTCGTTTGTTTACTTCTGGTAAGCAAAGAGATTGGAATTTCAATTGTTTCACATAGCGTCCGGCTTTTAAAGGACGACACTATCCGTATAGCCTACACATTCATTTATAGTTATCTATGCTGCACATTTTCTTATTTCCCTTCTACTTACAAGGAAGCTAGTAATAATTCTGGTAATTTTTATCTTGATTAGCATGATGTAGGTAACAGATTAATGTTTTGAATAAAAGGTTTTGTTTACCGAACAGCTAGAGAACATCATGTGAATGGAACACATTAGATTGTTTTCCTTCTACTTACAAGGAACCAAGTAATAAGGACAATATCTGCTAGTGTTTATCTCGATTATTATTAAGTAGATCGAAGAATAAGCTTTTTAACAATAATTTATTACAGGGCTCTAGAGAAAGTCATATAAATGGAACAAATCAAATTTTAATACCATAATTAGAGTTATATGAAAATACGATAAGAGATATAGCTATAAGCTCATTTACCTAATGCAAAATATTAATTTTTGTTTGAATAGTTTTAAAAATGTATCACGGGCACATTTCTTTTAGAACAATGGATTTAGAAAATATGGATTATTATTTAAATAAACGTACAATCTAGAATGTATATACATATTAAAATATCACTATTATGTATAATAACTGGTACAAATTAAATATATTACATGCTGTGGATTTACAAATTTCGCAAATGTATCACCTTAAGAATTTAATTTTGTTATTCAGTGTAAAGTCATGTCTCCTTCATTTCATCGTGGTAAAAGTCTGGTTTGTAGTTGGAATATGATTTTGGAAATGTATGTACCTGCTGCACAGTGTATAAAGTTAGTGAATTCTTCTCTATATATTCAACTGGTTTTTAGTGCAATTCCCAAGGAGCTGTTAAGTTTTTAATTTCATTCCAGTTTCTATTTTAATTTAAGGTAGTGATGTGACTGAAGTTCCTTTGTTTGTATGGACAGGAGTTGACAAATTTTTCAAAGCTAATAATAAAAATATCTCAAAAAACGATCAAAACCAAGAAAAAATGTATATAACATAAATTCTGTGTTTTAATGTGGTCTTCACTTTTTGTGTGGTAAGTTTTTATCCATCTCTTACGGTTTAGCAGATATGCAAACTTCCGTAAAATTCATCCGGAATAAAGTAGTCTTCAGTGGCTATTCTCATAAATTTCAAGACATACTTTTATTTGTCAGGTAAATGTCTTTAATATAGATATTTTAATCAAAATTGTTAATGCCATTTTTGAGAATATCAAAATTTTCTATAAAAGTTCCATGTAAAGGGAAGTGGGGGTGGTTCTCGTTTTAATCTTGTGTTGCATCTTTGGAAGATATCAAACTAAATACGAAGTTTGGTTTTTAACCGACTTTTCGTTTTTGAGCTATGCTACACCACACACACACACACACACACACACACACACACACAGAAACAGACACACATAGGGACATTTTTCTAAAAATGCTGTTTTTTTTATTCAGGGATCTCAAAACATGTACTTCCGGTGACATCTCGGTATCGAATTTTTAGGTGCACTAAAATAACTTATCTATGCACTATGTGCATAGTACGTGTAGAGAAAGTAAAAATGCTACGGAAGTCTTTAAGCATTTGGTATTTGAAAGCCCAGAACATTTTTCTACTGCCGTACATCCTGCTTATCAATAATTTCGTTTATTATAAAGAATGAATCAGAAATGACAATTTGGAGACTTTTACAGACCTTCAAAATTCTCTAGAGAAGGAATTGTGGATAAAGTCGGATGCGCTTTTATGGTGTTGAGTAATGCCAGTGAAATTTATCCGCAAATGGCTAGATTTTACATAGTGCACAATTGTACGAATTAAGGAAGCTGTTATTTGCTCCAACGATCAAAATTCAGATAGCTGCATTTGCAATTATTAACAAACTGCATGGACTACTGTAAACAACAAATACAATTTGAATACGTTGGCAGCAGAAATTGTATCTCAAATAATATCATATATGAAGCAACTTTGTTGATCATTGGGCACCAGGCCATATCGCCACATCAGGGAACGAAAGAGTTGATGAATTGGTAAAAAATGCTACTACCTATAATTTAAATTTTGGCTAGAATTTATCTCCCCTGATAAACTTAAGAGCATATTAGAACACATTGGAATGAGCAGTGAATTTCCAGCTCTAAAATAACTACCACAAGAGAAATCTTGTTTCCAAAAGATGAATGTGGTCTTTTCTGTAAAGTTTACACCAGACTTCATATTCACTTAGATTTTGTCAGAACATGATCAATTTTAATTTTATTTACAAAGATTCAAGATACAAGAACAGTAAGCGATACCTATCGATGTGTACTGAACAGCAAATTATTGAATATCTTATATTTCACTGCGCAATCCTAGAGCATAAAAGAAGAACCATCAATGCGCTCTTAAATTTTGTAATATTGGATTTGAGATACCACTATAGGAGATATTTATAAAAGATACTATCATAGGGATTTTCAAGTTTTAAGGTATGTTTATAAAACGTATTATTACTTAGTATTATTTTATAATATACATTAGTTATCTTGTTTTGTTTCATCTGCATGACTTGCATCCGGCCTATGGCTAATAGTATTCGGATGAAATAAGGTTTATGTACTTATATATTCAATAAATAAAATTGAAATAATTCCGATGAGTTCTGCAATTCATTCAAACCATGAAGGGTTATCTTAATACGTAAAATACCAGGCAATTGGACCACTTGGTATTCATGAAGAAGATAACCTCTCAGATACGAAACAGAATAAACTAACATATACTTCAAAAGCCAGACCAAAATTATGCCAAAGAGTAAAACGATATATTAACAGCAGATCATTTTTATTCATGTGGGTTCAATGTCAGCAACATCAGATCATGAATGAAAGTGTAAATGAAGTCAATATCTAAAGGTTTAAAAAGATAATTCCTTAGTAGACATAATAAACCAACTATGATACGAAAAGTGTCCCCGGTGTAGAAGCAACAACGTTATTCCTGGTGTTTTTTTTGTTTTTTTTGATACAAAAAGAGTAAAATACAATTCTGGTGTCTGGTTGGGACTCCTGCACTGTATTCCTTTTTCTGATTTCTCTTTTCCCCTAAATATCCTTTGTTTAAATTTTTTTCTGTTGTATGACAAATATACATACAGGTACATATTCGCAAACACACAAACACCTATGCTCAAGGCGGGGCTCCAGCCCAGGATCCCCTGCGCCACGAAGCACCAAAGCGAGGCGCTTTAGTGAGCCATGGGGACCGACGTCACAGCAGATATGAGGGAATGAAGTTGCTATTTCTTTCATATTCAAAGTTATCGGTAGCGTCAAGCAGTCACCGATTATTAATAACAGATGGCGTGAAGGATATGAAAAAATGTCTTACGCTAGGAGCATTTCAATTTCACACTACCCCTACATAACATGTCTCCCCGCTCTTCCCTGGATATCCACTGCTGGGAGCTGCATGCTAATCTCCACCTGTAGACGGAACGTCTCGATTAAAGCGACAGAATGAGGTCACCCAGCACAACCTAAGAAAAGAAAGCAGCAAAGAAAAAATAAAGACTCGAAAAGGAAGAAATAAAGCGTATAAAATTGTGATGTCTGGTAAGAAATAACAGTAGGGAGAATGTTAAACAATTTGTAGCAAGGAAGTCGGCTTACTGATATTTTCTGCTGCATTAAAATATGTAGGATTTCGTTGAAAACTTAACAAAAACCATTATCAGTTATAAAGAATTTTTTAGGATATTTTATTATATCAGCACAAGGTAACTGATAATTTGTCCGTTTAAGAACTAAAATCTGCTGTCTTATACAAAAGTATTCCTTCACTAAAATGTAAGATATAAATTTTGAATAATATATAATTAATAATTATATTTGAAAATTAATAATATATATTTTAATCAAAGTATTATAGTCGCTTTTGTGAAAACTTAAAATTACCAAAAATGTTTTTGTAAAGTATATTTTGAGCGAAAGTTTTAAAAATATATATACGGTATGCTTGCTGTAATTAAATTATGAAATTCTATTGTACCGATAGGCATTCTAGATTTGTTATGCACTTCAGAGACATTCACAGCTATTTCTAAAAAGATATGCGGTGTTCTCATGAGCTTCTCTACCCTCTTTTATTAGCGGGTGCGTACACAAACTATACTAACGAAAGTTCATATTTCTATTTCCTTCTGTTTAATTGCGACATGCCGGAACAGATTAGCAACAGTACACATTTCGTTATAGACCCAAAGAGAATACCGATAGTCAAATGTTTCAAAACTGGACTGGCCTTAAAAGTCACTTTTCGTGCTCTAAAAATCTGATGTGTTCCATACATCTGTAACAAATGTTTGTTAAAATGGCTATTCTTCTACCTACTCCATGCTTATCGAGAAAAAATTATTAGAAATGCTCTTATTACTTGTTTTCTTGTAAGTAGAAAATAGTATATTGCGTACTACGTTCTGATAGGTAACTTACAGTTCGTGGTTAGCCAATTACTTTTTGAAATACTTGAAAACTGTAAAAAACGGCAATAAATAAAAATTTCTTTTGAATATTTTATTGAACATTAAGAAAACTGAAATCTTGATGTGAACAAATGAAAGGCTACATCTAAATTATATGGAAAAAGTCTTCTTATACACTTTTTTTAATGATTTTACAATAGATTCTTTCTTTGAAGTAGTATGTCTTGAGCGTTACGTCATTACTTAATTGTACTGCAAGTATTAATAACCTCTCAAACTCTTTCTGTAAGTACTTACAGTGCTTGTAGGCATGGCAATTAATAAATTAATTGTAAATTTAGTTTATATTACCAAATATGAGTTCAGAATGATTAACTTAAATATCAAGTATTTGAACAACAAAAAAGGGGGGAGATACACCAGATTAAGCCATAGTAAAATCTTTTAAATTTAGTAATTTGTAAATTTAGTTTATATTATCGAATATGTGTTCAGAATGATAAATTTAAATATAAAGTATTTCAAAAAAAAAAAAAAAAAAAAAAGAAAGGGGGATACACTAGATTCAGCGATAGTAAAATCCTTTAAAAACTTGAAATCCGTAGCTTTGCATTGCCAAAAATTGACAGATGCATGTACAAGATTAATTGAAGTATTTTAAAACTGAAAGCAATAACAAGGAATGTCTCCTAAACGTTTAGTTCTACGAACAAATTTATATAACGAAAATTGTGTGTTTTAACGAGATCTCCATAATATAGGAGGATATATAATAGTAAAAGTAATAACAATAGTAAAAGTAATAACAATAGTAAAAGTAATAACAATAGTAAAAGTAATAACAATAGTAAAAGTAATAACAATAGTAAAAGTAATGATAATAGTAAAAGTAATGATAATAGTAAAAAATAATAATAGTAAAAAATTATAATAGTAAAAATGATAATAGTAGTAATAGTAATAGTAATAGTAATAGTAATAGTAATAATAATAGTAATAATAGTAATAATAATAGTAATAATAGTAATAATAATAATAATAGTAATAATAATAATAGTAATAATAATAGTAATAATAATAGTAATAATAATAGTAATAATAATAATAGTAATAATAATAATAGTAATAATAGAGGTATTTAGAGGCTGTTTCAAGAATATTCAACACATACATTTTATTTTTAGTGTAAGTATCTTCAATATACGGTATTTTAATCAAACTCGTTAGAGCTATTTTTGAGAAAATCAAAATTTTCTAAAAATGTTCCATGTAAAGGGTAGTTTGGCGTGAGGGTATTTTTCTCAAAATCTTCCGAATCGCAACTTAGGAAGATACTAAAATAATATATCAAGGCTGGTATTTTACCGACTTTTCGTTTTTAGTTGTGTTCAGACACATGGACACACGGACACACAAAAATGTTTTTCTAAAAATGCTTATTTTGGATACAGAGGACCCTATAACGTCTATTTCCGGTGATTTTCGGTATTGCATTTTTGGGTGGAATGCATACATTCTTTATACATTATGTTAAATAATCATGATAAATGCTGCAACTTTTTTCATTGCGCTAACCCTCAGCTTCCCGTAAAGTAGAGAGCATAATTAATACCTACTTCCATTTTAAAATCCTTTCCAGCGTAAGAACTAGAATCCGCATCAATTAACCTGTGATGTAAGCCATTAGAATAAATACCTTCATCTCCGCCCTCGACAAAAATATTTTTGTGCTTGGAATAAAACAGACATTAAGATATGAGTTATGGGTCTGGCCACATAGATTAAAACGTCAAAGTTTTTATTTCGCTTTTCTCTCTCTAGAGGTTTTATCCCGTTATTTTCGAGATTCTTTTAGCCGTTGCGCCAATAGAAATTGTTAGAGGACTCCGTTTACGTTCCCTTCTTTTTCCACTCACAGAATGTTAACGATCTGTAAACAAAGTAAGTGACTTGCATGTTTTTATATGCCAAGTTAGCACACGAGTCTTTATTACTATGTTTCAGTAACCATCTTGTCATTAACGTCTAAAACAAGTAATGGTGACATTTTTCACCCTGATGCATTTACTTCCTGGCAATATTTATTTTCAGTGGTAAAAAAATATAGTGTGGCTTTGTTTTTTTCTTTACAATAAAAATCTGATGTGTTCCATTCACATGACTTTCTCTATACTTCTAATCTTATTCTTCTATTTATATAAAACTATACGAGAAAAAATTGACAGAAAGGGTCTTATTACCTGCTTCCTTGTAAGTAGAAGCAAAATAAAGGAATACATTAGGCTAAATCGAGTCAAATCTTTTAAAAGCTGTTTGCTGTGTGATTGAAGTTCCTTTGTTAGTATGGATAGGAGTTGACAAATACCCGTCTGAGAAAGGTATAGGTACTTTAAAGCGGAAAATGATAACAGGGAATATCTCAAAAAACAGCCAACACCACGAAAAAACGTATATGGCCTACAGTTTACCAGTTTACCAGTTAGTAAAATTCAGGAAAAATTCATTCAGAACAAAAGAGCCTTTAGAGGCTATTCTCAGAAAGTTCAAGACAAACATTTTATTTACCATATAAATATCTATAATATAAGGTATTTTAATCAAAATCATTAAATCTATTTTTAAGAAAATAAAAATTTCCGAAATTTTTTTCATGTAAAGGGCAGTTTAGGGTGGGGTGATTTTTCTCAAAATCTTCGTGTTGAATCCCTGAAAAATACCAAAATTAAATACGAGGTTTGGTATTTCACCGACTTTACGTTTTTGAGTTATCTGAAGATACTCTTTAGGTACAGGAGACCCTAAAAAATATATTTCCGGTGAAATGTCGGTATCAAACTTTTAGTTGGAATGGAATACTTTCTCTATACACTATGCACATAGTACGCATAGAGAAAGTAAAAAGACAAGATTAGGCACCTGCCAGTTAAATAATTAAAAAAAAAGCTTGTGTATTCCATTCACATGAATTTCTCTCCATCTCTGCAACAAATTATTGTTAAAAAGTTTACGCTTTTCTTTACTTCATGCTAATCGGGAAAAAATTAGCAGAAATAGTCTTATTACTTGCTTCTTTGTAGGTAGAAGCGAAACAAGGGAGTACCATAGGTTAAATTGATAGTAAAAAACTGGTTGCTATGTGACTGAAAGATAGTAGTTGACAAATTCCTGTATGAGAGAAGTATGTTTTTTAAAGGTGAAACCAAAAAGCAAGGAAAATCTCAAAAACGACCTGCTCCAAAACAAACTCCAACGACAAAAAATGAATATAACATAAATTAAGTATAACGTACATTGTGTGTTTTAACGTGCTCTAAATCTTTGTGTGGTAAGTTTTTGTCCATCTCTTACGGTTTAGCAGTTATGCAAAATTCCATAAAATTCATCCAGAATAAAGTAGTCTTCAGAGGCTGTTCCCAGAAAATTCAAGATATGCATTTTATTTGTCAGATAAATATCTTTAATATATAATATTTTAATCAAAATCATTACAGCCATTTTTAAGAAAATCAACATTTTCGAAAAAAAATTCATGTAAAGGGTATTTTGGGGTGGGGATTTTTCTCAAAATCTTCGTGTCACATCCCTGAAAGATACTAAACTTAAATACCAAGTTTGGTATATTACCGACTTTTCGTTTTTACGGACCTTTATGAAAATGCCTTTTTTTTTTTTTTTTTGTTGTTGTTACAGGGGAACCTAAAACATATATTTCCGGTGAAATCTCGGTATCAAATTTTTGGGTGGAGTGCAATACCTTTTCTCTAGACAATGTACACAGAACGTGTAGAGAAAGTAATAATACAGAAATTCTTAAAGAAATAACCACCTGTGTTATAACATATTAAAATATTATTAATCGAATCATTATCACAATCCCATTATAAGATAAAATACAAGCTATACATTTATGAAAATTACAAATTTCGCGAAAGAAAGTATTTGACGGTTATGTTGTCACACATAATTAACTAAATCTGGCTATTCATCGGAACTCCCCTATCTTATGCTTACAGTGCCAAGGATGTGGCCATCATGCTATTCTACCAGGTGGCTCAACTAACCCGCATTTGACGAGTGCAGATCTCTCTTCATGCGTTAAGGCAGTTGCAGAACTCAACGGAGCGACCTTCATGTACCCCTGTAAATAAGAGTGGCCTGCTCACAGTCTCCGTTGATAAACAAGAGGAGTAAAACTATGATCCTGACATTAAGTTCTCACTGACATATTTCAATTTGAAAGATGTCCCGTTGAGTTCTGCATCTCTTTTAAGGCACGAAGAGATATATGCATACCTCAAATAAGGGTAATTGGGCCACCTGATATACAACATAAACGTACTGTATACCTATTGTACTCTCAGCAAACTACAAGATATTACATGATAAAGCTCAACTACCTTTAATTTCTTTCGGTATATTAAAAATTATATGCATAATATGTTTTACATTCACATGGCTTTCTCTACTCACTCTTCACGAATGGCTTTGTTTGGAAAATTTCGTTTTGTTTTACGTACAAGAGGAATAGAATAAAAGTGAAGTGATAATCAACTCTTAATAAAGGGTCTGTACATGTTGGCGTTTAAATTTCATGTTTCTTGATTGACCACAAAAAACAGAATATGTACAAGAAGAATAGAGTAAGACTGAAGTATAATCTACTCTCTTAAGAAAGTGGTGTCTAGCTGCTGGTCTTGAAATTTCATTTTTCTTGATTGACCACAAGAAAACAAAGAAAATGAACCTAGCCTGTTGTAAAAAGAAGGAAGTATTTAAAAATTCAATCCTATAAAAATACCTTAGAGATGGTTACCACCACAGGAAATTTAAATAATACATTTTTAATTTGTCTACTATGGACGTATAGGTAGGGAATCAAATGTAATAACAAAATTCTTCTGGAAATACATGTTTCGGAGTCACCCAGATAAAGCACATTTAGATAACGTCCTGTGTGTGTTTTGTATGTTTGTGCGTATGTTTCGTTTGTGTATATGAGTACAAACCACACAATCTGGCAGATGCTCACATTTAAGAATGTTGGTTTTATTTTGCTCTGACGTCACCAAGCAGAGACATAAGCAAAATATTTCCATATATAATTAATGGAACATTGTCCTTAAAAAATATGGAACTCTGTCTTTATATCATGGTTGTGTTCAGTTCAAAAACTCCCAATGTCTGTATTTTTAGTGGAATACGTCAGATCTTTTACTTCATTTTATTTGAGATAAAGCTTTAACGAATAGCTGCATTATATTATTCATTTTTTAAAGAAACCTGGACGACTTCCTCCCTCCCCCTTTTCCATTTTTCCTATATTTCCTTTGTTATCGTGTTTTGTTTATTGTTTTCTTTATTTACAAATACCAGACGTATACACATTTATAAACACACAAACACCCATGCCCAAGGCGGGACTAGAACCCACGATATCCTGCGCCAAGAAGACACAAAGAAAGCTAGGCACTTCAGCGTGCGTGGCCAGGGAGATCGGCAATATTAATTGTAAATGTATATAATTGGTAGAATGTATAATATTAAATGATACCATTACTGTAATTTTAAATACTCTCAGAAGCAATTCTTTAAATAATTATGATCATCTATTAGTTAATCTCCAACATCCTTGATAAGTTCTGTACTTCATGTCATCATTGAATGATATTTAATGTCAAAATTAATATTCCTATTTCACTAAATTCATAAAACAATTTAATGAATCCAATTATTACAATTATAATTCTTGTTGCTGCAAAATTCTTTTTTCTGGGAAGGAAGACCTTTGTTTAATTTTACTAAACTAACCCCTCTCCAACCAAATCAATTTGAATTTTTTTATTTTAAATTGCTGAATTCATTTTTAAAATTATCAAAATACGATATGGCAACTAGTGTTTAATACGCAATAGAATAGTTAATCAGGTATACATGTTAAACAGCATTGTAATCACTTAATCCATAAAGTTACCTGGCACATATGTTCACAAAGACATCCAATATTTCGTTCTACATTTGAGACATGTTCAAGAAATTAGGTTTTCGCTCTGCTGTATTCAAGCGAGTGACAAAAACTATCGCCATGTTTAATTTATGGAAAATTGTCGCCAAGAGTATGTATACGAGATAAATTTAAGTAGGCGTTTAGTAGACGTTGTTACTAGCAAACAAATAGCGTAATTTGAGACCAATAAATAACCTGCAAAACAATTGTAATTTAGAAATTGTATGGAGTCCGACCTACAGGCTTCAATTGCATTAGGAAAGGTCTTAAGGTTTCAAGGATTAAAAGTCTTTCAGTTATTTTAGCAATGCTGCTCGGTTTTAATGCTTTCCCGTGAAGATCAACAAAGCCATGGAATTATTCTTCACGTGCTTAACAGCAATCCTTTCACCGGTAAATGCAGTTATAAGGACGGAAGGAGTGAAGATAAGGATCCCTTAAATTCGAGAGATCTCTAAGCATACACTGGGAAATATCATACCTTTTTACTTTCTCTACCATTTTACAAGGTATACATAGTAGGTAGAGAAGATATTTAATTGCACTTAAAAATTAGATAACGAGATTTTACCGAAAATATATGTTTTGGGGACTCCTGAATCCAGAAAAGGTATCTTTAGAAAAAGGTGTAGCTATGAACAAGACGACTCAAAAATGAAATGCAGTAATGTGTTTTAAGTTTAATACACATGTCACACCTGTATGAGGTTTGTGCGAGGTCGGTATGCAACGCTTGTTAACTTTAGAGTAAATTGTTACAAAACAAAAAAATATGACTGCTAATTTGGATGTCCCGGGTTCGATTCCCGGCTGGAGCGGGGAATTTTTCTTTAACCAGAATTATTCCCTATCCCCCATATAGTCGAAGTATGAATGTGAGAGTAAAAGTGCGTGTGTTTAGTAATATAAAGTTGATTAACCTAATGTTCTGAACCTACAGTTTCACAAGTCAAATCCCACGATATGACCATTGAAGTTAAAGGTGATTACACAAATGAAACAATGAAAAAAAAAATCTGATATGTTTTCTTCTCTAGCTGTTCTACAAACAAACTTTCCTTACAAAATATTTTTCTTTTATGTACTTCATGTTAATCGGGATAAGTATTAGCAGAAGTGGTCTTATTACTTGTCTAAAGCGATAGTCAAAGTTGGTACGTGAAAAAAGTTAAATTCAGTTCTCTTTTGCATTCCCAGGAGTAAAACAAAAGAGATGAAACGAAAGTTGAATTTCCACTTAAGAAAAGTTAGTTTATAATTGAAACCAATAACAGGGAATACCTATAAAAAAGTTAACTTTATAAAACTGTAGATATACGATATAAAGTGTGTGTTTTAATGTGATCCACATTTTGTGTAGCAAGTTTCTGTATATCTCTGACGGTTTAAGAGTCATATAAAAGCATAAAAAATGATGAAGGATTTGTTTGTCATGAAAATATCTTAAACATATATGCTAATCAAAATGTTAGAATCATTTTTGATAAAATCAAAATTGTCGATAGAAGTTCTATGTAAAGAGTAGTTGGGGAGGATTTTCATGAAAAGTCTCATCCTTGGAAGATAGTGAAGTGAAAAACCTTAACTGACTTTTAGTTTTTGAGGCATGCTGTCCATAAAAAAAAAACACACACATACACACACACACACAGGAATATGTTTCTAAAAATCTTATTTAGGATTCACAGGGTCTCAAAACATGTATTTCCGGTGAAATCTCGGTATGAAATGTTTGGGTGAAATACAATGTCTTCTCTTTCGACTATATGCTACGTGCTAGAGAAATTAATAATAAATCTTTCAAAAAGGCATTTAAGGAAAAAATTAAAGATACAGAACTGCAGATTTTTTTTTTTTTTTTTATGCTTAACGTCCTTTAACCTGGTTGGACATATTGGTCGATGAATGACATCGATGACATGATGCTCAAATAATCTGGAGGTCCATGGAGCTTAAAGTTACTAGACATCCGTCTTCTCAGGATAAGGGAAACCCCCGAAAAAACGAGATTCGAACTCGCGACCTGTTAATGTGAGGTAGGCACGCTACCTCCACACTATCCAGGCGGGTAAATGTAGTTTTGTTGGTTTATATATGTCAATAACGCTTCCTTAATCGTTATTTATTCAATTATAATACAAGAAAAAAGTGTACAAATTTGTTTACTGAAATGACAATTCACTGACAACAGTAGGTTATAATTTTCATTCGTATTTGTACATAGTCTTACATTTTAAAGGAACAGCGGTGTTTTACTGGCGTGGTTTAAACATGAACACATACTTAATTCCAAATTTTATAAATCATAAAACGTTTGAGTAATTTTCTAGATTGGAAGAGAGAGCCATAACTAAAAGAGAAGATAAGTTCGGCGTATCATTTCGGGGACAACACATGGTGAATAACGTTAAGGTATCACCGACGCACCGCACTACCGTTATTTTAATGACCTGCTGTTGTGCAAAAAATCAAAACGAACAACAAAGAATTGTAGATTTCTGCTGAACAGAGCAGAATATTGGAATCTGCGTACGAAAAGAGTGAGTGAGTGTGTGTGTGTGTGTGTGTGTGTGTGTGTGTGTGTGTGTGTGTGTGAGAGAGAGAGAGAGAGAGAGAGAGAGAGAGAGAGAGAGCAGTAAAACGGTAGTGTACTTCGTTTCCAGTTTGAGATATGAATCCCTAAAAACAGAACAGGGAATAAGGTTTAGCATTTATTTACCGCACTGACACGAGGTTGGGCTGATAAGTCTTGGGCCTCACACAGATATGGTGCTACTAGGCCAAATAGACGGTAGCATCGTATAATTTAACTCTAGACTAGATTGTAACCATAGTTGCAGGTCAATAGCTTGCTTAGATTTCGAATGACAGCATTTTAAACAAGACACTTTAGAATTTTCACGAAAATGGAGGATTTGGAAAAACGAGCACTGATTAAATACTTCCATTTGGAAGACTTAACGCCTAAATAAATCAAGGAGGAAATGAACAGTACATTGAAAGACTCTACCCCTTCATATTCAAGGATTAAATGGTTGGTTGCAGAGATTAAAACTGGACGTACGAGCACTAATGATGAGCCTCGCTCTGGACGCCCTGTAGAAGTGACAACTCCAGAGAGCATTGAAAAAATTCATCGTTTAGTACTGAAAGACCGCAGATTAAAGTTATTTGAGATAGCAGAGACTGTAAACATATCAAAAGTATGTGCAGGTAATAGTTTAAGTAATGTTTTGGTCTTTCTTAAGGTCTGTGCAAGATGGGTGCCGCGTTTATTGACACCTGATCAAAAATTGCAAAGTAAAACTGTTTCTATTAAGAATGTGAAGCTCTACCATAAAAATCTCAGTGAATTTTTGAGACGATTTATTACCATGGGTGAAACTTGGATACATCACTACACTCCATAAAATAAATCACAATCAAAACAGTGGATTGCGCCAGGTGAACCAACTCCAAAAAAGGTAAAGTCAATTTTGTCAGCTAACAAGGTTAGGGTGAGTGTTTTCTTGGATCCACAGAGAATTATTTTAATTGATTACTTGGAAAAGTGTAAAAGTATCATTGGTAACTACTATGCAACCTTACTACAACGTTTGAGTTATGAGGTGAAAAGAAAAAGACCTCATTTGGGGAAAAAATCTTGTTTCATCACGACAATGATCCGGCCCATCGTTCAGTCATTACAATGGAAACATGTGCGAATTAAAGTTGGAGTTGCTTGAACATCCACCCTATTCGCCAGATCTAGCACCCAGTGACTACCACCTGTTACCAAACCTCAAAAAATGTCTTGGAAAACGAAGATTTCACAGCTGAGGTAGGTCATTGATGCGGTAAACAGTTATTTTGAGAACCTTGATAAATCGCACTACAGAGATGGTTTAATTAAATTAGAACACCCACATGACAAATGTATTAGCCTTTCTGGAGATTATGTTGAGGAATAAAGCCAAAAAACCAGCTTTAAATGCTATTTTCATTGAGAGATCCGGGACTTATCAGCCGGCCCTAGTACTTCATAGATGAATTTGAAAGCGAATGATGACATTTTTTCTTTCGTATCCAACACATGCAAATTGTAAAGCACATCCCAGGACTACTACCGCGCCAGGTAGCAGTAATTTGCCTAATACTGTCATTCGGGAGGGTGTGGGATCAATTACCACGGCCAACCTCTCTGACCCAAGGGTTTTTCGGGGTTTTTTCCGGGTCATTAAGCATATGCTGTGACGGTTTCTTCCTTCTCCCGAACTTCCTGTCCCTTCATTTCATCCAACCGGTCTGTTTCAAGGTTGTAAGTGCCACCTAGAACTGCAGTGATAGCACCCTTCCGTGATGGTGATTGTGCTCTGGAAATATAGCTCTCGGCGGCGGGATAGCGTTGGAAGTTATCTGTAGACCCAGGGAGTTTGGTCAGACCTAGGGCGCGGGCTCCTAGCTCTCCCTGCGAAGGGATGAACAACTGCGTGGAATATGTTAGGGACTCTGCGCAGTTAATTGCAACATCTCACACACACACACACACACACACACACACACACACACATACACACACATCCCAGGACTCAAGCCATAATCACAACGTAAGCTATCTTTTCGCGTAAACATTAATAATTATGAAGTGTACATTTACAGCACAGGCACAACAAATCCAACGAGACAATTTATTAAACCTTTCAAACTCATTGAAATCTGAATCAAAATTACCCTATTTAAGGACAGAGTTTAATTCAAATAATAAATAATGAAGCAATTCATTTTGGAAGAAAACCGTACAAGTTAGAACTCTAATGTATGTAGGTCCCGTTTGAGATTATACCCAGATTTTACTCGTCTTACTACATATGATGGCAAGTCTAGCAGTTCTGCAGAGTTACCAACTTAATTCTAATTTTTTTGTCGGGAAAGAGTCACGTGGGTACAAGTGATTATCACGCTTGGCGAGAATCTCAGCTGGTTGTAAATTGAACATACAATAATAGTATCACAGGTAATAAGTACAAAGTTTAAGCATATATTAAATACACTTTTAAACAGTAACATACAGTTTATCTACCCTTATTTTTATTCTCAAGTGTATGCACATATCTGAAATTAATTGGTCTCAAACTGATAAGCGTTTTTTGTTTTTGTTTTTTCGAGCAATGACAGTTGAACTTTTAATTAATTCTGCTCTGAAAATCTAATACTCATTGGCCCAGCAATGAAATAACAGGGAGATTGGGAGCAGTAATTATGTGAAATGTTTTGACTTTCCGAGAGTTATTTGATGAGCAAACGTAAATATTAGCATGCAGTAACACGCTTCAAAATATGGAGATTTTTTTGAGAACCATGGGGTTATAAAAGCCATCCAGAAATTATAAATTATTATAAAAATACTTTTGTTAACGAGCTGTCAATTACTGGGGCTATATCAGAACCGCCGGTAAGGCGCAAATTTCGTCCAGCAGGAGTTTAAATGGCAGTAAATCTTATGTCATGGGTCTGTACCCTTTAAGCACGCTTAAAAACCATTGATCTGGGTCGGGCTTAAACCCACGACCTTAGGAGAAGAAGACAAACACCTAACCAAAGTGCCTCGCTTTGGTGCTTCGTGGCGTAGGGGATCGTGGACTTTAGTCCCGCCTTGGGCACGAGTGGTTTTGTGTTTGTAATTGTGTGTGTGTATTGGTGTACTAGAAGCAAACAGCAAAACTGTAATCAAACAGTAAAACAAAGTAAATGCTAGGAAAATGAAAGAAGAAAATATGATGTGTTACACTCACATGAATTTCTCTAGCTACTCTACAAATAAGCTTCTTACGAAAGATAATTCTTCTTTCAGCACCATGCTAATCGAGATAAACATTAGCAGAATTTTATTACTTAGTTCCTTACAAGTATAACGAAAATAAGAGAATTCACTAGGCTAAAATGATACTCAAATGTTTTAAAAAATGTCGCTATGCGATTGTCATTGCAAATCGCGTCTTTGCTTGGTCAGGAGTAGAACAAAAGAAAAACAGACACTTCCATCTGAGAAAAGTATAAGTAGTTCACAATTGAAACTAATAACAAGGAACACCTCAAAAATGGTAAGCTCCACGAAAAAATGTATGACCTAATTTTTCTATTTTAATGAGATCTACACTTTTTTTATTGTAAGTATTTGTCTCTCTCTTACGGTTTACAAGGTATGCCAGATTAAGCAAAATTCATCCAGAATAAACAGGTCTTTAGAAGTCATTCCCAGAAAATTCAAGATATACAATTTATTTATGTTTGAAATGGCTTTAATATGTGATATTTTAATCAAAACCGTTAGAGCCATTTTTAAGAAAAACAAAATTTTCGAAAACTTTTCCATGTAAAGGGTAGTTAGGGGTGGGGAATTTTATTGCAAATCTTCGTGTCGCATCCTTGGAAGATTCCAAACTTAGATAACAAGTTTGGTGGAATACAATACTTCCTCAATACACTATGTACATAGTACTTATAGAGAAAGTAACAAATGAACCGCTCAGAACGACGCCATGTAGCAGTGTTCTATCACCTGTTTCTATCAACGCAACTGTGATGAATCTTGCGTTTCGCGGTTCATGTGCTTTTACCGTCCTCTATCCATTAGAGTCATACCAACAATTACTGATGAAACACTATTAATCTGAACAACGTCGAGATATTGCGGAATATATATTTTTGTTGGAAAATGGAATGGAATGAAGGAGAGTAGAGAGAGCTAGCAAAGTAAATTCTTGCAACAATGTAGAACAAAGAGGAATTTCTTCCGCAAACAACAGAAGTCCAAAACCGTAACCGTACCAAAATAAAAACCACAGCAAAAAGCGCAAATAGTTCGGAAGATGTTTACCATATCCAAAACATTCAGATATCATTTTCAGAGACGGAGTAAAAATTAAACCGAAAACGACGAACACGAACGAATGAAAGAGAGAAGCTCCAATAAATATCAATAACTAGTGCTACAATTGGGTAAGATATAGACATTTCAAAAGGAGAAACCAAGATTCTGCTTCTGGTGTTGGTAGCATTCTGTGCAGCCGTTCAAGTATTAGCATCAGCCTCCCTATTGCCAGTAATAAAATATGTATAAATACACAATACAGAATAGACATTTGTAGAACGAAGAACCTTATTTAAATTTTGATCTTGACCATTAAGAGTTGCGGAACTATTAAGAGCTGAATAAAATTGAAATATCAGTCTTTTCCCTGGTTCCAAATTGGTCGTATACACTCACTCTAGTATACCTAGATAGCTTCATCATCGTAAACTTGTTCGTTCAAGTGATAATTGATTAAAATAGAATATAGAAGGAACGAGGCTAGAAGCCTAGGTTTTAGATTCCACTGCCAATATCACGTTTGAACAAAAGCCAGAAAGAGAACAAGATTAAACAGGAAATTACCCCACGCGTGTCTACTCAACTAATCCGATGACGCAGACTTTTCTCGCCTTGAATAAACAATTACAGCAAATCTTATACATGTTTTGAATATGTAGTTTTTATTTTTATTACTTAATTTGTTATCGTGCATTTACTGTCTATTGTTATTTCATATTATACTTACATTTTACCATCCATTATTACTTATAAATATTATTTAACTTATCAGTGTATATATTATGTAAAAAAAAATATATATTATTTACGATAGAGGAGACTTATAAGTCCATCTCAGTACGTAATTTGTAACTATTACATTGTTAACTATTTTCAATGGCTGCTGACAGGTCAAAAATAAATTTATAAAAATGAACTGAATTCTCGATGTGAACAAATGAAAAGCTATCTAAATTATATGGAAAGTCCAACAAAGGATGATTTTCTAAAAAAGGGTAACGATTTTAATTAAAATACTATGTGTTTAAGATATTTCCATGACAAGCAAAATGCAATAATGGATTCTCTGCGAATAGCTTTTAAGTTCTCATCAATCTGGGTGACCTTGCAAAACTGGTATATCGTAAGAGAAAAGACAAAATCCTACTACACAAGAACCCGTTAACAAATATAAATTATGTCAAGTAAAACATACTTGTAAATATAACTATTTCTAAAGTTCTATATATTCAAAAATATATTTGGGTTTAAATTTTTTCTTTTAAAGGCTTAGTTAAGTAATTAAAGTTAATAAGGGAATCTAGCCCTTTCATTATGATTTCAAGACATAAGCTTATTCATTACCTCTGTAATAGATATCCTCTACTCCAGTTTCTTCTCTCTCTGTCTGTCTGTCTCTCTCTCTCTATCTCTATCTCTATCTCTCTCTCTCACTCTTTGCCATACTAAAATAAGGATACTCAAATCTGTCAAATGGCGACCTGCTCTTAAAAGAAAGTTGACTCGCTTAAAGTCTTTTGTATTCCCATAATCGCCTTTTATCTACAAGGAAACAAGACAATTTCACAAGCCCGTTTAGGTAGCGTGTCTGCCCCACATTCAACAAGTTATGACTTCAAATCTCGCTTAGGATGAGTTACGCGGATAAGGTTTTTTTCGAGATTTTCCCTTATCCTGAGAAGACGAATGTCGAGTAACTTTAAGCTCCATTGAACCTGAGATCATTTGAGCATCATTTCACCAATGTCATTCATTGTCCATTATGACCAACCAGGTTAAAGGGTGTTAAACTTAAAAAGGAAAAAATACAATTCCTTAGATTTTTATCTCTATTAACATAAAGTATATAAACATTAAGCGTTTCTAACAATAGGTTGTATTAGAGTGTGTACAGAATGCATCAGATCTGAGTTTTTATCCTCATATTTCTAACAGCAAACCTGTTTTCTTATACTCAGAACAGAATATAACACTGCAACAGTCCACTGGACAGAGGTTCAAGGGTAAAAAAGTGAGTGGTGTTTCAGACACCGACATTGATTTAATGAGCACGGCTGTAATACCAACGTCTCCTTTCTTACTAAAACCTCTTAACGTTAGGCAACACCCCATGGCTCTGTGCATTAACACCACACTGACTCCAGGAGTTAGTTCAACGGGAATTAACGTATATCGTTGACTTGCCAACAACCCGTACTTTCTTCCTACAGAATTGTGTGCTATGTGACAACTTCGGTGAATTCTTGTGTCTGAAAATGTATTTTATTAATTAATTTTCTCAGTTGAGGGCTGCCTGTATACAAAGTATAACACAATTTTAAAAATAATTTACAATAATAAAAATCTGGTGTGTTCCTTCACATGACTTTCTCTACATCTTTGTAACAATTTGTTGTTCATGAGCTTATTCTTCTATCTCCTTCATGATAATTGAGACAAACATTAACACTGCTTAGTTCCCTATAAATAGAAGGGAAATAACGAAATATACTAGGCTAAACTGAGAGTCAAATGTTTTAAAATGTGGTTGCTCTGCAATTGAGATCCGTTTCTTTGTGTGGGCAGAAGTTGAAAAGTTCCCGCGTGAGAAATGCATAAGTATTTTAAAACAAACTAATAACAAGGAATATCTCGAAAACTCCACGAAAAATGGATATGACGTAAATTACATATCTTAACTTATGTAGCAAGTTTTTGTCTATCTCTTATGGTTTACTAGTTATACAACATTCAGCAAAAGTCATCCAGAATAAATAGGTCTTCAGAAGCTACTCCTAGAAAATTCAAGATATACAATTTATAGTGATGGAAATAGCTTTAACATAATATATTGTAATCAAAAACGTTAGAGCCATTTTTGAGAAAAACAAAATTTTCGAAAATGTTTCCATGTAAACGGTAATTTGGGGCGGGGGGATTTCATTTAGACAATCCCTAGCGCTTTGTGAACTCTCTGCCGTTGTTGTGTAGCTTCCTTACTTTTACCTGAGTCGCGAATCTGCTTTGAGTAATTTATATTATGTCTAACTTCCGGAAAACGATTTCACTATGATATATAAGCGATATATATAAACCGTGAAAATAATTAGCATGTGATTAAATTCAAAATTCATTAAATTAATATAGTTTAACTAAATTCTATAAATAGCTTAATTGAAATCGTTCCTTACTTTACTCATTAGTTACTTTTCTCATTATGTAAATGTGGCAATAGAGGTTGCTAAGAGAATACGCTCCTTTTAAGAGAGTATAGAAATCCGAGAAACAAGGGTTCCATTAGCTGTCTTGTATAAGTTTTAAGGCTTTTGTGCTCTAATACGTTTTACTTTCTCTACATGTACTATGTACATAATGTATAGAGAAGCTATTGTATTGCACTTCGATACGGAGCTGATCGAAAATACACGTTTTGAGACCCTCTGAATACAAAAAAGTATTTTTAGAAAAATATCTGTGTGTGTGAGTAGCATAGCTCAAAAATGAAAAGCCCGTTTGGTATCTTCCAAGGATGCGACACGAAGATTTTCAAGAAAATCCAGCCACCCCAACTACCCTTTACATGGAACAATTTCCAATTTTTTTTTATTTTTAAAAATTGTTCTAACGATTATAATTAAAATCTTTTTATGTACGATATTTATATGACAAATAAAATGTATATTTTCAATTTTCTGGAGTAGCCTCTGAAGACATGTTTATTCTGGATGAATTTTGCGGAATTTTCATAAATAGTAAATCGTAAGAGTTAGACAACAACTTCCTTAATAGACAATGTAGATCTCGTTAAAACATACAATTTATGTTATGTACATTTTTTTCATGGAGTTGGCCGTTTTTGAGGTATTCCTTGTTATTAGTTTCAGCTTTAAAATACTTATACTTTTCTCATACGAGAATTTGTGAATTCCTGTACATACAAACAAAGGAACTTCAATCACATTGCAACCAGCTTTTAAAAGATTTGACTATCAATTTAGCTTATTGTACTCCGTTATTTCTACTTACAAGGAAGCACGTAATAAGACTCTTTCTGCCAATTAGTTCTCGATTATCATTAAGTAAATGGAAGAATAAACTTTTTAATAATAATTTATTGCAGAAATGTAGAGAAAGTCATGTCAATTGAACACAACAGATTTTTATAATACAAGTTGAAAGTTTGGAAGATGCAATAATGTAAACAATTTACGTTACACTGATAAAGTTGCCCGAGAATTTCCCTGCAGCACACAAAAGGAATTTAATTAAAATAAAAAAAATAAAAAAGCTTACCACATGTACATTTCATTAGAAGAAATCTGAATTTTCAAAAAAGAGCAATAGTTAGCCTCTGGTAATTGTGAGTTTTTTTTTAAATATCAACAGAAATAATCAAGAATAAGAAATAACCTTTTTATGTAGAACACAAATATAGTGGGGCCCGTTTTGGTTCATTTTGTCTTGTAGTAATGCCTATTAACAAAATAAACCCTGTCACCATAAAAAGCGACAGATTTGATGTTGAGAAAGTAATCTATTATACCTTTATTGACACACACCTAAGAAAGCTACATATACACTGAATTGAACAGAAATATAACTACGATTTTACTTTCTCCCCACGTACGTAGTAGGTAGACAAGTCATTGTAATCCACCTAAAAATCAATACCGAGATTTCATTGGAAATAAAATTTTGGTGTCTCTTGAATCAAAAAGTATATTTTTAAACAAAAGTTCTATATGCGTGTGTGTGTGTGTGTGTGTGTGTGTGTGTGTGTGTGTACAGCATAACTAGAAAACGAAAATTCATTTAAATATCAAACTTGATATTCGAGTCCAACTCCCAAGGACGCAACTTAAGAAATCCTCGCATCCTAAACTACTGTCAACCTTGAAAAGAGTAAGATATTTTCATGATAAATTATAGATATCTACATTATGGATGACTTTTGATTAACAAGTAAACCGTAAGAGACAAAAACTACTATATAAAATGTGTTATCTATAAAACAAGTAAATTTGTTAGATGCATTTTTATGAATTTAACCATTTAAGATATTCCTAGTTATTGATTCCAATTTTAAAATGCCTGTATTTTCCTCAAATGGGATATCATTATTTATGGGAAATTCCTTGTCAGGCAAGAAGAACGGATAATTATAGGCATCACAGAGTGACCAGCTTTTAAAACATTTGACTATCGCTTAACTAGTGTATTCCACTTATTATTTAGTATTTACAAGAAAATGTGTAAAAATGGATTTATGTAAATCTTAATATTTATATTAACATGAAGTAGATAGAACCAACTTTTTAAGAAAATGTGTTGAGTGGTAGAGAAAGTCATTAGAATGTAATTCAGGTTTTTATTACTTTTTCTACACGTACTATGTGCATAGTGTACAGAGAAGTATTGTAAAGCACCCAAAAATTCGATACCGATATTTCACCGGAAATATATGCTTAGGGTTCCTCTGAATCCAAAAATACCATTTTCAGAAAAAGGTCCGTGTGCGTGTGTGTATGTGTGGCTGTGGAGAGTATAGCTCAAAAACTAAAAGACCGTTAAATACTAAAAATGATATTTATGTTTGGTATATTCCAAGCACGAAGATTTTCAAGAAAATCTCCCAGCCCAAACTGCCTTTTATATAGAATTTTTTTTTTAAATTTTATTTTTTCAAAAATGGCTGTCAGATTTTCATTAAAATACCGTTATTTAAGATGTTTTTAGGACAAACCAAATGTGTATCTTTAATTTTCTGGGAATAGCCTCTGAACAACCGTTCATTTTAGATATATTTTATATAACTGGTAAACCGTAAGAGATATACAAAAACTTACTAAACCAAAAATGAAGACTCACTAAAACACCCTATTTATGACATACATTTGTTTTGTAGAATTAACAGTTTTCGAGATATTTCGGTTTATTGTTTCAATTTTAGTCACTTTAATATTTCTCAAGAAATCTTTCTTCTCGTTTCTAGTTTGTTTATTCCTGGTAAGCAAAGATATTGGAATTTCAATTGTTTCGCATAGCGACCGGCTTTTATAGAATGAGCCTATCGGTTTAGGCCGTGCATTTTTTAATTTCCCTTCAGCTTACAAGGAGGTTGGTAATAACACTAATTCTGTTTATTTTTATCTTGATTAGCATGATGTAAATAACAGATTAATGTTTTGAATAAAAGATTTGTTTATCGAACAGCAACAGGATATCATGTGAATGGAGATAGACATTTTTTCTCTTCTACTTACAAGGAACCAAGTAATAAAGATATTTCTGCTAATGTTTATCTCGATTAGAGTAGTTAGAAGAATAAGCTTTTTAACAATAGTTTGTTACAGAGATGTAGAGAAAGCTTTCTCTTCCAGATTTTTCCAGTTCTGATTGAAGTCGAGAAAGCCATTAATGTTTATTTTGTGTTGTATGAAATATATCTTTTCACTTCCAACTTTAGGTATCTACTGAACCGTGCCTTAGTTGAAACAGCATTTCTTATGTCGAAACGGAGTAAGATTACACAATTGTCATACCTGTTTTTCTTAACCTGCCAAAAGGTTCTGCTGACTTCTAAATGAAGATCTTAAGACATGTTTTTATAAAACAATTTGAATAAATTAATTCTGTATATATGTGGACTGATTGCTACAAAATTTGGCATAGTTCCATAACACTGAAGCTTATATGAGGGAGGAACTTTAGACCGCATCTTAGGATCTATTCATTTCTCCAAGCATTTCCGAAGGACCAGGACGCACAAAGGACTTCTGTCTCTGTCGAGGTGGAAGTAATGTTGCGCTGTCTGCATAATGAGGGTCCTCACAAAGTCCCCGTCTTTCATTAGCGTCGCTAGCTGGACTACATTTCAGCTGTTTGATAATTGACCTACATTAATGGCGTTTACGTTATTTCCATAAACATTCAGCACCAGAAAACTCTTAGTAGATATGACAACAAATTATGATAGAACAGACTCACGGTCAAGACAGGGAAAATACGCGTCTGCATATAAAAAAAATCGAATGTATTACATTCACATAACTTGCTCTACCTATACAATAAACTATTCTTACAAAACCTTATTCTTTTCCCTACTTACGTTTATCAAGACAAATATGAGTAGAAAGTTTATTACATATTATTTCCTTGTACAAAAGGAATAAGGAACTGCAACAAACCAACGCAATAAGTAGTAAAATACTTTAAAACTTGCTCGCTATTTGTTAGTGAAATTCCGTTCACCTTGCATGATTAGTATGAAAAAATGTGAATAACGAATTCCCACTTGAGAAAAAACTTGTTACTGGAACATTTAACCAACACAAGCAATATTTCGGAAATGTATGACATTTTTATATTTTGAGAAAATCTATAAATCTATTGTTTAGCAAGTTCAGTCTATCTCTTACAGCTTTCCAGCGGTACAAAAGTTATTCAGAATAAAGAGGACTTAAAATAACATTTTTCAGAAATTCAAGACATACACATGTAAATATCTTTAACATATGCCCTTTTAATCAAATACGTTAGCCATTTTTTAAAAAATTCAAATTTTTTGAAAAATTCTCCATGTAAAAGGTAATTTGAGGCGAGGGATTTTCCTGAAAGTCATGGTGTCGCATCCTTGGAGGACACGCCTATAATCTCCCTATTATGTAAAATTGGTCCTCCTCAGTTTCTCCTGCTAAATCCTGGCTGCTCATCTACCTGTTTGGCTTTATTTTTACTTTATCTTCGTATGTACAACGTACGTAAGGATAGAGAAGTATTGCGTTCCACCCAAAAATTAGAATTCGAGATTTTACCGGAAATATATTTTGAGGTCCCCTGAGTACGAAAAAAGCATTTTATGAAAAAATCCGCGTGTGTGTGGAGACAACATTGCTCAAAAACGAAATGACTGTTAGAAACCAAACTTAATTTTAAGTTTAGTATTTTCCAAGGATGCGACACAAAAATGTTCAAAAAAATCCGAAACTACCCTTTACATAGAACATTTTTCGAAAACTTCGATTTTTTTATAAATAGCTCAACGATTTTGATTAAAATCCCGCATATTAAAGCTATTTACGTCCCAAATAAAATTTATAAGTTGAATTTTCTAGGAATATCTCTGAAGACCTCTTTATTCTGGATGAATTTTGCCGAATTTTGCTTAACTACTAAACCGCAAGACATAGACAAAATCTTACTAAACAAAACTGTAGATCTCGTCAAAATACACCATTTATGTCCTTTACGTCTTTGTTGTGAATTTAACCGTTTCCGAGATATTCCTGTTATTGGTTTCAATTGTGAAATACTTTTATTTTTCTCAGACAGACTCTCAGACTTTTTCTTTTTTTCTACTCCTGACCTAGCAAGGAAGCGATTTGCAATAACAATCGCATAACGACAGGTTTTAAAACATTTGACTATCAGTTTAGCCTAGTACATTCCCTTAGTTCTCTTCTACCTATAAGGAACTACGTAATAAGAACATTCTGTTAATGTTTATCTCGATTAGCATTGTGTAGAGAGAAGAATAATCTTTTGCAAGACGTTTGTAGAGTAGCTAGGGAAAGTTATGTGAATGCACCCCATCAGATTATGAATTTCTTTTTGAGAAGTATAAGTATTTTAAAGTTGAATCCAATTATAAGGAATATCTCGGAAATAGTTAAGTTCACAACAAAAATGTGAACTTTCGAGCAAATTGTGTTTTAACGAAATCTACGTTTTCTGTGTATTAATTTTTAGTCTATCTCTTAGGTTTACCATTTATGCAAAGATCATACAAAAGAAGGGTATATCAGAGACCCTATGCAGGAAATTCAAGAAAAATATTTTTACCATCAAATATACCTATTTATATACTGTATTTTAATCAAAATCTCTTCAACTATTTCAAGAAATATAAAACTGTATAAAAAACGTTGCACGTAAGTGTAGTTTGGTGTGCGGGGAATTACTTGAAAACCTTCATGTTGCTTCCTTGGAAAATGTAGTACTTGAATACCAAGTTAGATATTTATCGACTTTTCGTTTTTTGAGTTATGATGTTTACAGAACCCGAACACATGCACATAAGAACATTTTTCTAAAAATGTTTTTATTTTATTCAGAGTATCCAAAGCGAGTATTTTCAGTGAAGTTTAGGTATCAAATTCTTGGGTGGAATACGATAACTTATCTACAAACTATGCACGTGCTAGAGAAAGTAAAACTATTTAAAATACAATCAATTTACCTACATAATAATCTATATTTCAAATAGTAGATGAAATTACAAATTACAACACTGTACAAAAAACTAATTGTTATTTATTGAAAGCAGGAGTTAAATACCATGAATAATAGTGGGGGGGCGGGGGACTAAATGGTGATAATCGCCAAAAAATATAATTTTAAATTATAACAATGACTTATCCAGCACCTTCGTTTACTCTTTAACATTTTGTATTTCAGGCCACTTAAAAATTAACCAATATATAGTTCTCCCTTAGAAATGCTAGTTGTTTCAGCTCTTCTAAATATTAGGGTTATTCCTGGACTTTTTGATTTATATGTCCTTATATCAGAAGGATTAAACCGGGGACCAGAAATCCATGCTTTGTCAGTGATGAATCTCTCAGCAGAATTTTGGTAAATGTTTACTTTCTCTACACGTACTATGTGCATAGCATATAGAGAAGATAGGTATTGCATTCTACCTAAAATTACCGAGATTTCACCGGAAATACATGTTTTGGGTCCCACTGAATAGAAAGAAAAGCATTTTTGGAAAAATGTCCGTGTGTGTGTCTGTGTGTGTGTGTGTCTGTGTGTGTCTGTGTGTGTGTGTGTGTGTGTGTGTGTGTGTGTGTGGGGACAGCATAGCTCAAAACCGGAAGGTCCACTAAATACCAAACGAGGTATTTAACTTCAGTATCTTCCAAGGATGCGACACAAAGGTTTTCAAAATAATCCCCTCACACTCAACTACCCTTTAATTGGAAAAATTATCGAAAAATTTTATTTTCTCAAAAATGAACTAACAATTTTGATTAAAATATCGGATATTAAATATATTTACCTGACAAATAAAATGTATATCTTAAATTTTCTGGGAATAGCTTCTGAAGACCACTTTGATGTGGATGAATTTTAGGGAATTTTGCCTAACTACTAAACCGTAAGAGATGCACAAATACTTACCACACAAAAATGTAGAGCACGTTAAAACACAAAATTTATGTTTTATATATATATATATATATATATATATATATATATATATATATATATTTCGTGGATTTGATCGCTTTAGAGATATTCCTTGTTTTTGGTTTCAGCTTTTAAAAAATTATAATTTTCTTATACAGGAATTTGTCAACTCCTGTCCATACAAATAAAGGAACTTCAGTCAAATGCAGCCAGCTTTTTACATCTTTAGCTTGTGCTACTCACTCAAACCCTTTTTACTTGCACGGAAGTAATAAGACTATTTCTGCTAATTTTTTCTCGATTAGCATGAAGTAAAAGGAAGCATAAGCTATTTAACAGTAATTTTTTCAGAGTTGTAGAAAATGTCATGTGAATGAAACACATCAGATTTTTTATAAATTATATATGGCTGTAAGAGCTCGTATAGGGACGAGATATTATTCACGCATTGAGCAAAAAAGAAGCACTATTAAAAGCGAAGATCCGTAGTTTTCAATTGTTTGAGACGGCCATTATTTATACTTCTTGGCTAGAAATTCTTGTTGATAAGGCTTTGGACGCGTTTTGGAAAGGACTTTCCGATAGTTACCTAACAGAGTAAGTAACTGATTTTTGAAATGGAAAGAAAAGTAACCCTCTTAGCCACTATGCGTTGATAGCGCACCGTAAGGATCGTAAAGAGACCTCGTTTTTAGCATTTCAGTATCCGTTGTTTGTGTATTAAATATTCATGTAGGAGGGACCAAGTTGCATCCGTTAACAAAATGAGATTAGGGTCAAGTTCTCCGCTCTATACGCTACTCAAAACCTTGTCAGTAAAAACTCTTTTGGTGTCAAATCACCCGCTTTAAGTTTCTCAACTGAAGTAATTGGCATGTTTTTTATCTTCAGAAGACATTCCAAGAGAGAATTCCCACTTGCCCTGAAGGATGCTAACTATTTTTATGGGTTTGGTTTCAGATAATGTCCAACACTATGTTGAGTTTCTTTCCTGAACACTTTATCCTCGTTATTAGGCTGCTTAAGGCCGCTGAGAGGTTAGACCACTCGCCTCTCACTAAGATGGAGTCGAGAGATAGTATGGGGAAACGTTAATGACTTCTCAAAGGATGCAGCCACTCAGCGGTTTCACCTCGTTACAATGTGGAACGGTAGCTGAGGCATCTGATACACAAGGTGGCCAAGTGCTTCGTATTTGACGTTTGCAGATATCCCTTCCTGCGTTGAAATAGCTGCAGAACTCAACGGGACATTTCAAGTTAAAGCCGGCCAATAAAGAATTGGTGAAAGTGACCTTCGGTTTACCCCTCTAAATGAGCGCAATCCGCTGACAATCTCCGCTGATAAGAAGGCAGGCCATTTCTTCACTTACCGGTTTAAACTTGAAATATCCCCGTGGAGTTCTGCTACTTTTTAACACTTAAAGAGATGTCTACACACGTTAAATACGGGGTGGTTGTTCCAACTTGTACGATAGACAACTAATCACACGCTTCAAACTAACTACTCTGAAGTTATAAGCAGTGAATGCTTGTAACACGTCATCAATAGTACATTTCGATGCAATCACCATTACTACAGCATTGGAGAATAAAAGTTTGAGAAAACTAGATTCTTCAATGTACTTAAGACCGAAATGGTTCAGGTGGTAACGTTGTGGCATACGTTCAAGAGTTCATAGATTCAATTCCGGGAAACCCCACCCCCCTCCCACACTTTGGGTCGGCAGGTAAATTTTGTGATGGTTCATCTTCTATCACGACATCCCTGTCCTTTTCCTGTACTCATTACTTCCTTATCTGCTTCTGGGTTAATAGACAAGGCAACAGTTTTCGGGTTAGGCGGTGGAAATGCTCTGTGAAGGTTTCTTTCATCGTCATTGCGGGCGCTGCCCGATCACGATCTGGCCCCGGGATCAACCGCGAGGGGCACTCCTTCGCAGTGTAACCGGGGATTCAGGGGCTTGTGGAAGTGCGTCGAGAAAATATGTGATTAGACCAATATCTGAGAAATGTAATTCGAAGATGAATATAGATCCTTTTATTAATGTTGTTATTTCCATATAATTGAGGTCAATATATTTAAAACTAATTAAATAAGACTTTAAACTATTTGGTTGAAATGATTGATTAAATCCTCTTCACTTTATCGGATGCGTTCTATCTAGAAATGTTAGGGAGCCAGTCCATCATAATTGTGTCCGTCGCCATCTGCTCTGATCGTCATTCGGGTTTTTCCTTTATTTCTCCCTCTGAAGGATTACATAATTCGCAAAGGGCCACAATGTGCGGTGTGTGTTCCAGCGTCTGGAAACCCCATCCGCGATAATCCTAATCCTGATATCTCTGATATACTTAACGCATGTGTATTGCATTCAGTTTTCGACAGCATTGAATAATACAAATAGTACTTAAGCGAAAGTTCTTAAGAAAATCAATAATTTGCGCTCCATACTTAGCAGCTGTAAAAATTAAGTCCTATATAAATAGCAAATAAAAAAAAATTAAACATTCTATGTAAATACGTCTGCTAACATGCAAGAAAATGGCAATGAAGATTGTCGAAACACGTCCAGGCCATCGACACCAAATTTAGTGGCGCAAGTGTCAGTAATGGATGTCCAGGCTTGTACAACATGATAGCTTCACTATATATAACAGATTTTAAAAAGCATTTTTATATTCTATATAAGATGTACCTGGTAAAATTTAATTATCAAAGATGATCCTACATAAATTGTGGAAAGTCAGAGGATTTAACATAGTTAATACCTATTAGTGTAGTAAAGTAAGGAAAACAGAGAGAGATTACGTTATCACCATTGACGGCAGGAAAATAGCAGAAAGGGAAGTGGATTAAAGAACTATCGTTGAAAAAAAGATTTATTCAAAGCTGTTGCAAACAGAAGTAGCAGCGCTGATTGTCCGTATCAAATTAAAACAAATACATAAGATAGAACAATTCTCTGCCTCTGGACCAGAAATCGCGTATTCTGCCGGGAAAAGTGCAAAGTTTAAATTTATGAAATTTCGCTCAGATGTTTCTGCACTAAGAAATACTTACTGTTATAAGGGCTGAATGCCACTGCCTATTTTTATTTCAGATTGGGCAGTATTTAATGTAGTTTTGTGCAGTGTCGAAACAGAGTTGCATAAAAAAACAACGAAGTCAATTATTCAGTTTATTGGACATCCTTCTTTATTATTCTATCTGGAGAATAGGTAAGATATTAGAAATAATAACTACATGCTTATGATATCACTATCAGCAATATCGATAATGGTTGATACAAAATGGAAACAAAAAGATTATACCATATACAATTGTAAACGAAAAAATAATGACAATAGGATTTAAAATTACAAGATTACATATAATTTTAATTGGAGTAAACGTATATCTATCTCAAAGGAAGTAGACAAGAAAAGACGGAAATATTCTGCAAACAGCTGTAAGAAACAATAAATAAAGCAATTAAAACACTTCAAACATACATTTGTGGGATATGATAGCTAGAATAGGGAAATACTCATTCAGGGTACAGTAGAAATATATGGAGAAACGACTAGGGATAAAAATGGAGACCAATTAATTCAGTTTTTATCTATAATGAACTAAAGATAATTTTTTAATAAAAAGGATATTCACAAATATATTTGAACAAGAAAGCGTATAGATCAATAATAGATTACACAATATGTAATGAGAAGGCTCCATGTTATATAGATTATATAGAGGTGATGTATACAGGGTCATTACAGCGTCATTTCCGAGATTTCGACATTAGCCACATAGAAGCCAAATAAGAACATTAAACAAGAAAAGAGAGGAGAAAAAAGTGAGGAAGGTTACAAAACAAAACTAAATAAGGGATCTGTACCAACAAACATTAAATTTGTATTTAAGTAATAATGATGTAGAAAAAGGAATTCATAAAAACAGCGTATGATGCTTTCAGAAAACAATCAAAATACGTTAAAAAGAAGTGATTGAGAATCTAGGACAAAGATATAGAAAAAAAAAACATTTAAAAAGAAACATATGAGTATACAAACTATACCTATAAGCACCAACAAGGAAGCGAGAAATAAAGCAGACATAAACAATACAGGCAAATAGATATAACTGGGTTACCTTTCTTTATTGATAATATAGAATATGTTTTTGGCAGATACGATTTTGCTTTTAAAATATTAGGACACCTGAATAAAAAATGAAAAAAATACAGCGAATTAATACGATATCAGATCAGTCGTAGATAGAGCATTATGAAACACACTGATATAACAATTAAATGACAAAATGTACAACAAAGAATGTATCCAATAAAATAGTAAATCCGATTACATTATAAAAATTTAAAAAACTAAGTAATGAACAAAAGAACTAAAATCGCCAGAATCAGAAGGAATAAATATAGAATGAATATAATTTGGAGAACTACTACTAAAACTACGTATTTTATCTCTTGTAAATTTGTGCTGGTTCAATTGAATTATTCCTAACACTTACCTAATTGCTGAGGTAATGTTAATTTCCAAAAGAGAGAACTATAGAAGGATTGGTAATCTAAATATGGGGTACAAGATATAGTGCAGGTATAAAGAAAGTATTCTCATTGAAGAACAGAATGGCTTTATATCTAGCCGTTTATCTTCACATTAAAACAAACAATAACTGATAAAAGAAGGGCGTATAATTTATCGACCTATATGATATTCATCGATTTTGGAAAGCCTTTGATCGAGTAGTACATAAACTATGGGATATAGTGTTTAAAACGGGATATCCAAAACACCTTGTGGAATCGGTTAAGATCTTATTCGATGGAACAAAAGTAATTTTAAAGGACACAAAGAAAACATATCAATTTTAACTAATCAAGAACTTAAGACAAGGGTATAGTCTATCCCCGATTCTTTTTAATATTTATATGGACGACACAATTAGAGAATGGAACAGTAGTGTAGAAGTAATTTAAGTCAATAGGATTGCTGTACCAAATATTTATATTATAGAAGTCTAATAAGCCACGTGTACTATACAACGTGTTACCCTATCATAATATTAATATTATTAGAGTTATCATTACGAGGGATTGAATTTTAGTCGTGACATAGTGAGTGCTTTGTTGCTGCGTAACCCCGCCGGAATAAAAAGTTTAATTCTGGTTGTTTAAAATGCGCCAAATAAATCAATAAATGAATTAAAATGGATATTCCCAAAGAAGCTTTGGATTATGTTAAAAATAAAGTCTTAGTTTGTTACCCGGCAAGTCGAAGGAATTTTATGACAAGGAATTTTCATTATTTAATGAATGGAGAGTTGCTAAAGGAGTTAAAGTAATTTACAATAAACTACTTACGGTGTTAGAAATAAACCTTTAATAGTTGGATTATATTCAATTAAATATGTGCTCAAAATTTATATTATGTTTTGATAAAGATATGGTAAAATCAATGGTTTCAAGTTAATAATTTAAAGTCCTATTTAATTATTTTAATTATATTAGTTTTGATAATGTTTATAATTTATTCAAATTTTATTTCACAATGAAATAACGACTCGTTTCTTTATTTTTTTATTTCTTAGGATACATGGAATGTATAAATACATGAAGTCTATAGAATAGAGTAAATGTCTTTTAGATGCAGATCTCTTAGTGTTGGCAGACAGAGATTATTGTATAGACTGCATTAAATGTCAAAAATAGAACTTTATATCTATGGAAAAATAAAAAAACTATAGCCTTTAGAGGAAATAATTCTTTTAGAAATAAAATCGTAATAAATAAAAAGATAAAAAGCGTAATACTTGCGATGTAATGTGATATTAGCTATAGTTAAGATCGCGACTTGGATATAAAAATTATGTGTCTGACAAGAAGAAATTTATAATTATGCGAAAGGACACAAGTTTTATTTTTATAAGATGATGGCTAAGCCGACTCTTTTATATGGAAGTGAATCATGGATTCACAGGCAAAAGTTGAAAAACGTATCCAAGTAACAGCAATAAAATTCCTACAATCCGTTAGAGCGTGTATCAGAAGGGAAAAATACCTAATGTGCATATAAGGATGCAATAAATGATGACATTCTACAGCATTGGAAAAATTGGAGAGAGCATCTCCAAAGAATGGAGGAAACTCGTATCCCGAAAATGACCTTGAATTATCGACCCTCAGGGAGAAGGATTCTGGGGCGACCCAGAAAAAGATGGCAATGTGATCGTTACAGGCCGTACGTAGCGCCTAATACGTGTAAGGAGAAACAATATCATTCTTTCACAATAATATCAAGTATGTGGTTGGTTTCCATTCGTCAATATAAATTAGTTAGGCATTTTAAAAATAAAGTTCTTATCTGAAGTTTCTTAAATTCCTCTACAGGAAAAACTGTCACAAATGCAAATTAAATTAGGAGAAACTATTTGCTACTGACCTCATAGCTCAGTTGCTAGATGTGCGAGGAGCCCTGGGTTAGATTCCATGCTATGGTTTAAGAATTTTCCCTTTCTTCCTCAGAGACCGAAACAAAAATATGAGTTACATTCATTTGACTACTTCTAGTTATTCTGCAACAGTCTTACAAAATCTTATTTGTCTCTCTACTTCGTGCTATCAATATTAAACTTACAACTACAAGAGAAATAGAGGAATATGCAGGCCAAAATGATAGACAAATCTCTTACACTGCCAGGAGTAAAAAAAAAGAGATATGACACGTATGAGAACTTCGTGTTTGAAAAGCGCTTAAGTATTTATTATTGAAAACAATAATATGGAATATCTCGGCAATGGTTAGCTTAAGAAAAAAACTGTATATGATACGTATAAATTGTGTGTTTTAACGAGATCTACATTTTTTTGTGCAGTAAGTTTTTATCAATATCTTACAGTTTACCAGTTGTGCAAAAGTCATACAGAAAATAGGGGACTTCAGGGGCTATTTCCAAGAAGTTTAAGATGCATTTTTATTTGCCATGCAAGTATCTTTAATAAACGGTGTTTTAATCAAAATCTTGGCCATTTTTTAAAAATCGAAAATTTCCAACGGTTTTCCATGTAAAGTGTAGTTCACGTAAGGGGGGTTTCCCTAAAAACCTTCGTGTCGCATCTTTGGAAGATAATAAAGTCAAATACCAAGTTTGGTACTTAACCGTTTTTTTCGTTTTGGAGCTTATGGTGTCCACAGCACACACTCACTCACACCCATACCCAGACACATCCACGTGGACCTTTTTCTTAAAATGCTTTTTATTTTGCCTCAAAATCATGCATTTCCGGTGAAATTCAGGTATCGAATTATTGGGTGGAATGCAATATCTTATCTACCTACTATGTGCATTGTAAATACGTATCAGAGAAAGTAAAAAGTATCTGCATCATTGCTGGATATAAATGGGAGCAATAAATAAAATCCTGCATTCAAATATAAAAAATCGTATGTGTTCCATTCATATAACTTCCTCTAGCCGTTCCATACAACACTATTAACATAAAAGATTATTCTTTTATCTACATCATGCGAATCAGATAAACATTAGCAGAATTGTTCTTATTACATGCTTTATTGTAAGCAGAAGGGAAATAAGAGACTCCACAGGCATCTCTTTCAACCCCTGGTCGCTATGTGAAACAATTGAGGTTCAGTTCGCTTTGCATGGTCCGTTATAAGAAAATGTAGGTAGTTTAAAACTGAAACCAATAACAAGGAATATCTCGAAAACGACCAACTCTACAGGAAATAACATATACGACACAAATTATATGTTGTGACGAAATCTCAATTTTTTGTATGGTAAGTTTTTTACTATTTCTTATGGATTAATCGTTATGTAAAACTCTCAAAGTTCATCCATAATAAAGAGGGCTTCATAGGTTTCATGGTAAAATGCAAATATACACTATTTATGATGTAAATATTTATAGTATACGATATTTTAATCAAAATCGTTAGTCACTTTTGATAAAAACAAAAATGTTTAAACACTTCTCCAGGTAAAGAGTAGTTTGGAGTGGGTAGAATTTTTTGAAAATTTTCATGTTGCATCCTTGGAAGATAATAAACTTAAATACCAAGTTTGGTATCTAACGGTAGTTTAGTTTTTGAGCTATGCTGTCCACAGGCACACAAGCATGTATATATATACACACACACGAACCTTTATCTAAAAATGTTTTTTTTTTTGTTTACTCAGGTGGTCTCAAAACATATATTTCGGTGAAACATTGGTATCCAAATATTGTATTAGAATATAATAACTTCTCTATATACTACGTACATAGTACATGTAAAAATATGTTTTGTTACATTCAGATGACGTTCTCTGGCTGTTCCATAAACAAGCTTTTCATAGAAATGTCTTTTTCTACATCAAGCTAATTACCAGAACTGGTCTAATTACTTGCTTCTTTGTAAGTAGAAGGGATTGTTTGCATCAGGTTTAATGACAGTGTTTGCTTCCACATACAACTGCGAGCTTCTCTAAATATTAAAAGCCAACATCGAAGTACACTACACAACGATCATTTGGTTCATCTATTAAGACTCTGTATAAACACATATACTTGTACGGTTGAAAAAACAATCTAAAGTTAAACATATATAGCTTTCTTATTATAAATTATAACATTTATAAAATAAGTTAAATTTTGTTTTTCCAATAGTTTATGGAATATTGATGAGCTCATCCAAAGTAAAAACACCATAGTCAAAAAAAAAGACAACACTGGATGGATATCAGCTTTCACGGCGATGTTACTGATGAGGGCTTCTCGGGTGATCTGCCGTGTCATGTTTATAAAATTCTCCAAGATTTCGGCCATGGCCTTCTTCAGGAAGTGAGCTCCATGGCAGAAAGTTTGGAGAATTTTATAAACATGACACGGCAGATCACCGCATCAGGGAAGTTTCGTGTTTACAAACATTCTATTACTCACATAATGTGCCAATGCTTCACACGTGTGAGTTACTGCGCCTTCCCCTCTGCTCCCTCAATTTGGATATGACCTATACGATATACGAACCGGTAAAACTGCGGTAGTACCTAGATGAAAGGTGAATAGCGCGTTGCTGAATCTTCTCCTCCGTCCCTCTCTCCCTCCCACATTCATTTGTTTTCTACTTCTTAGGTTCTACAACATTTACCTATCTCACCGCATTCAGTAACGTTGTAAAACATTTGTGTGGATTTTATAGATATTACAGTTCAGGTAAATATGCTACATTGTACTATTCAATCAATATTTTTGTCCGAGTAAATGTCTTGGGTTACTGCCACTTAAGGCGAAATCTGTTATCACCGCAGTACAAAATAAATGTATTTTGCGTGAGGTATTATATTCAATATATATTATATGTCATATGACGTTTTTGGAATTAAAAATTATCATTACTATTATCATCGTCATCTTTAAGAATTTCCTTTTAAACTTCAAGCGTTCATTTTGTATTGTCGAAACCTATAACAACACTAACAACCGTTCCAGACCTGCCAAGAGCTTACAACAGAAAGCAGAGGGGTGTGAAAATGGCTTTATTCAATATTGGTATTGTAATTATTACTAATATTGTTGGTTTAGCAATAGTGAAAATGTATTGGCTTAAAACAGTACACTAAATCACCAATTAACTTTTATCTTAGTTTATTAGTTATGAAATTTGCATACATATCTATAGCTCCAAACTAGTAACTGCTGTGTAAAATTATCCCATTAATGATATTCTAGAGAGGAGCAGAAACTGTTAGAAAAAAAAACCTTTTAAAGCAATTTTAAAAATAAACGCTCATAATATAAAGATAAGAACACGGTCTACTCTCTTAGAATGTGCTCGCTAAACAACGAGACCTGGAATTCAGCAAAATTATAACTATTTTTACATTATTTTTAGTCTCCACGGAAATCTTATTTTACCACTTTTCTGATTGTCAGAAATCCTGCCTTAGGTTTAGTCTCCAATCGCGGCCATTTTTTCAATAACAGAAATATCTTGCCAACTTCACTGCCTCATCACAACCAAATATTACGCTACTGAGAAAATAAATTTATGAATATGTTGTTTAGTTTACTAATGTGTAACTAAGAGAAATGGAGCTTGATGAAGAAAAAATAAATTAACTATTACTGTAGCGGCAACAATGAATGAAAGTACAAAGGTTTTATTTTACTTCGTATCATTCTTTTGAACATTTTATCACAGAATCCTGTACCTGTTATTGATATTGGATCTTTATGACCCCCTATAAGAATTATCCCTTTTAATGCTCTAAGAATCGTTTATACATTAATAATGGTAATGTAAATATCTAAAGTCATAAACCAATTTGCAGAAAATGTTCTCCATCTGGCTCCTTCGACAATAATCCACATTACATTTTTTAAAAAGTGTCAGACAGGCAAGCTACTTACTACTTCTGACTCATAAGTAAAGACAGAGGCTTAACATATGGTGTAATAGCAGATGTGTGTGACTCTTCGTGCCTACTCAAATTTATCATCAAATAAAGAACCCGGGTACTCCTACTTTATGTACCGAATCTATGACGTCACAGAACAAAACCGACTTATGCCAAACCATACCAAGCCCTAGTTCCAATGTCTGTTCTTCAAACAGATTCGTCATGTGTAAAAGATGTGATAATTTACTGAGAATAGTCCAAATTTATATTTTCATAAAATCTATCAAACAATCTCCTCTAAACGACTGCCTCCGTGGTCGAGTGGTCAGCGAGAATTATTCCCTATCCCCCACAGATCTGAAGTATGTATGTATGTATGTGAGAGTGAATGTGTGTGTGCGTGTGTGTGTGTGTGTTTAAGGAAATAAAACGATTTAAAAACCCAACCTACAGACGAATTGTTTCTAATGCAAAGCCCCCGATATGACCTTAAATGTTAAAGGGGGCTACATAAATGAAACAAAAAGATATTCCTATAAACTGTAACCGCGTAGGAGAATCTAGTAATATGAATCACCATCACAAAAATTATTCGCAATATAATAGGAGTTAGAGACAAATGGTAGGTGGTGGTTTTAGTTTTCCTTGAAGTGTATTTCTATTTTCATAACGTTCATTTTGCAGAGATTTATGTTTTAGTTTACTAAAACAATTTAGTCCTCATTTTTGAGATTATATATATTGAACTCATATTATGGAGGCAGTGTATGTTTAAATGTGGTTTTTACTTTTAGAAGCAGAGATTTTACTTGCGTTAACCTATAGGTATTAAAGTTAGGGGAAATTTTATTTTCGTACCATGCATATTACATTTTATATTCCTTAATTTGAAATAGTTTCTAAGAAAACATGCTGACTAGCGTAAAGCAGATATGTAACCAAGCGGGATGGCTCAGGCAGTTTTGCCTGTGGTTCGCATTCGAGAGGTCGCGAGTTCTATCCACATGACTGGCCTATAGAGCCATGAGGTTTTTCAGTGGTTTCCCCGGTCGCCAGGCAAATGCTGGGTAGGTTCATTACATCGACTATTTTCTGTTCCCATCATTTCCTAATCATTTCTTTTTCAAGAATGAAGGACAAGGCGACGTTGTTTGGCGGGTTGCAGCTGAATGGTGGATTGCACATAGTAAAAGATTATCTGGTTCTGTATTCAAACAAACTCAGCCGGGTATGGAGCTCCCTCTGGGGGTCCTTCAGAAGGTTAAGAAGACCAAGGACAGCGGCTAGAGCGGCTTCGGAAGCGTTCTGTGGCCGTGAGGGACCCTATCCCTATTTTCGCGTCTCGTCATTCGGATCTGATCTCTCTTCGAGTATCCCTTTCTCGCCGAAATCCACAAGGACCTACATCCAGTGCTCAATTGCAGTGTCCTGGGGGCCCCGTTCGTGTTCAATCCTAAGGTGGATATATCGTAAGTATTAGACTATATACGAATACGTACTATATAAAGTGCAATAACTAATTGGAGGTCACATAAAATGATTCAAGCATGCAAAAACCCTCTGATAGAGGGGTAAAGTCCATTTGTTAAATATGACAGAAGCTACAACTAGAAAAAAGACGTACTTGAACGCAAAGCTCTAGTTTTCCACAGAGTCCCACATATTATGTACTATCTAAAGAACATTACGCCCAATTCCTAAATTTACTATATTCCATTTAGAAACGCCAGCGGAACGTAAACGGGTTATTTCTAGAGAGAGTGAAACAAAAGGCGATCTCCACTGAACCGTTCGTTAAAGCCAAGAAAACGCATTGTCCTTTGGGGCGGAAATGAAATAATGCAAGATGTGTGTGTCACCTGCAGAGCGCGTCGTTTGACCAAACCCACGAACCCATTCACCCGTGCAAAGAAAACTCTCTAACTTCAATAAGTTAAATGCACTTGGGGGAGGTAATACCTTTTACTTTATCTTCCAGCCAAGCAAGTATTAGGACTTACTGCTCTCAACCCACAAGTCCAACTTCGAGATTCCGTGATTTTGAGAAAACGACCGTGTGTGTCATCAGACATGCTTGCGTAAATACCATAGTCGGGCATTTTTAAAGATGAAATGTGAAATTTTCAGAGAAATATATGTAGCAAACATAGTATATCTTCCGTAACATTGAAACAGGTGAACAAAAACCAAGACTTGTGATATTTTCTTGTATATATTCTTCCAATAAAAACTATAAAACATCTAAAAATGCCATATAATAATGTAAACATGAAGGAACTTGAAGTTTTATTTCATACCGTATAGCATTTTTCGTAAGAGCAGATTTCATTAAAAATTAAATTTATAAAGTTAAACTTCGTAAAAATATGGACATTACAATAATGGTCCTTTTATTTTAACTATATCAGAGGAAATAAGTAATTTCAGACATTCAAAGGTAACCTAAAAAATAATATACGAAATCGAAACATCTATGGCATCCTATATCTGTTCATTTAAACAAAGAAAACTTATTAAACAACAGCAATGATAAGAAATCCCAAATATCAAATATACATTTGGTATCGTGAAATTGATATCATTAAACAAAGAGAAATCCAGGGATATTACCATAAAATTAAGAAACATACAAGGAAATTTCCATAAAATTCAGAGAATATCACAAATTCACATAAAATTAAGCGAAATTCACGTAAGTTATCGTAAAATTCAGAGAAATTCACGACATTTACTATAAAATTCAGATAAACGAAGAGAACTTAATATAAAATTCAGTAAAATTACCCCAAAATTCAAACAAATTCAGAGAAATTATTAAATTGAGAGAAATTTAGGAAATGTTCATAAAATTTAAGAAATAAACGAAAATTACCATAAAATTCTCTGGAATTCAAGGAAATTAGTATAAAATTTATTCAATTGCTTTTCACGTCAAGATTAATAGGCTACATCTGTCAAGTTAGACACGACCTTGATGCCTGGCTCGTTCTATTTCGCAGAAATTCTAGCAGCATCTAGAATGGGATCTGAGTGGATCCACAGAAACTTCTCGAGCTTTCTGGTTCTCATTCTATTTATAGCTGGCTGCAGTATCACTTAACATCGAAGCAACGAATTTAAAAATTTGGGTTGATGATTTTGTGTGAATACAGCTCATGAAACCTAAATTTACCTTTCCGATTATACCTCCATCTACCAACATGTTTCGGTACTATAATGAATGTTCAAAAATAATTAAACCTGCGTATACATTCTCGTCTTCTGCAGATTATGCCTGGAGCATTGCGACAGCTGATTCTAGTAGGGTGCATTGGCAAACCTGTTACGGTCCTATGCCTTCGAGAATTAAACTTTGCAGAAGTGTTACACATCGTTGGAAGAAGATAACTGAACTCCAAGAGGAGTATATTGCATACTTGATTCAATGAGGTTAAAAGGAATAACTGTAGCACTTCAACAAGTTCGCCTAGTGTAGGTTATTTGTTTAATGTCTCTACAGACTGCTCAAGTAGAGGTCACATTTGCCTATATGTTGACTAGCTCGTTGTAAAAAGAATCAATTCAAACCCTACTGTACACCAGCACTCAACGGCTTTATTGGAAAGGAAAACTCGTTAACTTATAGCTTGGTTTTATAAGCATTTTCTGTTTTATCCCTTGGATTTCACATCCTGTCTTTTTCTTTATTGTAATTCTTTTGGATTGGTATTCACATCCCAGTTTCTCCTCCCGCATCCCCTCTCCACCTTTATCGTACTTTATTTCCTCCATTCTAGTTACTTTCCCCCCCTTTTCTTTACAAAGTGAATGCTATTGGAAAGGGTTGACCCTCATGAATTTTGTATTAGCTGCCAATTCGCAACAGGGTTCTACACAACAGAACACAGTTCACTACGACATGGGCAGACACATACATTCCTACATTACCAAAAGAAGTACACAAAGAAGCTTGAAAAATAGTGTCTGCATTAGATTTCATCTTACAAGAGCCTGCAGCCTCTCTTGACGCTCTGCTTTCTTTTGAAATGTTATCTTTGTTTAAACCACATTAAGGAATGTCACAGTTCGTGTTTTCTCTCTGCGCCATTTTGCAATATTTCTATATAAAATCAATAAAAGATCTTCCTTATATAGTTTGTAAAGTCAAAAGCTGTTATATAAGAGAAAAACACCAATGCATAAATGCCTTGAAGGTTTAAGGCACGTACGGTAACATCGGCTTACAATTCCTAATTTTAGAGTTTAACTCAACTTTTTCAAGTCCATAAATGAGACAGTTGTATTCATTGTCTTCCTATTTGTACTTTCTCTGCATTGTAAGGAAAAATTCGATACCGATATTCCGCCGGAAACATGTTTTAGGTCCATGTGTGTGTGTGTGTGTGTGTGTGTGTGTGTGTGTGTGTGTGTGTGTGTGAACATTATAATTCAAAAACTAAAACTCCGTAAAATACCAAATCTGGTATATAAGTTTAGTATCTTCCAAGGATGCGACACGAAGATTGAGGAAAATTTACCCACCCCAAACTACCCTTTGCATGGATTTTTTCTCTAAAATTTTGGTTTTCTCAAAAATACCTTACATTATTCCAATTAGAAAGTCATATATTAAAGATATTAACATGACAAATAAAATGTATATATTGAATCTTCTGTGAATAGCCTCTTTATCTGTATGAATTTTGCTGGATTTTGCATAACTAGTATTTAAACTGTAAGGGATAAACAAACACTACTACACAAAATATGTTGATAACGTTGAAACATACAACTTATGTCATATACATTTTTTGTGGAGTTGACCATTTTTTAGATATTACTTATTATTAGGTTCAGTTTTAAAATACCAACTTTTCACATGCGGGAATTTGTCAACTCCTAGCAATGCAAAGAAATGGATTTCATCCTCTTGGTAACCAGCTTTTAAAAGATTTCACTATCCTTCTAGCCTATTGTGTCCTATTCTTTCCCTTCTTCTTACAAAAAAGCATGTCTGCTATTATTTATTTCGATTAGCATGAAGAAGATGGAAGAATAAGCTTTTTAAGAATAACTGATTTAGGGAATGTGAATGGAGCACATCAGATTTCTTCTATATGAAATCAATAGAAGATCTTTCTTATAGAGTTTGCAAACTCAAAGTTGTTATATAAGAACACAAAAACAGTGAATAAATGTCTTGAAGGGTTAAGGAAAGTTCAGTAACATCGGCTTAAGATCCCCAAGTTTAATTCAACTCTTTCCATCCGGCTGTATCTGTGCTCATGTACGGTAGTGAATCGTGGATAGCGAAAGAGAAGGACAAAAGTAAAATTCAGTAAGCGAAACGAGATTTTTACGAAGAATTAAAAGATGCATCAGATTAGACTTAAGAGGTGAAGCAACTAGAGAAGTATTCAATATTTATAAATTAAACAACAAAATTGAAGAAAATAGACATAATTGAAAATGAGTGAAGAAATAATGCCATTATTAATAAATAAATATAGACCGTTAGGAAAAAGTTGGGCGTCCAAAAAAAAAAAGATGAGAATAAAGTTATGAATACAAATATGAAACAGATATAAAGCATAATCCTCGTAGTGAAGAAGATTCAAATTTTTCAACTCCATAAATTAATCAGTTTTATTCGTCGTCTTTCTATTTTTACTTTCTCTAGCAAGTATGTCCATAAAATATAAATATAGCTAGAGAAGGTATTGTATTCTAACCCAAATTTCGATGTAGATGTCTCCCCTGGGTCAAAAAAATAAAAACCATTTCTGCTTTCTCTACATAGTACATAAGTTTGATACCGAGATTTCACCGAAATACATGTTTTAGGATACCTTATATAAAAAAAAGGATTTTTTTAGAAAAAGGTCCGTGTGTCTGTGAACACGATAATTCAAAAATGAACAGTCGGTAAGATACCAACTTGATATTTAAGTTAAGTATCTACCAAGAATACGACACGAAGATTTTGACGAAATCTACTACACTTTATATGGAAAAAATTTCGAAATTTTTTATTTTCTTAAAAATACCTCTAACAATTATGATTAAAATAAAGTACATTAAAGATATTTACATGACAAATGAAATTTATATCCTAAATTTTCTGGGAACGGCCTCTTTATTCAGGATGAAAATTGCTCATGTTTACACAACAGGCAAACCATAAGAAATATAAAAAAGCCATATTATATTAATCATGAATAAAAGTTTATAAAATCATTTATATACAATAAAGAAATCTTAATACACAAAAATCTTTATCTCATTAAAATCACAATTTATATTATGTATCTACATTTTTTCATGGAGTTGACCATTTTTGTGATATTCCTTGTTATTGGTTTCAGTTTTAAAATACTTAACTTTTCACATACGGGAATTTGCAAACTCCCGGCATTACAAAAAAGACGCATTTCATCCACATAACAATCAGCTTTTAAAAGATTTGACTATCGATTTGGGATTTCTACTTGCAAGAAAGCAAGCAGTAAGACCGTTTCTACTAATGTGTATATCGATTAGCGTGAAATATATAATAAGCTATTTAACAATTATTTTTGAAACCATATGTAGGGAAAGTCGTGAATGGAACACGTCAGACTTTTAGAAAAAGGTTCGTGTGTGTGTGTGTGTGTGTGTGTGTGTGTGTAGCACAGCTGAAAAACTAAAGACCCGTCAAATATCAAGCTTCGTATTTATTTTTATTATCTTCCAAAGATTCGACTCGAAAATTTTGAAGAAAATCCCCCACCATAAACTACCCTTTACATGGAAAACATTTGAAATGTTTGTTTATCACAAAAATGTCAAACTATTTTGATTACGATACCGCATATTAAAGATATTTACACCACAAATAAAATGAACATTTTTAATTTTCTGGGAATAGCCACAGAAGACCTCTTTATTCTGGATGAAGTTTGCATAACTGATAAACCGTTAAGGATAGACAAAAACCTACTGTACAAAAATTGCAGATCGTATTAAAACACACAGTTTATGTCAGATACACTTGTTCGTGGAGCTGACCATCTGAGATATATCCCTTGTTATTAGTTTCAGTTTTAAAATACTTACATTTTCATAATGGATTTTTCTACTTCTGGCAATGCAAAAAAAAAAAAGCGTATTTAACCACATGGCAACGAACTTTTAAAAGATTTGATATAGTTTTAGACTAGTGATTCCCTTATTTACCTTCCACTTAAGCAATAATACTGTTTCTGCTAATGTTTATCTGGATTGGCATGAAATAGAAAATTAAGATTTTAACAATAATTTATTACTTACTACTGAGTAGGGAAAGTCATGTGAATGGAACACGTCAGATTTTTAATGTTTAATTCAACTTTTTCAAGCCCAGTTATATTTATCGTCTTCCTATTGTTTCTGTTTACATTTCAAAATGGAGTGCTGTATGCAGGAATTGCTAAAAATAAAGAATAATAAATGAATATCTGAACACCTGTACAACTGTTACTAACAAGGAGGCATTTTTCACGTAACTTATTGCATGAATTTTAGCTTGAGTCTTAAAAAAAAGAGTATGGTTATTGCGTATGCAAATATCTTCGTAGAATTCCTTAATTTGATCACAGAGATGAACATATTCTCTAATTGGTGATATATTGAAGTTTCTGGGAATAGCTCTGAAGGCAAAGTTAAGAATGGATGCAATTAAGGTTATAATTATGTTAATAGGTTGATTATGTATTTTAATAAAAAATTATTGGGTAAAAGACTTAAAAGTTAACCTATTTTCTAAATTTTCATATAGATTTATAGAGTAATTCATGTTAATATAATAAATTCATATGAGGATTATTGATAAAAATATAATAAAGGTTTTATTAGAGTAGAAGAATATTTAATTGTTAATTCTGGATTAATTTTGCATAGATTTGTGTAACCATAAACCGTAATACGCAGACAAAAATTTACTACACAAAATGTAGATCTGGTTAAAACACACAATTTATGTCGTATACATCTATATTGCTAGATTTCTATATCCTTATGTATACACATTTATGAAGCTAAACGTAAGCGATATAATCCGTGTCGTTGCTTTCACTTTTAAGCTACTTAAACTTTTTTTCAAACGATAAGTCATCTTTCTTTCGTCGGTTTTTGTTTGCTCCTGTCAAGCAAAGATAAGGCAATTTTTCACATAGCGACTGGTTTTTTTAAGAAATTGACTATCGCTTTAGACTAGTATATTACCTTATTTCTCTTACAAATAATCAAGCATTAAGACCAATTCAACTAATGTTTTTCACGATTAGCATGGTTTAGATAAAAGAATACTCTTTCGTAAGAAAAGGTTGTTTGCGAAACAGCTAGAAAAGTCATGTAAATGGAACACAGCAATCACTACAGGATTCCAGGACTCTGTTGATACATTACTGTATGCTGATTATCACCAGATTAATTTGTATTTTCTAATTATATTTCTTTCTCATCACAGTAAACACCTTAATGTAATGTAACTGTTTTATTCTCATCCACATTTCCCTGATTATCACCAGACTTAAGGGTACATGACCTTCACCGGTTATAAATGTTGCGAGTAGCCATTATCATTATATTTTGTTACTGTCAACATTGTAGCAGACTGAATTAAGTTTATCATAAATACAACTAAATCACTTTGCAGTTTTGATTTACTTTTATAGCCCGTTGTAGAAAAATCTACACGAAAGATTTCGTTGCAGATTCAAAGAGAACAACTACAAATGTTTTGAAACCAGACGCTGTATGCTAATGCTAAAATTCCATACTCTTTCCATGCAATAGCGAAAAACTGCTGAAAGTCGACAGGCATTAAGGCAATACCAAGTGTTTCTTTTAATAAGTTTAGTAATACCTTTAACCTGGTAGGTCATATCGGACGGTGAATGAAATCGGTGAAATGATGATCAAATGATCCTGGGATACGTGAAGCTTAAAGTTACTCTACTCAGGATAAGGGAAACTCCGAAAAAAAATTGTCCAGGTAGTTCACCCTAATCAAGATTCAAACTCAAGAACTCTTGAACATGAGGCAAACACGCGCTTCCCCACCACAGAGTTTGGGAACAGTATTGAACAATTGGAACAGTTAAAAACGGGTATCTCAGAAATGACTTATATCACTGAAAAGTTTATTTGGAATAAATTGTGTGTTTAGAGATACATTTTTTTCAATAGGATACTGCAGTTTAAAGAGATTCTTTTGAAATAAAAGTAGATCACAATAATTCTGATTCATAGAAAAGGACGCAAGGACGACATACAAACTACCAACCTACGAGTTTGATGTCAAACATGTACAAAATATTCTCCAAAATACTGAGAATATGGCTAACGAATATGTTATGTATATGTATATTTCCACTCAATTACTGTGCCTTCTCTATTAGCTGGTTCACTGTCTCTAGGTGGTGCAGTGTGCTGATCCTGATCAGACCTCAGCTTATTCAACCCTTTGGTATTCTCCAATTACAAAGATTGGACAAGAAGTAATGAGAACTATTTTCCCCCCTCTGAAATTACTTTATTGACAGAGGTACTATTTCTGATGATGTACCATATTGACCATGACGTTTTACCGGAACCCTCGCAGTGGCTCTTTCACTTTGGCAAAGAGATCGTAATGACAGAGACTCGTGTCGGGCGAGTTCGGTGAATGTTCCAGAATCTCCCATTGTCAGCGGCGCAAGAGGTCCTGGACAGCAGCAGCGGTGTGGCATCTTGTATTGTCATGCAGAATGATGGGGTGCTGTTCCATGAAATGATGTCGCTTTCACCTGAACGCTGGCAAAGGTGGTGTTGCAGGAACTTGCATTAGTTGGCAACGTCTCAATGAATGGAGACTTTCCGTTTCTCCTCGTCCAAAGAAAGTGCGCGCTACACAAAGTGCTATGAAAGTGGTGATCATTGTGGCATATAATAATGGGGTAATACTGCATCACGATGTGTCTCCAGGCTGACGATAGTCCCTGCGATTGTGATGTGTATATATATATATATATATATATATATATATATACACATATATATATATATACACATATATATATTAATGATTATAATGTATTATAATGTATAAGTGAAAGAACCACTGCGAGGGATACGATACAACATAAGAGATGGTATTACTCATCTATAGGGCGGTCGAAATGGGAAATCAACAGAAATAGACGCAGAGATGGTATACGACGCCTTCCGAACATTTGGAAAAAGAACAAATAACGGAGACGATTATATTGAAGGTGTGTAAACTAAAAGTACCTCAGTCAATAGTCATTTCAGAGAAAAAAAATAGTTTTCAATTTTTGTCCAGCATATCACATTACACTTTCATATTCTTTATTAACTAATGTACAATGATCTAGGAGAGTTTTATGGTGAATACTCCTGTTTATTATAATGGTATTTTTGAAAGTCACTTCAATATTTATAATAACGTACGAAAAATGTTCACGGAACTGCTTACAAAATATGGCCAAAGAGTTGAACAAGATGAATTTTTGGCGTAAAAATCCTTTGCTTTGCTTCCTTCGGAAGGGAGGTAAAGCCGTTGGTCCTGTGACAGATTTACGGCACGTAAAAGAACCTCAAGTCTGATAAGAGGGGACTCTGAGCAAAATTAAGCGGTCTTTTCACGCTCAGAATGGAACGCTGAGAACCACAGTAGTTAAAGAGCGTCCATAAATAAATTCCATTTCATTTCATTTCATTTCATTTCATTTAGTTTCATTTTGAACAAGCTGACTTCAGGTCTAGAACAGCACATTGGGCTACCCAGAGACAGTGAACCACTTCACAGTGAAAGCACAGTAATTGAAAAAAATATACATAACACTGGTGTGTACAACCACTTAAACAAGGAATAGAGTTGAAATGCATTAGTATATAACAGCAGCACGTCCAGCGTAAAGACAGAGGTGGAAGGAAAGAGCTTCGTACTCGAAAAAGGGATCAAGCAGGGGGATCCGATATCGTCAAAGCTCGTCAACAGCCTACTGGAGCACTATTCCGGAAATTGAATTGGGGCCAGAAGTACGGCATAAACATAGTCGGTGTCCGATTATCACGCCTAACGTTTGCAGATGACATTTTGTTGGCGGCCAAGTCTGCAAAGGAGCTGCAATCGATGCTGATGGAGGTGCTTAAGCAAGTACTAACCATAAACTCCAATAAAGCCAAATTATGACGAGCATTCTTGAGGTCAACAGTAATAACTTCGAGTATCTCAGATAATACGTATACTTGGGACAAACAATATATTTTTCCAAGAAATCCACAACAAAGTTATAGATGCATCAACCTGTAGTGGCGCCTCAATTTATCGTGGAAGACAAGTTCCTAAAATGAAACTAATAGTAACCTACATACTCTAAGTACTACTATATGAATGCCAAACATGGTTTTTAAGCAAAACAAAAGACATGCTGAAACTTTGCCAGCATAAGATGAAAAAGCAAATACTGCACATAATATTGTGCAAGAATAAACAAGGCAATGAGATGACTGACGGTGCTGCACGGTCGGAGCAGCTGGAATAGAGATGGGAACGGTACGTCTCCAGAAAGTAACACTGCCGATGGAGCCAGCGAACTGCAGTTTGGGAATCAGTAAGACTTGTGAATGTCAGGGAGACTTATGTTACGGGCAGATGACTTAAAACAGGCAGTAGGAATACTGTGGATAAGTCAAGTCAAGGACAGATTTAAATGGAAATGACAGTTACCCAAAATATTTAACGTCCTTGTCTGTAGCGTAAGTGATAGAGATAATGTTCAGTGTTAAAACAAGGCAAAGAAATCAATGCTAATCCAATCCGAAACAATTAATCTCTGAAGTAATGGATAACTTAAGAATATAGACTAAATTTTAGGATTTAAGTGAGCAATCTAGTGAATAAGGTAAGCCATAAGAAGATAACCTACTAACAAAGAGTAGTTATTCTAATGAGCTCCCAACAGCAACACCCTGGACCAGCAGAAGACCGTTGCCTTTATAGATATTTACTTATTTGTTTATTTGTTTGTCTTTTTGCCTCTCTCTTAAATTTGCCACGTATACAAGACAATATAAAATTCATTCCAAATGAAGTGGAGTTAGCATTCTATTCCCAGAGACAATATATGTATTGTATTTGTCATGGTAATATCTTTAATGTTTAACACTTTAATCAAATTGTTAAGACTTTTTATCAAATAAAAGTTAACAAAATGTTTGTGTAAATCCTTTTTCCTCCAGAATGAAAAGTCACTTTTAATTAGTCAAATGTAATTTAAGTTAATGGTTAGAAAATGTTAAGAGTGTATTATTTATAGTTTGGAGTACGTCCTCAATTTTTCACAAAGTTTATATTAAAGCTATAAAAATGGCAGTAATCCCTTGACTAAAAATTAACTAGTTAGAATGGGAGTAATTAGCTATACAGTGATTTTAATTACTTATAATTTATTTTACTTTCTCTACGCGTACTATGTACATAGTGTATATGGAAGGTATTGTATTGCACCCAAAAGTTTGATCCGGAAATACACGTTTTGGAACCCCTGAATCCAATTTTTTTAGAAAAATCTCCGTGTATGTGCCTGTCAGTGCGTATGTGTGTGTGTGTGGGGGGGGCGGGCAGCATAGCTCAGAAACAAATGCCCGTTAAATACCAAACTTGGAATTTTTGTTCAGCATCGTCCAGGGATGCGACACGAAGATTTTCAAGAAACCCCCCCCCCCCAATTACCGTTTACAAGGAAAAATTTTCGAAACTTTTGATTTAAAAAAAAAGCAAACGATTTTGATTAAAATACCTTATATTCAAGGTATGTACATAAAAATAAAACGAGTCTCTTGAATTTTCTTGTAATAGTCCTTGAAGACATTGTTCAGGATGAAGTTTATGCAATATTGTACAACTGCTAAACCATAAGAGATAGACAAAAACTTATTTGATAGAAAATGTAGAGCTCATTTAAACACATAATTCATGTTATATACATTTTTTTCGTGGAGACGATCGTTTTTAGATATTCCTTATTATTGGTTTCAGCTTTAAAATGCTTATACTTTTCTTATAAGGGAATCTGTCAACTCCTGTCCATACAAACAAAGGAAGTTCAATCCCATAGCAACCAGCTTTGAATTATCTTACTTCTACTTATAAGGAAGCAAGTAATAAGACCATTTCTGCTAATTTTTTTACGATTAACATGAAGTAAATAGAACAAGCTTTTTAACAATAATCAGTTGTTGAGATGTACAGAAATTCATGTGAGTGGAACACATCAGAACTTTTTTTTCATTTTATTTCAGAGTTGTGTGTTTCTGCAGATTTTACAGTTTTGCCGAATGTAATTTTTTGCCAAATAGCGGTTCAGCACGGTAGTATAGTCTGCTTGCGACAAACAGTTGTTGCTTGCTGCCAGCAGCTCTGTAGCTTATGTGCTGAATTACACGTCAAACCCATTAACTTTATTTCCGCAGGAGGCAATAAAGGGAAAAATTGGTGCTAAGGTTGGACGTACTAAATATCCGGGCTAGAAAGTTTCTAATTTCTGAGTGTTGCCTCTTGAGAAGAGCGGATATAATATGTAGAAACCCCAGCAGGCAGGCGCAATCAAAACGGTATGCTGCCGGCAGGCTTCCAACCTTCCCGACTTTAATCACCCAACTTCTCCGACTCTCAACATAATGAAATCGGGGCGGAGCAAGCGGAAACTATGCAGCCCCCTCGAGACACTAGTATAATCAAATTTGGATGACAACTCCTGCGGCTGTCATTAGTATTATTTCGATTTTGTTTTTTTTTTGTTTTTTTTTTAGCCTTTCATTTCTATTTTCTGAGCTGTGTCTCACCTTTAACTTTCCGATGTATTTTGATTAGCAGAAAAAAATACGTTTGCAAGTGCTCTTATGCGCAAAAACATAAAAAAAAGAGTTTTATCCAATTATAGAAGTACCACTATGAAACAATTGGCAGTTCTCAAAAGATAAATCACATCATCGCCGCTATATGGTATTGGCGAGTATAAGAGAGGTATGAGAATAAGTGATAATCACTTGAAGCTATAAAACCGCTAACAGGAGGTTGGCGATACTGCAACTCTATACAAGGGAAGTTTTCAAAAGTTTACATTTATTTAGGGAGTAGTATGTTGGATCGAGTAGGGAGTAGGAGCATAAGAAGAATAAACTTAATATAAATCCTCGAAAATTCATATCTGGTCTTCAAAAATGAAGTGATTGTGAGCGATTGTTCCTTTCCTGATTAGGGAGCTTCGAAAGCGAGCCAACGTCAAAACGATGCAGTTGCTAAAGAAAAATAACAAAATACTCCAACACACACGTAGCATGATGTGTTACACTCACATGGCTTTGTCTAGCTGCTCTACAAATTTATTACAAAAGATTATTTTTCTTTCTACACAATGCTAATCGAGATAAGCATTAGCAGAATGTTCTTATTACTTAGTTCCTTGTACATAGAAAGGAAGTAAGGGAATGTACTAGGCTAAAGTGATAGACAAATGTTTTAAAATCTACCGTTATGCGATTGTCATTGAAAATCGTTTCTTTGCTTGTCCAGGAGTAGAACAAAAGAAAAACGGACACTTCCTGTCTGAGAAAAGCATAAGTACTTCACAATTGAAACCAATAACAAGGAATATCTCGGAAACAGTTACCTCCTCAACAAAAATGTAAAGAACCTATATTGTGTGATTTGAAGAGATATACGTTTTCTGTGCAGTAAGTTTTTGTCTATCTCCTACGGCTTAGCTAAAGAAGTCTTCAGAGGCTATTCCCAGAAAAGTCAAGATATACATTTTGTTTGGGATCTAAATAGTTTTAATATAAGGGATTTTAATCTAAATCCTTAGACCCATTTTTAAGAAAATCAAAATGTTCGAAAAGTTTCCATGTAAAGGGCAGTTTGTGGTGCGGAAATTTTCTTGAAAATCTTCGTGTCGCATCCTAAATACAAACTTGGTATTTAACGGTATTTTCGTTTTTGGGCTAAGCTATCCACAGGCAGACAGACAGACAGACAGACACACATACACACACACAGACACACACACAGACTCGGAAGACCCCAAAACATATTTCCAGTGAAATATCGACATTGAATTTTTGGGTGAATACAATACCTTCTCTATCCACTATGTATCCTTAAATGCGGGCTAGAGAAAGTAAAAAAAAACAAACATTACAGGATTAAGGAGGAGGAGTTGGTATAACTTTTAATAAACATTCGTAAGGTCAGTTAGCGATGGTATGACAAACATGAGTGATAGTCTCATTTACTTCCAATACACTACTTTAGGTAGATTGCTTCAACACTTCTGATAGCCGAGAAAATGTTTTACTGTATAACCTATTTCAATAAAGCTACATTTTATTCCACGAGTACATTCAATGCCTATTCGCGTAATAAACTACCAACAAATGCCCTGTCAAGGTAAAACATTTATCAAATACGCATTTTTACAAAACCCTGCCTTTTGTATGTGCGTGTGTGTAAGAGAGAGAATAAAGAATAATCATTAACGAAAAGTTGAATAAATACCAAACTTACAATCTAAGCACCTAAGAATAAATAGAGATTTTCAAAAAAGTCTCCTCACCCCCAGACTACCATTGCCTTGAAAACGATTCGTTGTTGTTACTTACTCAAAATGTTCAAGAGTTTGTAATTCAGTTACATATATTTAATATATTTGTATGATCTATAAACTCTAAATCTTGAATTTTTGGTGAACCTATAAAGTTTTCTTCATTCTGAATGACTGTTTGCAAGCGAAGACTAAAACGTTTGACAGTAAAACAACTACCGCCACACCGCAAAATTTACAATAAGTATGCATCCCATTAAAACAAGCAATGTATGCGTTTGTAAGCTTATAGCCATTTTGGGGATATTCATAATTAATAAGGCTCAGGTGTTTATGATCTAAAATATTAGAAATATGCAGCTAATATGGAATTAAAAATAGCTAAATATGACAAAAAGAGACAAAATATGACCAATAAAATATGCATATTTAATGAATATTTATTAATTAACAATAGAAAACAATATCTGTTTCGCAACAATTTTATCACATAATAGTGTCTACTGTTACCCACGCGATGCACATTTCTTGTTTCTGTAAAGAACAAAAAACCATATCAAGCTGTGAATATAAAAAATAATTGTCCATATTAATTACAGTGAAATCAAGTTTGAAGTACTACATACCTATTTTCCTGTTCCATTCATGACAGCATTGCAGTATATTACCACATGCATCGTTAAGTTATCGAAGAGGAAACTTCTCCGGTTGTCACTCAAAATAGCATTGAATCGTGAGAAGCTCCTTTCAACATCGCAAGATGATGTTGGCGCGTATTTAAATAGAATCAAGTCACTGCACTCCAATGTTGGGTCATCTGCATCCAAAATAGCTTTACCTCCACTTAAAATGCCCCTAATTCTGCATATTGTTGAAAAGCCACAATTTCCATTCAGCACTTTGGTAAGTTTGTCCCTTGTGGAAACTGCTACAATGCTTCTAGCTTGGCTTATTTCTAATTCTACATTTTTGATAATCATTTAATTCTAAGCCTATTGCTTCCAGGCTCTAAATTGATTTTGAAATGCCTCCAAAATTTGATTTTATATAGGTCAAATCCCGCAACAAACTGCTGAAAAACAATTCCTGAACAATTTTGATTGAAGATGCATCACTGCTATCAATTTTCTTTACGTCTGCGTAGTTATCGCAATAATACTCAACTGCACCAAGCCACGTGCCCCACCGGGTAAGAATTGGTTCGGGAGGAAGAGGGAGGGAAGGTGCAACTTCTTTAAACTTTCTCATCCTCAATGCAGCCTTGACAAATTTTGTTTTACATTTGAAATCAATCTATCCAGATCAGAACATTTTGTCTTATCTCCTCGGCAACTCTATGCAAACCGTGAGCTAAGCAAGTTAAGTGTACCATTTTCGGATACGAATCTTTAGGCATTTTTCCGCTTTTACGGTGTATGGCACTCCGTCAGTTAGAAACAGTAATACATTTTCCCGCTTAACTTCACCACCCCGCAACAGTGTCCCGGCATTGTCGAATAATATGGCAATTGTAGAATTATTTACAGAATCAAGAACTTCCAGAGCCAGAGCAATTGGCAGGCTGAGGGCAGCCCGAGGTGTGATAGACGTGTCCCTGTTCTCGGAGAGAACTTAACCACGTTCTGACGGAATTGTGGGTTTTTGCAGGATGGCGGGTGAGTGTTGGTTGGGGTTGTGGAGTGACAGGAGGAGGCAAGTGTTGCCCCTCGGCGGTTGCCTATGATGGTGCAACGACCCTTGTGCACCGCTGGTGTGTGTTTATCAAAATGTTTGTTTTGAGATTTTAATTTTGAATCCAAGCAACTCTTGAAGGATTATAAGGAGCTTAGCCGTAGCAGCTGTTGGAGGTGCTCCTTCGTTACCGGGGATGCCCGCAAGCCATGCGGGGAAGCCGGTATCGCCTGAAGCGGCGGTTTGTGGGATTGTAATCCCCAAGAGACCTAACGAGGGCGCTCCGATGGAATGGTAACCCTTCGTTGAATTTTGTTGCCCGACGCCTAATCTGTCCTCCAGGTATGGTAGACCAGAGGCCTCGTGCAGGAGTCTCGTTGGAAAGCCACGAGGCACAGAATAGATAGCCCGAAGACATCTATTCAGTACCCGCTGAAGCAACAGCAGACTGGAGTCTGCCGCCATGCTCCAGATCTCACAGGCGTAGATTAGCAAGGGAACTATGAGAGCCCTCAAAAGGCGCAACTTAAGGGCAACCGGCATCGTGGACTTCAGCATCGGGTACAAGGAGGCCGTAGCCCCATGACCCCGACACCTTAGTTCCCCGTTGTGCTCCCCAAAAGTGACGCTCCTGTCAAGCTTCACCCCCAAGTAGGTGATGTTCGTCCATTGTATCCTTCGGTTGAGGTACGTGAATGTAGGGAAGTTTGCGGGAAAGCGGCGCTTGGTGAAGAGGATAGCGTGGCTTTTCTCCGGATTGATGGACAACCACCAACGCTCGCACCACTCTTGGATGAGGCGGAGGTGTGTCTGAATGGGGTTGAAGGCTCTGCGTGGGTGTCTGATTGTACAGAATAACAGCAAGTCATCAGAATACTGGGCTATGTTGACTTGCTGCACTGTTGGTAGGTCGGCCATGTAGACGCTAAAGAGCGTGGGGGAAAGTACAGAGCCTTCGGGGACTCCACCTCATATTGGCCTATGTGTTGATTTGTGTCCCGCAACTGAAACAACAAAAGATCTGTGTTTGAGATATGAGTGAAGCAGGTGTACTATGTGAGTTGGGAGCTCCAGACGGATGAGTTTAAGGAGCAAACCCGCGTGCCAGGTCGTAGAGAAGGCCTTCTCCACGTCCAGCGACACCGCCGCAGTGTAGGCTCTGTCCTGGAAACCCAGGGCAGCGGCCTCCACCACTCGCAGTAGTTGCTGGGGTGTAGAATGCCCAGGACGAAAACCAAACTGATGGTCAGGGATGGCTCGAATGTCGCCCAACATAGGGGACAAGCGGTTTAGCACTAGCCTCTCGAAGACTTTCGAGAGAACTGATAGGAGACTGATGGATCGGTAGTTGGGATGCAGTGGGTCTTTCGCCGGCTTCAAAATGCATATCACCCGGGCCTCCCTCCACTCACGTGGAAAATGGCACAAGGTGAGACATGTTAAAAACCTTGATTACAAAGTGCACCGCCTTGTTGGGAAGGCAGCGGAGCATGGCGGGGGTTAGACAGTCAGGACCCGCTGCCTTTTTGGGGTTGAGACGCTGGAGTGCGCCCTGGAGTTCACTGGGTCGGATGACAGAAGTCGGTCCGCTTCGTCGGGAGGACGTCGAAGGTATCGATGCACCTCCCGTCGAGCACGGTCCGAGAAGCCTTCGTCCTGGGGGTCGTCTCGTGGCCTCATAGTCCTTTCGAGGTAGTCAGCGAACACATTAGCTTTGGCTTGGGGTTCATAAGTCAGGCCTTGGGTGCCTTGGATTGGGGAGGTGATTTGACCTCAGCGGTGTCAGAGCTTTGGCAATCCTCCACATGTCGCCATCCTCGAGCCTCAAGCGGGTCATCGTCTCCTCCCACGCTCGCACCCTGTGCTCGCGTAGTCGGGTCATCAAGAACTTGTGAGTCCAACAAAAATATATCACCAGGACGGTCGGCAACGAGCGTACCAATAAGAACATTGACAATGGATCTCCTACAAGCATCCGGCGTTTCATCAATCGACACCAAAATCTTATTTTCCCCTACCATACTTCTGATTTTGTGCAAAGTATTTTCATAACAAGAAGGTAAATAATTTGTATTCAAGGTTGATTCATCTGCAATGTGGTGTGGTGTGTATTTCTCCATAAAGCTTCTGAAATGAATATTGTTCACTTTGTTGAGGGGAATGTTAGCCGATACCGATATTTCACAAAAATATTTTGAAAAACCAGACGATCTGGAAGACGGCGCAGTTTTAACTGTTTCCAACAAAAGACGTTGCCTGTGTTCATGAGCAGATTTCCGACTGATATTGTTCTTGTGTTTTAGCGTATCATGATGCTGTTGCACATTAAATCTCTCTCCTGATGTCACTAACTTCAAACGCACTACAGAAGAGGACTTCTCCATCGGTGCTGAAAAGCTCCTCTTCAAACTCTTTAACGAAACTTCTTAATTTCTTAATTTTGCACTTTCAACTTAATTTTCGGCATGTGGATATTCACTGATCCACTGCAAGTTTAACATTAAGAAAGATTTAAAATTCCTTTTCTACTGAAATGTTATTGGGATGGGGCAGCTACCTGCACCAGAGGCTCACCCCCAATGTCAACTATACAATAGGCAGTAGGGTATAACATTGTTTCCTACAACCCCACATTCCATTGACAGTCAAACCAAAATATCAGTAACTCTTTCTCAGAATTGGTAATTCTCAGAATATCTTTTAAAATGTAGAAACATTTAACTTTTTTCAACATAAGATCACGTCTGCAAATATAACCGAAATATGACTTAAAAGCACCAAAATATGTAAAATATGACCAAAATCGAGGAAATTATATAAATATGCAAATATATGACACATAAAACATCTCTAAAAGCAATCAGAAAGGTTCAATTCATGTTTAATCAAACACATTGCCTGAAATGGAAGCAAGGAAATAAATAGGACATGTCATAAACATCCGAGCCCTAGAAATTAATTTGACTTCTTCAGTACATTATAATATGTTTTATTTGCATGGTCGTCATTCATACTTTCTCTGATGTCATACAAAGTGTATGGAGTTTAAAAGTCAGCGCGAACCGCTTTTTAAACATTTCATATTGGCCTTAGCGGTTACGTACATGGACGGCATTGTCAGAATATTTTGTAGGAGCTACAAGGAGGTCCATGCCGTCCATGTATGTAACCGCTGTCAGGTTTGCTCAGGTAGGCGACGGTGTAGTTGGGAAGTGAGATATCCCAGTTGGAGGCGTAAATAACTCGGAAGAACGGCGATATGTAACAGGAACTTTCGGGAACTCTGTGTTTCTCCCAGCTTAGTCTAGTCCCTGCCTCCACTCTTTCATGAGTGACCCCCAAGACAGCGTCCGCCAACTGCTCCCTCCTCAGCACTGCGCTATCCCATCCAGCTGCAGGCACCGCTGAAATAACACTGACAGTTGCGCCACGTTCCTTCTCTTCAACCTCAGGGCGTCTGGACAATGCATCCGCTCCTCCCTTTCCAATGTTCTGATTAAATTATATTCCTGCAGACTCTGGATCCAATGGCCTGTCTGTTCCTCCAAGTTCTTGAAGAATAACAACGAGGTGAAGGCGGAGTGGTCAGTTCTCATCGACCTTGACAAGAAACGTAAAAGGTCCTTCGGAATTCGACTAAATAGCTTCAAATTCAGCTTCGAAGTTAAAAGATTTGTGGTGAGGAATACCGGCTTCCATAGAGCCGACAATCATTTCATCTCCAACTTATCATGCAAAATATGAATTGCCGTTCCCTTCGGCACAACTATTGCTTCTGCCACATCGAGAAATTTCATTCGACTAGGGAGAACCATATCGTGGACTGTTTCAAAAATTTTCACGGTAGCCACATCTGCAGGGTGTCATTGGCGCTCATCAAAAAAGAATGTTCGACCACGTTTGTAGTTGGAACAAATGTCAGATATGGTGAAATAATCCTTTAAACAGCATCCAAATTCACTTGTATCTTCTCGCATGTTTTCCTATCCCAAAATGAAACGTGATTATTGAACGGCACTATACTTTTTCGCCCACCTCTGTAGTGTAGTGCTAGCTTTCTGTCTCCCATTCAAGAGATCCCAGTTCGAACCTCGGTTAAGGTGAGTTATCCGGATAAGGTTTAGTGCAGGGTTTTTCGCTATTCTGAGGAGAAGAAGAATGTCAAGTAACTAAGTTCTATGGATGTCCGTTTCATTTAATCATCGTTTCACCCATTTCATTCATCCATCCGATATTATCTACCAAGTTAAAGGACGCTAAACTACATATAAGCTATACTTGTTTCATTTTAGTGCAAAACGTTGAGGTACTAGTTGAAGTGCCTGGAAAATTCAAACTAACCTCTAAACCAGTGGCAAATTTGTTTTTGTGACGTGTAACAACTCGCAATACATGACTAACATCAATTTGCCTTAGCACGAGTATTTATTATAGTAGGCAGAAGTATTGCATTCCACCCAAAAATTTGATGTCGATATTTCACCGTAAATGAAGTTTTGAGGCTCCATAAATAAAAATGGATTGGTTTAGAAATATATGTCTGTCAACACCACAATATAAAAACGAAAATTCTGTTAATACCAAATTAGATGCTAAGATACAGCACTCTTATAAGGTCTGTTTGTTGTGGGCATGCAAAAAAAATGCGATTTCAAACCCTGAACCTATAGTCACTCGATTTTAAAGATTTTAATACTTTAGCTTCAGCTTCCTGAATCCATACAAGTCACGAATTCGTAGAACAAAATATGTAATGGAACTATTTTTTTACAAAATGTCATATCTATAAGATTACCTTGTTATGTAATAAAAATAAGTTTTTTCAGAATGGCTTTACCAGAATATGTATAAAAATTCGTATTAATGTAATGACTCTTTCGTAACATTAGCACTTTTCGAAATACTGCTTACAATCATCTGATGTCCTTCGTGGTCTAGGGGCAACATGCCATGTTCCCAAGGATGTGGGTTTAAACGATGGATTTATTCGAGCACAAATCTTAGCATCGCTTTCTTCGATGCTCCCATGACGTAGATTTACGGCACGTAACAGAATTTCAAGGCCTATAAAGAGTCCTCCGAGTAAAATTAAGAGATATTTTACGTCCAATGTAGAATCGAACGCTGAGAACCACAGCAATTAAACAGCGTCCATAAATAACTCAACATACTTATAATCATTTTCGTAAATGTGTAATCAGAGGATAATATCGAGAGTTTTTGATTATTTCTTTTTTTCCATTCTTCCTCCCTTTCCTTTCTTTTTCTTCGCATGATTTCATAGCAATAGCTTGTAAGAAATACATTTTTTCAGCAAGTATTATGTAAGTAGACCCATATATTTTCTTAATTTGAAAAAACAGCTAGACAAATATTATCAAGTAGAATATAACGGGGATAGGAGAATCATTACATCAATTGTATAATATATGAGGGAATGAGCGAGTGTTCATTTCGAATGCGTCACTTTTGAATTGAATGCTTCACTTATGAGAATCTTTGTAAGTGAAAACCAGCAGCAATAGAATAGCGGCTAGCAGACTGAGCCATATCAGTCTACGTCACAATGATTTATGCTTACTGTATCTTGTTCTTGCTGGTGCATTGTCCACCATTCTCGATATGCAGAATGTATTGTGCTGAACGTATGTATACGTGCGGTTGAAGTGTGGTTTCCATTTTAACTTTTCCACACAAATTCTTCAGCCAAACTTACGAAGAGAAATTCAGCCATTTATTTTTATAATGTTCTTAATTTATTTTGAACATATTAACGTGTAATGTTTGCACCTTTGATTTACAAAACTGTTTCAAATGCAGAAAAATGTCTTAATAAACTAATTAAACTTCTGAATAAAAATGTGACAGAGAAATTACTAAGTCGGGATTGGCAACATTTTCACTCATTTTCCGTTAAACCTCAGTTTCACGACCTAAAATGTACTTTTCCGCCATTAGATGTAAATGATACTGGGCATTCAACAAGTCCTTAAAAATCCAAGGAATTACACTCCTAGCATCGAAAAAAGTTGTATTTACTAACCGTCTCTTACTGGATGGCAATTAAAGTTTCAGCTATATCCATCTCGTGGTTTCGTGGCCATATTCGATTGAATCAGCAACCTTGTACTTCTTTAGAAATAGGGAATAGTTACAGTGGTGATTAAACACTTCTATTTAAAAGGATTAACACCAAAAGAGATAAAAGCAGAGTTGAATGCAATACATGCATATCTGCTCCTGCGTTTGCAACAATTTACAATTGGGAAAATTAATTTAAACGTGGCTGTGCATCCGCAAATTATGAACATTCTTCCGAAAGTCCAGTAGAAGCGACTTCCTCCGAAATTGACAAAATCCAGGATATGATTTTGAGTGATCGACAAATCAAAGTTCGCGAAATAGTAGAGGCCACAGGCATATCATAAGCTACAGTGTTCTCAATTTTGCACCAAAAATTAGGTCTGACAAGGATCTGGGCAAGATGGGTGCCGCGTTTGCTCTCAATGGAGAATAAACGCAATGGTATGATCGATTCGGAAGCTGGTTTGACACTTTTCCATGTATAGCATAACCTATATAACATCAAACAACTAGTGACCACAACCGCACATAATTCTGCAATAGGTAGACAACTTTAAAAAGGGTAAGATATTCATTTGTATATAATAAAAGCACGATTGTCTTGGACATCATCCACATCGGATGAAAATTCTTAACTCGCCGAAGTGCGTGCTGTGCAAAGAACACGCTATTAAAAACTGGGAACATCTTAGTATGCTCTGCTCTTCCACAATATTGGTCTAGTCAAATGAACAACTGCATTGGGAAGCCAATGACAACTGTTCAACAACCTGATCATTAAATTAAATAAATAAATATAATAAAAGAGTTCAATTGAGCTTTATATGTGCAAGTTTGATTGATAAAAGCTATGCTTTTAGAATCCGATATAAATGGAATTAATTTTTACTCTAATTATTATAGAATAATTGCAAACAGTTTTATGTAATAATATTACAACAATATATACATAAGCCGTATTTATATTACTTTAGGTCTAGAACGCCTAGTATAACTTTTAAATCTGAATGAAAAGTATGCTATCATTATTTTATTTCAAGCGTTTGGCGTAAATAAACAGTTTTTAAAAACTGACATCTTCAATCTCTATCATTCCTCGCTATCGTAATATATTCGATTGTCAAATAGTGTCCATCGAATGCCCCAAATTCAAATATTTTAGTTTTGCTTTATCACACCTAATCATTGATACCTATACCAAATGCCAAAGACTCCCATTTGCCATAAACTCACTGCTGTTTATTTTCGGTTCAAGAAGAACACACATATTTGGGAACCTCTTTTTTCTTCTTCACATCACCAAGTGGCAAAGCAAAAAGCCTTCAATGCGCGCTTACCAAAGCCTGTTATATTTTTGTCCGCTTTGGTGGTATACAACCATTATACTTGTAGCCAACAGAATCAAGAGTTATTTACACACCGGCAATTTACACCACATTCAAACTATCGGAATTTCAGAACTTCTGACTGAAATACATATAAGATATTTGTTAGGAATGACTTAGCTTACAAGGAAAATATTTCACCCCTCTATTTTATTAATGAAAACAAAGTAAAGGGATTTATCGGTTTAAATGCCAAATAGTGGCTTCGGGGCCGAATCTTTCCACTGCCTGAAAAACATAAGTAAATAGCAGGAAGGCACTTAAGAAAAATTTGCGATTCATTTACTACCTTATGCAAATCTCTCAAATTACATTTTACATATTTTACATTTATTTTATATGTATGTGTATGTGCTCAATGAAAAATAGTAAAAGCTGTTTCTGTCACATGTGTGGCAAAATGCGTCAGGCTTATTTACGCACTGACGACGATTAGACATTATTCAAGCACAAATTTAAACTTGCCGGGATTCAGAAAATAGTCCATCCCACTTTTGTTACTCAGAACGAAGTGAAAGTATTTTTCAAGTTAGTATAAAAGCAAGAGGTAGTTTTCGGTCTGTGATCTTTCGACTACCTGATAAATATAAGTAGATAGTGAGAATCATAATTCAAGATTACGAAGGCACTAAAGAAAAATGTTGTGATCCATTTTCTATCTTATTTAAGACTCTCAGAAGTTTTATTTCACATATTTTATAAATTCTGTTTCTTCTGCCTTTCAAGGAATAGGCTTTCTCACCTGTTCTGGCCTCAATTCCATCTTTTAACTGTTCTTCCTATGTCCCTCTTTCCTATAGGTTTATATTGCAAGTCCTCTTTGGAATCATTCTTTCTTCCATTCTTTCCAGATGATCCTTCCATTTTGGTTTATGTTCTTCTAGTTTATTCTTTACTTCAAAAATCTTAAATTCTTGTCTAATTAGGAATCCTGCCTAGCTTAGTACAACGTTTGTATTTCTGCAGCCTGCACATAACTACCATGCTTTATCGTTATCACCCAAGATTCGCTGCCGTACAGTAAAACAGGTATAGCCATCACTTTATAACATTTCATTTTTGTATCTCTTCGTGTATTTTTGAATTTTATGCTTATAATACCACATATACTCTGATATTTCTATAATTTAATGTCTGTATCCTTATCCTGGTTAAAGGGGATATAACTTTCTGAATAGCTGAAATGCTGAAATTGATCTAAGACCTGATTTTCAATTACTGTTTTGCTTCTTACTAGGTATCACCCATGGAATGCCTTTGTCTTCGTTTTATTTGTTGATATCTTTAAATTATAATCCTTTCCAATCATGTTTAGAAGGTGAATTGATTTTTAATTCATTTTCAGAATTTTCAATATAATAATGTGCTCATTCTTGGTTATGTGCATTCCTTTTGGTGCTCTTTCTCTCCATCATCTATATAAATATTAAAAAGAGTGGGCGATTAAGTGCATCCTTTCTTACACCTTGATTTATTAATATATTTTCCCCTTTATAATGGGGGTCGTCGAGCATTATGCAAGTTCATTTATACAGGTTCTTAATACAATTCATTATGTGATAAATCTTGTAAATTTATTTTGTATATTTGCTAAATGAAGAATACCTTAAAACGTTTTCTATAATGCTGATTCCTGAAACGCCGTGAAACTAAAACACGTGGTACGGAATTAGAATTTATGTTCACTTTTCATTCAATAAAAATATTTTAAACCTACAGCTGATATTGAAATCGGTTGAATGAAATTGATATTTTGAGATTACTACACACACATACATACCTCACACGTGCGTGCACATACACATGAAAGCTCTCTTTATAATGCAAATAAAGATGCGTAATGTTAAGGTGAAGTTAAAAGTCAGATAGCATTTCTTAAGATCAACAAAATACTTGAGGAATGAAGGAACACGCAATCCTGGACCAACGATTTCTGCGTCTTTTTTAAAGTCTTCCACCATTGTGAGCACTAAACGGATAATGACAAAGTTAAAATTGGCCCAAGAATATACATCATTAACAAGCAAAACTTAAGACTCTAGGAAACTCATTTGTTATAATTAAATTCGAGGAAAAGCAAAAGAGTTTAAACTAAAGACAAACATCACAGAAAAACCGGGGACGGATAAAAAAGAATTACACCGAAGTTTGGTAGATAGTAGGCTTGGTTTTTTTTTATATGTCCATCACAAAGGACAACAAGCCCTGAAAGTACTCTAAAAGGACCAAAATTTCAACAATATTAGAGACATGTTGGTTTCAAGGAATCCTTTACAAGATTATCGTGACTATCAGAATAGGACGTTCAGTTTGTTTCCACCTGTGATCGTAGGAGAAAATGTGAAGCGCGCTCTAGCTGGTACAAGATCTTAGAGTAAACACATACAGGATGTTAATGAACTACGCCGAATAATTTTCGCAGAATATGTAGAATACTTAAATAATTTGAGTAATGGCCTGTTTATTGAAATTTCGAAGTAACGGCTCAAAGTTTCTGAAGTGCCAGTACGCCACTGGCTAATTTATCAACCATTCGAGACCATAACACGAAAAACGAAGGAACACATTACAGCGCACCTCTCTAACGTAGTGGTTATGATACTGGCTTTCAAGTGAAAGATAGTTTCAGAGTTCGGGTCTCGTTCACGTATCGTAGCACTTCGTCTGGAATGAAAAAGTAATAATAAAAAACATTTACTCGATGACAGGAATTGAACTCATGACCATTGGGATAGCAGCTTCCTGTGTTACGCATTAAGTCACCAAAGCAGTTGTAAAAACGCCTCCAGAGTAAGCTACCTCAAGAACGTTGATGAATGATCAGTGTCACACTGTCAAGTGATTAGTTAGAGATTTTACTGATTTTTGAGAGCGCTAGTAACGAGCTGCTGAAAATCTGTATTTCTATACTCGGACAAAAGTTTTAAGGACATTCTAAGCCATTTTTCCAACCTGCTTTGCTTTATCTTCGACTTATCAGCACCTGATACCCACACGTTTAACGCTATGTAGCTGCATTATGTTTATCCTGGGACCATGCATCGCCGATCTCAAATTACTTATATCAGTCACGTGCACAATCTCGCAAATTATTTCGGTGTAGCTTATTAACACCCTGTATATTTTTGACATGGTAATATTTCCCCTACACAGTAACTACAGGCTTCTTCTTATCATAGATTTTAGTCCATTAGATCTTCCCCAAACCGCTAAAGGGTACGTTTCTCTCAAAGATTCTACAAGCATGGTGGCGAGGTCGTTAAGGCATGGAATCGTGAACGGGAGGTCGCATTCCAGGTTTTCTTCAGTCCTCATAAGATAAAACTGCTGGGTTAGCTTCCTAAACTTAGGCCTGGAATGTTTCCTCCTCAAATTTGCTTTCTCAACAACAATTTCATGCGTCTACAGTGTCCGCAGCCGATTTTGCCATATTTAATATGAACGGGCGATAAATACCATCAAAAATGCAATGCTTTTAATGTCACTAGTTGGTCTACAAAATAACTCGTGATATTAGTACATGAAGAGCTTCAATTGGACAATATAATAGCTGTTGTTTAGAACTGGCGACTGGCACTCTCCAAATTACAGATCAAATTTAAGGATATCACCCATCAGAAAGATGAAGAGCAGGCGTCACCTTGATTTTGTGCCGAAGCAAACAGGCTTCTTCCGTGCTTGCAATGGGGAAACATGTGCCAGCAGGAATTGTATCTCTTTTTGTACAGTGTTTCGTCTGTCGGTTAATAATGTCGGGAATAGAGAGCAATCCAACACGCAAGCCGTCGACTCCCATGTTTCGACCCCATCGGCTCCGCTTCACGCTTCTTCCTTCGTGTTTCAATTTATGTCGGGAACAGAAAAAATAATCCAACATGCAAGCCATCGATTTCTACTTTATACCTGCCTAAGAGGAATGTTCTTATTTATAGAATGTGCCGGAGTAAGAGTTTAGTTCTCGGCAAAGTTCTACGATCAGAAAATTCAATTTGCTACGCTATCTCGCAAATTAAGTACGACAGTTACCAAGGTGTGGCACATTTCTTTCAAATGGTGTACGGTCCAAATTAATTACCAAGATTTCTCTTCTTCTTCTTCTTCTTCTTCTTCACTGCTATAAATGTGAATTTTTTTCGTTACAAATTAATTCTCATACTGTTGGAATTACAATCCAATTACAATTGTCTTAAACCAGTTAAGAAGCTTGTTATTTTAATATGCTAACACTATAATCAAAGCTTTATTTTTTTAATTGTTTCTGTTGCACCAAATCTTGAAAGTATGTATATGTTCACATCCGAAGTATAAATACCAACGGAACAGACATAAAAGAGTGATTTTAGCAACCATGAACCTACAATATATGTATTAGCCTATTAAAGATGAATTTCAAACGCAAAATGTTACATACTCCACAGAACTGAAGAAATTGCCCATTCTTGCTCTCCGAGTAGTACGTCACAGATGGATAAGAGTTTTATTTATAGACGCGCCTAACTGTTCTTAGCTGCGGTCCCATTGTATATTGGGCGTGAAACACCACTTACGAGTAATTTTGCTCAGAGGCCTTGATGTCGCGCCGTGGCTGAGTGGTTAGACTACTCGCCTCTCACCTAAGCAGCCCGGGTTTGATCCCAGGCGAACGCAAGAGGGGTTTGTGTTGGACAAAGTGGCGTTGGGCGGGTTTTCTCCGGGTTCCACCGCCATCGCATTCCACCGTTGCCCCATCTTTATTCCATGCACCATCAGTGTCATCGCCTGCGGTGTCATCTGTAAAAGCGGGCGTTAAACATTATGCAAAACGAGGCCTCGACACACAGCACATTAGGTGATTCGCAGGAGCCCAGCAAATTTACTCTCTTTCCATTACTCAAAGGGCAACTAGTTCGTGATCTCTGGTATACGCAATAGAAGTTTGACTAATTTTATTCCTGTTTTTCGTTGTAGTAGATAATTGCATGAATTATTTTATATCCGTAGAAAAGTAACTATAGGTTTTTAACGGCCTTGTCGATTACCAGGATCAGTGACGCCAGTTTGCCGCAATTCATTCCACAAAAGTTTTTACAAGTCAGAAAATCTATAGACAAGGGAGCATCGCTTTTAAGCACACTCAAAAACCATCGGTTTGAGTCCGGAGGCTTGTCAGGACTCCGGTGCTGTATTCCTTTTTTCTCTCCAGTTTCCTATATTTCCTTAGTAGACCTCAGTATTCTTATCGATTTCCTTTTACATATACACAAACATAGACACATTTACAAACACAGAAACACCCATGCCCAAGGCAGGACTCGAACCCACGATCCTGTGCACCACGAAGCGCCAAAGCGAGTCACTTTAGCGAGCGCGGCCACCGGGACCGGCATTAGTTTCAATCCCCGACCGTGGAAATAGAACTGGGTTCCAGACAGAACTAATATCTATATATCTGTTACTGCAATACCATAATGACGATAGTAAACTGTTGGAATTTGTAAGGCTTATTTACCTGTATTAGTCTTCAGAGATACCATGCCCTGGATTTCAATCTGAGATCCATTGCTCCAATATTTAGCCCTCGAGTACATTATCCAACAGATTAATCTAGTTATTATACCTCAGAATCCATCACCAACAACTCAAGTTTTCCAAACGTTTGGAAAATAAACCTTAACAGAGAGCATGTATTTTTCATAAAACATTGGAAGCATTCGTTGAGGCGGTGTTAATAGAACAATTGTGCATTCATTCTTACTTTATCTACCACGCACAAGCTACACAAAAGGTAAAGAAAGTACAATATTCATCCAAGAAAGTTTATGTCAAGATTTCACCGGAATCCAAAGATATACATTTGTAGAAATCTGTATTTCTGTGCCCATGTTTATTATCATTATTATTTGGATTGCCTTCATTTTTGTAGGAATTACACTCCTAAGGACTTAAAAGCCAATGTCTTAAAATCTCATAAAACGTTGTAATTTAAGTTATACTTTATGAGCATATTTTATTAGTGGGTGGAATCCTAGCCTCGTTAGCTATTACTGGCCTGCTTATAGTCATTCCGTACATTTGATGACAGAATGTCGCTAAAGGCTCGCACGCAGACGTCCTAGTGTGCATTGAGCGTAGACGAGTATAACTTAAGACACATTTACAGGCCGAGAATCTGCTCCCTTTCCTTTCAGTGAATGAAGAAGCGCAGAATTTTATAAGGAACAAAGTATTACAAGGATTTCTTTGCCGAGGAAAAGCTACATTCTGAACCTTCCTAAGCTTAATTGGGAGATTTTAGCTTAGGTTACAAACTCAGTGCGATATAAATTAAGGTGAATCAGAAGATTTTCTGCGATAAATACATATACAAAGCTGTTAATGTTAACCTCATGCTCATACTGTATACAAACAAAACAGATGAACAACCCCATGCTATTAAGGGGACAAGGTACTCTGAAATGGTATAAAATAACATTTGGTTTTAGACACTAATATAATCTCTATTATTTATAGTTTTAGAAAATGTATACTTTTGGGAGTTAAGAGGATTCTAAATTTCAATAAAATTTAAATGCTAGTCTGTTTCTTTAAAGTTATGCAATGCCCCATTTTATATATATATATATATATAGATCATATTAAGAAAGCAACAACATTACAAATTTTCCACATTTTTACTTTTCTTAATTTACACATATATTTCTTTTTTAATTTCTACTGAAATTGTATTATAGGTAAATAATTAGATTCAGAAGATAACTGATTATACTAAGAACAAGCATGCAAAAGTGTGATTATGTATTGCAAGTAATATCAGAGAAAAAGGTACAGGAATTCGCATGTTTTAAGACTAAGTTTTGTTATTTTTCTACTGAATGAAATGATTTTTATAGACTCAATCACATAAGCTATTAATGCAAACAACCACTTGAAATAATTGTCATAATTAATATAATAATTCATACAAATTTCTGGAAAAAAATGCAATACTTTAAGAGCAGTGGTTTTTCAACTCACTTAAGGTGTAATTTTCCTATGTCCCTTGTCCCTTTAACGGAATTCCAAAATGTGGCTTTGTTTCTATATGCGTTTGTACCAGGGATGTTACCACCAAGAGAAATTCAGGCTCCTAGGTACTTGCTATATAGTTTGCTCTATGATTTATCATTTCTTTCTCGTATATCCTTTATATTAGTATCATAAAATGTATTCTTAAACCCTATTTCTGCTAATCACGATCCAAAAACTTGCCTATAAACGACTTCAAATTAAGCACAATGGACTACGTTGAATACAAGATAGGGGTACAACCGTCAGCTGTTTGTATCACAACTGAATTTTCTTTCTTTCGAAAAAAGGAGAACTGCTGATATTCAAATATTCATAAACGGTGTGAAAAGCATATTGCAACTCGAGATGAGCTTGCAGATATTAGTATTTCAATTCAAGAGGTCCCGAGCTCGAATCTTGGTTAGATAGTTAACCGGATAAGGTTTTCTTCCGGAGCTTTTTCTTATCCTGAAAAGACGAATGTCGGATAAATAACTAACTCTATGGACCTCGGGCTCATTTGAGCATCGTTTCACCCGTTTCATTCATCGTCCGATATGACCAAGGCTAAAGGATGTTATAAAAAGGACACTTCGAAAACGGCTGTTGCTATGAACAAAAGTTGCTAGACACAAATTTGTTATTTTAAGGTGCTAATTGTTTCTGTAATTTCTTATGCTTCCAGAGAATGGAAAGTCTCTGTAACTCACTATGCGCGGTTTATTTACAAGGATTTTGTATACAAATAAAATATAACTGGCATTTTTCATGTGAATATTTGTAAGGATGCAAATTCAATAAAGTTCTTCCGTTGACAAACTCAGAGTCAATCCAAGTTTTCATTTTGAATATGCAGCACACACACAGAACATTTTTTCTAAAAATAGAGTTTATTATTATCATTATAATAACCTGACAAGTTGTATTTCAAGTGATATTTGAATACTCAATTTTTTGGCAGTTTGCAGTTATTTTCTACCATATCTGCCTACCTAAATAGTAAGAAAAAACTAACATGTTTGAGCATGCACAATATTTTATGGTATTATGCAGCAAAATGTACCCATTTTGACAGACTACACGAATTCTTTATTCCAATTTGTCCAAGATGTATTCTGTGTGGACAAAAATCACAGCCACAATATAGTGGCGTTTGCTTTGAAAGAACCTTAGCTAAAGTAGTTGTTTGCTGTTTCAGGAGCGGACGGAGATGTAAAGATGGCGAGTGCTGTTAACATGCTTAACTCCTCGTCGTCCCCAGTGGAGGTGGTTAACACCTCCCTGGGGCCCACCATGCCGGAGGGGGCGGGGCGATACTCCATCCCGGAGATGGTGCTCATCGCGATCGTGGCGGGCACCCTGAGTCTCATCACGGTCGTCGGCAACTCCATGGTCATGATCTCCTTCAAGATCGACAAGCAGTTGCAGACCATCAGCAACTACTTTCTGTTCAGCCTGGCGGTGGCGGACTTCGCGATCGGCCTCATCTCCATGCCGCTCTTTACCGTCTACACCATCTTCGGTTACTGGCCTCTGGGGCCGCACATATGCGACACGTGGCTTGCCCTCGACTACCTCGCCAGCAACGCCTCCGTGCTCAACCTCCTCATCATCAGCTTCGACCGCTACTTCTCTGTCACGAGGCCGCTCACGTACCGCGCCAAGCGCACCACCAACAGGGCGGCTATCATGATTGGTAAGTACTCCCAATTACGGACTTGCTGAAACATGATTCTCCTTTTAAAAGTGCGCTTAGTACTTACATCAATTGAATAAAGAATACAGAATTAGAATATGAGGTAAAGCAATAAAAACTTGATGTGTACCATTCACATGGCTTTCTCTATATCTCTGCAATAAAGTATTGTTAAAAAGCTTATGTTTCTATTTACTTCATATTAATCGAGAAAAAATAGCAGAAATAGTCTTCTTGCTTCGTTGTAGCCAGAAGCGAAATATGGGGGTACTATAGGTTAAAGTGATGGTCAAAAGCTGGTGCTATGTGACTAAAGTTCCTTTGTTTGTATAGACAGGAATTGTTAAATTCCTGTATGAGAAAAGTATATTTTTTAAAGCTGAAAACAAAAAAAAGGAGTGTCTCAAAAACGATCAACTCCACGAAAAAGAGGTATATAAGATAAATTGTGTGTTTTTAAGGTGCTCTACATTTTTTGTGTTTTAAGTTTTTGTCCATCTCTTACGGTTTAGCAGTTTTGCAAAGATTGTAAAAGTCATACAGAATAAAATAGTCTTCACAGGTTATTCCCAGAAAATTCAAGATATACATTTTATTTGTCAGGTAAATATCTTAAATATACGAATTTTAATCAAAATCGTTAGAGCCATATTTTAGAAAATCAAAATTTTCGAAACAAGTTCCATGTGAAGGGTAGTTTGGGGTGGGGGACTTTGCTCAAAATCTTCGTGTCGCATCCCTGGAAGATACTAAACTCAATTGCCAACATTTTACCGACTTCCCGTTTTTGAGCTATCGTGTTCACAGGCACACGGACACACACACACACACACACACACACACACACACACACACTTGAACCTTTTTCAGAAAATGCTTTTTTTTTTGATAAAGCGAACCCTAAAACATACATTTCCGGTGAAATTTCTCTATACACTATGTACATGGTGCGTATAGAGAAAGTAAAAAACTAAGACTACTGCAAGTAGAATTGTTCAAAGGATTTATAGTTATTAACCACCTATTACATATCGGTGTATAAGTTTGTTTGCTATTAATCATAAAATTATACGAGGGTCAGTCAGTAACTAATACCTTCTATTTTTACTTTTTCTATACGTAATATGTACATAGTGTATAGAGAAGGTATTGTATTGCACCCAAAAATTCGACACCGAGATTTCACCGGAAATAAGTGTTTTGAGACTCCCTGAATCCAAAATAAGCATTTTTAGAAAACTGTCCGCGCGCGTGTGTGTGAGTGGAAAGCATAGCTCAAAAGCGAAAAGACCGTTAAAAACCAAATTTTGTATTTAAGTTTCGTATTTTTCAAGAATGTGTCACGAAGATTTTCAAGAAAACCCCCCCACCCCAAGCTACCCTTCACATGGAAACAAATTTCGGAAAGTTTGATTTTCTTAAAAATGGCTCTTAACGATTTTGATTAAAATCTCGTATATTTAAGATATTTACTTGACAAATAAAAGGTGTGAATTTTCTGGGAATAGCCTCTGAAGACTATTCTGGATGAATTTTACGGATTTTTGCATAAATACTAAGCCGTAAGAGATGGACAAGCGCTTACCACACACAAAATGTAGAGCACATTAAAACACACAATTTATGTTATATACATTTTTTTCGTGGATTTGATCGTTTTTAAGATATTCCTTGTTTTAGTTTCAGCTTTGAAAAACATAAATTTCTCATACAGGAATGTTTCAGCTCCAGTCCATACAAACAAAGGAACTTCAGTCACATAGCAACCAGCTTTTGACTAACACTTTAAGCTATGATACTACCTTATTTCGTAATAAGACTATTTCTGCTAATGTTTTCTCAATTAGCATGAACTAAATTGAAGCATAAGCGTTTTAACAATACTTTGTTGCAGAGATGTAGAGAAAGTCGTGTGAATGGAACACATCAGATTTTTTCTCTCTCTTTTAATTTGCAAGAAAATTAAACATTGATTACACAGCACTGGTGGGCGGGGTCAAGTGGACGGGTTCTAGTTGTGTTTATTTAGCCTGAAGGTTACGGAGTTGGGAAAAGTGTAAGGAACCAGGTGGAGTTTAATTTAAGACCTTCGTCTTTGTTAAAGTTGTTTGTGTTTTTATAAATCTCAATGGCCTCTGTATAAACGGGGGTAATAATTTTTAGTCGTAGTTATAACCAGTGTCCGAGTATATATACTGGCTATAACCCGCACTGTTGTAATTCTTTCCGAGTTAGCGACGTGAGCACATTGCAAAAATAAGAATGAATTAGTTTACAATGACCAATTCAAAGCAGAGTTTCCTCCAAAGCAGAGTTTCCTCGTCGGAATCCAGTTATTTCTGGACTTCATGGACCTTTTATGTTATTGTTCTGTCTTCTTTTCTCAGCAATATGTCGTATGATAAATGCCGTAACAAATTTTTGAGATGATGATGCTACTATAAAATCGCTAGCAAATTCGACCAATTTCTTTTCTCATCTAATTACTTTTACTGCGCGTACTATATAAATAGTGTATAGACAAGAAATTGTATCGAACGCAAAAACTGGATACCGAGATTTCACTCAAAATATGTTTTGAGGTCCCTTGAGTTTAAAAAGCATTTTAGAGAACTTTTCCAAATAGGTAGACGACTTCTTGTGCACTAAGGAATTTAAATTACACAGTATAGCATTAACGTTCCCTGTCTGTAACTGGTATTTTCGAAATTTGCAGGTGAGCCAAGTCATTCGCTAGGCTTAACACATATTTATTCATGTTGTATTTTAAATGACATCATCACATCCTCCAAATGATACCTCCAAATTCTGAAAGCATATGCTTAATTTATAACCTTACTGAATTAAACTTCAGCGTTCTATCTATTACAACATTAAAAGACATCAGAATGTTGCACTAAATATTCAAAAAATACTTGAAGTTCTGATAACCAGAATAATATCTCACTTTAAAATACAATTTCTAGAAATAGTTATAAAACTGTTAAAAGTTTTCATTTTCTATTGAAAGTTTGATATAATGTATATCCCTATCACAAAAAAATTTCCAGTATGTTTAATGTGAAAAAATCTGAAGTGACCATTCACATGACTTTCTCTATTTCTGCAAATAAACAATTCTTACAAAAGACCATTTTATATGCATCATGCAAATCTAGATAAGTATTAACACACACGATTTTATTACTTAGCTCCAAGTAGGAGAGAAATAAGGGAATGCGCTAGGCTAAAGCGACACTGAAATCATTTAAAAGTTGGTTGCTATGTGATTGAACTTTGGTTCTCTTTACATGGTCAGGAGTAAAGCAAAAGAAACGAGAATGACAAACTCCAGTTTGAGAAAAACCTAAGTACTCAAAAATTGAAACCAGTAACAAGGAACATCTCGGAAATGGCCAATTCCACGCAAGAAATTATATGACATATTATATTGCTTGTTTTAATGAGATATAATTTTTTGTTCAGTAAATTTCTGTCTGTCTCTTACGGTTTAACAGTTATGCAAAGGTCATCCAGGTTGAAGAGGACTTCATCTGTTATTCCCAGATAATTCTAGATATACATTTTATTTGTCATGTAAATATGTTTAATATACGGCATTTTAATCAAAACGTTAGAGCCATTTTGAATAAAATCAAACTTTTCAAAATTGTGCCAATTTAAAGAATGGTTTGGGGTGGGGGGAGGACTGTTCAGAAAATCGTCGTGTTGCATCCTTAGAAGATGCTGAAATTAAATATCAAGTGTGGTATTTAATGGACTTTTTGTTTTTGAGTTATCGTGTTCAGAGGCACACGGACACCCACCCACCTCCCCCCTCACACACACACACACCTACGCACGCACGCGCGCGCGCAGGCCTTTTTCTATTTTTTTTTTTCGGGGATCCTAAAATGTGCATTTCCATTGAAATTTTGGTAAGCAATTTCCATTTACTATGTTTGAAATAGAGAAAGTTAAAAGAGATAGAAACTGCAGACTAGTAACAAAGGTAAAAAGCTAGTAGGCATATTTATGAGTTTAAAAGTGAGTAAGCTTCAAGTAGCATAGTGAGCATTCCTATTACAAAGCACAACTTTTAGTCAAACCGATTCTCGCGGTTACTCTTCCTAATGTCTGTCGCTGTAGATGTTCGTAACACGATGTGGAAATGTTATGAATTTGGGTCCCGCCTGGGCATAGGCTGTTTTTTTTTTTCCATTTACATAGCCCACTTTAATATCTAAGGTTATATTGGGGGCTTTGCATTAGAAACAACTTGTCTGTAGATTCTTTACGTTGGTTTTAAATCTTTTCATTTTCTCAAACACACACACCCACTCTTACATACATACTTCCAGACTCTGTGGGGGATTGGGAATAATTCTGGCTAAATAAAAATTAACTTCCCCAGCCAGGAATCGAACCCGGGACCTCCGGGTGAGAAGTCGGCTCGCTGACCACTCGACCACGGAGGCAGTCGGCATAAGTTTTGTTCACATGCATATAGCAAACATGACAGAAGCAAGGAAACATGTAATTTAAATCTGCCTATTCTTCTGCTTAAGAAAACAAGCCTAATTAAATAAAAGAAAATTATTCAAAAGCAAATACAATTATATAAGCGTAATTAGCATTTGATGTAGCCTCTTGGGCTCAGCGGACAGAAGATTAAAATGGAATAAAAAAATATAAAAAAATTCTGGGTGCAGATTTCAACTCTTGAGACTACATCACGAATTCCAGAGCCAAATGGAATGTTTGCAGAGTTTTTTTTCAATACAATTAAACGCTTTCCTCTAAGCTTTCGGCAGGTTCTATGCATTTTGTACCATCCCAGTATTGCACCCCAACTAGTACGAAAAGAATAAACAAATAACAAAAAGCTTAGCTGCAAAAGAACATACTTGTTAAGAAATACCTACGGACCACCAATTCTTCCGGTATTATCAGTTTCCTGTCTGCTAATCTGGAACTGCTTTATAGTCGGTGGTCAGCAAGTTTACGTCAAGATGAACTGAGGCGACAGAGAATAAGATGTCGCACTTTTAATATTCTTAACAAAAATGTCAGTTGTCTTCTTTGTGCAATTTTTCTGAAACATTTTTTATTGCTCCGAGAGGAATGTGTGGCATCAAAGAAGATGTATGGAAAGGATATGTGCCTTGTGTACTGCACGTTTCCTCTCTGCTCTGCAATAAGAAAGAAGCCCTGTTTGGGAAAATTCCTAGCATATTGCCTCTAAGCACTTCAGCACGCAGGAGATGAATGGTTCTTTTCTCTGCACCTCAGGCAAGTATTGAACCGAATTCCTCTGTCTCATGTACTCCAAAGGTGCCAATTGTCTTCCTTTCCAACATGCTACTAAGGGGTTAAGCGCAGCGCATGTATAGTGTTTCCTCAGGCAATTTACTCTTATTCTGATGCTAATATTCTGATTTGTTTGTTTTCTTTCCTTAACTCCTGATGGGCATATAACTTTGCAGGAGAATCTGCAGTAAACGAAGCTGCCTTCAATTAATGATCGGGAAGAATAGAAGGAATTTCCAGAGTGACTTAATGAGAAAAAAAACTGTGTGAGAGCCGCACATGCATGGTGGACGGAGAAAAATGTTGACACAAGAACATGTCAATAAAAACAATATTTTAAAATGTTAATCTGCGGAGATGAAGAGGGAAAAGGAAGAATCTCAGAAGGAAGATCAGTTTAAAAGGAACAACTGCCCTTGAGCAGAAAACTATGACTGACAAAAGGGATTAATTGATTGATAGAGCAGCTATGATAATCTAAAACTAATGCCGTTTTCGTAAACATCGCAGCATATGATTCTTGACCTGCCTCCTTAGGATTTCTTGTGACGTCGCAGCCAATGAAGTGGTGAGTGCATAGTCCTTTCATCATAGCAAATTAGAACTGAATTTCAGATTATGTGGTAATGTCGTGAATTCTTCTTTTATTTCCCAGTTAAAACAAACACAGCACAACAATGTCGTGGTTTCTGTTTGTTGCCTTAATCTAAACGATTTCAACTTTGCTACAAGGTGGCGCTTTTGCTAGAACAAATGTTTAGGGTGGAGCCTTTTAGACCTATCATATGATTTAAAGAGAGTTTTCTTATGTTTGCTCTACATCCTAATCCTTAATTTCGTTAAGTTTGGCACAAGTTTCTTATAGTTCTACAGCTAGCAAGCAATGAATGATGTCATGTGATATGACATCACCCAATAACAACGTTGCAGTATCACTGTCATCAGATACGTGTCATTCTTCGGCTGCAGTGTTGTCCAGTTGCGGCTAAGCTGGGATTTCATTCCCTGAGCTGGGCTTCTGTGGTGAAAGGACAAGTAGTGATGATTTAGACAGTGACAGAACATCCACGGCTATAAATTAAGCTAGCGACTTCGCGACGTCCATGTCGGAAAGGCAATTCCGGGGTATGTATTTGCCTGGGCTAAACTGAGTAAGCATCTTTCAGCAAGTCAAAACTCGTTGTATTTAATGCCTTATAGGGAACTGCAGGATAACTTCGCACATTATTACTCAAGAAACCGTAACTCACAGAAGTTTAATCAAAACAAAGAGAAAGAGTATTGACTTTAATGTTGAGAATTGTCTCAGACTCCTACTTGTACCAAATTGTATTATCTAGTTGATACCACTTCGGTATGCAGAATGATCCTGTGACTATGTTACAAACTTTTAAGAATGATAGGGGTAGGCAATTATGAAAACTTTCACATAAGAACCCATGTCCGGAAAGGTATCATTTCATAGGTGCAGACATGCGTTTGCAATGTCAGAGTGCTATCTGTAAAGATTGGTAGAGTTAAACTTTGAATTCTAAAGAGATTAAGGGGACTAGTAAATCGTAGTGTGTACTTTAATGTAGTGGTTGCCATGCTAGCCTCCACAACGTGTCTTGCAGGTTCAAAATTGACGGACGGTGATCCTTAGCATAGATTCCTTCGGAAGGTAAAAGTCACCCTCCGTGGTGTAATGGTTACCATGCTAACTTCATATACCCAAGATCGCGGGTTTAAACCTGGCGGAGGACGATGGATTTTATCGGGCGTGAAAACCCTTAGCATGGCTTCCTTCGGAAGGGAAGTAAAGCCGTTGGTACCATGTACATTTAAGGCCCTAAAATATCCTCAAGCCTGATTAAGAGGCCTCGAGCAAAATTAAGCAGTCCCACACGCCCAACATAGAATGAGATGGGACGCTGAGAACCACAGCAGTGAAAGAGTCCATAGATAAAACTCCATTTACATTTATATTTTTTTCGGAAGGGAAGTGTAAGGTTTATTTTTACATTCAAGAAGCCTTTAAAGAAGAAAGATTCCTGGGCAAAATTCAACATTCGCGTCCGGAAGTCCTGATTTCTCCTATAGTGCCATCTGTGTGCGAACTAGCTAGTCCCTTGTCACCATGGCGCATTGCGGCAAACTTACGAACTAGAAATTCAAATCCGTAACGATTCCCTATGCTCCACTTAGGAGTTACAGTAAATATTATTAACCAGTAACTTTTATGTTAGTCAACGTTTTTGTCTTTGTGAATTTACATGTTGATTTTTAGCATTGTTATAATCACGGAGACGTTAACTAAGAAAACGTTCTAATTTTTTTAGTTATGGAAAAGCAGACGGTAATGGAAGAAAAGCTTCAAGGCTTAATCAGTTGATATATCCCTTACAGCGCCAATTAGACCAGACCATTTTTACGAGACTTCACCTTACAAGAGCTTACAAGCAAATTTAAATGAAAATGGTTCTGGAAGAATTTGCAGAAGTTCCAATGTGTGGATCAGGTGTTAGATATTGAAAGTGAGCAGTAATGCTTGCAAACAGTATGGTTTCTCACAATCTGATATGAAGAGATGTAAACGAACAATGTCTATACTCACTTCAGGCTCAGAAGTTCCAACATTTAGTCCAGCTGATAATAATGTGAATATCTCCATTATTACAACAATTCTAGCATGCTAATATTCAAACATGTCTTTGCCCACACTCAATAACAAACTAGTGGAGGATAAACTAGCTCTTTTTATTCACTTGACAAATTGTGTATGCATTTTTGACCCGGATTTAATGAAAGTCATCCTTAACAATGTAAATAATCTCAATACAATGTAATACAGCTATTATATTATTATTATTATTATTATTATTATTATTATTAGTATTATTATTATTATTAATATGCCGCGGAAAAAAATAACAATTGCAATTACACATTCACTCAAACTCGAAATTAAAAAATAAACCTGATATGAGCCATTCACATAAATTTCTCCACATCTTTGTAACAAATTATTATTAATAAGCTATCCACTTCATGCTAGTTGAGATAAACAGCAGAAACGGTCTTATTACTTAGTTCCCTATAAGTAGAAGGGAATTAAGAGAACACACTAGACTAAACCAACAGACAAATGTTTTAAAATGTGGTTACTATCAGATTGATTTTTTTTTTTTTTTTTTTTTTTTTTTTGGCCTGACTAGGAGTTAATGAGTTAGAACTGAACCAATAACAAGAATTATCTCAAAAACGATCAACTGAAAAAAAAAATCTGATGTGTTCCATTCACATGACTTTCTCTGCAACAAATTATTCTATTTATTTCATCTAATCGAGAAAAAATTAGCAGAAATAGTCTTATTACTTGTTTGCTTGTTAGTAGAAGCGAAATAAGGGGATACCATAGGTTAAAGTGATAGTCAAAGGCTAGTTGCTATGTGTGCTATGTGACTGAAGTTCCTTTGTTTGTATGGATACGAGTTCACAAAGTCCTGTATGAGAAAAGTATAAGTTTTTTATAGCTGAAACCAAAAACAAGGAATATCTCAAAAACAATCAACTCCACGAAAAAAAATATATAACATAAATTGTGTGTTTAAAAGTGCTCTACATTTGTTGTTTGGTAAGTTTTTCTCCATCTCTTACGGTTTAACAGTTATTCAAAATTCCGTAAAATTGACCAAGAATAAAGTAATCTTCAGAGGCTATTCCCAGAAAATTCAAAATATACATTTTGTCAGGTATATATCTTTGATATATTATATTTTAATCAAAATCGTCAGTCATTTTTTAGAAAATCAAAATTTTCGAAAAAAGTTCCATGTAAAGGGTAGTTTGGGTGGGGGATTTTTCTCAAAATCTTTGTGTCGCATTCTTAAATACCAAGTTTGGTATGTTATCCACTTTTGAGTTATCGTGTTCACAGACACACGGACACACTGACACACGGACACACACGGACCTTTTTCTGAAAATACTTTCTTTGGATACAGGGGACCCTAAAACATATATTTCCAGTGAAATCTCGGTATCGAATTTTTGGCGGAGTGCAATACCTTCTCTATACACTATGTACATAGCACGTATAGAGAAAGTAAAAATCTGATGTGTTCAATTCACATGACTTTCTCTACAACTCTGCAACAAATTATTGTTAAAAAGCTTATGCTTCTATTTACTTCATGATAATCGAGAAAAACGTAACAGAGATAGCTTTATTGCTTGCTTCCTTGTAATAAGGGAGAACCTTAGGTTAAAGTAATAGGCAAAAGCTGGTTGCTATGTGACTCAAGTTCCTTTGTTTGTATGGACCGGGTTTGACAAATTCCTGTGTGAGAAAAGAGTTCTTCACAGTTGAAAGAAATAAGGAATATCCAAAAAAACGATAAACTGTACGAAAAAAATGTGTATAACATTGTGTGCTTTAACGTGCTCTACATTTTTGGTGTGTTAGTTTTTGTCCATCTCTTACGGTTTAGCAGTTATGTAAAACTCCGTGAAATTCATCCAAAGTAAAGTAGTCTTCAGGGGCTATTCCCAGAAAATTCAAGATATACATTTTATTTTTCAGGTAAATGTCTTAAATATACGATATTTTAATCAGAATCGTTAATGCCATTTTTGTGCAAATCAAAATTTTCGAAAAAAGGTCCATGTAAAGGGTAGTTTGGGGTGGGGATATTTTCTTGAAAATCTCCGTGTTGCATCCTTGGAAGATACGAAACGTGAATACCAAATTTGGTGTTTTACCGACTTTTCGTTTTTGAGTTATCATGTTCATGGACACATAAACACACACACGGACCTTTTTTTGAAAATACTTTTTTTGGATACAGGGGACCCTAAAACACATATTCCCGGTAAAATCTCGGTATCGAATTTTTGGGTGACGTGCGCAATACCTTCTCTATACGCTATGTACATAGTACGTATAGAGAAAGTGATATATAGTACATAAATTGTGTGTTTTAACGTGCTCTATATTTTTTGTCAAGTATGTTTTTTTCTCTCTCTTACAGTTCACCAGTTATGCAAAATTCCGCAAAATTCATCCAGAATGAAAACATCTTCAGATACTATTCCCAGAAACTTCAAGATATACATTTGACTTGTCATGAAAAGGTCTTTAATATACAATAATTTAATCAAAAACGTTAGAGCTGTTTTTCGGAAAATCAAAATTTTCGAAAATGTTTGTATGTAAAGGGTAGAAAGGGGGGATTTTCTTGAAAATCTTCGTGTCGCACTCTTGGAAGATACAGAACTTAAGATACCAAGTTTCGGATTTAACGGATTTTTCGTTTTTGGGCCATTCTGCTCACGGACACACACACACACACACACACACACACACACACTGATACACCGACCTGTTTCTGAAAATGCCTTTTTTTCCATTCAGGGAATCTCAAAACTATATCCGGTGAAATCTCAGTATCGAATTTTTGGTTGGAATACAATACCTTCTCTATACAGAATGTACATAGTACATATAAAGTAAAAATGATTTCTTCGGACTAATGGGTCCTCAAAACATATTTCCGGTGAAATTCTGACATCAAATTTTTAGGTGGAATACAATACCTCTACATTTTATATACGGGCTAGAAAAAGTAAAAATCACTGGGCTGGCTATTCAGCACACATTTGCTGAAACTCGTCGATTAGGCTTCGCAAGCCAAAAAAGAAGACCCGAGTGTTTCTATTAGTTTTTTCCCCCCCCCCTTTCTTTCTTTTTTAGCTTAAAGTTCTTTAACTTTCATATCAGGCATACTGCCATATCGAAAGATGAATAAAATCGGTAAAATTTTACTCAAATGATATCGGGGTTCACAGAGCTTAAAATTACTCGACATTCGTCTTCTCCGAATAAGGAAACAACCTGAAAAGATCTTATCCGTGTAACTCCCCTTAAACGAGATTCGAACTCTCGACCATTTAAATGGGAGGCAGACAAGTTACTCCCACACTAGTGAGGTAGATCCTAGAAGTTTTGTTGTAGCGATTTGCCCCTTTTCACCTCTTGCGCTTATATCTTATTATACGACGTCCGTCAGTCATGCTACTTCCACCTGACCGGCTACAGTACATTGCGAACAGAATTTAATTTTATCGCAAGGATCCCATTTTATACCGTAATAATGGACTAGGATGCAAACAGCAACATATAAGAAATAAATTTTGTTATTTATAAATATAATAGAAATTATTTCTTCACAGATTCGCCGGGCTTCGCAACTAGCCTAACTACTTCGCAGAATACGCCCATGTTCAAATACGATTTACTAGCACTTTAGAAATCAAAGCTTCACTCTACCAGTCAATTACAGCTTGTACCTATCAAATAACATCTCTAGAAACGGTTCCTTAATGAAATGTATTCATAATAATGTCCTATATCATCCCTAAAAGTTTATAACAATCACAGAATCGTCATACATATGCATCTATTGTCATTAACATGACACAAATATTATACGATGGTCGGAACTGATTCAAAGGAGATACCTGTTGCGAAGTTTTGCTAAACTTCAAAGTAGTCACCAGCATTGAGATCAACCCGTTACCTGAGATGTACAAGTAGTCGCATACCTTCAGCAGCGCCTGTTGTGATGATAGTTTAAATGGAGTGGTCCTCAGCCTGACGAATCTCTGGATCAGTTCTGAAGCGAATGCCACGAAGTGGTTCATCTTTGGCGACAAGTCAAAGTCACAAGAATTTAAGTCCCTGGAATTTGGTAGATGGTGCAGGACTTCCCAGCTCCATCGAAGAACAAATCAGCCACAGCTTGCGCAGTATACGGTCAAGTATTGTCGTGCAAAATGATGGCTGGGTACTGCAGAAAGTGTCGCCGAAAATCAGAAGGTTCGAAATTTCAAGATCAAGACATTAGAAGTTAGTCAGAAACCCGCAATATGAAAGTTATGGTGCTTCATGTGTACAGCTGATATGGTGTTATTCTAACGCATTACGTTCCTCCACAGCAGACCTCAAAGCGCAGTGATACTGCGCATTTTTGGAACAGAATCTGGGATTAGCTTTGAGAAAAAAAACAGCGACACTGGAGTAAGACCTTGGGACTAACTTGATTCCGAAGATGAGGGAACCACTTCGTGGCATTCACTTCAGAACTGTTCTAGAGATTCGTCAGGCAGTACACCGCTCCATTCGAACTATCAACACAAGAGGCGCTGCTAAGTGTATCTTAAGATTTCTATATCGCTGGTTATGAGTTGTACACAATACTGTTGACAACTTTAAAAGGACAGTAGTATTTGGTAACATCTCTTTTGTATCAGTTGTAAAGGAACAGTTGCTACTATTAAAGTCCCAACCCTCCTATACCTATGAAATCCATATAATAATAATAATAATAATAATAATAATAATAATAATAATAATAATAATAATAATAATAATAATAATAACACTGAAATGTTCATGGAAACATATGCGAGTGTTACAAATAAAGGTATCTATCTGTCTTCTTAGTTCTGGGTTTCCAAGGTACTTAGTAACATTTTTACAAATTAAAAGATGTGACATTAGGGGGTAAAAATCTTCATTTTGTACAACTGTTTTATAACTATACAAAGATAAATCGAAAAGTAAGCTTCTCCTACTTTTTATAAGTAAACAAATAAAGAGCTGTGCTTTGTTTTTCGGTTTCACCAAAAGAACAGAAGCACTTATAGTATGCTTATAATTCTGACTATAAAAGAGACATTCTGCTCAATACTTTCGCCGTTTATTATTTGCAAATCGTCTACTAAATTGATGTGTCTTCAATTCCACATGCAGATATAGCTTCAAAACTTAAAAAAAATACTGATGTTCTATTCACATAACTTTCTCTACATCTCTGTAACGAATTCTTGTTAAAAACCTTATTCTTTTATCTACATCATGCTAATCGTGATCAACATTAGCAGAACATGTCCATATTAATTAGTCCCGTGTAAGTAGAAGAGAACAAATCTAATATGTTCCATTCACATGATGTTACCTAGCTGTGCGGCAAACAAATTTTATATTCAAGATATTATTCTTTTATCTACATCATGCCAATCAAAATAAACATTAACAGAATTAGTCTTATTATTAGCTCCTTGTAAGTAGAAGGGAAAAAAGAAAATGCACAGGCTAAAACGATAATCTCGTCCTTTAAAAACCAGTCGCTATGTGAAACAATTAAAATTACAATCTCTCTGCTTTCCAGAAGTAAACAAACGAGAAACGAAAAGTTTGAGAAAAGTTTATGTGACTAAACTTTAAAATTTATACTATTAATCCGGAACATCTCGAAAACGGTTAGCTCTATAAAAAAAAAATGTAGGTGACAAATTGGATGCTTTAATGAGATGTACATTTTTTGTGCAGTAAGTTTTTGTATGTATCTTACGGTTTGCCAGTTATACAAAAGTCATCCAGACAGAGGATATTCGCAGAAAATCAAAGTATACATTTCGTTTGTCATAAAAATATCTTAAAATACGGTATTTTATTCAAAATCGTTAGAGCTGAGAAAAACAAAATTTTCGATAAATTTTCCATGTAAAGGGTAGTTGGGGGCGGGGGATTTTCTTGAAAATCTTCGTGTCGCATCCTTGAAAGATATTTAACTTAAATATCAAGTTTGGCATTTAATCGAAATTTCGTTTTTGAACAATGCTGCCCACAGATACTTACGAACCTTTTTCTAAAAATATTCTTTTTTGGATTCAGGGGTCCCAAAACATATACTTCCGGTGAAATATCTGTGTCAAATTTTGGTTGGAATGCAATACCTTCCCTATACACTATGTACATAGTACATGTAGAGAAAGTAGAAATACAGGGTCTATGTCCCCACTTAGACTCCGGCGGTTTTGTGGGCTTTATTGGCGAGCTTTGCGAGATTCTTCAAGAAATGCTAGAAGCGTTAGAAAAGCTAGGAGAAGGTAATATACTTATTCTAGTCTAGAATTTTGGTCATACCGGGGGCATTGGAAATGAAAATATGAGCTGATGTGTACCATTCACATGACTTTCTCTACATCTCTGCAACAAATTATTATTAAAATGCTTATACTTCTATTTACTTCATGCTAATCAGTAAAAAAATTAGCAGAAATAGCCATATTACTTGCTTCCTTGTAAGTAGAAGCGAATAAGGGAGTACCATAGGTTAAAGTGACAATCAAAAGCTGGTTGCTGTCACTGAAATTCCTTTGTTTGTATGGACAGCAATTGACAAATTCCTGTATGAGAAATGTAAAAGTTTTTCATAGCAGAAACTAAAAATAAGGAATGTCTCAAAAACGACAAAGTCCACGAAAAAAATGTAAATAACATAAATTGTGTGTTTTAACGTGCTCTACATTTTGTGTGTACTAAGTTTTTGTCCATATCTTACGGTTTAGCAGTTATTCAAAATTCAGTAAAATTCATCCAGAATAAACTACTCTTCAGAGGGTATACCCAGAAAATTCAAAATATACATTTTATTTGTCGGGTAAATATCTTTAATATACGATATTTTAATCAAAATCGTATGCAATTTTTTAGAAAATCAAAATTAGAAAAAAATTCCATGTAAAGGGTAGTTTGGGGTGGGGGGATTTTTCTCAAAATCTTCGTGTCGCATCCCTGGAAGATACTAAACTTAAATACCAAGTTTGGTATTTTACCGACTTTTCGTTTTTGGGTTATCGTGTTCACAGAGACACGGACACACGGACACACACGCGGACCTTTTTGTGAAAATACTTTTTTTGGATATTGGGGGCCCTAAAGCATATATTTTCGCTGAAATCTCGGTATCGAATTTTTGGGTGGAGTGCAATACTTTCTCTATACACTATGTACATAGTGCGTATAGAGAAAGTAAAAAAGGAGCGCAGACCGCATTTATAGGATCTGAACCTGACTTTAGTACTACCAAATAATGGTAAAGACAAATCTATTAGACTGGATTCAAGACACTATGCAGAATAATGGAAATACGCCCATAAACAAAGACTTGGAAAGTCAATGATCGAACAGTCATGTCTTGAAAGAAATACTGCAGTCCTTAAACTAAGTAGGGAGCAAATGAGGCTTATGGTAGCTTTTATGTCTGGGTGTGGGAATTTTTAAAAACATCTGCAGACGTGGGGACCCTCAGAAGATCCAATATAAAGGTTGTTTATGTAGAGTAGGGAAATGCCTGAGAATATTACAGTGCTTCACACTAGAAGTTAATAGATGCAATAAATTTGGAACTAATGATTCAAGTGAGATTGTATCTAGTTGAAACCTAAGCTATAAACCCCTGGCTTATTAGAACTTAGGGGAGTGATTATTAGAAAAATCAGGGAAGAAAACATACAATAAACCTAAGAATCAGGTAGGCGCACGTATTTTATGTACCTTCAGCTAATCTGTTAAATATACGTATAATCTAAATATGTTTAATACCAATGCCAGGTCTGCAAATCTGTTGTAGTGGCATTCCTGCGGGGCCTTACGTTGAAATCACTCATCTCTGTATATAAGAGTAGGTCGCTAGAAAATGAGACTCCACGTATAATGTACATTGTAGGTAGAGAACGTATTGCATTCCGCCCAAAATTTGATTCCAAGAGAAAGGTTCCAAATATATATATATATATATATATGTGTGTGTGTGTGTGTGTGTGTGTGTGGGTGGATGTCAATAAATGAAAATTGAGATTTATTTATGGACTATCCTTAACTGCTGTGGTTCTCATGGTCCCATTCTATATTGGTTGTGAAAAACCGCTTAATTTTGCTTAGAGACCATTTTATCAGCCTAGAGGTTCTATTAGGTGCGGTAAATCTGTGTCACGGGACCAACTCCCCTTCTGAAGGAAGCCATACTGAAGACTTTTACACCCGAAAATATCCATGGTCCTCCGTCGGGTTTGAACCGCGACCTTGGGTGTATGAACTTAACACGGTAGCGATTACATGGAAGGTGACTGTGGGTGTCTTTGAATAGCAACAATAATTCAAAATGAAAAGTCGGTTAAGTACCAACATTTGTATTCAAGTACTGTAGCTTCAAAGGAATGCAATACCTACATTTTTCAGGAAAATCCCCATCCCAAACTACCCTTGACATGGAACATTTTTCGAAATGTTGATCTTTTTCCAAAATGGCTTCAACCATTTTATTTGAAGTGTCATATATGAATGATACTTACATGGCAAATAAAATGTATATCTTGAACCTTCTGAGAATAGTCTCTGAAGCGCTTTAGATTTAGTTACATTTTTGTACAGCGAATCCCCCTAAGTTACACGAATGCGATCGTGCTGTATTATTTCCTTCAGTGCAAAAAGAACTGGAGATCTTGTCTAAACAGTGTTTTACGTGCAATAAATCATTACATAGACTGCCTAAGCGGTCAAGTGATCAATGTCCTGATTTTTCAACCCAGAGGTCGAGGTTCGATTCCCGGTTGGGGCGGGGAAATATTTTTTAATTAAAATTATTCCCTATCCCTCCAAAGAGTCTGAAAGTACAGTGTAAATACATCCGAACTGCTGCGCGGTGTTTTTCCACTGCGCTTACGGAAACATAACACACAGCTGATGTACACAAAGTCACGGTGCTGACTTGTTTTTCTTTGCTCTGAAAATGCAGAATGAGCTGACGGTGATATCATGTGGTTGAGTTATTACTGGTGTGCTTTATCGTTTTGACCTGTACTTAGTCACAAAGTATATTATGGCTCAGCATTTGTTTTCTACTCCACAGCGTGTAGTTATTTATGATTCACATGTGTTAACACATTTTGTGAAGTGGACTCTCAATATTGTATGCAACGGCGAAATTGACCCACATTAAATATTTTCACGGACGAGGCTTGGTTCCACCTTTATGGATATGTGTGTACACAAAATAATCGTTATTGGAGCTCTGGGAAACCTAATGTTGTTCATGAAGTATCCCTTCATGACGAAAACATTGGTATATGGTGCGCCACCAATAGAGAAAGAGCTATAGGCCCAATTTTTTTCCAGTTAGAAGTTAACGCCCAAACATACTTTAATACAATTTTGGCAATCTTATTTTTAGAGAATTAACAGACAGAAAGCGTGATTTTTCTTTTTTTTTTCAGCAAAACTCTGCAACAGCTCATACAGCCAATATTTCGATGTAAACAATTAAAAGTGTGTTTCAGGAAACAATTGTTATTAGAGATTTGTGGCCCCCTCGATCCCCTGATCTAAACTCCTGCGATTTCTATATCTGGAGTAACTTTAAAGCATAAAGTGTTCAAGACAACCCCACACACCCTGGAACAATTAAAACAAAATATCCGCCAGGAAATTTCCAGCATTTCTCAACGTAGACTACGGCGAGTGATGGATAAGTTTCTTAAAGAGGTGTCAAATTGTATGGACAACTGTGGTGGCCGGTTTCAGCATCTCCTTTAATAACATTGATAATTAAAGCCTTTAAAAGCAGTTTTAAAAATGTTGCATGGTTTCATCCGTGCCTTTCTATGATAGCGGCAGATAGCAATGAGCGCCAAGGGCGCGTACGGGCAAATCACCGCGCAGACGGTTCGGACATTTTTGGATCGCCCGCTATGAATGTAAGAGTAAATATGAATGTGTTTAACGTTAAAAATAATGAAACTAACGTTTAAAAAGTCCAACAATTGAGCGAATAATACCTGCAGCTACATTCACATATTGTTGCAACATCTTAAAATTGTCCTTAAATATATGTTCTCACAGAGAGCAACGCCCATAGGAAATCTTAATACTGACAGTTCGTATACGAATTTGCATGTGTATAGTTGAATGTTGGTACAGGCGTAGAGAGGAAAGGAGGGGAGCATCGCCTTGCCTCTAGGCAATATTCGTATCACAACGAGGAATTAGTTGATACAACAGTAATGCGTAAATAATAAGTAGATACTTGGCTGTTATTCTGCTGTTAAATTGTTCTTTGCGAAACTGGAGCTGCACAGCTGTAGCCGGTTCTTGATAAAACAGAGAAACTTATTTTTTGACTAACCCTTGTGCATTGATGGTGGTAGGGAAGCTGTTAATACCTACGAAAAGACGCTTGTGTGTGGAGTGTCAATTGAATGCCTGGCGAAGAGGGCTACACAGATTAATGATAGAAGCTAACCTGCAGGTCTCTTACGCAATTCCTCTTATAACATGAGAACCCTCACGACACGGTAACGAACTCTCCACAACAAACAACTTGCCGCCCACTTTGCTTTTCTTTCCCCTAAATGTGCCAATTAAAATAAAAAATGTCTAATGTGTTCCATTCACATGACTTTCTCTACCTATTCTGCGACGAATTGCCCTTAGAAAAGTTAATTTCTTCATTCGACTTCATGCTAATCAAGATTAGCTACTCTACATAAATGCTTGCTCCGTGGCCAACTTTATATTCATATAAAGACTAGGTCCATTTAAAAGTTAATTGCTATTGATTACATTTTAATGCTTTTATTAGAAAAATATTAATCGGCTGCTATCATAGTGGTAAACGCTGATTCGGAAATTGAAGAGGCATGGGAAATAAGATCAGTTCCTAATAAATCCAAATCAAGGTGTGATAGAGCATAATGTTACAATCAAAATCATGACTTTTGTTCACATACCTAATCTTCAACAAACTATTCCTGCACACGTGTATTCCTCTCTCGTTTTCATGCTAATCGAGATAAACAAATGATTTTAATACCCATTTCTTTCTGAGTAGAAGTTAAATAAGGGAGAGTACAGGCTAAAACAATTAAACCTAAGTGTCAGAAACTACTAATAATAATTTTAATAATCATTACGTAAAGCTATACTAAACCAAATTAATAAATAAACTCCCGATCTACTATAGTTGAATGAATTATGGTAACATTTTTTAAAAGCTGGCCAGTATTGCTGCAATTGAAATTCCCTTCAGTTTCCATGACCACGTTGAAAATAAGTGAATAATCAAAAATGTTAAAATCAATAACAATATGAATGGGAAGTATCTGTGAAATTGATAACGGATCTATAATAATTGTGTTGTAAGATTTTGTCTATTTGTTATGGTTTACGAATTATACCAGTGCCACCTAGAATAAAGAGGGCTTCAGAGGCTATTCCCAGAAAATTCAAGATTTCACATGTAACGTAAATATATTTAATATGACATTTTAATCAAAAATCGTTAGTCATTTTATGAGAAATTCGAACATTTCGAAAAAATCTTCCATAAAACAGTAGCTAGGAAATGAGACAATTTTTATCAGTTTTCGTGTTGCTCCATGGAAGATACTGAATACACTTTCTCATACTCCCTCTCTCTTTCTCGCAGTTTTTTTTTTAAATGCTATTTTGATTTCAGGTGTCCCCCAAAGTATTTATTTGCGGTGAAATCTGATATCCAATGTTTAGGTGGAATGAAATATCTTCTCCACCTAGTATGTTCATTATACGTGGTAGAAATAGTAAAAATTATATGATAACAATGAGTTGATCATTCCACTTTTGCCACCCGCTATGCTAATGTGAAAATTAATATTTGCGAATTACCTACATGTGCATTAACAAATAAAAGCATGAATTAATAAGTGTATTTAAATACCTGTATATATACATCAATCTTCATCAATCGTGCGGGTCCAGAGACCGTACGTGCTTTTGTAATACACAAAGTAAGCAATTTTAAAAACAAAAATCTGATGTGTTACACTCACATGACTTTCTCTAGCCGTTCTACAAACTTCTTACATAAGATTATTCTTCTTTCTGCACCGTGTTAATCGAGGTATTCAGCACAATGTTCATATTACTTAGTTCCTTATAAGTAGGAAGAAAATAAGGGAATACACACTAGGCTAAAGCGATAATCAAATGTTTTAAAAGCTGTCGTTATGCGATTGTTATTACAAATCGTTTCTATTCCTGGCCAAGAGTAGAACAAAAGAAAAACGGACACTCCCGTCTGGGAAAAGTACAAGTACTTCACAACTGAAACTAATAACAATAAATACCTCGAAAACGGTAAGCTCCACGAAAAAAATGTGTGATGTAAATTGTGTATTTTAACAAGGCCTACATTTTTGGTCTTTTAGCTACTTTTCGTTTTTGAGTTATCGTGTTCACAGACACACGGACACACACACAGACCTTTTTCTGGAAATGCTCTTTTTGGATTCAGGGGGTCCTAAAATATGTATTTCCGGTGAAATCTCAACATCGAATTTTTGGGTGCAATGCAATACTTCTCTAACTCTATGTACATTGTACATACGGGGCTAGAGAAAGCAAAAATGAAACTAAAGGTAGAGAAAACGTTTAAATAGTAGAACCGTTAAATAAAATGTGTCTATTTCTGCCTATATAATAACCATATAAATAATAACAATATAAATAATAACCATATAAATAATAACAATATAAATAATAACCATATAAATAATATAAATAATAACCATATAAATAATATAAATAATATAAATAATATAAATAATATAAATAATATAAATAATATAAATAATATAAATAATAATAATAATATAAATAATAATAATAATATAATAATAATATAAATAATAATATAAATAATAATAATATAAATAATAATAATAATAATATAAATAATAATAATAATATAAATAATAATAATAATAATATAAATAATAATAATAATATAAATAATAATAATAATATAAATAATAATAATAATATAAATAATAATAATAATAATATAAATAATAATAATAATATAAATAATAATAATAATATAAATAATAATAATAATATAAATAATAATAATATAAATAATAATAATATAAATAATAATAATATAAATAATAATAATAATAATAATAGTAATTGAAATGCTAAAGAGTATAAGAAAACACTTCCAAAAACATTAATCATTAAGACTAATGAGAGAATTGCTGTTCCAATCTCATAAAATGAAAAAGGACTCAAGATATGGCTATAAAAATTTGGGTATTTTTACAAAATGTTTATGTGTAAATAGCACAGGTCAGAAAGTTCGAACAGAATAGGATTTAAGACACGCACAAGCTATCGCCTTAACTCGAAAATGTTGAACTATTAAATAATACGACTCTCTGCCCACGGCGTGTGTTATGTATTATCGGGATTATATAAATAGCGTTACATTTTACGTTGGAATGGTTTTTAATGTAACAATAATTGCTTATTTATATAGAAAATTCGAAAACAGATTCAAAAGTTTACTCATGGTAATGAGCTCTTGCTCTGGAAAAAAACAAAAGAGTCGTGAGCTTTTAAGTCTAAGACTTTGCGATGTGCTTACAAAAGCACAATGAATATTTCGAAAATGAGTATTTTAAGGAGTCCTACATATTTACTTCACCACCTGCTGTCCATATTCTGTGATTTCATCTGAAAAGAATTTGCGCGCTATTTATCGGAAATTTAAGAATCAACTTATCGCATTAATATATCCAATATACGAGGTACGTCCAGAAAGTAAGTTCCGTTTGGTAATAAAATTAAATTGTATACAGATACAGAATAAGTATTTATTGCACAAATTCTACAACTCTTAAACTACTTTTCCACATAACTGCCGAAATTCTGTAGGCATTTGTCATAGCGTGGCACAAGTTTTTGTATACCTTCTTCATAGAAGTTTGCCGCCTGTGTCTTCAAAAAGTTGGAAACATTTTCTTTCAGCTCTTCGTCATTATTGAAGTGTTGACCGCCAAGGAAAGACGAGATGTAAGAACAGATGAAAGTTGCTAGGAGCGAGGTCAGGGCTGTACGGAGGATGGTCAAATACGTCCCAGCCAAATCCCTGTAGGAGGTTTTTCGTCACATTTGCAGTGTATGGTCGTGCGTTGTCGTGAAGAAAAACAACACCTTTTGACAGCAATCCTCGGCGCTTATTCTGTATTGCGCGGTGCAATTTCCTAAGTGTCTCGCAATAAACATCTGCCTTGATTGTTTGCCCACGCGGTAAGAAATCAATGAGTAAAATGCCTTTCCAGGCCCAGAACACTGTGCACATCATTTTTCGAGGTGTCAAGATTTGTTTCAGCTTAACGTTTGCTGGGGATGAAGTGTGCCTCCATTCCATTTATTGCCGCTTACTTTCAGGGGTGTCGTAAGAAACCCAAGTCTCATCTCCTGTGACTGTCAGAAATTTTTCGCCGTCTCATCATAACGGGTTAAAAACTGAAGTGCATTTACCCATCCGTTTTGTTTTGTGTTGCTCAGTAAGAATCTTTGGTACCCAATGTGAGCAAAGTTTACGAAATTTCAGTTTTTCGGTAACAATTTCATGAATTAGTGATCGTGAGCTTTGGGGAAATTCCTTAGCGAGAGCACTAATTGTAAACTTGCGGTTTTCCTGGATCTTGTCATCAATCGCGTGAATCACTTCTTCTGTAACCAAAGATGGACGTCCACTTCGTTCTTCATCGTGCACTTCACTAAATCCTTCATTGAACTGTCGGACCCATCTTCTCACCATTGAATCACTCATCGCATATTGTCCGTAAACTTCGCAAATTTGCTGATAATTTCAATTGGTTTCACTTTCCTAGCATTCACAAAACGAATCACAGATCTGATTTCATAAGCGGCGGGATTTTCAATCAACACCGACATTGTAAACAAGCACATCAAAGCGTATGTGGCTGACAGCGATCTCAAAATGGCGCACGTTTTTTCTCCTTGATACAGAGCGTCTACCGCGCATGTGCAGAACTGCGATAGCAGCGCTGCAGCGGAGATAAATTGAAACGGAAATTACTTTCTGGACGTACCTCGTATTATATTTTAATCCAAGTCGGTTTTAGAAAAAGAAAAATAATCAGGTTTCTTTCGTGTAAAGGATATTTGAGATTGAAATATTCTGAAAATCGTCCTGGCATGCTGAAGTAGTATACTAGATTGAGGTATGAGATTTGGTATATATTGGAGGGCTTCGTTTTCCAGTTTTATTGTCCAGAAACACCTCTTTTTTTTATTTCTCTACACGTACCTTGTACACAGTGTATAGAGAAGGTATTGTATTGCACCCAAAAATTCAATATCAAAATTTCAGCGGAAATACATGTTTTGGAAACCTCCTGAATAAAAAAACAAAAAACAACATTTCTAAAAAAAAGTCCGTGAAACTTGGTATTTAAGTTCAGTAACTTCCAAGTATGTGACGCGAAGATTTTAAAGAAAACCTCCCCACCCTCAACTACACTTCACTTTACATGGAACAATTTTCGAAATTTTTGATTTTCTAAAAAATTACTATAAAGATTTTTATTAAAATGTGGTATTTTAAAGATATTTACATGACAAATAACATATATATGTGTAATTTTATGGAAGTAGCCTCTGAAGACATCTTTATTCTGAATGAATTTTGCGGAATTCTTAATACGAGCAAGAGATAGATCAAAACTTACTACACAAAAAAAGCAGAGTTCATTAACATCCACAATTTATGTTATGGGATTTTTTTTCCCCTGAAGTTGGCCGTTTTTAAGATACTTGTTATTGATTTCAGTATTAAAATACTTAATACTTTTCTCATACGGGAATTTGTCAACACCTGAACACGCAAAGGTTCGGCTTTTTATACCATAACAACCAAATTTTAAAACGTATGTCTATCGGTTTAGGCCAGAGTATCCCCTTATTTACCTTTTACCTATAAGGAACTAAGTAATAAGACCGTTTCTGCTAACGTTTATCTCGATTAGCATGAAGAGATAGAAGAATACGCTTATTAGCAATAATTTGTTAAGAAGATGTAGAGAAAGTCATGTGAATGAAAGGCATCAGATTTTTTTGTCCCTCTCTTTCGTCGGGCACGAAAATGAGTACTTCCGCTAATATCTCGATGTCAAATTGGTAAGTGAAAGAATATATTCGCTACTAACTAAACATAGATGCCAGATAGTAAAATTGTTATTTCAAAAACAAATCTAAGGAGTTTTATTAAAATATCGCGAGCTTTATAACAAACTGCAAATCTTGATTTTTTTTTAAAAAATATTCCTTTTTATGCCTTAACATGTAAAGCATAACTACAGAACAGTTATTTTTTCGGGCCCCGATATCGTGTGAGGGTTAGAATGGTAAAATGAAACTGTTAAAAAATCTGATGTGTTGCATTCATATGGCTTTCTCTCTCTCTAGCGCTTATTAGTGGGTATGCAGGACATTCTCGAAAGTTTAGTTTTACATCTAGTTCATTTTAATTGAGATAAAGCCTTACGGAAATAGCTACATTAGACATTTCGTTATAGATGCAAAAGGGAATAAAGTTAGTCAAATGCTCAAGAACAGAAAGCTATATGCTGGACTTGAAAATTCATACTGGTTCCATATAATCACGAGTGGTAACTAAATATGAAAGGACTCTAAGAGAAGTACATAGTATTGAACTCAAAGAATTAGCAACAGATATCTCGGAAATGGCGTATGTTATAAAAAATCTTATTTATAATAAATTGTGTGTTTTAAAATGCAAGTTCCATCACGCCATGTCGGCGTACATAGGGCCACTTTTACATCAGTTTCTTGATCAGCGAATTTCTAGCTCACGGGTACACCAATATATGCACGTGATGAGAGGGATTAACTCAACTCTCATAGATGGAGCTAACAGACGAAATCATGCTTGCGGATGTGAAGCATAGAGAAGTTATCCCAAGGATTATTTTCTTTTACGTTCAAATAAACTTTACACGGGACCAACGGCTTTACTTCCTTTCCGAAGGAAGCCATGCTAAAGACTTTTACTTCGGAAAAAAGCAATTACCCTCAGCGTTTGGGTATCAAATGGGAAGAGTTCTACGTTATAGTAAAGAGATACGTTATCGTGTTCTGCGCTGCCAGGTCGCTACCCCACTCTTCTCATATTTCCCTCTCACTCTCACACTGAGCATGCAAATTTTCCTGGCGACATAATGTTTATTCATGTGTATAATGAAAACTATTTGAGCTAAAAGTCTCCGGTTTTACGGTTCTACTACCAACATTACTCCCTTTCTTCCTCGTGAGTTTTTTTTTTTTTTTTTCAAAATTTGAATATTTTGCCTTAGCGCAAGTAGTATTTACGAGAGACGGAATCACTTAGCGCGTTACTCCCCAGTTAAGCGCGAATGCAATATGTCAATACAACAGCACTCCGATTGGCTGCCGGCCTGGTGGCGCTCAAGGACAACCCTCATCCCATTTGAAAATCACTGTAATATGGTAACCAATACTCCACAAAGGTCAACTGTGTTTTAAAGACGTCTCTACTATTAATGTAATAACTTTTCGTCTATCACTTACCTTTTACTAGTTATACAAATGAGTGAGGTGTACTTCACAGGCTACTCACAGAATATTCAAGACATCTATTAATTTATTTCCCAAGTAAACATCTTTAATATACATTATTTTAATACAATTTTGTACAGTTATTTTTGAGAAATTCAAAAATTTGGATAAACATTGCATGAAAAGATTAGTTTAAGCGGGGGTTCTTGAAAAGCTTCGTGTTGCATTTTGGAAAAACAATAACTTAATACCAAGTTTGGTTTTCACAGACTTTTCCTTTTCAATTATGCTGTTCACATACCTAAACAATTATATACTCGACCTTTTCCTTATAAACTAAAAAGAAGAGAGTATCAAAATCTGTATTTCCAGCGAAATTGCGGCATCGAAAATTTGGATGGAATGAAAATCTTACCCTATATGTAGAACCGACTGGGGTGGCGCCGCGTTAACGCGTGCGACTCGCACTCGGGAAGTCTCTGATTCCATCCCCGTCTATCTCGCACTCTGACTTGGGGTTTTCGTGTCCCCCCTTGTCACGTTTCTCGAATGCTGGGGTGCTTAGTTGTCCCTAAGATTTCCTTTCTATCTTTTCATGTTATATCCTTATCATTTTTAGTGACCTTCTAGGCTCGTTATGTGAAGCATCCCTGGCGGATGGCGAGGATGCATGTGAGCTTAAATGATGTTCGCAGCGATGTGGTCACTGCCCTCGCAAGAGCGGGGACTCGCTCCTGTTGGAGGCTGCAAAGCAGATATTAGCGCCGAAATGAACAACTTTCAGCGACTGATTTAGAGACTTCCGCGCGTCTCTGTAGCCCATCTGACTGGGTCCTGTGGCCTCATGTGGTTCCCTCACTTCATTCCTTGCTCCTGAGTTATTAGCGCGTAGTAAGTCTATAGGTCGCAGTACAAGAGGTGTCCTCCACCATTATCTAGTTTTTACTATACGTAACAGAGAAAGTAAAAGTACTATAGGAAACTCGAAACACTTTCGTTTATACAATTTACCCTGACTTTGTTATAAACTTTTCAGAAATATCCAATACTACCCTTTTCTCTTCTTCATTTATGATACAGATTCCCTTCATTTCTCCGGGCGCATTTCAGCCTGGGACTTACTGTGTTATCTGTATAGTTTAGAGCCAACCCATTACACCTGCATCCCTTAAACAGGAGTGCATTCTTGCAATGTATATGGATGATACTTCTTCTGGTTCTATGAACATTTTCCCAAAAGCTTTGAATCTCCTGCAAGCCAAAACTTCACAGGAGCATAAGTGCTGGTCTGTTTCAGTTTCCTTCCAGCATAATCTGCAGGCTAAGTTGAACTGAAGCACCCCAATTGTGTCGAGATGATTTTTCATAAGGGCAAGCCCTGTGAAGTGAGCAGTATTTGTTCTCAGCTGAAGTCTGCTACACATTTGCAAGCTCTCACTCTTCTTTACATGGCCCTTTGACAAATAGTTTCCCATATCTATTTCCTGGGGCTTTGCGCCAAGTCTTGTAATGTTCTCACCTATTAGTAGCTTCTCTAATTAAACAGCGAGATGCTCCTAGAGCCGGCACTGGTCCAGTAAATTGTGAAGCTGCTCCTTGTCTTGCAAGTTCGTCAGCTTTTTCATTGCCCTCTATGCCCTTATGGCCCGGCACCCAAATGAGCTGAACCTTATTCTGTTCTGCATTCAGCATATACAGGCAATTTTGAACCAGTTCTGGTGTAACCTTATGATTACAAAGAGCCGTAAGTGCAGCCTGGCTATCCGAGTATCTAAGGATCACACTATTCTTAATTCTCCTATGTGTAATCATAATACTCTGAAATATTTTGCACTAGGGACGCGACATACATGAAACACGGCACGATACTTCACCTCAAAATGTTAATCTTAAACATTGAAGCAACACAGTTTGACAGTTGAAGTTCGAGGGAATGCACATGTAGTACTTTTGTATCCACTTGAACTCACTTCATAGAACTCGCGGTACTTCAGCATTTCTTCATAAAAGAATGCATTTCCCTGGAGATTGATATCGTCTTAAAAGGAAGGGATGTGGTCAGGTCGCGCGACGAAAGCTAAATCCAATTCAAATTTCGCCGCACATATTTTGTCGCAATTATGCCAAATTCCTATTCGTCAATTGTCTATCGTCATATTGCGACGCCAGAGTCGTTCCACTATGAACTCGCTGTTAAGGGGCGTTTCTTTTATTAATCCACTAGCTTATTTTCAGTTTCTTCTACTATGCAGTTTACACTTTGTTTTGTGAGCTATACTTAAGATTGTGTGTATGTGTGTGCTCTTTATTAATATGGTTGCCCCAAATAAACTTCCCTTAGGTCGTGACGTTCTTGGGTTGTCCAGCGTCGCAGGGTGATCTCTCAGCTGCAATGGTTGTCGTGGATCTTGGTGCACGTTTATGGTGGACCTTGAGATCGCCCAGGCTAGCTGAAAAGGTTCTCAAACGGGAGGATGTTTTGCGGAACGTAGGAATTCTGGAGGGCGTCTTGGGAAAAACACTGTAACCCAATTCCACTTTACTATTGGTCGTTCAATGTTCCCTGCAAGATTCTCTGTTTCTTTCTGTTACTGTTTTCCTGCACTTCTCGTTCATACAATTGTTTCTTCGTGAACCATTGACGCTTACCACGTAAACAAAGTTATCACTTCTTTAAATGCACATTCTTTCTGTTAAAGAACCCTGCATTCAATTTCTCTCGGGGGTCACCCTCCGTGGTGTAGTGGTTACCATGCTAGTTTTATGTACCCAAGGTCGCGAGTTTAAACCCGGCAAAGGACGATGGATTTTTTTCGGGCGTAAAAATCCTTAGCATTGCTTCTTTAGGAAGGGAAGTAAAGCCTTTGGTCCCGCGTCGTCTATTTACGGCATGTAAAACAACCTCAATACTGATGAAGAGGCATCTGAGCAAAATTAAGCGGTCTTTCACGCCCAATATAGAATGGGACTCTAAGAACCACAGCAGTTATAGAGCGTCCATAAATAAAAAAAAAATGCCAGTCCCCATGGCCGCGCTCGACAAGGCGTTTTGCTTTGGTGCTTCGTAGCGCAGGGGATCGTGGGTTCGAGTCCCGCCTTGGGAGTGCTATATGTTTGTGTATGTGTGTGTGTGTTTAAAAGAAGAAAACAGCAATTCAGTAATCATACAGCATAGTAAAAGCTTTAGATAAATAAAAGTAGGGTATACAGCGCCAGAGTCCCGACCAGATTCCGGAACTGTGTTTAAAAAAAAAATAAAATGAAACTCCATTTCCATATCTATTTCTCTCGGCACGCACTTTTCGTTTGTCACACGTCTTAATCAGCGTTCTATACTTCTGCACTTTCTTTTACCAACCTAAGTTCACTATGCGTCCGGTTATTTCTTTGTTTGTTTAAATACAATATTGTTCTGTAATTTATCACTTCGTACACTCTTTTATAGTCGCTATTCAACATTTTTATTCTTTTTATTCTCACTTATTCCGTGTGGCATCTCATTCTTTACATGACGGATAGCATGTTTTCCTAACGTCTGCTAGGTTTTCGTGGCTCAAGTTCTATTTTCACTTTCTCTACACGTACTATGTGCATAGTGTATACAGAAGGTGTTGCATGCCACCCAAAAATTCGATACCGAGATTTCACGGAAATAGACAATTTAGGGTTCCCTGTCTCCAAAAAAAAGTATTTTAAAAAAAGGTCCGTGTGCCGTGAACACGATAACTCAAAAACTAAAAGTCAGTAAAACACCAAATTTGGTATTTAAGTTTCGTATATTCCAAGAATGCGACACTAAGATTTTTAAAAAATCCTCCACCACAAACTACCCTTTGAATGGAAAAATGTATGAATTTTTTTATTTTTTTAAAAATGGCTCTAGCGATTATGATTAAAATCCCGTATAGTATAGCTATTTACATCATAAATAAAATGCATATATTGAATTTTCAGGAATAGCCTCTGAACACCTCTTTATTCTGGATGAATTTTGCCGAATTTTGCGTAACTACTAAACCATAAGAGATAGACTAAATCTTACTACACAAAAAAAGTAGATCTCGTCGAAACACAATTTATGTCCTTTACGTTTTTGTTGTGGGGTTAACCGTTTCCGAGATGTTCCTTGTAATGACAATCGCATAACTATAGCTTTCAAAACTATCATTTTGTCTTAGTGCATACCTTTAGTTCCTTTCTACCTATAAGGAACTAAGTAATAAGAACATTCTGCTAATGTTTATCTCGATTGACATTGTTTAGAAAGAAGAACATTTTGTAGGAAGTTTGTAGAGCAGCTAGAGGAAGTTATGCGAGTGTAATAAATCATATTTTTAACAGCCTTCGATTCTTTATGCATTCAGTCAAGTCTTAATTTTAATCTGATAGGCAGTTCACCTTTCTGCTATGGTCATCTTAACAACTATTGGTACGCTTAAAATCGTTACACCACAACTACCAAAAGTTTCTCGGTTTAGGAGGTTACTTGCTACAAAAAATGAATTACCTTCAGAAAAAGGACTTACTCACGTGCCACTTTTACTTTACTTTGAAAACGCAATTAAAAATAAATTGTTTACCTTGCTTTATTTTCTATTACATCTTGAAAAAACAAAGCACGTTTCTAGTGCTGTTTGTTAACATATCTTTAAAAAAAATCTGATGTGTTCCATTCACATGACTTTCTCTACATTCCTGCAAAAATATTATTAAAAAGCTTATGCTTCTATTCACTTCATGCTAATAGAGAAAATTTTAGCAGAAATGGTCTTATTACTTGCTTCCTTGTAAGTAGAAGCGAAATAAGGGAGTACCATAGGTTAAAGTGATAGTCAAAAGCTGGTCGATATGTGACTGAAGTTCCTTTGTTTGTATGTATGGCCAGGAGTTGACAAATTCCTATACGAGAAAAGTATAAGTTCTTCAAAGCTGAAACCAATAACAAGGAATATCTCAAAAACGATCAACTCCACGAAAAAAAATGTGTATTACATAAATTGTGTATTTTAACGTGCTCTAAATTTTTGTATGGTAAGTCTTTGTCCGACTCTTACAGTTCAGCAGTTATGCAGAATTCCGTAAAATGCCTCCAGAATAAGGTAGTCTTCAGAGACTATTCCCAGAAAATTCAAGATATACATTTTGTCAGGTAAATATTTTTAATATACGACATTTTAATCAAAACCGTTAGAGCCATTTTTGAGAAAATAAAATTTTCGAAAAAAGTTCCATGTAAAGGGTAGTTGGGAGTGGAGGGATTTTCTTGAAAATCTTCGTGTCGCATCCTTGGGAGATACCAAACCTAAATATCAAATTTAGTTTTCAACGGACTTTTCGTTTTTGAGCTATGCTGCCCAAATACACAGACACACGGACATTTTTCTAAAAACGCTTTTTTAGGGTTCAGGGTGTCTCAAAGTATGTATTTCCGGTGAAATCTCGGTATCGAATTTTGGGTGCATTACAATACCTTCTCTATACACTATACACATAGTACGTGTAGGGAAAGTAAAAATCATGTTGATTGCACTATTCCTTTATGGCTTTCAAATGGTATAATTTTATTTCCGTTGGGCTATTATTTTACATTTTAATGCAATTTTATTTTGGTTAATTACAAGTAACTCAATCAGTTGGAATTAATGGTTTCCTTCCAGGTGGTCAGAATTATTGCCTCAACGGGAGAAAGGAATGATTTTATACGTAGTGTTGACAAAATTCCCATGAATTGGTAATTAGCAGGAGTCAGATTGCTTATTGAGGTACACGTTTCATCTGTTTCAACAAAACCTAGAAGACGCATAGACATTCTAAACTTAATCGTAAGGTATTCTGCCAACATTTGGAAATTACCTCTGGCAGGATTATCTTTCTGGCTGAAAAGCCGTTTAATTCCTCTCCTTACCTTACTTTCCCCGAAGACTTGCACAAACAGCTGACTTTGCGTTCGCCTTCCTTAAAGCCTGCGGGAGTAAGGTATTATAATTTCCAGATTAAGTCGCGAGGCGCCGGTCCAAAAGGAACGCAGATTTATTTCTTATAGAGACTTGGGTTGGATCTTGTTAGAACAAACCTTGGTGAAGGTTTTTACAGAATGTTCTGTTAGAAAGATAAATTTGACAAATGAACTGTTGACTGGGGATTTATCTACACCTACAATTATTTCAAGTTAACCTCTAACTCTGGTAGCCTATAGTTCGCGGCACTAAAGAGTTACTATTTTCTCTGCACGTATTATGTACACAGTATATAGAGAAGGTATTGCATTCCACCCAAAAGTTCGATACCGATATATCACCGGAAATTATGTTTTGGGGTCCCCTGAATCCGAAAAACAGCATTTTTAGAAAAAGATGTGTGTGTGTGTGTCTGGACACCATAGCTCAAAAACGAAAAGACCGTTAAATACCAAACTTGGTATTTAGGTTTGGTATCTTCCAAGGATGTAATGCGAAGATTTTGAGGAAAATCCCCTCACCCCAAACTACCCTTTACATGGAAAAATTTTCGAAAATAATTTTCTCAAAAATAGCTCAGATTTTAATTAAAATCCGTATATTAAAGATATTTACACGACGAATAAAATGTATATCTTAAATTTTCTGGGAATAGCCTCTGAAGACCTCTTTATTCTGGATGATTTTTTTTTAATTTCATAACTAGTAAACCGCAAGACAGACAAAACGTACTACATAAACATTTTAGATCTCATTAAAACACACAATTTATGTCATATACATTTTTTCGTGGAGTTGACTGTTTTCGAAATATTCTTTGTTATTGATTTCAGTTTTAAAATACTCGAAATATTCTTTGTTATTGATTTCAGTTTTAAAATACTCGAAGATTTCTCATACGGTAAATTGTCAACTTTTGGTCACACAAAGTAACCGATTTCAACCTCATAGCAGCCACATTTTAAAACATGTGTTTAGCCTAGTGCATTCCATTATTTTCTTTCTATTTAATAAAGAGCTAAGTAATAAGACCGTCTCTGCTAATTTTTATCTCGATTAGCATGAAGTAGATATAAGAATAAGCTTATTAACAATAATTTGTTACAGTTGTAGAGAAAGTCATCTGAATGGAACATATCAGATTTTTACTATATTTTGTTAGCAGAAGTTTTGCCTTAATCAAATAATATACTTACCAGAGTTGAGAGCAGATATTCGTTTCAGGGAAATTTAATGCATTATTAGACATGTGTACATGGAATATCTTACAGTGCTGACAAACAAATGCTATGAGAGATGTACACGTGCCCATATGATTGCCAAGAACATAAGGTTGCGGAAGCTGAAATTATTTTTCCTCCATACTATGACTACATTTGCTTATTTCTAAGCTAAAAGCGATACAGCAAACGGCATGTTATGCTTCAGATCCTATTTTCCACACTATCTGACTACCAACATACGCAAGATGGAAACTCATACTCTTATTTAGCCATTATGTACAAATGAAATGTCTGGAAAAGCAACAGAGCATATAAACTGTGATATCGTTTGTTATTTCTGCATGTTTAAACTTACATTTCATCTATAAGCTGCGTATTCTGATATCGGTTAATAACGTTTAGCAATACTAGATATCGACCGGTCTATTATCCTATAATATGCTTGTAACAATATCATTTTATCACTCATTATTGAACCGTAATAGTAACACCATGCAGTAATTAATAAACTAACAATGCAATTGTTTTATTAATTAATACTAATTACATTTTGTCAATTGTTACTTTCTGTATACGTACTATGTACATAGTGTATAGAGAAGGTATTGTAATGCACCCAAAATTCGATACCGAGATTTCACCGTAAATATATGTTTTGAGACCCCCTGAGTCCAAAAAAAAAGCATTTTTAGAAAAATGTCCGTATGTGTGAGGGGGGCAGCATAGCTCAAAAATGAAAAGACCGTTAAAAACCAAATTTGGTATTTAAGTTTGGTATCTTCCAAGGATGCCATATGAAGATTTTCAAGAAAAACCCCCTACCCCAAACTACTTTTGATTTTCTAAAAAATGGCTCTAACAATTTTGATTAAAATATCATATATTAAGGATATTTACGTGACAAAATGTATATCTTGAATTTACTGGGAATAAGCTCTGAAGACTACTTTATTCTGGACGAATTTTACGGAATTTTGCATAACTGCTAAACCTTAAGAGTTGGAAAAAAACTTACCACACAAAAAATGTAGGGCACTTTAAAACACACAATTTATGTTACATCCATTTTTTTCATGGAGTTGATCGTTTTTGAAATATTTCTCGTTTTTTGTTTCCGCTTTGAAATACACTTTTCTCATACAGGAATTTGTCAACTCCTGTCCATACAAACAAAGGAACTTCAGTCACAAAGCAACCAGCTTTTGACTATCGCTTTAACCTTTGGTACTCCCTCATTTAGCTTCTATTTACAAGGACGCAAGTAATAAGACTATTTCTGCATGAAGTAAATAGAACAATGAGCTTTTTAACAATAATTTAATGCAAAGATGTAGAGAGAGTCATGTAAGTGGAACACATCAGATTTTTAGAAGTTTAGTAGCGTATGTGCTGAAGTCTTTGAAAAGCCCACTTATTATGCTACAAAACAAAGACCTATTGGGTCTGTCCCATTTCAAAGAGTTTTTCTTCTATTAGATCCTTACACATACATATGTAAGTGCCCAACGATCCTGTTTCTTTAAATATGTTGAACAATTTTCTAACTGGACCTTTGTTTGGAGGTTTAACGCCAGTTAACAAATCGTCTACGCACCTGTCAACATGGATCTGTAAGTATGTAATATTGTTATAGAAATTATACGCTGTTTTAGAGTAAACTTTACAGCCGACATTTCAATTATCTAAATAACTATGTAATTTAATGAACACACAGCACACGCACTTTAAACGGATCTCGAAGTGCATAAGCATGTCCTTAACACTGTGTAAAGCAAAGACCAATAACACAGTGCCCGCCTAGACACGTGCTTTATTGCCTACGCCTTAAACTGTACTAAGCACTGACTGGACTTGTATCGGCCGCCACAGCACATAGTCTCACTTGATTTAGAATTAAAGGAATTTAACATATTCTTTTAGCTTAACCTGATACCAAACCCGTTCCGGAAAAAAAATAAAAACATAGATTTTTGTTTATTTATTTATTTATTATGATATGTCGGCATGTATCTTCACACGTATTGTCGTATACAATTAAAACAAATGTCTGTTGGGTGTAAAATGAAATACAATAATTATGGAATTGCATAGAAATGACACTCCTGAGCAGCACCCAGATCTGTTAGTTGCAAAATTCATATCATCTAATTGGAAATATCATCTAATTGTTGGTAGCTCGACAACTAGAGGATTTTTACATTACTTTACATAATGTTCTTACATAAAATTACTCTCGTATTAGGCGGACAGATTCCTCACAAATAGACATATGGTATACAAATATTCATAAAAGCTAAACGACTTATTACGTTATTTGTTTCTATAAAAGGAATATGATTTCACGTTAATTTTTAGTTTAAAAGCATAACCTTATCATACAAAAATGTTAATAGCTACTATCAAGTTAAAAGAAAGTTTATTGTGCTAAAGTAATGCCTATAAAAACTGTGTTAATTTACTTTCTCCAAGTACTACTGTCAAGAAAGTTCCGGAAATGTACCAATAAAACGCAAAAAAATGAATTATTTAACAAATTTTATTTTATCGCCTTCAAAGTAGGCCTCTTCTGAAATTATGCATTTATGCCAATGAATAATCCAATCATCAAAACATTTTTGTAGGCCCTTTTAGGAATGTATGTCAATTGTCGCCGCGAATTTTCCGTTATGTCCTCTATCGACTGAAAACGGGTGCCTCGAAGTGGTAACTTGAGTTTTGGAAAGAGAAAGAAATCAGCAGAGGCCAGATCAGGTGAATACGGTGGTTGTTCGATGAAATTTGTTGAGTTTTTGGCCAGAAATTCGTTCACAGTAATAGCCTTGTGAGCTGGTGCATTATCGTGGTACAGAATCCACGAGTTGTTTAAAAAATCTGGCCTTTTTCGCCGTATTTGCTCTCTCAAAAGCCGCATAACGCTCAGAAAATAGTCTATTTACCATCTGACCTTCTGGCAAGAACTCTGAGTGCACGGCACCAACTGGCTCGTTCTAGCACGTCTTCAGCAATCCTTAGGCGATTGAGTTTTTGTAAAAAATTCAAGTCTTGCGGAACTAACCGAGCTGCAACGCGTGTCATGCCTAAACAATCATTTAAAATGGTACGTATCAATTCGTGAGACACAGAAAGTTGAGCGGCAATCTCTCTCAAACCTAAATGACGATTTTCTAATTTTCTTCACTTAACAGTTCAGTTGAAACCGTTGATGGCCGACCAGAACAAGGCAAATCTTCCTCCACATCTCGACCACTTTTGAGTGCATTTTACCACTCATGTCCACGTGTTTTTGATAAAGTCGATTCACCGTAAGACCTCTGTAACATTTTCAGCGATTCGGCACATGAAATACCATTTGCAAAGCAAAATTTGAGACAGATTCTTTGTTCAATATTTGTATCCATCATAAAATCGCAAATCACCTTTGAGATGAACTCATACAATGGCGTACTGTAAACAAACTAGATGACGGTCAAACTCCGCGTGGGTATAGAGGAAAGTTGTTCCAACTTTGCGACAACAATACCTTCGAATCCCCTTTTAAACAGGATTTTTAAATGATCAATTCCCGGTACTTTCTTGACAGAAAGTATACTTCAACAAACAATGTATTCTTACAAACATTTGGTATTTATCTACTATGTGCTAATCTAGATAAACATTTATAGAAATGGTTTACTGCATACACCCTTATAGATATAATAGGAATAGAAGAATATGATTAAGCGATAGTCGTTTAAGAGCTCGTCGCTATGTAAGTTTTTGAAATTATGATCTCATTGCATAAAATGAAAAACAAAAATAGATATCTGGTTTGAGAAATGTATTAGTATGTAAAATTCAAAAAATAACGAGAACTGTTTTTAAACAATTTTAACTTGACAAAAAATGCATATGCCATAAATCATGTGCTAAAAGACTCAAATACTTTGTGTGTATGGTAAGATTGTGCATATATCATACACTATCAGTAATGCAAAAATCATTCAAAATGAAAAGGACTTCAGAGGCTATTCACAGGACATTCAAATATACGTTTTTATCATGAAAGTATTTTAAATATATGTATTTTAAACAGAATTTTAGAGTCATAGTTGAGAAAATCCAAGTTTCCGAAAACATGTGTGTTTGTAAAGGGTAGTTCGAGGTGGGTAGAATGACAGTATGACCTTAGATAACAAAGGCCACATGGCAATTAATGTTGGTAGAAGTAAAAGCATTGGTTTTAGTAGATTCAAAGGGAAAGTTCATGGCTTTCATATGGGCGGAGAACAAATTAATTCCACAGGTGGACAGCTGCAAATATTTGGGATGATGATGGTTGGTGTTTAAGGGTGCTCAACTACGGAGGTCATTAGCGCCCTCAGGAAAAAAGGTTAAATAAAAACACCAAAGGTAAAACAACAATATAAAAGCAAGTGTCACTTAAAACCAGAAGATAAAACCGGTTCCTAAAAGACAAATATGAATCTAAGAATATTTAAAATGGTAGCGAAAAGAATGCAAAATAGCTAAACGTGGTTGACGGGTTAAAATGAATTAAAAATGAAGAACTTTAGAAACCATTAAAACACATGAACAACCCGCTCCATTAAAAGCGATAAAGATAGAGGAAAACCTAAAAAACTAAATCTTTATTGTAAATGTCATATTAGATAAAAAGTTAAAAACTCTATCGACCACTCTGCGGTCGTCGGCAAGAACCTACACGAGGGAGGCCGGCACAAATATTTGGGAGGATATTTGTCAAGTAATACCGGATAGGAGGGTCAGATAAATTCAACATCTAGGAAAGCGTGAAAGACGTTGCACTTCGTACTGAGAATACTGTAAAAGGGGAGCGTAAAGGCCAGAGAAAGTGCCTACTAGTCCTTAATGCGGCTGGTTATAGAATATGGAGTAGCATGCTGGGACCCATACAGGGTTAGTCAAACTGGTTCGTTGGAAAAATACAGAGAAGGGCTCTAAAATTCATAAAGAGAGGTAAAGATTTTGGGCTTACGAAAACGAAGAAACTGCTAAAAGTTAGGTGTAAAAGACATAGGTTATTCGCACTATTTAAAGCTTATATTGGTTTAAATTTTGAACGTTAGAAAGAGGTCAGAAAACCCGGCATACTACGGACGATACGATCATTTGTATAAAATTAGGAGTAGAAAGTACAGGACCGCTGAAGGAAAATTTTCTTTTGTTAATAGGAAGCTTAAAGACGAATGAACTGCATGCAGTAAGAAGCCTTTCAGGCTGTCCTCTGACCATAAAGAACTTTAGGGGTAATTTAAAAAGAATAAATGTTAGATAATTAAAGTAAATAATATGAAACAATTAAGGATCTGATAAGCTATGAATGTTGAGGCTTCACAGTAACTGTTTATAAACATGCTGGTAATTGACATAAAATTGCTATACTAAATAATAAGTATTTAGGTATTTCAAAAACCATGTATATATAGTATGTTAGCTGCATTTCTATTATTCATTTGTATTCTTATTATTGTAAGATTATTATTTAAGGAAATGTTATGCATGTAACTCTGCCACCGGGCAGTACCCAACTGCAGAGAATAAATGTATACATATATGCAACTGGAACGGAGAAAAAGAATGGATAAAATCAGTTTAGAATTCAATGGAATACCTCCTTTGTCTTAGGTAAGAGATGGAGCAAGTAAAACATGAGATTGTTGATTATGTGCATGCAAGGCTGACACAACCTTGTACACCTAGCATTAACTTTAATATTGTTCACAAAGTTTGGAAACCTAGGTATGATATATAGGTCGCTTCCTTCATCACTCACGAGTCCAAAACTTTGTGATTAGCCTTCATTCGTGATGCAGTGCATTTTATACATGACGTTACTTTCTAAGTTTCATAGTTTTGAGTCCCCCGAGAATTGCCTTGTTGATGGAAACATGACCTCAATTATTGCATGAATCCTCAGCTCCGTTCTTGTTGTGTTAGCGGAAAAACCGTTTATCTCCCTATGTCAATGGAAGGTATATATTTTTGAAAATAGGTAATTAATTCCATTAAACATAAGACGGCTTAATAGTAGTCTACCTTTACTTTTTGCAATCGCACATGTACTGCTTCCCAAAATAACCAGAAAATAGTAATACAAGATCCAGAATGGGAGGTACTGACGTAACAACGTTGTTTCACCCGAATCCAGTCAAGGAGGGGAAGTGTGGCGAGTCACACGTACTGTCACACATACGTACCGGCATGTGTGTATCTTTGAAGAGTATATCTCAAAAAGCTGATGTGTTCCATTAACATGACTTTCTCTACATCTCAGTAACCAATTATTCTTAAGAAGTTTGTTACGTTATCTAATTTATGCTAATAGGCATAAAGATTAGCAGAAATTATTTCTTGTAAGCAAATGATAAATAAAGGAATACACTAGACTAACACGATAGTAAAATCTTTTAACAGCGGGTTGCTATGTGGATGAAACAGGTTTCTTTGCATTGCCAGGAGTTGACAAATTCCCGTATGTGAAAAGTGTTTTTAAACTGAAGCCAATAACAAGGAATATTCCAAAAATGGCCAACTCCTCGTAAAAAATGTATATGATATAAATTGTGTGTTTCAACAATATCTACGTATTTTATGCGGTATTTGTCTATTTTTTACGGTTTTTTAGCAAAACCCCGTAAAATGCATCTAGAATAAAGAGGTCTTTAGATGCTGTGCCTGAAAATTCAACACAGTTTATTTGTTATGTTGTATTTTAATCAAAATAGTCATTATTTAGAAAATAAAAATTTTCGCAAATTTCTCCACGTAAGGGGTATTTTGTAAAGAGGGGATTTTCCTCAAAATCATCGTATCGCACCCTTGGAAGATACTAAACTTATATACCAAGTTTGATATTTTACAGATACTTCGTTTTTGAGTTATCGCGTCCACAGACTCACGGACACACTCATACACGGACATTTTTGTAAAATTGCTTCTTTTGGGATACTGGGGACCATAAAACGTCTATATCCGGTGAAATCTCGGTATCAAATTATTGGGTGGAATGCTATATCTTCTCTATACACTGTGTACACAATACGTGTAGAGAAAGTAAAAACGAAAACTCCATCAAATAGCAAGCTTAGTATTTAAATTCCGCATTTTCAAGAATGGGAGACGAGATTATCATGAAAATTCCCTCATTCCAAAGTAAGCTTTACATAGATTTTTTTTCGAAAGTTTTTATTTCCCTAAATGAATAACGATTTTGATTAAAATACCACATTTTAAAACATTTTCATTAGCAACAAATGGTACACTTTCAATTTTCTGGGAGTAGCCTCTGAACTCCTCTTCATTCTGGATAATTTTTGCAGGATTGAAAAACTGTAGGCTAGACAAAATATTAATGTACAAAAATGTACATCTTATTAAAACAGATTTTATTTCAATACAGCTTTTTGAGGAGGTAATCATTTTCGAGAGTTCCTTGTTATTGGTTTAAATTTTATAAAACTTAAATGGGAGTCGTAATTTGTTTTGTCATTCTTTAAAGATAACAATACTTTATGCAGATGACGGTCCATTATGTCGCATAGCGAAATGCGGAAATGGTTCACACGAGCTGAATGATTTACATCTCTTTCCCTCTGCCCCTTCAATTTGGACATGTCTAAGGTACAATTGCGCAAATAATACAAGTAAATCATGCAGAAGTTGTTATTACTTGTTTGGACTGCACCGTCCCATTTGCTGCACACCGTATCTGACATTCCCATACTGCATTTAAGCGCAAACAATGAAAAGCCTTCTATATCTTTTACAGCTAGCGTCAATCCTAGATACGGTATCTCAATTTTCGAGAATTTTTGTAAGTTTAATCTTCAGAGATATTTGTACCTAAGTTTTGCTTAGGTTTGCTGAATGAACTAAACTTTATCTTGTTTTCACATTGAATAAATATTAAAAATGTAGTCGAAAACATAAACAAGTGATTTAAAATCTAAGTTTAAAAACGGCTGCCTACAATATTGCTTTTTCGTTTATTTTATGTGTCTTCCATTAAAGGCGTTATTTCATTAGCTAATTTATATTTACAAACTGTTCCAGTACCTTTTCCTCTTAGAATTCGAGTCCAATTTAAACTGCATTCAGTTAAATGCAATTCGAATCAAAACGTTTTACGGCATAACTTCTTAAATGTTCATTCTAATGAAATCAAATCTTCTCAGGAACCTTATGCTTATAAATGTTGATCATTTAACTTGTGTCGTAAAACCTACCAATTAGCCAGATACCTTTATTTGATTTAAGATACCTACATTATAGCATATTGTTCTGAATGACTTCAGATATGCTAATATTCCAAATTCCACAACTGGTTGGGTCATTCATGAGTAAAAAGACAAAGGCTCTCTCCTCTTTCCTAAAAATGTACCTTTTGTTCAGAGTATTTCAAAATGTGCCTTTTTGATGAAATCCCGTTATTGAATTTTTGGGTTGGGTTGAATGTATTAAGCTCATTGAAAGTTATATTTAAAAAAATTTAATTTTTTACATTCATACGAGTTTCTATACTTATTCTTCCATTAATTATTCTCACAGAAGCATATTTTTTTTCTTCGTCGTGTTAATGGATAAGCCGAGCAGAAATGATTTAATTATAAATGCCTTATATTTATATATAATACGAGGATGAACGGATAATCATATCTTTAAAAAGGGCATGGCTATACGCTGGCTTTGAAGTTCTGCCCATTGCACGTACACCAGACACAAATTAATAGTGATTTGTCATTTAAAAACTATTTATATTTGAAAAGTCAAACCAATAGCAATGAATACTTCTAAAATTTCTCCTTTAAAGATAAAATGATACAAATTTTATTGTAAATTTCTGTCCATCCCTTAATATTTACCAGATATAGGAAAGTATATGCAATTCATTCAGAGCTAAGAGAACTTGAGAGTATTTAAAATATTAAGATGCGAGTTTTTTATAATACAAATATCATAAATATATGGTTATTTCATCAAAATTATTACAGCCATATTTGTATGTAAAAGCTGGTTTGGTGTGGGATGAATCTCATGAAAATCTTCATGTCACATCCGTAGAAATTACTGAACTTTAATAGCAAGTTTGGAATTATACCATTTTTTGTTTTGCAGTTATACTTCTCTCTCTCTCTCTCTCTCACTCACTCTCTCTCTCTCTCTCTCTCCTCCTTGCACATGCATACACATAAACGCGCTTTTTAATTTTTTTTTTTTCGAGAACCTTAAAGGGCACATTGATGGTAAAATATTAGCAAATTAATGGGTGTAATACAATGATTCCCTCTACTTGCTAGCGGTTGTTGAGAAGTAAAGGTAAAGCCTAGATAACGATAGGGGAAACCCCACATACTAAGACCTACATATATACACGCAAATGAGAGATATAAAATAAAAAACCACTGGCAGAAGACCACAGAGACAAGTAGAAATCCCTAAATGTCTGCTGAAAATTCTTCATTCCGACGCCAAAAGTCACCATCCAACCACCAAGACTACGAGTTCCGAGTGTCGATAACAGTCCTTACCATGTAAGCCACCACAACGCTGCCCCAACGTCAAGAACAGCATTCACATGCGGCTTGCATCCGTGCAACACCTGCCAGCATTGCTACACACCACGAGCCTAGAAGCACACAGGAAAGGTCAGAAAATAGCACGAAAGGGAAATGAGGGAAAGGAAATCGTACTTCATTATTGTTCTAAGTGGCTTGGGGGAACCATGGAAACCCCAAGTTAGAGTGCGCGGTCGACGTAGATCGAATCCTCCATCTCTCGAATGCAACTTGTACACGTTATCGCAACGCCACCTTGCTCGGCAAGTGATAGAAAAAGGAAAAACTAACAACCAGAATATATTTTACTTGCGTGGCTAAACTTATTTCTTGTTTACCGCTACCTCACTATATTTCCTTAACACGCCATTAAGGAAGCAAATACCCTATGTAACTGTTAAAATCTAATATTCCACTAATTCTCAAAATTTAGTTATTTAACGCATAATACTTGCTTTAAAATAATGCAATCTTAAAACTTCAGCATTCCACAAAACTATTCTGTGCATTTGCAATAAAAAAGAAATCTGCTGTGTTCCATTCACATGAATTTATCTATCCCTACGACACATTATTGTTAAAAAAGATGTTTCTATCTACTTCATGATAATCGATATAAACATTAAGATAAATTGTCCTTAATACTTGGATGCTTGTAAGTAGAAGGGAAAAAAATCTAATGGATCCCATTTATAAGATATCCTGCACCTGTTCAGCAAACAAATATTTTATTGAAAACACTAATCTGTTGTCTACATCATGCTAATTAAAATAAACATAAGCAGAATTAATCTTATTACTAGCTTCGTTGTAAGTAGAAAGGGAATAAGAAAATGCACAGACTAAACCGATAGTCTCATCCTTTAATGGCCAGTCGCCATGTGAAACAATTGAGATTCCAATTTCTTTGCTTGACAGGGATAAGCAAACGCGAAACGAGAAAAAAAGATGTCTTCCCGTTTGAGAAAAGTTTAAGTGGTTAAAATTGAAACCAATAATCATGAAAATCTCGGAAACAGTTAAATTTACAAAAAAAACATCTATACGACATAATATTGTGTGCTTTAATGGTATCTACATTTTTCGTTTAGAAAGTTTTTGTATATATCTTGCGGTTTACCAGTTATACAAAAGTCGTACAGAATGAAGAGGTTTTCAGAGAATTTTCCCAGAAAATTCAAGATATACATTTTGTTTGTCATAGGTAATTAATCAAAATCGTTAGTCATTTTTTAGAAAATCAAAATTTTCGGGGTATTTTCTTGAAATCGTGTCGCATGCTTGCAAGATACTCAACTTAAGTACCAGGTTTGGTATTTCACCGAATTTTCGTTGTTGAGCCATGCTGCCCAAGCACACGCACACGCACATATGTTTCTAAAAATGCTTTACTATTTACATAGTACGCGTAGAGAAAGTATAAAGAAAAGCTAAGCACCTGTATACTGGACTACCCGCTGACCATCCGGCTTAAAGAGTTGCCTATATATAGGCGGTATTATGCAAAGACTCTCCTCTCCTTTGATGTTTTGTGTTGATAATACCATTTTATTATGTCTGAGCTATCAGAAGCCATAAATCCGCCTGATCATTCTTGTTCTCCCTTCTCCTCTCCCTCTCTCTCTCTCCGTCGCCTTCTTTCTCTCCTGTACAACACACTTTGAAAACCGATAAAACACTTTCTGGAATGTTTATAAAAATGTAAATTGTTTAATAATATACAAACTTGTGCCAGTAGCTTAAACGATTTTAACAGTTCCTTTCCCCAATATAAATCATTCACGTGCACGAATAACGGTAACAAAAATCCGGGACTTCTTAGGCAGTCATTCTATTGAAATTTTGCAAATCACATAACTTGTCAGATATATTATGGTGACAAATTTGTTCTAAGCAACCGTGTTCAAATAATTCAATTTTTTCCACGTTTCACTTCGGCACATCAGAAACACTCCCCTTTTAAGGAAATTAACATGTTCTATAGCCTATTTTTTGTTTGAGATGTGCTTAAAATGTTACTTTAAAAGTGCTCTTCCTTAATTAAGGGTACTCTATTATGCGCGTTGTAGCATAATTATTCAAAATATATAAGCAAAATATGCTAGTTTATTATATGTGCAAATAATAATGTAAAGTAGAGTTAAGCTTAGCTATGTGGTATTTTTTTTTTTTTGTTAACTAATTCATTTTATTCCCTCTCAAATAATACATTTTAACAAGGGTTATTATTGAATAGAAATCAGAAATATTGTTGGGTTATGCAGGAGTAATGTCCCGCCCACCATTCCTACCGGCGTCCTGCTGCATCAATTCGCTGCTATGACTGTCCGAAGTTTGAACCATAAACCGTATCCCCATATGTTTCAAACGCCATTATCGTGGGATGTAGTTTATACAGTCTGCCGGGAATGATGTTAAAGTTTAATTATTAGAACGAAAGCCAATTGGGTCGAGATGTTTTCCATATATCACTTAGTTAGAAACCCTTTTCTCTATTCAGTTTATTGGCTTACGTATTTGCCATGCCTTCTCTGTTTAATGCGGGGGTGTGACTGTTTTTGTCAAACATATGCTCATTTGCCTACACACAGCTAGTCAAGAAATATCAAATGCTTGAGAATGCCACTGTGAATAAAAACTAAAACTTATGGCGGATTCCGTAGCCCATTCGTTCGAGCATCTGTATGCTGCATGAGGGGTCCCGATTTCGATTCCTGGATGGGGTTAGGAAGTTTTCTCTAGCCCAGATTTCTTATGCTCCCCAGAGACTGCAAGTATGAATGCGATTGTTCTTTTTATATCATTTAACGCCCAATTTTACTACAAATGGCACCGCAGGTAACACACTGATAATTCATGGAATGAAGATGGAATAGTGGCTGGAGGAATTAGTTAGCGGGGGAAACCGGAGAACCCGGAGAAAACCCACCCCTGCGCCGCTTTGTCCACCACAAAACCAACATGCGGTCGCTTGGGATCGAACCCGGCTGTTTTGGTGAGAGGCGAGTGGTCTAACCGCTCTGCCATGGCGCGGCCTGATTGAATGTGACTGTGAATGTACGAGAGATCTAAAGATTAAAATTAAATATAAATGGAAAACTAAACATCAGTTTCGAGTTAATACCATTGTCGATACGCGATAATATGCGGGATACAAATTGAACAATAAAAAAGGAAAGCTTAAACCATTGTAAACGTAGTTATAGAGTAAATGTACTTTACCTGAAAATAAAAAAAGACTTTTAGCTTTTTCACAGACTTGGAGGATTGAGTAGTATGAAAAATTCCTTAAGGCAAACATAAAAGTAAGTTCATTATTTAAGATTTGTTTTATACAGAGAATAAATAGTATAATATGTGTAGCTAAAAACATTTCTCTGAGAGGGAGAATCAGAGTTTTTGGATGTTATTACAGAGCATAAAGTTATTATCTCACTAGTCATTCACTTATGTATCAAGGGTATCATTAATGGCTATGCTCTTAGGAGGGCAGAGTTAAATCCTGAGATCACAACAATTAATAATTCTCGTATGCATGCAATAATGTATGATGTCCTAATTTTAAATAATTTATAGAAATGCTGTAAAACAATAGCTCCATTCGCAAGCTTCATTTTACTTATAAAAGCATAGAGTCAATATATAATAAACAAAGCGCATTCTTTTAAGACGAAATTAAGAATCAAAAAATAAGCGTAAATATTTTTTGAAATACTTAATATGCAAGTTAATCATTCTGAACACATATTTGGTAATTTAAACTAAATTTACAATTTATTTATTAACTGTCATGCCAACAAGCACTGTAAGTACTTTCAGTAAGAGTTTGAAAGGTCATTAATACTTAACAGTACAATTAGGAAATGTCGCAACACTCAAGACATGTGCTACTTCAAGTAGAGAATGTATTACAAAATCCACTAACAAAAGAGTGCATAAGAACACTTTGTCCATATAATTTAGATGTAGCCTTTCACATCGAGAATTAATTTTTTCTTAATGTTCAATAAAATATTGTAAAGTAATATTGATTTATTATTGTGTTTTTATAGTTTTTTCAAAAAGTAATTGGCTAACTACGAACTGTAAGTTACTTACTGATAAGTATAGTTATAGTTTTAGTATGCAATATGCTATAATTAACCCTAAACAAACCAGTAAAACTCTTAGCATTTCTGTAATAAGGAACATAAGTTTAGAGACTTAGCCTAGAGTAAACTAGATGGATAGTGTCCATGAAACTGTATCTGATATTATTTTAATGTTTAATTTTAGTATGATATTTTACTAAAATTGCATAAATTGAATACATTACAACAGAAAAATTGTTGACCACGTGTCTGAGGAAGTTTAATCCGTCATTCCTTTCCTAACGTCTGCAGATGCATTGTTTCACGTAGTAATAAAATAGTGGCTACTTAATGCAATGAAGCATACAGTAGCTCTATTGAAGATAAGATTAGTAGCACTGAGAAAAATGAAAATAGTATTAATTTAATTTGTTAAGCAGACCATGTTGCGTTTGCAATGAAATAAATCTAGGTCAGTACTGTGTTTTAGCCCACGTGGGAAGTACACAACAATAAAGCCGTCTTATTAATCAATAAAGGATGAGTTAATTCAAATGGAAGGCAAAGCAATAAAAAGTAGAACTACTGCAGGTAGAATTGTTCAAAGAATTTTTAAGTCTTGACGGTCTATTACATATCGGTTTGTGGCAAATCCTTTACGTCCGCGGGAGTTCAAAAATGCCTAAACGCCCAGGAAGTAAGTAGCTATTGTGTACATATCTGGTATCGAAGTAATACTCAGTAACAAACTAAGCTTCATTACTAAAATTAAGATTCCGTTGCTAAAGTAAGTTTACAGTGATAATAATTGACATTTCTGCAACGGTTTTATTTGTGTAGCTACATGAAATGTGATCCTCATAGCAACACAGCTTGTACTCCTTACGTTTATCTGTAGAGCGTTGTATTAGCCTATTCTGTTCCTTTATTTACAATCTTATACTTAGTATACAGTGTGTGTCAGCATCTCCGAGACGAACCCTGAGGAAACTATACATTTCGCAGATGGGAATATTTTTTGTCAAACAGCAGCTATCTTCCGACGCATTGAAGGGAGTTATTCACCCCTATTGGAAGGTATCCGGTAGGATAGCTTTGAAAGGCACAGGCAGTACACTTTGAATGTTTACAATCGCTGAATCAAGTGACATCGCCTTTTTCTTGTGCCTTGCTCTACAAACCATGTCATCAGCAGCAGTTAACAATCGTTCTTGGAGTATGCTGACTGATTTACCTGAGCTTACCGACATGATAATGTGTTACGGACAGGCTGTTTGATACGGCAGAGAAGCTATCCATATCTACCGAGAGCAGTTTCCGGGCAGACATCACCCACATCCCCAAATGTTTGCTCGAATTTATCATGTGAAATGGTACGTCAAAGAGAAGCCCACACCATGTGGTTTAACAGTGTAAACAACTACGGTGTGTGGGTCTCGGATCTATCAAACATAACCAAATGTAAGGGACAAGAAAGGGCGATGTCACTTGATTCAATTATTACTTGCGGTTGTAAACAAATAGAATGTCCATGTGTACTGGCTGTGCCTCTCCAAACCTATCCTACCGGATGTGCTTCAAATCGAGATGAATAACTCCGAAACGATGCATTGGAAGACTGATTGATTGACAAAATATGTTCTATTGTGTGAAATCTATCGTTCCTAAGAGTTTGTTGCAATGATATTTAAACAGCTGTGCATAAATGTTTATGCTTATTTATACTAATAAAGTGCAAATAAATTGATATGTTCATAGTATGTCTTTTCTTGGTTAAGTGAATATCATATTATCTTGTGATGAGAGCTTTTATCAGCTCTCATTGTCTATCGAAATTAGAATTACAAATGTTATTTTGCCCTCTGAGCCAGTGAGTCATTGTTCACAACATGTCTGAGGAAGTTCGTTCCCTAATGCTAGCAATGGCATTGTATCATGTAATAAAATATTGGTGCACGATAAATGGGCAGCTACAAAAATTATGGTTGACGTCTGGGAAATCGACGAATTAAGCATTAAGTTTTAACTCATTGATTAATATGAAGACGTTATTGTTGTGTACTTCCCCGTGAAAGAAAACACAGTACTGACCTAGATGTATTTAATTGCAAACGCAACAATAACCTGCTTAACAGAAATACATAACAGACTCAACTTACAAACCATCAAGAAAGAAATTAAATAAAATTGATAATTACCACAAAAAGAACATAATCGAAGAAGGTGAATTTAAAGAAAGGTTTACAATTTACTCTTTATTTAGAGAATAGTAGAAAGTCGCACATTTAATATATGCTATATGGGATACGGCTATTGAAATGACTATACTATTCCATGTATATGTTCTCCTTAATACCTAAATTCACCTTTAACACTTTATTTGATTATATATATATATATATATATATATATATATATATATTAAGTTTAAGAACAAATACTCTCACCAATGATGTTCATATGTTTACAAGGATTGGCAATAATTTTTGGTTATTACATTTAATTCATACATATTTCCATACTCTATCACGGAAAAAGATTAACACTGGCAAAAGAAAAATCTTAAGTTTTCCATTCATATGACTTTCTCTAGCTCCTCCACTAACAAACTTTCCTCACAAAAAATATTTGTATATGTACGTCGTGCTAATCGACATAATAATTAGCAGAAATTGTTTTATTGCTTGCTTCCATGTAAATAGAAGAGCTAAAGCGATAGCCAAATATTTTAAAAGCAATCGTTAAGTGAAACAATTGAATTTCGGCTCCCTTTTGCATTCCTGGCAGTAAAACAAAAGAGATGAAACGAAGCTTGGGAAAAGTTAAAGTAGTTTAAAACTGAAACAGCTCCGAAACGGCTAAATCTACAAAAAAATGTATATCATATAAATTGTTTGTTTTAATGAGATCTAAAACTCTATGTGTAGAGAGTTAATGTCTATCTCTCATATATTTAAATTTCTTAAAGAGATTACCTCTAAAAGTATATACTTATAATAAAAACCTGCTAAAAATGTCTAAAAATACAAGACAGTTTAATAAAAAGCATTAAAACCATTTTTGAGAACATTTTTTTTTAAATGTTCCATGTAAAGGCTAGTTGGGAGTGGGGGAATTTTCTTTAAAATTTTAGTGTCACAGCCTTGAAAGATACTGAACTTAAATATCAAGTTTGATATTTAACAGACTTTTTCGTTTTTGAGCTATCTCCACGTATACGCACACGCACACGCACACGCAGGTTTCTAAAACTGGTTTTTCCTTTCTAGTTCAGGGAGTCTAAAAACATATCCTTCCGGTGAAATCTCTGTATGCAACTCTTTTTCTGTGGAGTACAACATATTCCCTATACTGTGTACACTGTACATGTGTGCAAGAAAAAGTAAAAATTAACAACCTCCTGCCAAGAATTGGGTCCAAGAGATGTCATCTCATTAGTTTGATTAATCATTCACCATATTTACCATATTTAACATAACTGAAATAAACCGTAATTCTAAAATATCAAACATTTTTGTGCACCTTACACCAAAATGTAGAAAAGTAAGCTAAATATAAGGTACTGGATTCATGCTCCATATATTAGTCTGAGTGTTTTGCGCCAGGCTGTAGTTATCATTATCAGACATGCTACACCGGTTAGTTTAGCGTTAGGGTTATACACCTCGCCTCTTGGATCTACGTCACATACGAGAGGGGTTCAGTAAGTATCAGTGTTCCAAAACAGATGGTGTTGCTGAGGAAAGTTGGTGTTAACATTCGTCTACTGTCATTTGTTACACATTATAATACATAAATAAATTTGATGTCAATTCATGGGTTAGTTTGGGTTTGGCAGGCATTTTAGTTAGTCGTTCAACTTGTTTTCGCTAAATTAGAAAAAGTGCAGAATCTTCAGTGATTCGTGTTTTTAGGATGGAAAAACTTGCGAGATAAAAGAAAAATTGAATGTTGTTTACGAAATCTTTCGCTATAAGTGACAACAGTTATATATTGGTTCGATGACTTAAAACGTGTGAATGTATAATGTGATTCCCGAAGTGGCAGAGGCCATGAATGTGTCGACGGAACAACAGCTCTTTTACATGGTTAAGTTGGAAAACTTAAAATCTGACAAATTACTTTTTCTACCTGTTCTGTAAATAAATTATTCTTATAAAAGATTATTTCAAAAGGTCGTGAGTTCGAATCTTGCCTAGGGTGAGTTGCACAGATAAAGCTTTTTCGGGGCTTTCCCTTATCCTGAGAAGATGAATGTCGAATAACTTTAAGCTCCATGGCCCCGAGATCATTTGAGAATGACTTCTCCAATTTCATTCATTGTCCGATATGACCAAGCAGGTTAAAGGGCGTTAAGCTACTAATTTATATATATATATATATATATAATTTTTATCTCTAATAAAATTATTGCTAATCAAGATAAACATAACCAAAAATGGTCTTATTACATAATTGCTTATAAGTAAAGGGAAATAAGGGAATATAGTAGGCTAAAGTGATAGTTAAATGTTTTGAAACCTTTCGCTATTCGATTGTCATTTAAATTAGTTTATTTGCATGGCCAAGAGTAAAACAAAAGAAATACGGACAACTTCCTGTTTCAGAAAAGCATAAGTATTTAAAAATTGAAACGAAAATCAAGAACTATCTCGCAAATGTTAGATTAACAACAAAATTTATAGGATATAAATGATCTGTTTGGAAGAAACCCATATATTTTGTGCAGTAAGTTTTTGTTTTTATCCTACAATTTACCAGTTATGCAAAAGGCATCCAGAGTGAAAAGGAATTTTAGAAGCTATTCCCAGGAAATTCAAGATATACATTTTATTGTTATGTAAAAATCTTTAATTCAAGGTATTTTAATCAAAATTGTTAGGTTTGTTTTTGAGAAAATCATACATTTTGAGAATCATACATTAAGAGAAATTGTCTGGAAAGCTTCTACTGCACCTAAATATTTAGTTTGGTATTTAACAGACTTTTCGTTTTGGAATTATGTTGTCCATAGACACACACACGCAACAACACACATATACTGACTTTTTCTAAAAATGCTTTTTTGCATTCAAAGGTCCTCAATTCAAGTATTTCCGGGGAAATCTCGTAATTGAATTTGATAGAATACAATATCTTCTCTACCTACTATATACATTGTATATATGTGTTAGAGAAAGTAAACCATTGTCGGCCTGATATGTGCTGCGATTGCGATTAGTCGACAACAAGTAGATCTGGCTTTCAATTTCGAAGCTGTGTTTGAACCTGTTAAAGCGAAATCCGAAGGGCGTTTACGTCGAGTAACCGCCGTCGATGAGATCTGCAGTAACTAATATACTCAGAAAACCAAGCAACTATCAAAGCAGTGGGTTATTTCCTCCAGTGAATCTGCTCCAAATAAGGCAAAGACGTTTGCATCATCCGGAAAAGAGGTGATGATTTTTTGGAATTCGACTCATTGACTCTTTAGAAAATGGAAAAACTATTACTAGAAACTGACGCCCCAAAACTTCATTAACTTGATCCCTGCAGTTTTTTCTTGTTCCCAAACTCGCAGGAACAAAATTTAGATCAAATAAGGAAGTCAGCGTCGACACAGAGACGAATTTTGTGCAGCTTGACAGTTCCAAGTTTCGAACGGGTTAAAAATGGCATAAATGTGAAGAGAAAAATGTATATTTCCAAAAAGGGACAATGTTGAGAAATAATTTGTTTGAAAAGACCAAGCGTCTTCATTCTTAGCACTGTCACTTATCGAACCGCCTCGTAGATACAATGTGGAATCAACGCCACAATAGGAAGAGATGAAGTGAGAAATCTACAAAAGGTACAGGCCGTAGATAGTCAGGTGACGAAGACGCGCAGAAGCCTCTAACAGTGCCAATCTCGAAAACCATTCCCACTACTGGAACTGCCTAGGGAGTTATCAACGACCTCTGGTTACACGGGGAGTCTTTCCTTTGATCAAGCATTCGAGCCATCGGGCTTACACTACCTTACATCACAAAACCTAGAAGCACGCCTGAAAGATAAGCAAACGGAATGGTTGGAAAATATTGCAAAGGAAATGGTGACAGCTGAAGAATCACCCCAGCATTCGGCTACCAACCCCGAGGAAACCATGAAAAACCCATAGTAATAGTGGGTGAATCCGGGGCCTCTTGAATGCGAGACTCGCACGTTATCACGGAACCACTCACTCGGTTCAGTTAGTTTAATATCCGGAACACATATCTTAGCACATATAAAAGTACACTTAATCCATGAAAAAATTTCGAAAACTGTGCCGGGAATCCTATCAGAGTATGGTTTATCCTTTACGCAAAGAAAAAAACATTTATAGTTCTGAAAAGGCCTTATGTACCCTATTCACATGGCTTTCTCCACCTGTTCTGGAAACAAACTTCTTACAAAAAATTATTTTTCTATCTAATTCATTGTAATCAAGGAAAGCAGTAGAAATGCACTTATTACTTAGTTCCTAATGAGCAGAAAGGGAATACGCTAGGCCTGGTGTCTCCAAACTTTCCAGCCTTATGACCACACTGATTACTCCAGTAAGTTTCAAGTGCGAAAACCGTTTTAATTTTCCTCGCATTAACTATAATTTCCAGAGTGATTCCCGAGTACGCACCCTGAACGAGGACATTTGCTAAAGCTGCTATTTTAATTACTAGTGTGTATTGTTACGACAGACGTTTGACGACATATGGTGGTCAAAAGTGGAAATATCACTTACAGACTGCGTTAGTAGTACTTTTGAAGACGCAGTAACAATTTAACATCACTGAATAACCTCGTTGGTTCAAGAATGTTCTGGTGTGTTCCACTTACTTTGAGATTGCAGTAATTAGAGCATAAAAAGGCAAGCGGCATGATTGCAAGTCAGTCTGCCTAGGAAAGGCGAAGGAAGCGAAAGTGTTTGTTGTGAAATAAAGAAGTGTGTAATCCCATTTAAAAGAAATCTTCGACCAGACCAACGCTTATACGCAGCATTACTGTAATTTGACTATTTCGTGATCCAGTAAAAAGGCGCTATCTTTAATTTGCAATGAAACTATAGCTGTTCTCAAATAATATAACATTAATCATCATTAAAAGGAAAAATTATTCAAATTATTCAGAAAAATTTGAAGATTTTAAGCGTGGGTTGAAATCGCAGCAATATTTGTTAACGAAAGTCAATACTGAACAAGAGGTTGCAATTCGTTCCAGTTTTCCTGTGACTCTTGAAACCACAAAACCTGGAAAATCATTCACCGATGGAGAAATGATCAGAGAATGCATAATCGCAATAGCTGAAGAAATTTCCCCAAAAAGGTAAATTTATTTAAAACTGTCAATTTTTCAACAAACACTGCGGCTTGGAGGGCACAAGACATCACAGAAAATATATATCTCAACTGTCTGACAAAAAGGGACATCTTGAGTGATTTTCCCTGGTTTTCAATGTGTCAGATACTGCTCAGGTGTTGATTTTTATTCGAGGAGTAGATAAAAGCTATGAAGTGTATGAATTATTTCTTGATATTGATAATATTCATGGCACGGCTACTGGAGAAGATATTCTTAAGGGAGTTGAAAGTGGCATTAATAAAAAGAACCGTCGATGGAAAAGGTTGAAATAGATACAACTGATGGAAGCAAAAATATGTGTGGTAAAAATAAAGGAGTCAAAGACTGTAGATAATGATGGTGATTCAAAGCTATTATTGTAGTATATCATTCATCAACAGTCCTTGTGTGGAAAATGTTTGTTTGTGTCTGTAGATCTACACCTTGACATATCAGATGTTAATTTCACAGACCCACTGGGCTGAATCGCCGACCATTTCGCGAGTTTAGAAATTGGAAAAAAACTACTTATCATATTATACTTCCATACTCTGGGTGAATTGCGGAAAGGTGCTTAGCGTTTTTTGAACTCGAACACAGATGGAAACTTTTTTGAATGAAAAATACCACCATCTTACCGAATTACAAAATAGCGAATGGCTGTGAAAGTTAGATTTTATGTCAATTTGACGAAACATATGAACGAACTCAATTTGAGACTGCAAAGAGAAAACCAGCCTTTTTCTAACTTATTCACTAATATCAAATCCTTCCGGCAGAAAATAATTCTGTTGCAATAACAACTGTAAAATATGTTTCACGCATTTTATAACACGTGAAATATTCAGCCACAGTACTGACACTGAGTTTCCGGTCGATTTTGCAATCAAAGCTTTGAGTACTTTGAACATAAATTTTGCTACTGCTTTCTCAAGACTTTAATAACATTGCGAAATGAAAATCCCATATCTGTTGGAATCTTATGAGTCTTCCACTGCTACAAGTTGATAATTTGCATACATTTTCTTGTGGGATGTTTTTTCTGTTTTGATACTACTTACTTGTGTGAGTAAACATTCTCTAAAATGAAGTACCTAAAGAATGTATGCAGATCTCAGTTAACCTATGGGCATCTTAAATCTCTTAATAATTAGTACAAGTTAAATTGGTCCACAACTACAAACTACTGTCAGTGGAAAATAATAATTACATAAATCTCTTTTGTATGTATGTATGTATATATATATTTTTTTTTATTTATTTTTTTTTTACAAATGTAATCCCGCGGTTTCATTTGCGTTAATTTAGCTTTTCCATGCCGGGTGGATTTTCAGAATAAAAATCATGTTTAAGATTTAGGATAGGCATATACTTTCGAAAGCGGGGGACCTGGCTGTGGGCCATTTCCCCGCTGGGAGACCTAGCCCGGGGTGCACTCAGCCTCATGAGGTCCCTGGGGGCCAATTGAGGAGCTACTTGAAGGAGAAGTAGGGGCTCCAGGTCATGAGGACCCCATTAACCGGCTATGGGGGGGGGTTCGAGGCGCTGACCACGTCTCACCCTCCAATATTACATCCCATCCATGACGTCTGTCATGGACGAGATGGGGACGCAGCGGCCGGGCGGTAGGCCAAGGTTCCTTGTGAACTGTTGTGCCGTGGAGCTATTACTAATACTTTCTTAACATAGGAATATATATCTTCTGTCAAGAAAATACCGGGAATTGATCATTTAAAAATCCTGTTTAAAAGGGGATTCGAAATTATTGTTGTCGCTAAGTTGGTACAACTTTCGTCTATACCCTCTCGGAGTTTGATCGTCATCTGTCAGCTAGTTTGTTTACAGAACGCCATTTTGTTAGTTCATCTCAAAGGTGATTTACGATTTTACGATGGATACAAATATTGAACAAAGAATTTGTCTCAAATTTTGCACTGCAAATGGTATTTCGTGTGCTGAATCGCTGTAAATGTTACAGAGGGCTTACGGTGAATCTACTTTATCAAAAGCACGTGCATATGAATGGTCGAGATGTGGTGGAAGATTTGCCTCGCTCTGGTCGGCCGTCAATGGTTTCAACGGAACTGAACATCGCAAAAGTGAAGAAAATGGTGTCTGAAAATAGTCATTTAGGTCTGAGAGAGATTGCCGCTGAACTTTGTGTCTCACGAATCGATTCGTACCATTTTAAACGGTTGTATGGGCATGACACGCGTTGCAGCTCGGTTAGTTCCGAAAGACTTGAATTTTCTACAAAAAAAATCAATCGCGTAAGGATTGCTGAAGACATGCTAGAAAGAGCCAGTTCCGACCCCAGATTCATGAAACGCATTTTAACTGGTGATGAGACGTGGGTTTACGAGTTTGACGCTCAAACTTTCAAATGGCGCCTTCCAACTCAACCGAAACCTAAAAGGGCACGTCAAACGCTATCAAAACTGAAAGTCATGTTGACAGTTTTTTTTCGTTTATCGCGGTGTCGTGCCATCAGAGTTCTTGCCAGAAGGTCAGATGGTAAATAAAGATTATTATCTGAGCGTTATATGGCGTTTGAGAGAACAAATACGGCGAAAAAGGCCAGATTTGTGGAACGACAACCCATGGATTCTGCACCGGCTCACAAGGCTATTATTGTGAACGAATTTCTAGCCAAAAACTCAACAAATTTCATCAAACAACCACCGTATTCACCTGATCTGGCTCCTGCCGATTTCTTTCTCTTTCCAAAACTCAAGTTACTACTTCGAGGCACCCGTTTTCAGTCGATAGAAGACGTAAAGGAAAATTCGCGGCGACAATTGACATCGATTCCTAAAAATGCCTACAAAAATGTTTTGAAGATTGGATTATTCGTTGGCATAAATGAATAATTTCAGAAGGGGCTTACTTTGAAGACGATAAAATAAAATTGGATGAATAATTCATTTTTTGTGTCTTATTAGCAAATTCCCTCAACTTTCTTGACACAGTAGTACATATGCGATACCCTTTACCCCAACATAACTACCAATGCTGAAAGCGCGGAATGTTAGCGAGTGAAACATCAGATTTTTTGTGTAGTAATGTTTTGTCCGTCTCTTAAAGTTTACCAGTTTTGCAGTAGCTGTTCATATTTAAGAGAACTTCAGGGTTTATTCCCAGGAAATGTTATATACATTTTGATTTTCATGTAAATATATTTAATATACGGTATTTTAATCAACATTTTTAGAAGAATTTTTGAGAAAATCAAAATTTTCGAAAAATTTTCCATGTAAAGGTAGTTTGGAGTGGGTGATTTTCCTGAAAATCTTCGTATCACACCCTTGGTGGACACTGCACCTAAATTCCTAGTTTGGTATATAATGGACGTTTCGTTTTTACACACACACACACATGCACACACACGTGGACCTTTTTCTAAAAAGCCTTTTTTTGGATTCAGGTGGTATCAAAACGCGTATTTCCGGTGAAAAGTCGGTATCGAATTTTTGGGTGGAATACAAGTAGGTACTCATTCGTGTTCGAGAAAATAATAAATACCTATCATTACAATATTTCGTGGCGAGAATTGTAATACTTTGCAATTTCGGGCATACTTTAATATCAAGTTAACTACTATATTACACACTATGTTTTCGGACCATCAGTGCAGATTGCATTCTGACGTGTAGCAGCAAAAGCTTTTATACATTAATAAGTTTGTTCCTGCAGCGCATCTGTAAACATCAAATATTCAATGTTCTAAAAGAAACAATTTACTTAACGTACACTGGGAGTAACATTTCTATACTTTTGCATAGATTTTTCTGAAAATGTTAGTATCTTTAAATTGCTGTTACGTTAATATGAATACTAAATTTCTTACAAAGTGCATTCAAAGATATATTGCATAAATTGTATTAATTATAGTACATAATAAAAATGTTGCACGTGTCTCAAAATTTGAGAAAATCGGTTAGCTTCTTTCTAAACGGAATTTAACTACCCAAAAACTTTGATAATTGTTTTAAGTGTTTAGAAATGTTAATCTCTAAAATAAATATTTCTTCATAAACATATTTTTAAATTACTATTGGTGTAGGACAATTTTGTTGCCATAATATTACAATAGATATTTCTGCACAGTCTGGAAAATTGAAGCCCGTGACACATGTGTGAAAATATATTTTGAGAAAACCATATTTATAAAATAGAACGCCAGAAACAGGTGAATTGTACTATTTTAAATGGTTGGAGTCCGATGCATCAGCTAGACAACTAAATGTTGCTTATGTATAAATATCCAAAGTTCCAAATAAGCATTTCCTATAAGAAACCGATTTTTTATGTTTTAATCAATTGTCAAAATTTTACTCCAAGTGTATCTTAAAACGAAAAGAGTAACACACCAAGCAGATTGGCTCAGGCCCTATCGTCTATAGTCCTCCTTCGGGAGATCGAGGGGTGGATCCCACTCTAACTTGGGTTTTTCGTGGTATGCCCTTGTAGCTAAATCAAAACTGGGGTGGTTTATCTAATATAGTAATTTTTTCCAGTCCCTCATTATCCATTATTTCGTTTTATATCAGTTTTCGGAGAATGGAGCTTGAATGGGTTATTGTTTTTTTTTCTTTGGTAGTGTTTAACGCCCCTTTTGCTACTTGTGGCACCGCAGGCGATGACACTGGTGATACATGGAATGAATGAAGCACCTGCGCGCTTTTGTCCGCTATAAATTTCACATGCGGCCGCTTGGAGTCGTAACTGGGCCGTCTAAGCGAGAGGCGAGTTGTCTGGTGGTGTGTGATAATAGGCGGATATGACCTATGTAACTACTTCCTCCTCCTCCTCCTCCTCCTCCGGTGCGGAACCAGGATAATTCAAACCTGTTCGTCAGGAGGAACATGGGGTGGGGTGCGTTCGTACAGGAGTATCTCCATCTGTGAAATTCAGGGACCCGAAAATATTCGTACCTGCCGCCATTTGGTCCGGGCAACAACCCTTGGAATCTTCCATCTTATATCTTCCTCTCGAAGATTGCATACGACACAAACTTCTGGCCGCATTGTTTAATCCCCCTCTGTCACTTGAGAGAAACCAGAGAGAGAGAGAGAGAGAGAGAGAGAGAGAGAAACACCTGAATTAATTGCTTTCGCCTAAAGTATTGCTGACGAAAATTGTACACGTGTAAACCTTTGACACGTCAAACTGCTGTTGAAGGCCGTGTTTAATTCCGGAATGATTTCACTTCCTTCTCGGAGAACGGTATCAATTATTCCCTAACTGCCGAGATTCTTTATTCCACGGTGCTAAAAGTTACCATTACGAGTTAAAGACCATTGTGCTATTGTTTCAAACAGAACAAAGAGATTTAGCCAACAGCACCATTCTGTGCCGTGTAGCTAGATTCATAAAAGATTTCCAAGATCTTACATATTACATCCTTTTCCGGGTTACTTCGACCACCTGTTGTAAAAGGGTGAAACGGAATTTCAAATCGAGGCCTTGTATTGCCTGAATGGAATTCGATAGAATAATGAAACCAGAACATATACGTTAATTAAATAGTAAATATTAATTACTGTTTTTAAAATTGAGATAAATTTTGTAAATTGCTGCCTTTTACCATAAAATGAAGTATTGCATTCGATCCAAAATCCAAACTTCGGAATTTGATCGGAAATATACTCTTTGATATAAAAAAAGCATTAAATGGTTTATGAATAAATATTCAGAATAAATATTAATTTAAATAAAATAATACATTCAAATCCAAACAAAATATAATGCTGCCTATAAAAATCAAAGTTTATTCTTTCTTCAACTTGCATGTCAAAAATCCCCGTTTTCCTTTTTTTTTTCTCCAGTTTCCCTGCATTTCCTTTGTTGGCCTATATATTTTACCGTTTTGCTTTTTCCTTAAAAATAAACATACAGATACACATTTACAAACACACAAACACCCATTCCCAAGGCGGTACTCGAACCCACCATCCCGGTTTAAGGTCACCTGAATAAAAAGTTTAATGTCATACTTAAATTAGTCACATTTAAAGCAAATAATTTTATAACAGTCCTCTTACTGCAGACAACATTCTGATTAGGAAATGAGTTATTATCTGTATTAATTTTAATCAAAATAATAGATTTTAAATGTATACTATTAAAATTGATACTCCAAAATTTCTAAAACATCCGTTAAATGCTATTCATTCTTGCCAAATTCTTACTTTATCATTTACTTTGGAAGTATCATATAAAGACCGGAAATACACATTTGGAAATGATTGAACACAAAAAAGAATGTGTAGAAAGATACGCGTGCAAGTACATGTACAAAAAGAAGGTATCCTTAAAAATCAGATGAATATTAAACTATGAATTTAAACCCAGCTCTCTACAAGGATACAGCATTATTACATTCAGAAATTCCGTTCACCTCAAAATATCATCCACCTGAAAAAATCGTATGTATTCCATTCACATGACTTTATCTATATCTCTGCAACAAAAATTGTTAAAAATCCCTTGCTTCTATTTACTTCATGCTAATTGAGAAGAAATAGCCAAAATAGTCTTATTACTTGCTTCCTTGTATGTAGAATGGAAATAAGGGAGTACCATAAGTTAAAGTTATTGTTAAAAGCTGGTTGCTATGTGACTGATGTTCGTTTGTTTGCATGGACCCGAGTTGACAAATTCCAGTATGAGAAAAGTATAAGTTTTTTAAAGCTGAAACCAATAACAAGTAGAATGGAAATAAGGAAGTACCATAGGTTAAGGTGATATGAGAATCATTTTGTAACAATAAATAGTGTGAGAGAAAGATTATTTTATTTCATAGAAGTCAACGGTTAACTTTACCATATAGGAAGTAAAAATTATGCCGCTCTCGATTTCATTAAGTTCTTAAGTTTCGTTTCGTAATCGGCTTACCCTTTCTGTATATGTAGGTCCGACACCCTTGACTTATAAGCCAATGCCTAGGGGTCGGGGGGGCCAACGGCACGAAACCACAGAATAAGAACCTGTTACGAGAGGTCGGCCCGTAGCTAGGCAGGAACATGAAGTGGAAGATATGAAATGTAGGCGAAATTTGATGATTGGTAAGGAGATTTGGAGCAACTAGTGGAATGAGTGACGGGAAAAACCGAAGAGGCGGGGAAGTTTTCTTTAGCCAGAATTATTCCCTATCCCCTACAGAGTCTGAAATATGTGTGCGTTTTTAAAACGCCTTGGGCATCTGTGTTATATGTTTGTGTAAAGGAGCAGTAAAACCAGTAATCATAGAGGGGGGGGGAGATGTAAATAGGGGGTACAGCGCCGGAGTCCTGACCAGACTACGGTACTGTTTAAAAAAAAAAAAAGGACCCGGAGAAAAACGCCCAGAGACTGCTTCGTCCACCACGAAAACCACAAGTCGGCTCTTTGGGTCCAACCCGAGCCGTAGTAGAACCACTCACCCACGGCGCCGCCTAAGTACTTAGGTTTTAGATTAATTTTATTTAACCTCCAAAAGTTCAACTCTCAGTCATCACGCCTTTCAAACTCAAGGGGGGCTAGGAAAAATTGTAATTAAAGTCAGATTTGTGATCCTTCAGATGAGACATCTGGCATTAGAGGTCAGCAAACTAACCTGTAAAGCACAAAAGAAGTACATAATGCGTTACTTTTGAAACACCCTGTATATTACAGAAGAGCAAGATGTATAACTAACAGCATGTCAAACGCACGGCCAGTATTTGTGAAAAGGTTTGCAGTTTAGCTACTGCATTCTGTGTTAAATTGATCACTGTAAAGGAAAGCTATGATCCAGCTCGGCAAACATGCTGAATGATTTGTGGGCCCCGCTTCTGCAAATGATTGCTGAGGCTGCAGAACAAACTTCCTCAGAATTATTGCCTTGATTTGACAACGCAGTCAGTTTGCCTATGCTGGGCCAGTGTTTGACTAAACGGTGAATAGGTTCCCATCCATAATATACGTGTCTCCAAACCTACACGTGCGCCGCCGTGAGCACAGAGAGCTTCAGGGTAAACTGTTTATTCATATATTGCGTTCAGCAAACAGACGCGGAAAACTGACATAAACAAACACACACAATAACTCTGGCCTTCAACATATAGAATATGTATTCTCCTTGTCGAACTAAACCTACGTTTTATAACTGATACAGTCGCGAATATTTTGTTATTTCCTGGGACACGCATACACACTCTCTCTACCTGACTCCGTGGTGGAGTGGTCGGCGAGCTGACTTCTCACCCAGAGGTGCCGGGTTCGATTCCTAGTTGGGGTGGGGAATTGTTCTTTAACCAGAATTATTAGTTATCCCCCGCAGAGTCTGGAAGTATGAACGAGAGGGTGAATGTGCACGTTTAATGATATAAAATTGATTAACCTAATGTACTAAACATACAGTAATATAAGCTGTTTCACAAGTCAAAGCCCCCGATATGACCATTAAAGTTAAATTAAACAATTTTAGAAAAATGCTACAGATATGTACAAGTTACGAGTAAAGTAAAATGCCAAAAAGTTGAAAATATTCATATGCGCTTTGTGGCTGAGCCGTGGCCGAGTGATTAAATCGCTCGCCTCTCACCTAGACAGCTCGGGTTCGATCCCAAGTGACCGCGTGTGAGAGTTATGGGGGGCGGGTTTTTCTCTGGGTTCTCCGGCTTCCCCTGCCATTACATTCCACCGGTACCCCATCTTTATTCCATGTATCATCAGTGTCATCCGCTGCGGTGCCACAATTAGTAAACGCGGGCGTTAAACAATACCAAAAATAAAATAAATAAAACAAAAAGTTTTGGCACAGGGGATCGTGGGTTCGAGTCCCGCTTTGGTCATGGGTGTTTATATGTTTGTGAAATGTGTATATGTGTGTGTGTGTGTATTGGCACAGCAAAATTGTAATCAAACAGAAAACAAAGTAAATGCAAGGAGCATGCAAAAAGAGAAAAAAAGGGGTACATAGCCGGAGTCGCGACCAGACTCAATACTTCTTAATTCCACAAGTAATATCCTTAAATTTATGTTATTATTTTCATTTTTTCCAATTATATTAATTATATTTAATAGAATATATTATTACACACCCTATAATAAAAGAACTTCTCTTCCTTGGATTAAAGTAATAACTAAAACCCTATTCTGAAAATGATAGCTAAATTGTATTTTGAAAATAAAAATAAAAAATGAAAGTTTATAGTTGAATTTCATTTTAATTCTTTCTCATTCTTTTGTATGTGTTTTTCTCACTTCTTATTCTACATGTACATCATAAGGTCCATACGATTGTTGTGCATTTCCAAGAAAATACTGAAAATACTAAATAGTAAAAGTTCTACTATTACACTTTTTCTTGGATCTACGGTTTCCATTGGTTGATAATTTGCGCACACGAAAATTACATTTTAAAATCTGATGTGTTCCCTTCACATGGTTTTCTGTGCTGTTCAACAAAAAGTTTTCCTTACAAAAGATTATTCTTTTATCTACGCCATACTAATCAAGATAAACATGGCCAGAAATGGTCTTATTATTTCTTTCTTTGTAAGGAACAGGGAAATAAGAGAGTATATTAGGCTACAGTGATAGAAATATTTTAAAAGCGGTCGCTAAATGAAATAATTGAGCTTCAGTTATCTTTGCTTGCTAGGAGTAAACAAAAGAGCTACGAAAAAAATATGTCTCCCGTTTGAGAAAAGTTTAGTACTCTTAAACTGAAATAAATAATAAATATCTCGAAAAGATAATCTCTACAAAAAATATATGCCGTAAATTGTGTCTTTTAATGAGAAATACATACGTATTTATAGCAAGTTTTGTCTATCTCTTAGGGTTTACTAGTTATCAAAAGTTATACAAAAGTAATACGGAAGAAGAGGTCTTCATTCTGGATTTTCAGAGGTTATTTCCAGAAAATTCAACTATACATTTCGTTTGTCATAAAAATATCTTAAACATATGACATTTTAATAAAAATCTTAGAGTCAAAATTGGGAAAACCTTCATGTCACATCCCGAAAAAATGATGAACTCAAACATTATGTTTGATGTTTAACCGACTTCAATTTTACTTCCTCTATTCGTACTATGTATATAGTGTAGAGAAAATATTATGTTGCACCTAAAAAATTCAAATCAGAGATTTCACTGGAAATACATGTTTTGGGACATCCTGAATCCAAAAAAAACAGGTTTATAAAAATGGCGTGTGTGTGTCCATGGATAGCATAACTCAAAAAGAAAAGTCCGTTAAACACCAAAGTTGATATTTAATTCCGTATCTTCCAAGGATGTGATATGAAAGATTTTCAAGGAAATCCCCCCACCCCAACTATCTTTTACATGGACAAAATTTAGAAAATGTTGGTTTTCTTAAAAAATTACCAACGATTTTGATTAAAATATCTTAGATTTAACAAATTTACATAACAAATAAAATGTATATCTTGAATTCTCTGGGAATAGCCTCTGAAGACCCCTTTATTCGGGATTAATTTTCCATAACTGGCAAACGTAAGAGCTAGACAAAAACTTACTACACAGAAAATGTAGATCTCCTTAAAACACACAATTTTTTCGCGCAGTAGACCGTTTTCGAGATAGTGCTTTTTAATGATTTCAGTTTTAAAACACTTTTCCATGCGGAAACTTGTCAACTTCTGGCCACGCAAAGAAAATATTTTAATCCCATAGCATACTGAGTTCATGCTATATAGTATTCACGAACACGTTTTCTGGCGCAGTCTTCGCCCACAAAACCTCAAAGAGACCGGTTGGGATGAAGAGAAGAGAGAGGAATTTCGGAGGGATGAAGAATCCTCTGTAGCATTCGCCTACTGACCCGGGAAACTCCCCGAAAAAAAAAAAAACCATGAGTCAGAGAGGTCAGCCATGGGAAACCAGTCCCACGACCTCCAGAATGCCTGAGCTGCCTGGATTGGTTCCCACATGAGTTTTTTTAGATGCCAGTAAATAAACGGGGCCGTCCCTTTTAGCACCTTTTTACACATATATTGGCCTTCAGGCGTAATCTAATTGCCCATCAGGGGAGGGAGAGTGACATAGTACACAAACACAGAAACACACATCCGGCTACCGGATCCGGCTTAAACATTCTTAAATAGCATCGCAATGGACCAGGTTTGAAGCCGCGACCTTGGGATCTGAAGGCCATTGCTTTACCAACTAAGCGTAACCACCAGACCGATATATTATATTCATAACGAAAGATGCCAATATAGAACTGAACTGTAAATGGTATGGAAGGAAAAGGCGGTTAAATTCATTAAAACGTGTATACAGAAAACATATTTTAATAAGCACTAATTACTGTCTCTACACCTATGTACATAGTGTATAGAGAAGGTATTGCACTCCATCCAAAAATTCGATACAGAGATTTCACCAGAAATATATGTTTTAAGGTCACTGAATGCAAATAAAAGCATTTTGACAAAAAGGTCCGTGTGCATGTGTGAACACGATAACTTAAAAACGAAAAGTCGGTAAAATACCAAACTTGGTATTTAAGTTTGGTATCTTCCAGGGATACCCTTTACATGCTCTAACCATTTTGATTAAAGTATCATATTAAAGATATTTACCTGACAAATAAAATGTATATCCTGAATTTTCTGGAAATAGCCTCTGAACACTACTTTATTCTGGACGAATTTTACAGAATTTTGCAAAACTGCTAAACCGTAAGACATGGAAAAGAAACTTACCTCACAAAAAATGTACAGCACTTTACAATACACAATTTATGTTATATGCATTTCTTCATGGAGTTTATCTTTTTTAGGTATCCCTTATTTTTGGTTTCAGCTTTAAAAAATTATACTTCTCTCACACAGGAGTTTGTCAACTCCTGTCCATACAAATAAAGGAACTTCAGTCACATAGCAACCAGCTTTTGACTATCATTTTAACCTATGGTACTCCCTTATTTCGCTTCTACTTGCAAGGAAGCAAGTAATAAGACTATTTCTGCTAATTTTTACTTTCTCTACACGCACTATGTACATTGTGTATAGAGAAGGTATTGCACTCCACCAAAAAAAAAAGATACCGAGATTTCACCGGAAATATATGTTTTAGGGTCCCCTGTATCAAAAAAAAAGTATTTTCAGAAAAAGATTCGTGTGTGTGTGTCTGTGTGTCCGTGTGAACGTGTGTCCGTGAACACGATAACTCAAAAACGAAAAGTCGGTGAAGTATCAAACTTGGTATTTAAGTTTAGTATCTACCAGGGATGCGATACGAAGATTTCGAGAAAAATTTCCCACCGCAAACTACTCTTTACATGGAACCTTTCTCGAAAGTTTTGATTTTCTAAAAAATGGCTAATGATTTTGATTAAAATATCGTATATTAAAGATATTTTCCTGACAAATACAATGTATATTTTTTAATTTTCTGGGAATAGCCTCTGAAGACTACTTTATACTCAGTGAATTTTACGGAAATTTACATTACTGCTAAACCGTAAGAGATAGATAAAAACTTACCACACACAAAAAAGGTAGAGAACGTTAAAATACACAATTTATATTATATATCCTTTTTCGTGGAGTTGACTGTTTTTTACATATTCCTTGTTTTTTGTTTCTCAACTCCCGTCCATACAAGTAAAGGAACTTTAGTGACAGCAACCAACTTTTGACTATGCCTTTAACCTATGGTACTTCCTTATTTCGCTTGCATTTACAAGGAAGCAAGTATGATGACTATTTCTGCTAATGTTTACTCGATTAGCATGAAGTAAATATACGCACAAGCTTTTTAACAATAATTTGTTTCAGGGAATCAGAGAAAGTCACGTGAATGTAACACATCAGATTTTTTTCGATTAGCATTAAGTAAATAGAACAATAAGCTTTTTAACAATAATTTGTTGCAGAGATGTAGAGAAGGTCATGTGAAAGGAACAAGTCAGATTTTTTTTTTCCTGTAATAGCTACACTTTTGTATCTATTGCAGTTACCTGGTTATATTCTGATGGGTTCCATTCACATGATTTCTCTACCTATTCCTACTAGAGCAACCGGCAAGAGACCGGGAGATCCGTGGTTCAAATCCCGGTTGTGGCATTGAATTTTTTAGTCTGACTCTACCTATTCAACTCCTGTCCTACACACGGTTTCCGTGAGAAAACCATAATAGTGGGCCATACTATGAATCCTGGGTCTTGCAGTACTTAGGACATTGTAAGTCACCATTGGGGTTCTTCATCTCAAAATAATTTGAGATCACCTTGTGGTTTACCGGGAAACAAGTGAGTCAGTTCAAAAATTTAAATTCCGTGCCGGCATGTTGCCATGGTAGCTCAGTGGTAGAGCAACCGGCTAGAGAGAGGGAGATCGGCGATTCAAAATCCCGGCTGTGAATTTTTCAGTCTGCCTCTATCTATTCAACTATTCTTACAGAAGGTTGTTCTTCCGTCTACTTCATGCTAATTAAAAAAAGTATGAAGTGTACCAGGTACATGACTCTCTACATCTCTGCAACAAATTATTGTTGAAAAGCTTAAGCTTTTATTTACTTCATGATAATCCAGAAAAAAATAGCAGAAATAGTCTCATTACTTGCTTCCATGTAGAAGGGAAATAAGGGAATACATAGGTTAAAGTGATGGTCAAAAGCTGGTTAGTATGAGACTGAAGTTCCTTTGTTTGTATGTATGGACAGGAGCTGACAAATTACTGTATGAGTAAAGTATAAGTTATTTAAAGCTGAAACAAAAATCAAAGAATAACTCAAAAACGAACAACTCCACGAAAAAAGTTTATGACATACATTGTGTGTTTTAGCGTGCTCTATATTTTTGGTGTGTAAAGTTTTTGTCCATCTTTTGCGGTTTAGCAATTATGCAAAACTCCATAAAATTCAACCAAAATAGTCTTCAGAGACAATTTCCAGAAAATTCAATATATACATTTTATTTTTCAAGTAAATATATTTAATGTACGATATTTTAATCAAAATCGTTAGGACCATTTATGAGAAAATCAAAACTTTCGAAAAAATGTCCATGTAAAAGGGTAGTTTGAAGTTGGGAGGGGGATTTTTCTCAAAATCTTTGTGTCGCATCCCTGGAAGATACTAAACTTAAATACCAAGTTTGGTATTTTACCGAATTTTCGTTTTTGAGTTATCGTGTTCATTCGCACACACACACACACACACACACACACACACATACACACACGGATCCTTTTCTGAAATTGCTATCTCGGATTCAGGGGACCCTAAAACATATTTCCGGTGAAATTTCGGTAACGAATTTTTTGGTGTAGAGAAAGTAAGAAGAGGAGCAGAAATTGTGTTATTACTTAGTTCCTTGCAAGCAGAAGGGAAATAAAGGAATTCACAAGGTTAAAGCGATAATCTAATCTCTCAAAAGCTGTCGCTTAGCCGGCCCCGGAAGCCGTTATCGTTGATGTTCGGTCGCTAAAGCGTCGCGAGTTAGAATCTCACTGTGGGCAAGAGTGTTTAGTATTATGTATTTCTGTGTTCGTGTACTATCTAAGTATCCTCATGATGGTAAAGTAAGTTATGCCTGAAAGAAATGGAAAAAATGTCTATGTGATGACATTGAAATTCGATTCTCTTTAGATGCCCGGGAGTAAAACAAAATAAAAATGAAACAGGACTTCCCGTTTGAAAAAAGTATAATGTATTTTAAAACTTAAATCAATAACAAGGAATATCTTGGAAATGGTTTGTTCTACAAAAACGTTATCTGGTGTAAACTGTATAACTTAACGAGATCTAATTTTTTTGTACAATACGATTCTTTATATTTCCTATGGTTGACCAGCTCTGCAACAGTATTCCATTGTGAAGAGGACTTCAGAGGCTATTCCCAGAAGAGTTAAGATATAGTTTCATTTGTCATAAAAGTATCTTAAACCTGTGGTATTTTTTGACAAAATCAAACATGGCTAACGAGTTTGATTGAAATACCATACATTTTTAAAACAAGATAGTTTGGGCCGAGGGATTTTCCTGAAAATTACTTGCGCATCCTTGAAAGATACTGAACTATAATATAAATGTTTTGTGCTATGCTTTTCATAGACACACACACACATTCATGGGCACACAAAAGCATACATATGCGCGTGCACACAAACAAATATACACGGACTTTTTTTCTAAATATACATTTTTGGATTCAAGGGATCTCAAAACATATGTTTAGGGTGAAATATTGACATCAAATATTTTTCTGGAATATACAAACTTCTCTTCTTTTTATGTAAATTGTACTTGGCACATAAAGTAAAAAAATTATGGAAAATTGGTAATAGTCACGGAAAGTCAAGATATGTACATTTTATTCCTGCCCTGAAACGTGTGGTTTTTTATATTGTTTCACTTATATAGCCCCTAACATATAAGGTCATATCGGGGGCTTTGCGTTAGAAGAACGTGTTGTCTGTTGGTTCTTTACGTTGGGCTTAAATCATTTTATTTTCCTCAAACACACACATTAACTCTCACATACACACTTACAGACTCTGTGGGAGAAAATTAAAAGAATTCTGGTAAAAGAAAAACTACCCACCTCTGCAGAGAATCTAACCCGGGACCTCCGGTGAGAAGTTAGCTCGCTGACCACTAGACCACGGAGGAGTCTTGTAATGTTTAAATCAAATTTGATAGAGCTTTACGTGTAGTAAACGGAAGCTTGGTGTGGGGGAAATTCATTATCCATCAAACCTTAGCTCTGTAGCCTTACAAAATGCTATATTAAATAAAATGTTGGCATTCATTTTTCCAACTTCCCCAATAGCGCGCGCACGCGCACACGCACGCGCATTCGTGCTATTTTGGATTTGACCAACTTTAAAACGTGTATTCGCCGTGAAATCTCGATTAAAAATTTTAGAAAGTAATTCAATATTTATTCTACCTGGCACAGGTAAGTGTAAAAAAAGAGAAACTAGAAAAAAATACGGACATAATACAATGGCGATTGTAAATAAACACAGGAAACAATTGTATAAATGTGGTCATTACAATTCTACGGCTTGAGAACAACTGGTTTGCGTTGTTACTTGTTTAAATAAAATAATTTAAAAAAACATGCCTCATTTAGAAAATTTTGCAACATGCAGTTACAGTTCAGCGGAAACAGATGGTGTAGCGGAACTTGTTATAGGATATTTGTTAGCTATAAATGTTTAATGATCACTGTATGTTGCATGTTGTACTTTTTTACGCTAGTGCGTAGTCACAATTCGCTATTTTTACGCTACGTGTTATAAAACTTCACTTTACGCGTAACGGTGCGTAAAATTTGTATAAAAACATAATCTGTTCCATTCACATGACTTTCTCTACATCTCTATACTAAATTATTGTTAAAAACTTATTCTTCTATTGCCTTACAACTAATCGAGAAAAAAATCAGCAGAAAGGGTGTAATTATTTGTTTCCTTGTAAATAGAAGGGAAATAAGGGAATATTATAGGCTAAAACGATAGTCAAATGTTTTAAAAGCTTGTTGCTATGTGATTGAAGTACCATTGTTTGTATGGATAGGAGTTGACAAATTCTCGTTAAACATGTTAAAAACTAATAACATGGAATATCTCCAAAACGGTCAACTCCACGAAAAAAAATGCATGTATACAAATTGTGTTTTAACGAGATCTACACTTTTTCTTAAGTTTTTGGGTATCTCTTACGGTTTATGAGTTATGCAGAATTCCGCAAAATTCATCCAAAATAAACTTCTCTTCAGAGGCTATTCCCAGAAAATTGAAGATATACATTTTATTTGTCATTAAAATATCTTAAATATAAGAGACTATAATTATAATCAAAATCGTTAGCCATTTTTTAGAAAATCAAAATGCTCGACATTTTTTCCATGTAAATGGTAGTTGGAGGTAGGAGGATTTGCTTGAAAATCTTCGTGTCGAATCCTTGGAAAGTACGGAACTTAAATACTAAGTTTGGTATTTAATGGTCTTTTCGTTTTTAAGCTATGCGGCCCACAGACTCACACATACACACACGCACAGGCATTTTTAAAAAGCTTTTTTGCACTCAGGGAGTCTCAAAACACTATGTACATAGTACGTATAGAGAAAGTAAAAATGCGTTATTTCTTCAGCAAGATTAAGTATTCACTCTTCAGTTAACACAACTTCCTTCTACTTCAGTCGATCAAATTACTACCTTTCCGAGACTTTCAGTAATGAAACACGTTAATTGTGGTATATTTTTACTAAACAGCCCCATATTAAGGCGCAAGTTTCAAATCATTAGTGCAAGACGAGATGACTGAACATTACAATGGACCCCAGAGAAATAGGATTGGGAGTTTTGCGACAAAGCCGGCGAGAGCAGTATATTACAGGATATTGAAACACAAAGGATAACGGCTGACGTTTCCTAGAAATTCCTAGGAACTGAAGAAGGAGAGTGAAACAACGGTCAGGCTCAGAGGCAAGGGAAACATATAGGGCTTTGTAAGTTAGTCTTTTTATGATCAGTATCCAGATGGTCTTTAAATAGTAATGCCTACAGTCATGCTACTAGTATTATGTCGTTGGTATAACGGAAGTGTCAGTATATCTCGATATGCGTCTCTGAAATCTCTCGGTGAATCCGTCTATTTGTTTACTTCTATACCGTTCACCTATGGTATGAACTCCAGTCAAATATCGAACCGAAGTATCGCCAGAAACAATGGCATGCGTGTGAATATGAATGTGAGAGGGCGGAGATAGAACATTATACAGAGTCTGCCAAAAGTTTAAGGACACCCCTAAATATCAGACATTTCATTCCTGTCCTTCGATTTTTGTGAAATCTCAAGATGTTTATACATAGATCAAACGAGTGTCAAAAATGAAGTTTTCTGTTGCCAATCAGAACTCGGTATTTTTAAAACTATGGATAATATGATGAATTCTCAATTAAGAAAACTGGTTAAAAATGATGCAGTTTTTTAATGAAAAAAATTAATTTGCCCTTGAATGGTTGTACTTAGCAAATAATTTTGTTATGGGGGGAGATTTGCTTAAAGTTATATTTGGGCTGCTATCATTTTTTAATTTAAAAGTTTATGAAGCCTTTTTATTCACATTTAATGTCAGATCCCCCCCCCCCGATTTTCTAAGTTTGAGATAATCTTTTTTTGCATTTGAAGTTTGGGGCAAATGGATCTTTTGCTGATACGGCCACATAGATCATGATCCCGGAGTTTGGCAGCACTGATAAAGCAACAGATTTTCTCTGTTTTAGTGTCAGTATCAGGATTTTACCTTAACCTTAGAAAATCGGAGGGGGGGGATTCTGACATTAAATGTCAATAAAAAGGATTCATAAATGTTTAAATTAAAAAATGATATCAGCCCAAGAACCACTTTACGTAAGTCTCCCTCCATAACAAAATTCATTTTGCCAAGTGCAACCATTCAAGGGCAAATTAATTTTTTCCATAAAAAACAGCATCATTTTTAACCAGTTTTTCTTGATTAAGAACTCATCATATTATCCATAGTCTTAAAGATAGAGAGTTGCAGCAGAAAACTTCATTTTGACATGTGATTGATCCATGTATAAACATCTTGAGATTTCACAAAAGTCTAAGGACAGGAATAAAAAGTCTGATATTTATGTGTGTCAAACTTTTGATAGACACTAGTTAAAAATCTGATGTGTTCCATTCAAATGACTTTCTCGACATCTCTGTAACAAGTTATTGTTAAAAGCTTATTCTTCTATTGGCTTCCTGTTAATCAAGATAATCAGAAATTCTTTCCTGTAATTAGATGAGAAATAATGGAATACACTAGGCTAAAATGATAGTCAAATCTTTTAAAAGCTGGTTGCCATTTGTTTGAAATCCGTTTCTATGTATTACCAGGAGTTGAGAAATTCCCGTATGTGGAAAATTTTAAGTATTTTAAAATTGAAACCAATAACAAGTAGTCTCAGAAGTAGTCAATTCTGCGAAAAAAATGCATACGAAAAAGTGTATGTTTCAACGAGATCTACACATTCTGTGTAGTAAGCTTTTGTCTATCTCTTACTATTTTCTAGTCATGCAAAAATCCTCAAAATTCATCCAGAGGCTATTTCCAGAAAATTCAAGATATACATTTTATTTGTCGTGTTAACATCTCTAGTATACAATATTTTAACAAAATTGTTAGTCATTTTGAGAAAATCAAAACTTTCGAAAATATTTCCATGTAAAGGGAAGTTTGGGGTGGGGGGTTCCTCAAAATCTTCATGTCGCATTCTTGGAAGACAAACTTATATAACAAGTTTGGCAGTTTACCGACTTTTTTATTTGAGTTATCGTGTTCACACACACGGACACAAAAGGACCTTTTTCTAAAAATAAACTTTAAAGTAAATATCGTATACATTACATTCACGTAACTTTCTCTACCCGTTCTCCAATAAATGTTTTTTTTTTTTTTTTTTTTTTGAGGAATAGCCTCTGTAAAAGTGTTTGATATAAATTGCACGTTTTAACGAAATATACATTTTTTTGTGTAGCAAGTGTTTATCTCTTACTGTTTACCAGTGATGCAAAATCACCGAGAATGAAGAGGTATTCAGATGCTATTCCCCAAAAATTCAAGATATACGTTTTGTCATGAAAATATCTTTAATCTACGACTTTTTTTAATTAAAAAGTCATTTTTTAAAAAATACAAAAATGAAAATCTTAGTGTTGCATCCGTAGAAGGTGCTGTAATTAATTATCAAGTTTAGTACCCATTTATGCATTTTTTCCGTTTTTGAGTTGTGTTATTCATAGCCACACACATCCACATGGGCCTATTTTAATTTTTTTTTTTTTTTTTGGTGGAGTTAAGAATTTCCGAGATAGTTCCTGTTATTGGTTTTATTTTAACTACTCGGGAATTTTCTGGAACGAAAATTTGTCATCCTATTTATTTTTACATCCTGCTGTGCAAAAATAACCGAATTTCAATTGCATAGCATAATTAAATATATGACTATCGTTTTAGCCTAGTGTATTCTTTTATTCCCTTCTTCTTATAACAAACTTAAGTATAAGACCATTTCTGCTAATTTTTATCTTGACAAGCATGAACTAAGTAGAAGAATACGCATTTGTAAGAATGGTTTGTTACAGAATAAATAGAGAAAGTCATAGAAATGCAGCATATAAGATTCTTTAAACAGCAAGAAGTTGTTTGAAGTAAGCATATAAATGTTATTTGTGTATTTGATGATTATTATTATTATAATTTATTTCTGGTTGAGACTCTGAAGTTGTGTATATCAATTTAAAAGCAAACTTGAGGATTACACTGGTGCGCCCAGTACTGCAGATCACGTGATGTTAGCGCCAGTGAATCTTCAGGTAGTCCGCCTGTCATTATGCAGTAATTAAACATTCCGCTCATTCTCTGCATATTCACAACAGTCCTAAATAACACTACAGATGTACAACGTTCGACTTTAATTAAACCACAACTTGTGGAGAGCGCTTTCGCTCAAATTTCCAGTCATTTGCATACACAATAATGAGCTTAGGATGTGATATCCTGGTTTTCCACGAGACGGGTCTTCGGAAATTGAATTGGGCACACATTGCAATCAAGGGTTGTGGGTTGGACCCCAGTAGAGGTCGAGTAATAAAGCTTGGCCAACATGTTACATGTATCTGCATATCGCATTAACAGCACCCGCTGCAATAGGTATGGTTTCAATCATCAAACCAAGAACCAAGAGCAAACCTCCTAAAGCCCTGAAGTGTTGCAACACTCTTTGTTACCAGCAAGTAAAATCAGTCGCTCTCGACGTAGCTATGATAATACAACCAAGTATCTTGTTTCATCACCAGCTAAACTGTAATATATACGTATGAGAAGTGTATGTAAACATTTCAACTTCAACAGATTTAGGGTAATTGCTGTGAAGTTATATGAAAATATAGAACATATATGGAAATGTATACAACATATATGGAAATGTATACAACATATATGTAATTAAAACACACATAATATGTAGAATTCTGATCTAACAATTTTGGATAATCACCCGGAGGTCCCGGGTTCGATTACCGGTTGGGAGGGGAAGTTTTTCTTTAACTAGAATTATTCCCTATCCCCCACAGTGTCTGGAAGTATGTATGTGAAAGTGAATGTGTGAGTGTTTGAAGAAAATAAATTTATTTTAACCCAAAGTAAAGAACCTACAGACGAGTTGTTTCAAATGCGAAGTCCCAGATTGACCTTAGATGTTAAAGGGAGCTATATAAATGAAACAATAACAACAAAATGGAATTAAACTTATATACTTCACTTCTACGTACCTAGAGCAAGTAAAGAAAATATTGCATTCCACGAAAAGTTTAGATTTCACAGCAAATAAATCTACTTTTTGAGGTTTCTGAATTCAGAATATAATTTTTAGAAAAATATCCGTGCGCACTCGTTCTCATGTGGCGTGTAGTGTGTGTGTGTGTGTGTGTGTGTGTGTGTGTGTGTGTGTGTATGAGAGAGAGAGAGGGAGAGAGATATAGCGAGAATAGCATAACTCAAAATCGAAAAATCTGTTAAACACTAAAATCAGTATTTGGGTTCGGCGTCTTCCAAGCAATCAGCACAAAGAAAACCCCCGTTCCAAACTAGCCTTTTCATTGAATATTTTGTGAAATATTTCATTTTATGGCAACCATTTAAATTAAAATATATCATACCATTATAACTTTAACACTAGGTCAATGAAGCTTAAATAAAATAGCATGAAAAGAGTTATTCATTATGCAACATAGCTAATATGCTCAGATTTCAATGTACCGAGTATCCACAAATAAAATTCTACTCAAGTATGAACACAAAAACCAAAATCAGTTTCCTTTGTAATGCTGTAATTCCAAGAGTAAATTATCTAATGTTTAACAACAGAAGCAATTTTTGCCCAATGTTATATAAAACCTTAGTAAAAATATCCAAATTTGCAGTACTAGTAGCTTTATATTAAAAATTTAATGTGTTCCATTCGCATGACTTTCTCTACATTCCTGCAACGAATTATTGTTAAAAACTTATGCTTCTATTTACTTCATTCTTATCAAGAAAAAATTAGTAGAAATACTTCTATTACTTGCTTCCTTGTAAGTAGAAGCGAAATAAGGGAGTACCATAGATTAAAGTGATAATCAAAAGCTGGTTGCTATGTGACTGAAGTTCCTTTGTTTGTAGGGACAGGAGTTGACAAATTCCTGTATAAGAAAATTAAAAGTTTTTAAAGGTGAAATCAAAAACAAGGAATATCTCAAAAGCGATCAACTCCACGAAAAAAATGTATAATATAATTTGTGTGTTTTAACGTGATCTACATGTTTTGTGTGGTAAGTTATTGTCCATCTCTCACGGTTTAGCAGTTATGCAAAATTAAGTAAAATTCATCCAAAATAAAGTAGCCTTCAGAGGCCCATTCCCAGAAAATTATTAATATAAATGTTATTATTTAATATCTTTAATATACGATATTTTAATCAAAATCGTTAGAGCCATTTTAAGAAAATAAAATTTTTCGAAAAAAAGTTCCTGGGGTGGGGGAATTTTTCTCAAAATCTTCGTGTCGCATCCATGGAAGATACCAATTCATTTTTGAGTTATCGTGTTCACGGACACGGACACACACACGGACCTTTTTTTGAAAATACTTTCTTTTTTGATACAGGGGACCCTAAAACATATATTTCCGTTGTAAAATCGGTATCGAGTTTTTTGGTGGAATGCAATACCTTCTCTATACACAATGTATATGGTAAGTGTAGAGGAAGTAAAAATCGCAATTAAAGGCACTAACAGGAAAGATTTCATGTGATTAAAAGTTTGTTGCATAATCCATTTATAGTTTATAGTTAGTGTCATAATTATTTTATAAACTTTAGTTAAAATAATTGTAAAGCAAACATTTTTTTCTAAATCTAAAATAGGTTTATAACATCTACAGTTAAATATTGTTTGCTCTCCAAAGGCTTCTGAACCCTACGCACTTGCTTCCAAGTCCTAGAGGGATGTCAGTCCTACATAAGGGGAGGGAAAGCTGACTATAAAAATAATTAACGTTTTCATTATAAATCTCATTATCTTCCTTAATGATCGATAATTTTACAAATAAAGTATACAAAAACCAATTTTTTCAAGCTATTTGTAAGACATTTAAAAAGTGTATCTTGAAAGTTCTGCGAATCGCCCGTGAGGATTTCTATAGCCGGAATGAATATTATAGAGTCCCGTATAGCTTATAAACTGTAGGAGATTGACAAAAATGCATCTATGTAAATATAGATAAACACAATTTGGTAGAAATAAATAGTTGTGTCAATTGCCATTTCTGTTATATTTGTTATTGGTTCGTGCGCGCGCGGCACATAAATTTCCTCTCTTGGTCATAAACAGACTGAAATTTTTAAGTCATTGCATACCAATCACTGCGGGACTATCCCCTAAACCTGTTATAGTCATCTTATACCTACATCAAAATGTTTAATAAAGCTTCTTGATCTTCATTCTTGATTTCTTTTGCATAACTGTAAACCTTAACAAACAAAAAATGTAGATCTCGTTAAAGCACGAAATTTATGTCGGATATTTTCTTTCCTTTTCTTATAGTTAACCATTTGCGAGATATTCCTTGTTATTGGTATAAATTTTCCAATACTGAAGCTTTTCTCAAACGGGAAGTCATAAAAAGCATAACCGAATTTCAAAGCCATCACTTAGCTACCTCCGATTAAACGATTTGACTCGCGCTTTAATCTAATGTGTTCTCTCATTTCCCATATACTTACAAGAAATTAAGTATAAGTCCATTTTTGCTAATGTTTATCTCGATTAGCATGAAGCAGATAGAGGTGTATATATATATATATATATATATATATATATATATATATATATATATATATATATTTTTTTTTTAACATAGCTTATCGAGCATATGTAGAGAAGCACGTGTGAATGGAACACATCTCTACCACGAACAACATGCGTAGTAAGTAGATAAGTTACTGTATTCCGCCCAAAAATTCAATGATATGATTTCAACGGAAACATTTGTTTTGAGGCCCCCTTAATCCAAGATTATTTTTTTAAAAAAAAAAAGTGTCTGCACAGACTAATTCAAAAAAGAAAAATTCTATTTACACCAAACTTGATATTTAAGTTCGGCATCTTCCAGAGATTGTCACGAAGACTTTCAAGATAATCCCTCCGACAACCTTTAAATAGCCCTTTTTCAATAACTTTGAATATCTGAAATATACCTAACAATGTTTATTAAAATATCATATATTTAAGATATTTTATTACATTTGAATATTTGGGAATATTCTCTGAGGTCCTATTCATCTTTTGCATAACTGCTAAACTGCAAGAAATCAGCCAAAGCTTACCACAAAAATAATGTAGATCTCATCCAAATATACCATTTATATCGAATGATGTTTGTGGAGTTAGAACCATTTTCAAGATATTCCTTCCCATTGGTTTAAACTTTGCGATACTTAACCTTTTCTGAGAGGGGAAGTCGTCATTCATTTGTCTTTCTGTTGGTCAAGCAAGAAAAACAGAATTTAAAACCAGGTAATTATTTACAAGTTGGGCCGCTACATCTCTCCGCTGCGACTTATGCCAGTTTTGCACTCTAGCGGGACCGGCGTGGTTAGAGAGGGATTATGGGTGGGGAGATGGTTTAAAAAACTAATGTTGTATCCATTGCGCTGTTGAGCTACTACCACGATATAAAATTGGAAACATAAATTTATATACACACACTAACCTAAACGGATTGGAACCTAACCTCGCGCTAAATTTGAAATCCACAGGCTTTGAAATTGTCATCATAAATACAAAGTCAATCAATTGCACTTAGTTTCATTCGATTTTAAGAGTGGCCGAAGTTCTGTATAATAAAATTCACTGAACAGCTGTATCTGCGTGAAACATACTTGTCATACATCAGCACAGCGTCTAGCGACATATGCCGGTGTTGCATTCCACAACACTGTTCGCCTGCCGCCGACAATGAAACTCAGGTTTTAGGCACTTTAGTGTGTAGTATTATTATATATTTACATTGCAAAAGTACTACAAGACTTCTTTATTTATATTCTACTCCTTCTAGGCAGCATACCTCATAAATATTCACAAAAAAGGATCGCTACGGCACGTAATAAATTAGTGTTTAACTTAATTACGGAGCTTTTCCGATAAAAAAAAATTGGTGAAAACGTAACAAGTATAAACCAAACTTACAGTCAAACCACAATTTGTTTAATTTCTAGAGGGGCCCAAGTTCTCTATAATTACCAAACCATAGCGACAAGCTCTTTGAAGATCTAAACAAAAATTTAAGCCTACTGCATACCCCTAATCCCCCTATATCTACAAGATAGCATGTAACAAAAGTATTTCTGCAGATGTTTATCTTGATTAACTGAAGTATAAGGAGGAATAAAGTATTTTTTTTAAGATAAGTCATTGAGCTATGGATACAGAAAGGCATGTGAATGTAGTACAAACTGTATGCATAATTGTCAAATATTTAAGTATATTCTATTTGGAAATTTAAATTTTGACATAAAAAATGCAAATTCTAAATATTAGAATTCGGCATGAAATTAAAAATTAAAATCTCAGAAACGAAACCTTGAGTTTTTCCATAATTTTCCTTTAGCCTTTATTTTACAGATATCATCCCCTCAATCGACTATCCCGTTACAGAAGCATCAAAACTAGTAGTTTAGCTAACATTGTATTCGAAATTAGGTAACCTTCATTTAATAGGATAGTCATTAAGAGCTGTATGCGTTTTCTTTCAAAACCATTTACTAAATTATGGTTATTTAAATTCTGACAGCTCTCGAGCATAACACAAAGTGTTAATAACTACAGAAAACGCATATCCTGTAAAGAAATGGGCAGAAAATGGTAGCATAGTATATATGCGCTAAAGATGAAAACACAAACGAAATGTCAGCATTGCAGGCTATTAACCAACCATTATAAACCTCTATGCTTAATGGCAGTCATTGAAATTTTATTTTTTTATACTTCGTAAAAGTATATCCACTATGTGTACTTTGATGATTAGTTACTTAGTGTTAAACCATTAACTATTCTAGATGTATATAGATATTTAAACATTTTATTTATATCAGAGAACATGTCTATACTTTAAAAGTCATTTCCTTAAAACTCTATTTTAAATATAGCAAACGCCATCTCAAAAACTTGAGGTTTATAAGCATAACGTAAAATTCCTTTGAACTTGTTGCAATAGTTTGTTTTTAAAAGTAAATATGACTGTATATTTTAATACCTTTCTAATAAAAATTTAGCAAAATAAATATGTACTCAGAAGAAATGAGTAAGCACTCTCTAAAAATATATTTCTGTGATTCGTATGTTCTGAAATGACGGATCATTAAAATAGCCGTTTTATTTAGTGAAAAGGGCTTGGTGACTCTCTTTAATACTGCTTTATAATTAGTACATACTGAAGTCATTTTCCCACATTTTCGAATGTCAAAATTTGACAGTCATTTTAAACTTATTCATATTTAATCACTGCTATGTGATAGGTACATTTTTATTTCACTCGCATACACGAAGCACAGCCAATTTAAATTGTCTAAGTAATGAATACAACGCATTATATATTCTAATTCCCAATTGTACTAAAAGCCTAAAAACCCTTTTGTCGTCGACTCTCTCTCTCTCATGATGAAAGAAAACAAGGTGCCTATAAGCTATTAATTACAACTTTGAAAACTTTTCCATTTGGAAGGCAAACAAATGCACAAATCATACCTTATTATGGGTTCTCCAAACAATCATTTGTTCTGCCATCGACGTAAGACAGAGCCGAAGTTAGAAGTTTTCCAATTAAAGAATTAGTTTCCGAACTGCCTTAATTGGCTTCTTGTTTCTGAATAATGGATGTGTAAGAAACCTCAAGAGTTTTCAAACATTTAAACTTAAAAGGTAAAGTAAGAACTGTATGCATTAGACGAACATGCTGCGAACTGCCATGACCCTTGGTAAAACTTCAGTGTTGATATATCAACAGAACCTTAAGCCCCGACTGGTGTGTTCGCCTTTGACTGCAGCGCTCTAACGCCAGCACTAGAAACAAACAGAAAAATGAACAGAGTGTGGTCTATATTTTGTTTCCCTGCAAAGTGAGTGCTGTTCTCTCGTTTGGAAATACAGAACTTATTACTTTCTCTTCACGTACTATGTACATAGTGTATAAAGAAGGTATTATTGTATTGCATCCAAAAATTCTATACCGAGATTTCACCGAAAATACATGTTTTAAGACCCCCTGAATAAAAAACAATTTCTAGAAAAAGATCCGTATGTGTATGGGCAGCATAGCTCAAAAACGAAAAGTCCGTTAAATACCAAAGTTGGTATTTAAGTTCAGTATCATTCAAAGATGCGACACGAAGATGTTCAAGAAAATCCCCCCACTCTAACTACCGTTTACTAGGAAAATTTTTCTCAATTTTGATTAACATAGGATATTAAAAATATTTAACTGACAAATAAAATGTATATCTTGAATTTTCTGGGAATATCCTCTGAAGGCTACTTTATTCTGGATAAATTTTATGGAATTTTGTATAACTACAAGCCGTAAGAGATAGACAAAAACTTACTTAACAGAAAATGTAGAGCCCGTAAAACACTCAAATTATGTTGTATACATTTTTTCGTGGAGTTGATACTTTTTTTTAGATATTCTTTGTTTCAGCTATAAATACTTATTTTTCTCATACGGAAATTTTTCAACTCCTGTCCATAGAAACAAAGGAACTTCAATCACATAGCAACCAGCTTTTGACTAATACTTTAGCCCATGCTACTCCCATATTTCCCTTGTACTTACAAGGAAGCAAGTAATAAAATTATTTCTGCTATTTTTCTCTCGATTACCATAAAGTAAAAGGAAACTCAAGCTTTTTAACAATAATTTGTTGCAGATATGTAGAGAAAACCATGTGAAAGGAGCACATCAGATGTTATTTATTTTAGCATGTATCTTACTGGCCGTAATGCTGTCGCTTTGTTTAGCTGAACGGCATAGACTGCCAATGTTAGGTTGCAACCACCTCCAGCGTCATAATACTTGTTATTCTCATTACGTTCCATACAATAATGAACTCTTTTTAATGTTTTCATCAGTGTAAGTAATAGAAATATTATTATTTCACCTAAAAAGTATTAGCTCAAATTATGCGAGCTAACGCTGAGAAAATAAAACAAGTCTAGTTGCAACATACCAAGATATTCGTGAAATATGTTAGCGTTAATTTGTTTTTCTATACCTGGAGAAACTTTTTTGCAACACTAGCCGTGCAATGTTCTATGATAAAAATTATTCGTCCCTGATTCCACTTTCCATTTTAACTTACTTCATTGCGCTATGTAGTTTTTAATACAGGGCGCACGTTCGATTTGGCAACACTGGAACGACTATTCTATCTGATGTAGTGGATGCACTGTATTTTAAGAGTAAATTCACAGTCGTAAGAATGTTTCAAGACTATCAGATAAAATACAAATTAAATTTTAAATTTGTTTACGAATAATTATGTACAGTATAAGATATGTCTGTAAGCTATTTCTTTTTTCTCTACCATGTACAATGTATATAATAGGTAGAGAAGGTAATGTTTTCACCCAAAAATTCAATACTGAGGTTTCACCAAAAATGTGAGTTTAGAGACCACTGAACCTAAAAAAACAACAAAAAAACGCCCCTCGCGCGCGCGTGTGTTTGTGTGTGTGTGTGTGTGTGTGTGTGTGTGTGTGTGAACAGGTAACTTAAAAACAAAAAGTTGGTTACATTCCAAACTTGGTATTTAAGTTCTGTATCTTCCAAGACTGCCACAAGACCTCCAATAACACCTTACATATAACATTTTTCGAAAATATTTATTTTATATAAAAAGGGCTCTAACGACAAAATAACTGATGTTTAAAATAATTTCATAGCATCGAAGTGTATTTTGAATTTTCTGGGAATAGCCTCTGAAGTAATATTATTCTAGATAACTTTTGTATGAACGGTAAATCGTAAGAGATACACAAAAGCTTACACCACAAAAAATAACAAAAACACACAATTTATGTCAAATATATTTTATTTTTTATATTTATTTATTTAATTATTTTAGTTAACTATTTCGGAGGCATTCCTTTTGTTGGTTTCAATTTTACCGTACTTATACTTAACTCAAATAGATTTAAATGAATTCGTTATTTGTTCTTCTTTCTGCTGGTTAAGCAAAGAGAACAGAATTTCAAAGTCATCATATAGCGACCAACTCTTTAATTATTTGACTAATGCTAAAGCTTACTGTTTCCCGTTAATCCCATTGTATCTATTAGGAAATTTGAATTAACAGTGTCTGCAGATTATTATCTCGATTAATGTGAAGCAGATAGAATAACTTTTTGAGGTAAATTTGCTGAAGAAAGGGCAGACAAGCTTTACCACCAGGAGGAAGGGATGAAGTGAAGGAACCACAACAGGCTATATCCCGATGGGTCACAGAAACGAGCGGCATTCACCAACAGTGGTACCACATAGAAGATATGGACGAACCATCGACTAAGCACCCCTCTATGATCCACGAGTACCGCCCGATAAAAGGTTGTTTTTGGGGGGGGCGGCGTTTCCCTTATATTGAGAAGACGAGTGTCGAGTAATTTTAAGCTCCATGAACCCCGAGATCATTTCAGTATCATTATTTAACCAGTCCAGTCCAGTGTAATTGCCAGGCTGAGGACAGCCCGAGGTGTGTTAGACGTGTCCCTGTTCTCGGAGAGAACTTAACCACGTTCTGACGGGATTGTGGGTTTTGCAGGATGGCGGGTGTGTTTTGGGGTTGTGGAGTGACAGGAGGAGGCAAATATTGCTCCTCGACGGTTGCCTTCATGGTGCAACGGCCCTTGTGCACCGCTGGTGTGTTTTTATCAAAATGTTTCTTTTGAGGTTTTAATTTTGAATCCAAGCAACTCTTGAAGGATTATAAGGAGCTTAGCCGTAGCAGCTGTTGGTGGTGTTTCTTCGTTACCGGGGATGCCCGCAAGCCATGCGGGGAAGCCGGTATCGCCTGAAGCGGCGGTTTGTGGGATCGTAATCCCCAAGAGACCTAACGAGGGCGCTCCGATGGAATGGTAACCCTTCGTTGAATTTTGTTGCCCGACGCCTAATCTCGTCCTCCAGGTATGGTAGACCAGAGGCTTCGTGCAGGAGTCTCGTTGGAAAGCCTCGAGGCACAGAATAGATAGCCCGAAGACACCTATTCTGTACCCGCTGAAGCAACAGCAGACTGGAGTCTGCCGCCATGCCCCAGATCTCACAGGCGTAGATTAACAAGGGGATTATGAGAGCCCTCAAAAGGCGCAACTTAAGGGGAACCGTCATCGAGGACCTCAGCATCGGGTAGAGTGAAGCCGCAGCCCCATTGCCCCGGCACCACAGTCCCCGGATGTGCTCCCTAAAAGTGACGTCCCTGTCAAGCTTCACCCCCAAGTAGGTGATGGTGTTGGTCCATTGTATCCTTCGTCTGAGGTACGTGAATGTGGGGAAGTTTGCGGGAAAGCGGCGCTTGGTGAAGAGAATAGCGTGGCTTTTCTCCGGATTTATGGACAAACGCCAACGCTCGCACCACTCTTGGATGAGGCAGAGGTGTCTCTGAATAGGGTTGAAGGCTCTGCGTGGGTGTTTGTTTGTACAGTATAACAGCACGTCATCAGTATACTGAGCTATGTTGACTTGCTGCACTGTTGGTAGGACGGCCATGTAGACGCTAAAGAGCGTGGGGGAAAGTACAGAGCCTTCGGGGACTCCGCCTCTTGCTGGCCTAGGTGTTGATTTGTGTCCCGCAACTGAAACTACAAAAAATCTGTGTTTAAGGTATGAGTGTAGTAGGTGTATGATGTGTGTCGGGAGCTCCAGTCGGATGAGTTTGAGGAGCAGACCCGCGTGCCAGGTCGTAGAGAAGGCTTTCTCCACGTTCAGCGACACCGCCGCGGTGTAGGCTCTGTCCTGGAAACGCGGATGTTTGGCATTGAAGTCCCCGGCCAGGATGACATTAGGATGAAGGGCTAGGATGGAAAGGTAATCGTTTAGTACGAACTGCCTATGGGGTGGATGGTAAACAGACACCAGTAAAACTTCCGTACCGCCTAGGTCAACACAGACAGCCGTGGCTTCCATGGTTTGAAGAGGCGGGAGCTGGATGGGTTTGTGGACTACCCTGTTTCTCACGAAGATCGCTGTGCCACCTCCTCGGCGGCCCACACGATCCACTCTGAGGCAGTTGTAGCCCGGAAGTCGGAATGAGGTGTCTGGACGGAGATGAGTCTCGCTGACTAGCACGAGGTCTAGGGCAAATGAGCCGGCAAAATGCTGGAGCTCACTCCCCTGACCGTTCAGGCCACACGCGTTCCAGAACGCGAATCGGAAAGAGGTACGAGACCTATTTCGATTCGCCATTCTGGGCGGTCTGGACGATCACGGTCAGGAGGGCAAGTCCCCCCATGGCGACAGCCATCTTTGCGGCGGGGTCTGTGGCATATAGAAATCTGACCAGCAGATCACAGATGCGCCGGCCGTGGTTCAGCAGAAGCTGCTGTATCCACGCCATCACATCCGACATCTGCAGGACAGGAGGAGTGGTGGGGGTGATTTTTCTGGGTGAGGGTGTGGGAGGAGTGCTTCGGGGCGCTGGCACGCCACCAGCCGCCTCCTGCCCCTGCTGTCGCTCGGGTACGGGAGTACCGTTCCCTTGCGCAGCCCTGGGGGCGAAGTTAGGCTGCCTGGCTGGCCAGCGCACCTTAGCTTGAGTGGGGGGCTTTTGTTTGGGTTTGGCTGGAGCTTCTTTGTTGCGTGGGGGTTGGTTTGTGTTGTTACCATCCCGTGGCTTCGCAGGGCCACGCTCAGCCCTTTCCGCCGTAGTGGTGTTGGTGGCTATCCTTTGTTGCGCCGGCTGTCTTGCAGGAGGGGCAGGTGCAGTTGTTGGCGCCTCTGGGCGCTGATTGGCTACAGGTGCTGATCTTGTGACCTGCTGTAGTTCTGGCGGCGGTCTCCTGGCCGCTATGACAGCGATCCTCTTAGGACAGCCACCATAACAAGCGATATGATCGCCACCACAGTTTGCGCAAATCGGCTTCGCGGTGGGAGCTATCTCGCAGACCTTAAGCAGCGCAGGTTACGGAAGCAAAATTGACTGGAGTGGTTAAACCCCAGGCACCGGTGGAATTGAGGGGGCCCGCCAGAGCCCTTGGAAGGTTCAATTTTGACCCTGAGGTAACAGATGGCGGTGACGCCATCTATCTTGGCCTCAGGATCATTGGCCCGCTCCACTACTACGAGGAAGAGGGGGAGGGGAGATTTGGGCCTTGCCCATCTGGAGCGGACCTGGTGAGCTGCTTCACCAGTCTTGGGGTGATGTCCTGGCGGATGAGGTATGTCGAGATATCCTCCACCGAGGTGTCGACTGGTAGGCCACGAATGACCCTGCGAAGGTCACGGGACTTGTCCAGTCCAAAGGTAAAATGAGGAACACCTTTCCTCTTGAGGGCTTGCAATATGAGGTTATAATCCTCTAGAATCTTCGCCTGGAAGACGTAGCGGTGCTTGTTCTTCCGAACCGTGAACTGACTCGATAGGGATGGCATTACCTCCTTGAGGAAGCCTACCACCCCCTTAAAGTCGTCCACGATAATCGGTGGAACGTGCCTCCTCGACCCAGGATTCTGGGCGGGCCCAGAATCTCTGGGGCGGGATGTTGTCTGGGATTGGCCAGAGGGCACGCCCTCTGCAGCCAATCGGGTTTGCCTCTTCTCCTTCCTCGAGGCCACTACACTAAAATCGTCCTCTCCGTCTGTGGAGAGGCCGGAAGAGGACTCCTCATGATCTACCATCATGGAGGATGAGTGGTACGACAGGACCGAGGTCCTGCCACTGTGGTGTGAAATGTTACTGCACACACTGGCACAGTCATCGTCGGAGTCGTGCTCCGGAATTTGGTCTACACGTGAAACTGGTTCGCGCGGGATACCCTCGTTGGTAGCTTGCTTGGATGCATCCAGACATAAGATCTTGCCTTTACCGCCTTGGCGTTCCTGGCTAGATCTCTTTTTGCCCTCTACAGTAGCAGGGCCACTGGAGGGCAGGGTGGCTGCACCAGTGCTGGTGCTGGCAACGGCCGTTGCTTCGTCACAGGCAGGCCCGCTTGGGGCTTTGCCTTTGGATGGTTTGGATTTGCTTCTGGTCATGGTGGTAGAGGACAGGGATACTTGCCCTGCACCCTAGGGTGCAGTGCACAAAACACACCTTGGTTTACCCTCACCTGCAGGCAGCAGGGGCTAAGAAGCAGGCCGAAACAGAGGACCGTACGCTTTATTAGCGCGCCTTACCCGAACCTAGAAGGTCGGATGGCTGTGGCCTTGTTTCGGCTACCCGCTGCCTTTGCACTTCCGATGGTCTGGAAGTGCACTCCGCTCTTATTGGAGTGGTTGGCCGGATCACCTGAAGCAGCCCAATAGGGTTTCTTCCAGTGGTGGTGGCCGGCCAATCAGGGTCCTCGGTGTTAAAGCTGGTGATGTTTGTCAGCTGATGCTTCTCTGGTGGTAGCGACGATAGCAGGCTTCTGCATGTGGCGCTAAAAAGCGCCTGGAATGCCAGAGATGGCCTGGAAGGGCAGGAACTGAAGATCTCGGAACAACGCTCTCTCCGTCGAAAGCCCGCCGAAACCAATGCCATACGAAACCATGCGTCGAAACCGAAACGAGAAACCGCTGGCCTAAACCCTGAAACGATTATTTAACCGAATTCATTCATCGTCCAATATGACCAACCACGTTAAGCGGGGCCGCGCGGTTAGACCACTCGCCTCTCACCTGGGTTCGATTCCCAGCGACCGCATATGAGATTTGTGGTGCACAAAGGGACGCAGATGCAGGCTTTCTCCGGGTTCTCTGGTTTCCCCCGCCATCGCATTCCACCCGTGTTCCATTTTCATTCCATATATACCAGTGGCATTGCCTTTGGTAAAAGCGGGCTTCGAACACTACCATAAAAATCTGATGTGTAGCATTCACATTACTTTCTCTATATCCTTGCAACAAATTATTCCTAAAAAGCTTATACTTCTATTTACTTTATGCTCATCAGAAAAAAATTAGCAGAAATAGTCTTATTACTTGCTTCCTTGTAAGTAGGAGCGAAATAAGGTACTACCATAGGTTAAAGTGATAGTCAAAAGCTGGTTGTTATGTCAATGAAGCTCTTTGTTTGTATGGATAGGAGTTGACAAGCTCCCCTATGAGAAAATAAGTTTTCTCATATCAAAAAGGAAAGTGTCAAAAACGACGAACTCCACGAAAAAAATGTATATAACATAAATTGTGTGTTTTAAGGTGCTCTACATTTTTTGTGCAGTACGTTTTTTGTCCATCTCTTACGGTTTAGCAGTTAATCAAAATTCAGTAAAATTCATCCAGAATAAACTACTCTTCAGAGGCTATTCCCCGAAAATTCAAAATATACGTTTTATTTGTCAGGTAAATATCTTTAATATACGAAATTTTAATCAAAATCGTCAGAGCCATTTTTGAGAGAATCAAAATTTTCGTAAAAAGTTCCATGTAAAGGGTAGTTTGGAGTGGGGATTTTTCTCAAAATCTTCGTGTCGCATCCCTGGAAGATACTAAACTTAAATGCCAAGTTTGGTATTTTACCCACTTTTCGTTTTTGAGTTATCGTGTTCACAGACACACGGACACACACACACACACACACACACACACACACACACACACACACACACGGATCTTTTTGTGAAAATGTTTTTTTTGGATATTGGGGACCCTAAAACATATATTTCCCGTGAAATTTCGGTATCGAATTTTTGGGTGGAGTGCAATACCTTCTCTATACACTATGTATACATAGCACGTATACAGAAAGTAAAAATGAATTTTAAGCTACAAAACTAATAAAAAAGAATTTTAAAAAAAGTTGATCTGAATCAAATTCCTCGTTTAAATTTTATCACTGTCGATACACCAAAAATCGCGTTGAATGCGGTCAAATGTCGAATTATCGAAGATTAATCGATAAATATTACCATTAGTTTGAAACCTTCGGAAAAATAATTTTCTCTCTTAATACAGATTGGCGACATGAAATTGAGTTTTGGATGCTACTTAAACACTATGGTTCTCAAAATCCTATGTTACAGCGGGCATGAAAGACCAGTGGCTTGTATTAGGCTTGAGGCTAGTTTACGTGCCGTAAATCTACGAATTGGTACCAACAGCTTTACTACCCTTTCGAAGGAAGACGTGCTAACGATTATTACGCCCGAAAAAATCCAAATGCCCCCTCAGGGTTTAAACTGCGACCTCAGGAACTAGATGATACCCCTAGACCAAGGAGGATGATAATAAATATAGGTTCACTGATTTATAATGTTAGCAGTTTTTTCTATATATACAATTATTTATCATGTCCTGCTAATTAACATGATTATAATATAAATACAAAAAAAATCTGATGTGTTCCACTCACATGACTTTCTCTATATCTCTGTAACAAATTATTGTTCAAAAGCTTATGTTTCTACTTACTTCATGCAAATCGAGAAAAAATTAACAGAAATAGCCTTATTACTTGCTTCCTTGTAAGTAGAAGCGAAATAAGGGAGTGCCATAGGTTAAAGTGATAGTCAAAAGCTGGTTGCTATGTGACTGAAGTTCTTTATTTCTATGGACACGAGTTGACAAATTCCTGTATGAGAAAAGCAAGTTTTTCAAAGCTGAAGCAAAAAAGAAGGAATATCTAAAAAAAAAAAAACGATCAACTCCACGAAAAAAATATATAACATAAAGATTGTGTTTTAAGGTGCTCGACATTTTTGTGTGGTAAGTTTTTGTCCATGTCTTACGGTTCAGCAGCTATGCAAAATTCCGTAAAATTCATCCAGAATAAAGTATTCTAAGGCTATTCCTAGAGAATATTCAATATATACATTTTATTTATCAGGTAAATATCTTTAACATACGACATTTTAATAAAAATCGTTGTTTCCATTTTTGAGAAAATCAAAATTTTCGAAAAAAGTCCCATGTAAAAGGGTAGTTTGAGGTGGGGGGATTTTTCTCAAAATCTTTATGTCGCATCCTTGGAAGATACTAAACTTAAATACCAAGTTTGGTATTCAACGGTCTTTTCATTTTTGAGCTATGCTGTCCACAGACACACACACACACTTTTTTGTAAAGATGTTTTTTTTTTTGTTTTTTTTGTATTCAGGGGGTCCTAAAACATGTATTTCCGGTGAAATCTCGGTATCGAATTTTTAGGTGGAATACAATACTTCCTCTATACCCTATGTACATAGTACGTGTAGAGAAAGTAAAAATGAAGCAAAGTATTCTTACATAAGGTCTAGTAGAAGACGTGGAAAGTAGAAACTGCATTGAATAATCTACAGAAAAGAATAAAGGTTATTCAGAGGTTTGATAATGCAGTAGGTACTTGATAAATGGCATTATAGAAACAAATGTCTTTAAACTCTTGTATTTTGTTTGTTAAAGCTCACATCAACATCTATGTATATCCGTGCAAAACAATTGACCAATTTTTGCTTTTAGACTCCGCGGAGTGCAACACTATTTGTATTCTATAGAGTAACAATTACTTTCATTTTCTACTCCATGATAATCTCAGCTAAAACTTAGGGTCTTCTTCGCATGTACAAGCGCTGGAATCAAATAAGTGGCAACATAAAATCCTTTCGTGAACCATTTATTGTAGAATCATGAGACCTCTACAGGCCTTAAAAGTATCCCCTGCAACATGTTGCACCCGTTGCCAAATGTGGGAAAGTCGCAGGGTACCGGCAGGGTGTTCTCTCAGTAGATGTCTGCTAGAGAGTGCCCTATAGCTCGAAATATGACAACTCTTAGGGAACAGATGAAAGTCATATGGACTAATTTGCGGTGAATAGGATGTGTACTCTAGATCCTCCCACCCCCCATCACGTAACATCGCGCACAGAAACTGCGTTGTCCTGCAAAGCAATGGGTGGTTCCCTGACTCGGTAGTTTGGTCGTTTGCTATCTCGTTAGCCAATTCCCTGGAAGTCCACCTCCTGTCCACATGCTGCAAAGATTGAATCAATTCAATGACTTGGTTTTCGACCCTATGTCGATCTCCACCTGATCCTAATGCACACATCACGTTCTGCACGAAAAGTTGTAACCCAACGTGCCACAGTCCGATACAGCAATGCCTCATTCCTGCATGCTTCACGTAGTTCAAAGTGACATTACATGGTGTTTTTTCCACGGGCCACTTCGATATTTACCCATGCATGTTGTTCTAACTTGGAAAACATCCTCTTTAGGGCTATATGATTTGACAAGCTATATTCAACACACCCCAATTTTATCACTGCAGCATCTACACTAACTCTACCCACCCTCTACGTGTTACCAACAACACCTCGAACAAAAATTCCTGCGCGGGGAAAAAAACGGTGTTGTACTTATTTGAAATGATACGGAGTTTTATTTATGGACGCTCTTTAACTGTTGTGGTTCTTAGCGTTCCATTCAATTCTGGGCGTGAAAGACAGCTTAATTTTGCCTAGAGGCCTTTTCATCAGATTTGAGGTTCTTTTACGAGTCGGAAATCTACGACACCGGAGCAACGGCTTTACTTCCCTTCTGAAGGAAGCCATGCCAAGGATTTTTACGCACGAAAAATCCATCATCCTCCGCCAAGTTTGAACCCGTGACCTTGGGTACATCATGGACAGTGTCACTCATTTATTTCCAGTGTTTTTATTCAAGCACAAGAATCTTGTTAATCATAAATTAGTACAGTACAGTACCCGGAAGAGCAACCAACTTAGATTAGAATCAAAGAAATCCAAGCTTTCGACCATCTTGACTCTGTGGTGTTCGTTCCCTGGCGATGGTCAAGATGGTCGAAAGCTTGGAATTCTTTGATTCCAATCTAACAAGGTTGCGCTCCCGTGAAGTCATTTGTAATAATCAACACCGAGAAAGCTTCAAATCTTTAACATAAATTAGTAATTAGTAAATTAGTAATTTATGAGATGAAATTAGAATGTACTTTATAGTCACAAGTATGTCAGAACTAATCCTCTTTTCAATTATGAAGGAATTAATAAAATTGTTTGTGTGAATTTCGAGATGAGCTCCTCTCCACACCCGTATATATACATTTATTTATTTATATATACATGTTCATGGATGGACAAGGTAGAGAAATTAATAAGTTTTCGTAAGAATAATTTGTTTAGTAACTAATAAATAGCAATGGGTAGAGAACACCATTTAAATGTATCACATCTTAATGTTTTAAAGTATGGTTTGCTACAGAATAGAATGAGGAAGCCAGGAATGACACTCATATTTTTTTTCCAATTTGTTATATGTAAGTTGTAAGTATTAAAGTCACGTGTGCAACGCCGAAAAACACAACAGTATTAACTCTGTAGATGTTTAAACCAAAAGTAAACTCATTACCGAAAGTTTACGGTTTCTAAATTGACATGAAGATAGAACCAAGATCAAAGGTTCATCCTCTAGAGGTATTCTCAGCTGGTTTTTAACTGCTAATGACATCATGAGTCAGTAATTTCCCCAGACGCCCTTTTGTAACTTACCGCTCTCCATCGTTTGGCAAAATGAGTTTCCATATTATAGAAAAACTTTCACAGGCTCTGAGAACTGACTTGAAGAGTGTAAACAGAATACCAATCAAGATCTCTATCTGTGGGGTCCAGGAATAGTGTTGCGAATGAGAACCGCGAAATTAAACGACGTTTCAATTAAGCATGCAATGCACATTTAGATGCGTTCGCCACTGCATAGCAGGTGTTGCTCTCGTATTCGCTCGTTTATCCTCGCCGTATTTGTAGAACTGACACCTCCTAAGACTTACTAGGTGTCAGAAGCCTGTCGGGGAGCCAATTGGAACAATTGGTGGAATGAGTGGCGGGGGAAACCGGATGACCCGGAGAAAACCCGCCTAGATGCTGCTTCGTCCACCCCAAATCCCACAAGTGGGCGCTCGGAATCAAACCCGGGACTCCTAGATGGAAGGCGATCGGTCTAGACACGAAACGTATTCTCGTATTCGACTGCCCACATTTATGCATGAAATAAATTAAGACCCTTGTATGCAATTCCGAGGGTCATTTTTTTTCAACCTCCGATAGGCTATAAATAAAAGACAAATTCATAGAAAACAATTATTTTATTACTAAAAGTTTTGTACACTTATGTTGGTTTTCAACATAATCGACGAAAAGATTGAGACATTTATCATACCCGTGCCCAACCTCTTAAATACCCGCTTCACTTTCAAACCAACGAAGATGCTCATTGGTGGCAACATAAGTTTACAAAACTTTAAGTAATAAAATAATTGCTTTCTATGAGCTTGTCTTTTTATTTATAGCCTATCGGAGGTTGGAAAAAAATGGCCCTCGTATGTTAAGAACTTCAATAAAAAATAATGTGATATGTTCCATTTACATGACTTTCTCTATAAAAATATTCTTAAAGAAATTTATTCTTCTATAGATACAGCTAATCAATATAAACATTCCCAAAAATAGTCTTATTGTTTATTTCGTTAAAAGTAGAGAGAAAATACTAGGCTAAAGTGATGGCCAAATCTTTCAAAAGCTGACGCTTTGGATTTCCGTTGAAATTCAATTATCTTTGCATGGTCAGAGGTAAAACAAAAAAGATATGAAAATGTTTAAATATTTTAAAATTGAACGCAATTACAAGGAATACCATTGAAATTGTTTGTTTTAAAACACTGTGTATATCATAAATTGTGTGCTTTAACCAGATCTATATATTTGTGTAGAAAGCTTTGTTTACGTCTTTGCCAGTTTACAAAAGTCATCTAGAATGAAGAAGACTTTAGAGGCTATTCCCAGAAAATTTAAGATATTCATTTTTTTCATGAAAAGATCTTAAGCATCTGTCATTTTAATAAAAATCGTTATAGTCATTTTTAAGAAAATCAAACTTTTGGAAAAATGGTCCATGTAAAGGGTTGTTGTGAATGTGGGATTTTCCTGTAAATCTTCGTATCGCATCCTTGGAAGATGCTCAACTTAAATACCAGGTTTGGTGTTTAATCAACTTTTCATTTTTGAGTTATGCGATTCACAGACATACATAAACACACACAGCCACATTCGCGGACCTTTTTCAATTTTTTATTTTTAGGTGGAATATAATACCTTCTCTACTTAATATGTACAGTGCACATATGTACGTGCTAGAGAAAGTAAAAAAGTGTCCCCAAACTTCAAACTTGGTGAAAATAAATACAAAATTAAAGACAGTTTACACAGTCCAAACAGTGACATTCTAATTTTAAATTCTTTGCTGAGAAGTACGTAAATAGCATTTCAATAGCATAAAGAAGGTTTTATGTCCATATGCAAAGAATGGTATCAATGTGGTTCTTAGGTTGTGTTACACAGACTGAACAAATCTGAGGTGTTCACATGACTTTCTCTACATCTCTGCAACAAATTATTGTTAAAAAGCTTAGGCTTCTATTTACTTCATCCTGATTGAGAAAACATTATCATAAATAGTCTCATGAATTGCTACCATCTAAGTAGAAGGGAAATAAGGGAGTACCATAGGTTAAAGTGATAGTCAAAAACTGGTTGCTATGTGACAAGTTCCTTTGTGTCTATGGACAGGAATTGACAAATTCCTGTATAAGAAAAGTATAAGTTTTTCAATCCTGAAACCAAAAACAAGGAATATCTTAAAAACGATCAACTCCACGAAAAAAAAAAAAACAATATAGCATAAATTGCGTGTTTTAATGTGCTGTACATGTTCTGTGTGTTAACTTTTGTCCATCTCTTACGGTTTAGCATTTATGCATAAATCCGTAAAATTCATCCAGAATAAAGTAGTCTTCAGAGGCTATTCCCAAAAAATTCGAGATATACATTTTATTTCGGACATTAATAGCTTTAATATACGAGATTTTAATCGAAATCATTAAAGTCATTTTTAAGAAAATCAACATTTTCGAAATGTTTAAAAGTAAAGGGTAGTTTGGAGTGGAGGGATTTTTTTGAAAATCTTCGTGTCGCATCCTCAGAAGATACCAAACTTAAATACCAAATTTGGTTTTTACAGTCTTTTCATTTTTGAGCTATGCTGCCCACAGACACACACACCCACACACACACACACACACACACACGTACACAGACAGACAGGCCGAGAGACAGACACACACGGACATTTTTCTAAAAAAAATTTTTTTTGGGATTCAGGGGGTCTCAAAACATATATTTCTGGTGAAATCTCGGTATCGATTTTTTGGGTGCAATACAATAACGTCTCTATACACTATGTATGTACATAGTACGTATAGAGAAAGTAAAAAGTAGTGGCAATAAGTTAGTGCTAAGCCCCGCCGATGCGGTATGATGAAGTTAATTCAGGCGCATGAATATTTATAGATACACAGATTGATTTAAAAATACGTTTACAACGTTTGGGGATGGATTCCTGACATCCAAATAAGAAAATAGATTCACACAAACATATGCTATAAAACGCTTCGTTTTCGCGTTATCGATTTATTAATGAAAGTTCCATTCAACGGCTTTCCGGGACCAACATAATAACCTAATTTATTGGAGCACTCGATCAGGCGTTGACCCCTTTTACCCTGCAGAGTTGCACTTGTATTGCAATGACTGCTAGTTAACGTTTGTCATTTAACAGATGTGTAATATATTCTCACAGCACGCTTTACAAGTGCTGTCTACAGAGACTTCATTCAGCACACTCTCCTAGATTTACTAGAAAATGTGCTTCTGCAAATAAGAAGAAACATGTGGTTTATCCATAATTCGCTAGCATATTTTAGTCTCATTGTTCGAGATGCACTGGCTGTATCTAGCATGACAAATGCATAGGTAGAGGGGGACCAGTTCCATGGCCTGCAGGTTCCTCAATCCTTTGGAGTTTTACTTTCTCTACACGTATTGTGTAGAGAAGGTATTGCACTCCACCCAAAAACTCGATACCGAGATTTCACCGAAAATTTATGTTTTAGGGTCCCCAATATCCAAAAAAAAGCATTTTCCCGAAAAGGTCCGTGTATGTATGTGTGTGTGTGTCTGTGAACACAATAACTCTAAAACGCAAAGTTGGTAAAATACCAAACTTGGTATTTAAGTTTGGTATCTTCCAAGGATGCGACACGAAGATTTTCAAGAATATCGCCCCAATCTCAACTACCCTTAACATGGAACTTTTTTCGAAAATTTTAATTTTCTTAAAAATAGCTTCAACGATTTTGATTAAAATGTCAAATATTAAAGATATTTACCTGACAAATAAAATGTATATCTTCAATTTTCTGGGAACAGCTTCTAAAGACGTATTTATTCTGGATGAATTTTACGGAATTTTGCATAACTGCTAAACCGTAAGAGATGGACAAAAACTTAACACACAGAAAATGTAAAAGATATAATTTTTGACATATACGTTTTTTTTGTAGAGTTGATCGTTTTTACATATTTCTTGATTTTGGTTTCAGCTTTGAAAAATTATGCTTTTCTCATACAGGAATTTGTCAACTCCTGGCCATACAAATAAAGGAACTTCAGTGACATAGCAACCACCTTTGATTATCAGTTTAGCCCATAGTACTCCCTTATTTCCCTTCTACTTACAAGGAAGCAAGTAATAAGATTATTTGTGCTATTATTTCACGATTAAAATTAAGTAAATAGAAGCATAAGCTTTCTAACAATAATTTGTTGCAGAGATGTAGAGAAAGTTATGTGAATGGAACACATCAGATTTTTATCTTTTGGGGGCACCTTAAACCATTGATTGATGCAGCAGACATTCTAGATGAAAAAACTCTTAATGTACGTGTCATGTAAGCCTGCGAAATTATACAGCAGCGACTGGGAGTATTTGACATGCCATGCTTCAACGAGTGCATGAGTATCTAGACGCAAGAGGTGGACATTTGGATCATTTTCTCTAAGTGGGGTTTATGTGGAACACATCCTAACAAGCTGACAACGTAAAAAGTAAAATCAAAGTGTCACTTTGAAATGTTTTGATTCATAGCATTTTGAATCTCAATAAATCGAGAACGAAGTGTTTTGGGACATATGTTTATATGAACATTGTTTCCTTGTTTTTACATAAGGAACATGTGTCCAAACTTCATAAAAGTATTTTTGATTCATCTTGTATGTAAAAGGAAGGCTTAAATATTAATGCACTGTTCACCATATATAACTATATTTAGAGTTCTAACTAGCTTTAAAACTATAGCTTATTAAAATTGTGTTACGTGCATCATTACTAAATATGTGACATAGCATTGCCAGAAAAATATTAAGGCGGTGTGTATGTTTAGAGGTTCGTTTTAAAATAATTTGCATAAAACCAAAATTACCTGGGTTGAAATATATTTAAAAATCTATTTTATATTCATAGATTAACTGCATCAACTCTATAGGAATTAAAATTAGATTTTGCTTATACTTTTTACATTTTACTAGTAAGGGGGATTCAACCCCCAAATAATCGGAGAACACTTCTGCTATGAAATGAAATGGGAGACATGTTTTCTTCAGTCACTTAGCCATTTGTTTATTTATATACAACTCATTAAAACAAGTGTTGGATCCAGAAAAAAATTTTACCTCTAAATTCAGGGTTCCCGAGTTCGATTCAGGGCTGTAAGCTTAGGGATTTTTATGCTCCCTAGAATCTGGAAGTAGGAGACTCTGAATCAGGATGTGAATGTAAACAACCCAAAGTAATAAAAACCCAATGATAAGAAAAACAGTAAAACGAGTAAAAACATTGCCAATAAGGCGCGCCGTGGCCGAGGGGTTAGACCACTCGCCTTTCACCTAGTGGCACGGGTTCGATCCCAAGCGACCGAATGTGAGATATGTGGTGGACAAAGCGGCGCAGGGGCGGGTTTTCTCTGGGATCTCCGGTTTCCCCCGCCATCTCATTCCACCGGGGCTCCATCTTCATATATCATCAGTGTCATCGCCTGCGGTGCCAGAACAGTAAAAGCGGGCGTTAAACACTACAACAAAAATCTTCATTCCATGTATTAACAGAGTCATCGCCTGCAGTGTCATTCGTAGTAAAAGCAGGCGTTAAACACTATAAAAAAAAGTCTGATTTGTACCATTCACATGACTTTCTCTACATCTCTGCAAACAATTATTCTTAAAAAGCTTATACTTCTATTTACTTCATGCTAATCAGAAAAAATTAAAAGAAATAGTCTTATTACTTGATTCCTTGTAAGTAGAAGCGAAATAAGAGAGTACCATAGGTTAAAGTGATAGTCAAACGCCGGTTGCTATGTCACTGAAGTTCCTTTGTTTGTATGGACAGCAATTGACAAATTCATGTATGAGAAAAGTATGTTTTTCAAAGCAGAAACCAAAAAAAAAAGGAATGTCTCAAAAACGAGGAACTCCACGAAAAAAAGTATATAACATAAATTAAGTCTTTTAACGTGCTCTACATGTTTCGTGTGTTAAGCTTTTGTCCATCTCTTACGGTTTATCTGTTATTCAAATTTCCGTAAAATTCATCCAGAATAAAGTACTCTTCAGAGGCTACTCCCAGAAAATTCAAGATATGTATACATTTTATTTTTCAGGTAAATATCTTTATTATACGAAGTTTTAATCACAGTGTGTGTGTGTGTGTTTTTTTTTTTTTTTTTTTTTTTTTTGCTTCCTGGAAGGAAAGGTTGCAGGGGAGACTCAAAGGTCGACTAGATCCGGACGACGACGTGCGATAGCAAGACTGAGTCACTATCAATTCCAACAGGGGTGCCTTTTCTGACTCCAACTAGATCTGCCTAAGCCATTTTTAATCATTTAAATTATATTGTATAGCTATGTGACCTTTGAATTTTGATTTATTTTCATTTTCTGGGAAATACTGGAGGTCAGTTCTGTCTAAAGTCGTAGATCCGTGACCTCAAATCCCGGTCCCAATGCTCCATCACTTGGCACTTCCATCTTAGTAAATTTATATGTAAGGAAACGTACTCAAAAAACTGCACTGTCGACCTTTATATTTATTTTGAAAAGATTTACTTTATGCAAAACAAGTCTTTGGTTTTGACTTCCTCTAGCCCGCATCTACAATGTACGTAGTGAATAGACAAGGTATTGCTTTCCACCCAAAAACTATGTCAAGATTTCACCGGAAGTGTATGTTTTGGGGTCCCCGAACCCGAAAAAAATATTTTTAGAAAAAGGTCCGTTTGTGTGTCTGTGGACAGCATGTCTCAAAAACGAAAAGATCGTTAAATGTCAAACTTGGTATTTAGGTTTGCTAACTGCCAAGAAACAACACAAAGATTTTCAAGAAAATCCCCCCACCAAAACATGGAAAAATTTTCGAAAAATTTAAGTTTCTAAAAAATGACACGATTTTGATTAAAATCCCGTATATTAAAGATATTTACATCCCAAATAAAATGTATATCTTCAATTTTCTGCGAATACCATTGAAGACCTCTATATTCTGGATGAATTTTGCCGAAGTTTGCTTTACTACTAAAGCGTAAGCGATAGACAAAAACTTACTGCCCAAAAATGTAGATCTCGTCAAAATACACAATGTATGTCCTTTACGTTTTTGTTGTGAAGGTAACCGAGATATTCCTTGTTATTGGTTTCAATTTTAAAATACTTATACTTTACTCAGACAGGAAGTGTCCGTTTTATTTTTGCTCTACTCCTGGCCATGCAAAGCAGCGATTTGCATTGTCAATTCACAACGACAGCTTTTTAAAACATTTGACGATGCACTTTAGCATAGCGCATTCCTCTATTCCCTTCTACATATAAGGAACTAAGTAATAACATTCTACTACTGTTTATCTCGATTCGCCTCTCGATTAGTACAAAGAAGAATAATCTTTTGTAAGAGGTTGTCTTTAGAGCAGCTAGAGAAAGTCATGTGACTGAAACACATAAGATTTTTCTAAATATAGCACACAAAAATTTTTTAGAGTTCCAGGTTCCTAGCACGAACATTTTTAGAGTTTGAACCTCTTAAATGATAAGTTAGCAGATTTTATTCCATCAACACTTATTTTTAATTGGCATATTGTAATTCAATTCTATCCATTTTGTAGCATCTGAATGTCGGTAACATTGCATATGTGTGTTGTGTTGTGTGTGTGTGTGTGTTTGAGAGAGAGAGATATATGTGCTAAACTCAATGGTTCCCTACTCACTATTCTACAAAGGCTTGTTATTTTGGTTTACTTTTTGATAATTCAGATAAACTTTCAATTCGCATTTACACATTTCGCTTCATTATACAATAATATTCAGATTTTAAAGAGCATGTAGCTACGTGATGGCTTTAAAATGCCATACTTTATAGTTAAGAAAAGTATGTATAAGCATTAAAATGAAAAACAATAACAATAAATATTTGGGAAATAGTTAACTCCACAATAACTCCACAACAAAAATGTTTGTGAGCATGAATTGTGTTCTTTAACGAGATCTACAGTTTTTGTTTGGCTAGATTTTGTCTGTATCTAATTATTTATATTTCCACAAATTTCTTTCAGAATGATGAGAATTTCAGGAGCTATTCATAGAAAATGTAAGGTAAACATTTATCAAGAAAATACCTTAAACATTCAGTATTTTAACAAAAATATAGTCATTTTTTTGAAAATAAAAAATATCGAGGAATATATCTGTAAGGGAAGTTTGGGATAATCTATTTTCTTAAAGCTCATCATGTCACATCTTTTGAAATACTGAACTCAAATATGAAGTTTGCTATTTATTCGACATTTCGTTTCTGGGTAATTATAATCACAAACGCACAAACATACGGATATTTTCATTTTTTATGAAGCTGCAAATTATGTATTTCCGGTGAAATTATGGTATTTTGGGTGGAATGAAATGCCTTCTCTACCTCTGTGTATACGAGGTGCATAAAATGTGGTCCATGATGAAACGGAGATGTTTATGTTGGTACTGGTAAAATCGAACTCCAATGTGGCCATCTCTGTTTTCCCAGCTTTCCAAGCTTTAGCCCAATTACTTTTGATGCTTTTCTTGTGTTACAAAATTTCCTCTTTCCTTGCTTGTATTTATGTGATGTTTTTCTCTCTTCCGTTTCTCGAAAATTTGCCTCACCAAATGTTTAACATGATTTCATGATTAAAGTAAAGAGTCAAGTGTTCATCACGTAACAGCATTGTTTTGAAAGTCAACAGCAGCACATGAAAGTCATTTATAATGTCGCAGATGTGCAAATCGCCTGACTATACCTTTAAACTTGCGTCTAGCTTACGACATTTACTTAGTCACAAACATGCATATTTAAGAGCCGACAACTTTCTTGTGGTATAAATCTCTGATGTTTTTGTGTAACACGGGGCTTCAGGGAGAAGGAAGCAGAAGAAGAAAAATTGGCTTGTAGAACATTAAGGAGTTCTGGCGTCAGCACAACTTGCGGTATGTACCGTAAAATTAACTCTGGGGAACTCTGCTTAATGTCTTTTGATGCAAAGCAGTTGGCAACTTCCTGAAGGTTAAGAAACGCAGGTATTCACTTGTTTTGTTTACATAATAAGATGAAGGTTAATGTGGGGTTAATATTTGCTTTAGCCTTTGCAGTAGCGATACCTACGAAACATGTTTGTTTAGAAGAATATTAAAAAAAATCTAACGTGTTCCATTCACATGACTTTCTCTACATCGCCGTAACAAATTATTGTTAAAAAGCATATTCTTCTAACCTCCATATGAAGATCGAGATAAACATTAGCAGAAATCGTCTGAATTGCTTCCTTCCTTGTAAGTAGAACGTAAATAAGGGAATACACTAGGCTAAGGTGATAGTCAAATGTTTTAAAAGCTGGTTGCCATGTGGTTGAAATCCGTTTCTATGCATAGCCATGAGTTTATAACTTCCGTGTGAGAAAAATTTAAGTATGTTAAATCTGAAACAAACAACAAGAAATATCTCAGAAATTGTGAATTCCACGAAAAAAATATATATGACAGAAAGTGTCCGTTTAACGAGATCTGCATTTTTTATGTAGCAAATCTTTGTTTATCTCTTACAGTTTAGCAGTTCAGTTATGCAAAGTTCAGCAAAATCCATCCAGAATAAAGCAGTCCTTAGAGGCTATTTCCAGAAAATACAAAATATACTGGTTATTTGTAGTATAAATACCTTAAATATAGATATTTCAATCAAAATCGTTAGAGTCATTTTTGAGAAAAATCAACATTTTTGAACATTTTTCCACGTAAAGGGTAGTTTGTGGTGGGGAAGATTTTTTTTTCTTCAAAATGTTCGTAAAGCATTCCTGGAAGATACTAAACTTAAATTATTGATTTTTCGTTTTTGAGTTATCGTATTCACAGACACACGGACCTTTTTCTGAAAATGCTTCTTTTTGTATTTCCGGTGATATCTCGTTATCAAATTTTTGGGTTCTCTACACACTATGTACACAGTACGTGTAAAGAAAGTAAGTAGAAGGAAAGCTGAAACCTTTATGTACTGAAAGTTATGTGAGAAATAATCGGTTGCTCTCTAGAAATCTAAAACTAATAATACAATTGTTACATTGTGAGTTTGAATGTATACATCAGAAATAGGGAAATTGTGTTATATTCAGCAACAGTTTCACAAAGTAACCATATCATAAGAAAGTCAACATAACAGAGAGACACTTTAGACCCTCTGTTACTAGACTGACTCGGATTGATTCATATAGAGCTGATTCCTGTTCCGTTACCAAGAGTATCGGAAGATTAACTCTTTTTCGTCATCTCTCCAAGCACACGCTAGCTGGAAATGTACTGTCAACAATAAACATGCGATACTCTAATGCTTATTAGATTAGATAACGTTATTGGTGCTAAATTATTAAACTTATAAGATAAATTCTTACTGCATGGGTCGTAGACCGTACATGCCTATTTCAGATACAAGTTAAAGGTACCAAAAAGAAGCGAGAGAGAAAAGTAAAGAAAAAGAAAGAAAAATTAGAGATAATTAATTTATCTCCGAATAACTGAACAAATATGATCTGTCGTCACGTATTTATCCAAAGAAGTGCCAATGTTTTGCCAGATACTCTGTTCAGCCAGTAGATCCCAACATGGCAGTTTAGCCGTGACTTAGAATGTATTCCTTGAGTTTAATTGTACACTGGTTCTCTCACTGTACACATTACTATGAAAATATGTGTTCAGACCTCATCCAAACCACAAAAGGGGCAGATTCTTCGGCCAGAATCGTCATTCATTTTTCTCCGCCCTCCAGCTTCTCAGTTTAAACGAAAACATTCCTGATCTGTCCTTTCTTTTTAAGTTAAACGTACAGGCTTCGTTACCCCAATTCAGTTAATGCTTGTTCTTGTAAAAAGTATTGCTCATTTAACTCATGTTTAGCTATTTCATATCCGTTCATACCCTTAAAGGGACCAACCTGTTAAAATTGACAAAAATTCTTGAAAATATTGAGTTTTTTTACTTTCTCTATACGCACTATGTACATAGTGTATAGAGAAGGTATTGCACTCCACCCAAAAATTCGATATCGATAATTCACCGGAAATATATGTTTTAGGGTCCTCTGTATCCAAAAAAAGCATTTTCAGAAAAAGGTCCATGTGTGTGTGTGTGTGTCCGTGTGTCCATGTGTCCGTGTGTCTGTGTCTGTGTCTGTGAACACGATAACCCAAAAACGAAAAGTCGGTAAAATACCAAACTTGGTATTTAAGTTTAGTACCTTCCAGGAATGCGACACGAAGATTTTGAGAAAAATCCCCCCACCCAAAACTACCCTTTACATGGAACTTTTTTCGAAAATTTGGATTTTTCAAAAATGGCTCTAACGATTTTGATTAAAATTTAGTATATTAAAGACAAATAAAATGTATATCTTGAATTTTCTGAGAATAGCTTCTAAAGGCGTCTTTATTCTGGATGAATTTTACGGAATGTTGCATAACTGCTAAACCGTAAGAGATGGACAAAAACTTTACAAAAAAAATGTAGAGTACATTAAAATATATAATTTATGTCATATACTTTTTTTCGTGGAGTTGATCGTTTTTGACATATTCCTTGTTTTTGGTTCCAGCTTTGAAAAAGTATACTTTTCTCATACAGGAATTTGTCAACTCCTGTCCATACAAACAAAGGAAATTCAGTGACATACCAACCAGCTTTTGATTATCAGTATAGTACTCCCTTATTTCCCTTCTACTTAAAAGGAAGCAAGTAATAAGGCTATTTGTGCTATTATTTCACGATTAAAATGAAGTAAATAGAAGCATAAGCTTTCTAACAATAATTTGTTGCAGGGATATAGAGAAAGTAATGTGAATGGTACACATCAGATTTTTATTTTAGCACATTAACATACTGTGGCCCTTGTAGATTAATATGCCGAGGTTATTTTCAGCCACTTACAATTTAAAAACCTGTCCCATGACCTTTTAAATATATATGGTAACAAATGACACTTCAAATATTATAGAACGTAGTTTCTCTAAAATCATTTTCCAACACAAATACATAAATGTTCAAAATGCTCCTTATAGTGCACATTTCCATGAGTTTGATTTTTCTACTATAGAAACTTAATATATTAATAAACAAAATGTATCGTAATAATTTTCTAAATAAGTAAAAATAATCATGTATTTGTATTGGTTAATATAATTAATCCACTTATGAAAAAGTAAGAAGAATAATTTATCATACCTTCTGCTACGGTAATATTTAATTAATTTGAAACTCATTCAATAATATTTTAAATTGATATTTCTGAAATGTAAATATGAAGTTTTGTTACAAAATTTTGAAAACTGAACCGCAGGGAGCCTTTTTTTTGGTAAATTTAAAACCAATACAAGTATTTTTGTAAAAAACTTCTTGATGCATTTGTTTCAAAACTTCAGTATTGTTTGCAGATAACAATAATTGCTTAAGAAACATTTAATTTGAAATGTTACAGGTTGGTCCCCTTAATATCGTAATATTGTATGATACCAGCTTCCATAATGCTAATAATTAGATTGTGACTTTATTCCCTTTTCATTATCACTCCACCGTTATGGTCTGCCTAGTTCAGATAATTTATTTAGTGTGACTTAACACAGTTTCTACTGTCACGTGGATTTTCTTTTCTTTGCGCGTAGGACTGTTATGAGTAATGCGCGAAGGCGTCAAACACAGGACTCGATTTCTGGCACTAGTCGCACTTAACACTCGCCCGCAGAATACATCACACACGCCGCAACAGCTTCGAGAGTTCGCAGGAGCTGTAAAAGAAACATACAGAAGTACCTATCTTATTGCTTCTCATGGGGGTTGCTGAAATTTACGTCGCCGCCATTTAATTTCTCCAAACAAACAGTCGGCCGACGCAGAAGGACTCGCCGGTTAGTTCGCCCCACGGTTAATCTGTAGTATTATGTTCAAAAATCTGATGTGTTCACATGACTTTCTCTACATCTCTGGACAAATTATTGTTAAAAATCTTATGCTTTTATTTACTTCATGCTCATCAAGAAAAATTAGCAGAAATTATTACGTGCTTCCTTGTAAGTAGAAGCGAAATAAGGGAGTACCATAGGTTGAAGTGATAGTCAAAAGTTGGGTGCTATATGACTGACATTCCTTTGTTTGTATGGACAGGAGTTGACTAATTCCTGTATGAGAAAGCTGAAACCAATAACAAAGGAGTACCTCAAAAGCGATCAACTCCACGAAAAAGAATTATATAACATAAATTGTGTACTTTAACGTGCTCTATATTTTTGTGCATTAAGTTTTTGTCCATCTCTTACGGTTTAGCAGTTATTCAAAATTCCGTAAAATTAATCCAGAATAAACTACTCTTCAGAGGCTATTCCCAGAAAATTCAAGATATACATTTTATTTGTCAGGTAAATGTCTTTAATATGTGATAGTTTAATCAAAATCGTTAGAGCCATTTTTGAGGAAATCAACATTTTCGAAAAAATTGCCATGTAAAGGGTAGTTGGGGATGGGGGGATTTTTCTCAAAATCTTCGTGTCGCATGCCTGGAAGATACTAAGCTTAAATACCAGGTTTGGTATGTTACCGACTTTTCGTTTTTGAGTTATCGTGTTCACAGACACACGGATACAGGACCTTTTTCTGAAAATGCTTTTTACTTTCTCCATACGTACTATGTACATAGTGTATAGAGAAAGTATTGCACTCCACCAAAAATTCGATACCGAGATTTCACCGGAAATATATGTTTTAGGGTACCCAATATCCAAAAAAAGCATTTTCACAAAAAGGTCCGTGTGTGTGTGTGTGTGTGTGTGTGTGTGTGTGTGTGTCCGCGTGTCCGTGTGTCCGCGTGTCCGTGTGTCCGTGTGTCTGTGAACACGATAACTCAAAAACGAAAAGTCGGTAAAATACCAAACTTGGTATTTAAGTTTAGTATCTTCCAGGGATGCGACACGAAGATTTTGAGAAAAATCCCCCCACCCCAACTACCCTTTACATGGAACTTTTTTCGAAAATTTTGATTTTCTCAAAAATGGCTCTAACGATTTTGATTAAAATTTCGTATATTAAACATATTTACCTGACAAATAAAATTTATATCTTGAATTTTCTGGGAATAGCCTCTGAAGAGTAGTTTATTCTGAATGAATTTTACTAAATTTTGAATAACTGCTAAACCGTAAGAGATGGACAGAAACTTACTACACAAAAAATGTAGAGCACATTAAAACACACAATTTATGTTATATACATTTTTTTCGTGGAGTTCGTCGTTTTTGTGACATTCCTTATTTTTGGTTTCTGCTATGAAAAACGTATACTTTTCTCATATAGGAACTTGTCAACTCCTATCCATATAGACTCCTATCATTGACGTAGCAACCAGCTTTTGACTATCACTTTAACCTACAGTTGTCCATTATTTCGCTTCTACTTACAAGGAAGCGAGTAATTAGACTATTTCTGCTTTTTTTTCTGATTAGCATAAAGTAAATAAAAGTATAAGCTTTTTAAGAATAATTTGTTGCAGAGATATGGAGAAAGTCATGTGAATGGTACACATCAGATTTTTTTTTTTTTTTTTTTTTTTACAGGAGACCCTAAAACATATATATATCCGATGAAATTCGGTATCGAATTTTTGGGTGGAGTGCAATACCTTCTCTATACACTATGTACATAGTATGTATAGAGAAAGTAAAAATAGCATCTCGGGTAGTTTGCCTTTCGTATGTGTATGGCAGAAGCATATTTAGATCTGATTGGCCGGAAGATTCAGAACAAGCATTTACTTCAGTTGGAAATTAGGAACACTATACCAGTAACAGTTCCTATGCATACTTGAAATTGTTGTATTGCAACGCAACTTGCCCTTCTACGATCAGACCGTTTCTTTTGGAACAATTTATAAAAATATCCCAAAGAACATATAGGATACAGTTGCAGACCCAATTTGGGGTTCTCTCTGTGTCTGCGCGTGTGTATGTGTGTGTGAACAGCTAAACTCTCAAACGGAAACTCGGTTAGTTACCAAATTTGATATTTAAGTCCATTATGTTCCAATAATGCGCCTTTTTTAAGCAACTGCCCCCGCTTCCGCCTAAACTACGCTTTGCATGGAAAATGTTGGTTTTATTGAAAATGTTTCTAACGTTTTACTTTAATGTACCGCGTGTTGAAGATATTTTCATGATAAATGAAGCGTATGACTTAATTTTTTTTGGGGGGGAGGAGGGAATAGCCTTTGAAACCCTCTTCATTCTGAATAGCCTTTGTATAACGGATAAACCGTAATACAGACAGACAACATTGTTTGCACAAAAATTTAGATCCTGTTAAATCACACAATTTATCTCAAATAAATGTTTTCCGGTGTTAATCATTTGCGAAATATTTCTTTCTGTTGGTTTGAATGTTGTGTATTCACTGCAGCGATGTGACAAAACGTACGTTACTCCTCTGGTGAGGATCGCAGGTTCGCATGTAGGAAACAATTTATGCCGTTCCCCATGGCCGCGCAAGCTTAAGTGTCTCGCTTTGGCGCTTCGTGGCATATGTGATCGTGGGTTCGAGACCGTCTTGGGCATGGGTGTTTGTATGTTTGTAAATGTGTGTGTGTGTGTGTGTGTGTGTGTGTGTGTGTGTGTGAAAAGCAAAAACGATAATCAAATAGAGAAACAAAGAAAAGGTGGGAAAATGGAAAAAAAAAATGGAAAGAAAAAAGGAAAAGGAATACAGGCCGGAGAACCGATAAGCCTCCGGAACTGTATTTTATAAATGTTTAAATGCTTATACTTTTCTCAACCGGAAAGTAAAGTGGTAATTGTTTTTTTACTTTCACTACTGCTATTGCATTCCGTTTAAAAATTCGCTATGGGGTTTCTATGAAATGCACTATTTGAGGTCCCCTGAATTCAAATTAAACATTGCTATAAACAGCTATGAGTGAGTGAGTGTATAACTCATATTCTATTCTTAAAATATTACGGACATATAGGCATTGCTAATGATGACATAATAGAGAATAATAATATTAATAATATATGTCTATTGATAAAGCCGTATCTGTATGTGAAGTAATTAACCGATCCCTCTATTGTTTTCAATTATGAACTGATTATATGATTCTGTTCCATATTATCACAGCCCCACGATGATTGAAGAATGTAAGCAACAATGGAGTACCGCATGGTAACACATCTGTTGATAATACGCTTGAACTGGTGTTGTTGATATGTGACTACAGTTATTATTGTACTCGTTAATAACCCAAACGGAACAGCTATGAATAAGTTTTAAGGGGAAAGATGTGTAACTGTTTAACATAAATTGCAAACATTGCAGCTGGATTGTATAAAGGGAATCAAGTTCTTCCAAAATAAATACAGAAAGTGGTGCTTCGATAGTCATTTTACACTCTTTATGTATAGAAGAGAAGTCTTGCAGTCACCCAAAAGTTTAATTCGAGATTTCACCAGAAATATTCGTTTTAGGATCCATGAATAAAAAAATGTCAGATAAAACCTGTGTTTATATGCATCCGTGCATGTGTATGTGTTTTTTTATTTTTTTTAACAGTATAACTCAAAAACGATAGCTTTATCTCCCAAAGATGCGTCACGAAGATGTTCAAGAAAATGTTCCACCCCAACTACCTTTTTTATGGAACATCTTTTGAAAATATTGATTTTCTCAAAAATTTTCAATCTGTTTTGATTTTCGGATATTTTCATGACAAATTAAATGTATATGCTGAATTTTCTAGGAAGAGGTCTTCATTGGGTGACTTTTCCATAACTCGTAAGTGAAAAACAAAAATTTACTACACAAAAAATGTAGATTTCGTCAAATCATACAATTTATGCCTACTACATTTTTGTGACATTAAGTATTTCTGAGATATCTCGTGTTATTGGTCCCAATTTTTCCATAATTATGATATTCTAAAATGAAAGTCGTCATTTGTTTTTTTTTTTCTCTGTTGATTAAGCCAAGAGAAAGAAATATCAAAGCCTTTACGTAGTGACCAACTGTTTAAACAGTTGACTATCTAGTAAGTATCCTTTAAAAAGAGAATTATCAATATTTGTCAGCTCTATTATTTCATTTTGAAGCGCTGTATAAAATACTATTTCAAATTAACTTTTTGTGTTACTCTGGCGATTGCATAACTTGCAATTTCTGGGGTACACTTGATGTTGCTCGAAGCTGATAAGCGGCTATGTTGTGCTGGTGGATTCAAATGTCATTCTATATTCCCGTTTTTAGAAAGAAAAGTCAGTACACGTGTCTGTACAGGCTGTGGAATGTCGTAACTGAAATAAGAATACTCGCTTTCAGATTCATTACTGACATGATCTTCGAACTCGAGGTTTTACTATGGTTTTACTAATTCTTCCAATTCATCATCAAGCAATGGTCTGACTGCCATAGTATTCACAATTCAAACTGAACAGAAACAACTGAGCGTTCAAATTGTTGAGAACTACTTTTTTATTTCCCAGGAAAAGCAAGAATCAAGCCCATCTTTGTAAACACAATAGAGTGTTAGTTAATTATTGTGTTGCAATGTAAGAAATTATTATCTGATACAATATTAATACATGTTCAGTATTTCCATATACAATTAATAACCACATTAGAGTAATCATGTTATGTTGAGTCATATAGACCTCAAATGTTACATATGTTATTTTTAAACTTCATGACCAAAATACTTAAAGTCAATTAAAACGTCTTTAAACATATATTGTTCATGCACTTTCAAACAAAGTCACCGAGTGTTGTGAATATGAATTGATATTCAGTAAATTACAAACGAAATGTATATTTCCAGAATTTTCCTTTCGTGAGGTACATATAGTTGGCGAGGCTGGAGGAAACATTTCTGCTGCACGAAGGTAGTACCAATAATGGTTTCCCTGACCGTTTGCATTCGCATCATATCTTCTGGCGTATTGTTGTGAGAATGGGGACACACACAGAACTCTACGATCAGTCCATGCATCAAAGGTCAGACCGGTTATTGATAGGCGTCAGGAGGGAAATGGCTTAGCCTTATTTCGCGAAAACCCCCACCAGAACATCAAGCAAATCTCATTCGAGTTAGGCCTCGGCAACGCTTACATTCATCGAATATTTAAAGGGTAGAAGTGGTATCCGTACAGATTATTGTTGTTCAAGAGTTAAACGAAATTGATTTTCAGACCACTACCTATTGCTTTACACTGATATGCTGTTTCCAACAACATCCGAAATTCATCAACAAAGTTCTTTGGCTAGATGAATGTACCTCGAATACTGGCAGTGTAAAACGTCACAACATGGTGTACTGGACAGATCACAATCCTCCGTGGTTCCGTGGCGATCATACCTAGATAGTATGTCGCGGCATATTATCGAGTCAGTTTACCTGGATGACCATCTCAATGAATAACTTTCTTGAACCTGTTTCAGACTTAACTAATGGGCGTTGAGCTTTACCATTTCTTGAACCTCCAACATTCTCAATTAATGAACGGTGAGTTTTTGTGAATTTCTGGTGCAGGCTACAGCTGAATGGCGTCCTGATACATTATGACCTAAGATACAGGCTTTTCTCCATCTCGCCTATTCATAAAGATGGATTAGCCGTGACAGGCCTATATTCTGGTTCCCTTGTTTGCGAACTTCTATAGGCTTATTTTTATGGGGACATCTAAAAACACAGGTTATCTCAACAGATCAGGAAATATTACGGTTCTCCACAGACGCATAGATAACCGCTGCTTGCTGCACTGCAACTCCAGAGGGGATTCGCTTCAACGGGTGCACCAGGATGCACAGCGCCGTCTTCACCGCCCGCTAGAAAGGAATGTCAGAAAGTCCAGTCCAGGCCAGGCCTCAAAGCCGCGATCACTAAAGGAGCATTGGGATCGGGGGTTCAAGGCCCCTCCCCCTTGGATATGGGTGTTTGCGAAGTGTTTCTGTATTTGTGTTCTCTCTAAGTCATTCTCTCTCCCCTGGTGGCCAATTAGCTCATGTCTGAAGGCCAACATGTGTGTGTGTGTGTGTGTGTGTAAAATAATAGAGAATGGCAGCATCAAATCCTATGTTATACATAATGACACTCTATTTTTACTTTCTTTACAGAGTACATGTTACCTACGTAGAAAAGGTATTGCACTCCACCCACAAATTCGATACCGATAGTTCATCGGAAATTTACGATTTAGGGTCCCCTATTTACAAAATAGGCATTATTAGAAAAATGTCCGTGTGTGTTTGAACACGATAACTCAAAAACGAAAAGCCGGTAAAATACCAAACTTGTTATTTAAGTTTAGTATCTTCCAACGATATGACACGAAGATTTTGAGGAATATCCTCCCATCCCAAGCTATCCTTTACATTGTAAAAATGTTGAAATTTTTTTTATGAAAAATGACTAACAATTTTGATTAAAATACCGTATATTAAAATATTTACATGGCAAATAAAATTTAATTTTTAATGTTCTGGAAATAGCCTCTATGACCTCTTTACTCTGGATAATTTTTTCTAAGTTTTGCATAACTGGTAAACCGTAAGAGATAGACAAAAACTTACTGCATAAAAATGTAGATCTCGTTAAAACACACAATTTATGCCATATAACGTTTTTTCATGGATTTGACCATTTCCAAGATAACGCTTGTTATTGCTTTCAGTTTTTAAATACTTAAAATTTTTCTTACACGTAAGTTGTAAACTTCTGGCCATGCAAAGAAACGGATTTCAACCACATGGCAGCCAGCTTTTAAAAGATTTGACTATCGCTTTAGCCTAGTGTATTCCCTTATTTACCTCCTACTTACAAGGAAGAAAATAATAAAGAAATTTCTGATAATATCTATCTCGATTGTCATGAAGTAGAGAAAACAATAAGCTTTTTAAAAATCATTTGTTACAGAAATGTAGAGAAAATTATGTGAATGGAACACATCATTTTTTTTAATAATTTGAATTTCAAATGCAAACAGACTGGTAGAAGAAAGGTGCAATGGCAAATGCGTAGTTATTAACTGACTAGCAATCATCTATCGGCTGTATTAAGGAAATAAAATAGGAATGTGTTTTGTCTAAATGGTCATGCTGCCATAGTTTATTGTAAAACCTGCCCTGAATTTCCATCGCATAGCAAACCATTCAGTAACAAATTAATTGAATTCGAAGAGTGTGCGTATTTTATTAGTGCTTTCACGAATTCCACTACAGTTAAAAAGCTACAACTCGTAACCGAGTACAGTATGCCTTGTAAGCCCCATAAACCTCTGTAATATGCAACTGGCATTACGGATACGCCATGCCTGTTTACGACATATAATATCAATAAATGGAAACGCTATGTATGTAAGTATTTTGTTGCAGTAGTATATTTATTTAAAATAGATTATGTTAGAACATCTGGAGAAGTGTTTGTGTAAAATAAAACATATACATATGGTTTGATTCCAATGAGATCAACTTCATATTCTAGTAGTCAGTACAAGGGATAAATAAGCCATAAAAAAACAAAAGTGTTTGTTTTGAATAATTAACCATCGAAATGTGTACTGATTATCAATTAAAAATCTTAGCATGGCTACATTTTCTTAGGATATTGAAGACATGCGACATACTGGAGCGCTTGGAGATAGCTGACAGTAAGGCCGCGCGTTGTAGAGTGGTTAGACCACGGCCTCTTACCTAGACGGCTCGGGTTCAATCCCAAACCATCGCATGTGGGATTTGTGGTGGACAAAGCGGCGCAGGGGCGGGTATGCTCCGGGTTCTCCGGTTTCCCCCGCCATCGCATTCCACAGGTGCTCCATCTTCATTTCATGTATCACCAGTGTCAAGGCCTGCGGTGCCATTTTTAGTAAAGGCGGGTGTTAAACACTATCAAAAAATAATTAACAGTAATTCCATCTAAATTCCTGAAGCATCAGATGGTTCTTCAGAGAAAATGAGAATATTAATTTTATTTTTTAACTACAATTCGATGATAACGATATGCAATAAGAGAAAGAAGATATTAAGTGTACCATATAAAATAATACCAATAAGGATAACGATGAATAATAATAATTTTATGTCTTATTTCAGAAGATAGATTATGTTTCTTTCTGCTGACGTAGGATGTGTTGTGGAATCCCCATTCTCCTACAGCCGACATAGATGTGCTCTTAGTTATAGATGTGTCCTTGTGGATTGCTCTTGATAAGGACATTACATCACAATTGTTTACATTTTATTGAGCTAAAATATGGTGGATGTGTTGTCTGTTTATCCAGGATGTGCGTGGGGAATCTCTCTTCTGTTATGGCCACCGTGGATTTACTCATGGCCGTACATTGAGGGCGAGCGGACGGTTCCTGATCACGAGTGCTACATCCAGTTCATCGAGACTAATCACTACATCACATTCGGGACGGCGATAGCAGCCTTCTACGTGCCAGTCACCGTCATGTGCATCCTCTACTGGAGGATCTGGCGGGAGACGGAGAAAAGGCAGAAGGATCTGCCAAATCTACAGGCTGGCAAGAAGGACAGCAGCAAACGTTCCAACTCCAGGTAGTCCGTAGCCTTCGGTACAACCGCACCACCCTTGCACTATTGCACTTTTACTTTTACCCTCTTTCTGCTGCACATGTGCACGAAACTTCAAGTGTTTGTTCGCTTGCTTTTATCATCAGAAAAGATCTACCTGTGTGCATCGGCGAACTACCTGACCTTGCTCAGCCTGCACTGTATTTCACCTGTTCCCTTTTCTTGCATTCTATTTAGCGTTATTGATAAAGTTAATCTGATGTTACTGTAAAGGTTTTAGTACAATAGATCACAATCGATGACATCATAAATTATAAAATTACATGCTCCTGTTCAAAATAGCTTCGAAATTTAATACACAGTAAGTAATTTTGGAAATCTAATAATATTCCATCTGGTTCAAACAAAAAAGCTCTATTGTATTATAAAATTAATGTGGTTTTGTTTTTCATAGTGGTTAGAATCTAATATTACCATTTTAAGTCAACAGACATTTCCAAGATCCAGGTCATGGCTCCCAGGAAGTACCTGGTTCAACTCTGGCATGAACGTAAAGGAGAATCAGTATACCAATACGCTTATTAATTTCCTTAAAATACTTTTGTGCTGCATTTTTAACCCCAGTATTTCAAAATAATTAGCAACTTTGTCAATAGAAGGATATTGTATCAACCCGACATAGATCTTGTGCTTTCAGCAACGGTGTTTCATAAAAAAAGTTTTGATATCTTGCTCGTCCTTCCAACTGAAATTTGCGAAATTCCGACATCCTGGTTGTCCTTGTGGTATATTGCAGATAAAAACAATTCAGATTAATATCAATTTAGTTTAAAACTCTCGTCTCTATTAAAATCTACAATGAATCAAGTGATACTTTTACCTATTTTTAATGTAACGGCCCTTAAACTAGTAGGTCATTTCGAACGATAAATAAAATGGGTAAAATGGTGCCCAAATTAGTCCGGGTTCATAGATAAAGATGATTTAGTAATATGGATCTCGTGTAATACACTAATTAAATTGTCAAAATGAATAAAGAATTAGAAGACTTAAATAGGTGGCCTGAAGAAAATTTAACTACATAAATCTATTAGATCGCTTTTTAGTGTGGTGATAGCACGTCTGCTTCATAGTCATGAGGTCCCGCGTTCGAATTTTGGTTAGGGTGTGTTACCTGAAGAACACCTATTCTTGTTTTCGCTTATTCTGAGCAGTTAAATAGCGAGTAACTTTGAGTTCTGTAGACTTCGGGATCATTTGAGTATCATTTCATCCATTTCATTCATTCCTCGTCCGATATGATCTAATAGATTAACAAATATTAACCTACAAAATGGTAACATTAAAATTAACAATATAAAAATCAACTAAGGTTAAATTGAGATCATATTTACATATCATTTACCAAAAATCAATATAATTTCTGAGCGCAGTATCTATTAAAAATCTGATGTGTTCCATTCACATGAATTTCACTATATCTCTGTAACAAACTATTGTTAACAAGCTTATTCTTTTATTTATTTCATGCTAATTGGGAAAAATTAGCAGAAATAGTCTTATTTCTTGCTTTATTGTAAGTGGAAGCGAAATAAGGGAGTACCATATGGTAAAGTGAAAGCCAAAAGTTGGTTGCTATGTGACTGAAGTTCATTTGTTTGTATGGACACGAGTTGGCAAATTCCTGTATGAGAAAAGTAAAAGTTTTTTCAAAGCTGAAACCAAACACAAGGAATATCTAAAAAATGATCAACTCCACGAAAAAAATGTATATAACATAAATTGTGTGTTTTAATGTGCTCTACATTTTTTCTGTGTTAAGTTTTTGTCCATCTCTTACGGTTTAGTATTTATGCAAAATTCATCCAGAATAAAGTAGTCTTCAGAGAATATTCCCAGAAAATTCAAGATATACACTTTATTTGTCAGGTAAATATCTTTAATATATAATATTTTAATCAAAATCGTTAGAGCCATATTTTAGAAAATCAAAATTTTCGAAAAAAGTTCCATGTAAAGGGTAGTTGGGAGTGTGGGGATTTTCTTGAAAATATTCGTGCCGCATTTTGGAAGATACAAAACCTAAACACCAAGTTTCGTTTTTGAGCTATGCTGCCTATAGACACACACACACATACACACAGACAGAACACCAGACACACACACGGACATTTTTCTAAAAATGCTTTTTTTGGATACAGGAGGTCTCAAAACATGTATTTCCGGTGAAATCTCGGTATCGAATTTTTGGGTGCATTACAATACCTTCTCTATACACTATGTACATAGCAAGTGTAGAGAAAGTAATAATGAACCAACTCGCAAACTAAAAATATACCGAGGTAAAAAATTTATCTGAAGAGTTTCTATAAAGTTTTGTTCAATATCATCCTTAAATGTAATACGTAAATCCTATGAAATTCAGTTATGTTTGATGGATGTGCTTAAGCAATAGCAAAGATACAATGTAAAATATGCTACCAAAGAAAAATTAGGTACTTAACACATAAAAAAAATAGAAGGAGGAGCTGGAATACCTACAAACGTTTCTCTTTTCTCTAGGAAAGTTGACAACACATTATGATTGCCAACGGCATCTAGATACTCATAGTCCTACAACAGTATTTCTGCATATAAACTCTTACAATAATGCAAAGTGCGCTGATTCCAGCACAACTGTATTAACTTTAGTACAGAATCATTCAATCCAAGAAAAGAAAGTCACGGAATGCAAGAATAGCATAAGAATGCTTATAAACTTAAATAATATAGTGTTTCAAGTGTTACGCTATCTATTTTCAGGATATTCGTTTTATAGGAAATTTATCAATGTTTATGCCTTTAACTTCTGCATGCTTTATATATCCAATTTTTTTTTATGTGGAATACCTTTTTTAGTTGGATTTTATCCTAAGGACATAATTTTAGAAATAGTTTCTTTAGCAAGTTTAAATATATTTATATATGTTTATATTTTTCCCCACATGATTAACAGTTTGTTATTCTTTTCCTTCATTTTATTATGTTTTGTAGTATTTTGCAGTTTAAAAGGTAAGGAGAAAGCTGACATTATAAAAAGAAGTAGGACAATAACAAATAAACTAGCTTTTAAAGCTACAAAGCTCTTAACCAAACTAAAAATAATATCATGTTGATGAATGATGACTACAGAACCGCAAACTCAAATAAAAAATGGAAACTATTACTAAAACCAATATTAAACCGGGTGGCTCTTGTCTGAGCAGTTTCATTATTTCATTTAGAAGCTAGCCATGATTCTACGGCGGTATATCTTCACCCAATAAATTTTTTCAACTCATTGCATTGCATTTTTGTAAATAGTATATTAACACCATCAAGAATAAAGAACATTTGAACAGACTACAAAATTCCAGAAACTATTTTAAACAGCAGATTCCAAATAAACAAATACCTACCTTTGGGATATCCGAAAGAAATTATATTAAATAAGAGCTTCGAATCATTTGAGCACCACCAATCGCGTTTGCTTATATGATATCCATAGTATGTAAATACTGATTTTAAAATTTAAAGTTTGGTTTGGTACGCATCCAATTTTACGAATTTTACATTGTAATTCACCTTTCTAAATTCGGGTAACAGCAGATTGCCAGAATCGTGAAAATAAATATCAATTTATTTTTTATAAGATATAGCATAATAATTTGGTCCATATTCAAATAATCAAAATGTATATTCAGATTAATTACAAATAGGTTCTATGCAAAGGAGGCTGGCAGTAGAGGCTAGTAACCAGTGCTTGGTGTAATTATGTGGTTTTCAATCGCAACTTCTGCTTCATAAGTCATTACCAAGGTGTGCTTAGCCTTAATGTGATCATGGCGAAGTCTTTTGAACACGGGGATGTTTAGCTCATTGAATTTATCTTAATTTTATGTATTGTATAAATCTTTAAAATCTTTAAAATGGTATTTAATTGGCTTTAAGATTTTGGAATATTCTCTTTATCCACAGGTAAGAATTTCAGAGAAATCTTTCGCTCTACAGATAATTTCTCTGTGTTATGTGAGCTAGGGTACTCCATTCCTGAAATTCACTAGAATACTAGGCTCATCCAATATCTCTCACACAAAAATAGTGTTGAGGATGGCGTGATGGTCCAACAATGATGGTTCTTAACCGAGATTTTAGGACTGGGGCTGGACTCTATGGCAATGCGTCCAGCTATCACTTAATTTTAGCGTACATACCACGATCTTTCAGGCAGAGATATTTGCTATTTTATCTATTATAAGAAGATATTATAGTAATAGTCAGACTGCTATACTCTCAGAAGGCAGGTCTGAAGGAATTCGATAACGAAGGGGTTAAGTTTAGATTGACAAGAGTCCCTCACGGCACTAGATGCCCACCATTCGGTTCAGCTGCAGTAGGTACCGGGACACCTGAGAAAATCTGGGCAATGAATGCAGATGGAGCCAAGAAATCTTTTATTGGACCTGAACCAATTTTTTATTGGACCTATCATCAGTACCGGTTAAGCTGGCTATAGGGACTAAGAGGGTTCCAGCATAGAATGGGACTGCAAGTGAATTTTGTCTGTAGACAGTGTCACAGACAGATAAGACAGCCTCCCATCTATTGTGCGAATGCCCAGCTCTTGCACAGCAAAGAGCCCTCATTTTGGGAGTCAATTTATAAAATTGGAGGAAATTTCAACCAACACGTTCAGACTTCTGGATCGATGATAATAAGACTGGGAACACAAAATAGATCTGCAAAGGTCGCTGTAGAGTGCAGTGTTGCCCCATACACATAGGAGATAGTGTAGTTTTTTTTACACACACTAGATTGCTATTCATGTCGTGTATTTTAACAATTTTTTTACAAACATTTTATATATAAATAATGGCAAAACCCACCAAATGTGTAAGCGTTAAAACTTTTTTTACTTATTCTTGTATTAATGTTTTACAGATTAATGCCTAAATTTTGTTTTATAGCACGAAAATATAAATATATAAAAAACCACATGATATGCGTATTTTTAAGGTCATTTACAGCTGTGGGTGTTTGTAATCTAGATTATGATAATACTTATATTTTGTTTAGGAAATTCGCAGTCACTGATTCTTCAGTTTCGTTTTTCCTTATTATTACGATGTCCACATTGATTCTTCCGGCAATCATATTAAACAGACTATGTAGACTTTGCCTCCATATGCTGGGATGTTAATTTTAAAGGGCATTCTTCAGACAATTAAGGTTTTATCGTTCATTAGGAATTTGTTTTCGCTTATCTTAACAAACGCTTTGACAACATTTATGAAATGAAAATCCCAGAAAAATAGAAGCACTTTTTCTGTTGTCACGTTGTACGTTTCACTCATACAATAGAGTTCTTCACAAAAAGGTTACAGAAACACGATGAGTACAAGATGAAACGCATTATTAAAAACCATTCTTGTTAACTCGTGTACCCAAAAATATTGAAGCCACTTTCTTGCGTAATATTGTCCACTGAGATATGGAATTACTCATATGGAATTACTCATAAGTCAATGTATGTGTCATTTATTGCCAAGATTATCTGTTTACTTAACAGATACTTATGTATAAATAATCTCGGTAAACATGCATTTATTGTCATAATTATGAAAATACCAACTGAAAGACATTAACACACGTTTCATCGAATAGTGTGCTAAGCCTAACAGAAAAAAGATCTTTTGTGTTTCATTCACATGACTTTCTCTACGTTTCCCTAACAAATTATTCTTAAAAAAGCTTAATCTTTTTTCTTCTTCATGTCATTCGAGATAAACATTAGCAGAAAAGTTGTTATTACTTGCTTCTCCAATTTATTTGTGTGGCCAGGAGTTGGCAAGATCTCGTTTTAAAACTGAAACCAATCACAGGGAATATCTCGGAAATGGTCAACTTCAAATAATGTATATGACATAAATTTTGTTTTAACAAGATCTACATTTATTGTGTAGTAAGATTTTGTTTATCTCTTACGGTTTACCAGTTATATAAAACTCGTGTAGTATGAAAAAAAAATTCTTTAAAGGCTATTTCCAGAAAATTCAAGATATACATTCTATTTGTCATGTGAATATATTTCATATACAGAATTTTAATCAAAATCGTCAAAGCCATTTTTGAGAAAATCAAAAATACTGATGATCCTTGAAGATACTGAACTTAAATATCAAGTTTGGTATTTAACAGACTTCACGACTTTGAGCTATGCTGCCCAAATACAGGGAGAGAGAGAGAGGGGAGAGAGAGAGAGAGAGAGAGAGAGACAGACACACTCACACACACATGTCTCTATTTTTTTTTATTCAGGGGGTCCCAAAACATTATTTCCAGTGGAATTTCGGTATGGAATTTTTGGGTGTAATACAATACATTCTCTATACACTATGTACTTAGTATGTGTGGAGAAAGTAAAAAACTGTAAGTATAGTAGGAAATGTGTTTATAAATATATTATATATATAGTAACTCACTTCATTTACTTTTATATAATTTGTAATTACATATATTCCAAAAGAATGGGAGCTTTGTTCGATTAGGCTAAAACGTACCCATCTATACTTACGACCTAAGTTCCTCTCATGCGTAAGATCTAGCATGCCGGACGTAATGGCTTAGAAAATCTACTCTGATATCATGAACTTCCCAGAAAAAGAATTTGGAGATTTTGAGATATGGAGAACTTGTAACCTACATAATAATATTCAGTTTAGGGAGTGGATGATAGATCAGTTTATTTATGGGGTGTATGTCTAAGTAAGAAGCAACAAAGGCCAATCCTCCCAAAATAGTCAAGATTAGCACAAGTTGGATTTAAAGCAATCTTTTAGATTTCAAGAAAATTTTTAAAGTACTTATTTACTTATTGTATTCTTATCTACAGCTCCATAGATTCTATTTAAAAAGTATCCTATACACTAAATGTGTCAATCTATTACTTTTATCCAGGGAGAAACTATGCCGAAACACATTTAAATATCCTACTGCAGACTGGTAGAAAAATGTAGCACAGCAGCCTACACATTTAGCTCTCTGTCAATTTTTAATGGCTAGAATCGGTATTCTAGGGTCCTCAAAACATACACTTACTGTGAAATCTGGGTATCAATTTTTTTGTACAATGCAATACAATCTCTACTACAATGTAGCGTGGTAGATAAAAAAACTCTGAGGTGCTCCATTCACATGACTTTTTCTACATCTCTGTAACAAATTATTGTTAAAGGTGTATTCTTCTATCTATTTCATACTAATGAGATAAACATTAGCAGAAACGATTTTATTACTTAGTTCCTTATAAGTAGAAAGGAAATAAGAGAATACACTAGGCTGAACCGACAGTCAAATGTTTTAAAATGTGGTTGTTATGGGATTGAAATCCGTTTCTTTTTGTGGCCAGGTGTTGACAAGTTCCCGTATGAGAAAAATATAAGTATCTTTAAACTGAAAACAATAGCAAGGAATATCTCTAAACCAGCCAACTCCATGTTTATACCATAAATTGTCTGTTTTAACAAGCTCTACGTTGTTTTTAAGTAAGTATTTGTCTATATCTTACGGTTTACCAGTTATGCAAAATTCCGTATAACTCATCAGAATAAAGATGTCTTCAGAGGCTATTCCCAGAAAATTCAATATATGGATTTTATTTTATGTAAATATCTTTAATATACGATATTTTAATCAGAATCATTATAGCCATTTTTGAGAAAATCAACAAAATTCTTGAAAATTTGTCCATGTAAAAGGTAGTTGGGAGTGGGGGATTTTATTGAAAATCTTCGTGTCGCACGCATACTTGGATGATACTGAATTCAAATAGCAAGTTTGGTATTTAACGGAGTTTTCGTTTTTGAGTTATGCTGCCCAAAGGCACAAGACACACACACACACATACACACACGGGCATTTTTCTAAGAATGCCTTTTTGGATTCAAGGGGTCTCAAAACATATACTTTCAGTGAAACCTCGGTATCGAATTTTTGGGTGCAATACAATACCTTTTCTGTACACTATGTACAGAGTATGTGCATAGAATGTAACAAGCTTGCATAAAAACAGTTTGTAGAAGAAACAAAAAAAAAAAAAAAAAAAAACAGTGTAATGTTTTCCATCCACATGACTTTCTCTAGCTCTACTGCAACAAATTATTCTTACAAAAGCATGCTATACTATTTACCTCATGCTAGTCATGTAAAACATTTACAGCCATATTCTTATTGATTATTTCCTTGTAGATACAAGAAAAGTAAGGGAACACAATAGTGATAGTTAAATCCTTTAAAAGCTTCTCACTAAGTCAGTACATTGAAATTCGGTTCTCTTTGCATAGTTAGGAGTATTAAAAATGACGACTTCACATTTTAGAAAAGTATTAGAAATGTAAACCAATAACAAGGGAGTTCTTATAAATAGTTAACTCTAAAAAGAAAGTTTATTGAACATAAATTGTGTTTTAACGTAAACTTCATTTTTTTTTTTTTTTTTTTTTTGTGTAGTGAAATGTTGTCTATCTTCTACGGTTTGCCGGTTATGCAAAATTCATCCAGAACGAAGAGAGACTACCCCCAAAAACTTCAAGATACACGTGTTGTTTGTGATGCAAATGTCTTTAATTTACAGTATTTTGATCAAATTCGTTATGTAGTCATTTTAGAAAGTCGAAAAGGGTAGTTTAGGGTATCACATCGTGTAGCATACTTCGAAGATATATACCAAATTTGGAGTTTGACTGACTCGTTTTTGAATTATGTTGTTCATAGACATATACCGAGTATTTATAAGGGAGATCTCAAAATATGTAGGTATATTTCTGGTGAAATCTCGGTATTGAACTTTTTGTTGGAATACAATGCTTTCACTGCCTACTATGTATACTGTATATGTGGTAGAGAAAATAATAAGTGATGATGAAAAGAGAACTTACATGAATGTAACACGCCACATTTTTACTTTGTCTACTCGTATAGCATTTAGGGTAAGCGCTGTATTCGATCCCAAAATTCGATGTCCAGATTTTGTAGTAAATATGTGCTTTGAAGTCCTCTAAATAAATAAAAACAAGATAATTTTACTAACATTTTCGTGTATATCTATAAACAGCATAGTTCAAAAACGAAAAGTTGGTGAAATATCTCTCTTGGCGTTTAAGTTCTGCATCTTGAAGAAAGTGACACTAAGATTCTCCCGACCCAAACTACCTTTTACATTGAACATTTGAGAAAATGTTTACCCAAAACTCTAAATATAAAAATGCCGTACGTATAAGATAGTTTCATAACAAATGAAATGTATACTTCGAACATTCTGGGAATAGCATCTAACCTCTTCTTCATTCTGAAAACTGTAACGAATTGACACCTTATTAATCATCTTTTGACTCTCATTAAAGAACAAAATTTATGACGAATACTTTATTTATGTGGAGTTCACAATCTTCACGATATTCTTTGTTGTTGTACATTTTAAATACTTATTATTTTCTCACATAGGAGATCGCTTTTCGCTTTATTTTATGGTTGGTATTTATCTACTATATTTATTTGACTGCTATAATACCCTATTCCTCTTTGCCTAAAATATGTAAAAAAAACTAATTTTACAAATGTTTATCTCATTTAACATGATGTAGATATAAGAAAAAGCTTGTGTAAGAATAGTTAGATGATAAATGGTTAGCGAAATTCATTGAATGTATCACATCCTATTTGTAACTTCTCTACAGTACTATGTATGTACACAGTAGAAACTATGTGTTCCACTCAACATTTCAATACCAAGATTTCACCGGAAACATGTTTTGAGGGCCCCTGATTGCAAGAAAACGGTACCTTTAGAAGAAGATGCGTGTGTGTCTGTGTACCTTTGGCCGTATGCAACTGAAAAAGAATAGTCCTTTAAATACCAAACAAGGTATTTAAGTTTAGTATCTTTCAAGGATGCAAAAAAGGGCGATTGTTTTGGAAAATCTGCTCACTAAGATTATCTTTTAATTGGAAGGATTTTCGAAATGTTTGATTTTCTCAAATATTGCTATAACAATGACGATGAAATTACCATATGTTAAAGAAATTTACACGAAAAAATAAAATTTATATCTTGAATTTCTCAGGAACAGCATCTGAAATTCTCATCATTCTGAATGAATTTCGCATAACTAATAAAATACAAGAGAGGTAATAAAAACATTTAGATCTGCCTAAAATACACAATTTATGTCATATGCATATCTTGTAGAGTTAAGCATGTCCGAGGCTTGAGCATGTCAAATACCATTACTATTCTCAGATAGGAAGTCGTTATTCACGTTTTTCATCCTGGTCATGCAAAGATCAGGGCGACCAACTTTTAAAACATTTGACTATGTGTGTTCACTTAAGCTTGATTACGACGAACTTTACTTAACCTGGTGGCACGAAAGGTAAAGTTAAGAAATTCTGCTAAACTGAAGACTTATTAGTATGCACTTTAACTTAATGATACAGGACTTACTCTGATCCGTAGAATTTATTACATCATACTACTACTTTACACCAATGGGTTGCAATATCATTCTAACACCATTTAACGTAACGGGAAGAAAAAGTTTGATACCTTTTAATTTACGTCACGTTAAGTAAATGCTAAATAACTCCAATGTGTTGACTCGTGTTATGTCACGTTAAGTAAATCAGCTACGTAAAATTCATCGTAATCCAGGTAATATTTCACTTTTACTTATAAGAAACTAAGTAATAAAACCATTTCTACTTAAGGGAATAGTGTAAACTGACAAAAAATGGCATTTTCTGTTTTAACGGAAAAAAATTATGTGATTTTTCTGATTTAAAAAATATATGGTTGACTAATCATTTAACCTTTTCACTGCTACTATACTTTTAGGCAAAAAACACCTCCGGTCGAGATAACTGCGATTACTTCAAAAAAAATCTGATGTGTTCTATTCACATGACTTTCTCTGTATCTCTGCAACAAATTATTGTTAAAAAGCTTATGCTTCTATTTACTTCATACTAATCGAGAAAAAAATTAGCACAAATAGTCTTATTACTTGCTTCCTTGTAAATGGAAGCGAAATAAGGGAGCACTGTTGGTTAAAGTAATGATCAAAAGTTGATTGCTATGTAACTGAAGTTCCTTTGTTTGTATGGACCTAAATTGTTAAATCCCTGTATGAGAAAAGTATGTTTTTAAAGCTGAAACCAAAAAACAAAGAGTAACTCAAAAAGATCAACTCCACGATAAAATTGTATATAACATAAATTGTGTGTTTTAAGGTGCTCTACATTTTTTTGTGTTGTAAGTTTTTGTCCATTTCTTACGGTTTAGCAGTTATTCAAAATTCCGTAAAATGCATCCACAATAAAGTACTCTGCAGAGGCTATTCTCAGAAAATTCAAGACATGCCTTTTATTTGTCAGGTAAATATCTTCAACATACGAAATTTTAATCAAAATCGTTAGAGCCATTTTTGAGAAAATCAAACTTTTCGAAAAAAGTTACATGTAAAGGGTAGTTTGGGGTGGGGGGATTTTCTCAAAATCTTCCTTTCGCATCCCTGGAAGATACTAAACTTAAATACCAAGTTTGGTATTTTACCGACTTTTCGTTTTTGAGTTATCGTGTTCACAGTCACACGGACACACGGACACACGGACACACACTCTTCTCGCGGACCTTTTTCTGAAAATTTTTTTTTTGGATACAGGGGACCCTAAAACATATATTTCCGGTGAAATCTCGGTATCGAATTTTTGGGTGGAGTGCAATACATTCTCTATACACTATGTACATAGTGCGTATAGAGAAAGTAATAGGTTTGTTTGAAACATATTTTCCTTTTTCTTAAAAACTAAAGCAGTTACTTGGCTCAAATTTTGCACACTTGTGTGAGATAATCTAACACATACACTGAACTAGAATTATAATATTAAGGTTAATACATTTTTTTTTAAAATTGAGGATATTGCTACTAAAATTTAAGTATACATTTTGTTGCAGCAATAATTTTTTTTTGAATCAGAAATACCATAGGTAGCTTAATTCCCCTAGTTCAGTGGTATGAGGCAGAATGTCTTTATATGTATTAAAAGTTTCAGTTTTCTGCTACTACTAGTTTCTCTGAAAAGGGAACATAAAGAGAATTGATATTTATTTAGCAAACAAATATTAAATTAAAATTTTTTCAGACAAACTACAAAACATATTATCATAAAAATTTAAAGAGACATACGTGTGTATGTCCAGATTATACAGTAATTTGTTTTACATTGATCTATAAATTACAGCCAGAGAAATTCACATATCTTGGGCTAACTGTATGTCCATATAATGCTTACACTACCCACTCCCCTTAAGTTTACCTCAATTAGCATGAAGTAGTGGAAAGAATAAGCTTTTGGAAGAATAATTTGTTGTAGAATAGTTAGAGAAGATAATTTAAATGGACCACTTCAGATTTTTACTTTGCGTTCTCGAAAGAATCACTCATTTTATTAAGTAACCATCATAATTTAAGTATTTTGTTTCCTTTTGGAGGGATCGTTGCACCTTTTAAGTAGTTTACTATTTATAGTTTTTTAGCTAGGTTAATTTTGTGTTCCCTAACACGATAAATCAATACACATCATCGAAAACATATCTTGAAAAGAGAATATCTCTACAAATTAATTTTTGTATTTGCGATTCTTTAATACTGAAAATGTCAATAATTACGCGATTATAATACGTCAGAAAGAATTATCCGCATAACGAACGTAACTCTTTTCTTGGAACATGACGCCGGGAATATTCTATTCGATATATTAATTGTATTATAAGATGAAAATAATTTAGAATCTCAAAGAAATAGCTCAAGGAGGTGCAGAACAATTTAAAACTGTAAGAAAGTATTTTAGAGTACTGTAATAAACAAAGAAATCAAGTGGAGTAACCTGAATCCTCTATATACACATATTATTATTATTATTAGTAGTAGTAGTAGTAGTAGTAATAGTAGTAGTAGTAGTAGTAGTAGTAGTAGTAGTAGTAGTAGTAGTAGTAGTAGTAGTAGTAGTAGTATAATTATTATTATTATTGTTTTTGTATAAAAACATCGCGTCAGCAAATGCTCAGTAGAATCATTTCTACTCTGGATGAATTTCTTACAAATTACTTATGGCCGTATGAAATATAAGACCTAAATTTCATTTATTATGAAAATCTGAGGCTTTTCTACTACAAATACTCTCAAAAACACGATTTCGACATCGCTTCTAATAGCTAGTAAGAAGACTGGGAAGTTTAAACTGATGTAACCTTTATCTCTGCATCTAGGAAAAGGATTATATATCTATACAGACACAGAATGCGGGCAAACCTGAAATAAGGGCGACTATTCAGATTTACTTATTTATCAGTCTTAATATAGAGAGTTTCTTACGCTCAAAGCTACGTTACTGCCTTTCCTTCTTCTGCATTTTATTCTATCCTCTTATTGATTTCCTTTTCCTGTCTTCATACCCGAGATGCCACGCACCCACATCTTCTTGAGCCTTTCTCTTCCTCTTTTTCTCTTTAGCATGCCTCAGCGTTGCGTAAGGCGTAGTGATTTGAGTTTCTCCGAAAATGTGCGCGTTCATTTCTGGTTTAGAATGCCATTCTGAGGAAATGGCGGTAGTGAACGTTCGATTTGCTTCTCTAGTCTGAGGGTTTTTTGTTCAGAGAATCCCACAAGGGTCAGAGATAAAATATTTTAGAACCACAGGATCAATAGGGCATTAAATGATGGTTCATGATTTATTGTATAATACTGACTGAGTTACTCATCATTGAAGAGATGTAAATCTGATTTGTTTTTGTTTTTTTAACTTTGAACAACGTTTCAATTCTTTGTTTACTTACAATTTGTTCACGTCAAATATGAAAATTATACAGATTTTTCTTCCTTTTATTCTCCGTTTATGTTAATAAATTTTAATTTGTAACCTGTCCATATTGTTCAAAATTAAATATCAAGCATTTCCTAATAAAATCTATTCAGACACTTTTGAATCCATTAAAACATATTTCAGAATAATTTTGGTTGCCTGCATTAGATCAGTTTTAATCAGTGTACTTTCCTTTCAGCTTCATGATTCAATCCCAAGCGACCGCATGTAAGTTTTGTGGTGGACAAAGCGGCGCAGGGCGGGTTTTCTCTGGGTTCTCCGATTTCCCTCGCCATCGTCTGCGTGCCACAAGTAGTAAAAGCGGGCGTTAAACACTACCGAAAAAAGCTTCATGGTTATGTAACAACACACAAGTCCTAAAATGTTTAGTTTACTTCATCAACATAAACGAAATAGAAGCTAAATTGGAGGATATTGCCATCTAACACAACGAATTAGAAAATGTTTAGAGTTGTGTATAATCCTTTAATTATGCTGAGAGCAAATTATTTTTTCATTTTAGAACTGTTAATAACGATCGTATATTTCTAAAAGTATTGTTGATCATTGTTGCTCTCTGGTATTTGTTATAGGTACATTATTCCATTGTTAATGGGCATGTGGAAATGAAGAGGGAAAATCAATTTATAAAGTTAATTAAAATATTCTACATCCTGAAACTTCCCACCAAGACCTGTAGATTGGAATATAGATGTTTATTGTCAACATAAAACACCACCAATATTGGACTAAAATATTATAAGCAATAAGTGCATAAGTGTAACATAAATAGCATAGGTAGCGTTATAAACTGGATCCGGTAAACCAGTTAGTAATTTGTTTGCACGTGACTTCTGCATGTTTAGCTAGTATATCGCAGCCACGAATGTTTGTGTGTGTGTGTGTGTGTGTATGTGTGTGTGTGTCACATTCCTTGGAAGATAAACATGTTAGAGCAAAATGAAGCCCAATTTCATATTATTAGTTCAAACTCGGCAGAGGAGGATGGTTTTTTCGGACGTAAACATCCTTCGCATGGCTTCCTTAGGTAAAACCGTTGGTCATGTATCGCAGATTCACGGCACGCAAAAGAACCTCAAGAGGCCTCTGAGCAAAAGTATGCGGTATTTTACGCCGCTGAGAATCACAGTAGTTAAAGAGCGTCCTTAAATAAAACTCCGTTTCACATTATTATCTATTCCAATATATATCTACATGTGGTATCCCATTTGTAGTATTTGCCATTTAAGACAAATTTAAAGTTGTCATTAGTTTCCTTTTAAAATTTACTTATTTGTAAAAAGTTTGTTACCTTCATTTCAGTCATTTAAAAACTTTTTTGTTTCATCTGTATAATAACTTTAAACTTCTATGATCATTGACTTGAGAAACCACTGCTTGTGTTACCACTAATTGAACTGCAGTTTTTACTTTGATTTTTTTCATTTTTGTGATGAATTATCTCTCACGTTCATACGCCAAACCCTATTAGAAGTAATTAATGATTTTATTAAAGAAAAGTTCCATCCCCAAACGGAAATCAACCTGATACCTCCGAGCTTAGAATTCGGAACATTGACAAGTCGACTAGAGAGGCAGTCTCATTTACATTTGTAGTATAATAAATAAGCATTTCACCTTAATATGCAAAGACTTTAAAAACATTATAAGGTATGTGTGTAAATTACATACTTCACTAAGTAGGAAGCAAAGTTGCATTAGATTGAACAACCGATATTGAAAGCAAAGTAGCGTAGTACTGACGTTACTGGCCTCATAACATAGTCTGATTAGCAATACGCTGAGTTCAGGGTGACTGTAACCATGAAATCCCTGTAAAGTAGATCAGAAGAGGCGCTTGGACCTAACATGTCAATTGTGCTACAGAGGTCTAAGTCGACCATCGAGCCAAAAAAAAAAAAAAAAGCACCAGTATATTTTTACAATGTGCATTAAGAAGCAGATCTAGGTGTGTAATGTGAAAGGATTATAGTTTTGCAGTTTGAGGGTTATCCCTGGTAACAAATCATCTGCTTTCCCTAAGTTCTGAGTAAAGGTTCTGGATCTCCCCGTAACTACTGTGCTCTATTTAAGCTCCCCAATCTCAGGTTAACTAATTCCCTTGATCGTCCCAATATTCGGAGGTCCTCGATTCCCCTTTTCGTAGCGCGAGCAATTCATCTACTCTGACCCATTTTCCTCCTAGCATGCTTAGTGACAGTAGTAAAATCTACCTCCCCACTGGGTAGGCTACAACTTGTACACATATGTTTACATGCGCGTATTCATAGGTCACAGATCAGAACAATGCTTCTTCGGTTGAGGCATCGGAACAGTTGATTTACTCAGGTAAGCAGTTTGTTTTCCACTAACTGTATTTTCTTATTGCGTGTGTTGTTTATCTTTGTACTTAACAAAGTAAATATATGGAGCAAAAATAATTTTCATCTAACATTTCAGATGTGGACATTTATTGTCTCTGCACTTTTCCTCAGCTGAAATGTCCTACACTATGGGGCTTTCGTTCAATTCTTGTAAAACGTTTCATGCACATTCCGAACGATCAAAAAATTAAAACTATCACACATAAAATGTTATCGATACGACATAATTATAAGTTTTGATCTTTACAGCTAAAATGTACTGAGAAAAAGTGACATTTAAAGAATGTTTTAAAAATATTTTCCAGTGAACTGAATTGAGCGTAATAAAAGTATATGAGTAATTTGTGCTCTATGGTTAAATATGTGACATGTATAGTTAAAAGAAAGATTGGTACTTTGAAACAGACTTGAAAATGCAATGTCCTGGCCGGGAATCGAACCATGGATGTGTGTATCGAAACTCTTAATATTTACGCTAACTCACGCGAGTGAGTATTTGTGTATGTATTTTTCTTCCATGTGTCCATTCGTTTACTATCTGCCCGCTGTATGTGAACAACATAACCCAGTTGGTATTTTAGTTCAACATGTTCTAAGAATGTGATACGCAGATTTCAAAGAAAATTCCCATCTCAAAATAGCCTTTACAAGGGAAAATGTTATCTATATTTTTTTTTCTCAAAATCACTAAAACTGTTTTAATTTTAATACACCGACAAAAAAATAAAATGGAAGCATATTGTGACACAATTACGTAAAAAATGAAATGGAGTTTTATTTACGGACGCTCTTAAACTGCTGTGGTTATCAGCGTCCCATTCAATACTGAACGTAAAAGACGCTTAATTTTGCTCAGAGCCCTCTTTAATCAGATTTGAGGTTCTTTAACGTGCCGTAAATATACGTCACGGACCAATGGTTCTACTTCTCATCCAAAGGAAGTCATGCTAAGGATTTTAAGCCCGAAAAAAATTCATCGTGCTCCACCGGGTTTGAACCCGCGACCTTGGGAATATGAAGTTAGCATGGTAACCATTACATCACACGGGGTGACTACACACACACACACACACACACACACACACTCACACATACATACAATTATGTGCCAATTAGCACTGAAGACTGGACAAATAAAAGATAGGCGACATTCCCACCCAGCGCAAATACCGCGTTATGGAGAGGAAACTAAAATCTTTTGGAAGTTTCTTTCTCCCGCCACCAGAAAGCTTCAAGAAGATTCTGTGGAGATATCACCTGCTATAAGCGAGCTTCTTGCGTGACCTTCGAGCTGAACACATTACTTCTTTGAGAAGCTGAGAAGGAATCATGTAGAGCCGCCGACCCTATTCTCGCTTCAGCCGTGTCGTTCCACGGCATCCGTCAAGGGAAAAGCCTCTTCGATTACGCCATCCAACGGCAGTTTCAACATAACGCCAGTGCTCCACCCCGCCGACGCAGTAGGAGTTTCACCGCAGCACTGCAACCGCCTGAGCCTGCTTGTTTATGGTAGTTCCCGGGATCTGTCAGCATTGTTCATTCTGTTTAAAACGCAGTAACAGTGACCTTCTGCAATAAAGGCGATCTGCATTACTTCTACTCGGGACTCATTCCCCTCGTTCGTTTGGAGCTCGCCAGCCGAGGGAATCAGGGTGCTGCCTTGACTTCTTGTCTTATCTGGTTAGGGAGGCTGCTCAGGGTCGAGGCCAGAAGCTGGAAATGCCACGCTCCATGCCGTCGGTGTTGTGCCCATGGATAGAATGAGACGCACTCCACCGCACCATCATGGTGCCACTACTGTAGCACACCTCGTCTAAGCCAGCTGCAAGCAGCATGAACTACACCGACGACGGCGCTTTTGCGCCACCTATTGAAGGATATCCAACTTCAACGTCACCAACCAGCCGGTCTCTCCCCCTGCATCCTTGAGGAAGGCACGACCGAAGTTGCCAACCGTCTCCACCACAGTGGGCCCCACAATTAACGCACCGATGGCTCCAGCCGAGTTCGCCTGATGTGACAACAGCTCTGATGGAAATACTACTCAAGCTAGAGGAACTCTAGGCAGAGGTACTCCAGCTCTCTGATAACTTCTCTTCGAGGTGTCAATAAACATAAGCGTAAATCCATAGACTAAACCCTCCATGACGCGCTAAACCAACAGCTAAAGGACTTGTTCTCAGCATTGGACAATCTCAGAGATGACGTCACGTCGATAATCCAGGAGGAGATTAGAGCAATACGACGTCCATAGGACACCAGCCTGCAAATCTACCGGGGTGGCCAGAGAGCCCGCTTACAGCACCCTAAACACTAACCACCTCCCCTCGCACAATACTTCAGCATTTTCTCACCTGGATTCCCCAGACGTAAGTAGAGCCTCGGTCATGCTTACGTCCCTGTCCCCAAATTTTGTGTGGTTTAGGCGTATTTAGCCGGCCAATAAATCCTTCGAATCCAGGGCGCAATAAAGGTACTGCTGTACTTTGCCTCAGAAAACATATTTTCCTTCTTCTTGTCCTTCCGGTGGAGGTTTTAGTCGATATGGCCAGTTGGCTTGCCCGTGTCAGTCTGCTGAATAGATTTTTCGGCCACTCAAAAAAATTGAGTTAGTGAATCGGTCATGAACAAGTGAGTGTAATGCATGAACAAGTAGTGAGTGATTCTCGAGTGCATTTCTGGTACATATAAAGCCAAAGAGTTTATGACAACTGCTGCGACGTGCTGGTAGTATTGCAAGGAATTAAGAGAGATTTGGGTTCGACCAAGTGAGGCATCTGTAACAAGAAGCTACGCTTGCATATGTCATTACGCGACAAGATTGCAAAAGAAAGTGAAATGACACAGTAGTGCACTGTGTGAAGAGACAGTGTAATCCAAGTGAAATGACAGTGAAAGGATTAACTATATCACATTAACAAGCAGATAGTGAGAACTTAAAGAAGGGACAATTATAAACTGGATAAAGTCACAATATCTTGAATTTTTTGTGAATAATCCGTGAAATGACCTTTATTTAATGGAATGCAGTATACTTGTGAACAAATAGCTATTTGTTCAAATCTTGTCTGATGTATAGAAATTTACTAGGACAAATCTGTAATTAAATTTGCTTGTATTTTTCATAGTGTTATCCGTTTTAAAAATATATAGTGAACACGTTTAGACTGCCCCTAAGCGTCACTTAATGAACATGCTTTCTTTTTCTTCCATCGCAAAAACGTCTCCGTATATTGAAACCTTCTTTCTCTATTTGAAACAATTCCTTGGTAAGAAATAGACCGTAAGATAAATAATGTTATATAAATAGTATCATATAACTGTGAATTTTTCACTGAAAGAGAAATCCGTGTGAATGCATCGCATCACATTCTTTTTCCTGCAGATTCAAATAGTATTAAAATTCCATTCGTCTCTGTACGTAGAATCACTTTCTTAGACGATGACATCTATATCCTTTCCGCTTATTATGAAGAAAGGGTCTTGCAAAAGTCACATAATATATTTAAACCGTTATGACTGTTACAATATTTGAGATAGAAAAAAAAAACAAAAGAAGTCACATACTGAGCAAATAATGGGTTTTATAAAAGTTTGGAAAGATGTCCTCCGTTCTCTTGTTGAACGTACACCATTCTTTCTGCTACTCTGTCCATTGCATTTTGCGAATGATGTCTTGGAATGTTAGCAATTTAAAATTGCTATTAAAATTTAAGTTACTATTGGATTGTTGAATGAGTCAGGTAAGCTCGTCCTTCATGATAGTTCCTGAGTCAAAAGTCGTCTGATTGATGTCTGCAGATCGCGGCAGCTACTTTGTTGCAATGTCTACTGATGTCACGATCACCAAAGATCTAGGTAATTAATTGTTTTCCAGGGTATAGATATGGGTCGAATTGCCATCTTGCTTGAAGATAATAGTACTAAATCAGTTGTATTTCATCATTTAGTGATAGAGCCATGATTTGTAATTTACAAATTCTTATAGCAGTATGAATAAAATTATGAATGTTTTATTCAAAAAAATCTGATGTGTACCATTCACATGACTTTCTCTACATCTCTGTAACAAATTATAGTTAAAAAGCTTATGCCTCTATTTACTTCATGCTACTCGAGAACAAATTAGCAGAAATAGTCTTATTACTTGTTTCCTTGTAAGTAGAAGCGGAATAAGGAAGTGCCATAGGTTAAAGTGATAGTCAAAAGCTAGTTGCTATGTGACTGAAGTTCCTTTGTTTATATGGACAGGAGTTGACAAATTCGTATATGAGAAAAGTAAGTTTTTCATAGCTGAAACCAAAAACAATGAATGTCTCAAAGACCATCAACTCCACGAAAAAAATGTATGTAACATAAATTGTGCTCTGCATTTCTTGTGTAGTAAGTTTTTATCTAAGTCTTACGGTTTAGCAGTTATGCAAAATTCCGTAAAATTCGTCCAGAATAAAGTAGTCTTCAGAGGCTACTCCCAGAAAATTCAAGATAAACATTTTGTTTGTCAGTTAAATATCTTGAATATATGATATTTTAATCAAAATCGTTAGAGCCATTTTTGCGAAAATCAAAAGTTCCATGTAAAGGGTAGTTTGGGGTGGGGGCATTTTTCTCAAAACCTTCGTGTCGCATTCCTGGAAGATAGTAAACTTAAATACCAAGTTTGGTATTTTACCGACTTTTCGTTTTTGAGTTATCGTGTTCACAGACACACGGACACACAGACACACGGACACACAGACACACGGACACACATAGAGTCCTTTTTCTAAAAATACTTTTTTTGGATACAGGAGGCCCTAAAACATATATTTCCGGTGAAATCTCGGTATCGAATTTTTTGGTGGAGTGCAATACCTTCTCTATACACTATGTACAAGTGCGTATAGAGAAAGTAAAAATTGTACCTATAGAAACGGTGAGTTGAAAAAAGAAAAAGAAACTGCATTACTTGCCCAGTATGTGGCTTCTTATACTATCTCAAATATTACCATATATTTACGGGGTTTTAAGTTTAAAGTGCCTTTTGAAAGACCCTATAATTACCAAACAAGTTTATAATAACTAAATGATACCTTGGGTTCAAACAAGAAGTATTTAACCATGGATTTATATTAAAATTTAATTTAAACAATTGTGATTGAAGCAATAGGAAAGATTGAAACAGTAATTATAGTAATATTTGTTAGTTTATTGAAAGAAATTTCTAATTAGTTTCAGATAAAAAGCTATTACAAACCATAAAATACTAAACGCCCACCTGCATGATGTTGGAGTAGCGTATCTGCCTTACATTCAAGTGAACCGGAGCTTAATGTATTTTTAAATAATTGTACCTATATAAAACATTCTTTTTCTTTGAATAATAATATTAAAATATTTTATTCAAATACAGAAAAGGAAATTGTTAGGCTATGGCAATCAGAAAACGCAATTCATCATTTGCATTTTCTTTTTCATGCCTGCCATGTATAACGGTTGAGTTGGAAAATTGAGTCAAGATTCACAATTTATGTTTCGATAGTAAATATTTTGCTCTAATTGTCATTCTTGAAGAAACAATTAAGAGCAATTTCTTTTCTTATATTTTATTGACGTGATCTATTATCACAGTCACGTAGAAATGTGGGAAGAGAGAAAGAGAGAGAGAGAGAGAGAGAGAGAGAGAGAGAGAGAGTGTGCGAATTCAAGCCTCGCATATTTTCTGCTACTGGGAAAAATATTAAAAACATAGAAAAAAATAACTCAGACACTTTAAATAGTTATATTTTAAAATATTCTTCTTCATGTAATGGAAGTTGTGACGTCACAGGAAACATATTTAAGTAACACCCGATGTAACTTTTTGTACCATTTAGCTATCCGATAAACTGACTTCAACGAAAAACGGCTTTATGGGGCACTGGTAGACCAGTTGCAATGTAATTAATTATATGTACTTACTCAGTTTTTTTTTTTCCCCAGCGGCAATCCTGAATTCCTGTTTATGGGTGAATTGATTATTAAAGGATTGATAAAAACCCACACATAGGGTCATACACCGTATTTTGGCCATGCTTGATTAAAGAAAAGATTCTCGAACACAAGTGGGATCGTATCCGGGACCCCTGCACAGTAAGCAGGTACTCTATGGAACTGACGGAACTGTATTGCTTCTTTTCAAACATAGGTGTTTCATGTAGGAAGGTATCTACTCTGACTTTTGGAGGTAACCTTTTGGCATCCTATAATATCTGGGATAAACTAACTTCAACGCAGAACGGCTTGTATGGGCTACCAGGTTTATATGCAAATGCAAGTCACAAATGACTGGAGTTGGTCGTTTTGAGATATTCCTTATTATTGCTTTCAGCTTTAAAAAACTTACTTTTGTCATACAGGAATTTGACAGCTCCATTCCATACAAACAAAGCAGCTTCAGTCACATAGCAACCAACATTTGACTATCACTTTAACCTATGGAACTCCTTTATTTCGCTTCTACTTACAAGGAAGCAAGTAATAAGACTGTTTCTGCTCATTTTCTCTTGATCAGCATGAAATAAACAGAAACATAAGCTTTTTAAGAATAGTTTATTGCAGAGATATAGAGAAAGCCATGTGAATGGATCACATCAGGATTTTAGGATATGTTTGTCGTTCAGAATCTTTAGGAAAATATATAAATAATTAATTAAAGGTAATTTGGTTACATTAAGTAGCCAAAATAGGGACACTATCTAAGTATATGGCACTTAAGCACTTTTTTCCCCTTTTTCATTTTATAGCCACCTTTATGGCTTTAACTTGAGAAAACCTCATCGACTGTAGCTTCTTTAACATTTTAAAAAGTATTTTTTTAAATTAAAGAAGAAATTGAAACCAGGACTTCTGGAACTAAGATGAAAATACACTGGCCACTCGACCACAAAGCGACTTTATTCACTTAAATAAATAGAATTTCTGAAAATTAAAGCTTCAAATTTAATTTAAAAATCATCGAGATATATTGTTTTGGGCAATTTGGCTCTTTCCATTAGTTTTCGAAAATGTTGGCATTTTATATGCGAGTTGTAGTTTTCGCTACGTGATCTGCCTCATAGATCATTATCGCTCTCTGTGGGTGGAATTACTAAAACTCTACTCGCGTTTCAACAAATAAAATTAGTTAATTCTTAATCTCGTCTATTAAAAGTTAAATAAATGTATTTACTTTGTTTCACTGTATTTTTTTTAAACCTTTAGAGAGTAGAAGTTGCTATACCCTTTTGAGTTTTACTTTCAGCAATCTCTAAGTTGAAGCTTTAAACATCTTGTTGTCCATTCATTAGCATTAAATCAAGTGCAACAGTTTTAATTGAGTTGATTAAGCATTCAAATTTCACCACAGATACATGAATCAAATAGAACAACGTTTTCTTGAAATGTACTCGTGATCTTATTCCGAAACGTTTGTCGTTCTGACGTAAGATAAACTGTCATTTTACGCCTACAATTGCGATTTATACCACTACCTGCAAGGAAAAGCGCATGGTTGCCAAATAACTATTTTAACGCGTTTTTCCGCCGATCTCTATTAACGATAATATAAAAGCGCTCATAAAACTATTGGTGTTTATGGAGATCTCTAGATGACGTATAAGATGATACCTGTTTTCTCCAAACGCTATATGAATGTAATATTATTAAGTTCCCTTTATTTGCAATTTTATTATAATTTAAATATTTAAAAAATGATTAACGATCATGTAATAAAGATTTCAGTCATTTTTCTGAAAAAATAAAGGTAAGTTCGTGAGCGTGGCTTTTGGTGACCTAAAATGTTTTAAAATTAATGTAATTGTTTTAATGACAATAGGACCACCAAAGTGATCCAAAAGCTTAGCTATGATTAACTTATTGATATTAATTTACAGACAGTTATAAACTAATTTATACGTGAACATGACCGTTATACAATCAGAAAGGATAGGTTTAAGAATAATGATGAAATAATTTTAAAATTGGTTGTAATACATATTTGTTCTATAGTTTTGTTTCAAATAAATTAAGAAAGCTGTTTCTGAAGCAGGTTTTACAAAACTACAGCATTAACTGTTTCTAATTCTCAGATTATGCAAAAGTATAACGAATGAGGAAGGCTTCACAGTCTGTGACACGTTAAGGATAAAGATATCCACCTATTAGCGCAAAACAGGGAAAACTTAGCTGTCTCATCTCTGGTTTGGAACATGAATTCATAACTGTGATAATACTCGCTCGCCTGACAATAACCACTCCTTCACCCATAATCAACTCCTTCTACACTAATCATAAGATAGAAAGTGATTTTTTCACCAAGAATATTAGTAAATGACATGTAAAGTTACTGGTATTTCTCAGTTTAATTGTGACGTTTTTGGTGCTTAAAATGTATTTTAATTTAAAGTCAATAATATAAAAATATGCATTTGCAATGTAAATGAAAGTAATTCACTAATCAATAGACAAATAGCACGAAAATTACACATAAAATGCCCTAAAATCGAAAGTGGCAAAAAATAATCAAACATTGTCTTAATAATAATAATAATAATAATAATAATAATAATAATAATAATATATCCAAATAATCTGGAACCAATGATAAGATTTAGGTACACGTTAGTGATTCCTATGATGCAACAATTAAAAGATAAAATTACATCAAAATCCCCTCGTGACACAATAATTTCATTTACAAGTCAAAGCAACTGCTTAGAATGCATTTAATCGAAAATGGTGATGTGTTTGATGTGGTATCGGTTCCTTTCAAGCAGTTCTGGAAGACACTAAAAGTGATAAATAGCGGAAGCGGAAGGTCAACATCCTTTCTGTTACAAGAAGCATTCCTTGCATAGTCCTAGGCAGGAATCCCCCACTTTGTTGCCGCTCCTATTGAAATCCTTCTTCCTCTCGTCTTACGCAGAAACCAGGATGATCTCAGTCAGGAAGCCGAAAACCCACGCTGACAATGCTAGGAATGTTGTCAACTTGTGCCGTGTCTCTTGGATGTTCAAACTGTGTTCCCCCAAACCATGAGTTTCTGCGAATAGAAACATGCAAATCTGTCATTCCCTGACATTGTAAAGTACCGACGGCCGATACAAATTGTAGTTTTGAGGGAATAATAGCGAAAATGTTTTAGATCCTTGTTATTCCCAAATGGCACGATGACAGGGGTCTGAGGACATCCATCAGTTACGCAATCTACCATACTCAACATTCTCATAAAAGAAGGCTGAAAGTTTAAAAATACTATGGAGGGGGTTCATTCCTTTAACTACATTAGCCCTCTTTTGTAAAGCACGGCAGATATGATACATGCAATAGTGAGAATTCTGATCCATATGTCATGCTAACCTTAGGTTTAATATATACACATATTAGTTTAATTTTGGGTGGTATGCAAAACACTGAAAACTGTCAGGATTTAAAAGCTAGTTTAATATGAAACTAAGTTAACCTTTTACTTTCTCTATACGTACTATGTACATAGTGTATAGAGAAGGTATTGTACCCAAAAATTCGATACCGAGATTTTACTGGAAATAGACGTTTTACGGGCCTCTGTTACCAAAAAAAAAAAAACATTTTTGGAAAAAGGTATCTATCTATGCGTGTGTGTGTGTGTGTGTGCGAGCGCGCGCGCGCGCGCGCTCCCGTATGTCCGTGTGTCTATGCACTGGATAACTCAAAAACTAGTAAAATACCAAACTTGGTATTTAAGTTTAGTATCTTCCAGGGATGGGACACGAGGGTTTTGAAAAAGAAATTCCCCCCTCCCCAAACTACCCTTTACATGGAAAATATTTCGAACATTTTGATTTCCTTAAAAATGGCTGTAACGATTTTGATTAAAATATTGTATATTAAATATATTTATGTGGCAAAAAATGTATACCTTGAATTTTCTGAGAATAGCCTCTAAAGATCTCCTTATTCTGAATGAGTAGTGCTGAATATTGCGTAATTGGTTAACCGTAAGAGATAGACAGAAACTTACTACACAAAAAATGTAGATCATGTTAAAACACACAATTTATATCATGTACTTAAACATTTCTCACATGGAAAGTTCTCCTCGCCCTGCATAGAAACGGATTTAAACCACATGACAACCAGTTTAAGAGATTTGACACTTGTTTTAGTCCAATGTTTTCATTTGTTCTTAAAAGCTTGAATTTTGGGCAATTTTTTTTGGGGGGGAGGAAGGGTCTTTGTTTAATTTTACTCAATTTACCCCTCACTTACCAATCCAATTCACCCCTCACTTAACAATGCAATTCACCCCTCACTTACCAATCCAGTGTATTCCTTTATTTTTCTTCTCCTTGAAAGGAAGCAAGTGATTTGGAAACGTTCTGGTAATGTTTATCCCGATTATCATAAAATAAATAGAAGAATATGATTTTTATCAATAATTTGTTTTCGAGATGTACAAAAAGCCATGTGAATGGAACACATCAGATGGTTTTGCGAACCAGTATAATTAGTCTCAAATTAGTTTCAAGCCATTAACACCTCTTTTAATTAAACAAATCCTTCACGAGATGATTTAAAGTGTTGATATGTCAAAATGTCAGCTAGCTTTGATAGAACCAAACTGAACTGATTCGAGAGAACAAGCGTATTCTTTTTGGCAGATTCGTTTCTAAACTTACCATTAAATTTAAGTTCAAAGTGGGAAGAAATGGTAAAAGCAAATGCTAGTGTACTTTTTCAGCAATTTGGAAGTATCTGCGACACAACTTGTTCACTTAAGTATATTCTATTTATCCTGACGAAATTCTCCCTAAGACTTTAACAAATAATGCTAAAGGTTAAATCAACCTGATCCCTAAATGCTTAATTATGATTCATTTTTTTTATCACTCTCGCTGCTGCTTCTACTGTTACTACTGTTATTAATGTTCATTGCCAATATATAATAATCTAAATATTTACAAAAATATATTTACTAAAATTCTAAGCTATAGAAATATTGAGTGTAACTACTGCCTGTTACTTCTGTAACATAGCTCCATAACATTTTAAATATATAAAGGAATCACGATAATTTGTACTTCATAATACATTTAAAATCCTAATGTTTGACATTTATGTAAGACCTGTTATCCTTCAATTAATAAGTTTTATGAGACAAACAAATATATAAACCTTAAAATAGTCACTATGTAAACCTGTCAAGCAATCCTCTGTCACCTTTAAATCATAGGTTTGTGAAAGGTCGAAGAACAACATTGAATATTTATGAAGGAAAGAAAGGCAGCAATAAAGGACATCAAATTAATAGATTAAAAACGTTTTATGTAATAAATTGTTCATTACAAAAATAGTGTTGTGCATTCTCTGTTACAGAGCTCTCAAATGTTGAATGTGAGGCATATATCTTACCCTCACATTACGAAGGTGGGCTAGTCAACTATTATTAACATTAATATAGGCCACATGACTGATATTTCTAGGTTTTGATCGAAATGGTTCATTTTTCACTTTCTAATTAAAATGGCTCCGAAAATGTTTCTATTTTTCATAGTATATTATTTTTGCCGTATGCCAATTCTAAATTCCATATATTTATTATTCCTGGCTTGGCAATTCACACACAGGCTACAACATATCTTCCTCATTCACGTAAACACTGTTATTTTTATTCAGAGTGAAAAATAAACTAATAAAACCATAAGTGGTGTATGACGTTATAAAAACGTTCAAAAAGTATACGTTATGACAACATTCGGAATTGCAGATACTAGGGTCGGCTGATAAGTCCCGGGCCTCTCAATGAAAATAGCATTTAAAGAAATGTTTTGTTTTTTTTTTTTTTTGCTATATTTCTCAACATAATCTACAGAAAGACTATATATTTGTCATATCGGTGTTCTAATTTAATTAAACCAGCTCTGTAATGCGATTTATCTAGATCCTCAAAATATCTGTTTACCGCATCAATTTACCCTTAGCTGTGAAATCTTCGTCCTCCAAGAATTTTTTTGAGATTTGAGAACAGGTGGTAGTCACTGGGTGCTAGATCTGGCGAATAGGGTGGATGTTCAAGCAATTCCAACTTTAATTCGCACATTTTTACTTTCTCCATACGCACTATGTACATAGTGTATAGAGAAAGTATTGCACTCCACCAAAAAATTCGATACCGAGATTTCACCGGAAATATATGTTTTAGGGTCCCCAATATCCAAAAAAAGCATTTTCACAAAAAGGTCAGTGTGTGTGTGTGTGTGTGTGTGTCCGTGTGTCCGTGTGTCTGTGAACACGATAACTCAAAAACGAAAAGTCGGTAAAATACCAAACTTGGTATTTAAGTTTAGTATCTTCCAGGGATGCGACACGAAGCTTTTGAGAAAAATCCACCCACCCCCAACTACCCTTTACATGGAATTTTTTTCGAAAATTTTGATTTTCTCAACAATGGCTCTAACGATTTTGATTAAAATTTCGGATATTAAACATATTTACCTGACAAATAAAATGTATATCTTGAATTTTCTGGGAATAGCCCCTGAAGAGTAGTTTATTCTGAATGAATTTTACTAAATTTTGAATAACTGCTAAACCGTAAGAGATGGACAAACACTTACTACACAAAAAATGTAGAGCACATTAAAGCACACAATTTATGTTATATAATTTTTTTTCGTGGAGTTCGTCGTTTTTGTGGCATTCCTTATTTTTGGTTTCTGCAATGCAAAACTTATACTTTTCTCATACAGGAACCTGTCAACTCCTATCCATATAGACAAAGGAACTTCATTGACATAGCAACCAGCTTTTGACTATCACTTTAACCTACAGTTGTCCCTTATTTCGCTTCTACTTACAAGGAAGCGAGTAATTAGACTATTTCTGCTTTTTTTTCTGATTAGCATAAAGTAAATAGAAGTATAAGCTTTTTAAGTATTATTTGTTGCAGGGATATGGAGAAAGTCATGTGAATGGTACACATCAGATTTTTCCCATTGCAATGACTGAACGATAGGTCGGAGCATTGTCGTGATGAAATAAGATTTTTCCCCCAAATGAGGTTTTTTCCTTTTCACCTCATCAATCAAACGTTACAGTCAGCTTGCGTAGTAGTCACCAGTGATACTTTTACCGTTTTCCAAGTAGTCAATAAAAATAATTCCTTGTGCATCCCAGAAAATACTCGCCATTTTCTTGTTAGCTGACAAAATTGATTTTGCCTTTTTTGGAGTTGGTTTACCTGGCGTAATCCACTGTGTTGACTGTGATTTATTTTCTGGAATGTAGTGATGTAACCAAGTTTCATCCATGGTAATCAGCCGTCTCAAAATGTCACTGGAATTTTTACATAGAGCTCTACATTCTTAACAGAAACAGTTTTCTTTGCAACTTTTGATCAGGTGTCAACAAACACGGCACCCATCTTGCACAGACCTTGTGAAAGCCCGAAACATTACTTAAAATATTACCTGCATGTTCTTTTGATATATTTATTGCTTCTGCTTTCTCAAACAACTTTAATCTGCGGTCTTCTAGTACTATACGATAAATTTTTTCAATGATCTCTGGAGTTGTCACTTCTACTAGTGCTCGTACGTCCCATTTTAAACTCTGCAACCCACCTTTTAATCACTGAATATGAAGGGGCAGAGAGAGAGTCTTTCAATGTACTGTCAATTCCTCCATGATTTCTTTAGACGTTTAGCCTTTCAAATTTAAATATTTGACCACTGCTCGTTTTTCCAAATCCTCCATTTTTGTCAAAACTCTAAAGTTATCTTCTTTAAAATGCTGTCATTCGAAAATGAAACAATGGATACAATCTAGTCTAAGATGCTACCGTCTAACTGGACTAGTGGCGCCATATCTGTGTTGGTCCGGAACTTATCAACCGATCAAAGTGACAAGTGTGTGTGCGTGTGTGTGTGTGTGTGTTTGTAGCCCACTTTAACTTCTAATCATATCGGGCTTTGGCTTGTGAAACACTCATATATTCACTGTTGGTTATTGCCATTAGATTAACCATTTACATCATTAAAAACACACACATATTAACTCTACCGGTTTCCCCCACCACTCACTCCACGAATTGCTCCATCATCACCTTTGCAATCATCAATTTCGTTACATTTCATGTCACCCATTTCCTCGTGTTCATGCCTGGCTACGGGCGACACTCGTAACAGGTTCTCCATTCTGTGGCTTCGTGCCGTTGGCTCCCCGACAGACTTCTGACCCCTAGGAATTGGCTTGTAAGTCCTACAAAATACGGGTTAGGTAAGCCGATTACGGAAAGAAACGTAGCATTCACTCTCACAAATATACTTTCAGACTCTGTGGACGAAAGGGAATAATTCTATAACTCCATGGCACGACAGCTCACGGGGAACCTTGGCCTACCGCCCGGCCGCTGCGCCCCCCATCTCGGTCCACTACAGACGTAATGGATGAGGGAATAATTCTGGTTAAACAAAAAAATCCCCGCCCCGGCCGGGAATCGACCCCGTGGCCTCCGGGGCAGAAGTCAGCTCGTTGGCCACTTGACCACGGAAAATTATTATGTGGTGTCTTTTCGTTGCCTCCCACATAGCAATTTTACTTCCATTAAAGTGATCTATTTATACCAGTAAATAGTCGCCCTCCGTGGTGTAACGGTTACCATGCTAATTTCATATACGCAAGGTGGCGGGTTCAAACCCGGCGGAGGACGATGGATTTTTTCGGGCGTAAAAATCCTTAGCATGGCTTCCTTCGGAAGGGAAGTAAAACCGTTGGTCCCGTGTGTAGATTTACGACACGTAAAAGAACCTCAAGCCTGATAGAGAGGCATCTGAGCAAAATTAAGCGGCCTTTCAAGCCCAGTATAGAATCAGACGCTGAGAATTAGTAGGTAAAGAGCGTCCATAAATAACACGCCATACCAGAAAATATGCATTCACAATCCAGTATAACAGGTTGTTTTCTCCATTGTGTTAGTAATGATAACGCTGCTGCCAATTATTAGGAAGAAAGATTCGTCCGCCTTTTCCGCCATTAGCATATATGTTTGTCAACCGTCTTGCAGCTGTTGAACCCTCTTCACTGTAACCATATCCAGGAGCCCTTTGACATTGCATTTTCAATGGAAATTAAGGGATTTATACGTGTCTATTAATTAATTAGAAAACACCCTATAATTATTATCTCATAAATATTAATATGCCTATAACAAAAGTTTAAACTTTTAGGTAAAAAAAGGAAATAATAAAACATAAATTAAATTAAACGAAAACTTATTAAATGAAGCTGAGATTTCCAATATCTAAACATAAAATAGAAACCGCTGGAAGAAATAAAAATCAATATTAATAGAATATGTCAAGCAAAATATGCCTTTAGTAAGAAAAAAATCTTATGCGTTCCATTCATATGCCTTTCACTAGCTGTTACACATACATGGAATTCTTATAAAAGCTTATTCTTTTATCTACATCATGCCAACCGAGATAAAAATTAGCATAACTGGTCTTATTATCTGCTTCCGTGTAAGTAGAAGGGAAATAAGGGAGTCACTACACTAAAGCGATAGTCAAATATTTTAAAAGTTGGCTGCGTAAGTTTGGAATTCGTTTCTTTGCAGAGCCAGGAGTTGACAAATTCCCTTATGAGAAATGTTTAAGTGTTATAAAATTGAAATAAATAACAAGGCATATGTCAGAAACTCCACACAAAAAATGTGTAAACTGTGTGTTTTAGAGATCTACATTATTTGTGTAGCAAGATTTTGTCTATCTCTTACGATTTACCAGTTATGTAAGAGTCATCCAGAATGAATATGTCTTCAGAGGCTATTCTCCAAAATTCAAGATATACATACTTGTCGTCTAAATTGTGTCTTTAGTACACGGTATTTTAATCAATATCATTAGAGACATTTTTGAGAAAATCAAAATTTTCGAAATTTCTTTCATGTAAAGGGTATTTTGGGGTGAAAATTTTATTAAAAATCTTCATATCGCGTCCTTTTAAGATACTAAACTTAAATACCAAGTTTGGTATTTAACTAACTTTTCGTTTTTTAGTTATGTTGTCCACAGAAATACTAGCACACACATACACTGACCTTTTTCTAAAAATAGTTTGTTTTTTTTTAATTCAGAGGGCCACAAAGTATGAAAACATATCTTCGGAGAAAACTCGGTATCAAAATTTTGAGTGGAATACAATACCTACTATATAGTACCCTATGTACATAGTAATTGTAGAGGAAAAGTATTTAAGAACAGCATGTACTGTAGAACATAAGAGGAATTAAAAAGGAACAACAGAGAGGAATGGAGAATCGCTGCAAACCAATCCAAGGGTTGCAGATGTGACAGAGAGAGAGAGAGAGAGAGAGAGAGAGAGAGAGAGAGAGAGAGAATAAGTAAATTTATCACATAAGTCTGAGAAAATCAGATGTATCACAAAACAATACTATGGTTTCGATTGCCTCCGTGGTCGAGTGGTCAGCGAGCTGACTTCTCACCCGGAGGTCCCGGGTTGGATTCCCGGCTGGGACGAGGAATTTTCCTTTAACTAGATTTATGCCCTATAGAGTCTGTAAGTATGAATGTGAGAGTAAATGTGCTTGTGTTTAGTAATATGAAGGTTATTAACCTAATGTCCTGAACCTACAGTTTCACAAGTCAAAAGCCCCCGATATGACCATTGATGTTAAAGGGGGCTATACAAATGAAACAATAAAAAAAAGTCTATGGTTTATTACTTTCTCTATACTTACTATGTACATAGTGTATAGAGAAAGTATTGTATTGCACCCAAAAATTCGATTTCAAGATTTCGCCGGAAATATATGTTTTGGGCCCCTTGATTCCAAAAAATGCATTTTTAGAAATATTTTCGTGTGCGTATCTGCCTGTATGTAAGTGTATCTATGTGTGTATATGTGTGTGTATGTGTATACCTGTAGGCAGCATAGCTCAAAAACGAAAAAAGCGTTAAAAACCAAACTTGGTAATTACGTTTGATATCTTCCAAGGATGCGACACGAAGATTTTCAAGAAAATCCCCCACTCCCAACTACCCTTTACATGAAACTTTTTTCGAAAATTTTTATTTTCTTGAAAATGCCTCTAACGATTTTGATTAAATTATATTTAATATATTTACTTGCTAAATAAAATGTATATCTTGAATAGCCTCTGAAGACTACTTTATTCTGGATGAAATTTTCGGAATTTTGCATAACTGCTAAACCGTAAGAAATAGACAAAAACTTACCTCACAAAAACTGTAAAGCACATAAAACACACAATTTGTTATATACATTGTTTCGAGGAATTGAACGTTTTTGAGACATTCCTTGTTTTTGGTTTCAGCCTTGAAAAACGAATACTTTCTCATACAGGAATTTGTCAATCCTGCCCATACAAACAAAGGAACTTCAGTCACATAGCAACCAGCTTTTCATTATCACTTTAAACTATGGTACTCCCTTATTTCGCTTCTACTTACAAGGAAGCAAATAAGACTATTTCTGCTATTTTTTTTCTCGATTAGCATGAAGTAAATAGAAGCGTAAGCTTTTTAACAATTATTTGTTGCAGAGATCTAGAGAATGGAACACATCAGATTTTTTATATACCTTCCGCAAACTATGCCTATGAAAGCTCATTTTTCTATCTAATTCGTGTTAATCGTAATAATTTGCAAAAATAGATTAAATACATATTTTGGTGAAGATACAAGAGTGATAGAGGAAGCCGAATCGATAGTCATATGTTTAAAACTCGGTCACTATATGGTGGCCTAGAATGCCATGATGTTGCTACGATATCGCCAGAAACAATTAAAACACAGCAGAACTTTAAAAGTATTGAAGTATTGAAAATTCAGACCAAAAATAATGACTACTTTAAAAATGGCTGATACTACAGAAATGTTATTACAAATAAATTGTGTTTAAATACATATGTATTTATTTTGAAGTACATGTTTTGTCTCTTATAGTTTTCACGTGCTACTTCCATAATATTCTAGATATTCAGTTTATTTTTCGTGTAAATAGCTTAACATTGTGCATTTTAATCAAAACCGTTAAAGTCAGATTGGAAAAGATCATTAGTTTAGAAAAATCTTCCATATAATGGGAGTTTAAGGGGGGAAAACTTAGTGTTGCTTTTATGGAGAATGGTCACAAGAGCAAGCATCACTATAATTTTAGGTGTTATTAAGATAGAATGAAAAGTGCTAATAAGCACACAAAATGAGGGATAGTTGTAAAGTTATGTAAATGTAAAGTTATAGTTATGTTAAAATATAATAAAATATAATACTGTAATTTATTCAGAAAAAAATCCTACAATTATGCAAAATTTCTCCTGTGAAATGAAACATTTTCAAGAGGAGAAATAAAAGCTAAGCCCAATAATAAATAAAAATTAACTAAACGGCAACGTGCGACACTGGCTACCCTTAACTGTTGCACTCCACCGCGGAAAGGCTACTCCAGAATTCGCCGACCTTAGCACCCTGCAGATTCCTAGAAGATTGCACGAGCAAGCTCCAGTTATGATTGTATAATTTTATTGTCCACAATAAAATTTAACCAGTGAACAAATTACCTATATGCTATTTGCGTATCATAAATAATAACGTAAATTTCGAACGTTCTGTTTACGACTATATTAATTTTTTTACAGTTCATTCCAATATTCACGCTAGGAGAAACAAATTTTGATACTGTGTGAAATTGTAATATTAACTGTATCTATTACTTTCTCTACTTTGAGTACAGTAAAAAATGTGGAGAAGCTTTTGCTTAAACATACAGTAAACATTTAGAAATATTTTGCATCTGTATGTGTGTGCGTCCATGTATCGTGAACAGCATAACTAAAAATCAAAAGATTGGTTAAATACCAAACTTCTTTATATTTAAAATCACTATCTTCCAAGGTTGCGACATGAAGATTTTCAAGAAAATCCCCCAACTCCAAGCTATCCTTTATATGGTAATTTTTTCTGAAATTTTGATTTTCTCTAAAATGGCTCTGGCAATTTTGATTAAAACACCTTAGGTGTTGAAGATATTTACATGACAAATAAAATATAATGTTGATTTTTTTTGGGAATAGGTTTTGAAATCTTCTTCAACCTGAGTGATTTTTGCATAAGTAGTATATCGTAAAAACTTACTACACAAAAAATGTGTGTTTTGATTGAGGTTGTAGGGAAATGACTGTTCCGTGTCTGCTAAAACTAAAAAACTATGTGAAGAAAACAAAATTGCGAAACGCAAGATGTTAAAGCAAAGGGAGAAAGCTTATAGAACCTCCAAAGGAAACGATTTTTCTACGCAAAGACCTCCAGAGAAACAGGTAAGTAAACAAGTTAAATAGAAAATATAATTATACTGATTACGGAATAAAATCAAGTGAATGTTAAATGTGTTTGCAAAAAAAAACAAAATTATTTCTAATGTTATGAATAAAACATAGACAACTAAATATCTTATATTCACAATTTCACATTAGTTTTCAAGCTAAGCATATTCAAGTCTGCTTAGTGTGCATGTGCTACTTTTAAGCTTGCGAGGCATTTCATGTACATAGATACGACCCCTATACTTTTATAATATATATTTTTTATTTCTGTAAAAGAATACATGTTTTATATTATTTCATTTTATTTACTTATATTTGTAAAGTACTATTTTGCTTTATCAGGATGCTTAATGTTGCCTTTTTTTTTTTAGTTAAAACGCTGCAATTGCAACTTCAACTGCAATGAATAACCTGGGAGCATAAAATGAAGATTTTATTGCTTTCTACAAATAATCGTTCAAACAGGAAGGTACTTGATGAATATTATGCCTCTGGTACCTCTGAAGAGAATGCGGGAAAGAAAATAAGGTGATGTAAGCCATTGTAACACTATTGTGTATTACACTCTACCGATGGAAATGGTGATTTCTTTCAGGTTGGCGACATGGAGGTTTTTTATATCAAACACAAGAGGGTTAAGATTTTGTTGAAAAAGAAGAAGAAAATAGGGTACACTTAGTACAATGAAGGGAGGGGAGGACACATAAGGGATAAGGAATTTACTGATGAAGACATCCAAACTGCAAAAGTTCACATTAATTCCATCCGAAGATGTGAATCACATTACTCCAGGGCAAAGTCTTCTAAGGAATTTTTAAGTCCAGACCTAAATATCAGCAGACTTCACCGTGCATTTCACGAAAAATACGAAGAGAGCAAAGTTTCCCTTTAGTGTTACCAAAATCATTAAGAAAATAATTTAATCATTCGTAGGTTTCAACGTCCACGTGTTGATACATGCAAGACCTGCGACTGCCTGAACTGTGAAATAAAATCAAAATTGCCTAGTTCTCCTCAAGCCAAGAAATCACTGCAGCTACATAATGTTGGAACAGAAAAAATGCAATCTTTGCTGGAGCAAGATTATATGAAATCTCAGCTTCCAGAGAGTACTTCATCAGCAGTGTCTATGGACCTTCAAAAAGTGTTGTTCATAACTATTCTAACCCAAAGTGAGATGTATTACAAAAGACAGCTATCATGCTACAACTTTTGTGTGCACGTGGTGGATACCAGTGAAGTAATTTCTTGTTAATGACACAAGGGACAATCCTCTAGTGGTGCTAATGAAATTGCTTCATATTTATTGCATGTAATAAATATGTGGTATATAGGGTGTATGAAGCAAGAAAGCCTAGTAATTTGGACTGAAAACTGTGCTGGACAAAATAAGAATAAAATAATGATATTTCTTGTGGTGTTATTGGTGATAAACAAAAATGTCAAAATAAAGTTTCTTGTAAGCGGTCATAGTTTTCTTGCTTGCCTTTCGTGCTTCCGCACAAATAGAGAAAAGAAAAACGGTAATGACAGAATTTGTTCCAGATGAACTTGAACTTGTCATTAAATCTGCAAGGAATGAACATCCGTACCAAGTGCTAAAGATGTCTCAAAATACTTTTCTCAACATTTAATAAAATGCAGACAGGTTTATTTCAACATCTCAACTAAAGATATCTCAAGCTGTGTGAATGCGGGTAACTTCAGAATATCCAGATAATATACTAGTAAAATACAACCATAGTGAACTAGCAGACTGGCAAAAAACGCTTATGTTGAAAAAAAAAGAGATTACAGTAGATGTGAAAAAAATTGAATTTCAATGAATGCTGGACAAGAAACACTCAGCAAAGAAAAATAAAATGATTTGTTATCAATGATGCTTTATTTAGATGTAAAATACCTGGGTTTCTATGAGCAACTGTATAAAACTCCATAGGAAAAAAAAATTTTGCCTCTTTAATATTGAAAGAACAATCTGTGTTATACCTCTGTAATCTGAAAACCCCATTATGCACAAAGCCCATTTTTGATTTCGTAGAAGGTGCATTTGGCGCGATCTTACTTTTGATAAATCAAGCTCAAATTTAACCTCATTATTTGTAATATTGTTTGAAGGGAAAGTAAACCCCTTATGAAGAGGTCAATGTACAAGAGTCATTCAATAAATAACCGGAATTGTTTTTTTTTATTACGAGAATAGAATATGACAGTTATTATTTTTCAAGTAATCCCCCCAAGTACTATGTACTTATGCCAGCGCTGGATATATTTCTCAATTCCACGCGAAAAGAATTCTTGGGGGCGCTGCCGCCTAGACTTCCTTATCATTTGCGAACCTTGAGTCACTAAGAGCTTCTTTCACTGATTTTAAAAAGCTGACAATCTGAAGGTGCCAGAATCGGAGAATACGAGGGGTGGGGTAAGCAGACGAGCTTCAGGTCTTTGAAGGTATCGAATATGAATCTAGTAGTATATGGTCTCGCGTTGTTATGAAGTAACAGTACGCCACTGGACATCAAATTTTAACACATAAGGTTTGCGTATGTCTCACTGTTTATATTTTGATCCCTCGACATGTAATGTTCAAAAGTTAGTCCCTTATGGTCCCCACATGATCTTACCAGCACTTCTTTCACCGACTTAGATTTTGGAACTCGTTGAACTTATCTGCCCACTCATACACTTGGGTTTGACTCAAACAAGTTTCACATATTGTACTGCCACCAGACGGTGAATTTCGATTGGTTTCAAGCCTTCAGCTGACACAATTCTAATGGCACTGCGCTGTTCCACGCTGGTGCAAACCTGTAACTGGTTTTCATTGACTATCAGCATTTCATTTGCGAGGAAGGGGTGCCAAACCATCTGATAATAACTCTAGGACACCACCAAAATATTACTAAGAGGCACACGCTTTGTTGAAGTTTTGTAAATTGTTTTACAAGTTTTCCGATTATTTATTGAATTGAATGTTTATGCTGAAGGTGATCTAAATTATGGCGTTATATTAATAATGACGTTTTTTGCGATTATCTTAGTTTGAGGTTTTTGGCGGTGAGCCCTTTTTTTTTTTTTTTTTTTTTTTTCAGTGCTTTACTTCTGGAGGTAAAACTCGCCTTTGCTGTAGCATTCTCCACATCAATTTAATAAAACATTGTTATGAATTTGTTAATTGTTCAGAAAAATTGTGAAAAAGAAACCAAAGATGTTCCAAATAAGCCACAAATATCGACACCTGCAATAATAGTTTTTTCTACGTCACTATTTGTTTTAAGACATTTATTTATACTTTTCGTTTGAACGAGCTCGCATCGTCTGTAATTCTACAAAGTGATTGTTCTTGAAACCGGAAGGTGCCATTACATTGATTTATTAAATAAAATAAATCACCAATTTACTAGCTTCTTTTACCGTTCCGGTAGAACATAAATATCTTCGGCTGAAATATTGGGGTAATTTTTTCTTGGTGAGGGAGGCGGTTGTGCCCCAAATCATTTACCTCTCTGATTCAGACCAACTCCCACGTGAAGTCAAAATAACAAAAAGTTATCTGTGAATCAGTCCGATGTAGTAAAATTTCATATTCTGTGTCTAAATGAACGCATTAAGAATAAACAAAATTTGCAGCTGTACTTGCATTATTCCATTATTCTCGTTTTTTATTTCCTCTTCCACTCTTTTAATAGTTTGTATTTTCTTGTGGCGTCTGCAAAAATCGTGTTGTAAAACTTATTGACATTGTTCCTTTTTACCAGGCATAGTCAGATGAATTATCGTTTTTCATCTAAAAATTGTATTCAGGTTTCATCTGAAATACAATTTTTGAGATTTACTGAACCCAAAAAAGCACTTTTAGAAAATATTTTGTGTGTACATGTGTGTACACATTCTAACAATTTGTTTATTAATGTCATTTGTTAAAGATATAGTTATGTTTGATGTAATGTATATACTAAACTTTCTGTTACTAACCTGTGAATTCTGCTTAATAATGAATGAATTTTCAATATGAAAATGTGTATAAATTGAAAAGTGTATGTAAAAGACAACAATTGCAGCTATAAAAACGAATAACTCATTTAAAACACATTTTTCTAAAATAACATTATTCTTAAAATTAGGTATTTTCGAAATATGGAATGTATCATGTTTGTACCTTTTATGTATACATGATGGACCGATATGCTTGTAAGTTAGTGATTTGTTTTTCTTTCCATCTTAAGACTAACACTTGAATAAGCTGTTTCCGAATGTTTTATTTAACTACACACTCACTTCTTAATTGTAAATCATTCTTAGGCAAAACTGTATCGTGAGTAACGCAACCTACGTAGAAGAAACACTTTTTAACTTTCTCTACACGTACTATATACGTAGTGTATAGAGAAGGTATTGCAATCCACCCAAAAATTCAATATTGATATTTCACCGTATACATACGTTTTAGGGTCCCCTGTACCCAAAAAAAAATTAGAAAAAGATACTTGCGCATGTGTACTGTAACTCAAAAACGAAAAGTTTGTCAAATACCAAACTTGGTATTTAAGTTTAGTATCTTCTAGGGATATGACACGAAGATTTTGAGAAAAATCTCCCACCCCAAACTACTCTTTACATTGGAAAATTTTTGAAAGTTTTATTTCCTCGAAAATGGCTCTAACGATTTTTATTAAAATATCGTATACTAAAGATATTTATATGGCTAATAAAATGTATACTTTGAATTTTCTGGGAATAGACTCCAAAAACTTATTTATTCTGAATAAATTTTTCTGAATTTTGCATAGCCGGTAAACCGTAAGGGATAGACAAAAACTCACTACAGAAAAAATGTAGATCACGTTAAAATACAATATTTGATGTACACTTTTCTTACTTTCTCTACACGTACTATGCACATAGTGATTAGAAAAGGTATTGTAACGCACCCAAAAATTCGATACCGAAATTTCACCAAAAATACGTGTTTTGAGACCCCCTGAATAAAAAAAATAGAAAAATGTCAGTGTGTGTCCGTGTGTGTGTCTGTGTGTATGTGTGTGTTGATGTGGTATGTGTGTGTCTGTGGGCAGCATAGCTCAGAAATGAAAAGACCGTTAAAAACCAAATTTGATATTTAAGTTTGGTATCTTCCAAAGATGCGACCCGACGATTTTCAAGAAAATCTCTCTACTCTTAACTTCCCTTTACATGGAACTTTTTTTGAAAATTTTGGTTTTCTCAAAAATATCTCTAACTATTTTGATCAAAATATCATATGTTAAAGATATTTGCCTGACAAATAAAATGTATATCTTGAATTTTCTGGGAATAGTCTCTTAAGACTACTTTATTCTGGATGAATTTTACGGAATTTTGCATAACTGTTAAACCGTAACAGAAAGACAAAAACCTACCATACAAAAAATGTAAAGCACATTAAAACACGCAACTTATGTTATGTGCATTTTTTTCCTGGAGTTGATCGTTATTGAGATATTCCTTGTTTTGAGTTTAAAAACGTATACTTTTCTTATACAGGAATTTCTAAGAAACTTCAGTCACATAACAACCAGGTTTTGACTATCACTTTAAACTATGGTACGCCCTTATTTCACTTCTACTTATTAGGAAGCAAGTAATTAAGACAGTTTCTGGTAATGTTTATCTCGATTATCAAAAGATAGAATAGAGTAGAGAGAATAATAGTTTTTTAACAATAATTTGGCACAGCTATGTAGAGAAAGGCGTGTGAATGGAACACATCAGATATTTTATATAAATACTATGCTTCTCAACGCCCATATAATTATGTGAAACTGTCTTAGGTAGAGAAGCCGCGTGAATGTTAATACACATTTTTCTTGTTAACTATGAAAAGTTAGATATGCTGTATAATTCGTACCCTGAATTCCAAAGTGTCGTATCTCAAAATACTTGCTTTTTTCGAAAAAGGCATTTTAATTTTATTGTACTTATGAAATACACAGTTATCTTCAAGGTCTTCAGATTTGGCTTAGATTTGCTGCAGTTTTGTACTTTGTAACAGATACTAAACCTGCAAGTAAATGCATAGAAAATTGAACTTCTTTGAGTTAAATTATTTTAGAATCTAGAGTGTGAACCGATTAATTACAAACCATAATTCTAACAAAAAAAATAGTTGATCTTAAAGAAAGATCTTCTGAATAGCATTGTGACTTTTTCTATTCTCCATAGTTTATTAGTAACTATAAAAATTATATTTCAAAAACTTATTTTTCTGTCTATTTCGCTAAAAACCTTTGCAAAATATCTATATTTTACGTTTCGATATAGATAAAGGAAATAGCTATGGTTAAATGATTAAGATCCGGATACTGGTCTTAAAAGTCCAAACTCTTCCCATGCAATACTGAGAAGCAGCTGAAGAATGACAAATATTAAAACAAATCGAACAAGAAAATTGAATATATTCAAATTGTAACAAATAAGTTATTTTATATAACCGTATGTTTTAAATAGATCAACATTTTTTTTTCTGTATGGCGTTTTCATCTATCATTAATTACTTATATAAGTTTATATAAAAATTCTTCCATATGAAGAAGACTTCACAGGTTATTCCCATTAAATTCTATATATATGTAAAATATGTTTAATATATGGTATTTTAATCAATATCGATTGGAATATTTTATGTCAATTACTTAAGCAAACATAGAGTATAGTCACAGAACCATTTTTTTCAGCTACAATGGAAAGATAGAGTTTTCACCTGCTATTTGAGCACTGATGTACACATTAACTACTTAACCATTCATGCCAGTCGGATTTGCATAATGCTGAAAAGGGTACAGCTGTGCAAAAAGAAACCTGCCAGAATTTCGTAGCAAAGTGTTGTGGATGTTGTACTTCGCCGTGGCACAGTGGACTATTATTATTAATAACGTGGACTCTAGCTCGGGTTTTCGGTCAAAGAATGCGCCCGGGGGTGTGGATTTTAAATCCCGTTATGAAACCGGTGCCCACTCAGCATCGTGAGGAAAGTGAGGAGCTAGGATCCCGGCCAAGTAGGCCATCTTTCCGGCTGGGGGATTGGTGCTGTCCACACCACCTCCCTGTATCCATTGGGTTCCCGTAGGGGAGGAGGTTTCGATCTCTTCAGTTGCTCCGGTGCGGGCGCTGCACCGTGGTACCTCTGACGTGACCAGAAGTACTCGGGCCGAACATCCGAGCCCCTCCCGTGAGGAGACACAGCGTATGCGCAAGATTTTGCAGGCATCTGATATGCATACTAACAGAAGTATTCACTTACTGTAACGCAAAAGTCTGCAGACTCCAAACTGTATGCTTGCCTTGCATGCATAGAGAAAGTTTCGAGATTTTACTCCATTACTGTACACTCATGATGCTGTTCCATCAGGCCGTGCCCTGCCATTTTAAATATTGATGCTAGATGTTGATAATATGATGTTTAATCAATGCAACTTTTTATGTTTAATTTATTTAGAAAGATTAAATTAACTTTATTTTGGGTATTGTTGGTTTTGTTATTCAATCTGAAGCTTGCGATTCGCTCAGAAGGTTTCCACATGTAATTTATTTATTTAGAAACCTATGACAACTTCTTGGGTTTCGCCCAACACAATGTAAACGGTCCACCTCGGATTGCGCTTATGCTGCGTTATGTTATCAACATCTTTGGTGTAAATGAAATCTTAAGATTTTTCTCAGCTTTGTCAGTTCATGATCGGATGCACCACTAGTTTGTCGCTAAAACACAAATTTTGATAGTCGCTAGAAATGTCACTAAGTGAGAACACACTAGTTTTCTAGTACACATAAATAGCATCGTATACAATGTCTGTCTCATCAAATAATAGTTCTAAAATATCCTAGACAGTCGGAAGTTAGGTCATGGCTGTGTACACAGGTGAAAAGCTTAAAAGGTTTCACTTGATTACTCTTAATAAGCTATAGTAAGAATTTCAAGTAGTTCAAATACCGAACATTACATTTTAAGTTTCTTCATTAGTGATTTCCAAATTGGGAGTCGTGAGGCATTTAGTCGCCCTGCGTGGTGTAATGGTTACCATGCTGACTTCATATACCCAAGGTCGAGGGTTCAAACCCGGCGGAGGACGATGGATTTTTTCGGGTGTAAAAATCCTTAGCATGGCTTCCTTCGGAAGGGAATTAAAGCTGTGGGTCCCGTGTCGTAGATTTACAGCACGTAAAAGAACCTCAAGCCTGATAGAGAGGCCTCTGAGCAAAATTAAGCGGTCTTTCACGCCCAATATAGAATGGGACGCTGAGAACCACAGCAGTTAAAGAGCGTCCATAAATAACACGCCATTTTTTTTTTTTTTTTTTTTTTTTAGTAAGACATTTAGAGTGAACAGACATAATTTACTCATAAGAAGCAAGAAACTTTTAATGTACTATATAACTGGTATAAAAAACTACTATAATGTTAGTTAATCAGCTTTATTCAAATATTACTCACTTACAGTCGATAATAAAGCAAAACAATCTTGTCGATGTTATCGATGTATAAATCACTTAAAATTATGGCCATTGTAGACTATTTGCAAACGAATTCATCCTGGAATACATAAGATTGTCCAATATTCATTTAATTTATTTAAAACGTCTGCCCTTTTAATGTTTCTAATACATAGTACATAGGTAGAGAATGTATTGCATTCCACCCAAATATTTGATGCAGAGATTTCACTGGAAATACACGTTTTAGTGTCCCACGAATAAAAAGAAACATTGTTAAAAGAAGGGCTCTGTGTTTGTGTTTGTGTTTGTGTGTGTGTGTTCCTTTAAAACAGTCAAGTGCTAGGATCATATCAGCGAGGCCGACGTATCGGAATTTTGTGCCGCAAGAGTTCTTCAACACGCCAGTAAATCTACAGACATGGAGCTGTCGCTTTTAAGCACACCTAAAAACCATCCATCTGAGCCGAGTTTGAACCGCAACCGTTAGTCCAGAACGCCAACGCCTAACCAACTGAGTTAGTCAGACGGACTGTGTGTGATACTGTGTGTGACTGTAAACAATATAACTCAAAAATAATATTCGGTTAAATACCAAATTTTATGTTTATGTTCAGCAACTTCTAAAGATTTTCAAAAAACTCCACCGACCTTAATTTGCCCTCTACATTGAACACTTATCGAATTTTTCGGTTTCTGAAAAATAGCTCTAACGATTTTGTTTTAAGTTCCATATATTAAAGATATTTATTTGACAAATAAAATGTATATTGAATTTCCTGAGAATAGCCCCAGTAGTTCTTTTCATTTTAATGAATTTTGCATAACTCATAAACTGAAAGAGATACACAAAAGCTTACTACACAAAGTATACAACGTTAAAACACACAAATTATGTCATATCTAAATTTTTGTACAGCTAATCATTTCGGAGAAATTCCCTCTTATTGGTTTCAATTTTAAAATACTTAAACTTTTCTCAAACGGTAAGTCCACATACATTTCATATACAAAAGGACAAAATGCATTATTACTTTTTTAATTATTTTTATAGCTTAACACCCTTTATTCTTGTTGGTCATATGAACGGTGAATGAAATTGGTGAAACGATCTCGGTATCCATGGAGCTTAAAGTTACTCGGCATTAGTCTTCTCAGAAAAAAAAAAACGGAGAAAAAACTTAAACGGGTAACTAACCCTAAGCGAGATTCCTAATCGCGACCTGTTGAATATGAGGCAGATACGTTACACGCTACCCATACACAACCTTGGCGGCCTTACAAAAGTTATCTCAAATGTTTTGTGACGTCAAGCATTGTCCGCTTTTAATTTTCCAGTTCGTATATAAGAAGCTTTCAAAATAAAAAGGATTTCTCAAGCTAATTCAGAAAACTCAAGATATACAATCTATTTACCATGAAAATAGACTAAACATATGCTATTTTAATTAAAATCGTCAAAGCAGCTTTTGTAAAAACCAAAATAAATAAAGTGTTTCAATGTAAAGGCTAGTTTTGAGTGGGGATTTTCTTATAAATTTTCGTGTTGCATCCTTGGAGGGTCTCGAACTTAAATACCAGGATTTCAGCGAATTATGCTGAATTATTCTACGAACAGACACACATACACAGGCATTTTCCTAAAAATGTCCCTCAAAGACATGCATTTCCAGTAAAATATCTACATACAATATTTAGGCGGGGTACAATATTTCCTCTATTTACTAAGTAGGTAGCTGGGAAAGTAAAAATATGATATGTCCCATTTACATGACTTTGTCTATATTTCTGTGACAAATTATTTCTAAAGCGCTTATTCTTCACTTACTTTATACTAACCGAGATAAAAATAGGCAGAAGTCGTCTTATTACTTACTTCCTTGTAAGTAAAAGGGAAATAAGGGAGTACACTAGGCTAAAACGATAGTCAAATGTTTTAAAAGCTGGTTGCCATGTGGATGAAATATGTTTCTTTGCATAGCCAGGAGCTCACAAATTCCCAAATGAAAAAAGTTTTAAAAATTTTAAAACTTAAATCAATAACAAGGAATATCTCCAAAATTGTCAACTACACGAAAAAATGTATATGGTATAAATTGTATGATTTAGAGAGATACATTTTTGTGTAGCAGGTAAATGTTTGTTTATCTTTTACGGCTTACAAGTTATGCAAATTTCATCCAGAATGAAGAGCTCTTCGGAGGCTATTCCCAGAAAGTTCAAAATATACATCTTTCTTTGTGATATAAACATTTTTAATATACGTATTTTAATCAAAATAATTAGAGCCATTTTTGAGAAAATCAAAATTTTCGAAAATTGTTCCATCTAAAGGGTAGTTTGGGGTTGGAGGATTTTTCAAAATCTGCGTGTCGCATCCTTGAAAAATACTAATCTTAAATATCAACTTTGGTATTTTACCGACTTTTCGTTTTTGAGTTATCATGTACATAAACACACGGACACACACACGAAGCTTTTTCTAAATATGTTTTTTTCTGATGCAGAACTAGTATCTCCGGTGAACTCTCGGTATTGAATTTTTGGGCGGAATGCAATACCTCTGTACCTACGTACCATGTAATATGTAGAGAGGGTAACAATTCCTCAACAATGTGTAATGTTTTTCACATCAAAAAGATATTTTCAGGATAAATAACATTTACAAAATTTTGAAGAGCAGCTTTAGAACAAAGATCAAAATGCAGTATCCGACGCTACATTTTTATTTTATTCATGTAAAGATATCCGAGTTTTGCTGCACTATTATGAATACTATAGGGGTTTGTGAAACTCTAGTCGTAAGAGGCATAACCATATTTTATATCACTGTACAATAATTTAATAAAGGTATCGGTAAAAATGACAATTTGATATTTAAAAAATCTGATGTGTTCCATTCACATGGCTTTCTGTATATCTCTGTAACAAATTATTGATAAAAAGCTTAAGCTTCTATTTACTTCATGCTAATCGAGGAAAAAATAGCAGGTATAGTCCTATTACTTGCTTCCTTGTAAGTAGAAGCGAAATAAGGGAGTACCATAGATTAAAGTGATAGTCAAAAGCTGGTTCCTATGTGATTGAAATTTTGTTTGTATGGACAGGAGTTGACAAATTCCTGTATGAGAAAAGTATATTTTTACTTTCTCTATACGCACTATGTACATAGTGTATAGAGAAGGTATTGTACTGCACCCAAAAATTCGATACCGAAATTTCACCGGAAATACATGTTTTAGGGTCCCCAATATCCAAAAAAACGCATTTTCACAAAAAGGTCCGTGTGTGTGCATGTGTGTGTGTGTGTGTCCGAGTGTCCGTGTGTCCGTGTGTCTGTGAACATTATAACTCAAAACGAATAGTCGGTAAAATACCAAACTTGGTATTTAAGTTTAGTATCTTCCAGGGATGCGACACGCAGATTTTGAGAAAAATTCCCGCACCTCCAACTACCCTTTACATGGAACTTTTTTCGAAAATTTTGATTTTCTCAAAAATGGCGCTAACGATTTTGATTAAAATTTCGTATATTAAAGATATTTACCTGACAAATAAAAGGTATATTTGAATTTTCTGGGAATAGCATCTGAAGAGTAGTTTATTCTGGATGAATTTTACTGAATTTTGAATAACTGCTAAACCGAGGTCCCAAGGACAAAAGCATGACCATTGCAGACAAAGAGGGTGGGGCTGTATATGTAACAATAAAAAAGCTTTATACGCGAATCGCTATATGATTACTTTGACATTTCGTTGTCTTTGCATGGCCAAGAGAAGAAGAAAGGAATAAAGAAAAAAGAAAAAAGAAAGAGAAAAAATAACGGCTTCTTATTTAAGAACAGTATATGGAATTATTCAAATTATTCAAAAACATAAAACAAGGAATGTCGGAAAGATTAACTCAACGAAGAGAATTAGTAGTAGTGTTGTTGTTGTTGTAGTAGTAGTAGTGTTGTAGTAGTAGTAGTAGTAATAGTATTATTATTACGTCCTTTACTATTATTATATAACACATAAACTGTGTATTTTAACGAAATCTATTCTACTTAGTATAATAAGATTTTGTCTATCTCTTAAGATAATTATTCAAAATCATTCACAATGAAGAGGACTTCACAGGTTCTTCTCAGAAAATTCAAGATAAATAGTTCATTTTTATGAAACTTTAATAAACATATGGTATTTTGATCGGAATTGATTGGGGCATTTTGGAGAGAATAAAAATGCTCGAAATATTTTCTTGTATAGGGTAGTTTGGGATTTTAAAATCATCGCGTTGCATCCTTGGATACTAGAGAACTTAAATACTTTTTTTAGTTATGCTGATCAGACTCACAGATGCAGGAATCTTTTTTCTAAAAATACTTTCTTTATGTTCAGGGGGTCTCAAAACATTTCCGGTGAAATTTCCACGTCGATTATTTTGAGTGGCGTACAATACGTATTTTGCTTACTACAGCGGCCAGAAAAAAGTAAGTATTGGAGGTCAAGGAGACCCGAAAAACAAAAAAGAGGAAGGGGTACAATGGAGGAACCACTTGGTATTGATGGAATCAATGCTTGTGTTGCTAAAGCTTGCTGCATTACAGTATGATAAATGCAACGTGAGAAGAAAACTGCACACATCGATACATTTATTTTTGTTCTTCCAGTTTGGGATTCCCGTGATTTACCGAAAGAAGGTATGCGGATTTTGTAGTAGAAACGTAACCTTGGAGATTGGTAGTATTTCACTGCATCAAGATCTTTAAAGAGGATTCAAGAGTAAGACATCTGCTAAAGTCCAGAAATAAATTTGAAGTCGCCAGTTTTAACAACAAGCACATATTTCGAAAAGAAAATGTTTGATTTTGTTATTAGCATTTAAAGGTTATCATCATAAATATATTGAAGTTACTTTCTAAGATAAAGTCGTTCAGTTGGCAACACTGATTCTCGTCACTGGTGAGTAGGGCATACCGGCGCAACCGGTTGAATCGTGTGTTTTCGGAAACATTCGTTACAAAAAATGAAAACAATGATGTTTCTCTCTGTCACCTGTGCCTTCTCGGCATGCACTCAGCTGATCATACGTTGCAGTGCTATGCTGAGTTCGTTGCTCACAGCTTGGCACTAGATCATTATTTCTTGATGGCATTCAATCTACGGTGTGGTTCCGTCTCGGAGGAGCCATAAGCGTACATAAATGAGTAAGCGAGGCATTTGCAATCGTCCAGAAAGGCAGTAAGGAAGCAAATGTCACCCGCAATAACAACCAGCGGAAGGAAGTGGCGATGTGACGGTGGGGAATGCGGCATCTGCTCAGTGTTATCTCCCGGATTCCAACTCCAAACTATTTCACAAATCATACCTTTGTAATCACTTCCAGTAGTTAGTGAGACAATGCTGCTGTATATTCGCATGGCTGGATATATCATCATATTTTTACTGGTGAGTAAACTTCTACATATAGTTACTAAAACCCAATTAAGTAAAACATAATTCTTGAATGTGATATTCCCGTTCATTTTTGTCAAACTGCATGCCTATCATCTTCAGTTTCTCTGCCTATCATATTAGATTAAATAAAACAGATCAAGATTTCACGAAAACAACCTAGTTTGAGCTCCCTAAAGAATGTAGGCAAAGGACCTTAAGGGTCTAAAACCGTTGCTCTGTCCCAGTGTCATTGTCCCTTCCCTCTCTAATCCTAATCCCCTAAACAATAAAAAATTTAGGAAAACGTCTTCCGTGTTCCATGAATATAACTTTATCTATTCTGCAACAAACTATTCTTACAAAACCTCATTCTTAAAAAATCTGATGTGTACCATTCACTTGACTTTCTCTATATCCCTGCAACAAATTATTCTTAAAAAGCTTATACTTTATGCTAATCAGAAGAAAAATAGCAGAACTATTCTTATTATTCGCTTCCCTGTAAGTAGAAACGAAATAAGGGACAACCATAGGTTAAAGTGATAGTCAAAAGCTGGTTGCTATGTCAATGAAGTTCCTTTGTTTATATGGATAGGAGTTGACAAGTTCCTGTATGAGAAAAGTATACGTTTTTCATAGCAGAAACCAAAAATAAGGAATGTCTCAAAAACGACGAACTCCACGAAAAAAATGTATATAGCATAAATTGTGTGTTTTAATGTGCTCTATATTTTTTGTGTAGTAAGTTTTTGTCCATCTCTTACGGTTTAGCAGTTATTCAAAATTCAGTAAAATTCATCCAGAATAAACTACTCTTCAGAGGCCATTCCCAGAAAATTCAAGATATACATTTTATTTGTCAGGTAAATATCTTTAACATACGAAATTTTAATCAACATCGTTAGAGCCATGTTTGAGAAAATCAAAAATTTCGAAAAAAGTTCCATGTAAAGGGTAGTTGGGGGTGGGAGGTTTTCTCAAAATCTTCGTGTCGCATCCCTGGAAGATACTAAACTTAAATGCCAAGTTTGGTGTTTTACCGACTTTTCGTTTTTGAGTTATCGTGTTCACAGACACACGGACAAACTGACACACGGACACACACACGGACCTTTTTGTGAAAATGCTTTTTTTGGATATTAGGGACCCTAAAACATATATTTCCAGTGAAATTTCGGTACCAAATTTTTGGGTGGAGTACAATACCTTCTCTATACACTATGTACATAGTGCGTATAGAGAAAGTAAAAAGGTATTTTACATAATGCAAAATTTGATATTATAAAACATGCAGAAGTTAAAGGTATAAAAAATCCTTTTTATTTTTCATTTATATAGCCCGCTTTAACATCCAAGGTCATATCGGGGGCTTTGTACTAGACACAAACCTATTGACTGTAGGTTTTTTACGTTTGGTTTTAATCATTATATTTTCTTCATACACACACGTTCATTCTCGAAATACATACTACCAGACTCTCTGGCGGATAGGAAATAATTTTGGTTAAAGAAAAATTCCCTGCCCCAGCCCGGAATCGAACCCGTCAGCTCGCTGACCATGGAGGCAGTCGACTTTATTGTTCTAATTTAAGCTAATATAAATAAACATTAATAGATATGATTTTTATTAGTTATTGTAGGCAGAAGTAATAAGGAAACTAGACTAAATCTATATTAAAATCTTTTAAGAGAGGGCCGCTTTACGATGATATTCAAATTCGGTTCTCTTTGGATAGCCAGAAAAAAATCAAGACGACTTACTATTTGAGAAAAGTATAGCTATAGTAAAATCTATAACAGTAACAGGAAAACCTAGAAAATTAATTAACCCCATAAAAAAGTATCTGATATAAATTGTGTGCTTTAACGACAAGAACATTTTTATGTAGTGAGATTTTTGTCTATCTCTTACGGTTTACCAGTATGTAAGTCATTCAGAATGAATAGGACTTTAGAGCCGATTTTCAATAAATTTAAGATAGAAATTTTATTTGTCATGTAGATATATTTAATATGTATTATTTTAAATAAAATCGTTAGAGCCATTTTTGAGAAAATCAAACCTTTACCATGTAAAGGTATTTTGGGGTGAGGAGATTTTCCTGAAAAGCTACGTGTTGCATCCTTGGAAGATGCAGAACTCAAATATAAGATAAGTTTTAAATGATAGCATCATTAAACAAAAAATGCTGATGTGTGCCATTCACATGACTTTCTCTACCTGTTCTTACAAATGGTTATTCTTTTATCAACATCATACTAATCGAAATAAACATTAGCAGACATTGTCTTATTACTTGCTTACTTCTAAGCAGAAGAGAAGTAAGGGAGTACGCTATGCTAAAGAGTTGGTTCAAATTTGCTAAAAGCAGGTCGCTATTTGAACAACTGAAGTGCGTTTCGCTTTGCATTGTTAGCAGGTGACTCCGTTTCAAAAAGTTACATAGTTTAAAATGTAAGCCAATAACAAGGAATATATGGAAACGGTCAACTCTACAACAAAATGTATACAACATAATGTTTTTTAATGAGATCTTCATTTTTGTATATCAAGTTTTTGTCTATTTCTTACGCTTTATGCAAATTTCAGCAAAATTCATTCAGAATGAACAGGTCTTCAGAAGCTATTCCCCGAAAATTCAAGATATACGTTTTATTTGTGATGTAAATTTAACTAATATGCATTATTTTAGTAAAAAATCGTTTCAGACCTTTTGTGAAAAACATTTTCAAAAAAAATCCCATGTAAAGGCTAGTTTGGGTTGGGGGATATTTCTGGAAAATCTTCGTGTCACATCCACGGAAGATACTAAACTTATATACCAAGTTTCGTTTTTGAGGTAGGCTGTTCACACACTCACATCACACACCGCGGATCTTTTTCTAAAAACATATATTACTTTCATATGTATTTCACCTATGTTGAAACGACATCCAAAAGTCTGATTTTTATATAATTCTTATTATTTCTTACTGTAGGTAAAGGAGGTATTTTAATTCACCCAAACTATTCATTACCGAGATTTCAGCGAGGACATGTCTTGAAGGCATCTAGATTTAAAGGAAAAGAAATTGGAAAAGCGTCGCTTGTGCATATGTGTGTCTAACTGTCCTTTTTCCGTCCGTCTTATCTGTATATCTACTTCCCTATCCGTCTCTTTGTCTTTGCACAGCATAACGCCATAAAATAACAAATAAGATAATTACATATTATTACATATTTGCGGATAAGACATGTTTAAGTAAAAACTTAAAAATCCCTACTCATTGTAGAAAATTGTTCCATAAATGTACAAAATACCAATAGCGTCACTCTAGAAAAGAAAATGTGATGTATTCCATTTACATGACTTTCTTTATACGTTTTGCAAACAAAAGATTATTCTTTTATCTTTATCATGCTTATCAGCATAAGCATTACCATAAATTGTCTTATTACTTAGTTCCTTATAAGTAGAATGGAAATATGGGAATACCCTACGCTAAAGCGAAAGTCAAATCTTTTAAAAGCTATTGCAGGCTATTGTCATTAAAATGTGGTACTCTTTTCATGGCTAGGAGAAAAATAAATGCATACGACATAAATTGTGTGTTTTAACGAGATCTCTTGAGGTTTACCGATATGAAAAAGCCGTTAGAATGAAAGGACTTCACGGCTATTCCCAAGAGATTCAGAATATATATTTTATTTTCCAAGTAAATATTTTTAGTATACGGCATTTTAATAAAAATAGGTACAGCCAATTTTATAAAATCGAAAATTTAAAAACAAAAAAACAAAAAAAAAAAAAAGTCCGTGTAAACGGTTTATTGGGGAGGGGAGTTTCCTGAAAGAAATTGTGTCACATCTTTGAAGGATACTGAACTTAAATACCAAGTTTTCTACTTCAACGACCTTTTTTTTTTTTTGAGTTATACTGCTCAAAGACACACACACACATGCATACACACGCGCGCGCGCGGGATTAAAAATCCTTTCGGAAGGAAAGTAAAGCCGTTGGTCCCGTGTCGTAGATTAGTGGCACATAAAAGAACCTCAAGCATAATAAAGAGGCCTCTTCTGAGCAAAATTAAGGAGTCTTTCACGTCCAGTATAGAATGGGACGCTGAGAATAACAGTAGAGCGTCCATAAATAAAACTGCATTTCATTTCCTGAGCTTCCCTCCTACAGTCTGCCCAGTTCTCGAAATGTTGTATAGACTATAACTATGCTTTGGTGGTGAAAAAGCCTCACTCCGATTGGTCGAGTAATTTTTAGATAATTATGAGATGTTAAATTCAAAATGGTGTACCTTCTTTGGTCTCATAATTATTTAATAACAATTTTTTCAGAATTAGAAACCCTTAAAATATACGATGAAAAAATGTTCTATGCCCTCAGATTTGAATTTATAACCTTTAAGTAAGACACATAATCTGTACATAGAGAAAAACTCTGATGTGTCCCATTTACATAGCTCTATGAGTTCTACATCTATTTTCACTAAAATTCATTCTTTTATCTACATCATGCTAATCGATATAAATTTTGCCAGAAATAGATTTATTACACATTCTTATAAACACAGGAGAAATAAGGGAATGCATTAGGCTAAAGCGGTAGTCAAATATTTTAAAAGCTGTCACTATGCAATTATCATCAAAATTCGACTCTCTTTCCATGCCAGGGAGTAAAACAAAATATATATGAAACGGGGAGTACTGCCCGTTATGTTATTGTTATTTAGTTTCTTATAAGTAGATGGGAATTAAAGGAAATACACTAGACTAAAGCTATAGTTAAATATGTTAAAAGCTGTCACTATTCGATGATGTTGGTATTTGCTTCTTTCTGCATGACCAGGAGGAAAAGAAAAGAGGTTTGAAACAAATGGTCACCTCTCATTTGAGAAAAGTATAAGTATTTTAAAACTGAAACCAATAACTAGAAACATCTTGGAAATGATTAGCTCTACAAAATAGCATACTAACTAACTCCATGGCAGGACAGCTCACAAGGAACCACGGCCTAGCGCCCGGCCACTGCTTCACCCATCTCGGTCCATGATAGACGTCATGGATGGGGTGCAGTATTGGAAGGTGAGACGTGGTCAGCGCATCCAACCCCCCCCCCTCCCGGCTTGGAGCCAATACTTCTCCATCAAGTAGCTCCTCAATTGGCCCCCCAGGGACCTCACGAGGCTGAGTGCTACCCAGGCCAGGTCTCCCAGCGGGAGAAAAATCCCCACGCCGGTGAATCGAACCCCGGTCTCCCGCTTGGTAAGCAGCTGCGCTATCACCGCGCTAAGGAAACGATCACAAAATAGTATATATCTCATAAATCGTATGATTCAGTAAGATCTACATTTTTAGGTAGTAAGTTTTTGTCTACATCTTAGGGTATACCAGTTAAGATAAGGTTAATCATAATAAGTAGGATTGCAGAAGTCATATCTGAAAATTTAAATATACACATTTCATTTACCATAATATACAGCATTTTAATCAAAACCGTTAAAGCCATTTTTGAGAAAATCGAAAATTTCAAAATATCTTCCATGTAGATAAAAGTAATTTGGCGTGAGAGGATTTTCTTGAAAACCTTGTCAAATTTGGTATTTAACGGACTTTTCGTTTTTTATTTATGCTCTTTATTTATGCTCTTTTTCTTTCTTTATAATATTAGTTTAGACACAGATGCACAGAAACAAACATATGGACCTTTTTCTAAAAATGCAAGTTTTTCCGTTAAAACCTCAGTATTGAATTTCTGGGTGATGTACAATACCTTCTAAATCCACTATGTACATTGCACATATGTGCTAGAGAAAGGATAATGTTTTAAGTATCTTAAAATTGAAACAAATAATAAGGAATATTTCATAAATGATTGGGCCTAAAAATAACGTAATATAAATTGTATGTTTTAACGGGATATACTTACAGTTTTTGTGTAGTAAGTTTTTGTCTTTCTCTTGCGGTTTACCAACTATACAAACCCGCTCAGAATGAAGGGGCTAATCCCAAGAAATTCAGAATATATATTTTACTTACTATTTATATATTTTTAATATACGGCAATGAATCAAAATCGTTACAGCCATTTTTTACAAATTCAGAAATTTAAAAAAAAATATTACGTGTAAAGAGAAGTTTGGTGTGTGAGGATTTTTTTAATATACGAAATTTTAATTGAAATCGTTAGAGTCATTTTTTAGAAAATTTAAAATTTTTAAAAATTGTCCTTGTAAAGGGTAGCTTGGTGTGGGAGCATTTTCTTATAGCATCCTTGGGAAAATACTGAAGGGCATACATACACACACGCGCACACACACATAAATTCACGAGCGCGCGCGCTTATTCTATTTTTATTCAGGAGTCCTCAAACATGTATTTCTGGTGAAATCCCGGTATCGAATTTTTGGCTGGAATGCAATACTTCGCTATCTACTATTTACGTTGTACATACATGCTAGAGAAATTAATAAACTTCTCAGTGAATGCCGTTCACTGGTTTGTATTGATAGCTTTCTGTCTTTATAAAATTATTTAGCATACCTTGTTAACAAACTAGAATACATTGGAAATACAGCAAAACCGCTCTTATAGGGGAGTTAATGGAAAACTGAAAGGTTTTAATATCTAGAAATTTCATTGCATACATCTATAAAATTACAATAAAGTTTACTCAAATGTTTGGCAACTGTTTCATTACATACACTTCGTATTTGATGAATATAGTTAAAGAAATAGACATAGAAGTGTCTACCTATGTATATCTTTGCAAACAAATGTAATGAGCTTTTGCAAGGAATTCTGTGCAGGAACTATTTAGGGGCCGAACTGACCCGCATATGGCGTTGCAGTATTCTTGGTAGGTTTAAAAAGTTACAGAGCTCAACGGGATTATTTGAAGTTAAAAGCGCCCAGTAGAGAACTAGTGAGAGCGACCTTTGCTTTGTCCCTCTCATTTAGAGCTACCAGCTCACAGTCTCCTCTGATAAGCAAGAGGGGTAAAATGGAGGACACTCAGCCAGCTTCTCACTTATCGGTAGCCCCGTTGAATTCTGTAACTCTTTTAACTGCAAACGTCAAATATGGGGCAGTTGGGCCACCCGGTATATTCTGCGGAGTAGCAGGCATTCTCAATAATATTCGTAGTCATGTTTGTTTATAATTATGAGTTCATATTCAAGTAGAAGGACTTTATAAGAATGTTTTAATATTTTAGTAATTTATGACGTGAATAAGGAGTTTAAACCCCCATGACCGTCAGAGCGAATTAGGCGTTTCAATGGAGAATAAATTACCAAAATCGGATAAACATTTTTATTTTCTCTAGCCCGAATTAAAATGTAAAATTCCATGTCGATATTTCACCGTAAATACATGTTTTGAGGTTCTCTGAGTCCGAAAAAAAGAGTTTTAGAAAAAGGTCCGTCTGTGTGTGTGTGGACAGCATAGCTCTAAAAAGAAAAATCCGTATTTAGGTATTTAAGTTTAGTATTTCCCAAATATGCGAACACGAGGATTTTTAAGAAAATCCCCCAACCCCAAAAATTTGGGGACAAAATTTCAAAATTTAATTTTCTCAAAAATGGCTGTAACGATTTTGAGATTAAAGATATTTATATCACAAATAGTATGTATATCTTGAACTTCCTGGGAACATTCTCTGAAGACCTCTTAATTATGGAAGAATGTTGCTGAATTTTGCATAATTGGTAAATCGTAAGATATAGGCAAAATTATCAGACAAAAAATTTAGATCTCGTTAAAAAACATAATTTATCTCACATACGCTTTTTTGTAGAGCTGGCCGTCTCTGGTATATTACTTGTTATTGGTTTCGCGGAATTATTTCAAACGGGATTATACAAAGCGAACCGTAACTCAATGTCTCACATAGCGACGAGATTTTAAAGGATATGACTATCGCTTTAGGCTAAAATGTTCCCTTATTTCTCTTCTGCTTAAAAGAAAGCAAGTAATAAGACCAATTTATTCTAATATTATCTCGATTAGCATGATGTAGATAAAGACATAATCTTTTGTAAGAATAGTTTGTATTAGCAACAACTAGAGAAAGTTATGTGAATGTAACACACCAGTATATTTTTAGATTACAAGGCCAACACACACACTCATTTTCTCTCTTTATAACATTAGTATAACCTTTTTCGTGGTGGTAGCCATTAATATTCACTGTTATACATTTAAATATATTCAGTTATTACGTGCTACATTATCCGTTGTTTAGATTCTCATTACTCGCTGCAGACATACTTTTTTCTACCATTTACTTAGGGCAAGTACTGTAAATACTTTGTTCCAACCAAGAACTCCATATAGAAGTGTCATTGGGAATACTTGTTTTGAGGTCCCCGAAGGTAAAACGCATAACTTTCAGCAATACGTCTGTGTTTAAATGTGTATCTATGTGGACCAAAAAATTAAAACGAATTTAGAGCAAAGTTTGTATCTCATCTCAGCAAGTTCTCAGCAAGTAGAAGGATGATTTCCAAGAAAATCCCCCCATTCCACACTACTCTTAGCATGGAAAAATGTTCGTTAACTTTTTCTCACAAACTACAAAATAAAACACCAAATAAAATGAAAGTCTTAATTTTCTATGATTTGCCTCTGAAGTCTAACTCAAAGATGTGAAATTTCAGTGTTTAAGATTTGACTATAGCATACAGTCCCTTGTACCTACAGTGAATCATGTCATGAAACCGTTTTTACAACCTTTAACTCGATTACAATAAATGTTATATGTTAAATTCACATACCTTTCTCATTCACTCTTCTACAAATTATTCTTACAAAAGTTTATTCTTCTTTCTACTTCTCTTCGATAGAGATTAACATATATTAAATATCTACACTTTTTTGTAGGTATAAGAGGTATAAAGTAGGCCAAAGTGAAAATCAGATTGTTAAAAAGAAGATAGTATGTGATTACATGAAACCCCATGCTCCTTGAATGGATACAGGTAAAATGAAAATCGACTCTGGACTTGAAAATAAAACTGATGCGTCCCATTTATATGACTTCCTCTGCCTATTCTGTAACAAACTATTATTACAAAAGCTTATTCTTCTGTCTACTTCATGATGAACATTAGCGCAAAAATTGGCTAACTGCCTTAGTTCTTTATACAAAGGAAATAAGAAAAATCACTAAGCTACAGCGTTAGTCAAATAATTTAGAATTAGTTGCTGTGTGATTGAGTTTCATTTCTCTTTGCATGGCTATGAATAAAACAAAATGAAAAAAATGACAAATTCCCGTTTGAGGAAAATTCAAACAGTTTAAAAATGAAACCAATAACAAATAATATCTCGCAAAATGGTTCACTCTACAAAAATGTATATGACAAAAATTGTGTTTTTTAACGAGATCTATATTTTTGGGAATTAAAATTTTGTTTATCTATCACGGTTTACCAGTTATGCAGACGTAATCCAGAATGAAGAAATCTGCAGAGTCTATTCCTATAAAACTCAAGATATACATTTTATTTGTCATATAAATATCTTTAGTATTCTTAACTAAATTGTTAGAGCCATTTTTGAGAAAAATAAAAATCCAAAATTTGTGCATGTAAAGGGCAGCATGGGATGATGGCTTTCCTTTAAAATCTTTATGTCGCATGCTCTGATGATTTTGGGCTTAGTTATCCAACCATAGATACACACACACACACATACACACGTGCCTGTGCGCGCGCTGACCTTTTTCTAAAAATACTTATTTTGTCCATGTATTTATGTTTAGTATCTTCCAAGAATGCAACATGAAGATTTCAGGAATATCTCCTCACCCTAACTACCTCTATATAAAATTTTTTTCCAAAGTTTTGATTTTCTAAAAAATATCTCTATCGATTTTGCCTAAAATATCATTTTTTTACTACTTACAGTTTTCAACTGCCTAAACTTTTTTCATTTTTCTTTTCATATCGCTTTTTTTTACTTCTAGCCATGCAAAGAGAATCGGATTTGAATTGTTTCACGTAGCGAAAGGATTTCACTGTCGTTTTCCCTTTTACTTACAAGAAAGAAAGTAATAAGACAACTTTTGATGTTTATCTTGAGTAGCATTATGTAGAGAAAAATAAAATTTTGTAAGAATGTTTTGAAGAACAGATAGAGAAAGTCATGTGAATAGTACACATCACAATTGTTTTTGTGTGTTTTCGACTATCGCTTAACGTAAACAAGTTTTACAAGTTTATACAAATGTCCTATTTTAATAAAAATCGCCATAATCATTTCTTAGAACAGAAATAGCTACATATAAAGTATATTTGGTGGAATATATTTTTCAAAATGTTCGTATCACACCTTTGGGAGATACTAAATATTAATGTTAAGCTTTGTGCTAATCCGACTTTTCATTTTTAACTATGTTGTTCGTAGACATACACACGCACAAACAACACACAGACATACAAACGGATCTTTTTCTATTTTTTTTTTTTATTGTCCTGGAGTATTTTATACAAAATGTTATGATATGTGTGGTGCAAATCACAGCTTTATACCTATTATAATTAAAAGCACTTCAACTATCAGTTTTATTAAAGGGATTTCAAACTTAGCTGTATTATGAAATGACTGAAAGGCATGTAATCGTCTCTTAAACCAAATTAAAGTGGGGTTCTCAAAATAGGTATATCCGGTGAAATATGTATCGAACTTTTGGATGCTGTAAATCTACGACACGGGACCAACGGCTTTACTTCCCTTCCGAAGGAAGCCATGCTAAGGATTTTTACGCCCGAAAAAATCCATCGTCCTCCACCGGGTTTAAACCCGCGACCTAGGGTGTATGAAGTTAACATGGTAGCCATTACACCACGGAGGTCGACTTATTAAAAGCAGGTCACTGTATAAAAAAATTGAAATATGGTTCTCTTTGCTTGCTAGGAGTAAACTAAAGAGAGGTGAAAAGAAAGATGGCTTCCCATTTGAGACAATTTTAAGTAGCTTAAAACTGAAACCAATCCCGGATTATCTCGAAAATGTATAGAACACAAATTGCGAGTTTTAACGACATCTATATTTTTTGTGTAATAAGTTTTTGTCTATCTCTTACGGTTTACCAGTTATGCAAAAGTTTTACAAAAGTTATCCAGAATGAAGAGGTCTCCAGAGGCTATTCTCAGAAAATTAAAGATATACATTTTGTTTGTCATGAAAATATATTGCATTTTAATAAGCCATTAAGCCATTTTTGATAAATTTAAAATTTTCGAAACTTTTCTATGAAAAGGGCAGTTGCGAATGGGGGATTTTCTTGAAAAGCTTCGTATCGCATCCTTGAAAGTACTAAAATTAAATACCAAGGTAGGTATTTAAGCCACTTTTCGTGTTTGAGTCATGCTGCCCTCATACATACTTGGACGTATTTCTAAAAAGTCTTTGTTTTTTGATTCAAGAGGTCTCAAAACATGTATCTCCGGTGAAATCTCCGTATATATAATTTTTGGGTGAAATGCAATACCTTTTCTATCCACTATGTGCATTATGTATGCGGGCTAGAGAAAGTAACAAGTTTTATAAAAAATGAGTGGTGTAATTCATGTGAATGTAACACCTATGATGTATATATTTCAATTCAGCGATCAGGGAAGCCCAGGCCGATCCCTTTCGTTACTATTTTTCTCTTTGTTGCAACTCTGACATAAACGTTATAACTATTAACTCCATGCCTTAAGTCTGCCTACTTCGTAGGCCGTTATTCCCCTAAACGGTTATTACAGACATAAAAAGCAACCTTTCCCCTCATAAAATTGCGAGACAAAGAACCCCCACTGCCCTCCTTTTCATTTCCTATTTTCCCCGAAGATTATTTCTAAAGGAAACTCTGGCTCCTTGCTGATATTTGGTTGGCGTTCACGTAAATGTGTAAGATGTTTCTATACACTAAAATTCCTTGCCTTATAACACCTATATTCATTCAAAATTAAATGCGTTCCATGCACGTGACTTTCTGTACATCGCTGTAATAAAATATTGTTAAAAAGGCTATTCCTCTATCTATTTTATAATAATCGAGATAAATATTAGCATACATTTTCTTAATTATTTGCTTCCCTGTAAGTAGAGAAAAATAAGGGAATATACTAGGCTAAAACAAAGCTGGTTGCCATGTGGTTGAAATCCGTTTCCATTCGAGGCTATGCATATAATATCTTTAATATACGGCATTTTAATCAAAATCGTTACAACCATTTTTTGAGGGGAAAAAGTTTCGAAATGTTTTCCATTTAAATGGTATTTTAGCGTGGGGAGATTTTTCTAAAAATCTTCGTGTCACATTCCTGGAAGATACTAAACTTAAATACTAGCTTTGGTATTTTACCGACCTTTGGTTTTTGAGTTATCGTGTTCACAGACACACTGATACACATGAACCTTTTCCTAAAAATGGATTTTATGGATACAGGGAACCCTAAAACGTCCATTTCCGGTGAAATCTTGGTATTGAATGTTTAGGTGCAATACAATATCTTCTTTATACACGATGTACGTGTAGAGAAAGTAATAAGTATTCAAAATTTAAAACCAATGATAGCGGATGTGTCCGAAATAGCTGATGCCACAAAAAACACCTTTGGAAATAAATTCTGTGTTCAGAATGAAGGACTTCACAGTTATTTCCCGAAAATTCAAGACATGCATTTTATTTGTCATAAAAATAGTATAAACTTGTTATATTTTAATCAAATTTGTTATACGTATTAAGAAAATAAAACATAACGAAAATTGTGACATTTTAATTGTTTTCTCGCAGAAACCGTGTGTAGGACAAGAGTGGGATAGAGTCCTACACACGTTTCTGTGAGAAAACAATTAAAATTATCACAGCTGTCCATAATAGCTGATTATACTATGAATACTGGGACTTAAACTACTTGTAAGTCGCCATTGGGGTTGTCATCTCAAAATAATTTGAGATCACCTTGTGGTTTACCGGGAAACATGTGAGTCAGTTGAGAAATTCAGTGCTATGCCGGTATGTTGCCATGTTAGCTCAGTGGTAGAGCAACCGGTTGGAGAACGCGAGATCCATGATTCAAATCCCGGCTATGGCATTGAATTTTTCAGTCTGATTCTACCTATCCATAACGAAAATTGTTGCAAATAGAGGGTAGTTTTAGGTAGGGGACACTTCGTTTCGAAAATTTCGTATTTATCGAACTTTCGTTTTTGAGTTATACTGTTCACATACTGTGTTCAAAATGTTCAATTCACATGACTTTCTCTACATACTCTGCAACAAACTATGCATATAATACCTACTTCATATTAATCAAGATAAGCATTACCAGTTATGATCTTATTACTTATAAGCAGAAGGGAAATATTAGAGAATACAATAGGCGAAAGCTATAATCCAATATTTTAAACCTGGTTACTATATGATTGATATCCAGTTCTCTTTGGATGATCAGGAGTAAAACAAACGAAAGAGGAAAGATTAATTTCCGTTTGAGAAAATGTTAAGTGTTTTAAATTTGAGGCCACTAATAATAAATGCCTTGGAAATTATTAACTCAATACAAAAAAATGTGTGTTTTAACGAGATCTATATTTTTGTATAGTATGTTTTGGCTTTCTTACAGTTTAGCAGTTATACAAAAGTTATACAAAAGTCATTCAGAATGAACAGGTCTTCATATGTTATTTCCAGATAATTAAATATATTCATTTCGTTTGTTATAAAGATGTCTTCAACATATGCCATTTTAATTAAAATAGTTAGAGCCATTTTTTGAGAAAACCAAACCTTTTCGAAAATGTTCCATGTAAAGGTTATTTGGAGGTGGGGGAATTTTCTTGAAAAATTCATGTCACATTCTTGGAAGATACTATGAACTTAAATACCAAGTTTGGTATTTAACTGACTTTTCGTGTTAAAGCTATGTTACCCAAAGACCACACACACACACACACGCGCGCGCGCGCGCGCGCGGGGACATGTTTCTAAAACTGCTTTTTTTATTCAGGGGGTCTCAAAAATATTTTGGCGGTGAAATCTCGGTATCGTTTTTGGATGAAATACAATGCCTTTTCTATCCACTATATGCATTGTACATACGTGCTAGAGAAAGTAAAAATCGAATACGTTGTATCATTTGACCTTCTATACTTATTTTTTACAAAAGAGTATTCTTCTGTTTATTTCTTGTTAATTCAGATATATCAAGCGTCATCAACTTATTGATTTTGTGTTAGAATAACCAGACTTGCTCCATGCACGCAGTGGGTAAACATCTTGCTCCTTACAAGATGTGTTATGTGTAATTTTATAATATTAGGAATAAAAAGCAATTCAACACAGCCATTAATTGTGCGTTTGTACCTGCCCAAGAGGAATCTTTCTTATGTATAGAAAGTGGCAGAATGTGGTTTAGTTTGTAGCAGAGTTCTGCACTCAGTCAAAAGGTTTGCTTTGTAGCGTCAATACGTAATCCATGGAAATCAGTATGGAGTAGTTTTTTTCGAATTGTCTTATAGATACTAATTAATTACCAAACTCCTATTCAGATTCACTGCTATAAACGTGAAAGTCTAACGTTACTAATAAATTCTCTAACTATTAATGTTACGATGCGATTGCAATGGTATTAAGATATTAAGGTACTTGTTATTTCACGATGTTAACACTATAATAATTGTAAGTTTTTTGCAATTGTTTGTTACGTTTACCAATTACAAGCAACTTATGAAAACACGTACATGTTTCTATCAGAAATATCAATACTGATGTAAGAGACATTATAATAGGGCAATTGTTCAATGGGTACATTAACATATGAAAATGTTTGATCAACTCAGATAATGTTTTTCCTAAAGAAAATGCTGTTAGCAAAATACTATCACTAAATAAGGGGAGATAACGGTTTTATTAAAGCAATATTGGAGGGAGATAATACAGTAAACCCGTCTCCATCATTACATAATTAATCCAGCCTATGAAAGGTGTATCACTATTTCAAACACAAAATGTTACATATCGCCACTGCTCTGAAAGAATTGTCTGTTCCTGCTTTCCGCGTAGTTGTATACGCAGTGCAGAGTAGGCTATTCTAAGGCGCATATCTCTCTCCCTCTCTCTCTCCCCCTCTCCCCTCTCCCCCTCCCTCTCCCTCCCCCTCTCCCTCCCATTCCCCCTCCCCCTCCCACCCTCTCTCTCTCTCTCTCTCTGCTTTACTCAAAGACCAATCAGTTTTTATGCCTGTGATAAACTTAAATTATAACAAAAAAGAATCATGTTTTACTAATTAGTCATTCAAGGGCTTTCTAATTAAATGAATGCTAATAGTGCTTCTTAGGATTGAACCTTCATCACATAAAAGTGTTTTATTGTTTTCATTAGATAATAAAATAGCATCTTCATCATCTTTACAAATCTACTTCACATATATTTTCACTTGAGGTGTGACACATTGATTTCAAGTCATACACCATATCACTGAATTTATTTACTTGATGTTAAACGTTTCCGAATCCTGAAATGCCTTTCCTGAAATGTAAGACAGAATATCAGTCTTTCGAATAAGTCAGCAAGTGCCATTTTATGTGCACTCAATTATTACTGGAATATCTCTAAAATTGCCTATTACCAAGTACCATTTAAATTTGTTTCCCTTTCAAGCAACATTGGATGGATTATTTTATACTGTAATACTCAAATCACTCTTAATCTGTTTTACTGTTCAGTAAGTGATTGTGTTTAATTTTCTTACAGCTTCACTCCCCAATGCTCTCTGCTTATGAGGATGAACCAGCAACGTTTGAGATGAAGCCTTTTCATCAGTACTTTATGAGATGCATGTCACTGCAAGATCTGAATGGTTCTCCTGAGAGTGCCACAAACATAGATGCTGATCGCTGCATGAAAATTCTAGACAGAAACCTCACAAAGTTTGAAGTGTATGCTTGGGACGCAGTGCAGATGTTCCTGGAGACAAACAGTCAAATTTTGGGATTGCAGGCAGAGAAAGCACTGTCCGACTACATTCTCTTGAGAATGTTTTGGATTGCTGTAATGAAAGAGTCTCCTTTGAGAGGAGATGCTGTGGTGCTGAAAAAACGCCTTCAAGAGCTACATCATCACGCAAAGGACTATTTTCAGCTTGTGTCTCGATTGAATGATACCAAACATTTGTTAGACTTCGTGGAATTGTATAATGAGTGTCCGAAAACATTCAATCTAATTGTCGATCAAGATTTCTACTTCTCGAATTACTGGGGACTGGTTTATTCGGTGGAAGCATTGAGAAATCTCAATATCACCCGTGCTCACAGTCTGAAAGAATTCCTGCAGTCCTCTACAGTGGAGAAGTACTACTATTTTGTAAATGATACAGAGAGCGAAACAGTTACAATTGGACTTGAGAGGCACAGGTGGGCATACGAGAAGATGGTATCATTCTTAGTAATAGATGCAAAGTTCAGGATTTACGTGAATCCACCCATCTTTGCGTTGATCATATTATTTGGTCTGGTGTGGAACGGAACTTTGTTGCTTATCTTCGCTCGTCACGAGGAGGTTCGAACAGCTCCAAATATAATGGTATTTAACTTAGCATTAGCCGACCTTTGCAACATTGCAATAGCACCTCTCTCGTACATGGACACATATCCTACACGGTGGCCAGAGCTCGGGAAGCTGATGATCATGGCTCGGAGTTGTTTCATGACCCTGAGTGCCTTTTCTCTGGTGGCCCTCAGTGCGCAGAGATACTGGGCAGTATATACATCTTTCACGCGATTGGGACAAAAGACGCAGTTTTCGGAGACAGCGACCATCGCCTATGTACTGGCTCTGTGGATACTTGCCATCATCTTAAGAGTGATAGTGCCACTAAGGTTCGTCCCACTGAACCATAAATGGTGCGATGACTTCGACATTCCTGCACCGATGCTTTGGGGATATTATCCCTTTATTGTATTTGTTCCTCCAATACTGGTGCTAATCTTTGGGGTCCTGACTGCGAATCTGCTAAGGAAAAGTGCACGCGACATGCCCGGAACAATAAGAAACCAATGTAGAGACCTTGCTCGCTACAGAAGTGCACGCACATTAACTGCTCTGGCAGTCGCCTTTGCCATCACTTACTTACCATACAGTTTATGGGCCTTTTTGGTGGCTCTGCGTGTAATTAATCTAGTAGAAATGAAGTACCTGGCTTTAAGCTACGCTATGTATTATCTGTTTTTTGCCAATTCTTGCATAAACCCCGTAGCCCTTTATATTGCTAGCCATACATTTAGGGGGCCCTTCAACAAATACCTGTTTTGGTGTCCATACTGTAAAATTTGCGGTACGAACAAAATTTGTGCATGCAATAAACCAAAAAGAGCTGACAGTCAGATTGCAACCACTAAAACATCATTAGAAGCTGAATTAAAATCTTAAGTGTATAACAGTGCTGAGATATTGCCTGCTGGGAAATGTAAATATAGGTCACAAAAACGAGGTGTCCGAACTTGTTCTTTGAGTACAGGTAATTTTAAAATTATTCTAATGTCGTAACCATGTGCGAGTACTAAACATGAGATTTGAGATGATAAATGAGATTCTATAATTTAATGTTCTCTTGGGTTTATTCTTTAGATAACAGAAATATGTGTTTAACTAGGTGAAATAAAATGTTTAACGTAATTTAAAGATCTAAAAGCACATAATCAGGCCAATCCAAGAGGGCAACACCTGGCTGCAAACTGAAAACGAGTGTACTCAATTCAATCACATACAACCAATTAAAAACCCCACTGCTATCTTATTCACGTGGAGTGAGTTATAATTCAAATAGAATAAGGCATTATGATAGAATTTTCGTGCTCCGCTATATTTTACAGCTTATATTTCTCAGTTTATATTAGACTAATTTTAAACAGACAACTGTACATATTCTTGATATCTGTAGAGATAAATTGACTAGAAATTCTTAGCACTTCATAAAGTACTTAATGCTATGAATCGATTAAATTTTGTGAAAAATAATGAAAATATCGGCATGTTACATTATTTTCGTTTTATTAAGTTTAATATAACGTCATCATTTGGCAATTGTAGTTGTTGCTTAATTTCCACCATATTAATTAATGTTTAATTTTCACCATGCGTGAAGAGCACTGTTGCGCGTGAAATATATGTCTGAATCTGAAACTACTTTTGCTTATAATTTTACTGCAAATATTTTCAGATATAATGCGTTATGTATCACTATATTAGAAGAGTTTTTTGTCCATTTAGTGCATAGCTTCAGGTTCCAATCACTAAAAGCACAGAACTACTTTTAAGAAGGCTATTTGTTTCTAAGTTTATACGCATAAAATTGCGGATAGAGAGAGAGGCACACTGTATTATAAAATGTAATCTTTTCTTAATGATGAACTGACTGGCATTCCGTCCTCCTGTATGTTATTCATTCATAAAATTACTATAAACGGTGATATTACATTTAAATAGGTATAGGTATCTTGTAAGAATTGCTAAAGCTACTAGAAATACTGTTAATGTTCCATTAAGGTTTTAGTGAGCAGCTGAGGTTATATGTTTTTGTAAATATGTGCATGTATGGTATGAAAAAAAAATCAAGAGTGTGGTAATACCAGTGTTAGAGTTGTTAAGACAGCAAAATGTTCTGTAAATTGCATCCTTGAATAAATACATCAGCATATTTTTGTTCCTCTTGTGATTTCAAAATAGATATTATATCTTTTTCATTTTTAAACTGAGCACGTCATGGGCTACGCAGAATATACCACTAGGAGTGAATATAAGCTCCAGCCTAACCGCAGCCTACTCGGAAGAACATTATTAGCAATAGAAAATTAACTAAATTCATTTCATTATTAGCACATCTGTTATATATTAACACATATTCCCAAATTTTAAATCTGTTCAGAATCAATTAACTGTATTAAATTAATGTATTTAATTGTAATGTATTAAAATAAATTTAATACATTACAAAATAAGGGTCAAATCGCTCTAGTATGATTCAATATAGATGCACATAGCTTTCCCGATCCTGTGCCTCATAATGTATATATTCCCAACAAAGGGACCAGGAAAGCTTTGAAGATAAAGTTTCTTTACCGTAGTGTATTCATGCACCACGATCTTAACTTGATTTATACGCTAGGTTTGCACCTTAGTTAGTCGTGAGGATAATAGTGGCAATATTTTTATATTACACACAAACTGCAGAATATAGTTAATCTTGGATTATTATTGTTATTATTAATTATTACTGTTGTTACCCTAGTTTATACCATGATAGTATTGATTTCACCGTAATAATTAGAATTATACCACAGCCTGCACTGACGATTATTTTATGGGGAGTTTAAATAGTCATTTTTGCAACCAAAACGACACTTTTTGTTTGTATTTACTTGTATTATTTAAAGAATTCTGTATAATTTGTTATATTTTCCAATATGTTTTAAATAAAATTTTAAAATACTACTGTAAGAGCTTTTTATTATCCTTGACGTGCCTCGTTTAAAGAAAAAAGCAGTTTTCATTAGTCTTTGGGGCTAGAGCACTACAATTATACCGTTTTGTGTTGAAAGCATTACTGCATATTCCAATCTACTACATGGTAATTCTGAAAATTCGCAGCCTTTAACAAAATGTTTACAATGTAAGACACAAAATGTGAATGAATCTTTCAACAACACAATCTGCGAGAGGAAAGCGTTGTGGGGAGAAAAATTTTGCAATTTGGGGTCCATGATGCTTTTTGATCTTTAATGCAGAAAATATAAGCCGAATTTAAGTTTTAGAGCATTTGGGAGTAAGCATAGGAAAAAATCTGATGTGTTCCATTCACATGACTTTCTCTACATCTCTGCAACAAATTATTGTTAAAATGCTTATGCTTCTATTTAATTTATGCTAATCGAGAAAAAAATAGCAGCAATAGCCTTATTACTTGTTTCCTTGTACGTAGAAGTGAAATAAGGGAGTACCATTTGTTAAAGTGATAGTAAAAAGCTGCTTGTTATGTGATTGAAGTTCCTTTGTTTGTATGGAATGGAGTTGACAAATTCCTGTACGAGAAAAGTAAGTTTTTTTAAAGCTGAAACCAAAAACGTTCAACTCCAGGGAAAAAATGCATATAACATAAATTGTGTGTTTTAATGTGCTCTACATTTTTAGGTGGTAAGTTTTTGTCCATCTCTTACAGTTTAGCAGTTATGCAAAATTCCGTAAAATTCATCCAGAATAAACTAGTCTTCCCAGAAAATTCAAGATATGCATTTTATTTTTCAGGTAAATATCTTTAATATACGATATTTTAATCAAAATAGTTAGGGCCATTTTTGAGAAAATCAAAAACTTCGAAATGTTTTTTATGTAAAGGGTAGTTTGATTTGGGGGGATTTTTTTTTAAATCTTTTTGTCGCATCCTTGGAAGATACCAAACTTACATACGAAGTTTGGTATTTGACTGTTTTTTCGGTTTTAAGCTATGCTGCCCACAGTTACACACACACAAACAAACACACACATACACATAGGCACACACAATAGGGACAATTTTCTAAAAATGCTTTTTTTTGGATTCAGGGGGACCCAAAACATGTATTTCCGGTGAAATCTCGGGATCGAAGTTTTGGGTGCATTACAATAGAGAAGGTAAAAATACAACAGTGGCCCTACAATTGGAACAAGTGCAAATTTCCAAAGCCGAAATTGCGATGGAAAGTATTACTCAGGAAGATTTCAAAGAAGAATAAGAAAGAATAAGGTTGTACAAGAAGAGACAGAGGAGGACCTGGATTATTTTCTAGGGTGATATTAACATTTTTCTACATGCAAATGTGAGCTTCTCTCAAATTTCAGATTTAAACGATTTAAAATATTTTTAAGACACAATTTTCAGATACATATTACATTTTCTCCAGTATTATATGAAATAACCTCATGAAATTGTAAATGTATGAATACATCACTCTGATGATTACGAGGATCTATTCTGATTCAAATCTGATGCATAGTTGATTCCAGAAAATTAATGAATAGTTTATTTAAAGAATGTATAATTATAAAAATATCATAAAATCTTTAATAAGCAATATTTTTTTTATAAAATTAGATGTGTAAACACACAAGACAAGTATCTAAACACTCTAAAGATATCTTAATATCTGCAATAATTTTTTATAAAAATGAATATGAAATTAAGAATTGTTAATATTGGTGAGATAGGGTTTTTATTCTGCCCTCAAGTTTTTCAACAAAATACTAATGTTGAAGTCAAACAATAGAGACCCCCCAGTTAACATTTAAGCCTCTGTGCAAACAATAATTGATTTTGTCTTAGCACAATTGTATATTAAATCAAACTACGATTATAAGATTCGGCCTTATAATATGATAGCGTTTTCTTTCTTGCTAAGCTCTATATTTGTTTGTACGTTCCTGTGGTTGAGACAATAATTGGCCACCTTAATCTTAGAAAGAAAGTTAGAAGTTCCGAAATTTGACACATTTTACAATAAATAAATAAATGTAAACTTAACAAGTAAAATAATATTTCCATAATTACCTTAGCTAAATATAAAAAAAAAATCTGTATTGCATTCACATAATTTTCTCTAGCTGTTCCAAAAACAAATTTTTCTTACAAAAGGTTGTTCTTTTATCTACGTCATGCTAGTCTAAATAAGCATTAGCAGATTTGGTCTTATTAGTTGCCACCTTATAAGTAGAAGGGAAATAAGGGAATACATTAGGTTCAAGCGATAGTCAAATGTTCGCTTTGTACGGCCTCGTTTGAGGAAAGTTAATTAGTTAATAATTGAAACCAATAACAATGAATATCTAGAAAACGGACAACTTTACAAGAGAAACGTATATCGCTAAGTTATGTGTTTTAATGAGCTCTATATTTTATGGAGTAAGTTTGTATCTATCTCTTACGGTTAAACCATTATGCAAAATTCTGCAAAACTCAACAAGAATAAAGAGGTCTCAGAGGCAATTACCAGAAAATTCAAAATATACATTCTATTTGTGATGTAAATGTCTTTAATATGTGGTATTTTGATCAAAACCGTTAGAGTCATTTTGAGAAAATCTACATTTTCAAACAATGTTTCATGTAAACGGTAGTTGGGCGGGGGACTTTCATAAGAGCATGTACATACGGGCTAGAGAAAGTAATTAACCTTGAGTGTTCACTATTGAAATTCAATTATGGAATGTGTGGGATGGAAAATGCACTGGCAATAGTTCGTCCATAAATTAGTTGAAAAATATAAAATGTACACGAAAATTGATACATGCCTAACCAAGCATATTTTCCACAGCATAATCTCTTATGTGCCATACAGTTTGTTATTTTCTCTACCACAGACCTAGTAAACAGAGAAGATACTGCATTCCTCCCGAAAATTCGATACAAAGATTTTTCCAGAAGCTCGTGTTTTCGCAACCCTTGAATATAAAGAAATATTCTGTATTGGTCTTTAAACATAACTCAAACACGAAATGCTCAAAGGTATCTAAATTCGTACCTTCCAAATATGCAACATTTTTAAGAAAATTTCCTAATCTTAACTATAATTTTAATGGAAATTTGTATGACATTTTTTATTTTCATAAAAAGGGTTTTAACAAATATGATAAAAATACCTTATGTTTATAATATTTAAACAAAAAATGATGCTTATGAAATCATCTTCAATTTAAGCAATGTTGTATAATTATGTTAAACCAGTAAACGTTAACAAATAGAAGAAAAAATACTCCATAAAATTTATGTTTAATACAATAATTTATTTCAAATACATTTTTGTGGTATCGTAATTATTAGTTTGGATAACCAAAACCTTGTCACTTTTATAAATCTGTTGCTATTCCGTTGTTGTTCGTGGTTATTGAAGGACTGGACTTTTAAGGTCAGTATAGCGTCCCACTTTTAGACATCTGACTATCGCCTCTGATTCTTCAGTCCCGCTTGTACCGTACAACGAATGTGTGATGAAACTATAATTGTAATGGTTTGTCTCGAATAGCTATGCTTGGATAAAAATAGTACAAAAGAAAATTGATGAAATGATTTTGTTCTAGTATCACCAGTGCTTGTGTAATTAAATAATAAACTTCATATTTCAATATCAAACATAAAAAATTAATAAAATGACAAATAATGTATCTCCTAAACTAAAATTGAAGATAACTGCAACAGAGGGGAGAAGGAAGAGGCAGGAGAGTCCAACTTATGTGTCTGGAGGGTTTTAGATTCTTTGATGGTATGCAACTTAGAGAGAAAATGTTTTGTCTTTAAAACTTGATTTACTCGTTTACAGTTTTTCAACATTTTTTGTCATTCAAAATGTTCCACACGATGCAGGTTTTATTCAAGCTCTGTTTAAATGTTTAGAATATGTTCTTAACAAGTAAAAAAGGGTTTCTGTGATATGATTTTTAAAACTCCTAATGTTGTTTTAGATATTGATTTCTAAAGTCAATTGTGTTGTAAAATTTCTTGAATTTTTGTCTGTTTCTTGTTTTATTTTTTTTACTTCTAGAAATAATTGTGGTACAATAAATTAATATGAAAGTTCTGTTTCTGATACTTAAATATTTTGAAAAATAAAAAAAATATTTTTTCATCATTTTCATCGTGTAGAGTGATTTGAACTTGGCACCAGATTTTTATTTTAAAAATTAATAGCTCAAAAATTACTTATGATACATAAACTAAATTTTAAAGCATGTAACTACTGTACAACATAAATGCATGTTAAAAATTTCAGCCTGAATAATTAAAAGCTGTTGGATTTAGGATTTTGTGTGATGCATCCCCTTAGAACCAGCATAGAACGTCCACTTCCAAAACATTTACTGAGTATCGCTTTTTCCTGTTGCATCTATAAGAAAATATATAGTGCAACTATTTCCATAAAAGTTTAAAGTAGTTATTAAAATTAGTTTTCAAAAGAATAATTTATATAGACATGTAAATGTAGCACAGCAGATTTTTACTTTCTCTGGCCCCGAATGTACAATATACATAGTGGATAAGAGAAGGTATTGATTTCCACCCAAAACTTCGATACCGAGATTTCACCGGAAGTAAATGTTTTGGGGTCCGCTGAGTCCGAAAAAATTATTTATAGTAAAAGGTCCGCGTGTGTGTGTTATTGTGTGTGTGTGTGTGGAGTGTGTGTGTGTCTGTGGACAGCATAGCTCAAAAATGAAAAGTCCGTTAAATACCAAACGAAGATTCACACAAAATTTTTCAAGAAAATCTCCCCCACCACAAATCACCCTTTCGATGGAAAAATTTTCGAAACTTTTTATTTTCTCAAAAATGGCTCCTAACGAATTTGATTAAAATAGCGTATATTAAAGCTATTTACATTCCCAAAAAAACGTGTCTTGAATTTTTTGGGAATATCCTCTGAAGATCTCTTTTCTGGATGAATTTTCCCAAATTTTGCTTATCTGCTAAACCGTAAGAAATAGTCAAAAAATGTAGATCTCGTCAAAACACACAATTTGTGTCCTTTACATTTTTGTTGTGGAGGTAACCATTTCTGAGATATTCCCTGTAACTGATTTCAATTGAAAAGTACTTACACTTTTCTCAGAATATATCCGTTTTTATTTTGTCATACTCCTGGCCGAGCAAAGAAGCGAATTGCAATGACAGTCGCATAACGACAGCTTTTAAAATATCGGTTTAGCCTAGTGTATTCCGTTAGTTTTCTTCTATTTATAAGGAACTAAGTAATAACATTCTGCCAATGTTTATCTAGATTAACATGGTGTAGATAGAAGAATACTCTTTTGTAAGAATTTTGTTTGTAGGACAACTAGACAGTCATGTGAATGTAATATATCATACCTTTAAGTTTCTTGTCGTAATCGTTGACTGGAAGTTGCAGTCACCCTACTAATGTTCTTAGTAGATGAAAATATCTGCAAATGTATATCTCTCGTACGAGAACGGGAGAGAATGCGGAATCGTAAGTTCAACTTTAAGCGTAGCTCTGCGAAAAGGACATGGTTAAAATCCAGCTAATAGATTTACTTGTAAAAGCTCTTACAGTTAAATGAAGGTAGGAACGAGTTAAAGAAATGGCCAATAAAAAGAAAAGCTGGGCCTTTGATGGTAAAAATAAAGAGCTTTAAAAGAATGAAACAATAATTGATGTTCTCTTCAATGAACTTAAGAATTATACGCACCATAGTTTGAATAGCGGCCAACTCTGAAGAGCAGAGTGAAAAGAGCATCGACCCTTGAGGAGTGCGGAGCGGAGAAGCCAAAGAAAACTGAGAGCAGTTAAATGTTCGCTCTTTTTCATTTTCCTGTTCTTTCATTCTACAGTGTTAGTATTGGAAGTTAATCTTCTGGAACATTTTTTCTGAACAAATAATTAGTGATAAAATTCCAGTGAGTTTTCAATAACGTTCCCCTTATGATTTAAAAAGTCTTTGTTCTTCCAGTCTTGGTTTTATATGCTAAAGTAAACAGCGACATCTTCTAGGTTTGTAATGAATCTTTTAGATTACAGTCTGTATCTATTTCAATATGAAAGCAAAAGTCATGCAGCCTCTCATGCGATTCTTAAAACTATATTACAGTAGAAAAATTAATTTAAGAACTTTGTTTTGACAGTAAGAAAAATACAAATGCAAAAACACTAAAAGAACTCTCAAAATGATGAAGCCACAATAATAATAATATAGTAAATTATGTACCTGGGAGTTTAAAAAGCGAAGTTAAAGGTGTTTTTACGGTGTTTCGAAGCTGTAAGGAACTTATTTTCAACATGATGCATTTTTAAAACCAATAACAGATCTCTATATGGTATATTTAGAAAATTAAGCACGCTTACTATAATATGGAGGGACTTTGGTCCCCTTACTCCAAAGTCCCTCTGAGCTGGCATCACAGCTGTGATATCCTTATAAAAATTCAAAACATAAATGTGTTTTTACTATTGGTTGGGTCATCCATTTTCGGAAACAATGTTATAATATTGAATATTAATCACAATATATCATAAACAAAGTAAGGTTTCTGTCTGTAAATCCGAGAATCGGCGGCACTCATCACTCGTAATAAATATCTGCCGGTCCCCATGGCCGCGCTCGCCAAAGCGTCTCGCAGGGGATCGTGGGTTCGAGTCCGCCTTGGGCATGGGTGTTATATGTTTGTGTATGTGTGTGTGTAAAAAGCAAAACAGAAATTCAGTAATCATACAGTAATCAAAGTAAACAAATTACGTAAATAAAAAGTAGGGTATATATATATGTGTATATCAAAATGGCAATAATTTATATTGCGGGGAGCCGCCAGACGTCGATTTTTTTCCTTTGAAAAATAAATTAAGTCATAAAAACAAACTTGATATTATGTATTTATTTATTTCATTGCAAGTGAATATTAGAGTAAATATATGTACAGAATAAGATCATAAAGAATAATGCTGAAACAGCAATAATGCAATGAAAAATAAAAATATATATGAACAAAACAGTCCAATTACGCATATAACTACAGTAATTTAATACAAATAATATGAACCAACAGCTTCCAGTTTATGACTTTGTTCTTTTAAATATAATAGTTAATTACATAAAATTTTGAAGTCATTAATTATTTTACTACTTCCATTCATCTAATCAGGATCTCCAATAAGTTGGTAATTAGCATTTACAACAATATGAAAACATAAGCAATACTGTATCATTTACAATATATTATCCAACATTTATTGTATTGAGATTGTAAACTTCTTCAAGGTCTTAAAGGACAGAGGACAGCCCTGAAAGGCAGTTCATTCCATTCATTAATGGTTCTATGAACAGATGAGAATTTTCCTACGTAACTCTGTACCTTCTACCCTTAATTTTGAACAAATTACCGTTTCGTGTGTAATGTGTTGGGTTCGCTAATGTGTCAGCAAACGCCTTTCCATGCATTTAAACTAGCAAAAGGTTTAAATAATGGCATAACTTTTGTTTCTTACGCCTAACTTTCAACTGCTCCCAATTTAATCTCCTCGCCTTTTGTAGACCCAAAACATCTGTTTCTTTTTGTGAATGCTATAACTCTTCCCAGATTCTTTATGACAAGTCATGCTATTCTATATTTCATAACCGGCCGCACTAAGAACTCATAAAATGTATATATAACACACTTGAATACTTAATATCAATATACTGACTCACCTGGCTGACAGAAGTTACATCGAGTATGTTATAATGATATATACAATGTGTATAATTAATGAAGTCTTTGTTACAAAAACAACTGCCACATTTATTAAACAGTAGGAGTTGAAACATTTTCACATACACCACACGAGAACAAAGATGTCATTCGCATCTAGTCACATTCGATACCAACATTTTTTATGGGCATACATTTTTATTGGACGTTGCAGTGATCATAGAATTTTAACAATATAAGGTCGATAAGGTATGCTGCATCCGTAGTATAAAGTGACAGTAGTGTATGAGACGGTACATGCCATATCACGGGATTTTAAGACCTCGAAAAGGGAGATTTAAAGTATATCCAATATATAAATTATACTGAGAGGGTCAAATGTACACATTAGAAATGGCCAGGGAAGAAAATGTCCAAGAAGGCAAGGACACAGCTATTACAAACTAGTACTCGATCCAGGTACGATAGTGCCGTTATGTGCGGGACAATGAACCGAGGGGGGTTGGAAGTTCCACTGCCCAAGTGTGGACATAAAGCAAGCATAAACTGTTCTCGTTTGGTCGAACGACACGATTTCCCTAGCCATGGAAGATTCGAAGGGTTGAGATGTGATATTTGGGTCCGCAGTGGAGCCGAACGGGCTACATATGGGCGTGAAGAAAATAGTGTTTCTTTAATACATCAGAATACGGCCGAATTGACTAGCCATGGAAAATTCGCGGAGCTAAGATGTGATGGCTGAGTTTGCGGTGGAAACAAACGGGTTACATGTGGCCGGGACAAGAAACAGCGTTTATTTAATACGCCAGAAGATGGTAAAACGTAATAAGGAATATGCGCGGTCGCGTAAAGCGTAGCTGAAAAGGGGACGCAGAAAAGGTAGAAGAAAATGAATAGATGAGTTCAATAACAATCTTGAACCCGGAGAAAACCATTTGTGTCTTACCACACCCGAGAAAGATTCCATGCCAACAAAATTCTGAGCTAGGGCACCCACATCTCCACACCATTCCTAAATATCCTAAACCTGCACGCGGGATTCGAACTCGGGGCTTCTATACGCGGGAACTGCTGCAAGTTTTTTTTTTTTTTTTCAAAAAATATCTATTGCCACCGCTTTCTAATTAAAACCAATTAGAATAATAACGTACGTGAACCTACGTACCAAATTATATTTTTTATATTGCAAGCGTATCTATCCGTTTGAGAAAAAAAAATATTTACAATATTGGTGTTCAGGCGTGACCTAATTGTCCATCAGGGGAGAGGGAATGACTAAGTTAGTACACAAACAGAGATACACACCACAAACATCTACGCCCAAGATGGGATTTGAACCCAGATTCCCTGTTCCACGAAGCATCAAAGCGAGTGCGATCATGGGGACCGGCCGAAAAAAAGATATGTATTATGAAAAGAGGAGTCGGAAATTGATGATCGCGATTGGTGAGTTAGGGAACGCAACCCAGAATGCACATGACGCACGTTTTGAAGGAAAGGATTACTTAAGCTTAGTGCTGCTGTATTCTTAGTACGCTTAAGGTTACAGAGGACATTTACATTAAGTTTTCATAATGTTCTTCACCTCATTTGAAGCGTTACAGTTTCACAAACATATATACAATGACACTTTATGTTTTATAAAATCAGCGTATAAACGTTATGTTAAAATTATAAGTATTTTAAATCTGAAACCAATAACAAGTATATCTCAGAAATGACCAGCTCTACAAAAAACATATATATGACATAACTTACGAGTTTTAACGAGATCTACGTTTTTTGTGTAGTAAGTTTCGTCTACCTCTTACTCTTTACCAGTTATGGAAAATTCAGCAAAATTCTTCCAGAATAAAGAGATCTTCAGAGGCTATTCATAGAAAATTCAAGATAAATACTTTATTGTCATATAAATAGCTTTATTATAGGGTATTTTAATTAAAATCGCTAAAGCCATTTTTAAAAAATCAAAATGTTTACATTTTTTTCCATGTAAAGGATAGTTTAGGGTGGGAGATTTTCCACGAATTATTCGTGAAGCACCCTTGGAAGATATTAAACTTAAATATCAAGTTTTGTATTTTACAAATTTTTCGTTTTTGATTTACGTGTTCACAGACACACACACACACGGACCTCTCTCTTAATTTTTTTTTTGGATACATGAGACCCTAAAACCCGTGTTTCCAGTGAAATTTCGGTATCAATTTTTGGGGTGGAGTGTAATACCTTATCTACCTATGCACTATGTACTATATAGAGAAAGTAAAAGTCAAAAATTTATAAATATTTTTCATGTAAAGGGTAGTTTGGGGTGGGGGATATTCCTGCCAATCTTCGTGTTGGATCCTTGAAAGTAATTGAACTTAAATACCAATTTGGCAGTTAACAGACCTTTCGTTTTTTTAGTTATGCTGTCCATGGCACATAGATACTCATAAACGCATAAAGAACCGAACCTGTTTCTAAAAATGTTTATTCAGGGGTTCTCAAAACGTGTATTTCCTCTAGCATTCAGCATCAAATTTTTGAAGGAATACAATACCTTCTGTAATTACTACCTATGTTGTATTTGTTTCTTTAATACTCTAACCAGTTTTTAAATACTGCAGATGTGCATGTAATGAATGTTATCTGAATAATGTTTATTCTAATGCTATTATATATGTGCTTCATATATGTGCTCCTTCATGTAAGAAGGTTCTGCTTTATTTCTTTTTTGTGTATGTTGTGCTCAAGTTTGTTAGCAGAGCATACTAAATAATTGGAGAGAGAGAGAGAGAGGGGGGGGGGAAGAACTGACACATGAGAAATGGATGAACCTGACCGGAGGATTTTTCCATTGCCAACGGCTACTTAGATCGCTATGTAGAACTTTCCATAGGTTGGAAGACTATCGGGGGAAGGTTAAGGATGTTAAACATTCCCGCCGATGTTTCTCATTTTATCGGCAGATTTTCACCCGTTATTTGGAATAATAGGGGCTGCACGAGCTTGCCATTATAAGGGGTAGAAGCAAAAATCTTTTATAATATTTTACAATAACTTCATTAAGAACGTTAGGAGATAAATGCAATTAATTAATTCGATACTTAATTTTAAAAGCTAATCGTGTAACTTTGGATAACCCAGCCAACCTAGATATTAAAATCGCATATCTACAGACTCATCAACAAGTTTAGCAATTTATATAATTTTGGTCTGCAAAATGCGTGTTATTCAAATATAATTTCGCTTATAACAGGACAGTTTGTTAAGGAGCAGTAACAAAATCCTTTTTTCCGCTAATTAAAGAAAGATTAAAAATGAATATGCCAACAATTCCAGAACTTAGTCATTTTGTCAGGCCACGGGAAAACTAAATCCTATTTACATTGACTTCACATAACAAATGACCCTACGTGCGCATGAAACAGAGCCCAACAGACAATTACCCATCAAATATACGACTGCATAAACAAAGAATATCAGAGAGCAATATTAATAAAAGAAATTATTCAGAATAGAGACACCTGATCTGTCAGTAATCAATAATTAATATTCCGGCATTTGCGAAGTTTTTGTAAATATATTATATCCAAAGATGTCAAAACCAAATAGATTTATAAATAAATTGTATAATTAATATGTAGTAATTCTGAGCACAGAGTAATTCTAAAAATAATCTACACAATCAAATGTGATAATACAAATTTATTTTAATGACATTTGACTGCAGTAAGTTTATATATTGTTATTTATTGTATATTTATTACTACCTGACTGCAATGAGTTTACTTCTAAAACAAAATTTAAGTGTATATTATTAAATATTAATATGTATTGTAATATTTATCTCTATTATATTATGAAAAATCTGACGTGTTCCATTCACATGACTTTCTTTAGCTGTTACACAAACAGCATTTCTTACAAAGAATTATTCTTTTAACTACGACATGCTAATCAAAATAAATATTAGCATAAATTGCCTTATTACTTGCTTCCTTGTTAGTAAAAGGAAAATAAGGGAATACACTAGGCTAAAACGATAGTCAAATATTTTATAAGCCGGTTGCCATGTGGATGAAATCCGTTTGCATGCAGGGCCAGGAGTTTACTACTTTTCATGTGAAAAAAAGCTAAAAGTATTTTAACTGAAACAAATAACAAGGAATATCTCAGAAATTGTTCAATTCCACGAAATAAACGTATATTACAAAAACCTATTCTATATTCTATATTTTTGTGTAGTAAGTTCTTGTCTGTCTCTTACGGTTTACCAGTTATGCAAAATTGATCAAAACTCATAAAGAGGTCTTTGAGGCTATTCCCAGATAACTCAAGATATACATTTTATTTGTCATATAAATATCTTTAACATACAGTATTATAATCAAAATCGTTAGAGTCATTTTTGAGAAAATCAAAATTTTCGAAATGATTTCTAGTAAAGGGTAGTTTGGGGTGGGGGAATTTTTTTCAAAAATCTTTGTATCGCATCCCTGGAAGATACTAAACTTAAATACCAAGTTTGGTATTTTGCCGACATTTCGTTTTTGAGATATCGTATTCACAGTCTCAGGGACACACGGACCTTTTTATGAAAATACTTTTTTTTGGATACAGGGACCCTAAAACGTGTATTTCCGCTGAAATCACCGGTATCGAATTTTTGGGTGGAATGTAATTCTTTCTCTAAACACCATGTACATAGTACGAGTAGAGAAAATAAAAACAAATGTAAAAACTAGTGTGTTGATGCAATATACTAATGAATTGAATGCATGTAATGTTATTATTACATGCACGTATGTTTAACGTCTTTGAACCTAGTTGGTCATATCGGATGATGAATGAAATTGGTAAAATGATGCTCAAATGAACTCGGGTCCATAGTGCTCAAAGTTATTCGACATTCGTCTTTCCAGGATAAGGGAAACCCCCCAAATAAAACCTTATCCGGGTAACTCACCCTACACGAGATACGAACACACGACCTGTTGAATATGAGGCAGACACGCTATCACCACACTACCCAGGCGGGCGTGGTATTATTGTAACGGGGCATGCAGATGAATGTTTATGAAAAACGCCAATTTGTTTTCAAATAAAATTAATGGTAAATAAAGTTAAAATATTAAATGGAAATGCAATGTGGTTCTCGCGAACAGGTTAGTCATGAATGAACCCATGAATCTAGCGGAACTACATGTTTCCCATGGAACCTGTTTGTTTGAGATACTTCAACTCCGCTGAACAAACACGCAAGGTCACGACCAACAAAGCTGGTTTCACAATATCTACAGTTTTTACGTAACCATTAGCAATCTTGCTTCTATGAAAACTCTGTAAAATGATATTTCTAGTAATTTAGTGTCATTCGCCTAACGTTTGAAATCTTGTTTTTACTTTCTCTAGCACGTATATACATACAATTTGCATGGTAGCTAGAGAAAGTATTGTATTCCTTCCAAAACTTCAATGCCGAGATTTCATCGGAAATATATGCTTTCAGATCATGAGTCCAAAAAAGCATTGATAGGAAAAGATCCGTGTATCTGAGGACAGCATAGCTCAAAAACGAAAAGACTGTTAAATACTAAACTTGGCATTTTTGTTTAGTATCTTCCAAGGATGCGACACGAAGATTTTCAAAATAATTCCCCCACCACAAATCACCCTTTACACGGATTCTTTTTATAAATTTTGTTTTTCTCAAAAATGGCCGTATTTAAAATATATTTTATCAAAAATAAAATGTATATTTTGAATTTCCTGGATATAGCTTTTGAAGACCTCTTTGCCTTGGATGAGTTTTGCAGAATTTTGTATAGTGGTTAAACCGTAAGAGATAGACAAAACTTACTACACAACAAATTTAAATCTCAACAAAACACATAATTTAGGTTTTTCTTGAAGAGTTGACAGTTTTCAAGATATTCCTTGTTATTTAAACAACCTAACTTTTCTCAAACAAGCCCATGCAAACCGAACCGAACCTCAATTGTTTCACATACGATCAGCTTTTAAAATTTTTGAATAGCGCATTAGCCTAATATATTCACTTATGTCCCTTCTACTTACAAGGAAGCAAGTAATATAACAGTTCTTATAATACTTATATTTATCTAATAATATCTTATAAGAATAGTTTGTATATCGAACAGCTAGAGAATATCATGTGAATGGAACATATCAGATAGGTAGAGAAGGTATTTCATAAAATTCGATACCGAGAATTAAAAGTATAACGCACTTATAACTTGAAAAAATAATTATGTGTGTTCCATTCATATGACTTTCTCTCCCTATTCGGTAACACCTTATTCATACAACTGCTTATTCTTCTATTTATTTCATGTTAATCGAGAAAGATTAGCAGAGATATTTTTATTGCTTAGTTCCTTGCAAGTAAAATATACTAGGCTAAAGTGATAGACAAAGCTTTTAAAAGCAATCGCTATATGGTTATCTTTGAACGGCCAAGAGTAAAACAAAAGAGATATGAAGCGAATGATGCTTTTGAGATAAGTATAAGTATTTTAAAATTGAAAATAATAACCACAACAAAAATGTATAAAACATAAATTGTGTTTTAACGAGATCTACATGTTGTGGAAAGCCTCACTTTCACACTCTCACTCACTCTTACTCACTCTCATTCGCACTCACACTCACTCACTCACTAACGCTCACTCACACTCACTCTCATTCTCAGTCTCTCTCTCTCTCTCTCTCTCTCTCTCTCTCTCTCTCTCTCTCTCTCTCTCTCTCTCTCTCTCTCTCTCTCTGACACACCGACCTTTTCTAAAAATGCTTGTTTTTGGATACAGGGGACCTGGTGAAATCTCGGTTTCGAACTTTTTGGGTGAAATCCAATACCTTCTCTACCTATGTACCGTACTAAGAGAGAGAGAGAGTATAAATAAAAATCTGATGAGTTCCATTCACATGACTTTCTCTACATCACTGTAAGAAATTATTGTTAAAACGCATTTTCTTCTATCAACTTGATAATTGAGATAAACATTAGCAAAATTGTCCCTATTACTTGCTTCCTTATAAGTAGAAGGAAAATAAGTGAATATACTAGGCTAAAACGATACTCAAAGCCTTTAAAAGCTGGTTGCCATGTGGTTGAAATCTGTTTCTAAGCAGGGCCAGGAGTTTACGACTTTTCGTGTGAGAAAAGTTTAAGTGTTTTGAATCTGAAACAAAACATAAGAAATAATTCAGAAATGGTCAATTCCACGAAAGAAAACGTATGTAACATAAATTGTGTGTTTTAACATGATCTACATTTTTTGTGTAATAGGTGTTTGTCTATCTCTTACGGTTTACCAGTTACGCAAAATTCACAAAAATTCATTCAAAGACTTAAAGAAGAATATTCTTTATTTATAACTTTGAAGGATATTAGTTTTTTAACTTAAAAATTAAAGTGGTATTCAGAGGCTATTCCCAGAAAATTGGAGATATACATTTTATTTGTCATATAAATATCTTTAACATACAGTATTATAATCAAAATCGTTAGCGCCATTTTTGAGAAAATCAAAATTTTCGAAATTATTTCTAGTAAAGGGTAGTTTGGGGTGGGGTATTTTTTTTTCTAAATCTTCGTGTCGCATTCCTGGAAGATATTAAACTTAAATACCAGGTTTGGTATTTTACCGACTTTACGTTTTTGAGTTATCGTGTTCACAGACACACGGACACACACGGCTCTTTTTCCAACAATGCTTTTTATACATGGGACCTTAAAACGTGTATTTCCGGTTATATCTCGGTATTGAATTTTGTAGGTGGAGTCGGATACATTCTCTTTCTATGTACTGTGCACTAAGTAGAGAAAGTAATAATATCGCATAACTGCACCAATAAAAAGAAGCTTTAAAATGATGAATGGCTCATACCGGATGACCGAGCCAGGTAGCTCAGGCGTTTCATCTGGTATTGGCATTCGGGAGGTCTGGGATCGGTTTCCTCGACTGACTTCTGTGACCCATGGGTTTTTCGGGGGTTTTCACGGGTCACTTCATTTCCCAGAAATTCCTGTTCCTTCATTTCATCCCAACCTGTGTCTTTCAGGGTTGTAAGTATCGACGAGAACTGTGGCAAAGACGTCATTTCGCGGAGGTGACGCGCTCTGGAATTGCTTTAGTAGTTGTCTGCGGACTCTGGGACGGAGCCACGGGCTCCTGGCGCTCCCTGACTTTAGTAGTTGTCTGCGGACTCTGGGACGGAGCCACGGGCTCCTGGCGCTCCCTGCGTGGGGATGTAAAACTGCTTATAAACTGTTAGGGATCCTCCACGACAGCCCTCTCTCTGTCCGGATGTTGGCCGCCCAGTGAAATTAAACTCACCTTATCCTTCCTCCAAGGATCTGACGTGCAATAAGCCCACTGCTGCAAAGTGGAATATCATTCTGTAACGTACGGAAGAGTGAGTGAGAGAGAGAGAGAATGCATTGGATAGAGCAGAGATTTTAATATTTCATGCTAAAAGTCACAGTTCAGTTTCACTTGAAATGACCAATGTGAAACCACAATATTTCTGTTGATAATATCCTTTCGTTTTCTAATGCATGCACATCGGTTTGTTTTATACCATTACATATTGACAAATTCTGTTTCCTCACGGAGTAAGTTGCTGTTGTTTATTATTATCATTATTATTATTATTATTAAGCTCCATCAAGCTAGAGCAAGTTCGATACGCGGCACATCTCGATATGTCTCGAGACTGCTGAAGCGCTGAGATCATCACGTAAAAACATGCCGCAACACGCTTGAAACTTCAGATGTTCCATAAGGCATGTATGCAAGGCAGTAGTTGTATATTGCACTCGTTTTCCCCTTCACACAGCAATAAACACTAACCTTACATATAATTTGGAGTATCGGTTATTAATAGGTGAAGTATTATTTTCCGTACTATTAAATTGTACCTAATGTCATAATTTAAGTCATATCCCAGGTATTTATAGTGAGTGTCCTCAAATTGTAAGTTAAAATGTAATGGACATGTATTTTCTTGTAAATAATATGTAAATTATTACGAAGTCATTTATTCGGTGAATAAATTCTACTGCATTCTACACTTTCATTTTTTATTTTAGTTTTTGATATCACTGTATATTTTTCTATAAATTGTTATCACCATTAAATATTCTTAATAATTAATATTCTATATATGTCGCTACGCTTGTTTTAGAACATGCACACTTGCACCAAAAAGAGCAAGCATTTCAGTGTGTGTAATAAATAAATATTTAAACGTGATCTTTGTTTTTAATTTATTTAATAAAAAAGAGGAAACATTACAAAAAGTGACTATTTCAAAGCCAGAGCATTAAGAATAAAGTTTACAGGCCTGAACTATGTTTGAAAACTTACTAAATCAAATGTAAACAATAGGTTTCACTGATGGTGTAAAACTAGCCCATAACTATGATTTTAAAAGTACAGTTAGAAGCAACCAGCAATGGTTCTGGTTTTATAGTGTATAAAATAGTAACTTACACGAAAAGTACATCCGCGACTGCACGTTTATGATTTTTCACATAAAAACAAGCACAGACCTTGGACGTTTTTGAACGATGTCTCCAGTTCAACAAGCCACTACTTAACCAACTGAGCAACTCCAACCGACAGTAAATTCGCCATGAGTAGTTATTAGAAACTAACTAATTCAAGTGAATAAAGTACCTATATATTATATCTATCACGCAATTTGAACTTGATTGTTAGTTTAGTTTTTCGATACCTATACGCAAAAGCACAAAAACATGTTTTGAGTTTAAGCACACAGGCGTGTCCCTAACAAGGTTAGTACAACCCGCAAGACATGTTACTGCGATATACTTTGAAGCTTCAAGCAAATAGTTTTAATAAACGACGCCAGTTCGCAGTATGTACGAATGGCAGCTTGATCCATCATTCACAGTATATATTGAAATAATTAGTAATATTATTCGAGCTGGTACCTTAATAATTTGACTATCTGCTAATACAATTGCAGGTCAGCTTTTAATAACACTTTTAGGAAATACTAGTAGAACAATAATAATATATATTCTACCTTTACTTATTATTCTTCTCTTAATTTTAGAATCTGGAGAAGCTATTATTCGACCATGTGTCTTTGCAGTCTTAAGAACATTATGTTCTAGAGAAGTACATTTATAATGGCAACACATAAAATTATGCTTACAATTTATTTACTTATGTGTAGACCTAACCTGCTGTAACAGCAACAAAAATTATAATTGCAATAATCGAATTTATTAAATTTTCTTATGAGTTTAATGAAAAACGTATACTTACACGAATATTGATTTTATTGTTAATCATTATTCAATAAACACAAAATGTAGTATGAGGAAGAACTTATCAGATCGTGACTACTCTAGAAATTACGTCTATATCTATTCTAGAACTATTCGAGCTGAGCTCAAAGTACAGCACTAAATGAAACAACTGCCTGTAACCGTCGTTACCACCTCTGGTTAAAAATCAACAACTACACAAAATGAATGGTCATGAAGGAGGCAGATCATCTAAGGATACAACATGGCAACATTTATTTCCAGCTCGAGAAATTTGGCAAAATATTTCCCCAATAACAATATTATCAAACGTATTTTCACGTGTAACACAGTTGCGATATTTCAGAAGGAAGATCAAACAGGAGTAAATGACACGAATAAAGAAGAGAGCGAATGTGAAAGCTATAAAACACCCTCTGAACCAATCAAAGTTTCTAGCTATTCTGACTTAAAGGTACCTGATTTCGACTTCTATAGGAGGAAATCAACGCTGGATCCGGAGCAATCCAGCCGAGAAACACTGGATGGTCGTCGTGCAACTACTGCACTCGCATTCCTGGTAGGTGGTATTGTCGGAATGTATGCAAGCAAAACAGTGGTTCATGAACTTGTTGCCTCTATGGCCATAACCCAAGACATGCTCGCACTTGCAAAAATCGAAGTGGACCTTGCATCGATTCCAGAAGGAAAGACAACAGCAGTAAAATGGCGAGGAAAACCAGTGTTCATTTGGCACAGAAGTCAGGACTCCATAGATTTGGCAAGAAGCGTTGACCTGTCCAAGCTGAGGGATCCAGAAAGGGATGAAGATAGGTTCAACAGACCAGAATGGTTAGTGGTAATTGGAGTATGCACCCATCTAGGTTGTGTGCCCCTTGCAAACTCCGGCGACTATGGAGGATTCTACTGCCCATGCCACGGCACCCATTATGATTCCTCCGGCAGAGTGCGAAAAGGACCAGCACCTACCAATCTAGTTATCCCAGAATACGAGTTTGTTGGTGATGAAGATAACCTCAAAATGATAATTGGATGAGGCTGCTCAAATTTTAAAATTTATTCTTGATCTAAACACATGACATAAAGTTGTAGTGTTCCTTGTTGTTCTCTACCACAAAGATCATATGTATATTTCAGTATGACAAATTGAACTATTTCTCTGCAATAAAATTATAAAAATTAAACTCGGTTAACTTTTAATGCCATTGATCCCGGACTCGTTTTAGCATTTTATCCATTCAATTTACCGTCCGAGAAGATCTACCAGGTTAAAGGACATTAAGCTTAAAAAAGTGTTGTTTTTATTAGATCAGACTTCTTTATGTTGTAGTACCCAGTATCGTATTTACTAATCCACAAACGCCACATCACTGAAACTACCTATACATCTATAAAATATTATTTCTATGCTTGCACTATATTATGGTAGCCTTTTTGTCTTTAAGGACCAATGATATACACGGTTTATATTGAAATACACTACAAACATTTTGGCAGCCTATGTAGCATTGCATCCAACTCCATTGTCCGAATTGGACTCATACACGCTTCCGTTGATGGTCGTATGGGAACACTTGGAGGCGCTAGTGCGCCTAAGAGAACGTCCCATAATTACTCGGGCGCAGTTCATCATTCTTTGTTATTCTGTGGATGTTGCGACATATTTGAAATTATTTTTGATGTACAATTTCATTGTTGAACTGCTTCGTTTTATTTTTGCTACTTCTCTTAATTTCTAATTTTTTTTATTAGGGTACAATTTTGTTTATATAATTCCAGTACCACAAGCTCAGAAACTCTAAGAACTATTGCAAAAATAGTGATAAATGACGAGAACGTAATTATCACAAAATGACGAGAAAAGTCTTGCAAGCACCAAAGAAATGTGTAAAGTATCAAGATTAAGCCTAAGGTAAGTGACTAGCAATATAATCATACATTAATTACACATCAAATGCTAATTTGAAAGCAAAAGGGACCGTGCAAATACATATTGTATAGTAAATGTGCATGTGCATATATCCGCACATATCACGATTACTGTCATTCTCTAAACTTGTTAAAGCTCACGTGAAACACTGATTGATGCTGACACTACTTGCCATTAAGTATAAGCTACACCAAAATTAAGTACCCTGCTGTTAAAACAATGTAAATAATGCCAGACAATTTTAAGTGTTTATAATCTGAATTACCTTTTAAATATATAGTTCAATAAACAATACCTATTTATCATTAAATATTACATTTTTGGAAATTTGTATCTAATGACAAAATGCAGAAAGTGGTTTATTAAATAAATAAACATAACCTCCATCAACGACTTAGTGAAAAGCCATTGGCTTCCTTTATATTGTAAACTGATTAAAAGAAATATGAATATGTTCTTAAAATAGTGGGCAAAAAAGTAATACAAATCAGAAGTCTGAAGTAAAGAAAATTTATTAATAATATGGTTTTCGTGGTATCCAAATTTAAGTTTCTACCAAACAGCATCTGGTAAATTAAATAAGTATCTCAAGGAGGTGGTTGAAAAAATATAATTATATGTACCTTAATAATAAAAATATAAATCTTTTAGTGTAATAATGCCTATATTTAAAGCTGAATTTCTAATGGATAATGATAATACTAATGGTGATCATAACAATAATAATGATTAATGATAATAATAATAATAATAATAATAATAATAATAATAATAATGGGATGGCATTACCTACAATTCTTTCACATGCTTGCCTGTGACAATCACCCTGAAAGCCAGGGATAACTACATTCTAATGCTAATATTTTAAAAAGTTTATTCTTGTTTTAACATTCTAAGATTAAATTTTTCACACATTTCCTAAAGTATTTCTGTCAGTCTTACCAGCAGTCTTTGTGACAGTGTTTACATTAATATTAATTATTATTTGTTTACTAATAAATGTATTACGCTTATTTCAGACATAGAAGAGGCTATCAAATTCCAGCAAATGCCACATGGTGAACTGCTACTTTGGAAGATACACATAAAATTACTTTTGTGAAGATTGGTCTGGTCTTAGGAGTGCCTAGATCTTGTTAAAAATAAAACTCTTATTATCAGGAGGACTTAAGTAGAAAATGGTACAAGTAAAATGCTTAAGTAGTACTATACTACTTCGTAAAAACAGCAATGAAAATTGAAATTAATTGTGTCATTTTTATGCCTTACATGAGAATGCACAAGTACTTCACTGTGCACATTTTCAAACATTATGCTTATAAAAATAAACATAATATCAAACCTCAAACTTCATAATAGAACACATTACCGTATTAGCTAAGAAACTCCAATATATATCTAACTCTCAAATATGTTAAAATATTATAAATACATTTACTCCATTATTAGGTATGGGGTATCATTCTGGAGAACTTTCCTAATGATTTTAAAATTGATTATAAGTTGCTATTATAGTATCAGGTAAATGATTTTTAAACAATTTGATTTTGGAATTTTAAATGACCTGCTTCGTAGAATACAAAATATTATGCGCAAAAACCTTAAATATAATTCCTCAGTTTTTGTATATGGATTAATTTGCTCTATCATTACAACAATAAATGGAAGAGTGTGCATATGTATTGAATAGCAAAACTAGAAAAATATTAAGGTGTGAGTTTTGTGAAGGGATTAATTTTTCTAAACAATCTGTATAAAATCAAACATTAAATATGAATGAATCATGAGATGAACATTTTAAAAATAGTGTTTTATATTCACAGATTCTGTTGCATTAATTACAATTACAATTGCAGAGTTGCCATTATTTACTATTACATTTTTTTAAAGGCTTCCAATCCCGAAAAACCCCTCCCTGGTTACTCCCATGTGAATGTGAGATAGAGAAAAAAAAAATAGAAGAGTACATGTAATACAGTGCATTATTTGATGAAGGCAATTATTATGTACAAATTATAGATTAACAAGGTATATGTCTTATATTACTTCTACTTAGTTATTGTTGTTTCGGAACAAAAACAGCTATGGCTAGTGACACGCCAAGTACAAGTGGAAAAAAAGTTGTGAACTTGAAGACCTGGAAAAGCGAAGAAAGAAAGGAAAAAAGGAACAGTGGTGAATCGTATACTTCTTAAAAGGGTGAAGAAATCGAGGGTAAGCATTTCATTAAAGTAAACAAATGCAGTTTAGAGAACTGCTGCAAAGAAATATCTGCAGATAATCAGTTATGTTTTAAACGATTTTGGGACATAGGTGTGAAAGCACATCATCTTATTTGATGTAATGTATACAAAAAGCACATTTAAATACATAGAAATGCTGCATTGGTCTGGGTATTGATCAGAAGACTAGCACATGTCAATCTTTCCTATTAAATGCCTTGCAGATATCAGAAAAACAATTACACACAGTTCAAAATCGCCTTCTCTCAGGAAGATCCCTTGATGATGTGACGGGTAAACATAAAGACCGCCCTCATAAAATAAAATCTAACATCTGGGATCTAGCGGAGGAGCATTTAAATGCTATCCCACTTAAACAATCATACTATTTCCATTCAAACTCTTAAGTACTTTGAAAAATCGAAGTTTTATTTGTCATGTTTCAAGAATTTTACACAAGTAAAAGCGGAGAAGAGCTTAAAATGGCCTATAAATATATATATATATATATATATATATATATATATATATTTTTTTAGGGAGTAATGTGAATTTTCTTTTCGCGCACCCCGAACTAATGTCTTTGATTATTGCATGAAATGCTGAAAGTAAATGAAAACAATGCTTGTAAACCAATGTTACATAAAAGGAGAGTTGAAGCACATCAAGTCCTTAAAAAGGAATCTATAGCAAAAAGCATGAGAGAAGGTTCTGACACTGTCTGTATGAAATCGATTATGCACAGAACCTGCCACTTCCAAAACTGAATTGTACATCTCAATTTTACAAACGACTCCTGTGGTTCTAGATTTTCAACGTCCATGTTCATTGCAATGATTCGCCTAGCTATATGTACTGCTTTTTAGAAGCTGAAGGGAAAAAGAATCCTGACTCCGTCATTTCTTTTGTATGTGTAACATTAGTTGTAATCATGAAAACTCGAATAGTAAAAACGATTGTTATGCTCTCTCATGGTGTAGGTGGCAAGAATAAGCACTTCAAATGTATGTCATTTTGCTCATGGTTTGCTAAAGTACACAATGTGAACATGTTGCATATATTTCCAATAAGAGGCCACAGCTACAGTCAGTTTGACAGAAACTTTGCATTATATACAATCCAACTGAAAAAAATTGATGTGTTCCATTCACATGACTTTCTCAACATCGCTGTAACAAATTATTTTTAATAAGCATGTTCTTCAATCTACTTAATAATAAACAAGATAAACATTAGCAGAAATTGTCTTAATTACTTGCTTCCTTGTAAGCAGAAGGAAAATAAGAGAATCACTAGGCTAAAACGATTGTCAACCTTTTAACAGCCGGTAGCCATGCAGATGAAACCCGTTTCTATGCAGGACCAGGAGTTTACAATTTTCCGTGTGAGAAAAGTTTGTTTTTTAAATCTGAAACAAATAATAATGAATATCTCAAAAATGGTCAATTCCACGAAAAATACGTATATGACATAAATTGTGTATTCTAACGTGATCTACATTTATAATGTAGTAAGTTTTTGTCTATCTTTTGCGGTTTACCAATTACGCAAAATGCATTCAGAATAAAGAGATATTTAGAGACTATTCCCAGAAAATTAAAGATACACATTGTATTTGACATATAAATATATTTAATATATGGTATCTTAATCAAATTCGTTAGAGCCATTTTTGAGAGAATCAAAATTTTCGACATTTTTTCCATGTAAAGAGCAGTTTGGGGTATCGCATCCCTGGAAGATACTAAACTTAAATACCAAGTTTGGTATTTTACCGACTTATCGTATTCACAGACACACGGATAAACACAGACATTTTCTAAGAATACCTTTTTTGGATACAGGGGACGCTAAGACGTCTATTTCCGGTGAAATCTTGGTATCGAGTTCTTTCGTGAAATGCAATACCTTCTCTATACACTATGCACATAGTACATGTGGATAAAATACAAACAGCAATGGAACATTTAGAGGTCATCGTCCGCTGTCGGAAAAATTCACAACCTTTTAAAGTCCTGTGGGACAAAACAATTTTGAAGAATGAGCTCGGGTTGTTCTACCACTTTTCTTTAAGAAACCAACAGCAAAAGGAGTTCCCTTCCAGATCGAAACCTATCGTCAATTACCCTACAATCCTTCAAGAGTTGTCGCAGCTTCTAAAACCTACTCGTCTTTATCCAGTTTTATTCCATTCAATTTCTGGAGATCACGAACTGAAGGAAGAATGTGCTTCAAGTAATGGAAAATGTTCCTCTAAAACTGGCTAAAGCTCAAGACATTAAGGACCTCCTTCCATACCTGGATGAAAATGCACGCGACTGGTTTGATTTGATCCTACTTGGTACCTCAGCGACTGAGTTATCTTCAATGAGTCACTGTGATGATGAGGACGAGGAGAAGGAAGAGGAGGTGGACACGGATGAAGACTGATTAGTAGCATTGCATCATTTTAAAATAAATTACTTTAGCAACTTTTTTCTGATTAACATTATGATAATAATAGTAATTGTCTTAATAATGTAGTCAAAACCTCTTTTTATTTTAACTTCGTTATTAGCAAATAAACATTAATAATAAACCTACTGTATTTTCTTAAATCCTTCATCTTAGAGACTATTGCTGTAGTATATGGAGAGTAGAATAGACAATTGATAACGAAACATGCATTATAAATTAGTTCATCGGTAAAAGGGCGCATGCGCATAAAATATTACATGTTTACTCATGTTAATATTCTATACTTTCGGTATGAGATTTCTACCCATGAACTGCATTGTAAAGACACTGTTCTTTAAATATTAATACTTATAAGTTGTCTAGTGTTTTTATTCTTAAACTTTATAATACTTTGTTGGTTTGTATATCCCCCTTTAACTTTAGTGGTCATATCGGTGGCTTTGACTTGTGAAACAACTCGTATTACCGTAGGTTTAGAGCATTAGGTTAATCATTGTTATATTACTAGACACGCGGACATTCACTCTCACATTCATACTTCCATGTGGGGGACAGGGAATAATTCTGGTTAAAGAAAAATTTCCCGCTTAAGCCGGGAATCGAACCCGGAACCTCCGGATGAATACTCAGCTAGCGTATAGCACAATCGTTGGTGAATAACAAGGACTTAAATACTGTTTTATCGTGACTAAAACTATTTTATATACGCTAACGGTACCTAAGGCGGTTATAATTTATACTATACATCAATGCACCTTTTATCACTAATTTGTTTGCTACAAAACCAGTAAGTAAACCTATTTTATTCTAAGTGTCGTAACTCCAAATGCCTAAATTTTCAGACAGAAACATTTTGGTTTCATTATGCTTGTATAAAATATAAAAGTGCATTCAAGGTCTTGGGATTTGAATGTTAAAATATCCCAAATAGTGACTAATAAGTTACTGCAGTTTCGTACTGAACAACATAAACTAAAACTGCAACATACTGCAGATATAGACCTCTGAGTACCCTATAATATTCGGATAATAACACTGATCTGTAAAGAATCAACTGTTGATCGAATAATAAAGTGATAATAAATAATTTAAAAGAAACCAACACTCAGGAAATACATAGGCAACTAAAATTATTTTTGGGTTACATTTTAGAATTGAGGAGTTCACGGAAATAAGGGCTATAAGAAAATATGTTGTTTTGAGTAAAAATAATTATAAAGTTTGGATTGCGTCTGTGGTCCACTGGACAGCGTACAAATAATGGTAGCCTGTAGGCAAAAATTCGATGATTAACTTGTTTATTTAATTAATATTTCTTTGCAATACTAGATGATTTTAAGCTCTACACTCACCTTAAAATAAGCTTTATTTGTGAGGAAAACACCTTACGCCAAAGTTCAACTGCATTCAGCGTTCTCCGCCTTCTTACAGTAATATCCTGTCAAATAATGCTTTCTTTCAGCAGCTACTGAAGACACCAACGTTTCGTACCGTTTCGTCTTTTAAACACTGTTCTAATACGTAATTTCCATCGCCAAAATTAAGATTTTCACCTAATTTGAACTCGCAGCCCGCACAATTGACATTTCGAAACGCTCCGCGGTCCGCCATTAAACCACCAATGTTATCGATATAGATAATCGATGTTTATTTGTTTTCCTATTCTGCTATTAGTTATTTATGATTTCTCCTGTGTCCCCCTAAATAACTGATGGTTACTGTCATAGAATAGGTATACTTACTGATTCTCTGATTTTGTAGCAAACAAATTAGTGAAATCCTTAATTCCAATATCATAATATGTTTAGAATTTAGGTTATGTCTGCAAATGAAAAAGAAAAACTCTAATGCTTCCTTTTATTGTTAGACTGAGGTATATGTAAAGCCATAATTCCTTCATGAGTATGGAATGATAATTCCTTAGCATGTAATATCTTTATCCTATGTGTTAAATATGTAGGCAGACATAATACTATAAACATACGACAGTCACCCTATCGTCTTTTCATGCTATTGATTTGGATATGTTTATTCTTAGATAAATTAAGCCAATATTCTTTTCCCACATTTTTCCAAAACAGTGAAATATTTGCGTAAAACGTTGGAAAGCTATTGCTACAGAGTTTGTATTTTTGTATTATTTTGAAGTATTATCTCGTGTTATGAATGACATATTTCAATAAATGCATTTTTGTTTATTACTTTCTCTACAGGTACTATGCATAATGTATAGAAAGGTGTTGCATTCCAAACAAAAATTTGATACCGAAATTTCACCGGAAATACACGTTTTAGGGTCCCTTGTATTCCAAAATATAATTTCCGTGAAAAGGTCCGTTTGTGTCTGTGAACACGATAACTCAAAAACGAAAAGTCGGTAAAATACCAAATTTGATATTAAGTTTAATATCTTCCAGGGATGCGACAGGAATATTTTGAGAAAAATCCTCCCATCCCAAACTACCATTTACGTGGGAAAAATTTCGAAAATTCTGATTTTATCAAAAATAGCTCTAACAATTTTCATTAAAAAAACGTATATTAAAGATATTTATATGCCAACTAAAATACATATGTTAAATTGTCTGGGAACAGCCTCTAAAGACCTCTTTATTCTGAATGAATTTTTCTGAATTTTGCATAATGGTAAACTGTAAGAGATACATAGAAGCTTAATACACAAAAGATGTAGAACACGTTAAAACACAATTTATGTCATATACGTTTTTTCATAAAATTGACCATTTCTGAGATATTCCCTGTTATTTATTTCAGATTTAAAATACTTAAAAAAAAATTCTCACGCAGAAGTTTGTAAACTCCTGGCCATGCATAGAAATGGATTTTAACCACATGGCAACCAGCTTTTTAAGAGATTTGACATTCGATTTCTCTACTTACATGAAAGCAATTAAGAAATTTTCTACTAATGTTTATCTCGATTATCACAAAGACATAGAAGAATATGCTTTTTAACAATAATTTGTTACAGCGATGTAGAGAAAGTCATGTGAATGGAACATCAGTTGTTTTTTTTTTTTTTTTTTTTTTTTTTTTTTGTAAATGTACGGTATGGAAATTATTGGTTCAAGTGTGAGGTTACCATAGAATTAAGGAGCGGGACAGCTCTGGCGGTTTTGGTCTAGGCGAGTATTCGGGAGTCCCGGTTTCGATTCCTATTGCCCCTCTGACTTGTGTTTTATTGTGTTTTTCGAAGTCAGTAGACGAATTCTGGTGTGTACTATCTCAAATGATCCTGTCGCTCATTTCCTCTTGTTCCTTTACCTTTTATTTTTAAGGTTGCAAGGCCTGTTGAATGCGATGGATTTACTAATGAGGAGAGAACTGTTTCTTTTTCTCTTTCTCTCTCTCTCTCTTTCTCTCTCTCTCTCTCTCTCTCTTTCTCTCTCTCTCTCTCTCTCTCTCTCTCTCTCTCTCTCTCTCTCTCTCTCTGGCAGGGAACCTTCTGCACGAACCTACTCTTCTGAATAGAGGTATATAGAGGGGGGTCCGCAGACGTTCAACTTCGAAACATTAAGACACCACTGCGCTGCTCCTACTGCCATCATATCAGTCCTATCCTTGATCATAATAAGGATATCCTCTTCCGCTCCCACCTCTATCCTCCTTATGACAACTATAACTCTTTGAAAGTTCGTTTTCTCTACTGTTTTATAGTTTGGAAACAAGTACATTTCGATGTTTTAACTTTCTCTACACGCACTATGTACATAGTGTATAGAGAAGGCATTGTATTGCACCCAAAATTTTGATACCGAGATTTCACAGCAAATACATGTTTTGGGTCCCCCTGAATCAAAAAAAAAACTTTTCAGAAAAAAGATCCGTGTGTGTGTCTCTGTATCTGTCTGTGGACAGCATAGCTCAAAAACGAAAAGACCGTTAAATACCAAACTTGGTATTTAAGATAGGTATCTTCCAAGGATCCGACACGAAGATTTTCAAGAAAATCCCCCCACCCCCAACTACCCTTACGGAATTTTGCATAACTGCTAAATCGTAAGAGATAGACAAAAACTTACCACACAAAAAATGCAGAGCACGCTAAAACACACGATATATGTTATATACATTTATTCGTGGAGTTGATCGTTTTTGAGACATTCCTTATTTTTGGTTTCAGTTTTGAAAAACTGATACTTTTCTGATACGAAACTTGTCAACTCCTGTCCATACAAACAAAGGAACTTCAGCTACATAGCAACCAGCTTTTGACTATCACTTTAACCTATGGTACTCCCTTACTTCGCTCCTACTTAAAATGAAGCAAGTAATTAGACTATTTCTGCTAATTTTTTTCAATTAGCGTGAAGTTAATAGAAGAATAAGCTTTTTAGCAATAATTTGTTGTAGAGATTTTTTTTTTTTTTTTTTTGGTAGTGTTTAACGCCCGCTTTAACTACTAATGGCACCGCAGGAGTTGTTTGTTGTAGAGATGTAGAAAAAGTCATGTGAATGGAACACATCAGATTTTTTTTAAATTAGTATTACGCTAAGGCTTGTGGAGATCGGTTATAATTAATTTGGAGACTGAGTGGCAATTTCACCTAATACGGTTAGTTCTCTGATCACAGAACATCATCTCGTCTCAATTTTGTAAAGATAAAGCAGAAAACAATACAAAGAAAAACGTATTTAAATTGCTTTTATTGTAAGAAGATAGAAAGCTATTAAAAATTACAGTTCTTGTAAATGCATTTTCTCGATGAAGCTGTCGGAAAACTAATATAATTTATTTTAATTCCTTCTTGAAACAATCTTTTTCTATAGTATGAACTTCAACCTACAGGCATGATGCCCCAACAACCAAAGTCATTAACTGTAGTGTTTAAAGCAGTGTAAAAGCTAAAGACATATAAAGACAGGCCGTACTGGAGACTCCAGCGAAACATACTCGCCCCTCCTACCAGTGTTCTCGAATGTGAAGCAAGCATCTTTGCGACTGAACTGACAACACGATCCTCATTAATTGCACTCGAATAAATATTTTAAAAATATAAATTCCAATGTTATAATTAGACCTTAATTTTATTTTATGATCAAGACTATGCAAAATGTCTGTCTCTACGATACTTAGAGTGCGAATTATGTATATTTTACTTTCACATGGTTATCACCACTCAACTTTCATTCAACGTTGAAAAGCCTGAGAAATACAAAAATATTCATGCTTAACAACGCTTTAACTCAAGTATAAGTATACTATGAATACAAAGCGCAACAGTTTGTAAACGAATTAGTTAATGTTCAGCTCGTTTTTAGAGCAGTGATGTATTAAAGTTTTGTTAAAGTGACCGGAAATGTGTTAAGTCATATTCCAAATTCGAGATGAAATATTTCTAATCTGTAATTGAAATTATTGTTTTATTTTCACTTGTGTTTGTGATATGTGAGTGTGAACATGTGCATTGAAGCTGAGATACGTGGTATTTTGATAAACAAACATGAAAGGGTTTATGCTCAGAGCAGAAAAAATTTAGCTAATGTGTTCAACTTTTTACTTTATCTACCAGTATTACATTCCATCAAAAACTTCAACTGACATTTCACTGGAAATACGTGATTTGGTGTATCTTGAAAAAAAAAAAAAAAAAAGCATTATAGATAAAGATCAACGTGTATGTGTGTGTGTGTGTGTGTGTGTGTGTGCGGGCGCGCGCGCGTGTGCGGGCTGTGCCTGTACCTGTGAACAGCATAACTTATAAACGAAAAGTCCGATAATTCCAAACTTGATAATTAAGTTCAGCATCTTCAAGCGATACGATACGAATATTTTCAAAAAAAAATCCCATCGCCCTAAAATAATCTTTGTTTGGAAAAAATTTAGAAAATGTTGATTTTCTCAAAAACAACTTAAACAAGTTTAGTTAAAATACCATAAGTTCAAGACATTTTATGACAAATCAAATTATGTCTTGAATTTTCTGGAAATAGCCTTTGCTGTCCTCTTCATTCTGGATGATTTTCGCTTAACTAATTAGAGGTAGACAAAAGCTTAATATAAATAATGTAGATCTCATTAAATACACAATTTATATAAAAAAGTGTGGAGTGAAAAATTTACGAGACTCTCCTTGTTATAGGCTTCAATTTTGAAATGCAGCTTTCCTCAAATATGATGTCATTATTTGTGTTTCTTGCTCCTAGTTCAACCAACGAAAGAGAATGCCAATAGCATCCCAAAGTGGCTTGTCTATCATTTAAGCCTAGTGTATTCCCTTATCCCTTTGTATCTAGAAGAAAATATGTAATAAAAGCATTTATGCAAATGTTTATTCAATTAATGTGAAGAAGTATGTGATTTTTAAGAATAGTTTATAAAGAAAAAATAGAGAATGTCTTGGAAGTGTAACACTTCAGACAAAAAAAAATGTGTTCCATTCACCATGTCTTTTTGTACATCTCTGTAACAAATTATTGTTAAAAATCTTAAGCTTCTATCTACTTCCTCAACCTAAAGTAATCAAATGCGGGTCCTGACAGAATGGTCCCGTAACAGCGCCAAGAAAGAAACCTTTTCAGAGCGCAAGCCACACACCCAGCCGCAATCTGCCGACCACTAGGTCCTTCAACCATGAAACAAGAAAGTTATGGTACAGGAAACGATGGGCAGGAAAGTCGTGATAGAAAAGGAACAATCCCTACTTTCGCCTGCTGGCCCGGTGAAACCAACCATGGGGGGTCGCCAGGGATCGAACCCGGGACCGCCCGAATGAGACCACAGACTTTACCGCCTGAGCCGTTTTGCTCGATACAAATATTACTCTGTACAACTTTCGCTTCTAGCTACCGGCAATTAATAATAGTAGTATCCAAATTCGCTCTCTATATTTCTGGACAGAACGAATTAATTCACATAGTAAATGCCATAACTCAAAGCTTACCCCCTAGAGACATTATTCTCTGGACACTGGTGACTTAGTTCAACTCACTGATTGGAGATCTACGTCAGCGATATAACGGTTATACGTAATAAATAGTGACTACCATATGGATAAAAGTCGTCTGTGATCTGGGAACACAGTTAGCCAACTAGTTTTTACTTTCTCTGCATAGTATATGATTATTAATTAGAGAAGGTAGCTTTTATTTTTTTTTTTTTTTTTTAGCTGAGCGTCCTTTAACATGTTGGTCATATAGGGCGATGACATTGGTGAAATATTCTCAAATGATCTCGGGGTCCATGAAGCTTAAAGTCACTCAACATTCGTCTTCTCGGGATAAGGGAAAACTCGAATAAAAGCCTCAACCTACGTGAGATTCGAACTCGCAACCTATTGAATGTGAGGCACACACGCTACCACCACACTACCAGGGGGGCGAGAAGGTATTGTACTCCACCCAAAAATTCGATACCGAGATTTCACCGGAAATAGACAGTTTGGAGTCTCCTCTATCCAAAAAGGTATTGTTTGAAAAATGGTCCTTGTCTGTGTCCGTAAGACCGCGTGTCTGTGAACACGACAACTAAAAAACGAAAAATTGGTAAAATACCAAACATGATATCTAAGTTTAGAATCTTCCAAGGATGCGACACGCAAGTTTTGAGGAAAATCCCCCACCCCAAACCATCTTTACAAAGAAATTTTTTTTAAAATTTTGATTTTCTCAAAAATGGCTTTAACGATATTGATTAAAGTATTGTATATTAAAGATATTTACATGAAAAATAAAATTCATATTTGAATTTTCTGGGAATACCCTCTGAATAGGCATTTTATTCTTGATGAATTTAGCTGAATTTTGCATAGCTGATAAACCGTAAGAGATAGGCACTAACTACAAAAATATGCATATCTTGTTAAAACATACAATTCATCCTATATGTATTTTTTCCTGGAGTTGACCATTTTTAGGTGTTCCTTGTTATTGGTTTCAGTCTTAAAATGCTTGAACTTTTCTCATACGGCAATTTGTCGACTCTTGGCAATGCAAAGTTACGAGTATCAACCTCATGCAACCAGCTTTTAAAATATTTGACTATCGCTTATTTCTCTGCTACTTACAAGGAACTAAGTAATATAACCATTTCTGATAATGTTTATCTCGATTACTATGAAGTAGATGGAAGAATAAGCATTTTAACGATAATTTGTTACGAAATGTAGAGAAAGTTATGTGAATGGAATACATCGGAGTTTTAAGGTAGCTCTATTGGAAGATAGTTAACCGAAATAAGTATTTTGTGTGTTAATTGTCCAAGTACATTAATCTTTATCACAGCAAAAAAGGCAATTTATGAATCTATCATTCCCTTTTACATGGACAGATATAATCTTAAAAAGAATATTTCACAGGATAAATGATGGGGGCCAGAGGGACAATACCCAAAAAATTACACCAATTGTGGGTAGATATGGTCTAGATAAACGCCTGCTGCATACAATAGTTATCACGGCAATTAGAGGATCTGTTCTTATCCTCAGAAATTCGGTTTAATGTTGATGCTATGTAAATTCATTAATTTTTGTTGTATAATTTTGAAACTAACAATGTAGTTGTTTTGGTTTTTTTTTTATTCTTCTTCTTAATGTCCTTTAACCTGGTTGGTCATATTGGACGATAAATGAAATTGGTGAAATGATGCTCAAATGGTATCGGGGTCCATGGAGCTTAGAGTTACTCGACATTCGTCTTTTCAGGATAAGGGAAAACTCCGAAAAAAACCTTACCCGGGTACTAACCCTAAGCGAGATTCGAACTAACGAACTGTTGACTGTGAGGCAGACACGCTACCCAGGCGGGCAACAATGTAGTGTTATTATGTCAAGATTGGTATGCGCTATTTATATTAGATTTTAAGTTTATCATTACTATTTTGACATGTTTTCTCATACAATCTATTTTATCATTGAAAATTATTTTTAAAAATGTTAATTGTGTAGTTATACTTTGTCTACGTGGCAGCCCTCAACTGAGGAGAGTAATTAATAAAATAAAATACATACATGTGATATATAATTCCATAGCTACTCAAAATTATGAGAAAACTATAGCACAAACAACCATACCAAATATCTCAACCGAACCGTTAACTCAAGAAGTCAACAAAAGTGTTAAAAGACTCTAAGTTCCAACTTTTGTAACTTAAAAATACGAATAAAAACAAATTAAATATCACCACAATCGGACTATATAGAGGAATGCGTCACATACGTTTTCAGGAGGCGTTGTTTGAATACAACTGTTTATACTACTCACATTCAGAGTTCGACTGCAATGTTGTTTCCCAATAACTTCTGCGTTTGTATGAGTGTCAAGTGTGATGTCGAGTGCAAAGATGTGTTCTATGGTTAGTGCATACCAGAATAATTAATTATTTTGTTTCCTAACGAAGCTACCAAAAAACAGGATCATACCAGTATCCCCGATGTGCCGGAATTTCGTCCCACAAGTGTTCTGTTACATGGCATTAAATCTACTTACATGGGGCTGGCTTTTTTTTAAGTAGAATTGAGGGTCTTTATTCCTTTGTAGATACGGATGTTCTAGTATATTACTCGGCCTTTAGGAGCTCTCATGTAGTTGTTTACAAGGTTTTCGTTGTTTCCGTGGCCGCCAACATTAATAAAAATAATACCGGGACATGACAAGCTGTGCATACTGACATCGAAGAGCTTTGAGGCTATCGTTCATTTTTAAGCACAGTAAGAGGAAGAAACGCGATTCTATAGCAATTCTGTGGGTTATGGGTGTGCGCTTTGAGCAACAATACTTTACTTCAAGAATTACTTATAGAAGTTTTCTTGTGTTTGTTTTAATTTGGACATTTTTTTGCAAATGAGGTGATTATAGTAGTGTGTATGTGTGAATGAAGACATTTTCGTCTAAGTTTTAGTAATTTCCACTGGTTTCGTTTTAGGTGTAAGTTAGGTGTGTGTAAATGTATGTTTGTAATTTGTTTTATTTCTAACATGCGAAACTCGCATGCGCTCGGTTAGCTCTAGGTTAGTGTGTGTGTATGTGTGTGTGTGTGTGTGTGTGTGTGTGTGTGTGCAACTAACCTAGAGCTAACCGAGTAGATGCTCGCTTCGCTCGCATGCTTTGATTAAAATAGTGGAATATTTTAAGAGCTAATTACACGAAAATCAGTTTATTTACACACACCTATATAGAGCTAACCGAGCACACGTCCGCTTCGCTCGCATGCTTTTTTAAAAATGCTGGAAATAAAACCAATTACAAACATCCATTTACACACACACACACACACACACACACACACACACACACACACACACACACACACACACTATGCTACACCTAACGAAACCAATGGAAATTATTAAAACTTACATGAAAATGTCTATATCTACAAATACACGTTACTATAAACAGATCATTTAAAAAAATGTGCAAATTAAAACAAACACTAGATAATTTCTATAAGTAATTATTGAATAAAGCATTCTTGCTTAAAGAGTGCACCGTAACCCACAGTATTGCTATAGAACCACATTTCTTTCTCTGTGCTTAAAAACGTACAATAGTCTCAAAGCCCATAGATATCAATATACAACAGCTTTCCATCAGGCAGTATTATTACTTTCTCTACACGTACTATGTACATAGTGTATAGAGAAGGTATTGTACTGCACCCAAAAATTCGATACCGAGATTTCACCGGAAATACATGTTTTGGGTACCCCTGAATCCAAAATAAGCATTTCTGGAAAAAGGTCCGCGTGGGCGTGTGTGTGTCTCTGTGGACAGCATAGCTCAAAAACGAAAACACCGTTAAATACCAAACTTGGTATTTAAGTTTGGTATCTTACAAGGATGCGACACGAAGATTTTCAAGAAAATCCCCCCTCCCCAAAAGTTCGAAAAAGCATGGAAAAAAGTTCGAAAATTTTGATTTGCTCAAAAATAGCTCTAACGATTTTGATTAAAATACGGTATGTTAAAAATACTTACCATATAAATAGTATGTATATCTTGAATTTTCTGAGAATAGCCTCTGAAGACTACTTTATTCTGGATGAATTTTACGGAATTTTGCATGATTATCAAACCGTGAGAGATAGACAAAAACGTACCTCACAATAACTGTAGAGCACATTAAAACACACAATTTATGCTGCACAAATCTTTTTCGTGGAGTTGGTCGTTTTTGAGATAGATATTCCTTGTTTTTTGGTTTCAGCTTTAAAAAACTTATACTTTTCTCATACAGGAATTTGTCAACTCTTGTCCATACAAACGAACCTGAGTCACATAGCAACCAGCTTTTGACTATCACTTTAATCTATGATACTCCCATATTTTCCCTTCTACTTACAAGGAAGCAAGTAACAAGGGTACTTCTGCTCATTTTTTTCTCGATTAGCATGAAGTAAATAGAAGCATTGGCTTTTTTACAATCATTTGTTGCAGAGATGTAGAGAAAGTCATGTGAATGGTACACATCAGATTCGTTTTATTAATATTGGCAACCACCGCCACAATAAATCATAGAGATGAAAGCAATGAAAACCTTTTAAACAACTACATGAGCGCTCCTAACGAGCGAATAATATACTACGAAATCTGGATCGCCAAAGGAATAAAGACCTAAAAACCATCCGGGCCAGGTTTGAACCCGCGATTTTGGGATCAAATGACTAGCACCTAACCAAATCAGCCACCCAGATACACAGCAGAATGAGTAGCAGAACGATAGACCTGCAAGGAAGGATGTGTATTTCGAAAAATTACGGATGTGCGCCAATTTCATAATATTCAAATGCAACATCCGTACATACAACAATACAATGATATTCTCTTCATTCTCTACCACAAAATTCTGATGCGCTCCATTCACATCACTTTCTCTACATCCCTGTAACAAGTTATTGATAATAAGCGTATTCTTCTACTTATTGCTAAAGCATTAGCAGAAACGCTCTTATTACTTAGTTCCTTTATAAGTAGGAAGGAAATAAGGGAATACACTAAGCTAAACCGACAGTCAAATGTTTTAAAATGTGGTTGCTATGGGATTGAAATCCGTTTCTTTGCGTGGCCAAACATTGACATGTTCCCGTATGAGAAAAGTTTTAAGTATTTTAAAACTGAAATCAATAACAAGAAATATCTCTAAAATGGCCAACTCCACGAAAAAAGGTATATGTTTTATCGTGATATTCATTTTTTCTGTAGTAAGTTTTTGTCTATCTTTTACGGTTTACAAGCTATGCAAAATTAAATAAAAATCATCCAGGAGAGGCTGTTCCCAGAAAATCCAAGATATACATTTTATTTGGCATATAAATATCTTAACTATAAGATATTTTAACCAAAATCGTTAGTGATTTTTGAGAAGATCAAAATTTTCGAATTTTTTCCATCTAAAGGGTAGTTTGGGGTGGGGGATTTTCTTAAAAATCTTCGTATCGTATCCTTCAACTTATATACAAAGTTTGGTATTTAATGGTCTTTTCATTTCTGAGCTATGCTGTACACAGTCACATGCACACATACGGACCTTTTTCTAAAAATGTTTTTTTTTTTATTCAGGGGGCACAAAATATGTATCTCCGGTGAAATCTCGGTATCGATTTTTTGGGTACAATAAAATACTTTCTCTATACACTATGTACATAGTACGTGCAGAGAAAGTAAAAAATATATTCTAGGTAATCTATTAACACCTATAGTTTAATTTGTAAATAAATTAATGACCAAAACTCGAAGGATGGATGTCTATATCTTGTAACTCTGAAATAAGTGTATACTAACTCATTTTACACAAGTGGACCAAAAAATATACGTTTGTGTACCCTTTACACGAGGAATTATTTAAGGAATTATGTATTGCTTTCCATAGAATACACTACACTTTACTGCGGTTTCAGAATTATTATCACGTTCGTTGAGGTAGGCTAGACATTCAAGATTACTATTCTCAATTTTAACTCGAAGATATTCCTGTTTATTATTAATATGCGTTTCCGTTTCTTTCTAATCCTATGCTTTTCGAGGACTTCCGCGTTTTTGCGTTCCAGTGTAAGGAAAAGGCGAGGCGATTTATTATTCATGTGACTTTTTCCTTCCATCCGTAGGTACTTATGGCTTTCCCGAGGAAATTCCGCCTTTTTTGCCTGCCATTGTAAGGAAAGACCAGATAATTTATTATTTACAATTCGTTTTTCCTGCTGTTATAATCCGCTTTTTGAAAAGAGCGAAGATCACTGTTCCACACATAGCAATATGGTTACACCCCAGTATCCATACTTGACACCCCTGACAATGGTCACAGCCCTGTCTATTAAATGCCTGAAGCAGCCAGCTATTGACCAGGAAGCCTGCTGGGCTGACTTGGTTCATGAAACATCTGGGGTCTTTGAAAGGGTGCGCCAAATTTTCATTTAATGCTTCTGTTGCCATTTTAAAGTTAACAGCATAAAATGGAAGCTTTTGCCGTTAACGCTGCTGTGGTCATTAATTCATGCACATATGTAAAACTGTAGTTGAAATGTTTCGGTTATTTTTTTTTTAATTTTATATAATCAATATTAATTTAAATGGAATGCACTGAAGTAAAAAATTGCATTTCTAAAATATATTTATCTTTGGTGTATGTTTGAGAGGAGAACGACCAATTATATTATTAGTGTGTAACATAATTAGACAACTTATTTGCATTTCCCAAAGATGTATTTCTAACGGAGTGGAAAATAAAAAAGAATAATAAATATCTTGTTATTAATAATGATCAATCTGATGTCTTACACTCTCATGACTTTCTCTAACTGTTCTATAAACTACTTACATAAGAATATTCTTCTTTCTACACATTGCTAATCGAGATAAACATTAGCAGAATGTTCTTATTACTTAGTTCCTTATAAGTAGGAAGAAAATAAAGGAATACACTAGGCTAAGCCGATAGTCAAATGTTTTAAAAGCTGTTGTTATGTGATTGTCATTGCAAATCGCTTCTTTGCTTGGCCAGGAGTAAAACAACAGAAAAACGGATACTTACTGCCTGAGAAAAATATAAGACTTCACAACTGAAATCAATAACAAGGAATATCTCGGAAACAATTGCCTCCACAACAAAAATATAATGGACATAAATTGTGTGTTATGACGAGATATATATCTTCTGTGTAGTAAGTTAGTAGTAAGTAGTCTTACAGTTTAGCAGTTAAGCAAAATTCTGCAAAATTCATCCAGTTTAAAGAGGTCTTCAGAGCTATTCCCAGAAAATTCGAGATATAAATTTTATTTGGGATGTAAATAACTTTAATAAACGGGATTTTGATCAAAATTGTTAGAGCCGTTTTTAAGAAAATCAAAATGTTTGAAAATTTTTCCATGTTAAGGGTAGTTCGTGGTCTGAGAGTTTTCTTGAAAATCTTCGTGTCGTAATCCTTGGAACATACCAAACCTAAATACCAAGTTTGGTATTTAACGGTCATTTCGTTTTTGAGCAATGTTTTCCACAGACACACACGGACCTTTTTCTAAAAATGCATTTTTCGGAATCAGGGGACCCCAAACATATATTTCTGCTGAAATCTCGACATCGCATTTTGAGTGGAATATAATACTTCTCCATCCCTATGTACATTGTACATACGGGGCTAGAGAAAGTAAAAATATAACCTGACTAGGTTTATAAGCAAAATGTCCTGAGCATCTTTGTAGCTTACAATGCTTGCCCAAAGATATGCATTTTTAAGATGTTATGCCAATTTCTAATAGTTGTTATGCATAAGTGCAAAGGGGTTACTCTGGAAACTAGATGACATAAGGACCGAAAAGAGTGAAAGAGAGACAGCGATAAAGTGATTGCGAGAGAGAGGAAAAGAGAGAGAGTGCTGAGGGTTCCACTAGTGAAACATTTTTAATTTGTGATGTTCAGATGAACCATTATTCTCTAGCAGCGAGAGGAAAGATACTAAATTTTGCATATTTATCAGCAAGTGCTGGATTTGTTCTGACTTTTTTTTTGGGGGGGGGGGATAACAGGAATAAAGGTTATAAGGATAACAGGTATATAGGGTATTTGGGAAGGAAAAGGGAAAGGGGAGAGAAAGGATTTTATACTGTGGTGTCACTGTTTATTGGGGCATATATGGTGTCATGGGGCCCGGTACCGCCGGAGGCAAACCGAGTGATTGCGGCTGACTGTAATATGAAGCATAGTGTGTAGGGACAGACGACTTGGCGCAATGCCCTGACGTAGACCTACAAAATTTGAGGTGCATAATTTTACCAGAAAGGCATGTTATTGGGGTGATGGAGCTCTTCCCAGGTGAGTTCTGGGCGATGTAGCCATAGCTCCAAAGCTTAACATGTTGGGTCGATGGTGTATAAGTGAAGTGAGTTGCTGCGTCATGTCTTCCAACCTGATGGTCAGGCCACGAGTCTGTTGCTGTAACAGCTCATCGAGCTGCTTGTGGACCTTGTAGATTCTGGAATTGTTGATGTAGTCCACCACCTTCTCGAGGCTCCTATTGAAATGGTCACTTATTTTATTCCTAACCTCTTGTCCTCCAAATTTCAGTTTATTTTAACGTATTAGGCGCCTACGAATAATATTCTTCAATTTTATAGTCTACATTGAGCTAATTTTACGTCAGAACTTAATAAGACCTATGATAGAACTAAACTTCGGTTATTTAAGCAAATAGAGCACACTTATTTATATAAAGGTATTTCCGAAGCGAAAGGAGACCGTTCAAATAAGAAAAATTTGATGTGTTCAATTCACATAACTCTTCTATATCTCTACAACAAATTATTCTTAAAAAGCTTATGTTTCTATTTAATCATGCTAATCGAGAAAAAATTAGCATAAATAATCTTATTACTTACTTCCTTGTAAGCAAAAGCGAAATAAGGGAGTACCATAGGTTAAAGTGATAGTCAAAAACTGGTTGCCATGTGACTGAAGTTCCTTTGTTTGTATGGAAACGAGTTGACAAATTCCTGTATGAGAAAAGTAATGTTTTTAAATGTGAAATAAAAAACAAGGAATGACTCAAAAATGATCAACCCCACGAAAAAGTACGTATAACATAAATTGCGTGTTTTAAAGTGCTCTACATGTTTTGTGTTGTAAGTTTTTGTCCATCTCTTTAGCAGTTATGCAAAATTCCATAAAATTCAACCAGAATAAAGTAGTCTTCAGAGGCTATTCCCAGAAAATTCAAGTTATACATTTTATTTTTCAGATAATATCTTTAATATACGATATTTTAATCAAAATTGTTAGAGCCATTTTTGAGGAAATCAAAATTTTCGAAAAACGTTCCAGGTATAGGGTAGTTTGGAGTGGGAGATTTTTCTCAAAAGCTTCGTGTCGCATCCCTGGAAGATACTAAACTTAAATACCAAGTTTGGTATTTTACCGACTTTTCGTTTTTGAGTTATCGAGTTCACAGACACACGGACACACACACACACACACACACACACACACACACCACACACACACGGTCTTTTACTGAAAATGCTTTTTTTTTGGACCCAGGGGACCTTAAACATATATTTCCGGGAAATCTCGGTATCGAATTTTTGGGTGAAGTGCAATACCTACTCTATACACTATGTAGGTATAGAGAAAATCTGATGTGTTCCATTCACATGACTTTCTCTACTTCTGTGTAACAAATTATTGTAACTAAGCTTATTCTTCTATTTCTTTCATACTAATCGAGAAAAAATTAGCAGAAATAGTCTCATTACTAGCTTCCATGTAAGTAGAAGCGAAATATGGGTGTACATAGGTTAAAGTGAAGTCAAAAGCTGGTTACTAGGTGACTGAAGTTCCTTTGTTTGTATGGACACGAGTTGACAAATTCCTGTATTAGAAAAGTACAAGTTTTTTAAACCTGAAAAAATAAACAAGGAATATCTTGAAAATAATCAACTCCTCGAAAAAAGTTATATAACATAAATTGTGTGTTTTAATGTGCTCTACATCTTTTGTGTCGTAATTTTTGTCCATTTCTTATGGTTTAGCAGTTATGCAAAATTTCGTAAAATTCATCCAGAATAAAGTAGTCTTCAGAGGCTATTCCCAGAAAATTCAAGATATACATATTATTTGTCAGGTAAATATCTTTAATATAACGATATTTTAATCAAAATCGTTAGAGCCATTTTTGAGAAAATCAAAATTTTCGAAAAAAGTTCCATGTAAAGGGTAGTTGGGGTGGGGGATTTTCTTGAAAATCTTCGTGTCGCATCCTTGGAAGATACCAAACTTAAATACCAAGTTTAGTATTTAACGGTATTTTCTTTTTGAGCTATGCTGTCCATTGACACACAGACACACACGGATCTTTTTCTAAAAATGCTTTTTTTGGATTCAGGGGGACCCAAAACATGTATTTCCGGTGAAATCTCGGTATCGAATTTTTGGGTGCAATACAATACCTTCTCTATACACTATGTACATAGTACGTGTAGAGAAAGTCAAAAGTAAAAATGTTAAATCATTGTGATCTTACGACATTCTCCGCAATATTCTGGTATACTTCTTACATTCCTAAACTGTAATTAAAACTTCCACCTCTATTCTATATGAAATAATATAATTAAAATTTATGCAACTAAAATTTAGAAGGCTATATATACTTCCCTATGACAGAAGCGTTGCAAGTTATAGAGGAGGTAAGGAACAAAGTGGTACGTGGACTAAGTGGAGAATCTATAAGAAAGAAGTTAGGTCCAGATTTCAAAGTTGTGCCAATAATCGGTCACGTTCTTTGTAGAAAAAAAGTGCAAGGATCATTGTTTGAAATAGCCAAAATGAGATTCTCACCCCTTACCTCATTTCTAAGCTTTCAAGCCCATATAACGGAAGACAAGAAGATTTTCACCTGAGAATTTTTCAAAGTATTTCATTTCATTGTCATACTAGGAGTGCGGGCCGCGCCGTGGCCGAGTAGTTAGACCACTCGCCTCTCACCTAGATGGCCCGGGTTCGATCCTAAGCGACCGCATGTGAGATTTGAGGTGGACAAAGTGGCGCTTGTGCGAGTTTTCTACGTGTTCTCCGGTTTCCCCCGCCATCGCACTCCACCGGGGCTCCATCTTCATTCATGTATCATCAGTGACACCACCTGCGGTGCCATAAGTAGTTAAAGCGGGCGTTAAACACTACCAAAAAAAAATACTAGGGATGCAAAATGAATAGTGAAATCTTTTGTTCGTGTAGTGTTTAAAATTAATTGTGTGTGTTTTCAGTGTAACACTAAAGCAAAATAAATATACTGAGAACTTTTGTGTATTCAGGTTCGAAATTAAACTGTGTTTTTCAATGTTGTCACTTTCAGACACATACTAAAGTTACAGCTAATTTAACATTTCATAATTTAAGACTACGATGTTTTAAACACGATGGATGGCTTTCCTAGTAAGTACGATACACTTTAAAAATCCTATCAATTCCTAAATTGAACATATAAGATCCCATAAAACTCTAATATACTGGTAGAACCTAATTTAAACTTTTTAGAACCTAAAAATCTGGAGCATGTTATCAGCGACATCATTGTTGCCGGGCCGCTGTCAATTATATAGGGTCTTCAGATTTATTCGGCCCTTTCCGCCAGTCGTTTGTCCGTCAATACAAGATAGATTTAATCGCGCATTGCCTCTTGCAGACCAGTGAGTAGAAGAGGTGGATGTCAACAGTTTCGAGGTCATCCAAGTGAAATGACACTTATACCATTTGGAACATTCGCTTGCGTCTCGTAAATCCTCAATCGCAGCATTTATGCAGATAAGTAACACAAATAATGGGAAGATTATTGTTACGTATAGGTCTTTAATGACACAAATTTCCCATTACAATACACGCTTGTTCAGATTCTTTACAGCAGTAAATGAAAACTGACCTACACAGAACAAATTAAGAAAACACAAAAACTAAAAAATACACAAAATGTCCGTGAAGAACTGTTCTGCACCGCTCAATACATCAACCTGTTTATGAGGTCGGCAATGTATAGTCCAAGGTTCAATACCCCACCTCGCTTTAGAGACAAAGGGCTCACTGAACTAATTATGACGTCATACATTTAAACCCACTGGTGCTAAAGGCCAAATAATCTGAAGACCCAGTATAAACAAACGTGCTTGCAATCATTTTCTCCACGAGTGGGCATTATGTTCTCACAAAAGAAAAACAGTAGATATCGTGATATTTCTTTCAAAATTTTCATACTTGGTATACTAGCAAATCTGCTATAAAATTCATAAAAATGCAACTCATTTAAATTAACCAAAAAAAAATAGATAAATAAATAACGTGTGTATAATCTGTGGTTGATCGCCGATTCCGGAAAGGATTGAGCATGTGCAGCTGCGCTGAAACCTTCCGGTGCATACTCGGAAGAAAATAAAGGCATGATATTTCTATGAAGGTCTTGCATTATTTGTGCTCGCTCATATATTGTATTGACATTCCTAGCAGCCAGGATGAATTATTTAATGTCTTTTGATGCTGTAAATATAAAAAATATTTAGAATTATTCTCAATGGAAACTTGGAATAAGACTACGAAATATGATTGTCTGTTAGGTTGTTTTTTTTTTCTTTTCTTTTTTTGTTTTTTTTTTAATTTGCTATATTTCAGTGATGATTTGAAAGTCATAGTTTTAGTAGCTCGACACAGAATCTCGTGAAATTGCCAAAGATAAGTGACTATAAATAAATAGTCTACTCTGATTGTCTCACAATGACGTAGTTTGCTGAATTATTTGAGTTTCGAAGTTATTTATAAAGTTTTGCTAAACCATATCTGTGTTTGATACCTTGAACGATAGCGTAATCCAAAATGGCAGTTTGTTGCAATTAGTCGCAATACAAAGTCATGCTGTTAGCGTCATTGTGCTTTAGTGTTAGAGTTTAGAAATTAGGAATCATTAATTATTATCAGCTCTGACTTCCAGAGCAACAGCAGTCATGGTTACCATCTCGGTAGTGTGAATAAACTTGCAATAGAATATTTTCCTACATAGAAATTAAAAGTCTTGAGAAATGTTCCTGTTTCACTGTTAGGGATTTTCATCAGTTCCTGTATTCACCAAAATGTGACAGACAACTAGACATTAAATGTGAAATATTTGTGTTTTCAGCGACGAAGCGGTGGACCTGGAGGAGTGGAAGCGTTCCCGATCGGAGTCGAGTACGGCAGCCGATGAACTGGACCATTCCTACATGCAGCACTCGGTTTGTAATTCAATAATAGTTTATTATTCACGTATTATCGGGCCCACGTGTCTTATATGCCACTCATTTGGAGACTATCTCATCACTGAATGTGCAGTGTTGAGAAGAATAATTTTCATAAACATACCGAAACAAAAGCTAAAATGCCACACGGTTCTTAAATTATTGCTCTTTTGAAAACTAAAAGTCTAAAGGTTTACATTAATGTGAATTTCTCTATTCTTCAACAAACTATTCTTACTGAAGCTAATTTTTCTATTTACTTATTGCTAATCGAAATAACATTAGCAGAAATATTTTTATTAGGTACTACATATTTCCTTGCAGTATGTGCAAAGGAAATAAAGATTACACTAGACTAAAGTGATATTCAAATATTTTAAGTGCCGTTTGCTATGTGATGGTGTTGAAATTCCGTTCTCCTTGCATGACCAGGATGAAAATGTGAATAACGATTTTCCATTTGAGAAAAGTATTAGTATTGTAAAATTATAACGGATCACTGCAGCAGCAGAAGCCTCAAGCAAAGAAGTGAAGGAATTCCGAAGAAACTTCGCTTCCACAGAACTGCACGAAATAGGTATCTGGGGGTGTGAAAGATACTGCAGGATATAAAACCACAATGAACTATATATCCCTTGAAGAAGGGATCTGCCTTTTATTTGAAAAAGAAAAAAAAAATCACCGAAGTATGTATCAAGAGTTTTTTTTATAATTGGAGCTTTTAATTACATTGATCAAAGTATATTAGTGATGATAAAATTGACAAACTGTAGGAAAGAAAAAAAACTAACTTAGTTAAATACCAACCGCCCTTTCACAAAAGAATTTAACTTGCCAAAAATAAAAAATCTCATGTGTACTATTACATGACTTTCTCTACATCTCTGCAACAAATTATTGTTAAAAAGCTAATGCCTCTATTTACTTCCTGCTATTCGAATACAAATTAGCAGAAATAGTATTTTTACTTGCTTCCTTGTAAGTAGAAGGGAAATAAGGGAGTACCATAGGTTAAAGTGATAGTCAAAAGCTGGTTGCTATGTGACTGAAGTTCCTTTGTTTATATGGACAGGAGTTGACAAATTCCTATATGCGAAAAGTAAGTTTTTCATAGCTGAAACCAAAAACAATGAATATCTCAAAAACGATCAACTCCACGAAAAAAATGTATGTAACATAAATTGTCTCTTTTAACGTGCTCTACATTTTTGTGTGGTAATTTTTTCTCAATCTCTTGCGGTTTAGCAGTTATGCAAAATTCCGTAAAATTCATCCAGAATAAAGTAATCTTCAGAGACTATTCCCAGAAAATTCAAGATATGCATTTTATTTGGCAAGTAAATATATTAAATATAAGGGATTTTAATCAAAATCGTTAGTGCCATTTTTAAGAAAATCAAAATTTTCGAAAAATGTTCCGTGTAAAGGGTAGTTGGGGATGGACGATTTTCCTGAAAATCTTCAAGTTTGGTATTTAACGGACTTTTCGTTTTTAAGCTATACTGTCCACACACACACACACACACACACACACACATACGGACCTTTTACCAGAAATACATTTTTGGGGGATTAAGGAGGTCCCAAAACATGTATTTCCGGTGAAATCTCGGCATCACCTTCTCTATACACTATGTACATAGTACGCGTACAGAAAGTAAAACGTTGCTCGGTCGTGCATTCCATCCCACTGCAATGATATTGGCACTTTGCATGCACGTGGTCCCGTCATATGTCAAATCTGCCAATGTGGTATGTTACTTATTTGACATTCGTTGGTTAATGAATGCCCTAGAAGGCATTAGTTTTGTCTTGGCCACTAGATTGAGTCTCCGAAGGACCCGCTGACTAGCACTTAAGTGATTATTTAAAAATTTGCCGTGGTAAATTTCGAATAAATTTGATCCTCGGTACAATAAACAAATATCTAAGTACATTAGGTTTTTTCCCCCCCCTCATTTATATAGCCCCCTTTAACATCTAAACACTTGAAACAACTCGTTGTCAGTAGGTTTAAATCATTTTGTTTTCTTAAAGCACACATACATTCTTCCAGATTCTGTGGGGGATAGGGGATAATTCTGGCTAAAGAAAACTTCCCCGCCCTAGCCGGGAATCGAACCCGGGACCTCCGGTGAGAAGTCAGCTCGCTGACCACTCGACCACGGAGGAAATAGATTCAATTACAGCAGTTACATTACACAGTCTCAATGTAATAAATGTAATCATTGTTTTAGGATGACTAGGAAAACGAGTGTTCTCTTGCGAATTAAAAAGGTATTACTTTCTCTACTTCCTGCAAAAAATAAGTAGAGCAAGTATTATATCACATCCAACGAAACCGAAAGTTCACCGGAAATATACGTTTTGAGATTTTGAATAAAATTTAGAAAAAGGTCATAAAGCACACGTGTGTGTGTGTGTCTACGTCTCTGAACAGCATAACCCAAAAATAAAATAAATATCAAGGTTACAAGGTGCCATGTCGCAAATTGAACTGCGATTTTTATAGTGATAATACACTGAAAAATACGCCTGTTTCTGAAGTCTCTCCCGTAGAGCTTCTATTCAGCGGTACAAATTATAAAGGGGATCTGTCCTCCACTCAACGATGAGCTGTTTGCTACTATGCCAAGCGCTTTGCTTCGCACCGTTGCATATCTACATGCAAGATCGCACTAAAGATAAATTGCACTCAGGATTTCATGTTGCAAGGAAATCAACGGCCACACTTACTTTTATTTTTTCCTAATGATGAATGCTTCAAAGAAAGAAACAAAGAAAAGAGAGAGAGAGAGAGGAAGAAAGAAAAGCAGAAAAAAGAGATAAATTGTCATTTTTTATAAGATCACTAGTTTACTATTTAAAAAATCTGATATGTTCCATTCACATTACTTTCTCTACATCTCTATAACAAATTATTGTTAAAAAGCTTATGCTTCTATTTACTTCATGATAATTAGCAGAAATAGTCTTATTACTTGCTTCCTTGTAAGTAGAAGCGAAATGAGGGAGTCCCATACGTCAAAATAATAGCCAAAAGCTGGTTGCTATGTAACTGAAGTTCTTCTGCTTATATGGACAAGAGTTAAGAAATGCCTGTATGAGAAAAGTATAAGCTTCTCAAAGCTAAAACGAAAAACCAGGAATTCTTAAAAAAGATCAACTCCACGAAAAAAAAAATGTATGTGACATAAATCGTTTTATCGTGAGCTACGTTTTCTGTGCAGTAAGTTTTCCCCCCATCTCTTACGGTTTAGCAGTTATGCACAATTCCGTAAAATTCATCCAGAATAAAGTAGTCTTCAGGGGCTATTCCCAGAAAATTCATGATATACATTTTATTTTTCAGGTAAGTATCTTTAATATACGATATTTTAATCAAAACCGTTACAGTCATTTTTAAGAAAATCTTCGTGTCGCATCCTTGGAAGATAACAAACTTTAACACCTATTTAACGGTCTTTTCGTTTTTGAGCTATGTTGTCCACAGACACACAGACACACACACACGGACCTTTTTCCAAAAATGCTTATTTTGGATTCAGGGGGATCCAAAACTTGTATTTCCGGTGAAATCTCGTTATCGATTTTTGGGTGCAATACAATACCTTCTCTATACACTATGCACATAGTACGTGTAGAGAAAGTAAAAAGATCAACTCCATGAAAAAATGTATAATGCATAACTTATGTGTTTTAACGTGCTCTACATTTTTTCTCAGGTACGTTTTTGTCCATACCTTACGGTTTAGCAGTTATGCAAAATTTCGTAAAATTCATCCAGAATAGTCTTCAGAGGCTCTTCCCAGAAAATTCAAGATATACATTTTATTTGTAAGGTAAATATTTCAATATACGATTTTTTAATCAAAATCGTTAAAGCCATTTTTAAGAAAATCAAAATTTCGAAAAAAGTTCCATGTAAAGGGTACTTTGGGGTGGGGGATTTTCTTGAAAATCTTCGTATCGCATCCTTGGAAGATACTAGACTTAAAAAACAAGTTTGGTATTCAACGGTTTTTTTGTTTTTGAGCTATACTGTCTACAGACACACACACACACACACACACACACACACAAACACACACTCACATACACACATGGGCCTTTTTTTGAAAATGTTTTTTTTTGGATTCAGGGGGACCCAAAACATGTATTTCCGGTGAAATCTCGGTATCAAATTTTTGGGTGCATTACAATACCTTCTCTATACACTATGTACATTCTACGTGTATAGAAAGTAAAAAGAACTGATATGTGCAAGTAATTGAATATTATTAGTGAATCATTCTCATTGGTATATTTTTTACTTTCTCTACATGTACTATGCACATTGTGTATAGAGAAGGTATTGTAATGCACCTAAAATTCGATACCGAGATTTCACCGGAAATACATGTTTTGGGTCCCCTTGAATCAAGTTAAAGGATTTTTGAAAAAAGATTCGTGTGTGTGTGTGTGTGTGTCTCTGTGGACAGCATAGATCAAAAATGAAAAGACCGTTAAATACCAAACTTGGTATTTAAAGTTTGGTATCTTCAAAGGATGCAATACCCCCAACTACCCTTCACATGGAACTTTAGTCGAAAATTTTGATTTTCTCAAAAATTGTTCTAATGAATTTTGATTAAAATATTGTGTATTAAAGAAAGTACCCTACAAATGAAATGTATATCTGGAATTTCCTGGGAATAGCCTCTGAAGATTACTTTATTCTGGATGAATTTTGCATAACAGCTAAACCGTTAGAGATGAACAAAAGCTTACCACACAAAAAATGCAGAGCACGTTAAAACACGGAGTTTATGTTACATACATTCTTTCGCGGAGTTGATCGTTTTTGATTTATTCCTTGTTTTTAGTTTCAGCTTTGAAAAACTTTATTTTTCTCACACAGAAATTTATCAACTCCTGTCCATACAAACAAAGGAACTTCAGTTACATATCAACCAGCTTTTGACTATCACTTTAACCTATGGTACTCCCTTAATTCCCTCTCATACTTACAAGGAAGCAAGTAATAAGACTATTTCTGCTTATTTTTCTCGATTATAATGAAGTAAATAGAAGTATAAACTTTTTAACAATAATTTGCTGCTGAGAAGTAGAGAAAGTCATGTGAATGGAACACGTAAGATTTTTTTACTGTTATTCTACCATTTCAGTGTTAGTAAACTCACGGCATGTGTGGAAGAACTATTAATTATTAACGATACTTTTATGGTTATTAAATTTTTACTTTCTTTACATGTACTATGTACATAGTGTATAGAGAAGATATTGCATTCCACCCAAAATTCAATACCGATATTTCACCGGAAATAGACGTTTTAGGGTCCCCTGTATTCAAAAAGTATTTTTAGAAAAAGGTCCGTGCGTGTGTCCGTGCACACGATAACTTAAAAACGAAAGGTGGTAGAGTACCAAATTTAGTATCTTTCAAGGATGTGACATGAAGATTTTGAAGAAAATTATTCCACACCAAACTAACCTTTACATGGAAAAATTTTCGAACATTTAGATTTTCTCAAAACATTTTGATTAAAATAGCGTATATTAAAGATATTTACAGGTAAAATAAACTGCATAGCCTCCGGATGACTTTTGCATAACTGGTAAACCATAAGAGATAGACAAAAATTTACGACACAAAAAATGCAGAGCTTGTTAAAACGCAGTTTATGTTATATACATTTTTTCGTGAAGTTGACCGTTTTTGTTTTAGATGTTCCTTGTTATTAGTTTCAGCTTAAAAATACTTATACTTGTATTTCCGGTGAAACCTCAGTATCGCATTTTTGGGTGCATTACAATACCTTCTCAATACACTAAGTACATAGTACATGTAGAGAAAATAAAAAAATCTGATGTGTTACATTCACATGACTTTATTTATTCTTTTATAAATCATTAATTATTACAAAAGCTTAATCTAACTACTTATTTTTAATACAGGTTATCTTTCAATTTACATTTACACTTCGCTGTGTGATACAGTGGGTAATATTTATGTTATAAGTGGCTTAAATAGTCTATTATTTATGAGTGGTTGTTTAGTACACGAGCGCGTAAGTACGAGTATTCTAATTTCTCATAAGAAAATAATAGTTTAAAAAGCCACGTGCATGAACAGGAGTTCACAAATTCCTGTATGAGAAAAGTAAGTTTTTCAAAGCTGAAACCAAAAACAAGGGATATTTCAAAAACGATCAACTGCACTGAAGAAAATGTATGTAACATAAAGTGTGTGTTTTAAGTGCTCTACATTTTGTGTGCATTAAGTTTTTGTTCATCTCTTGCGGTTTAGTAGTAATGCAAAATTCCGTAAAATGTATCCATTATAAAGTAGTCTTCATAAACTATTTCCAGAAAATTCAAGATATACATTTTATTTGCCAAGTAAATATCTTAAATATAAGAGATTTTAATCAAAATCATTAGAGCCATTTTTAAGATAGTCAAAATCTTCTAAATTCTTTCCATGTAAAGGGTAGCTTGTGTTGGGGAGATGTTCGTGAAAATCTTCGTGTCGCATCCTTGGAAGATAGCAAACTTAAATACTAAGTTTGGTATTTAACGGTCTTTTCCTTTTTGGGTTATGCTGCCCACAGACACACACACACATACACACAGACACAGATAAACAGACAGACACACACGCACATTTTTCTTAAAATGTACTTTTTGGATTCAGGGGGTCTCAAAACATATATTTCCGGTGAAATCTGGGTATCATATTTTTGGGTGCAATACAATACCTTCTCTGTACACTATGTACATAGTACGTGTAGAGAAAGTAAAAAGTACCTATATAAGGTAAAGTGGGATGCAGTCCGAGTGTGAAAGAGGACGGTCGTGTTTTGTGTCTTGCTCGTAGCTACCTGGAAGAAGTTCGACAGTGGAAAGCGTACGAGATCTCATTGAACAGTTGAGGCAAGAAATGCGTGTAGGATTTGAAAAGTGCAGCCTAAAATCGCTGGAAAGTGCCGTGGAGAATGTGACAGTTCGAATGCGTGCTCTGGAAGAGAAAATGGATTATTTAGAGAACCAATCTCGTAGAAATAATATTGTGCTATATGGTGTGACGGAAGAAGCGGGAGAGAGTTGGGAGATGACGGAGGAAATAGTGAAAAGGGTCATCTCACAAATAGGAATCGAACTCCGCGAGTTTGATGTGGAGAGAGCCCATCGTGTAGGTCGACGTGGCAATGTAAGGCGACCTATTGTGTGTAAACTGGCCCATTATAAACTCAAGGTGGCCATCCTTCGAGATGCTCGTTATTTACGGGGAACGGGTATAAGCATTAGCGAGGACTTTAGCCAGCGTGTAAGAGAAGAGAGAGAATTCTTAAAGGGACACATGTTCGAGGCCAGGAGGCAGGGCTGTCATGCCGTATTGCGCTATGACAAGCTCTTCATTAACGGACGAGTATGGAACCGACAGGAGCTGGAGAGCATGGAACAGCCTAGAAGTAGTGCGGAAACGAACCCAGGACAGGGCAGCTAGAGCAGGTAGCCAGTGCATCAGCCCAGCAGGTAGCAGGTCCCTCAGCAGAACATCAGGTGCCTCAAATTATGTCGACAGGGAAGGGCAAAGAGGAGAGGAGGGTGAGGCAGTCTTCGCCGGAAAAGCCAACAACAACGCCCCTCCGTGCCCTTAGGCTGACAACAGCTCGACAAAGGGTCAGCCAAGTTGTAGGAAGACCACCAGCAAGGAAACAATAGGACCCAACCCCTTCTCTGAGGATTGTCACATGGAACATCGAAGGCTTCAAAAAAAGGTTGGGTAGCGAGAATTTCTTGTATTTCCTTAGTGATTTTGACGTTGTATGTTTAACAGAAACTTGGTTGAAAAACGGAGAAAATGTAACACTTGCTAATTTCCTTAGTTTTAGTAGGGGAAGGGAGACACGGGGAAGGAGGGGAAGGTGGCCAGGAGGGGTATCAGTTTCATTCAGGTCTGAGTTGGAGGCTGAGATAACTAAATTAGAAATCAGTTTGGAAGGGGTGATTGCTGTATCTTTGGCACAGGGGGGGAGTACAAATAATAGTTATAGGATTATACAACCAGCCAGCAACGTCCAAGTATGCAAACAGGAATTTCTTCAGTGACTTAACCGAAACGTTAGTGCAGTTACAGGAAAAGTTTCCAGGAACTGAATTATTTCTCTTAGGAGATTTTAATGCGAGGTTAGGAGGGGAGAATATTTCTCTAACGGGGGGTCATCAATGGGGGGAGGAATTCCGCGAAGGTCAACGAAAGAGCAAGGATAGTTTTATTAATGGGGAGGGCAGACAATTACTTGCTTTCTGCGATGCATTCTCTTTAGAAATAATGAATGGCAAGTACGGTGAGGATCGAGAGGGAGAACTCACTTTCATAAATGAAAATGGGGGTAGTGTAATAGATTTTATTTTAATAAGTCAGGGTTTAATTGGCAGAATTAGAAATTTTTGGGTGGGGGATCGTATCGAGTCACATCATTGTCCGGTTGTCCTGGAACTGAATATAGAGACGGCCATAGTGGCGCATGTACCTGAAGAGGGGCAAGGGGACGAAGGGAGATTCATTAGTAAATTTATATGGAAACCGATAGAAAAAGAAGTATTTGTTGATACATTAGAAAGAAGATTAGGGGAAAGGAATTCAGGCACAGCTGAGGAACTAACGCATATAATAGCAACGGCTGCGGGGACAATGAAAGTCCAAATGCATGGTAAGGTAAAACGATTCAATGGTTGGTATGACCAGCAATGCAGAGTTGTAAAGAAACAAGCAGAGGAGGCTCTGTCAAAATTCAGACATGTCAGATGACATTAGGAAACTGTTTACAAAAAAGCGAAGGGAGTATAAACAGCTCTTACGGGAAAAGAGAACTATGTGGCAAGACAAAATTACTCAGAAAATTAGTAATATGTTAACACGGGGGGATAACGCTGAGATGTGGCAAGTAGTAAAACATTTAAGAGGCAACCGTCAGGCGCCCAACAAAATTTCTCCCAGAAAATGGGCAATGCATTTTATGGGAATATTCGGGAAAGGTGAAAGGGAAGGAATTTTTATAAAGGAAGTGCAAATTTTGGGAAATCTTGAGATCCCAATACTGGACGAAGAAATATCAGCACGAGAAATAGCACAGGGGCTGAGGAGTCTGAAGGAAGGCAAAGCTCCAGGGTTGGATGGGCTGCCCCCGGAAGTTTTTAAAGCCGCAGCCAATGTTAATGAGTTTGGTAGGAGTATGCTCCAGATATGTAACAGATTGTTTATTGAGGGGAATTACCCTACCTGTTGGGGAAAGGGCATTATTCATCCCATTTATAAAGGGAAGGGAACTATTGGAAATCCGGATAACTATAGGGGGGTTACTCTTTTGCCAATTATGGAGAAAATCTATTGTAGAGTGTTATATAACCGAATAAAGGACTGGGAATCTAAATTTGGCAAACTTTCAAAATTTCAAATGGGTTTCAGAGAAGGACACAGTACCATAGATGCCGCTTTTATATTAGACACTTTAAGGACGAAGCAACTGTTGGTTAAGCGGGGAAAGCTTCATTGTGCTTTTGTGGACTTTAAGAAGGCATTTGACTCTATCAATCGAAATGCATTATGGTACAAACTAGGCAGAAAGGGGTTATCAAGTAAAATGGTTAGTGCATTGCAGGCAATGTATCAAAATGTCGAATTCTGTGTGAAGTACGACAGAAACAGAGTGTCCGAGAGCTGCCGAAGCTATAGGGGAGTGAGGCAGGGTTGTATTTTATCTCCCTTGCTATTTAATCTCTTTGTGGATGATATTACTGATGCAATGATAGCAGAGAATATTCAAGCGCCAGTAGTAGCGGATTTGCAGATCCCAACACTTTTATACGCAGACGATTTAGTATTGTGCTCTACGACAGTAAACGGATTGCAACGAGGACTGGACAAACTTAAGAATTATTGCGATGAATGACTTTACAGTTAATGTGAATAAGACTAAGGCAATGACTTTCAAAAAGGGTTGTGTTTATAGCAGGGAGGAGACTTGGACATATGCAGGACAGATACTGGACAATGTTAAATCTTTTGTGTACTTAGGACTCACATTTACAATGAACGGAAAATGGACAAAACACATTGACATTACGAAACACAAGGCAAGGGTGAAAGCGGCGGAAGCTCTCCGGATACGCTGCAGAATTCCGAATATCTCCATAACCTTAATGGAAACTGTATACGGTCGACAGTTAGATCCACGATGACATACGGAGGAGAAATATTGGGGTGGGAACAAACAGGGAATCTGGATCAAGTGAGGACCCAATTTTTGAAAGGAATTCTGGGTGTAGGGAGGGGTACGGCAAACTGCGGAATAATGAGGGAATTCGGGGTACATAGTGAAACGATAGAGTGCAAAATCAGAGCAGTTAAATATTGGATGAGAATCGTTCACGGAAACCAATCTCTAATTAGGACAGTCTGCTACCGTGAACAGTTGCGAATGGAAGATAATTTGACGTGGGCATCAAAATTAAAGAAAGGGTTGGAAACCATTGGGATGGGAGACATTTGGATGGCGGGGCAGGAAAACAGGCGAAGTATTTGGAGAAAAATTAAGAAACGTCTCTGTGATATTGACAGACAGCAAATAATTGCGCAATGCACAGAGAAGGTGTCATTAGAAGTACAGTCTGGGCTGAAATCGGAGTGGGGTATGGAGCAATACATCAAAACAGGTACCAAACTCATTAGAGAGGGGCTCGCGTGGATTAGACTAGGAGCATGGGGGAGCACGAACATTTCTGACGAGAATGGTACGAGAATCTGTCCCATTTGCGAGGAGGAAGAGTCGTGGACTCACATCTTGGCAAGATGTAGGGGTACGGAGGAATGGCAGGAAAAATATTTGCCGCGATTTTTTACCACTGCGAATGTAGGGATAGAAGCATGTTGGACGCTACTGGCAGGCACGGAAAACATGGACGGGCTAGGTTAATTTGTACTTAAGGCAAGACAGCTGAGATCTGAGGAGGCTGCCAATAGAGAAGGGGGGGGGGATAAGATCAACTAAACAAAAGTGACTACAATGTTCTACATACATAAATATTATGTCATACTTAGGTCACTGTTGTTGTAGGGTTGTATATATTATATATGTCTTTTAAGTGTAATTATCTATTATAAGAGGGTGCATTTATGAAGGTGTACTCTGTGCTGTAAATTTAAATTGCTATATTTGAATATCTTTATATCTTTATTTTCGGATTCACTCTTAATTTTTATTGTTGTTTAATATTGCTTTTGACTGTGTATTTCCTTTGTCTTTTTATTTTCGTGTTTACTCTTTTAATTCTTTGTTGTGGTTGTTGTTTTAATATGGCTTGTAATGTGTATTACAAAATCACGTACGGTCTGTGGACCCGTGCGACTTGAAATTCTATGTTTGATATTGCTATGTTAATAAATACACTTATTCATTCATTCATTCAACTAGATATAACTAATAATAAGTATATTGTTAGTTACTTATAAGGGAAATAAGGGAAAAATTAAAAAATAATAGAAAATTTAAAAAAGAAAAAAACCGTAAGAGATAGCATAAAAAAACCTCATACGGAGACAGGCTTGTCCTATGATTCCTGCCATACAATAGTGAAAAGAGAAATAAGGCTTTATTCATATAAAATAACGTGACTGCAACAGTTGTGAGCTCTTGATTTTCCAGCTTGTATCCAATTTTGCACTCATTTTCTGGCAATTTTTATGTCGAGGAAATGCAAGAAAACCACTTGAGAGGTAGGTTATTTACACTGGAAGTACCAGAAATAAAGAGAGTCGGACTGATTTAACGAAGACGACTTTGGCAAGAAATATTATTAACAAACTAAATCTATGACAATAAATAAAGAAGTTTAAGATGTGAATTAGAAAAAAAACTAAAAGTTATTTATCTGGTCATGATAATTAAATACTTAGATGTGTAAATTACCAATTGGGGATTACTGCAAATTGAAGTTGCACGTCAGGATAATAAAACAGCAGCAGCAGCAGCAGCTGGAAAATTAAGTACTTAAATACATACACTAAAACAAGAATTTATAATGTATCGATACGCCCAATATTGACCTGTGCTGATGATACGAGAGTGGTCACTACTAAAACAAAACAAAATAAACCTTAATACCAAATGTAAGTAATATTCTAAGGAAAATTGCACATAAATCAAGGCAATATAAAATCAGGAGTGAAGAAATAAGAAGGTGCCTGAATACCCAAGCAATAGGCAATTGGGTAGTTAAAACAAAAGTCGAATGGAACCAGCATATCTCCCGTATGCCAGCAGAAGGATCGTAAGCATAGCAAGCGACAATTTGTCAGCAAATGGAAAAGAGATGAAGGACTCTTAATTCTGGATAGAACAGGGCCCAGGTCTAATAAAAACAAAAACTGTTTACATCAGATGAGTGTTGGTTTCATCTGACAGGTTACGTAAATACACAAAACCGCAGGATATGGAAAAAGAACTACCTAATGCTCATGTGAAAGTTGGATTATGTCCCCAGAAGATCGGTGCCTGGGTGCAATGTCGCGGCAAAGAGTCTTTGGACCGGTTTTCTTTGATGGGAGATCAAGCGCTGGGCGATACCAGAATGAAATATTAGCCCCTTTTGTTGAACAGCTGGATGCACATGAATTATCTGAAGCGTGCTCCAAACTATGGTGCCCCTACTCACACGGCCAGAGACCATGAGCGTTCTTGAAGGATACTTCAGCGATAGATAAAAAAAAAAAAAAATGTGTTACACTCACAAGACTTTCTCTAGCTGTTCTACAAACACACTTCTTACAAAAGAGTATTCTTCTTTTAGCAGAATGTTCCTTAGTTCCTTATAAGTAGAAGGGAACTAAAGGAACACACTATGCTAAAGTGATAGTCAAATGCTTTAAAAGCTGTCGTTATGCGATTGCCATCGCAAAGTTCTGAGAAAAGTAAAGCATTTTACAGTTGAAACCAATAACAAGGAATATCTCGGAGACGGTTACCTCCACAACAAAAACGAAAAGGACATAAAGTGTGTGTTTTGACGAGATCTACATTTTTTTGTTTAAAATCTTTTTTTTCAATATCTTATGGTTTAGCAGGTAAGTAAAATTCGGCAAAAGTCATCTAGAATAATGAAATCTTCAGAGTTTATTGCCAGAAAATTCAAAATTTTATATTATTTGGGATGTAAATATCTTTAATGTACAGTATTTTAATCAAATTCGTTAGTCATTTTTTAGAAAATCAAAATGTTCGCAAATTTTTCCTTGTGAAGGGTAGTTTGTGGTGGGGGAATTTTCCTGGAAATCTTCGTGTCGCATCCTTGGAAGATATTAAACCTAAATACCAAGTTTGGAATGTAATGCTCTTTTCGTTTTTGAATAATGTTAACGAAACAGAAAGCTGGAAAAATCTCTAAAGGAGGCCATCTGGAGACGTTTTCGCGTGAACATTTTTGCTATATAAAGTTATGGTGTTCTCATTATTATTTAAGGAAGAGAAACCTCAAAAACATCACAGTGAAAGAGGGCAGGAAACATGTTTGATTGGAAACAATTTTAACATTTCTTTTCCATGAATTAGCCTATTTTCGGAATTCTCTTTCTAAATGTCACGGTGTTGTATATACAAATCGTCAATCTACCACAACGTCGGATCATAGTATGTTTACTCTTATGTTAAAAGTATGACTTAGAACGATGCAACGAAACACAAACACACACACACACCTTTATAAACATAGGCAAACAATATTCGAAATATTATTATCTTTTCTAAACCGTGAAACTCCTTGCAACACCGGACATTTCAGCTAGTATATAATAAATCTGATGTATATATCGTAGCCCCTCCAATTATAAAGGTACTCTCTGAGAATGATTTAGCTTTAGCATGCTATAAGTAGGCTACACTTTCACCATGAATTGGCAGTCTGATGTCTTCATTCACATATTCCCGATGTGACCTGCATCCTTAGTTACTTTCTCTACACTTACTTACTATGTACATAGTGTATAGAGAAGGTATTGTATTGCACCCAAAAATTCAATACCGAGATTTCACTGGCAACATATATTTTGGGTGTCCCTGAATCCAAAAAAGAGCATTTTTAGAAAAATGTCCGTGTGTGTCTGTCTGTCAGTCTATCTGTCTGGGCAGCATAGCTCAAAAACAAAAAGTCAGATATTTGGTATTTAAGTTTGCTATTTTCCAAGGATGAGACACGAAGATTTTCAAGAAAATCCTCCCACCCCTAACTACGCTTTACATGGACAAATTTTTGAAAATTTTTATTTTCTCAAAAATGGCTCTAACGATTTTGATTAATACATCGTATATTAAAGATATTTACATGACAAATAAAATATATATCTTGAATGTTCTGGGAATAGCCTCTGAAGGCATCTTTAATCTGGATAAATTTTGCGAAATTTTGCATAACTAGTAAACCGTAACAGTTGGACAAAAACTTGTTTAGCAAAACATGTAGAGCTCGTTAAAATACAAAATTTATATTGTATACAGTTTTTTCGTGGAGTTGGCCGTTTTTTTTTATATATTTCTTGTTATTGGTTTCAGTTTTAAAATACTTACCTATACCCTATGGTACTCCCTTATTTCCCTCCTTCTTACAAGTAAATAAGTAATAAGACCATTTCTGCTATTTTTTCTCGATTAGCAAGTAGATAGAAGAATAAGATTTTTAATAATAATAATAATAATAATAATAATAATAATTTGTTACAAACATGTAGTGAACGTCATGTGAATGGAAAACGTCAGATTTCTTTTTTTTTTTTTTTTTCATTACATTTACTGCAGACAATAGAACTGAATTTATTTAGTACCAATCATGCATAAGGTGAGCTGCCTTTTGATCGTAGAACTCTGTCCTTCTGTCATTGGGTAGCCCTCTACACGTTTTATAAATGTAAATTTTCGTTTACCACTTCCCCAATTATTTCCCCCCGTTTTCTTTCTACGTTATATTCAACTTTGCTCCTTTACTTCCTACCCTAGTCTTTGAATCTTTCTTTGACTTTCCCTGTCCCCTTTTACTTTTTCTACCATGTACATAATAGGTTAAGAAGGTAACATATTCCACCCAAATATTCCATATCGATATTTCACCGGAAATACTTGTTTTGAGTGACCCTGAATCCAAAAAAGAAAAAACAATCTTATAAACAGGTTCATGTGTGTGAACGCATATAACATATGTGTTATATGGTGATAAAAATCGAAATTAACGCCTTGTCTGAGCTAGAGATCGTACAAGTTCTTTGTTCATCAAATTAGGTTCAGGCAGGCCTCTATATCCATAACGGCAATCCACAACGCATGGATACAAATCATACAACACCCCATCTTTATAGTTTGGGGGTAGCAAGTCTATCTCACGTTCCGCAGGTCGGAATTCGAATCTCACATAGAGTGAGGTAACCGAAAAAAGCTTTTTTTTTTTTTTTTTCCTTTCGTTCTTCTTCTTCCTTATCCTGAGAAGACGAATGTCGAGTAACCTTAAGCTCCATGGACCCCGAGGTCATTTGAATATCATTTCAACGATTTCATTCATCGTCCGATATGACCAACCACTCAAAATAAAAGTAAGCTTTAAATGAGAGACTTGATGCTCGATTTCAGACCTTCAACGAAAAATGACAAAATATTTGTATGTGTCTGTAATCGAAATTTTAGAGCTAGTTTTTAGGTGTGATATTTTCCTTGTTGGTGTCATACTGAATTGGCTCCTTCAATTCTTTTATCCTTCAAACGTCACCACCACTCACATAGACGGTCCAGAGACCGGTTTACGTATGGCTTAGTGGCAGTCAGATTAGGTAGGAAGATCTATTAACCCCGACTACCATGACTCACGCTAATAAATGTTTTTTGTTTTGCAGAAGGCACGACCGCTCACGTGGGCCTGGTTAAGGGATTGGTGTGTGGCCTGGTGGCACTCGGGTCGGGAGGACGACGCTATGGACCCCGACTACGAGGACACGCCAAGTGACATGGGATACGCGACGCCCGTCTCGGTCGAGACGCCGCTACAGTCCAGCGTGTCCAGATGCACTTCGCTTAACGTGATACGCGACCCCTACACGTCGATGCAGCAGCAGCAACAGACCCCTACCCGACAGGCTGTCCAGGCGCACCACTTGCACCATTACGATTCCAGAAGTCTTCCGACCTCCAGTCGTCTAGCGGCTCGCTCGGTATCCAGCGATTCGGTAAAGGATCCCTCTAATTTTAAACATCCACTAAGAGAAATAAATGCATAAATCACACTGTATCTACAGTAGTGTCCAAAAGCTAAGCACAATTCGGAAAACAGAGAACTGAACGGGAAAACGGTGAGCGAGCACCATTAAACGTCATCACAGTGTGAACCTCCTCTTACTGGTGGTCTCTGATAGGTAAATGGGTTCACGCTTCTAATGTCAACAAAACCAGAGCAGCAAATCAATACCAGAGTATCAGATCCAGTGCGTGGCTCATTCGTTATTGTTCTCCCATTGTGAACAGAGAGTAGTTGCTTCGGAAAGTGTTTACAAAACGGCACAACAAGCTACAAAGACGTCAACTGGACCCTGTTTTGTAGGGTAGAATCATTGGACGTCTAGAGTCAGGTCAGATAGAAACCACAGTCTCCCGGACCCTAAATGCGCCACAAAGTATCATTTCCAAGCTTTGATGATGGTTCCAAGAAACATCGTTCGTCGAATCCCTACACATGGTCACCCATGGGTCACAACGCCGCAATAGGACCGATATTTGACCATAACAGCATGAGACGACTTGCAGGCCGCCAGCCCCCACCGAGGACATTTCCAGACCTCCGACGTTCTCTCCGTGAGGAATGGGAACTGCGGCTGCAGAGCTCTTGAACCACCTTATAGAGAGCAGGCCTGTGTAGCTGCGAGGCCTGTGTAGCCACACCCCATATTAACCACCCAGCACCATTATTGTCGTTGTGGAAATCATCGTCAGATTTTGTACTTGCGTAAAAAGATGTCCCGAGGTCAAAATTGTGTGCTATTTCTCACTCTATTGCATTTCAGATCATGCGTGATGTATTGGCAACAACATATTACATTATGCTTAACTTTTGGACACTAGTGTATAAAAACTACAAGTTGTGGTCAGTGTATTACTGATCGGCGACTGACAAATTGCTATCCTGGGAATGTTTGCATTTAAGGGGACAAGGTAGTCTGAACATACGGAAGTTACACCTTAAGGGAGTTGAAAATAATTGTTTTTCCAGAAATTTGTATGAATTATTCTATAAATCATGACAATTATTTCATGTGGTTGTTTGCATTAATAACTTATTTGATTGGTTCTATAAAAAGTATTTCATTCAGCAGAAAAGTAATAAAACTTAGTCTTAAAATGTGTGAATTCGTGTACCTTTTTCTCTGATACAGCTTGCAAAACATAATCACACTTTTGCATGCTTGTTCTTACTATAATCAGCTGTCTTCTGACCCTCAATTATTTAGCTATGATAGAATTTTAGTAGAAATTAAAAAAAGATTACTTGCAAATCCAAAAAGTAAAAATGTGGAAAATTTGCAATGTTGTCGCTTTATTAATATATCAATAGATACTATAACGTCATGATTGTGGCTCAGAAAGTTCAACTATGTGTTGTATATATGTGCTCAAAATTTCAGCTTTTCAGCTTTCATACTTTCTGAGAAAAAGGTACATAAGTATCCAAAAATGTTGTTTTGAGAAAACTGAATTTATAGATACAAATGTTCTAAACAGTTTTAAAGAAATGCAAATTAGCATTTAAATTATATTTAAAAAGTAAACATTTTCTGAAACTAGAAATAATAGTGTCTAAAAGAAAAAAAAATTATTTTTTACCATTTTAAGAAGCGTGCTCGCAAAAACCAGCCATAATGCACAGTTTCTATGTCAGGCCCCCTTTAGTGGAGTAGACGCTAGCGCAAAAAATGTATTGATTGTTGTACTTATGGGCAGCTTTCTTTTGTGAAAATTTAAGTAGCCAGTGGTAGAAATGCAAAGTAAAGAGCAGGAGTTTATGAGTTTATGCAAAGCCTCGAATGTATAGCATATCTATCAATGTTCACTTACATAAAGAAAAGAAACGGCTAAGTGTGGTTTAGTAAATTTGGGATGTCAATTATTTTTATACTCAGGTTTATAACATGTTACTTTTTTTTTTTTTTTTTTCAAAAGTATAAAACATAAGTTATATTTTGTTACCCGATTTTAATAGCTGTGCATAACATACGAAACCAATAATACTTACCGAGCGAGATGGCGTTGAAGTAACAAGTGAGACTTGCATAAGGGAGGTCATGGGTTCGATTCCGACGGCTAGCCTTCCTGATCGATAGTTCTTTTTCGGTGGTTTCCACGGTCGTCAGCGAATGCAGGGAGGTCTCATTACATCCTCGAATTTTCCTGTCCATTGTTTCCTGATCCTACAACCTCCTTGTCATCTGTTTTAGGGCTGAAGCACCAAGTGACGGTTGCGGTCGGATGATAGCTTGCGTATTGTAAAGGTTTATTCCTGACGTCGTCGGTACTGCCCGATCTAATACCGTAAATTTGCTTTAATTGAAAAAACATTCCTTAATTCAAAAACAAATTTCTTGCACATAAGGCCAACTTTGTTTACTTTGCGCACGTATTTTATAATAGAGAGGGTGGTTGAAATATCGTTCATCTCCCTTAACCTGTTAACCCCTTCCCTTAAAAATAAGTTTTCTGAAAAATACACATTTAACTTTGAACAATGATTTGTTACGTATTTTATAGTCTGATTAAACTTTTGCATTAGCACGATTATCCTCAATAAATATGTCTATTTATACTTATCTCACTAAAAACAAAGCAATTATAATGCTATTAAAAGTTTCTACACACCTATTATAATTATATAATGCTTATAATGCTTCTATGCACATATTATACTATTGTTTATCTTATGTTGACCCATCCCACACAATGATTGTATAGCTATATCACTAATATAAAGTTATCTGGTTAAGCCTATCATAAAGAGGAAAAGTGCTTTCCTCTTCCTCCTGTTTGAATGTATAAAAGAGGAAAGAGGAGATGGAGTTTCGCAGGATAATTGCAAATTCTGGTGACTCTTGTCTTTGCTTTTCTTTCAGCAAAGTATCACATTGCTGTGAGGATTCAAACCTAACTTACCTCCAACTCTAAAATATTTGTCATTAATGTTCAATGCTTCGCTCAACAGAGCCATAAATATAACAATAGGTGACAACTTTTAATTATGATGATCTTCATTTATGACATACCTTTTATCATTAAAAAGGAATAACATTGAAAATTCCTTTTAATTGAAAATAAATTGGTCTGGCAGAGTAAATAAGTTTTAGTCTATCTTTAAAAATAATATGAATTACACAATGGAATCACAGGTTGAACAGTACGCCAAAATAAGTAGTTTCAATCGATGGATAAATAAATATTTAGTCTAATAAATATATTTGATTTTCAATCAAAAAGTCTGATAATTTATAATAAATAATTCAAACCACTATACCACTATATCTCTGTTTCTACGTATGCCAGGTAAATGGCATTAGGGCGTCATCCTGTCTACCTGCTTTCATTAACTGTGGTTAAATGGCAGCACAATCATTATCACCATCTATTTTCATGTTTACTATTGTTTGTTTTAGATTTTAAGTGGAACTGTTTGAATCATGGTATTAAATACCCAATGCTGTCTTTGCCTTGTTGATGAGGAAAACCACAAGAACGAGACCCACTCACATTGGTCAGCACAGATTTGAAACTAGGACCTCCCGAATCCAGGTCACAGACAGTACTGCCTGAGTCGTTCCGCTTGATAAAAAGCGAAGCTTTAATTATGAAGATTCATGACATTCTCAAAAAGATTAAAGCTATCTTAGCAAGAATCTTCTTGGCGATTACAACTTGCCCATATGCTAATATTCAGACCTTTTAAATTCTTATAAATATTTAGCCATTTAGAAGTTCAAATTAGACACTGAGTTATAGCATTTACCTATCAATAAGAAACAATGATTTTCAATGATGAAAGATTTATCAACATTGGTTCAGTTGTTTCTGAAATTAACCGTATGTGAGGGCGCGCGCGCACACACACACACACACACACACACACACACACACATTCAGACCACGTCGTGGCCGAGTGATTAGACTGCTCGCCTCTCATCTAGGTGGCCCGGGTTCGATCCCAAATGACCGCATGTGAGATTTGTGGTGGACAAAGTGGCGCAGGGTGGGTTTTATCCGGGTTCTCCGGTTTCCCCCACCATCGCATTCCACCGGTACTCCATCTTCATTGAATGTTTCAACAGTAGCGTCGCCTACGTGCCATTTGTAGTAAAAGCGTGCGTTGAACACTATTAAAACACACATTTGCAAGCACTTTCTCTGTTTATAATATTAATAAAGATTATTCTCCTTTAAGCATGATTGTTGATATGGCACTGACATTTACAGGTATATACAATCCTAATAAGACTTCCTCCAGATTCTGCTAGCTGTGATGGGAGCGGAGGCACAGACCAGCCCTCAATAAAGATGATAGCCGATGACACATCGTCTGCCGGAGGCACCATGCTTACTCCTATCAGAGGGTCCGCCGCTCAACGTCTTGTAGGGCGTGTGGATAGCGCAACTAGTATGGGTATGGACTACAACCTCAGCCTGCATCCTGCGGGAGGGTTTCCAGTGTCTCCTGCCATCACACGGCGACCTTCCCAGATGCCTGACATTCGCATCCCGCTCAACGCCAAAATAATCCCCAAGCAACTCGCAGGCGGAGGCTCCAAGGCCCTCCTTGCCAATGCGGGACCCAAACTCCAGCACCAGCAAAAGAAGAAGAAGAAAACACAGGAGAAAAAGGCTGACAAGAAGGCGGCTAAGACTCTCTCAGCCATCCTTCTTGCGTTCATATTAACTTGGACACCATACAACATCCTAGTGCTTCTCAAGCCGTTGACTGCCTGCACAGGTTGCATACCGCAAGAACTTTGGGATTTCTTCTATTATCTGTGCTATATCAATAGCACCATCAACCCGGTCTGTTACGCTTTATGTAATGCATCCTTCAGACATACGTACGTGAGAATCCTCACCTGTAAATGGCATAATCGCAACAGAAGTGCGATGAACAGAGGGTTCTATAACTAAAAGCAATTGTTCCTTTATCTGACTACCCATTGCCACCATCACTTCTTTCAGTGATTACTACCCAACTGACAAATCATAACAGCATCTAAAAGGTGAGATAGGTACCCACTTGGGCATGAAAAGAACAAAAGTGCCAGGTTATGCTGTCAATACAATCCTCTTCCCTAAAATGGATTTCATTCAATGTAATGTTTCATACTCCGGTTTTGGTGAAAAATACAAACTGGAATCTATTTATGAATATTACTGATCAGAAGAGTCAAATTGCTTTAAGAGTATTCTAAGATCACCAAAGACAACTGATTAAATCACAGAGTTTTGAGCACTCTGTATGAAAAATAATTATCATTTTTGTATGAATAATTTTGTAATATGACTTTCTTTAAAAATTATACTATGGTGGTAAAAATTATAATATCTCAAACAGTATCTTTGAGATCTGATAATGACTAAAGTCAAATTTTCTTTGATGTGTTTACCTTATTTAAGTATTACTGCAAGATGTCACACTTACTGTGAGATCACCACTTCATATGCATCTGCATATCTGGTAATCCTTCAAGTTCTCTAGACTCATTTTTCGCTTCCACTTATTGTGAAATTTAGGTAGTAGAGTTTCACCCTGAGGAAATAAATTCATTCAAAGAATTCTAAATTTTCCAATGATGTATCTACTCTGTTACATTATTCATGAACAATAAACATCAACAAAAATTCTTAAAGATATATTAGGTAGGTATACTATATAAAAGTATGGGGTCTTTAAAAGATCTCAAAGCCTTAAAAGGTTAGAAGTTGTACCATATTTGTGATAGGAAAACAAATGCTTCATTCTTCAGGTTGAACAACAGGATTTAGTCTTTATCCCACATTGAAAGTATCAGCTGCTGAGTTTCTGTGCAATTTTAATCTTGTTCTATTTACAATGGAGTGACTCAAATTGAAACTCTTTATCATACCTCATAATTTAAATAAAATGCAATTTATCTAATCATCATACACAAATTGGGATAAAATTAGGGTTATCAGATAACAGTCTTCAAAAATAAGACTCATATAAACATTTGCAAGAGTGTTATTAACAAAGGTTAAGCGACATTTACCTAAATAACATTAAGATAAATTATAATTTTAACAACTATACTCTTATATCTTAAAAATATAGGCAAATTTCCAATTCTTAATACACTATTTACATACAAACGACTGCAGATAATAAACCTTACCTTTATTAGCAACTGAAACAAATATCAGTATCAGGTGGACAGATAAGACATTTTGCCTTGGAGTTGATTCTTTCCCAGCCTGAAATCAGGAAATTATTTTTGAAGACACATTTGCATTTTTGGCATGATTTTAATTAAACATTAACACTGCTTCACTTCACAACAGCCAACAAGCAACTGAGACTAGAGCAATTAAAACTAATCATTCTAGAAGCTGAGACAAGATATCTTGCATTGTTGCATACATAATGCTTTTAACTGGCTACCTCACAGGTCATATTACACAATAATTGCTGTGCCAATAATTTCAATTGCTCTGAAATCGTGAGTTGAGTTTGGTGCATGACTACATTGTGGAAGAAAGGTTAAATTCTTTAAGAGTTTGCAGTTGTGAGAGAGCAGAGAATTATATTTTCATGCATACTTTCAAGTTGAAGCATTTATGCAACTCAAAAAACAGGAATTTCTCCATTTTCTTAAAAACCCACCCTCACCATTTTTAGGATCCAAAAAAGAGAACATGTCTGGGTGAAAGAGGACATCTGATAACTCTAATTAAAATGGTATTTGAATTATACCTAGTAGAGAATTAAGACCTTTTCATTGAAAAAAATTCATTTTTCAAATTCACACTCTCATTTTCTCCCACATACAAACAGTGTTAATAAGAATAATTTTACAAGTACATATCCTAACTGTTGTATAGGGATAAAAGTCAGTATTTGTAATGGCAAGCTTTGAGGTTATAACACCTGTGAATTAGAATGAATGTTGAAAGTCTATAATTGAATCCCATCTGTATCACTGAAGCTTTCAAGCACATTGCCATCCTACTGAATGAATGTGCAGTGTTTGTACTGAAATGTAAGACTAAAAAACAAATTCTCTGAAGATTTCCATCTAAGGTATTTTCATCATCATACTGGTCTTGACAAAATGCACTGCATACCTATATGTTCTGCAAGACAGCATTATATATTAGAAATAAAGTGCAGACTTCTAACACACTTGAATTAGATATCTCATTTAACAAAAACAAATTTTCAAAACTGAAACCATAAAAAATTGTGTAAAGTAAGATAGAGGAAAAACTGATTTGAAATTAAGGCCTAAAATAACATTAGATGATTACTATTTGTATCACTGAAAAGAAGTAATGGTGCTTTTAGCATAGATAAAGGACATACAAAATTGCATCATGCCATATATATATTTTATAGAGAAAGAGCATTGAAGTTGGTTACTACAAATTGTCTGTGGTGTTCGGGAAAGAAATATGCAAATCATCAGAAAGACACTCTCTGCATAAAGTTGATTAAAGCAGGTTTCTTTTCTTGCATCACTTTATTTTTATAAATTAGTATTTTGTTTCTTATATCAGTTTTAGCTAGTACACTTTTTAGCAATAAATAATTAATTTTATTCATAAAAATAAATGTTATAAGGGGCATTATGTTAATTGTACTCATAAATTAGTTGGTATGTTGATAGCAATGCAGTACAAATGGTTAAGTAGGATAGTAAAATTTCTGTTTTCTATGTTTCTTCAGCTTTCACAATATTACTTTTGTGGGTGAAATTATTATTAGAATCAGTTGTTTCATATGGTTGAATATTTTCAAAAGCAGTTTTAATGCTCATTTTATAAAATTATCTTCATACTGCCATAAAAAACATCCATTTTAGATGTGATTACTGTAACACTTCTCATATTTTCTTTTCTAAGACTTGAAATTCATCCCAAATAAGAGTAAACTTTTTTTGTATGGTTTATATTTCAACGAAATTCTATTTTGAATACAAAAGTATAATCTTTAAGTTAGCAGCAGTGAAATAGAAGAATCAAAATACAATTAAGTTAATTTCATAGCTAATTTCATATAGGTACTTCATAAAAATCAATTGACTTTGAAATTTGATTCCAGTTCAAAAGTTCACTTCCTTAGTTGCATTAGTTTTCTTTTACCAACTATTTAAGTAATTATTTTGTTTACATCCTGTTTCCTGAATATCACAGATAACTATATTGCCTGATGTATCCGTTGTTGGCACAAAATCAGACAATAGTTTACATTTATGAATATCAGAAAAATGCATATTTTCCACAGCAAGTAGAGTTATGCAACAAGTAATAAGCTGTACTTTGTAGGGGGAAAAAAACAGTTATAAGAGTTCCTGTACAGTAAACTTCATTGGCTTCACTCATTTGTATATATATTTTTTTTTAGTTATTGTACCTATATATGTTCATAACTTGTATTTCATTGGAACTAGTTTTTGTTAAAACAGTCTTTCAATTGTGTGATTGTTATATGTGTACAGATAATGATAGAACAAGATTCCCTATATGGTTTTCAAATATACGTAAATTAATGAACATTGCATATGTTAAATTTATAATTCATACTTGGGTAGAACAAAATATATACCAATGTCACTTGTTAGTGGCAAAATGCTCTCAAAATAAATACTAATTTGGATAACTGTTATGACATTTAAGTGCATATGTATCAAAAGCAAACAACTGCAATATGTGCATATAAAGGACAAGAGACATCAAGTCATTTAAAAAATAAAATAATAAACATTGTATTAGCAGAATTAAAGTACTTTTTAAGAAGAATACACATACATATGTTTTGTTGTCTATTTCAGTGATAATAATGGATGTGAAGGTGAAAAATAAGCTCTATAAACTGTTTTTATTCTGAACTGAGAAAGAAACATTTTTGAAACAGAATCTCTATGTCTATATGTGTTTCTAGTTAGCAATGAAAAGTTTTAAGATATACAGACCAAAGATAAAGTTTTAACTACAGGAACTTGGCAACGTCCATGAGTAATTATTTATTTTGTCGCTCAAAATAATGTTCTACCAAGCGATAGATTAGAGAAAGCAACAAAGAACATAATTAATAATGAAAATTTAAGTTTAAAAAAAAAGAACAATAATAAAAATCTAAATAGCAAGTGATTTAAAACAAAATAAAACTTGTAAGCCAATTGTGCGATGGCTTTCAAATGCATCACGGGTCTTGTTCTTCACATGTAGCTGTTAGTGTAACTTGACATATATTTATGTCCAATTAATCATTTTCATGTGCAAATACAGGAAAAGTTGAAAAAGATGATCAGAATGTAATTGTAAGCTTAAAAAATACATTTCAGCAAAATAATATAATAATGCCATAACATATTTCAATGTTACATAGCAAACAAATCTAAAATTCAATGAAAAAACAGCATTCCATTGCTCCAGCTAATTTACAATTTATTTCACCAAAGTTTTAAGAGGCAGTGCAGTTTAAACTTAGAATTACAGGATTTATAATTTGCTTGTATTTGAAAAAAAAATTATTTTTCCAACTTATTGAACTAACTATCTGCAATAGTTTATGATGTTTTATTTTTTAGATGCAACAGAATTCAACAAACAAGCAAAGCGTCCTATAAAGATGTTATAAGGCAATAGTTACTGTAGGCAATATAAATTGACTTACCAGTCTTATCACTTCACTTAACCCAATTAATGTGGGGCATATTTCACTAGGACATCACCTTTAATCTCAGCCTCTCAATGCAAGATTAATTATGGAAAATTGTAATAAAAATGGTGAATAAAGATAATTTTGCCATGGCCAATAGAATAACACTGAAAAGTCAACCCTTGCTTGACATCAAGTGCTCGATCTTATTTGATGTAACGAGAATATTGGCTTGGGAAGATATATGACAGTAAGGAAAATTAAGGAGGCTCTAGAGATAGGGAGGCATCCTCATAATTTGATTCTTGATAAGGGTGCACAGTTCAATAACATTTGGTGCCCCTTTGCGAGAAATGAGGAAAGCCAAATGGATGAACAAGTACTGCAGCAGCTCCCCATTGGCTAATATTGCGACCCAATCAGCTGCAAAATGTACTAAGCCAGGATGGTCACCCAACTCCATGGCATGGACCTGTGAGCAAACACAAGGACTGCCACAAACAACTCGTCACTTCTGGAGCAGGAAATTCCTCATGCCTATAATTTGAAAACAAAAGAGATAGAATAACATACTAATAGCATGGGCTTAGGTGGTTTAGCTGGTGCATAGACAACATATACTTTTCAATCCAAGTTTACAGATTTAGTTGATTAAGGAATAAAATAGATGTGCTTAAGAGAGATATTTTTGGCCCTCCTACAGTCTGTTCATCTATCATGCATGTACGGTAAGATAAAAATGACTTTCTCTATTGATAATTTCTCCAAAAGTTACAATGAAACTACAAGCTCAAAACCTGTCCTATATAAGTCCATTGGAAAAGAAAGAAGTTAGAACATGTAAGATTGTTCAAATTTTCCAAAGGCCTTCCTTATCTACCTAATTACAGTACTGTTTTGTAACCATAAGTTGTTAACTCTAACTCTGAATACCTAAAATGATTGTTTTCTTAGCTTACCGTATTCAAAAACCAAATCTATCCCCAGAATATTAGTTAAATAAGAACAACAGGTGCAGTGATTTTCAATTTCTTTCTGTTCATTTTACTACATTAGTAAATATCTAAGCTAAAGATGTAAGCAAAGCCCAAAGCATATATTTAGACTCCCAGCAGAAGCTGAGCACTTTATCACAGAAATCTATCTCTTTGGTTGTCTACCTCTTCTGTATTCCCTCCTACTTATAAGGAACTAAGTAATAAGACCGTTTCTGCTAGTGTTTATTTCAATTAGCATGAAGTGAACAGAAGAGTAAGCTTATTAACAATAATTTGTCACAGAAATGTAGAGAAAATCATGTGAACAGAACACACCAGATTTTTTAGAACAGAATAGTTGCTTGTGCATATGTTTATTATCAGTGCATTCCTTATACACTATTCATTGGCATTTCAGAAACAATTTATTATGATATAACTGGTACATGTTTGTTATTAGAGTTTTAACTAATGACAAACAGAAACAACCAACACAATTTTATACTTCATTCCTCATTCCATTTAGAATAATATACAATCACCATGATCCTGTCCTTGCCCAGACAATTAGTTACTTTGCCTTCATCCTAGTGCAGAAAGTCTGTGCATGTTTTAAAGGAAAAAAATGTATGCGTATACTCATATTGTTGACCCAGGATTTTTTTATGAATCAATTCAATTCAGTTATGTATCATTAGAGTTTATTTTACAAACAAAAAGTGACTATAAGTTTTAACTTATAAGAGGTTAAGGAAAAAAGGAGAGAGTGCCAGTAAGGAACCAAAACTGATAGAATAAATTATAATAAAAATGGTATATATAAGCCTCAAAGAACTTTGTTTCAAAACAAAAATATTTAAGCACATTAATAGAATTTTTTCTATTAGAGAGAGCAGTTGTAAAAAGTATGCAACACTGCAATGGATAAATACAATGTGGTCATTTTCTTCAACATTTCCTTATTTTTTACATGTTTATATTTTGTCTAGTGTACACTGTATGTGTCTTACCATATGCTAGGTGTTCCTCAACGCATGTTGTGTCATTGTGTGACTGGCGTATGGACTGACAAATGTGGAAACAGAAAACATCGAGTTGTTGTATTGTAATTGCATTTGGCTTATGTAGACTTTAACAGTCCCTGCTCAGTTCTTCAATCAGTCATCAATATCATCATTATATTTACTTGCGAAAGCATTCAGTTGAATCTGGGCTATAGATAACACATCTTTCTTATGTTAAGAAAACAAATATGGCTAGTAAGAAACACTTAGTAGGTATCTATAATGTGATAAACATACGAAGAGCATATAATAATAATTTTAAGAAAATTTTTAGAAAAAACAAAAATGATACTCAAAACAAATTCTAAGTTTTTTGTTTTGTTTTTTTAAGATTTTGTTACATACGTTGTCAAGAAGTACCACATTCTAATTTTTGCATAATTTTTTATGAACTTGCAGTGAAAAATCTATATTCAGATATGAAATTATTAACACTATTAAAAAATGGCTAAACAAGGTAGAGACTTTAAATGGGAAAATCATGGTGCATTTTGTTTTTGGCAATGAAGCACTAATTAGCCATCAGAATGTCATATTTTTGCTTGATATGAAGATTAATTAGTGTCCTTTAACTGGACGGTGAACTGATGAAATGGTTGAAATGATGCTCAAATGGGCCCTAGGTGCTTAGAGCTTACAATTACCCATAGTTATCTATTCAGGATAATGGAAAAATCCTGATAAAAACCTTATCCAGGTAACTCACCCCAACCAAGACTCATACTCAGAGCCTCTTGAATGGAGGTAAATATGCTACCCCCTACCACACAGGTGAGCTATGCGCATATTGTTTATAAAGCAGCAAAACAATTTTGTTTAACACTTTGTGGTCATAATATTCATATACATTTTGCACAACTATCCTTTACTTCCTGCACTAAGGAAGGAAATGAAATTTTCTTTGAGTGGCAACCTCATCAACAATGTTTAGAAAAAACATAATCACGCAAAAAAAGATTACATATGCAGGTAGTATATCAAGAATAATTAAAGAATGGATCTAACACTAGAGCATTCTTAACCCATATCAAAACACTGCAAATAAGAGTGATATTTTAGCTACCTACATTTTCTGCCATAATGCATATGCTTGGAAGAATGAAAGAGAGAGATGTAATACTGCAAGTGAAGTAAGTATTACAAAACTTGTCTTCATTATCAAATTCTAAATTACAACAGAAAGTAGTTGTGGTTGCACGTTTATTTATATATTTATTCATTTATTTATTTATTTCACTGCAAACTTGTAATGAAAATTTATAAACACACATATTTTATTCATGTTTATAACTTATGTATTAATAGCACATCAGTAAATAATGATAATTTATAAACTCTCCTTTCTTATTCTTAAAACATGTTTTATTTTCCCATGAGTGGATATGCATTTAAAGTCTATGTCTATAAAATCTAGGAATATTCTACTGCTGTATCACCAGTACACTCTATAGACAAATAGGTCTGTGCACTTGAATTTAATATTCAGTTATTCCTAAGTGATTCAAATGTGGATGTATGCTATCAGTGCAGCAATTATTTATCCCATTGATAGATACCCTTTCTCTTTTGGTACCATATTAAGGCACCTAAGGAAGGAGCAGAATTTTTATGCATATTATCATTTCCTAAGTACTTTAACTTTTAAGAAGTAAAATCAATAGATAGTTTGTATTTTTTGTTGCTAGCATCTTATATATAGAAAATAGTAAATTTTCAGAACTGTATTATTTATGAAGTAAACTTTTTAAACCCATTTGCTTTTAGAGCTACAAGATGAAGAAGTAGGGTTGCACTCCTTCTAGTATTGTGTCTCAGTTTGATACATTATGAGTTTACAGCCTGAAAAATTCTATAATAAACCAACATACTGAACCAGGCTTGCTGTAAGTTGAAGTCAGTATGCAAACCCATCCAAAGTTCTGCCAAACAGTACTAACCATTTGTTGATGTCAAATCGAATTTTATCTTGTGATCAACTACCACTTGTTTGGAATAATCCCCTTCAAGAAGTGCAGCATCCTGTTACCAAAGCTTTAAGCTCAGGATATGTTCTATGTCTTGAATTTTCCAGTTCTCTTTGGCTAAGTCAAAGCATTCACATGTACACTACAACACTGCTCACAGTCTGGTTGGAGGGGGGAGCATGATAGCCAGTATGACAGAGGCTCTTACACTTCCTGGCAATCTTGAGGTAGAGTCACTCTCTCTACATACTCGTACATCACTATCATGCCAGAGGGGGCCTCTTGATATTTCGTGGGAAGAACAATGTCCATTTACCAAAAAAGATGAATTCCCAGTGTTTTGTATGTCAAAAGGTGCTAGATTCAATAAGAAAGTGCAACGTAGACCTTTATAGCATAACTTTTTTATGAGTTCTTATCGAAAAGAAATATTGTGACCAATTTTATTTTTGGTTATAGCAACAGCATTTATAGGTTATATATTACCCGTCAATATTTATTACTTATGTGATATTGATTACCTTTAAATTAATTAATTTTAAGAAGTGATTTTGTATTAGTTTGGTTTTAAATTAAACATTTCATTGAGCCATGACAGCAGCTTGCCCCAGCGCCCAGCTGTATTGCATGCTACAGGCTGACTCCAGCAAGTGTGTGGGTACTCTGCTCCTTGCTGGTATGCAACAAACTAGAACAGCCTGCCTTATAAGATGCAAAATAGAGGAAAGGAAAATCTACTGATCTCAAAATAATTAGCATCAAGTTTATGCCTTTCCAATTTTAATAACGACCTGTTCATGTGCATGCAATAATGTTTTGTTTGCTGTTCATTTGTTTCCTGTTCAATAGTTTCCTGTTTACTTGATTATGTACTTACCCATTAGCCAACAAGCAAATAAAATCAAAACAAATACTAGTAATAAAAGTTGTATCTTGCCCAGCTCCAACTGTAGGCTGCACCATTCATTCTTTAACCTGATGTGCTTAAATCATGATCATGATTCATTTCCACAAAGCTCAAAGATATTACATTTTCATTGCTTAAAAGGTGATATTAATAGTTTAATACAATAACTATTTATTTTTGTTATAAATGAATGATGCATGAATATGTATGTGAGTGAAGAGCTATGTGCCAATATATTACCATAAAAAATGTTTGTAAAATGGGAATCTGAGAAATCCTAAACAAAAAACAAACATTTGGAAAGAATTATTTATGTTTTATTAAACCAGAACTTGAAATTAAATTAGTTAACATATTAACATAATCATGTCACCTATGTAAGCTGCTCTTCTGTAGCTTTACAAGTTACTCCAGCATTTTTATAGATGCACAGTAGGTAAGTGCAGTATATTACCTTTCTCTGTAAGTTTATTTCTACTTTTTGCTGCTTCCTATATGTAATAGAACCATTTACTGCAAAATTATATCAGACCACAGGATACAAAAAGGATTTTATGCAATATAAACATTCTATATTTAAATTCTAAGTCTATACTATACATGACATTCTGAGGTGTTCTATACAGCAGATATTAAGTTACTTTTAATTAAGGTATACGAAAATTTCAGCTCTCCCTTCTCTTTAAAGTTTCTCTCCTGTGATAGTTCTTCAGTCTTAATAATTAATTTAAATAAAAGATGACATAAATGAGTTTAGAGGTCATTTGCAACTAATATTACACAGCAATTCATCTGCTTCAAGCAAATAACAGAAAAGTGAATGTACTTAAGTGTATGTAAGCTCATGGTTTGCAGCAGGTTGCGTAATATTCATTGGAGGTATTAGGTTATTATTTAATTTGCAACAATTAAATTTCTTAATTATTTGTAAGCTTAATATATTTAAATATTCAATAACAAACTGTATGCCATTAATTATTAGGACATAATGAAGGCTGCTCTGAAAGGAACAAATAAGATCTAATTTAATTCCTTTGTGGTTTTACAAATTATTCTTTATTAAGAAATTTATATCCATTGAAACTATTTGAAAATAAGTTAAACCAAGCTACTTCTTGAAGATTACATTGGCACAATGCAATGCACTGGCATCCATAAACGTTTTCTTTGGTTTTAGGGAAATTAAAAGCATTACATGGAGCCAGAACCGAAGAATAAGGGATTCAGGAAAGTAATATAGCATTGCCATTTGCCATTTGTCAAGAAACCTCAGCACTGGATGCTGTGTGTGATGAAATATTAGCATGGTAAAGCAACTGGTATTTAATCAGTCTTCTATTTTGAATGAGTTGCTTTTGATGTTATAGGTATGCCACTCTGTAAAGATGGGTAGTTGGTCTGTATGTGCACTTATAAAGAGGGAGAGCCCTTGCCCTTCCCAACTATAAGATGGTCTGCGTATATAGAGTAAGAGGACCCCTGAAGAGTAACTCTGAAAGGGCGGAGAACAGATAGGAAAGTCTGAAACCATGGAAGGGTTAAGCTTAGCAGCTAACTACAGAGACTCTTGCCTCAACTTTCTGTTTTCAATACAATATTTAATTGTAGAGTAATTCACACACCATTTTGTTGAAACTGCTTTTTCAATATCCCAAGTAACAGAAATTAAATTGCCAATTTTATAGAGAATTAAAGTGCCATAACCAAGCATCATTACTTTTAATGAAGTTACTGGTGCCTTTGCTTCTCCCATTTTTAAATTTTTCTGATATATAAAGCTATCATTCTATTCAAGACATTTTCTGCTCTTCTGCTAATGAATGCCACTTCAACAATGCTTACCTTAAGATCTTCAATGATGCTAAGTATTACAGGTACTTTGAATAGGTGTGTGGGTCTATATGTGGATCTTCCATGAGTAACTTCTGGTTTTAATGACTGTAAGTGTAAATTTCTGAAGCGAATTTCCAATAGATGCTCAAAATGACATTAAATTACTTACTGGTGATACTAAAGTTAATCCTTGCTACATGAGCAACAATGACTGTGTTTACAACTATATTCTTGCAAAAACAGCTGTCATATTATTTCACACTAAAGTGTATATGGCATTAAAATTTCTGTTTCAATATAAGCAATTATATTGCAGCAAATATTAAAAGCCCGCAGAATGACCCTTGCATTAGAAATTAAAGTTCTTATTCATTACTATACAAACAGCAAAAGCATATAATTTAATAGTTCATTTAAAATATTCATGTAATATTTATTTACCATTTAGTTCTCAAACATCACAAAAACAGTAAAAATTATTATTACCCAGCTTTTAAAACAAGTATTTGAAATATTATGACCTTTTCTAAATGCAATTCTTTCTGTAGTTTCACTAAGAGCTATGAATCAAATGAAAAAGAATCATAAAAATAGGTAATGTATTTTATTTTTCAAATTTGTTAGATTAGCGTTATCTTACAACAGCAATTGGAAGGTTACCTATCCTATAATGTCATTCCACCAAGAAGTGTTTCTCTTTTCTCAGTAGATCTACTTCCAAGAGCATTGAGAGTGACAGTTGGACACAAACCTTCCCCTAAACAATGGTGGCCTTTGTATTTGTAGGTGATTACGTTGGGTTGAGAGCCAGCCAGAAAGTAAGAATGATTTGCATAACTAAATAACAATAATAAAAGATATCAATACAAAAGTTATTTACAAAGTTATAGTATCTTACTCTATTTCTCAATGTTATCGCTATAGCTCCCAAGGCATTTATTGTAACATGGTACTAGTTTTTAAATGCCAATGGTATACCCTTATCCCACCAAAGATTTAAGCCAGGATAGCACTGCATCACTAAAAGGTTGTAAGATTCCTACAAACCCTACTTTATTAGGTCCTTTACGAAGATGAATATATCCTAATACTTTACGCTCTAATAAAGTAATAAATACCAGAATAATAAATCCCATGTTGACTATAAGAATATAAATATAAAGTATAAGCAGCCGCTTTGAGATATTCCATTTTGGGACTCTTCCACCCAAAATGGTATTTAAGGAGCCCAAATTGAAATGTCCGATCTCCTGAATTCTCTCATCATTTGTTTCCAAACTCCTCCATAGTGAGTGATGACCTACCATCCAGTTGTCATACACACTGATTCATTCCTAATTAAATTATATATCATTTCTTCACTGAAAACTCGTCCATTGCGTTATCACAGTACACTTGCATTATTTGCCTATAAATTTTGATTGGCTGAAGATTTTGTGCATTCAAAAAATGAATCAGATCTTAGGCAGTAGAAGAGTATCGCATTGACAATGAAAAACTGTTACCGTGTTACAACTTGACAACAATGTGCTTACATACGGTAAATTTGAAAATAAATTTTTGTGTTGATATCATTCATTATTATTTAGTTACACCAAATCGTTCGTTACTTTCTGGACAGCCCCTGTATAGAATCTTAATTAAAAACACTCAATAAATATAATATTGTACCTTCTGCCTGGTACTCTTGGGAGGGGTAACCCCAACCACTTTTGTGCCACTGGAATAACCCTCAGCTATGTGTTTGTGTGTATTATTAACAAAAGAAATGTTAATTCTAATCCATCAAAAACTAACATTTCATTATGGAATCTGAATCATTTAAATTTGATCATTTTTAGTAACAAATAAAATAACTGATTTTCATAATTAAGTTTAATTCACTGTAGGTAATTTAGCAAATATAACAAAACACTCCAAGCACAATTTTGGTAGCATTTCTCCCTTGAATAATAAATGACACCTGAAGAATATAACAAACAATAGGTTTTACATAAGTGCAATTCCCATAAACAATGCTTTCAGCCATAGGCAAACATGTTGACACAATGAACTACAACACAGGCTGCCATGTCATTATACAACTTACTGCTGTTTGACATGTGCTACTCATAACTACTTCTCATACAGTCCTCCATTGGCATTTGCTGCACAAGTCCAGCACTTGCCAACCTCTGTCTTACAGTAAATAAAGATGCATGTAGTAATTACACAAATCTGTTAATCATCAAGATAAAACATTCTCTGTAATATTTGTATTAGCTCCGGTGGCATATTTTTTCATATATAAAAATACTATACCTATATGTAATAAGTTCAAATAATTTTTAAAATATGCAAAAACTGCATTTCAATAAGTTTACAAAAGACTGCTTCTCTGTATAGTCCCCAGATCTCTCAATACCTATCATAACACTGGCATCCTTCTTCACAGAATGGCATCACCTAGTGCTGAAGACACCAACTGATAAAATTGTGAAGTTCATTGTCACTTCTGAAGCATTTATATACTATCTGAATATAAGGACCAAGCAGAAATCTCAGAGTACCAATTCAGTTGAATAAGGAAAATAGGAGCAATTTTCCCTCCAGAATTGCTTGAAGATCAGCAATTCTGCTGTAGATACTTAGTGGGCAATGCAATGGGTCCTTTTGTGATCATTTTCATCTATTGTGAAGTATGAGAAGGAGATGTGGTTTGGTCCATGCACTTCAAGCATCTGTTCATGAGTATTTGCTACCATTTTCTTTCTTGTAATGAGAAATCACATAAACTACATTTTCAATTAGACGCATTGCATAAAGTACTTCCAATGATTGTTGAAATAGCTGAATCTAGATACAAGAGAGGAAAATGTATTTAGAAGGTATAACCAATATATCCAAACATAGGTGGTAACTGTCTAGTTGAGTTTCCATAAACATTATAATCTTTTCTTACTGAATGCATCTCCCATTTGCATGTAAAAGTAATGGAGCCACACTATTCTAAGTGAATGTTCTATCCTTGAATGGAAGCTTATTTTTGATCTCTCCTGTTTATTTCATCTCTTGTTTCTGAGCTCATATGAGATATAGATATAAATGTCTACCACCTGATTGGGTTAGAGTGACTAAGTATATGTGCATACTTTGGCATGTGCAGAGTTATTGAAATGGGAGATCTGTTTGGAGTATATTCAGGAGAGCATGAGGTCCTCCCCAAAATCAATTTTTAATTCAGCTACCAGGATGGTTTTTAAGGACTTTTTTCTATAAAAATATGTAATTTTTAAATGCAAAAATCCAAATTTTCAAGATCGGAACATAATAGTTGGAATTAATAAAATTATAAAAAGTCTTATTTACTATTTCATCAATATATTTCATCTAAACATTGATGATTTAAATTTGCAATTGAAATTTACTGGTTTTACAAAATCAAAATTTAGAAAATCCATACATAAAGATTTGGTAATTATCTATACCTAAGTGGCATTCTCCACTTGTTGAATTCATCATTAATATCCTTTGGAATGATATGCTGTGAGTTTCTATTCAATGAACAGCAGGTAATAATAAATTATCCAGACACTCTTGGTTCATAGTATATCATAGCGTTTTTAATTTGCAAAGCTTACAGAATGCAAAGCTAATGACTGGAATCTTAGAACATTTTCTCAGAACCATCCTGAACTTTTTGTAACTTATAACTATTGCTCCATTTTGAAATTATGAGAGCCAGGAAATCCATTCCTGAATAACCTTTCGAGGGAAATCCTTGCATTTTCTTCTTTCAAAATATTGTACTCTGCACTTATTTCTGCATTTATAGCAAATGTCTACTGAGAGTATCTATATTTTCATACTTTCACTTATTTGAACCCTATTCAGACTCATAATTTTCCCAACAGCAGAAATCATATGTTTGGTTTCTTGGTTGAATTGATCATTTAGACTCTTTTACAACACAAGAACAGTAAAAAGACAAAGTTCTTCTTCTTTTCTATCTCAACATAAAAAGTGTTTTATACAGTTAGTTTATCATTTAAGAGGACAAATACTTTTCTTTTTCATAATTCAATATTCGTATGGAGAAAATGAAGCTTATTTTTGTCTATAGAATAAAATAATTCTATCTACTTCATGGATGGCCAAATATAATTTTTTTTTTACTCTACAAAATTAAATCTTAACTCTGCTTTTTTGTTTTCTTGCCTTTTAGCCATTCTCGGGTTAGCTATATTATCAAATTATATTATTTGGTTTGAGGCATTAAATCTCAGATGGTGCAACAAAACCATGGCTTTTTAAAGATGTACCTTTTGTTTCTACTAATGGCTGTTTCAAATATCAATCAAATTCTACATAATTTAAAAGTTGCATTTTTTTCCACATTACCCACATCTAAAATATAGTTTGATCAAAGTATAAATTACCAAATACATTTAAACATGCTTTAAAATAAATAAGCTGAAATACAGACAGAAACCAAAGAAATAAATCCTGTTTTATTCTCTAGATTTAGGTTATCACTTATTTATTTAAACATTCATTCGCTTATCCATATGTCCCCATATATAACATAGCATCTAGTACTGAATGCTTGATATTATTCTCTACTTTCCCCACATTTAAATCTTACAGTTGTTCTAATTCATTTAGATAAATTTCCGTCATAATATAGCTGTAGACAAAAATAAATATATGTATGCCTTAATATTTGGTTGTTATCATACAGAGAAAATACTTTTAATGCTTGTCTGCTCACTTTCAAAGTATCTACTTAAGCAAACATTTTACTCTAGATGAATATGATAAAATACTGTCAAATAAACATATCTACAACAATACACTATTTGTAACACTTTTATTTAGTTAAAGCTGAATATTTTCTAGTTTGGTAACATTCAGTCAATAATACACAATATGGTTAAAAATGTGATAACTAATTATAGGTTATGATGCAGGATTTTTTAAAATATCTCTATCCAAAAAATGTTCTTTTATACACATATGTGTATAACACCAAAATTTTGAATTACAAATCCTGTAATCCCACAGGATAGCAGCTATTGGTGGTAGGGTGTCTAAAAAGGTGGAAAGATGAAAGACAAGCATAAATTGCATAAATTGCATAAATTGTCAACTGAACATTCAGGGTTACATAGGAAAACATTCTGTGTGAAAACATATGGAAAGTAATGAGATATGTATAAAACCAGGCCACTGGCTATAAACTTCACATAAAGACATTTGCATCCTACAATTACAAATATTGCTGATCATAGTCATTATCATAAAAATTTCTTGATGAGACTAGAAGTGAAGGAAGCTTTGAACAATGAAAGGAAATTTCAACAAGCTTTTCAAAACTATGTATTCTTTTAATTATATATCTACATACAATTAAAAATTAGGATAATGTTATAAACAATTATATAAATATATACACACACAGTCTCTATAACATTCCTAATACCTTATGGAAAACCCTAATATACATATAAAATGACAGATTTTCAACATCTTGTATAGCCTGTAAGTAATTATCTTTTAGCATTTTAAAAAATCTATGTATGATTCGTAGAAAATTACAGCAGCAGACTGAAATGTTTGTCACTGGTCCCATATCTATTCAGTAATATAGAGATCATATTTTCATGTTATACCGAAACTCCCAACATCATATCCAACTGCAGGAAAACCTGATTTGGTACAAAGATTCCCAATCCTTAAACTACCAACATTTTGGAAATTACACATTAGCTATAATCATCTAGAAGCATCACTTTCTCGGTTGTTAATTATAAATATAAATTAAGTAATTTCTGATATTATACTGGGAATAGTCTTCCCTCTTTATCTGATTATTCACAATACATTGGTAAAAAGCTTAACATACAGAGAAAATATAGCATACTTTCTTATATTAGGTTATTAAACATTTTTGACATCCTCTTCACTAAATACATTGTATAACAAGAATAAAATGTATCACATTAAAACAGCATAAATAGATTTTCAGTTACAACCTAACAACCACCATTCCCAGATTCATCTGGCTATTACTGTTCTATCAAACTCTGGGTCTAAAGCATATATCCATTACTTTCTATTTATCAACCTATCTAATCAGAAGTATTATTAGCTATTTCATATACATTTGGTAGATTGGTTAGTGTGATTGTGAGAAAAATTTTTATAATGCTCTTATTTGCATCACAAAATACTTAGAAGAAATCTCAGTTTGTGTAGTGATAATTTGCAATTCATAATAACTGACAACAGGTTGCAGTTTTGATTAACTTACCATGTTAATTGATATGGGTTAATCAATAGTTAAAATTATACAGATGATTTTCCAAAATTTGAAGGCACTTGGAGCAATTTATTTTATAAAGTTTTTTAAAAATAAGAAATGCATGAAAAACTTGGCCAAGTATTTTAAATTTGGTTCATAAATTCCTACCATCACCAAGTTAGTTTTATAGATATATAAAGTTGGTTTTTCTTTAAGGATTGGTAATTTGTTATGTTTAGAGCTTATATAGGTACTATAATGACTTCCATTAAAAAAATTAGTATTTATATTGAGCCAGAAGGGTTGGCTAAAATATTGACTGTTCTGCAGTAATTCATTGCTAAACTATGAACGTTTCTTCCTACATGGCATTTCTGGGTTTGTTGGCTATCATAGGCTCGATTTTTGGTGACTGAATCAGAAATTAAAATTCATGTTGTTGAATCAAGATCTATTTGAGAGAAAGTGCAAGCACATGTCTTATTATTCACAATAAGGTTTTACACAAAATATTACCAATATGATCTTGAATGGTATCAGTTTGACAACACCTCCTTGTTACTATCTTATTCAAATGATAAGCTATGCACATATTCCTGGAAGTTATAGACTATGTCATCAAATATAAACATAAACTGAAGTCAACTTACCACCCTATCCTCGAACATTTCATCAAGTTACTTTGACAGCTTAGTTATTCATTAATATTGGCACATTTGCTACAGAAGTTGAACTATAACTTTGTTTGTAACAACACTGTGTTTCTCTAGAACATAAAGAATGTTGTAGAAAAACTAACAACTTCAGAAATTATAGTGATAATAGATCCATTCTAATGCAACAAACCAAATATAGTTTAATAGTTTTTGTAAACTTATGCTAATAGTGGATTCAGAAGTTTACAGAAAACACACAATTTCCTTAGTTAAGTTTTGCCATTACTTTGACAAACCGTCGAAATAAGCTTGTTGTGTAAAGCTGTGAGCATATCTAAATTTAAATAAAAATTGCTTTACTTACAAAATTTCTAAACCCTTCATTCAAGGACAAAAATTTAATTACAAAGAGACACCCATAACTTTCTGCACTTTAAGGAACAATTAAAACTTGTTTGGAATTTCCAACTAATGACATTCCCACGAATTCATGCATTTAAATAATTTTAAATGTCCACTGCTCCTTAATGTTAAACTTTGTTCTATTTTTTTTAAAGAGTATATATCACTTATGCTTAATAAAAAGGGACTTTTATGTAGCCCTAGATTACCTTTGTTTCTATAAATTAGAATTAATCTGACAATCTTCCACTGAATGTTTTCATCAGTGTTAATGACATGATGTTAGATCAGTTTACTAGAACTCAAAAATGTTCATGTCACTGAACGAAGTATGTGGAAAAGATTATATCTCATGTTGAAGTATTTGTATATAAAAGACTGTTAGAATATACAAAATGGGAATCCCAAATGTATCAGAAATTGAAATTTTATTCATGTAAAAAGTTTTAATTTGTTTGTTTTCCAATTCTTTTGTATCCCATTGAATTGATAAACATGTTCTTCATAGTATAGAACAGTGACTGAAATGTTGTAAATAAAGTTTTTATTTGTATTTTATAAGAAAGCATTTATAATTATATTGGGTAAGTTGGTACATTTAAAATGCTGAAATTATACTTGAGAGCCTGATGCACCAGAATTCCCATTTTATTTTAATAAGGAGTCCTCTAGTATGAGAAACCCAAAGGATAAAATAAGAAGTGCTTCATAGTTACTAATGAATTAAGCTGTAAAACATTTTATTGTTTCAGTGGAGTTCTAGAAAAATGTGGTCACGTGTGTTTAGAAATAATGATGTTGTGTGTGTGCATAGCAGAGTGGGAGTTGTAATCAAATAAATGTGCAGTAGATATTGCTGTGTGCTGTTTAAACAAGTTCCTGGGTTTAGAGGAAATAAAACTTGGGAAGACATTTATATATGAAAAATTAGATGATAAAAAGTAATGATTATGGGGGAAATAAAATGTGAAACGACGCACATTAGGTACAACATTTTTGTAAAATTTATTCCATATATTATATATATTTAAAAAGAATAATAAGTTTGTAAAATGATGTTAATAAAATGTTGTTTTTTAAAAGAAAATGCCTCTAAAATAAACCTTCTTATAATATTTATATATGATATGCATAACTTTACGGGTATTGCACCGAACTTGCCTACATAACCTTCATTATCATAAATCACTCCAAAATTTTAAAACAAAAACATATAAATTTATTGGTATACTAATTTTATAGTTACCCTGTAATATCCATACCCAACTCAGATATTAATAAAATCTCCAGGACATAACATTATGATAAACACAACGCTTTTAAACAAGATAAATTTGAATGTTGATTTTAGTGGAGGAGACTTTTAAGATTTATCAAACTGAAGTGCTTAGGTTGGTTTTAACATGCAATATTCTACAGTCAATTCCAGAACTTTAACAGCTAAAATCTACTGACTGTCTTAAAAATAGGAATGTATAAATACAAGACAGTAAAGATTAGTAGCCAGTGTAAATATAACAATTTTGGAATTGGCTAGGAACTTTGCTCAGCTTTGTTTTAAATAAGAACTTAAGGAATATCAGTCTGTGACCACAGCCCTTATGTATGCAGAATGACTGAAAATGGGTGCAAGTTCCACACATCTGCCTATTTATTTGCTATTTATGTATGTCCAAATATACATTTTGGATTTACAGACTGGAAAACTGTTTGTAAACTGTTTGCTAACACAAATGAACACATTGACACACTTTCTTATACATATACAAACACACACAGACATGCTTACATATATCATAAAAATGCTTTCAGTACTGAGAAAACAAAACCATATTCAGAGGTGGTCATAAGGCCTAAGCAGCAAATCAATTTATGCTTGATATAAGTGGAAATATAGAATATTATTGGTGTTTGTCGTAATTTATGTATCTCTCTTTATTGTATAGTATAATTAAGTGTACCAGGGTAAATTTTGTATTTACAATATATACACTAAAAATAACACAGTGCATGTATACACAAATAATATCATCAGTAATGTAACATGTCTGGTTTAACACAGAGATGGTCTGTAGCAATTTTCAAATGAAAGCTACACAAGTAATGTAGATTGCAATTTTAATATTTTTACTTTTAAGTAAAATGAGAAATGGCATCATTTTAATTAAAACAAGGAATGGCTTATTACAGACTGTTGTGTTACTGTCACTACATGCAGTTCTATTTGGATTATGAAGATTAATTAAACATCAAGGAAGCCTCTAATTCGTTTGTATTTTTTTATGTACACTATACAACACTGAACCTATAACAGATTATCTGAATGGTCTGGCTGATTATTCAAGCTCTAGATGGAATTTAAACCTCTAAGTTTCATCATATGATATCTACAAACTTTGCACAAAAAAAAACTGAATACTTTTAAAGCAGTTTGTATGAAATGTAAATAAATAATTTCAATATTTACAAGAAATACAGAATTCATCATGCTTGAGCTAATTCTCCTTTATTGTGGGCATCTTGTGTAAGGCTTGGGCTCCACTAAACTATCATCAGCAAGGTCAGTTTGTTGAATAACCCCTATGTTGTGCTGAATACATTGACAGTCTATGCTGTGTGATCCACCAGATTTTCAAACTGTGTTCAGTAAACCTCAAAGAATTACACTGTTTTAAATGTTGTTCCATTATTTTCATTCTTTTTATCCTTGTACTGACAGCAGCAAAATGGAATGACAAGACTCCATTTTAAAATATAAAACCTATATCATAAATTTGATAATAAAGCAGAATGCACATAAGAAGATTGCTCTTTAAGTTTTAAAAATATTAACTTACATTAGAACAGCACAGAAACAGCAGGAGTGTGCATATGATCCATAATAAAATAAATTGATTTCTACAAAGAAGAAAGAAATTCATGGGATGTAACCAACACTGAAAACAATCTGCATATCTCTCAGGTCAGTATTTCCAAAACTTTATAGCACAAATTAATTTATAAGGTTAAATAAGTAATTGTTTCACATATTCTATTTCATAGCAAAGCAAATTAATTTATTCATTAATTTTTAATTGTTTTTTTCACACAAGCCATGTGTAGAGTCAGAGCTGGGACTGACATGTGGGAACATATGCCATAACTGGGAGATCTGTGGTTCATATCCCAGCTATGGCATTGAAATTTTCAGTCTGACTCTACCTATCCTGATTTATCAATTTTTAAACTGATGTCAACTATTTCAGTTTAGGAATATGTAGTGGGTCTGTAGGTATTTTAATTTAAAATGTATATGTTTTAATTAAGCAGAGCAGTTATTTAAAAGCACTATTTCCCCATCTGCAGAAAATTGTGAAATTAATTCCATGTAACACTAATATGTTCTCATTTCTTAGAAGATATTCTGAATCACAATGCATTCCACTTGTACACACGTTTACAGCCTGTTTTTGCTACTTTTAAAGCAAAGCCATCCTTGAAGAACATTATGACTTAAAATCATACAGTGGCATGCATTCAGGGGAAGCAACCAAAGCACTGCTTTGGTAACAACTGCAATATGTGTGAGAATTGAACTGGGAACTTGTGTCTGAAGGCTAGCATACTAACACAACTGAAGATGCAGAGACAGATAATATCGAGATTTATTAATATAACATAACTCCATGGCACGACAGCTCACGGGGAACCTTGGCCTACCGCCCGGCCGCTGCGTCCCCCATCTCGGTCCACTACAGACGTCATAGATGGGGTGCAGTATTGGAGGGTGAGACGTGGTCAGCGCCTCGAGCCCCTCCCGGCCGGTTAATGCGGTCCTCACGACCTGGAGCCGCTACTTCTCCATCAAGTAGCTCCTCAATTGGTCCCCCAGGGACCTCACGAGGCTGAGTGCACCCCGGTCCAGGTCTCCCAGCGGGGGAAAAATCCCCACGCCGGTACTGGGGATCGAACCCAGGTCTCCCGCTTGGTAGGCAGCTGCGCTACCACCGCGCTAAGGAGACGACCATTTATTAATATATGTCTTTATAATCTCATAGTTATTGAATATTATCTAGATAAATTACATCACTTCTCCTAAATATGTAGATCTAATATGTTATATTACCAAAAACAATTGTGAGTCAGCTGAAGCAATTTCCCTATTGCTTCAACTTAGCAGTAAGAGACATGCATGCGCATCTCTGAAGGTCACGAGCCTTATTCGTGTTTCATTGTTCCAATGAAGCTAGCTTTGGAGAGGAATTAACAATAAGTATTAGCATAATGTAGAATATTAGTCTAGGTGCATTTAAGAAATTTGGTGATCAGCAGACGAACATGGGCTGTCTGTTAATCATCTAAGTCTGTATGTAGCTATAGATGCTTTTAGAGAAAGTAGAAGAGAAATTGTGATTGATGACCAGCTTAAAATGAAATATATACAATCAAAAAAAGCGGAAACAGGGTTATCCCTAAAAGAATTGTCCTTTCGAGGTAAATGGTCAAACAGCAAATTCTATTAATCAAGGAAATTATGTGGAACGTTGAAATATACCACAGAGTATAGTCCTCTTTTAGCTCAGTGTCGACTTAGAAACCTCTACTGAGTTTAATCGAATTTATAATGACATAATGCAAGCTATTGTTTTGACAGTTTTGGCAACTATAAAACATGACATTGTGGATACTCCTTTTGTTCAACACAATGGAATAACTTGTCATAGTTGGTTAACACTGTGGACAGAAAAATTGTTCAAGTTTGTAACATGTTTAGTACTATGTTAAAACCCTCAAGAAATTGATTCAGATATTTTAGTACCAGTGGGAGATTTTAAATTTGTTTTTCTCTTACACATATTTGACAAAATATTCATTTTCATTGATGTGTTGTGTAACATACTTCAAAACATATGCCAATTGAAAAAAAAAAAAACTTATCGCTCAATAACTGCATTACATAATAACTGAGAACAGATTTTTCAATAAACTGTGTCTCAACTAGAAGAGTCTTCAAAAAGAAAAATATTGAATATAAACTTTTCTATTTTGAATTTTTTGATAATGTTGACAACTATTTGGTCATGAGATTTTAAGATTATTCTAATTTGAGAGTTTTTAATTATTGTGACATGAAAACTATGAACCAGTTCCCCAAAATCAGCTTTCAAAGTTTCTTACATACATACGTACTTCAACTCCATTTGATTGGGAAGTGGACTGACCGTAGTATACAGTTCAAGGAGTTTAGAAATAAAACCATAAATGGACTTGAACTACTTGGCACTAATTCAATGCTAAAATAAAATTTTCCACAATTTAAAATGTTAAGTGTTATTCTATATACAATTCCTAGGGGTAGATTTTCAGAAGAAAGTTTGCTTTCAGCATTGAAAAGAATCAAAAGTTGCCCAAAATTATATTGAGAAGAGAGAGATTTTCTCTTTTTGTAATCATTTCAACTGAAGCTCACTTACTAAGAGAAGTAAGAAAAAAGAGTAGTTTAAAAGAAACAGAAAATTAATAAATTTGCTTCCCAGGAGAGAAGGATGGATTTTTCAATATCCTTGATCTAACAGAGATGACTACCAAAGTGTCAAAAGTGAATTTAAATCCAGAAATTAACTTTTCCGTTAAATTTTACTTAAGGCAATTTTATTAAATATAGTATTTCAGTAACCATTCTTTCAATTTAAACCATTTCAGTTGTGATTTCTTTACCTTTAATTTAAACTATCAGTTGCATTTTTAACTTTAACATTTATTCCTTTGATTTATACTATTGCTGGTTGCGATTTTTATCAAGGCAACCCTTTTCCTTAATTTATTATTGTTTATTTAAAAATTATAATATTCATTGTTTTGGCTATTTGAATGATTACCGCATGCCACTGAAATCATTAATCAAACAGGCTTCATGACATCTTGCCTATTGTTGGTTGCACCATGGATGCTGCTGGCTTTTGCTAGGTCAATGAAGCCCTGCTTTAAATTTATTTACACTACATATGCACACACTTAAAACTAATGCCAAGTTTCTCTCTTTAACGCTTAAGAACTATTTTTATTTATTACATTATTTTATTTTGCTCATAAGCCTTAGCATAATAGTGGCCTACAAACTTTCAGAAACAACACTTTTAATATCCTATCACAATGTGTTATCTTCAATTGTATGACTTCTGTTTAATTTTATTAAAGGCATTTGGGTTGATGTAGAATCAACTGCATTTATTACCTCAATCTGTAATGTGGGTAGCTCAGTTGGTTAGGTCACAGGTTCAAAGCTGGCCCCTGGTTTTTAAATGTGCTTAAAAGCGATAGTCCCATGTCATTAGATTTACTGGAATGTTAAAGAGCTCCTGCAGGACGAAATTCTGGCACACCAGTGACACTGATATGATACTGGCAATTGACAGCATCATTATCAAATAAAGTACCTTTTTTATCACTCTATAATAATTTGGCCTTGAAGCATGCACAATTTTGATATACCGATGTCCAAGATAATGGGAACAAGTTAAAGATATAATTAATTATGATTTTTGACATACTTCTTTATCTGAAAAGTCTGAGACTGAGCTGTACTTCTTTTCTACTGCAGAAGGAGATGTACAGATCTCTGTTTCTTAATAGGAGATGATGGGATGGGATGGGATGGGATGGGATGGGATGGGATGGGATGGGATGGGATGGGATGGGATGGATAGTTTATTTTCAGTCATTAAGTATGAGACATACATAGGCTGTGTCATGAGAGAATAAAAATTAATGAAACATTCTACATACAATAATATTACAACAATACACTTAAAAATGGATAAGATTAATCCCATTTCAGGCCATAAATTTCTGAAATGCTATAAAGAGGATTTGCCTTCAAGATTGTTTTGATCCTCCTCTTAAAGTTTAACAGTGGAAGAGTCTTAATGTTCTGAGGTAAGGTGTTGAAAATTTTAACAGATATACATGAGAAACTGTTAAGGGTTTTACTATATTTGCATTTGTTAATATAAATATCAGATCATTTTCGAGTGGGATAATTATGGACAGAAGAACATATTGAGAAAAGGTTGATATTTTTTTAACATATAGGAGGGAATCCAGAACAAATATTGAAGGCAATGTAAGTATACCAAGTTGCATAACAAGTGGTTTATAGTGAGTTCTTGGTGAAGCTCCAAATATGATACGTACAGATTTCTTCTGAAGAATAAATAACTGACTGGCAGAGGTATGATTGCTCCACAACAGAGTGCCATAACTTAGATAACTATGAACATGGGCATAATACACTGTAATAAGAGTTGAACAGGAGACACTAAGTCTAAGTGACCTTAATAAGAATAAGCTTTTATTTATTTTATTTGATAAGTAGTTAATATGAGTCTGCCAGCCCAAGCCAGTTTCGATATGGATGCCCAGAAATTTAACCGATAACGTGGAGGAAGAATTTATAGAGAAAATCGCGTCTACAGTTTAATTATGATTAATACAAAGTCTATTGGCATTACACCATTTCTGCAGATTACAGGATAAATTGTGACTTTTAACCGAAATAACGTCTTGATTATCGTGAGAAAGACTAGTAGCGAGATCATCTGCAAACAGAAAAGTCTCTAGACATTCATCATCGATACTGGCAGGTAGATCATTAATATATATGAGAAAAAGAACAGGTCCAAGTATAGACCCCTGTGGGACACCATACTTCACCGGCCTAAAACTGGACATTTTGCCATTTAAGGATACTAACTGATACCTATTTTGGAGATAAGAGCATAAAAATTGTACACTATCTTTATGAAAGCCATAACATTGAAGTTTTTCTAAGAGAACATCATGCGAAACTGTGTCAAAGGCCTTACTAAGATCGAAAAAATGGCTGAAGACTTTGCTGGTTCTTTCAAAACAATCAAAGCATCGCTTTATAAATCCAGTTACAGCTTCAATGGTACTACGTGAAGCCCTGAAACCATACTGGCAGTTAGAAAAAAGAGAATTTCTCTCAAAGTAATCTATTATTTGTTTATTTATTAAGACTTCAAACACTTTTGATATACTTGATATTATGCTAATAGGTCTATAATTCCCATAGTCATTTTTATTACCTTTCTTAAAAACTGGAATTACTTTGACACATTTGAAAGTGTCAGGAAAAGTGCAGGTGTCTGAACAGCAGTTAAAAATATGGGTTAAGCATTCACAAATGTAAGGAGAAGCAATTTTAAGAATTTCAGAATTTATACCAAATATATCTAAACAAGAACTATTACTAAGTGAATGTATGACTGAATAAACATCTTCAACTTTAAATACTCAAATATGAAATTGTTATTAGGTTTGTTGGATTTAAGAACGTTATTCATAAAAGACATTGCATTGACATCTTCGTCTGGTATTGAATCTACAATATCATTTACTTTGTTCATGAAAAAGTTATTAAAGCCTTCAGCGTTTAATTCATCTGGAATTTCATTAGATTTGCAACTATTTGTGATTCTACTTATAATTGACCAACTAGCTTTTGTTTTATTTGTAGAATTATTAATTAAGTTGGAATAAAAATTGGCTTTAGTGGTAATGACCAAGTGTTTATATATTTTTTTTAAGTAAATAGTACTTATTTTTATATTCAGTTGTTCTAAGATGTTTACTTAAGTCATAATAAAGTAGGCATTTTTGTTTCAAATTATGGAGTTCACCAGTATACTACCTCTTATGGTCATCCTTCTTTATAGATTTCTTAAAACAAGTAAGCGGTAAAGCATTGTCAACAGCCTCAAGTAAAACAGAGAAAAAACAATTCACTTTGTCATTAATATTCTTTAAACTATATACACAAAACCAGTTTATGCTAATTAATAAGTTAATATGACATATACTGAAAGTATTGATAGGGCGGATGATACTAAAATTATGTTTAGTTACACTAACTGGTGACATGTTACATACATTAGTTTTGAAATGTAAAGTGACATGGTCAGAAACAATGGTAGGGACGACTTTAGATGTATATTTGTCGACATGAATGTTAGTTACAATGTTATCAATACACGTTCCAACTGAACCATTTCTACCAGGACGAGTTATTTCATTAATTGTGTAATGTAATCCAAAGCTGCTGAATAAATTAAAAAGGTCACTAAGTTCATTGCTATTCACAAGGAAGTCAATATTAAAATCAGCAGTGAGAATAATTTTAACATTTACAAACTTATTAAAAACAAGATTTAAAATGTCATGAAGATTGGTTAAAAATGTTTGAAAATGTTGTGTATTACTAGTGGGTGCCCTATAAATTGTGATAAATAAAATGTTCAATGAATTAATAAAAGCAGAACGAACTTCAAAAATAGATTGCACGGCTAGATTAGACACATAGGTAAGTTTTTTGGCACAAAGTTCGTGTCTGACAAAAACTGCAGACCCGCCATGCAGACCACTTTTCCTACAGTAAGAGTCAATCAGTTCATAACCAGAGATGCTCAGCAGAGAAAGTTCTTCACTACAGAGCCAATGCTCAACAATACACAATACATATATATTTAGTTCACTCACCAGATTTTTTACATGGTCAAGCTTATTGGTAACATTTTGCACATTCCAATAGAACAGGCTCAATTCAGATTTGTTAATTAATGTTGAGCTATTGGTTACCCTGTGGGAGCAATAATTGGGGCCCTTTGAAAATTTACAGGCCCTTTAGGAAATCTAAATTTACAAACTAGTGTTCCAGATGGCCAGAAAGTAGGTTGAAAAATATCATTAATTAAGGAGGCAGGAACGCCGATTTTAAACGAACTATAGCTAGCATACTTTGCTCTAAGTTTTTCAATTTGGTAGCTACCCTTCTTATGATCCTGTAAATAATTCAACACATCACTGCATTCAGTGTTTGGATCAAGACGAGAAATAAAAAATAAATTCAGTTTTTCAACAGTAGAAAGTTTTTCTGTAGTAGATGTTCCAGTAATAAAATCATTTCTACGCCTACTATTTTTAGCAGTAGCAGCGTCCTCCGTACTGACCACCTTAGACTTTTGCTTTTTCTTACGTGAAACCGTTATCCATTCCCTACCATTATTTTCGTTGTTGGATTCAGCAATGTTATTAGGAATGGTAGATTTAACCACATCACTGAGACATTTACCTGTTGTGAACATCGACCCATTCTGTTTACCGTGATTGTCTTTAAGCTGCGTTACTGCAGCATTACCAGAAATGTTGTCCTCACATGATGCCTGTTGACCTTCAGCATTTGTACACGCTGTAGATTCAATTGCACAATTAACGTTTTCCATGTTACCAACCACTTCACTAATAGTTTCACCTCTCATTATCTTAATTTCTTCTAAAAGTTTAATTTTATCACTGAGAAGAACAATTTTATCACGTAGTTCCTTAATAATTGTATCCTTTTATTCTATAATATAATTGTAAACACAAACGTCAAGTTTTCCATCAGGTACATCACGGCTAGATTGGACATTATCATCACAACACTTAACAGTATTGTCATCTAAAATTTTAACGTTATTAGTTAATTTAGCGCAACTATTGCGAAAATAGCTTTCACATTCAGCACACTTTAGTCCATTGACAACCTTGGCCTTGCATCTCTTACAAAAAGAATTATTATTGCTAGCGTTGGAAGTAGCACCAGTATTACTGGTTCCAGCCATAGCTAGAGCAAATCCGATCACCTATTATATTAATTAGTTTTACACACAAATAAAACACATTTGTAGAGTTCAGGCATTTGATTTAGCTGGTAACCACTTTACACTGCTCGCGTAAACAGTAGAGACAGAAACTGTAGCACGGAGCGGTCAGTAAACACGTCTGCACAAGTCGAAGGTCTAGGAAGGATATACTTAATGATGGAAAATAGCATGTTTTATATTTGGGACAAAGTATTTGTGAGGGACTTTATCTACACAATGTGGAATGGACAATTTAAATAAATAACATTAACATGTAAATGTAATTACAAATTTTGTTAAGTGCTCACCTGCATTTTTTCAAGCCTGGAGTGACAAAATCTGCATGCCATATTGCCATTCTTGAATTATATACTGTGCAGTGTATGTATACAAATATGAGTTAATGAGAACAGGAACATACAGAAACAACTAAGAAATATGTTAGTAGATTTTTACAGCAATAGTATTAATTGGCATTCTTTCATTTTAAATATAATTATTTAACTTAGTCCACTCTACCTTTAAACCAGATGTGCCACCAAACAGATCTAGGCATTTAAATTGGTCTTCAATTTGCAGAATGTTTATGTCTTGCTTATCTACTAACATATTTTAATGAAAGAAATACCAAATTCTTTAATTACAATGCACACATATATTAAAAAATGTGATGTGTTCCATTCACATGACTTTCTCTAATCGCTGTAATAAATTATTTTAAAAAGCATATTCTTCTATCTACTTTATAATAATCAAGATAAACATTAACAGAAACATTAACTACTTGCTTCCTTGTAAGTAGAAGGAAAATAAGGGAACAAATTAGGCTAAAAGATAGTCAAGTCTTTTAAAAGCTGGTCGCCATGTGGCTGGAATCTATTCAGGACCCGGAGTTAACAACTTTCCATATGAGAAAACTTTAAGTATTTTAAGTTTGAAACAAATATCAAGAAATATTTCAGAAATAGTCAATTCAATGACATAAATTGTGTGTTTTAATGTGATCTACATTTTTTGTATAGTAAGTTTTTGTCTATCTCTTGCGGTTTACCAGTTATGCAAAATTCATTTACAATAAAGCTGTCTTTAGAGGCTATCCCCAGAAAATTCAATATACATTTTATTTACCATATAAATATTGTTAATATGCAGTATTTTAAGTTTGAAACAAATACCAAGAAATATTTCAGAAATGGTCAATTCAATGACATAAATTGTGTGTTTTAATGTGATCTACATTCTTTATATAGTAAGTTTTTGTCTATCTCTTGCAGTTTACCAGTTATGCAAAATTCATTTACAATAAAGCTGTCTTTAGAGGCTATCCCCAGAAAATTCAAGATATACATTTTATTTACCATATAAATATCGTTAATATGCAGTATTTTAATCAAAATCATTAGAACCATTTTTGAAAAAATCCAAATTTTTTGTAATTTTTTCCATCTAAAGGGTAGTTTGAGGTAGGGAGATTTTTCTCAGAATCTTCGTGTACCAAGTTTGGTATTTTACAGACTTTTTGTTTTTGAGTTATCATGTTTACAGATGCACCCACACACGCACATACACACACGAATCTTTATCTAAAAATCTTTTTTTTTTTTTTTTAATTTATTCAGGGGTCCTCAAACTATGTATTTCTGGTAAAATCTTGGTATTGAATATTTGGGTGGAATACCTTACCTTCTTTTTCTACTAAGTACATTGTACATATGTAAAAGAGAAAGTAAAAAGTGCTGCCAAAGTTATATTTTATTCAAAACAAGGAATATTATTATTGTAAATGTAAAATACAAATTAGGCTTAAAGCTACACAGTTACTCCAAAATTGTGAAGAATACTAAGATATGGCTTAGAAGATCAGAATTACCTACACCCAAATTTCATACAACAAAATTACGAGATCTTTAGTCTATGTACAAAAATGGATAGAGTATTTAAAGTGTTCATCACCCCAGACTAATACAAAAACACTTCTGTAAAACACAGTGTCCATAGTGATAGCATCACTTTAATGGAGGCCACATGCTATGTGCTTGCTGTAATTAGCAAAGATTTGCTACACAGTTAAGAATTCTTGTCAAAACAAGGTAGCTACCAGTTGTTGAGAGCTCATACAAGGGACATTTGATATTGCAGATTAAAATAATGATTTAATATACAAATGGTAAATATATGCATTATTACAGAAACCAACAAAAATGGCAAATCTTTTACTATCAAAAATAAACAATTCTGGACTTCTATTTATAGTTAATAATGGACAAGCTTCTACAGCCTCATATATATGTTAGCTTGTACAATATGGGACACCTGGCAGATCAAACAAAGGTTTTAGTTTGTAAAAAAGATAAATCTGGTTATTAATTCACATGACTTTCTCTACCCGTTCTACAAATAAACTATTTTTGTGAAAGACTATTCTTTTATCTATATCATTCTAATCAAAAAATTAACAGAAATGGTCTTATTGCCTACCTAATTCCTTCTAAGCAGAAGATAAATAAGAGAATATACTTCACCAAAGTGATAGTGAAATATTTTAAAAGCTGGCTGTAATAAATGAAATTTGAAGTTAAAGAAAAGAAAGAGAAATAACAAATTCCCATTTGAAAAAAGTTTTAATTATTTTAAAATTGAAACCAATAACTAGAAATATCTTGGAAATGGTTAACTCCACAGAAAAATTATATTACATAAATTGTAAAATTTTTCCATGTAAAGGAAAGTTTGAGGTAAGAAGATTTTCCTGAAACCTTTGCGACACATCCTTGGAAGATTCTGAACTTAAATATCAAGTTTAACATCTAATCATCTTTTTGAATTATGGTGTTCATAGACACACACATACACACATGCGTAGGCATGTCCACAGACCTTTTTCTAAAAATATGATGTGTTCATTCACATGACATTCTCTATCTTTTCTGCAAACAAACTATTCCTACAAAAGACACTACTTTATCTACATCATGCTAATTAAGATAAACTCAACAGAAATAATCTTATTACTTAGTTTCTTAAAAATAGAAGGGAAATAAAGGGATACTCTAGGCTAAAGCAATAGTCAAGTCTTTTAAAATCTGTTGCTATGCAATTGTCATTGAAATTAGAATCTCTTTCCATATCCAAGAAAGAGTGATGAAATGGATGAGGATTTCCTGTTTGAAAAAAGTTTAAGAATTTTAAAACTGAAAAAATCATAAGGAATGTTTCTGAAATCATTAGCTCTACACAAAAACTATATATGACACAAATTGTGTATTTTAACAAAATCTATATTTTTGTTACTAAGTTTTTGTGTATCTGTCACGGTTTACCAGTTATCTATGCAAATGTCATTCAGAATGGGACTTCTGAGGTTATTCCCAAGAAATACAGAATATACATTTTATTTGCCATGTAAATATCTTTAATACTATTTTAATCAAAATCGTTAGAACCATTTTAGAGAAAATTGTAAATTTTGAAAAATTTTCCACATTAAGGATAGTTTGAGGTGATGAAATTTTCCTTCCTGAAAATCTGTGTAACATCCTTGGAAGGTTAGGACATCTAAGCAAATTTTTGTTTTTTAGTTACGTTGTACACCCTTGCCCACGCCCACGCCCATGCACATGCACGCACGCGCACACACACACACACACATGCACGCACGCACGCACACACGCAAACACACACACACTCACACACGTCTGCACACACCCATACCCATGCCCATGTGCATGCATGCATGCACACACTCACACAGACCTTTTTCTAAAAATGATTTTTTTTTTGTATTCAGGGTCCCCAAAACATCTATTTCTGGTGAAATCTTGGTATTGATTTCTGGACGGAGTACAATACCTTTCCTAGCTACTATGTATATTGTACATACATGCTAGAGAAGGTAAAAATGCTAGAAAACTTCGAAGATCTTCATATCATATTGGGATTATGCATCAGATGCATGCACCTGTGACCTGCTAGTCCATAATTGCTGTATTTTGTATTTGTATGAGCAGCTCCCTTTCTGTCAAATAGGCAATGTTGCATGGTTGTGTTTGGCTTCCTTTATGTAGCTGCAATCGTTATCTCATGGGTCATAAATTTAACACATGAAGATGAGCCGCAGTACCTGAAAGCTTTGGAATGCCACACCTGGGTGTAGTAGATACATGTTAGAATGATCTCTGCAAATGTCTGGCCATGTTATCAACAGCTATAATAGGGAGAGCAATGAGTCCTGCAGTTAGTTTCCACTGGAAGTCTGGAACATGCAGTTGCAGTGGTAGCAGACAAGAGAACATTGAAGTGACTAGAATAAATTGTGCTACAGGGCTGCAATAAAGACAATCATTTGTACAAAGATTTTTGCAGTAATAAAGAGATTTTGTTACAACATTTTAGTGATGATAGGTTTGAATGTTCAAATGCTTAGTGGGCAATTAATGGAATCTGAAGAAATACCTATAAATTAAACCTTTCCTTTATTTTATGGGTATTGTGAAAATTATATTTTTACAACCAGAATTATAAACATATTTATTGATGATGAAAATAACTTACAATACTTATTTTAGACAAGCCTCCAAAGGGATGCCATGGAAACAATTATATTTGTAATAATGAAGATCACTTGCCATGTAAGTGTTCAATAGTTAAATGATATTACAATAAAATAAGACAAGGACTAAACAATTTTAATTCTAAAAATCAATATTAATATATATGTTAATCTGCTTACATTATTGTATCAAAATGTGCTTGTATTCAAATTTAAAATGGAAAATGGTAGTAATCACAATATTTGAATATTTTACATTTATAAACCACTACACAAAGGAGAAATTAATTATATAAGTTTTAAAATAGTGTTATTTGATTTTAAAAGTGTTATAACTCAACTCCCTTATTTACCTACATATATATTCAATAAACAGGTCAATATTTATACCAGATAGAATAACATACGCATGCATAGAATAAAACACTGATGTAACCATCAATAAAGGATAATTTGCTTATTTATATCAAATGTCTCTAACTCTGTCATTAGCATTTCATTTATAAACAAATATTCATTTTTAGCAATTGCATTAGTAATAATTACAATTTTGTTTTATAATAGCATATATTAAACTTGATTCTTATTTAATTTGAATTTGAAAACACTAAAAAAAACAAAATTGCACTGCTCATTTTGCTTACTCAAACAAGGCGACTGTATGTTTTAATTTCTTTAAAAGTAATTTCTATATCTTCCTTAGCTCTTAATACTTACTTCTGACACACATATTAAAAAAAAAAAAAAAAAAAAAAAAAAAAACCTGTACTAATTCGAAAATGTATAATTTAGAGAGTATAACAAACAGGATTACTTAAAACAGATGACAATTAATGAGAAAAAAGAAGCCAATGCTTTAATTTTTCAATAAGATAACTATTAAGGATTTTTATTTTAACACATTATGCATGCAATATCCTTCAGCCATACTCCCTAGTAGTGAACAAGAAATGAAATGTATGAACTATACTTTTATATATAAATGCAATAAAATAGTATTGTATTAAATATCACAATGATGTCCATAGTTCTTCAGGGATAAAGCAGGTTTCAAAGTCTTAAATAATTGTACATTCAAAAACAAAGTAGCGACTTCCTTCACAGCTATTTACTCTCATCACTTATGAAAATAAAAATAATAGCAGATTCCTTCCAATTTGAAAACCAGTCTGGAGGAAGATATGAATCTTAAATACCATAGCTTCTTTTGTATTTTTTTAAGATAACTTTGATGATGTTTTCACAGTTCCAGCGTGGAATTTTCATGTTTCATTGTCTCTATTTGAAAATCACTCTGAAAAAGAAACAATACTATACAGCTTATATACTACATAATTATCCTGATAATTCTGTTGTGGGGAACCATAAGTTGATATGTGAAATGTATGATAGGTGCTATATTTCAACTTTTGGCTGTTACTATTCTGTTCACAAATCAGATGTCTTAGATATAAAGAAAGGTGTGTCCAGGTAACTTTGTGGTTTTGCTTTAAATCACACGCTTATGAATTTTTTACAGTTCAAGATTACCATTAAAACAAGTTATCAATGAAAAGCAAAAAAAATCTCAAAAATGCACTTATCTACTGATGGCTCTCCACCATAGTATTTTCTATTATAGCATTTTTTTTTAACATAAGCCGTGTGTTGGACAGGAGTTGAATAGGTAGGGTCAGACGGAAAATTTCAATGCTACAACTAGGATTAGAACCACAGATCTCCCAATCTCTAGCCAGTTGCTCTAACACTGAGCTACCATGGCAACATGCCCACATGGCATTAAACTCCTCAACTTACTCGCATTTTTCCCAGTAAACTATAAAGTGAACTCAAATTATTGAGATTGCTTACTAGGAAACATGTGAGTCAGTCGAGGAATTAATGCCATGCCAGTATGTTGCTATAGCAGCCCAGTGATTAGAACAACTGGCTAGAGTCTGGGAGATCTGTGGTTCAATTCCTGGCTCTGGCATTGAATTTTTCATTCTGGCTCTCCCTATTCATTTTCTATAATATTTTATGCAAATCACATAAGGTTATTAGGAGGGTATTAAAACTAACTCACAGAAAAATACTATTGGATGTATTAAACTTGCTATAAAGTTTTATTCAATATGAATTAGTTGTAAACTGCTCCTTAGATCTGATCATGAAATTTGGTAGTTGGAATAAGGCAATAAGTCCAGAATGTTTTTACTGAGAAATTAAGCAAATAAACTACACAATTGTGTCAGTTTTACTCAGGTAAAACAATTCTATTAAATTCCAAACATTGTTGTAATCCTTTTGCAGTGCTCAGAAAGTTTCCAGGTCAAAGTACTGTAAGCAGTGCCACACTTACAATCTAGCTCATCACCCCATTCAGATGCAGCAGTATGATTATTGATCTGACTATTTACCATTCAGCTAATGTGTTTTAGTTGGAATTTGTGTACTTATATCATCATACTGGTCAGTAGGCACTTTCAGGTCAGCTCTAGTGGCTTTGGGAATTGGAAAAAATCACACATCACTTTCAAGTCTTGTCTTGTTTGCCTTGACTATTCTCACATGTTTATTCCTCATAAAGAAAACAATAAGCTTTAATGCCAGGAGGATAGACCCATCATTTTGAGCAGTACTGTCTTTTAAAAGGGTGATTTTTCATAAATAGTTTGTTTTAAAATTCATAATGATGGATGTAAACTTTTGTTGCATGTCCATCTTGTATATTCATAATTAAGTCATATTTGCTTTTCTGATGTTTATGACCTTTTCCAGGAACTGTTATTGGTCACAGAGTTATAATTAAAGATTTGGTTACTTCTTTTTTTTTTGTTTATATTTATTAAGCATTTTGTTTTTGTTTTTTTTTTCGACCTCTTCCCCTCCTCCTCCCCTCCCCCTCCTCCCCCCTCCACCTCCTCCCATTTTCTTTTCCTCTTTTTATTCTTCTCTGGTATAAGCTGCATCTTCCAGTAACATACCACTGTAGAAATACTTACAAAGGTTTAGTTTGCAAATATAATAGTGGGAGCAAAATATGTACTTATAGGAAAATATTTGTGGGCTATGTTTAGGCACTGATTGTTCAAATATAAAAGATCACAATCCAGCCAAAAAGTTGTAAAAGTTTTAAATATATGTGTCACCCTCCATGGTGTAGTCTGTCCAAGATCTGGTAGACTCGTGGTGAACCTAGTGTTGTTGCTGTGTACCTACCCTGGTAAGGGCTTAATCACAGGAATGATGGATGGTTGAGGTTTGGTGATTTTGGCAGAGTTACAGGTGTTGGTGTTGAGGAGGTAGTGCTATTGATAGGCTCTTCTAAGGTTGCTATTTCAGGAGCAGCATCAAGAAACTCTGCTCCACTGGTGTTTTTGCTTGTTTAAATATTTATTTGTTGGTTGATTTTTAGTTGACTACTCCCAAGGTTGGAAGTGGCGAAGTACTTAGTTCAGCTTGTTTGCTATTGGCTGCATATGATGTAGTCCGTCCGTCTGTGATCTGGTAGACTCGTGGTGAGCCTAGGTGTAGCTTCTGTGTACCTACCTTGGTAAGGGCTTAACCACAGGAATGAGGTGGATGGTTTAGGTTTGGTAATTTGAGGTTTAGGGTGATGATGTTAAGGAGGTAGACTCTTCGAACGGTTGCATTTTTAGGAGCAGCATCCTTTTCCTCAGCTCCGCTGATGTTTAATTGGATTAAAATTGTTTTTGTGGAGAATTTTGATTGACCACTCCCAATGGTGGGAGTGGTTCCACTCATTTGCTGTTGGCTGGTTTGAAGACATTGTTACCGGGGGTGCCCGCAAGCAACTGTATCAGCATTCAGTAGGTAAGTACTCCCCCAGTGATCTGACAAGTGCATTCTCATATTTGCCCAATCTGACATAAAATTTCTGAGCCAGGCACCTAATAACATCTTCCACATATGGGAGGGCCGAAACTTCATATAGTAGCCTCAAAGGGAAATGTTGACATAAAGAATAGATTGACCGGAGTCCTCTATTTTGTATCCGCTGTAACCTGAGAAGCCAGGAATCTGCAGCCATACCCCACACTTCGCAGATGTAGAGCATCAGCCTTGAAAAGAGGTAACTTTAAGTGGACCGGCATTTGGGAGGCCAGAACAGGGTAAAGGGCAGCCACCACCCCCTTCTCTCTGTCCGACGTTCCCCTCACATGTTCACGAAATGTTAGGCCCTTATCAAGAATGATGCCTAGTATTTGATGGAGTTTCCCCACTCTATCCTCTCGCCTTGGTAGGAAAAGTTGAGTATCTGGGCTGCAGCGGGGCATTTTCTGGGGGACAGAACAGCATGACTTTTGCCTGGGATAATGGGCACCCACCACTGTCTGCACCAGTCCTGGATGAGACGGAGGTGTCTGTTTATTGGGTTGAAGGCTCCTCGTATGTTCCTGTTTGTGCGGTAGAGCAGGATGTCAGCAGCAAACTGGGCCATGTTGATGCCCCATATTGTAGGGAGGAAGTCTGGCTTCAAGAGGCTAAACAAGGTGGATGATAAGACAGAGCTTTTAGAGACTCTGCCTCGTAGGGGTTTTAAAGTTGATGTTCGCCCCACAACCGCTGCTATGAAGGTACATGGGTGTAGGAAACTGTGTATAATGTTGATGAGCTGTCTGTGTAGGCCAATCGGGATGAGTTTGAACAGGAGTCCCTCATGTCAGGTGGTTGAGAAGGCCTTCTCGATGTCCAATGATATCACCAGCATGAAGGCCCCATCCTGGAACTCCAGGGTGGCAGCCTTCACTACCCGCAGCAGCTGTTGAGTGGTCGAGAGGATGGGAAGGAAGCTAATGGAGCGGTAGCTAGAAGGAAGCGTGGGATCCTTACCAGGCTTCAAAATGCACACCACTCGCTCCTCTTTCCAATCGCGCGGGAAATGGCCTAGGGTGAGGCACATGCTGAACACCTTGGTGAGGAACAGCACTGCTATGAAGGGAAGGTTGCTTAGCATGGTGGGTGTCAGCCTGTCCTGCCCTCAAGCCTTTTTGGTGTTGAGATGTCGGAGTGCGTCTTGGACTTCACTAGGGAGGATGATTAGGAGGGGATCCGCCGCTTCATCAGGCTGAAACCGCAGGTAGCGGTCTACTTTCTCATGAACACAGGAGGTGAAGATTAAGTCCTGGGGGTCCTCTCTCGGCCTGGAGTATCCTCTATGTAATTCAAAGCACATTTGCTTTGGCTTGTGGTTTGTATACAAGGCCAAGGTTGCCTTGAAGCAGGGAGAGGTACTGGTTTCATTGGTGTCGGAGGCTTTTTGGATTTGCCAGACATCGCCACCCTCCAGGTTATTATGTAGTATTTACCATGATGAATGTAGTGTGTGTGGGCATGCAAGATCTGGTAGACTCATGGTGAGCCTAAGTGATGCTGCTGTGTACCTACCCTGGTAAGGGTTTAACCACAGGAATGAGGTGAAGGTTAAGGTTCGGTATTTGAGGTTTTGGGTGATGATGTTAAGGAAGTAGCGCTAGATAGGCTCCTCAAACGGTTACATTTTTCAGGAGCAGCATCCTTTTCCTCTGCTCCTCTGGTGTTTAATTTGTGAAAAATCGTTTACGTTGGAGAATTTTGATTGACCACTCCCAATGGGAGGGGGGGAGTACTTAGTTTAGCTAAATATATGGACGAGAGTCCTCTATTCTGTATCTGCTGTAACCAGAGAAGCCAGGAGTCTGCTGCCATACCACACACTTCGCAGGCGTAGAGCATCAGGGGGACTATAAGCGCCTTGAAAAGACATAACTTTAAGTGAACCGGCATTTGGGAGGCCAGAACAGGGTAAAGGGAGGCCACCACCCCCTTCACTCTGTCCAGCGTTCCCCACACGTGTTCACAAAAAGTTAAGCCCTTATCATGAGTGATGCCCAGGTATTTGATGGAATTTCCCCACTCTATCCTCTGGCCCTGATAGGAAAATTTGGGTATCTGGGCTGCTGCGGGGCATTTTTGGTGAACAGAACAGCGTGACTTTTGTCCAGGTTAACGGACATCCGCCACTGTCTGTATCAATCCTGGATGAGACAGAGGTGTCTCTGTAGTGGATGTAGTGTTTACCATGCTAGCCTTTAACACCTAAGGTTGTGAGTTCAAACCTGGCAGAGGATGATGGATTTTTCAGACATAAAAATCCTTAGCATGGTTTCCTTCAGAAGGGCAGTAAAACTGTTGGTCTAGTGTAATGTTTATTTGCATGTATAAGAATCCCATACCTTGAAAGGAAGGTCACTGGTCTAAATTCACCACGTTTCATGTCTGCAAGTCACGATTTCATCCTATAGTGCCATTTATCGGCAGTGCGTTGATCTTTCATCACCAGTGCATATAGTGGCAAACTAGAAGTTCCCTGATCAAGAAATCACTGTATAAGTGGCCCAATATATGCCAGCATGGTGTGATGGTTCTTGAATTAAATATATCACTTTTTAATTTATTATTTTGATAAAAATAAATTATTTGCTTACAGAAACCATTTTTTTCTCATTTTCTTTGTGATATTAATAAGATTTGTAATTAATAAAAACAGTCTGGTATGTTGTGAAAAAGGTTTATGTATTTTACATTTCCCAGCTTTATTTTCATCCGGGTCTGCAGTCTATGATCGTGCTTCCTAGCTGTGTATAGTAATATGTTATTAGCACACTACAATAACTATCAAGGCCTAAAACTGATTTTCAAATATACAGTACATTATTAGTAACAACAAATTGCATTGTGATGTTACACAGCACCTTTTATTAACATTTTACACAGCACTTTTTATTAACATTTTACACACATGCTTTTAATATAATAGTATTTTTATTTTTTCTTTTTAATAAGAATTTATTATTTGACCAATGGGCAAGAATGTTATACAAGCCAGTGATAAATTAGGTTAACAATTATACATATAACAAACTGGGACATAACCTCTAACATGTGCGACAGATAACAAGGAGATACATTAACAATGGGTAACGATTATTTAGTATATGCTATTAACAATTAAATTATCCTGGGTAAATTGACAAGTTTATTAAAGTTAGCAATGTATTCTGTTGATCACAATCAATAGCTGAGAATGGAGTATGGATAAGTGAAGCTAATAATTAGATTGCAAAATTGCTGTCTTCGGAATCACTGAGAGGATATCTTGAGGCAGTTTTCTTTTTAATCTTCTCTTCTGAAGATTTCTAAGTCCAATGTGAAATGTTTTAGCTCCTGGAACTCGGCTAGTCTTATAAAGAATTTCTTTGAGAGCAATTTGAAGTGTTGTTGTATGGTGAGAATTCTGAATTCTTGGTGGAGCTGGTGATTTCTTATGAACCATGGAGCCTTGGTGATAGTGCAGTGAAATTTATTTTGTATAACCTGAAGTCGGTGAATATGAGTTTTGCTGACTGTACACCACACAGAAGCAGCATATGAGATTATAGGACATATAAGAGACTTGTAAAGCAGTATTGAGCATTCCACTCCAAGCGGTGATCCCTTGTGTAGTAAAGGATATAGTTTTGTGATTCTGGAAATAGTTACTGCTGAAATGCAGGATATATAAGGATTCCAGGTTAGTTTTGTGTCCAGTATTACTCCAAGATATTTGACTGGTGTTTCTGGAGGCAGTCATTTAAGCTGTTTTTCTTGGAGTAATAATGGAGTTGGGTTGTTGTATATGTCTTAAGGAGAAGATCTTTGTTTCCATCTTGTTGGTGTTTAACTTAGTTCTCCAGGTTGTAAACCATCTAGATAAAAGATTTAATGAAATTTGAAGTCTTTTAATCGCAGTATTTAAAACAGAGTGTGAGAAGAAAATAACGGTGTCATCTGCATACATAGCAGTAGAAGTAGGGTTTGCATCTGGTAAGTCATACATAAAGACGTTGAAGAGAAATGGCACCTGAATTGATCCTTGTGGAACACCTGCTGTTATTGGTCGAATGGTAAATTTTAATTATCTATTCACACCAGGAATTGTCGCTGTGAGATAAGACTTTTAGTTATGTTGATAAGGTAATCTAGAGTCCAATTCAATGTAATCTAACCAATAAACCTTTGTGCCATATGGTCTCAAAAGCTTAAGCTATATCAAGGAAAACAGCAGTAGTGTATTCTTCTCAAAACCTTTTGAGATATTTTCAATAATTCTTTGTAACTGATGGGTTGTTGAATGCTGAAGAAGAAAGCCGAATCAAAACAACTATATAATATTGTTGCTGTAAAACAAATGCTGCTAGTCAGGAGTGGATTACTTTTTCTAATAATTTTGATAGTGTTGGTAGTAGACTGGTTGGTTGATAACTCACTGGTAGGCTTTTGTAGTTTGTGAAAAGTAATTTTTCAACTTTCCATGATTGAGAGAAATAGCCTATTCTTAATGAGGAGTTGAAGATTTCTGTTAAATAAACGAGATCTTTCTTTGTAAGTTTCTTCAAAACTATGTTTGGTATTTTTTTTAGTAGTGTTTAATGCCCACTTTTACTACTGTGGCACTGCAGGCGATATGTTTGGTATGTCCAGGGGATTTTTTAACAGGAAAATTCCTGATGAAATAGGATAACTCCTTCGGAAATGTGTGAACTTTCGGCTTTTATGTATGTTTGTAGAGTTCATACTCAATGTCGGAGATAGTTTTATTATTATTAGTGTTGTTATGTTAAATATATTTTCATTGTAGGAGGCAAGGGTGTTGTATTTAGTCTCAGTCTGTAATTATCTTGCCATCAGTATGAAGTGAAGGTACTGATGTTGGTTCTCGTAAAATTCTTATGGTACTTTTTAAGCTTGCAAAGGTAAGCCAATTCAGTGTTTTACATATGATATGCATCAGAACAATATCAGACAGAGAACATAGCACAACATGTGTCTATTGTAGAAAGTATTTAAAAAAAAAGCATAAAAAAATATAATTTCCTACAAATTTGAAGAAGGTCTACACCTAAATTAAAAATAAATACAGGGTTACTACAAAAGAAATAGACAACTTCAACTGCCTGTAAAACAAAAACTATTAGAGATAATAACCTAATTATTTTGGAGGTATGTTGAAAAACTCTCAAAGTTTCGTTTGTTACTATTGGTAATGCTGTAGTGTTTTGTTTGTTGTTGCAGAAGCTGAAATGGTGGAAAATCCTGTGGAAAAGGCATATTGTGTGTTGGAATTTGCTAGAACGCAATTAGCAACTGTTGTCCGACATTTTAGAACACGTTACCACAAAACGCCATCGACTAGACAGTCAATCTATGACTGGTATAGAAAATTCGAGACAACGGGATGTTTGTGCAAAGGGAAGAGCTCAGGAAGACCAAGAGTTTCGGAAGAATATACACTATGTACATAGTAAAAGTAGAGAAAGTAAAAAAATGTTGACTGCCCAGAAATTGAAAATGTAATTAATCATATTCTGAATGTTTTTGAAAAAACCTTGAGGAAAGAAAACTGAAAAAAAAAAAATAAAAAAAGTCTACAGTAGGTGACTTACAAATAGAAAGTAACCATACATTGCACAAATTTAAAAATAATACAATTATCTATTGAAAGATTTATTGAAAAATCTTCAGCAAATTTGTTAGATATTTTAACTCATACCTTTATAACTCAACAACTGTTTGGGTTGAACAGACAGAACATTTGAAGCCCAAAAAGTGTTTTTGTAACTTTTTGGATGCCTTTGTCATTCAAGATTTATGGAATACCTTAGAATAATAATAAGGTAAAACTCATACATTTTGGAAGAAAATAGCTTAAAACATAAAAATTATATTGTGGTATTGGAAAATTTCAAATGTGGAACAAACACTGTTGATCCAATGTCTGTTAACAACTGAGAGAATTGAAGGAATTGAGAGATCTGTCAAAAATAATTTGCTTTTCTAATGGTACTAGCACTCGGTATCAGAACAGAAAAAATTCTATAAACACATTTTTTAATGAAGAAGATTTTAGAGTTATTACTGAATAGCATTTCTTAGCACTTCACATGGCAAGGGAGCCTTCTGGTGGAATTGTGGCACAACTAAATATCTGGCAATGAAAAACATTTCCAGCTAGGACAAAATCCCATCACAACATTTCAAAATCAACTATTTGGACATAGAATATCGTGAACATCACATTAATTTATTGACTGCTAATCAGCACTAACAAGATAGTGATTTTTGTAGGTAGGATAAGAAATTCATAAACCAATAAAGACATGTTAAAGCTAAATTTTTCGTACCATATATCTGTATCTGATGTAGCGAAAATTCATTCATTTGAAAGTGATGGTAAAAAGGCTTCTGTTTAAACAACATTCTAGGCATGATTTAGGCCTATAGATTGTTTCCTGGAACTTTGTGCAATATTGCTCTCATTCATTGTCATTACAGTAGATTCCAACTCAACTTGACATACAGTACTGAGTATGTCTACCAACCTTGGGTCAAGTTCAATGACTAGGTAAATAATTTAATAAATTAAATAATTTAATTGCAAAGGAATCAGAAGTAACATCCTCATGATATTTGACGTGTTGGTATAAAATATGTAAAGCAAGAACTTTTTTCAGTTTGTTTTAAATATTTGTTATTATACCACCAAGATTTGTTCCTCTGGCAAAATAAGTGGAGATACAGCACATGTGGAGGACATGAGATCTAATGGAATCATTGAGGGGTCTGACAGCTCTTGGTACTCCCCTGTAGTCTTGGTGAAGAAGCATAATGGTGAGCTATGCTTCTGTGGACTACAAAAAACTGATTGCCATCCCAAGAAAGACTTCACAACACTCTGGACAATTTTGTTTGCCCAGTGGTTCTTGACTATGAACTTGAAATTTGGATACTCACAATGGCCCTATAATATTTTTCAAATGGGAAGAGTTCTATGCTGCAGCGAATGAGATGCATTATCATGCTCTGCATTGCCAATTTCATATTTCCCTCTCACTCGCACACTGAGCATGCAAATCTACCTGGCGACATGTTTATTCATGTGTATTATGAAAGCTATTTGAGCTAAAAATATGTGGTTTTTACGGTTCTGCTATGAACATTACTCCCCATCTTTCTCGTGAATTATTTTTTGAAAAATGTAAACATTTTATCTTAGCGCAAGCAGTATTTATGAGGAATGGAGTCACTTAGTGCATTACTCCCCAGTCAAGCGCAAATGTAATATGTAAACACAGCAGCATTCCGATTGGCTGCCAGCTGGTAGCTCTCAAGGGCAAACCTCATCCCATTTGAAAGTCATTGTAGTTCCCAGAGACAAAAGGAAGGCGGCAATCTCGACAGACCAAGGACTTTGGAAATTTACAGTTATGGTGTTTGGCCTTTCAAATGTGCCAGCCACCTTCCAGTATCTCATGGAATCAGTGATGAGAGGCTTAACTTACAAGGTCTACTTGTTATATATGATTGACAGTGTCATTGAGGACAGTCGCAGCTGGTAAGTAAATTTTGTGGAGATTGCATGTACTAATAATCTGTAACGATGCTTTCAATTGTAAGAACTATATCACCATCGCTGGTGTGCCAGAATTTTCATCAAATAACTAATTCCTCAAGAACCAGGAGCTAGCATGGCAACCATCCAACCAGGAGGCTGGACTGTCATATTAATCTGTCCAGACGAATCACATAAGATTTTACATTTAAATAAAATTAATTGCTAATCAGCTGCATTGTCTGCCTGCCTGAGCATGCATCTGGTTGGGTTAATATAGAGCCAGACTGCATCGTTGCATTCCAGCAGGTCAATTTGTTCCAATTACATTATTCTTGCTCTTGATATCTTAACTGCCAAGGAAATATAAAATAAAGTTAACATTATTTTATATGTCACATCTTCCATCCATACTTCTTCTCTCTTAAATTGCAGTTAAAAATCCTGGAAATATTTTATTTAATTCACTGACTTTCTACCTGATAAGTAGATTTTTCAGAAATCAATTAAAGTGAAGTATCATACAGAAAAAGAAGTACCGTAAGATGGGGTAATATTGGACAGAATTTTAATACTGTTTAAGGTAGCTTCATAAAGAATATTTAATTCACGCAGCAAAAAGTGTGAGATACTTGAAATGACATTAAAGAATAACCTGATCAAAGAACATGAACTGAAAATATGATATAAATAACCAGATCCTAACGAATAAAACTGTCCGATGTTACTGCTGTGATGCGGTAATTTCGGATGCTCATTGAATTTCCATCCAAAGTTTCATATTTCCCTTTAATGGGGTAATTTCAAACACACACAATCTTTTTTTTTAAAAAATAAGCATACATATATAATAAACATAAATTGTTTCCACACGTTTAGAAAACATTTTTCACCTACCTACAAAATATTTACACTTTAGAAAACATTTGCAAATGTTTAGATAAACTTTGCACACCTATTCAGAAAATATTTGATTGATAATGACAATTTACTCATAGTATAAATCTCAAATCTATATGTTCTCAGTGAATAAAAGCTTCTCCTTTTCTTCTCTAGGAATCTGTTATGATTCCAACAAACTGCCTGTTTAGCTGTTTCCTTCTAATCACATGTGGATAATCAACAAGAACAAAAGCCTCCACTACTATAACTACTTCCTCTGTTCTGACAGTTTCTTCACTGGTGGATGATGCATCATTATTCACAGGCAATTCAGGCACTGATTCAGCATTATCTCTAGTTCTCATATTAATGCCCAAAATTAATTTTCCTCGAACAACATGTAATTTTTTATTTCGCTGAGCATTTGCTTTATTTTTTGTTCCATATTGAACATTCTGAAGCATCTCTTCAAAACTCGACGGCCAGTCTTCCAGAGAATTGTATCAAGAATTTTTTCCATCAGGCAATTTTCTGAGGACTCTTTCAGGGTTAAACGGAATTAAGCCCACTGTATGGAATGCAATTTTTTTTATATTTTCCTCTTCAGTTGCTGATATTTTTTGAAAAGTTTCCTTCAAAAGTGAGGGGAATGCATCTTTTGATAAAGACCCACGAAAGTATTTCTTCCATTGGGTAAACATTGCCTGCCATGCAGCTTTCAAAGGTCTTAAGAAACCTACATCTAAGGCTGTAAAGAGATGAGTGCTGTTTGGCGGCAACGAAATGAAATGATTTTATTCTTCTCACATTTATCAGTCACTCTCAGCGAAATGTGACTTGAGGGGTTGTATCCTATCATAACTTTCTCCCCCTCAACTGACTTCTAGATTTTGAGGGAAGCAAGCCTCTATTCATAAGCCTGCAGCATTGTCCGATATTCCCCCAATGTATGTAGATAACTGTAAATAGTTTACTAGACATTAGTACAATAGAAATAAGCAGAAAAACTACATTCAGATTTCCTTTTTAAAACTCAAATAAGTAAATTATGTTTACATCTTTTTTCTCTTCTAGTACAAAGATGAAAGCATTTGTGTAAGGATAACTAACAGTTTCCAGTACAGTATACAAATTGTTGTTCTACACCACAGTCAAAATCCCAAGTGCTACAATGTATGTCTGAATCTGCTCGACAATGTGTAAGGTGTAAGAAGCACAACATGTATAACACCTGGCAATCAGTGGTACCAGCATAAGAAAAGAAACATACTGTTCCCATCCGAATTTATTCCTGTGTCCAAAATTTCCCTATCTTAAGGTAGAGGAAAATATATAATCAATGTTTTTGTCACCAACTTTAAAGACTTATCATGTCAATTGAAAATAAACTTTAATGTTACACTAAAGGTGTAATATTGAACAGTGCCAGCCATTAACATTAGCTTGAGGTCCCAGGTTTGATTTCCAGTGGGGGCATGGTGAATTTTAGGAAACTTTCCATGTGCTTCCCACATCTGGATGTTGTGTCTGTTGCAAATAAATTCATATATTCTGTTTTAAATCCAAATATCCATATAAAAAGTCAAATACCATTGATCTAAGATTAAATCCATGGAATTAGAAGACAGTGAATGAACGATTTACAACTACTAATAAGAACCTTGCTTTCAAAACAGGGGATTGTTATACCATTGCTTTTAACATTCTAGTGGGGACATAGGCTGTTGATGTAAATCTTAACTTCAAGCCAAAGAAATATTGTGATGCTTCAAATACCCATTCTGCAAATAATCACTAACATTTAAATAAACAAAAGTAAAATATCTCTGAAAAATTAATGCTATGAAATTGCATAAATACAGATTTTACAACATTTGCCATTTTCTTAAAACCATTTCATTTTCTTATTGTTTACTGTTTTCAGCAGGGAAAGTATACCTAATAGAATTTGCTGAAATGTTTGTTGACTGTGAATATTCCGGTTTTAATCAAAAGTAACCTTCCAACAAATTTGAATCAGGTAATAAACCCATAATCAACAAATAAAATTCAATGTTCTTTAGTTTTGGAAATACTTAACTTAGAAAGTATTGTTTCTACATTGTCTACTTTGATGATGATGGTGATGACGACAATGATGATGGTGGTGATGATGATGATGATGATGACGACAATGATGTTGATGATGATGATGATGTTCATCATGATGATGATGATAAATGTAAATAATATAACTGAACTTGAATATCGCATACTGCATTTAAAGTGTTTTATAAACAGGATGTAAATATCACAGACAGCATAATTCAGTTTTAATTCTCTTCTCGCAGTTTCTTCTCAGTGATTTCATGTAAATTTTCTGCTTTTTACTTTAATGCAACAAGAATTAGAAATCAAATAGCCTATAATATTTAGAATAAATAATTCAAAACTTAACTTCTATATCCCTAATTGTATTAAGAATGTCCTTTATTGTAATAATATTAACCAAAAAAATTATTTAAGACCGTGAAAAAAACTTCCCTTTTGAATGTGGATTTGATCCAATAATATCCTCACATCTACCCTTCTCTTTACGAAGAGTATCTCTTCAGTAAAGTTGTCAAAATGCTGAATTAAAAATGCAAAATATGCTGGATTCGATTCTGGGCTGATGAAGCTATTCTTATTTCATGATCATTATTCCCCACCCTCAAGAGTCTGAATGACTGACAAGTTAATAGAGAAGTACAGCTTTAACGCACACCTCAACAATTAAAGCAGCTGCTATATAGGTCAAAATGTTAATAGAATATTACCTAAGGCGGTATGTAAATAAATAAATAAAAACAAACAAATAAATAAAATGATTTAGTAGAAAAAGAAACATATGCGATACTGGATTTTCAGAGATGGTATGTACAGTATAAAAATAAAATATACTTATTCCTCTTCAGTAAAGTATATTCTATCATTATTTGTGGTATATTTGAGTTAGATAGATAAGAAAGGTACATTAATATGTGTACCACAAGAGAGTATGGTCTGTGCTTCCTGAAATAATTTATGAACAAATCTAAAATTAGAATTGACTGTTACTTAATATTCATTATGTTCTAACATTTTTTTCAAAACTTCTTTTTAGTACCCTCTGGGGTAGTGTTTCAGTAAAGATTTGAAAAACTAAGATAATTGAGATTTAGGGTAATTTTTTAAATTTAAGATAAATTATAATACTGAATCTAATATTTTAGCACTGCTTTCTAATGCTAATGAAATTATACAAAATAGTTATAAGAATGAAATTAATGCTTTTATTACCTTTGTCAAATGAGAAGGAAAACTAAATATTGAAGGAACTGCATCAGGGTTCAGCATCATCTTGACTTTATTCTCATGGAACAATTTTTTGCAAAATACATTGAGTATAGTCTGTGGTATTTCAATGACACAAACTTGTCACGTCTTAGAGCAGCTAACGAATTACTGAATATTTCTGGTTTATGGATTAGTAACTCCATGGCACGACAGATCACAAGGAACCTTGGCCTACCGCCGGCCACTGCGTCCCCCATCTCAATCCATGACAGACGTCATGGATGGGGTGCAGTATTGGAGGGTGAGACGTGGTCAGCTCCTCGAATCCCTCCTGGCCGGTTAATGTGGTCCTTATGACCTGGACCCACTACTTCTCCATCAAGTAGCTCCTCAATTGGCCCCCCCAGGGACAACATGAGGCTGAGTGCACCCCGGTTCCGGTCTCCCAGCAGGGGAAAAATCCCCACACCAGTACTGGGAATCGAACCCAGGTCTCCTGCTTGGCAAGCAGCAATGCTACCACTGTGCCAAGGAGACGACCCCCTGGTTTATGTATTGCAAACCTAAAATAAATTATCATTTGCTTAGTAACCGAGGAAACCCACGAGAACAAATCGGAATGAATTTGAAACACAAATCACAAATGTTACAATTTATTCTTACCGATGGAAAGTGCTCTCAGAATCTTTTTTTCAGAGGTTGGTAGTTATGCAGCATAGGAGTGCACCATGTTAATTATTAAACCCTAATAGCTTTAAACCATCTCACTTTTAAAGCCTTTTAAGCGTACTGAACATATGGCAAAAAGCACGTTCTGCCCTCCAGATGCTTATGTACAAGAGGTTTTTCAATTAGCGCCAGCAGTGTGTCTAGGTAATATAGTTCCAATGTCTTTGCTTTTACATAGCCTGATTCATTGCCCAATACACAGCATAAGCAGTCAGTTTACATCAAAGCCCTGCATTGTCACATTTGCATGTAACATGATCACATCTGTATGTAAATTACAAATGTAATAATGACATCTACTTCTCAAAAGTTTTTGCCATGCAATTGCCAGTTATAAAAAGGGAACTACCAGGCCTATATAGTTCAGTTTCAAGTGATTTTGAAAAGTACAATTGGATTAGAGAGACAACCAAAAAATCATCAACTCTGTATGAATGTTGAAATGAAAGAGAAAATTGTATGTGGTATTAATTTGTTGAGTCTGTATTTTTAACACTATGTCACTTACATTTTCATTATGAGGGACTGGTTTCAGAAGCCTATGCTTCCATTTTCAACCTAAACCAGAAGAAGTTTAAAAATCAGATCCAAAGAGCGCTTTAGAAATCTAAAACTAAAACAAGAAGATAAATCAGCAGTAGCATTTCACTTCTGGAAAAAAAACCATACTCTAGATCCAAATCCAAAATTGCTAAAAACCATGTCAGGCCACAATGAACTCACAGCCTGGAAAAACATCATCATATGGAAAAGCAAAGATCACCTAATAAACTTTGAAATCCTACCAGCTGACAACTTAGTTAAGAAGTTCATCCTTTCGCCACCAGAGAAGAGAACACAGGCAAATGCAACCACAACGACAGCTGGACCTGAGAGGTTGAAAATGGAAGCATGAAATAATAAGAAGATTATGTTATAATATTATTCAAGAAAAAAAAAAACATTACACAATTAACTTTGGCACTATCAGGAAAAACTACTTTGCTTTTGGGATATGATTCAGTATGTTGTTTCTTCCAGCTTCTCGGTCACATATAAGTATATATTATAAAATTTAAATAAAGTTTAAAATGTGCACCAAGTCATTAACTGTAATGACTAAATTTCATTGTATTTAACTTTTGCACTGTATCTTGACTAAGTTGTTTTAAAATCTCTTGTTAAGGTTATATGTAATATTTTGTTCTTTTACAATTTGCATATAGAATTTATAACAAATTGTCAATATCTTGAAACATACAGCTTCAGAAATTAAGCTTAGCCAACAGTGGACTAGAGTAGGAATTATTTGTTAAAACAAAAACAAATTGGTAGCCGTGTAAGCTTGTCAAATCTAAGGGAACAAATCTAAGCAGCATGTTAAACATTTGATTTCCTCTTAACATTTTGCTTGCTTAATAAATAAGAAAATCAAACTAAATATCAGCAACAAAATATAAGCCCTTTTCATGTCGTATATAGCTTATATAAACATTTAAATTTCATAAAAGACATTAACATTAATTTAATAAACATTCAAAATATATATTTTTTTTTTAAAAAAAAATGTGTAAATGGCAATAAGCACAATCGAAAGCTAAAACTGTATTTCTAAAAAATCCAGTAGCTATTTATCACACATTGCTATATTAAATTTTCAAATGTTAATACACATTTTATAAGGTACATATATATTTTCTTTGAAATGCTTCTCACACTTCTTCACACTGTTCTGTCATTTCTATTGCTTAAATGATAAATAATTTATAACTTTTCTTGTTTAGCACTTATAACTATTCTGACACAAGTATCTCTGTGGAAGAATTAGATGCTGTCATGGGCACTGACCTGACTGTTCACATCATTGTCTAGAAAACGTTTACTTGACCGCTTGGCTGAGCGAACTCGTTGGGTTAGTATCTGTAAATTAAAGAGAGTTAATGTTAATATTTTGCAATTTTAAAATGCAATTGTATTTTTGTCTTTTATAAAAGCTTTGGGATCGTGAGTTGTAACATAAAATTGGTAGCCTAATTATTTCTCATAATTTAGGGAGGGCAATTGACCACTCTGTCCCCTCCCCTAAATGACACCCCAGGCTTAACAAAATTAAATATATTTAACCATTCCGTATTTGACATATGATTGAATTATTCTGTCACCACTAATATTATGTAAGAAAGAGGACATGTACAGAAGATGAAAAAGGATGAAAACATAACTTAAAATTCCATGAAAAACAATAATTTTTAATAATTTGTTTCTCATAGTGTGAATAACCCCAAGATGTGATCTGTTATCCTAGCAAACTGCGCGTGTTCAGAGTTAATTCATTGGAATATTAATGTACATCACACAAAAACTATTTTAAATTACTACTTTAACATTTAATTATCCATACATATTAACAAATATAAACATTTTTCTTTTTATAGAAGTTTGTAAACACTGTTGTTATAATCATTTATTTGATGAGTCAAACAATTACACTAAACAACACTTACTTGGAATTTTTCCCTGAACATGTTTTGAAGGAGTAGTTTCCTTCATTTTCAACCGGACATCGACTAATTCCTTGTGATGAAGCTGACGATGTTGTAAGTGCTGTCTCCTCTGGTGGTGGTTCAATGAACTTACTAAACACATCCTTCTGTGGAATGTCGAACTTGAAAACCTTGTTTCCAATTTTACAATGAAGATGTGTTCCCATGTGCCCAGCGTTTGTTTTCCGTTATGTGATTTACAAGTTTTGGTTCTGAATTTACATTGCAGTGCTTTGTCCAAAATAGGGTGCAACTGCTGATTTTCCCAATTGTTTTTTATTTTGTTTCTGAAGTGTTCTTTGGATATAAATTTAGAACTAAAACTTCTAAAACACATTACAAGAAAACAAAAGCTGGGCTCATGGGAACACATCTTCATTGTAAAAAATAGAAATAGGTTTTTTCAATTTTGACGTTCCACAGAAGGATGTGCTTAGCAAGTTCATTGAACCACCACCAGAGGAGACAGCACGTACAACATCGCCAATTTCACCACATGGAATTCCAGTTGAAAATGAAGGAAACTAGTCCTTCAAAATATGTTCCAGCAAAAATCCCAAGTAAGTGTTGTTTAGTGTAATTAATTGACTCATCAAATAAATATTAAACAGTTGCAACATTTCAAACTTTGGTTCATTCAAACTTTTACTAAAAGTTGTGGAGATACTTTATGTGTGTTCTGTTCCTTGCAATCACATATTGGCTGATAGACTGCCTACACGAAGAGAAAAAAGAAGGAAAAAGGAAGGAACAAAGGAACGAAGGAAGGAAGGAAGGAAGGAAAGAGAAAGAAAAGAAATCTGATGTGCTCCATTCACATGACTTTCTCTACATCTCTGTAAAAAGGTACTGTGATGTTGTTCCAATGTGCAGAATTTTTTATCCTCAATTTTTCCCTTGCCAGCCAATATAATTTGTGTAGAACTGTCCTCACTGGATTTCTTTAATTCTTTACAATTAATAAGGAATTCAGCAGTTAAGATATCACCAGTATTGCACTAGTGACACATTATTTTCTTTAAATCCAAATCTATGAAGATGCTCTGCTAGACAATCATGTCTTGTTGCCAATCAAAACTGTAGTACTGCCTTCCCTCTAGGAGCATGGAGGATTTTTTTGTACTGTTTCTTTAACATCAGAATAAATGTTATCGTTTATAGTTATGTTGGTCATATTTATCATTTATAATCCTTCCAATCATATTCAAATTTTCATTCATACAAACTTGTTTTGTGGGTTTGGATCTTATCATTACACCCTTTTGTGCCAGTATATCTGCCAGTTCAAAGTATTGTTAATAAGCTTATTCTTCTATCTACTTCATGCTAATCAAGATAAACATAAGAAACAGTCTTATTACTTAATCCCTTATAAGTAGAAGGGAAATAAGGGAATACACTAGGCTAAACCGACAGTCAAATATTTTAAAATGTGGTTGCTATGAGACTGAAATCAGTTTCTTTGCTTGACCAGTAGTTGACAAATTCCCATATGAGATAATTCAAGTACTTCAAAACTGAAACTAATAACAAGGAATATCTCGATAACAGTCAACTCCATGAGTAAAAATGTATATGACATAAATTGTGTTTTAAGGAGATCTATATTTTTTTGTGTAGTAAGTTTTTGTCTATCTCTTACGGTTTACCAGTTATGCAAAATTCAGAAAAATTCATCCAGAATAAAGAAGTCTTAAGAGGCTATTCCCAAAAAATTCAAAATATACATTTTATTTTTCATGTAAATATCTTAAATATAAGAGATTTAATCAAAATTGTTATAGTCATTTTTGAGAAAATCAAAATTTTCGAAATTTTTTCCATGTAAAGAGTAGTTGGGGGTGGGGGTTTCTTGAAAATCATGTCGCATCCTTGGAAGGTAATGAGCTTAAATTTTCGTTTTTTGAGCTTAGCCCCATGCATGCATGCACACACACACACACACACACACACACACACACGCATGTGTATACACACACACACACACACACACAGATATTTTTCTAAAAATGCTTTTTTTTTTAATTCAGGGGTCCCGAAACATGTACTTCTGGTGAAATCTCTGTATCAAATTTTGGGTGCATTACAATACTTTCTCTATACACTATGTACATAGTACATGTAGAGAAAGTAAAAACAGGCTCACAGTTCCACCCTCACAAAAAACACCACTCCTGGCATTTCTCAAAGCATAAGCAAACACCACTCATAGTGAGTAACACACAATTCTGGCAATGTTATCCTGGTCAGAAGTGGCACCTAAAATTTACTATACACAACATAACAGCTGCCAAAAAATATTTTTCCTTAACATTACAACAAAAAATGTGAACCAAGCAAAAACACAACATTGCTATCTGAGTCATATAACTAGGCCCAGATTTTTAGGTTTAACCTTTTTTTTTTTTTTTTCGTTACTATATACACTAGAAGGACATTTGTTCAGTCAACATTCTTTAAAAAAGTATAGATCATTTGAGGTAGCGTGTTATCGCTTTAATATTTTGTAGCTTTTAACACATTAGAGCAACGGTTCCCAATCGGTGTGCCCCGGCACCCTAGGGTGCCGTGTGATTGGCTAAGGGGTGCCGCGAGATATTGAGATAAACAAAAAACAAAAAACTACCTTCTACTGAAGCCTTAAGTCTTGTGAGGTCTTGAAATAAAATAAGTCAAATCAATTACTCTCATGCACGGCAGATGGTGATAGTGGTCGATTCATTTCAATAATTCAGTTATACTAGTATCCCACAGATGGCATTACAGCTATACCCTGCCGAACATTCCCGAGACTACTCGCTTCCTCACGAACATTCCCGAGACTTCGACAGATGAATATATAAAAGTGTACGCCGCTTGGCGCTTTCAGTTGTCTTCCTCGCGTTGATTCACAGTATTTAGCTATGGATAAGTTCATTGTTAAACGTAAACGCCAGGACAGTGAAAGTGAACAGTCGGCTCCTACTGCTTGCTTTAAGAAGCCAAATCTTACAGTTTCTCCTGGACCGTCGAATTCAACACATAAAGAAGACAAACGAAAGAAAAGAACATACCAGGACAGTTACTTAGCGTATGGATTTAAGGTGGAATAACAACGAGGAAAACCCTACCCCTGTGTGTTTAGTTTGTGGCGAAACGAGGCCATGGTACCTAGCAAACTGAAGCGGCATCTTACAGCAAAGCATCCTAGTGTGTCACAGAAAAGTGTAATGTATTTTTCACATATATTAGAAGGTGAGAAGAAAACAGCTGTGCGAATGGTAAAGAGAATGACCATAGGTGATACTGCTCTTGAAGCCTCATTTAAAGTAGTAGAACTGATAGCTAACAAAAAGAAACCTCATACTCTTGGAGAGGAAATCATTGGCCCTGCATGTCAAGTTATAGTTTCAACAATACTTGGCGAAGGAGCAGCTAATCAAATTTCGAAAGTTCCTCTGTCCAACAACACAATCAGCCGCAGGATATCTGAAATGTCGTGCTAGAAGTCACGGAGAAAATAAAAACTTATAGAACATTTGCTTTGCAAGTAGATGAGAGTCTCGATATTGGTGACAAACCGCAACTCCTTGGTTTTATCAGATATATTGATGAAAAAGGTATTAGTGAACAGTTTCTGAAATTTGAGAAAAGTAAAACATTCCACTATTTAAGTTGTTGCTATAACAAATGGGGTGCCTTCAATGACTGGAAAGAATAATGGATTTCTTGCTCTTTGTGCTAAAGATGATTAATTTCCAATTTTTTTCTTATCATTGTATTATCCATCAGAGGCTATATGTGCAAAGGTCTTGAAATTCGACCATGTCATGAAAATTGTAACTTGTGCAGTAAAATACATCAGTCATCTTCTATATGTCACCAGAAGACTTATATTTGAATATAATACATTTTGAGAATGTTGACATAATTATTCATGCTGCTTCCAGTTGGTCTACCTTAAAAATCCCAAAATTGTCCTCAAGGTGTTCACCGACCCTGATTTCAGTACAGCCTTTATATTCTGGAGCCATAGAATCGAAGATAATGTCCACTTGTTAAAATCAGTACAGCGACTGCTAGAATTAAACATATGGGATCTTTATTTTAAAGCAGAAACCTAGCCTTATGAATTTTGGAATTCCCACTGATGAAAACCCACTCAGTCACCAGAGAAAGAAGAGGAGTCCACAGAAAATACAAACAATAGGCCGGCCAGTCAAAATCTGTTGATGATGTAGGCAGCATAGGCCTACGGAACATGACCAGGTAATTTATTATTAGTGAAGCAATTCAAGTGTAAATTCGACTCATCTTATAACCAATGTGTAATTATGCTTCACTGTGTACCAGTTCCAGTATTTTGAATCTTTTGATCCTGAATTAAATTATATTGTAAATTAAATGATGAAAACAGACTGAAAAAGGCACAGATGTTGGTCTTTTTAGGTAGCAAAGCAATGTCGGTCATTCTTGTGTTAATGAACAAATATCAAGATGTAAATTCATTTCACACTTCCCGAAACAGAATATGTGAATTTCATTGCACCTAAAGAAACCTAAATGAGGACTTGACACTTAAAATAACCCAAATAGCTGTTTTGCCTTCTTCAAATGAAGAATGCTATTTTTCCATTTAAACTCATTGTAAGATTATTTCCTCCACTACTATAAGCAGTAGAAAAGATCATTAAATGCAGCATGTCAATTTGTCTGCTGACTCTACTATGAAAGCAATAAAAACCTTCAACAGAAAGATGAAAACATGTATAAAAAGTTAGTTATACAATAAGTAAATGCTGAACTTATGAAAATAGTTATCAAGCATATCATTTTTATTTTGCATATTGTTTATGCATATTTTACGAGTTTTTAGTGCGTACTTGAATGCATATTTTGGCATTTGTTTTTGCATACAAATCCAGGCTCTAGTAATAACAGAATCTCTGCCTATTGTAGAGCAGTTATTTTTGTGAAGCAAATTAACGCAATTATTCTTCCGTATTTTTATTAGATAATATTGGAGTAAAGTTATAGGAAGGATATACCAAAATTTAATTTACAGAGGGTATCAGTGGCCTTACTTTGTACAAGAAAGCAAACTATATACAACCTGAAACCTTCTTTGTTTCGCCTCTTCTTGCTTTTCATCTAACAGTTCATGTGATAATATAACTTGCTGATCTTCTAGACGCTGCAGTCTACGGGGAGGATGTTTACGAATGATGCTCTCCTCATTCACTGGCACTTCAAATGCCGTTGGCTGGGCTATAACAAAAATGTCTCCAGTCAATACTAGAAAGTTTAAAAACATTAGATTTTTAGCTATAAATAATAAAAATTTAGAACATTTTAGTTCTATACTAATGAATGTAATGAGAAGTGGCAAAATTTTGTGTTATGAATCATTTTAAAACTTTAGTTAATAAGCTGAATATTTTACTATAAATTTGCATTAATTTCATGCTAATTTTCTGGTAGAACTAATGCCTAAAATGAAACTTAATAGGTAACTAAAGTAACAATATTAACACCCCTTAATTCCAAATTCAAACTTTTTATTTCAAATCAATATCATGAATAGAATCAAATTTCATATATCAGACATTCCCACACAAGTTACAACATTTTTATTTTTCACAGTTGCCCTTCTGTTTGTTACAACAAAATTATACATAGAGAAAAATCTCTGATTATTAACACTTGATATCGGTAGCCAAAGACATAGAAGGGACTTTTCCAGAAAACATGGTAAGGCTCACCTTTTGCTTTCAATGCTAAGAGCACTTTTACTGCATTTAATTTATTACCATTACCATCATGGCTTAGCTGTTAATGAAGAAAGTTCTTTGTAACAAAGAATCCTTAGTTTTTATATGCTTTTCACAAGCGTCATATCTCTTCCATTCAATTTCTATGTTACAGAACTTACATATCATATCAGTATTAGCACCTATATAAAATTCTTCTTATCAATAGTGTTCAATGTGAGAGGTCATAAAATTTCCCTTGCGCCTTCCCAGTTTTAATCTTTAATCCATAAGTACAAGCAGGTGGTCTGTTAAGGATTTTTTTTTCAGATTACTACAATATCTGACCATTGCTTCTAAAAAGCTATATCTCAGATCTTTAAGTCAGTATAATAGGAGCCATTGGATTATAATATACCTGGTATTTCAACAATAGCACTTCCGGTTAGCGTATCTCATGAACCAACCAAGTGCACTGGTGTCAGTTTATTGTTAGATGCTTAGTTATTCCCATATGTACATATCAGTATTGGCTTTGTTTAGAGTTAGAACACATGTTTTCTCGCTTGGTACCCTATTCTAGCAACTTATAAGTGTTATAAATATTCCTGTAAGTTAGCTAGTATCTTGTAAATATTAGTACAAAAGCTCATGTAAGCTATGGTTTAAATAAAATATATTTTTTACTTCAGAATATGCTTATTTTTAGATTGCTTTGTTTACACTTCTGTATCTAAATCTTTCAGTACATAATTACATGGAGCATTTAGCAGTTTTTCATTTTGGGGGCAGGGGGGGTGTTACATGAAGTATTCCAAAAAATACTTTATACTCATAAATACAAGAAAATTATATGATTACAGTTTGTCTAATAAACAGGATTTAAATGTGCAATCCAATACTTTTTTTAAGCATCTTCTCAGGCTTAGATGTCCAAAAAAAATAAGCCAATCAGAAAGAATTTTTTTTTTATGGAGAGTTACAAATATTTTGAGAAAAAAAAAGAATTATCTAAAAGAAAGCGAGAGGTCCTTGTTATGTCTAAAAGTGTAAATACAATAACTGTATCTTTAAAATAAAGATACATGAGAGTGGTTCAATATGTACCCATGTTTCAAAATAGATGGTGTTGCTAAGGCAAGTTGGTATTACCATAATGTACTATCAATTTTTACATATCACCAAAAAAATTTAGTACTGATTCATAGTTAGTTTGGATTTGGCAGACATTTCAATTAGTCATTCGCGTTTTCAAAAAAATGGTAAAAATGCAGTATCATTCAGTGAGTTACTTTTTATATTTTGATGGAAAAACTTGCAAGAAGATAAAAGTGAAGTTCAATACTCTTTATGGGTATATTTTGCTATCTATGGCAACAACTTTAAATGTGATAAAACATCCATTTTTGATTAGAAGCACCCAGGTTGTCTGGCAGATGTGGTTACAGAGGAAATCGGAGTGAAAGTCCAAATATGATTGTTGCTGATTATCAAACAAAAGTTTGCAAAGTGGCAGAGGGCATAGGTGTATGGAAGCAGCAATTCATAGTTTGTAGGATAAGTTGGAGATGAAAAAGGTTGTCTGTTCAATGAGTGCCACAATTGATTACAGAGGGCAATAGGTGGGTGTGACTTTCATTGTTTGTGTTTGGAGCTATTTAAATAAAATCTGAAGGACTTTTGCATCAATTTGCCACCATCAATGAGACCTGAGTTTATTATTAAACTCTAGAAACCAAGCAACAAAGAAAACAATGGGTTGCTTCCAGTGAATCTGCTTCAAGGAAGGTAAAGACAGTCCATCAGCCAAAAAAGTGATGAAAATGAATTTTTGGGATGCAAAGGGTGTCATACTCATTTATAAAATAGAAAAACGATTACTGGACCACTGTGAGTTATTGGCCCAATTCGATGACAAATTAAAGGTGACACAGCCCCATTTGGCAAAGAAGAAAGTGCTGTTTTACCAGCACATACATCTGAAGATGTTGCCACCAAACTGCATGAATTGCTGCTACACCCTCTCTGCCATTTATACTTGTTCCCCAAACATGAAGAAATGGTTCACAGCAACAAAATTTAGATCAAATGAGGAGATCATCATCGAGACAGAGGCATATTTTGCAGAGCTTAACAATTCCTATGTTTTAGAGGGGTTAAAAATGGCAGGAATATTGAGAGAAGTATTTATGCCTAAAAGGGAACTATGTTGAGTAATAAATAATTTATATTTGAAAAAAATAACATCTTCATTCTTAACTTTCTAAACTCCCTCGTAAATGATATTCACTATAAGTTGAAACAGGATTAACAAAGGGAAGAAAAGTAGCACATAACGTAATAGTAATACAGACAATAGTAAGCAAATACTTCAGATACAACTAAGAAGGATGTAGCTGTTTTTTGCTGATTTTGAAACTTTGATTCTGTCAATATGGATGCACTAGAATGGAAATTGAGGTAAAGTTTGTAAGTAATCAGTTTATTATAGGAATCAAGAAAATAGCAATGTCAGAGTCAAGTGCTCACATAATCCAATAATGGGAAAAAAGAGAGATCTTGATTATGTTATAGCTTTTAATGGTAGGTGCAGTAAAAGTACAGGGGCTCACAGAGGACAATGAGGTGCATAAGAGAGGAGGCCATTAGCAAAGACCATAGTAATATAAAATAATATTGTTCATAAAAGCTGATAGGTTAAGAAAGGATGTAAAATAGTATTTGAATGAGAGGAGTTTGAAATAACCAAAGGAAATTAAGTAGTATGGAGGCTGGAAGTCACATGGCAAGATGGTGTTTGGTGATTTCCAAAGGAATATTAGATATGAAAGGAACAAGAGTATTTAAAGATACCAGAAATGAATGATTTGGTTGGAAAAACTGCATGAAGCAATAGTGGAATCAAAGGCTGGAAATGGAGTGGGAATTTGGAGATTTACAGAAATGGTGAACAAAATTAATGTACATAATATTGTAGGATACTAGATGGTCATTTGAATAAATCAGTGATGAAAATAAAAAATGGAACATCAAGTTAGCCCTGGTTAATAAGCAGAGTTTAAAAAACTTCCTCCATACAAACATGAAAGATAAAATCCTCTCATTGAAACAATCAGGGATATACGAAATCAGCTGCAAGGAATGTGAAAATGTCTGTATAGGAAATACAAAAAGAAACATCGGATAACATTTTAAAGAAGACATGAGTAATATAAAGCATAAACAGACAGATAATTCAGATGTAGCACACCACTTTTGGACTCAAAACCATAATTAATTTTAACAGTAAACCTAAGTTATTAAAATCAGTGTAGAATTCAATTGGAATAACAGTTTGGGAATATCTATTAATTCTAAAAAAACAAAAACAAAGTCACAAATTTTGATAAATCATAAACAAACAGCCTCATCTCAAAATTCATCTACCTAGAAGAGAGACCTCTATAGGCTGTTACCATGAGTTCATCAGTATATCTCCGCTGAAGATGGTGGCAAGAGTCACCAAAACATATCCAAAGTAAATTACTTATTTCAACTAGTGAAGATTGAGAAGATATTGTGTTTTCATGTTAATTAATAAATTATATTTTGTTTAGCAAAATGTAATGTTGCACCAGATTTCACCAATCAATATCGGTGGCAAGATATCATAAATGCTGACATAGTGGTTTTTCAAAGAGCAATGCTGTCATATACAGTGTCTGCTAAAGGGCACAGAGAGCTGTTATATCTGAGCTACTGATACTGTCAGCTGTACTCTGTACCAACAACTGAAAGGGAAGAGTACTTATTTAAAAGTATTGACTTCAAAAGTACTGAGTTGAGTGAAATTTGGATAGTCCTTTGAATTTTCTCCCCTTTTGCTCTCTAACCATGCATTATTAAAATTCCTCTAATACTAAAACTGTGTCTCCTTGAACCCTTAGTGTAAAAGATTTAATCATCATCACCACCATCTTCAAGAAAACTGATCTACCCACATCATTCGCAGTCTGCCAACACTTTTTCTTCATAATGGTTTACATGTTTGTATTATTTGTACTGTTCAATCCTCATCCATTCTCTTTACATGATCCTGGCATTTTCATCTGTATTCAGTTATTATTTCATTTAAACTCTGCATCCTCAACTCTCTTCTAATATTATTCCATTTTACTTTCTCTAGCCTAAATGTACAATGAACATAGTAGTTAGGAATTGTATTGTATTCCACCTAAAACTTTATACTCAGGTTTCATCAGAAATACATGTTTTGTGAATCAATAGATCCAAAAAAATTATATTTAAAAAGAAAGGCTGTGTTGCATGCGTGCAGACACGTGAATGTATGTGTGTGTGTGTGTGTGTGTGTGTGTGTGTGTGTGTGTGTGTGTGTTTGGGGGGGAGGGGGGCAACATAAATAAAAAACAAAAAGTTTGTTAAATACCAAACATGGCATCCAAGTTTAGTATCTTCCATGATGCAACATGAAGATTATCAGCAAAATCTTCTCACCCTGATCTACCCTTTACATGAAACATTGTTTTAATTTTTCTATTTTCTCAAAAATATCTAACGATTTTGATTAAAATATTAAAGATGTTTACATGGCAAATAAAAATGTATATCCTGAATTTCTTGGGAATAACCCCTGAAATCCTTTTTATTCTGAGTGACTTTATAACTGGTAAATCATAAGAAATAGACAAAAACTTACAAAATAATGTAGATCTCTCATTAAAAAATATAGTTTATGTCATACAGTTTTTTGTTTGTTTTTTTTTTATTTAAATATACTTTGAAGATATTTCCTGTTATGATTAGCATGTAATAGATAATAAAAGAATAATCTTTGGTAAGAATATTTGTTTGCAAAACAGATAAAGAAAGTCACCTGAAGGGAACACATCAGATTTTTTTATCCACATACTTAATACTCTTAAAGGATTTAGATATAATAATTTGAAGTATGTGTTATGTGCAGGAAAACACAGGGTGAGACAATTGTATAATGCAGTATAAGTAAACAAGTGAAAGAGGGATATGGGAAATGAATGGAATTGAGTGGTAAACAATATTGCAGCAATAAAAATGTTAACAAGCAAAGGGTTGGAAAGAACTGTGGGTATACATAAATGCATAGAAAGAGTAAGGAGGAAACGGATTATGAAAGTGAAGAGAGAAAAAGTAGTCTGATTTATGTTAATGAATATGAAATGTTGGAATCTCAAGAAAAGTGTATCATTAGTAGGAAATTTATATAATAATTTGTTACACTTTTTATAGTGACAAATTGAAATTAATGGTCAACTCAATTATTAGTGCAAAAACTTAAATTTTGAATTTTGGCCTCAAATTCAATAGTTAACAAACATGTAAATGCTCTAAGTGTTCACACTGAGTTGTGAAAAATCATCAAAAATTAGAATTTTTTCATTAGTTGGTCAGATTTATTTGCATCCCAACAACATTTACATAATTCTAAAAATGTAAACAGCGCATGGGGATTTTTAGAATGAATAAATGGTGCATATCTTTAGTTTTTTTTTTCTTTTTTTCTTTTTTCTTTCTTGGAGCTCATGTGCACTAAAGTCATTAATTCTTACAGATACAATCTTAAAAATTGCTTTTCAATTAGAAATAAATAAAATAAATGCAATGATTTTCTCTGAATTTTAATTTTGTAATTTTGATTCATACACTTGGGTGCAGCTTAAAACACATGTCTTTGCGCAATTACACAATTGCTTTCATGTGCATCACAATCGTATTCTACATTAAGTACTGTATATTAAATTATTTGTATTATTTAAAAAAAAACAGATTTATATAAATTGTTATATCCCTTGATATACTGAAATACTGCAAAACAAAATTACAAAAAATAAGTCTACTCTTTCTGTCAAATAGTGTATTTAAAATACACTGTGAATAAACAAAAAAACAAAATGATGACATAAAATGTACCTAAGTTATGAGAAAATGTTGATACCATTTTGGTAAAAATTGTTTTAAATATTCCAATGCTAACCTATCGTAATGGAATCAATTTACGTAATTTGGTACAATATAGAAAACCTATGCTTTGAAATACCTATCATGTGTATATGTATATATATATTAAAAATTCGTTATTAACTGACTATGATTTTTTTTCTCCCCTCCCCCCCCCCCCCCCCATAAGTAGCTTGGTATGTTTAAACGAGCGCTACTTCAGCTAAAACAATTGCTCAACAGATAGCAGCAGCCATCGATATCAGTAACGCAGAGAGACCAAACCTACGTTTCTCTTGCCTCCGAAAGATGGCACAACAGTAACAACTGATAGTTTTTTACTTTCTCTACAGAGTACGTACAATGTAAGTACTACATAGTGGGTAATGTATTGCATTCTACCCAAAAAGTCGATACCTACAACAACAACAAAAAAAGTCCGTTTGTGCGCGTACGCGCGCGGGTGTGTGTGTGTGTATGTGTGCATGTGTATGTGTGTGAGTGTGTGTGCTTCAAAACTCAAAAACCAAAAGTCAGTTAAGAACCAAACTTGGTGTTCAAGATTAGTATCGTCCAAGTATGTGACACGAAGAATTTCAGGAAAATCCTTCACCCCAAACTACCTTTTACATGGAATACTTTTCGACACTTTCGATTTTCTCAAAATTGGCTCTAACGATTTTGATCAAAATGCCATATATTAAAGATACGTATATGGCAAATAAAATGTAGATCTTGACATTTTTGAGAACATCCTTCAATCTGAAGAATTTTGCATAATCAGAAGCGTAAGAGATAAAAAAAAAAAAAAAAAAAAAAAAAAAAAAAATCCGATATGTTCCATTCGCATCTGTTCTGCAAACAAATGAATATCTTACAAAAGAGTATTCTTTCATCTAAATCAGGCTAATCAAGATAAGACATTGGCAGAAATGGTCTTAATGCTTACTTCGTTGTAACTAGAAGGGAAATAAGGGAAAACATTAGGCTAAAGCTGTAGCCAAGCGACTCATATTGAAATTCGGGTTTCTTTAAATGACTAGGAGAAAGTAAAATAGATATGAGCCTGCCTCCGTGATCGAGTGGTCAGCGTGCTGACTTCTCACCCGGAGATCCCGGGTTCGATTCCCGGCTGGGGCGGGGAATTTTTCTTTAGCCAGAATTATTCCCTGTCCCGAACAGAGTCTGGAATGTGAGAGTGAATGTGGTGTGTGTGTGTGTGTGTGTGTGTGTGTGTGTGTGTGTGTGTGTGTGTGTGTGTGTGTGTCTTTTAAGAAAATAAATTTATTTAAAACCAAACGTAAAAGAACCTACAGACAACGAGTTGTTTCAAGTGGCCCCGATATGCCCTTAGATGTTAAAGGGGGCTATATAAATGAAACAATAAAAAATAAAAAAAGAGAGAGATTAAAAAAAATTAAGCATTTTAAAATCGAAACTAACAGCAGAGAATATTTCTGAAATGGTTTTCTACAAAAAAATAAACAAATAATAAAAATAAATGTATATGACACAAATTTTGAATCTCAACAGATCTACATTTCTTTTGATGTAAGTTTCGTCTATTGTTTACAGTTTACCGGTTATACAAAAGTCGTTTTGTCAAGTACGGCATTTTCATCAAATTCGTTAAAGGCATTTTTTAAAAAATAAAAATGTTCGAATTTGTTTTCCATGTAAAGATCATTTTGGAGTAGGAGATTATGTTGAAAATCTCATGCCGCATGCTTATAAGATGTTGAACTTAAATGTATCGACTTTTCAATTTTGAGTTCACACACACTGCGCGCGTATCTTTTTCTAAATATCTTTTTTTACTTTCTCTACACCTACTATGAACATAGTGTATAGAGGAAGTATTGTATTCTACCCAAAAATTCAATACCGAGGTTTAACCGGAAATACATGTTTTAGGACCTCTGAATCCAAAAAAAAGCATTTTCAGAAACAGGTCTGTGTGTGCGTGCGCGTGCGCGCGCGCGTGTGTGTGTGTGTGGACAGCTAGCTCAAAAACGTAAAGACCGTTAAATACCAAACATGGCATTTAAGTTTGGTATCTTCCAGGGATGCAACACAAGATTTTCGAGATAATCTCTCACCCCAAACTACCCTTTACATGGAATTTTTTTTCAAAATGTTTGTTTTTCTCAAAAATGGCTCCAACAATTTTGATTAAAATCTCTTATATTTAAGATATATACCTACATGACAAATAAAATGTATACCTTGAATTTTCTGAAAATAGTCTCTGAAGACCTCTTTATTCTGAATGAATTTTGCGGAATTTTTCATAACTGGTAAACCGTAAGAGATAGACCAAAACTTACTGCGTAAAAATGTAGAGCTCGTTAAAACACACAATTTATGTTATATGCACTTTTTCCCTGGAATTGACCCTTTTTAACACATTCCTTGTTATTTATTTATTTCAGTTTTAAAATACTTAAACCGTTCTCATACTGGAACTTATCAGCGCTTGGACATGCAAAGAAACGGATTTCAATCCCATAACAACCACATTTTAAAACATTTGACTGTCGGTTCAGCATAGTGTATTCCCTTATTTCCCTTCTACTTATCTAAGTAATAAAACCGTTACTGCTAATGCTTTAGCATGAAATAGAAGAATAAGCTTACTAACAATAATTTGTTACAGAGCTGTAGAGAAAGTTATGTGAATGGAGCGCATCAGATTTTTACTTTCTCTACACGTACATAATGTATAGAGAAGGTATTGTAATGCATCCAAAAATTCAATACCGAGATTTCACCGGAAATACATGTTTTCAGTCCCCCTGAATACAAAAAAAGCATTTTTGGAAAAGGTCCATGTGTGTGTGTCTGTCTGCCTGTCTGTCTGTCTGTCTGTGTGTCTGTGGACAGCATAGCTCAAAAACGAAAGGACCTTTGAATACCAAACTTGGTACTTAAGTTTGGTATCTTCCAAGGCTGCGACACAACGTTTTTCAAGAAAATCCCCCCACTCTCAACTACCCTTTACATGGAACGTTTTTCGAAAATTTTGATTTTCTCAAAAATGGCTCTAATGATTTTGATTAAAATATCGTATATAAAAGACATTTACCTGAAAAATAAAATGTACACCTTGAATTTTCTGGGAATAGCCGCTGAAGACTACTTCATTCTGGATGAATTTACGGAATTTTGCATAACTGCTAAACCGTAAAAGATGGACAAAAACTTACCACACAAAAAATGAAGAGCAGTTAAAACACATGTTTTTACATTTTTTCGTGGAGTTGATTGTTTTTGAGATATTCCTTGTTTTTGGTTTCAGCTTTGAAAAACTTAAACTTTTCTCATACAGGACTTTTTCAACTTCTGCCCATTCAAACAAAGGAACTTCAGTCACATAGCAATCAGCTTTTGACTATCACTTTAACTTACCAAGATAAATTAGAGAAATTGTCTAATTACTTGCTTCCTTGTGAGTAGAAGGGAAATAAGGGACTCCCATAGGCGTTAGTCCATCTGGTTTCTCTGTGATTGAAGTTCCTTTGTTTGTATGGCTAGAAGTTGACTAATTCCCGTATGAGAAAAGTATAAGTACTTTAAATCTGAAACCAAAACAAGGAATATCTCAAAAACGGCCAGTATTTATCTATCTCTTGCGGTTTACCAGTTATGCAAAATTCAACTAAATTCATCCAAAATAAAGAAGTCTTCAGAGGCTATCTCCCAGAAAATTCAACATATACGTTGTATTTGTCATGCAAATATCTATAATATGCGATATTTTAATCAAAATCGTTAGAGCCATTTTTGAGAAAGTCAAATTTTTCTAAAACTGTTCCATGTAAAGGGTAGTTGGGGATGGGAGGATTTTCAAGAAAATCCTCGTGTCGTATCCTTGGGTGCTACTAAACTTAAATATCAAATTTGGTATTTAACGCACTTTTTGTTTTAAAGCTATGCTGCTCACACACACACACACACACACACACACACACACACACACACACACACACAGATAGATACACTCTAAAAGTTTTCTAAAAATGCTTTTTTTATTCAGGGGGTCTCAAGACATGTATCTCCAGTGAAATCTTAGTATCAAATTTATGGGTGCAATACAATGCCTTCTCTATACACTATTTACATAGTACGCGTAGAGAAAGAAAAATCTGATGAGTTACATTCACAACATATTTCTATTGTTCTATAAACTATTTGTATCAAAGATTATTCTACCATCTTCTTCTAATAGAGATGAACTTTCAATGCCTATTTACATTTTGTGAAGGTATAAGAAGAACGGAGATGCTAAAGTGATAGATTTTTAAGAAAGCTAATTGCTATGTTATAGCTCTGATATTTCATGCTCTTTGCATGATATGAGAAACAGAAAAGCATAGCGACCTTGCACTTGACTAATTAAGAGGATTAAAAAAGGAATCCAATAACAGAGAATATCTCGAAAATGGTTAACAACACAAATATGTATTTATATAAATCGTGTGCTTTAACGAGATTTTTGTGTCTAAAATTTAGTCTCTCTCTTACGGTTTATCAATTAAAACATTCTTTATCCTATCCTATAGACTTCATGTATACATTTCATGTATCCTAGGAAACAACAAAATGAAGTTTTATTGCATCATGAAATAAAGTAAGTACTTTATTTCAAGTAATTTATTTCCACTCCCTCGGCAGTTCTCCGTTCTTGAAATAATGAAAATTCCTTATCATAAAAGTCCTTTGACTTGCCTGTAACAAACTAAGTACAGCTTCTTTAGCATAATCTAAAATTTCTTCGGGAATATCCATTTTCATTCATTTATTGATTTATTTGGTGCAGTTTAAACAACCAGAATTGAAACTGTTTATTCCGACGGGGTTGCGCAGCAACGAACAAATAAAGCACTACCCACATCATGACTAAAATTCAATTCCTTGTAGTTACGACTCTAATAGCATTAATATTAATATAGTTCAGGATAAAACGTTACATATTACACATGGCTTATTAGACTATTATTTGCTCATTAGAAATTAGAACAGTCGCGTTTACGCGCTCGGTACTAAATATCCCACTCACAAATAATACTCTATTTATACTATAAATAACTATCATAGTGTTTAACACCCGATTTTACTGCACATGGCACCAAAGGCGATGACATTATTGGAATGAAGATGGAGCACCGGTAGAATGCGATGGCGGAGGAAATGGAGAACCCGCAGAAATCACGCCCCTGCGTCGCTTTGTTCACCACAAATCCCACATGCGCTCGCGTGGGATTGAACCCTGGCCGCTAATATCTATCAATTTATACAAAAAGAATTCAAAATAAAGAGGACCTCACAGGCTAGTTCTGGAAAATTCAACATATACATTATATTTTCCATGTAAATATTTTAAACATATGGTAGTATTTTATTTTCAATGTTCAAGCCATTTTATATTAAATAAAAATAATGAAAAATACCCCAGCTGGCAACAAGACGAGAGAAACAACTTCTCTGTACTAAACCCCAAGTAGATACGATCATGTTAGGTAAATAAATTCAAGTAGTAGCAATATAAGGAATATTTTGAGAAAATTTCGGAGAGTCTGTTCCAAAATGTAGCACTTGGGTCACGCTACTCTTACAAACACTGTTATTTTATACCAGCACCCTTATAAAAAGTAATAGTCACATCAGTGATAGTACAAACCACAGTTTTTAGACTTAACGAAAGGATGGTTTTATTTTTCCAATAATAATAATAATAATAACAATAATAATAATAATAATAACAGCAACAAACTGACATAATATTTGACATTGGAGTAATTAATAACGTATAATGTATATATTTGTAGAGATCATAAGGGCATATAATTGAGATTGCAGATTTCTCCAAAATTTAGAGCAAAAATTGCAAGCAGTTTATCAAGATACTCCTGTCACTGCGCTGCAAGTTCCAAACAGAAGTATCTCGAATAAAGCAACATTCTTGTGACTTGTTTAAACAAAACAATGTTGAAGTGCCTGCATAAAATAATTACTTCGAGTCAGCCTTTATTTATCCTTGCTCTACCACGTACATCAGGCTGTTCCAGCTTGGTTGCGCGCCAAAAGAGCAGCGAGTAACTTGCGACTCATCTACAGTACTTCTGTCTACAGTATGCAAGAGCTTTGTAGCGGAACAAGCTTTATCGCCTAACCTTGCTGTAGAAGAAAAGATAATCTGTGTTCCATCCATGTAACTGTTTTGCAAAAAACTATTTTTACCAAATATTAATCATTTATTTACTTCATGCTAATTGAGATAAACATTAGCCGAAATTGTATTATTACTTGCTTCCTTGTACAAAATAAATAAGGGAATACATCAGGCTAACACGAGTGACAAACCTTTTAAAAGTTATCGCTAAGGGAAACAATTGAAATTCGATTCTTTTTGCGTGGTTATGAGCAGGTATGAAACGAAAGATTACTTCCCGTTTGAGAAAAGTTTAAGTGTTTAAAATTGAAATCAATAGAAATGAATATCTCAGAAATGGTTAACTCTACAGCAACAACAAAAAAGTATATGACATGAATTATGTATTTTAATGAAATCTGTGTTTTTTGTATAGTAAATTTTTGTCTATCCCTTACGGTTTATCAGCTACACAAAAGCCATCCAGAATGTATCACTTTTTGCCCATGATGGCCTTTGCTTTCTCCATTAAGAATGAATTTGTGACAATTTTTAGGATACCTATATAATGTTGCTTTTAGAGCATTTTTTAAATTTTTCTACCATAGTTTGATATGGACATTGGGACTTAGATGTGCGAGATGAGTGAGTTACTCTTTGCCATCAATAATAATAATAATAATAATAATAATAATAACAATCATAATAGTTATTGCATCCAATAGACTAATACAATAGTATCTGGTAGTGTCAGCATATACATATTATGCTTGTCACAACTCTTTACAAACTATATAAGCACATATATGTACATGTATCAAAATAATTAATAATTACTATTTACAATATTTACAACCATGCATCTATATTATAAACAAGTATTTCTATGTAATTGCTTAATACACTTAGAACCAACTGTTGCTTAATTGTGATTGGTAATTTATCGTAAAATCCTTTCCAATTAGATATGTATTTTGTCAAAATATCGTTTGGTCTTTCCTTTGCATATTATATTTACGTTTCACGTTTTCTGAAACTATGCCTTTGGCGTCACTGTGAGGTCCCGGATCCTCCTGTTTAGCTGAGATAAGGATCGTAGAGATATCTACCCTGGACTTCGCACTTTTCCATGAAATAGCTGAAGTGAGTCCCTAGAGCATAAAGTTACCGACATTCGTCTTCTCTGGACAAGGTAAACCCTCCGGGGGTGTGGGGGGAACCCTTATAGTCCTTAAAACCGAGAGTCAAGGTCATCCCAACCGAGATTGGAACCCGGATCTCGGCAAACACACTTCCCCCACACCACAGGGCCTTTATATCTGATGAATCATTTTACATCCACATAAAACAGCATTGTGCTTCCTTCGCTTTCTGAAGCCTGAGATGAAAAACTGTGCTGGACTGATTTTTCACAAACTAAATTTATAATTTTAAATGAAACACATGAATCAGGATAACCGAGATCTTTTTACTTCCTCTACACGTACTATATACATAGCGTATAGAGAAGGTATTGTAATGCACCCAAAAATTCGATACCGAGATTTCACCGGAAATACAAGTTTTGGGTCCCCCTGAATCCAAAAAAAGAATTTTTGAAAAAAAAAAAGGGTCCGTGTGTGTGCGTGTATGTGTCTGTCTGTGGACAGCATAGCATAGCTCAAAAACGAAAAGACCGATGAATACCAAACTTGGAATTTAAGTTTGGTATCTTCCAAGGATGCGACACGAAGATTTTCAAAAAGAATCCCTCCACCTCCAACTACCCTTTACATGGAACTTTTTTCGAAAATTTTGATTTTCTTCAAAATTCCTTTAACGATTTTGATTAAAATATCATATATTAAAGATATTTACCTGACAAATAAAATGTATATGTTAAATTTTTTGGGAATAGCCTCTGAAGACTAGGTACTATATTCTGGATGAATGTTACAGAATTTTGCATAATTGCTAAACCGTAAGAGATGAACAAAAACTTACCACACAAAAAAAATTTAGAGCACGTTAAAACACACAATTTATGCTATATACATTTTTTTAAAAAAATTTAGAGCACGTTAAAACACACAATTTATGCTATATACATTTTTTTTTTGTGGAGTTGATCGTTTTTCAGATATTCCTCATTTTTGGTTTCAGATTTGAAAAACTTATGCATTTCTCAGACAGAAATTTGTCAGCTTCTGTCCATACAAAGGAAGTTCAGTCACAGCAACCAGATTTTGACTATCACTTTAACCTATGGTACTCCCTTATTTCGCTTATACTTACAAGCAAATAGGCAATAAGACTATTTCGGCTAATTTTTCTCGATTAGCAAGAGGTAAATGGAAGCATAAGCTTTTTAACAATAATTTGTTGCAGAGATGTAGAGAAAGTCATGTGAATGTAACACATCAGATTTTTTAATTATTTCATATGTTATATATCCCCCTTTAACATCTAAGGTCATATCGAGGGTTTTGCATTAGAAACAACTCGTCTGTGGGTTCTTTACATTGGGTTTAAATCATTTTATTTTCCTCAAACACACACACGCATACACACACACACACATTCACTCTACATGTACATATTTCCAGACTCTGTGGGGATTGGGAATAATTCTAAAAAAAGAAACATTCCTAGCCCCAACCGTGAATCGAACCCGGGACCTCCGGGTGAGAAGTCAGGTCGCTGAGCACTGAAATCTTGGAAAAATGCATGGTAAGATAAATTAAATTACTTATCGTATAATTTCTGACCTCTTCGTGGCCAGGGATTCAATAAATTGATGAATCCAAATCGAATTCCGTATCAATTAGAATCAGAATTAGTGTACTACTATTACTTTCACCTAAAAGAGGCTGTCCCACCTGATTCGCAGTTGTTTCCCAATTATAAGCTAAAGAAACAGAGTTCTGAATGGAGGGACAAATTTAAAACGAATGCAATGGTAGCTCCAGTTCGCAGTATCCCCGGACGATCAAACACAAACCACAGTGAGTATGAAACCCTTCCTCATGTGCTTGGAAAGTATCCTCAGGGAGAACTTCTTAGAAATAAGAGACAACACAATAAGATCCATGTTGGAAAATGCACTCCGTAAAACGGGATTGGAAGTTTGCGAGGAAGCTCACTGCCTATCTGATGGTAGTAATCGTTGCATAGACATTGCAATAAATAGAAGAAAATCCAAAGCACAGATAAGCAACCCAACCATCCGCATTAAACTGAAGGCCAGCTTCAAGAAATTCATATAGAGAAACAGAAAATATACCATATCATCCTTCAAAGAACATTACAATCTCAAAAAAAGAGGGGTGGGCCTATTTTTTGGATATCGAGGAACAATCACAAATATGTTTGTAAAATGGAAGGCGAAATATAAAATTACCAGAATTATTGAACATGTAATCGCACAGAATATCAAACAATGTTAGGTAGCCAGTTTTCGAAATCATTTGTATAATTTAAATAGAATGTAAAATGTGTGTGTGGTTTAGAAATTATGATTTATAAATCGCCTTTACTCTCTCTAGCCTATAAGCACAATGTACATATTAGATAAGAAGGTATTGTATATCCACCAAAAATTCGATCCTGAGATTCCATCGGAAATACATGTTTTGAGACTCCCTGAATTTAAAAAGCACCTTTATATGGACAAATTTTCGAACGTTTTGATTTTCTCAAAAATAATTCTAACGATTTTGATTACAGATATTTCCTAGTCAAATAAAATGCATGTTTTGAATTTTCTGCGAATAGCCTCAGAAGAGCTCATCATTCTGGATGAATTTTACTGAATTTTGCATAAATGATAAACCGTAAGTGATAGTCAGAAACTTACTGCACAAAGAATGTAGATCTCATTAAAACACACAATTTTGTTTTATACATAAAGTTTACTTTTTTTTTTTTTTAAGATATTCCTTGTTATTGGTTTCAATTTTAAAATGCTTTTTTCATCCGGGAATTTGTCAACTCCTGGCAACATGCAAAGAAACGGATTTCAACCATATGGCAACCAGCTTTTAAAAGATTTAATTATCGCTTTAGCCTAGTGCGTTCCCTTATTTCACTTCTACTTACAAGGACGCAAGTTATAAGACCATTTCTGCTAAGTTTATCTCGATTAGTATAAAGTAAATAGAAGAATAAGCATTTTAACAATACTTTGTTACAGAGATGTAGAGAAAGTCATGTGAATTGAACGCATCAAATTTTGTGTAATTATTCTTTTATTCGTATAACTTTTGTTTTTACACATTGTTATAATCTTTGTTATAGTTTGTCCGTATAACTGAATTGTATATAACTATTAACGCATGATATTTTTGTTTTGTTTTCTTGTTAATGGTAATACTCAATTATAAGATGCTTGTTTAAAACCTCTAAATGTATATTTTATTCTGTGTCACTAGACAAACTCATTTACGAGTCAGACTAATAAATAAATACTTAGAATCCAATAGGCAGTGCCAATTATATTTATATCTACCATATCATAGCTATGCAATAAATTCAATTAAATATGATATGAATGACCAGTGATTACTTCCATTTAATTAATATTTTCATTCAATAACGCGTCTTACAGTTACCTATCAATCGTGAGTTCGATGTTAGTATTTATTATATAAATTATTATTATTATTATTATTATTATTCGATATTAGTTGCTTCCCGCCCGAACGCAGCATGGGGCAACTATCGGCAATATCAACCCCACTCACTAATGGTATTAGCACTTATGAAAAACGTGATATAAGGTTTTAAAAACGAATACTTACATTTTTACATACAAACATTTTCCAAGTACGCTTAACTTTTAGACTGAAGAAGTGACAAAGAAAAGTGTTTTGTATAATATTTTGGGAAAGAATTCTTGTCTTATTTCAACACAATTGTCCAGCATATACCAACAGTATAATAAGCTGTCATAAGCAGAAGCTCTCAAAGGAGATGTATACTGATTACGTTCCCTATAAAAGGTTGCAATAATTTACAGTGACTTTCAAATGGGATGAGGTTTGTCCTTGAGCGTCACTAGGCCGGTATCCAATCGGATTGCTGCTATGCTGGCATATTGCATTCGCATTTAACTACTGTGCGAGCCAAACCTCTTGACGTTTCGTGAGAGCCAATACGGTGGGACCGCGCGGTTGCCAAGCTTCACTTCGCTTCTTCAGAGCGTTACGCGTTTGTTATAAATGTAATCGCAATGTTCACTTAAAAATTACAAGAATAGAAATGTAACATACAAATAGAGAAAGAAAAACCATACCTTTCTCTGCGTCCTTTGTTATTCAAGCGGTACTGCTAACGGCGTATCCTCATCATCCTCGATATCACTGCAGTCGTCGTCATCAAACGCACTGTCTTCAGAATCGCTATCATTCTAAAATGGCTTGGCGTCCTATTTATTTTTGGAAATCCTCCTCTTGTAGTTCTATGCAATGTTTACACATGCAACCTAGTCTTCTCGTGATACTTTATCAAGTTCATCATTTACCAATTGTTTCACGTCCGCAATCTTGAAAGAATTATTCCTTTTTTAGCGACTTCGCTTTTGACTTGAGACCATATAAGCTCTATGGTGTTATACTTGCAGTGATAAAGGGGCAGTCTTATAACCTGATGTATCATTTCATTAGCCAGTAGACCCAGTTCAAAAATGTTCTCACTACTTTTGAAAGGCTGCATCCTTTCTAAAAGTTCGGCTTTTGTTTCCAAAGGAGAAGACACACACGCGTATGTGCTTTCTGGGCGATGTAAACAATGTCGGAGATCCCTCTGCGTGCGCCTTTTTTGCTTCCCTACACACACGCGATACAGTTGATGCACTTAATGAGCACGCCTCTGCCGTAAGTTCTTGACATTTGGTAAAGTTAAGATTTTTGGGGCTTTCTTCGTTTGCATACTTCTCAAAGAAAGTATATACACTAAACACAACAGCCCTAATATTACTGCTGTATCCACTGGTTACTTGGCGCACTAAGAAAGAGTCAACTTTATGAACACTAGTTCAGCCTATCACTGTACGAACTGAATACACCGCAGTTTAATTCTCAACTGAGGCACTTACCTTCCAGTTGCAGCACGCACGCATCAGCGGTGTTTACTGTTTATGCTTTCGACAATGTTTTAACCTTGAGCTATCGCATCAGGTGCAATGCATTCCATCGTTTATAATTCCTCGATAGTGTGATGACAGTTGTTGAATCTTAACAAATTTCTCAGTTGGCTTATTGTTAGTGCATTACAAGTAACAAGCTGCTGAATGTAAAAATTATAGCATGTGCCTTCCTACGTACTTGGTTCTAGGACTCTGTATTGTGCAGAAATAAGCATAATAACTATTAAAATGCACTCATCATTGGTTTTCCAAATGAAAATGTCTTGAGACAAAATAATAAATTATATTTAGAACTGCGTCAGAGGGCTTTTTAAAAATGTTCATGATGAGTTCGTACCTTCTTCATAGAAAACCTCGCCGAATAATTATTTCTAAATTTCTTTAGAACATGGAGAATTTCACATTATTAAGTGATAATTATGTCTATTGTATTACAATGTATAAAGTTACTACGACAGCAATGGATTTATTACCGGACTAGACGCTAGTTTGTTCCCCCCCCCCTCCTTTCGCTTCTTCAGCTTGAATTCTTTTATTTCTGATTTTATAAACCTTGTATTTTCACGTCTTTGAACACGGTCGTACAGCAGCTATGTCATGTGTCACATTATCTCGTTAAGTATCTAAAAACGATATATTTAGTTATGTCGTGGAATATGTACGCATAACATGTGAATCTGGAAAAGGCATTTGACATGAAGTCTGGACGAACTTGTGGACATTCTGCAAAAAGCTGGCATGGAACGGAAAGAGAGAATGGACGTAAGTAATTTATATAAGAAGCAACTAATAAGAGTCAGAACAGGTGAGTGTATTTCAGAGGAAATTAAAACAGGGAAAGGTGTACAGCAGGAATTTTTCCATTTAATCCGTTCTTCCAGCATTTACTTGGATAATATAGTAAAGAATAAAATTAGTACGTTCAGAACAAGCCAGGAAGTTAAAGGTAGAAGAATAAAACGTACAGGTACTGCAAAATGCTAAAGATATGGGATTCCTAGCGAAAGCGGAAACGTGTTACAGTTCGCGCGTCTGTCTTGACGAATGGTATGTTTAAATGAGAGGTTCGATGCGAACTGCTCACTAACCTTTAAGTGGAGCATTGGTACACAGAAACAGGAACGTAGTCAGATGTTTCTGCGCTGCAATTTTACAATCTCTATAAAGTAAATATCACACTTCTAGGGATGTCAGTCATATGCGTTCACTCTCAACCTCATTACTGCTTACACTACACTTTACATATAATTCTCTTGCATTTCTTATACTCCCGACATTTCTCCCTCATCTTCTTCTGAATTGTCATTTTCATTAATAATTAAGTACTTCTCGTTAAAGCACTGGCAATGGCATAAACTCGTATCGCTGTAACACTGCAGTCAACCGTGCGCTATGTATTCTCGGAACATAATCATTAGGAAGCAGAGCTGTTTGTTATTGTAACATAAACTATTTGCTGACCTGTTTAACAAGGGTAGGCTAGCTCACTGTATCTTGCTAAAGGTCATTCTTCTAGAAGGAACGAGCAGCCTGTAACGGAAACAACGATGAAGAGAAAGGGATGAAGCTACGTATATACTGACAGCTGCGCTATCAGAAGAAAGCACACACCTACAAATTCAAGATGAAATAGTGAGCAAGTAGACTAATTTAGGTGCACATGTACTTGCGAGTATAAGTACATAAGCAACGACATTAGCTGTTGTTAATGTGTCAAACAAAATATAGCAATGGAAAATGAAGCTTTTTATATCAGAAAGAATTAAAAGGATATAGAATTAGTCTAGATGATTTGTAGCATTGATTAATGAGTGCGAAACAATAACGCTATGACGAAATGCGAAACATTTTTTAAACATTTAAAATATGGGGAAGACATAGAAGCGTGAAATGAATACAAAAATAAGTACTGCGAATAGGAAAAGGCTTCAGGGCAGAAGAGGATACCAGATGCTAGAAGCTATTTTGATAATACGTAAAAATTTCAGAGCAGAGGAAATTGGAAGGTAGGAAAGAACGGAGAAGACTGGTTTTCAGTAAAAGAACTATAATTAGGCAAAACACCAGTATCATGGCACTATCATGAAGCATGAGTTCATATTAGATAATTTCCACTAAGTCATTGCTGTCTTTATTAGTGCAATGCAGACTTTTTAATAACTTTATGCACCTAAGAAATGTCAGCGAAATGTCAAGACGATTTAATAGAACGCAGATCAGATTACTGAAAAAATTACAAAAACGTTTACTTTTACAGTGAGAAGTATTCGTCCTTACGATTTGTAGGAACAAAAGACGTTAAGTCCACATCTGAGATGTGGAGCTAGTGTTTCTGGCTCACATTCAAGAGGTCTCAAGTTTGAATGTCTGTTAGGGTGAGTTACCCGTATAAGGTTCTTTCTAGGCTTTCCCTTATTCTGAAAAGACAAATGAAAAGTAACTCTAATCTCCTGGGATTCCGGGCTCAATTGAGCATCATTTCACCCATTTCATACATCATCATTCATCGTCCGATATGACTACCGCGATAAACGACATTAAACTTCAATAAAAAAAAAGAAAATCTGATGCGTTTCATTTCACATGACTTTCTCTACATCTCTGCAACAAATTATTGTTAAAAAGTTTATGCTTCTATTTACCTCATGCTAATCGAGAAAAAATTAGCAGAAATACTTATTACTTGCTTCCTCGTAAGTGGAAGTGAAATAGGTTAAAGTGTCGCTACTTGCTATGTGACTGAAGTTCCTTTGTTTGTATGCACAGGAGTTGAAAAATCCCTATATGAGAAAAGTATGTTTTTTAAAGCTGAAACCAAAAACAAGGAATATCTAAAAAACGATCACTTCCACGAAAATAATGCATATAACATAAATTGTGTGTTTTAACGTGCTCTACATTTTTTGTGTGGTAAGTTCTTGACCATCTCTTATGATTTAGCAGTTATGCAAAATTCAATAAAAATCATCCAGAATAAAGAGGTCTTTAGAGGCTATTCCCGAAAAATTCAAGATATACATTTTATTTGGCACCTAAAATCCCTTAAATATAAGAGATTTTAGTCAAAATCGCTAGAGCCATTTTTAAGAAAATCAAAAATGTTCAAACAAAGTTCCATGTAAAGAGTAGATTGGGGTGGGGTATTTTCTTGAAAATCTTCGTGTCGCATTCTTGGAAGAATACCAAGTTTGGTATTTAACGGTCTTTTCGTTTTTGAGCTATGCTGTCTACAGACACAAACACATATACACACACGCACGCACACACGGACGTTTTTCCCAAAATGTATTTCCGGTGAAATCTCGTTATCGAATTTTTGGGTAGAATATAATACCTTCTCTATACATTGTGTACATAGTACGTGTAGAGAAAGTAAAAAAAGAATAGAGACGTTGATTTAAACGACTGCTTTTAGTGTTTCATTCGATACAAGCTTCTCGCCTGTAACCATGGAATGATGAAACAGATTGAAATCAGTGCGCGGTTATAAAAGAAGTCTCACCGACCTATGGTTAATTTTGGGACGTCTTCTTGACGTTCTTGAATCTGCTCATCGAAAGTTTCGGAGTCACTCGTCCTCTCTAGGTCTGCTTCCTCTACAGGAACTACCATCGTCTTCTTAGAAGCACCACAGCCCATCTCATTCTGTAGCACAGGCTGCAAACAAAATACAGTTTGCTATATCAAGGGGAGGAGCATAAGAGCAAATGATGAACATTTAAAACTTAGCTTACGCACACAACACTTCAATGATAGTTATTAAGCCTCACCACATAATAATTCTATACAGAGGTCTTAGTGGAAAATACACGTTTAGAACTTTCCTGAACTCAAAAAAAAAGCTTTAGATGCAAAACAATAAAACAAATCTTTACATTGCAAAAGTCCCTTTTATCTACGTCAGGGGTTCTCAGCCTACGTGTACATTGATGGTTATACTGAGCTATTACTGAGTGATGCATAAAATTGTTAACAGATAGATTAAATTAACAATTGTTTAAAATTATTACTATAACTAAATATTACGTTATTATAAAAAGCTTTCGTGTGATTCTGTACAAATATAACATGGAAGTTCATTTCCAAACGCACATTACAAAGCACAGTTGTCATGTGTTCAGGCAAAACATGTTGTCTTTGTTTAGTGAGAGACGTATAGAGCGCAGTGGGGCTAGTTAGCAATGTTGCTGAATGCGAGACTTTAGCTGTTAAATAGCAAGATTTATATTAAATTTGTGTCACGTTCGGAAGAAATAAACAGAACACAGATATGTGGTTAATTAAAATCTCTGCTCAAAAAGGGGCGTATTCTGTGGGCTTGCTAGGCTAGCTACAAAGACCGATAAATTTGCGAGGAAAGAATATCTATTACATTTATAAAAATAATAAATAAGTTATTCCTAATATGTTGGCTGTTTGCATTCTAGCCAATTGTCTAGCATTCTATCATAAAATGGACTCATGGCGATAAAACTGGATTCCGATAGCAATTATTGTAGTCTGTCTTCTCACGCGGGTGTAGCATGTCTGACCGAAGCGGTATAGTTTTAATATTAGCAGGACGAGATGTGAGGGGGAGTCACTAGAGGTCTTGAGGGGAGACAAGAGCAAAACATTAAGTTGCGCAATGGCAATTTTTTTTTTTTTTTTTTTTTTTTTTTTTTTTTTAATCTTCAGCTGCAGGGCTGACGGCGGAGAAGTTGCGTCATAATGTATGCGCAGAAGTCATAAGGTTTCTGTCCACGAAGGAGTGAAGTACGCTACCGCTAGTTTTAGTGGGGTATTCTTGAGTATTTATGAAAATAAATACGAGCAAATTATTGTTAACTTGGAAGAAGACAATGATGCCGACGACACCAATAACGAAACTGGTTATGAGGGCCATTGAGGAGTTGTAGAAACTTGTAGCGAGTATAGTAATATTGGATATGTTCATAGTTGCCAATTCATTGTGTGATAAGCTGGATCGCAACAAAAAATAAACATATCAACATTCTTTCAAGCAAAACACTCAGTCTCACGCCCAACATATTATTAATGACATATTACATAAATGTATGATAAATAGCTTTATAACCAACAAAGATTTCGCTATAACCACGGATAAGTTCCAACAATTACTTTCAAGTGAACTGTATTCATTAACGCTGTACGCCGTTGTGTTATTCGCGCCATCGCGGCATCTCTGTTAACCCTCTCAGCCGTTGCAGCAAGGAAGAGAACCTCACGACCTATACAACAAAACTCTCAGGTCTTCTCTCTTACCATGCGAAGCATAGCCAACGACAGGCCAGGACAGCCGAAGCAGTTCCCGATACGTGTTTAGTATAGCCATTCTAGTGACCCTTATTACTGAAGATAGAGATTCTTAATTTGCCCAATAAACACAGAATCAGAATCTATCTATTTAAAAAAAAATGTGATCTGTTCCATTCACATGACTTTCTCTATATGTCTGTGTAACAAATTATTGTTAAAAAGTTTATTTTTCTATTTACTTCATGCTAATCGAGAAAAAATAAATTAACAGAAATGTCTTATTACTTGCTTCCTCGTAAATGAAGAAAAATAAGGGAGTACCATAGGCTAAAGCGATAGTCAAATGTTTTAAAAGTTGGTTTCTATGTGACTGAAAGTCCTTTGTATGACCAGGAGATGAAAAACTCCCGTATGAGAAAAGTATTTGAGAGAAGTTTTTCAAAACTGAAATCAACAACAGGGAATCTCTCAAAAAACGGTCAACTCCACGAAAAAATATATATATATATATATATATATAACATAAATTGTGTGTTTTAATGAGCTCTATATTGCTAAATAAGTTTTTGTCTATCTCTTACGGTTTCCCAGTTAAGCAAAGTTCCGCAAAGTTCGTCCAGAATAAAGATGTCTTCAGAGACTATTCCCAGAAAATTCAGGATATACATTTTGTTTGTCTTGTAAATATCTTTAACATGCGATATTTTAATCAAAATCGTTAAAGGCATTTTTGAGAAAATAACAATTTTCGACAAATTTTCCATGTAAAGTGTAGATGGGTTTGGGGGGGTGATTTTCTTGAAAATCTTCGTATTGCATACCTGAAGACACCAAACTTAAATACCAAGTTTGGTATTTGACGGACTTTTCGTTTTTGAGCTATGCTGCCCACACACACACACACACACACACACACACACACACACACACACACACACACACACACACACACACACACACACACACACACACAGAATATTAAATAAACCTACATGGCAAATAAAATGTGTATCTTGAATTTTCTGGAAATAGCCGCTCAGGACCTCTTCATTCTGGATGAAATTGGTAAGCCACAAGAGATAGACAAAAAATTAGATTTGATAAAACACACAATTTATGTTAAATACATTTTTGTAGAGTTAAGCGTTTCCGAGATAATGCTTCTTTTTGGTTTCACTGTTAAGCTACTTAAACTTTTCTCAAATTGGAGGTCATGTTTCGTTTCATTTCTTTTGTTTTACTCATAGCCGTGCAAAGCGAAAATCGAATTTCAATTGTTTCACATAGCTTTTAACAGATTTTACTACCGATTTAGCCTAATGATTACCTACTTAGAAGGAACTAATAAAATCATTTCTGCTAATATTTATCTCGATTACCACGATGTAGATGAAGGAGTACTCTTTTTAGACTGCCTCCTGGTCGAGTGGTCATCTCGCTGACTTCTCAGCCGGAGGTCCCGCTTTCGATTCCCAATTTCTCTTTAACCATAATTATTTCCTATCCCCACAGAATCTGGAAGCATGTATGTGAGATTGAATATGTGTGTTTGAGGAAAATAAAACGATTTAAACCCAACGCAAAGAACTTACTGACGAGTTGTTTGTAATGCAAAGCCCCCGATATGATCTTAGATGCTAAAGGGGGTTATATAAATGAAACAATATAAAAAACTAATATTTTGTAACAATAATTTGTAGAAAACACCATGTGAATTGAACGCATTAGATTTTTCTCTCTGTTGATTGGGAGATAATTTATTTAAAACCACGAAGGGGGCTTGTCTCTTTGTGGCCATGTTTACCAATCGCTCCATCTGTTTAAAAGATATGAAGCTTGCATTTGGTAGGAATTATGTAACATTCCTGGTTCTTTCATTAATACAAGAAATACTATTAAGCATGAATTGCATGGCTTTCTAAGGTACAATTCCTCTAGAGTAAAAGTGCTATCTTCATGAATGGAAGGGATTTATTTAAGATTTTGTTGGCATACTTCCACAAACAAAGCGGACTAGTATATTTCCAGTTAAGGGAATGACATCAGCACAGAAATTAAGAGCGCCACATGAGCGCTGTTATCATTACATATGATATCATGATATATGTAATCTATGACGGCATGTAGTCGTCAAAAGAGATTCGTATATAAATATTAAACAAAGCTCTGTGTGACTGATTAACTCTCAGCAACAGGGTCACTGAGTGATGGGAATGACCTTAGAATACTCACGTAATCAATTTGCTAGAGATACTAGTTGGGGGTTATCTCGATTGCCCCACAAATCGATTTTCATGCTAGGGATGCTATGAATAACGGGTTGCGATAAATGACCTCGTTTAATTCTCTAATGAAAATATTTTAAATATATTAATAGGTCAGTGATTCAGGCCAATTTGGGTATCATCACCGCTTCACTTTCTCCTATGCATATAGGAAGTAGAAAATGTATTGTATTCCACCCAAAAATTTGATGTCGAGATTTCACCTGAAATATATGTAATATGATCACCTGTATATTTTTAGAAAAAGACCCCTTGTGTAGTATGTGTGTATTTTTTTTTTTTGTAGTGTTTAACACCCGATTTGACTACTTGTGGCACCGCAGGCGATGACACTGGTGATACATGGAACGAAGATGGAGTACCGGTGGAATACGATAAATGTAAACGGAGTGTTATTTATGGACGCTCTTTAACTATTGTGGTTCTCAGCGTCCCATTCTAAATTGGGTGTGAAAGAGCGCTTAATTTTGCTCAGAGGCCTCTCTATCAGGCTTGAGGTTATTCTACGGGACCTTCCGAAGGAAGCCATGTTAAGGATTTTTACACCCGAAAAAAATCCATTGTCCTCCACCGGGTTTGAACCTGCGACCTTGGGTATATGAAGTAGGAATGGTAACCATTACACCACGCAGGGCGACGTGGAAGGTGTTGGCGGGGGAAACCGGAGATCTTCGAAGGATGCGACATGAAGATTTTAACGAAAATACCTCCAATTCTTACATGGCAGAAAAATTTTCGAAATCTTCGATTTTCTCAAAAATGGTCCTAACGATTTTGATTAGAATACTGTATATTAAAGATATTTACATGACTAATAAAATGTATATCCCAAATTTCTTGGGAAAAGCCTCTGAATACTTCTTCATTCTGGATGGTTTTTGCATGACTGGCAAACCGCCTGTGATAGGCAAAAGCTTACTACACAGAAAATTAAAACACGCAATTTATTATTATTATTATTATTATTATTATTATTATTATTATTATTATATTATTATTATTATTATTATTAACCATTGCCGAGAAATTCCATATTATTGCTTTCAATTTTGCAATTCTTTTACTTTTCTCAAACGGGAAGTTCCATTAGTTTTATATATCATTTGTTTTACCCAGCTTTTAAAAAAGTTCACTTCGCTTTAGCTTTAGCTTATTTCCCTTCTACTTACAAGGAAGCAAGTAATACGACCATTTGTGTTAATGTTTATCTCAATTAGCATGAAGTAGATAAAAGTATAAACCTTTGAAAGAATAATTTATTTGCAGAATAGGTAGAGAAAGCTATGTGCATGAAACTGGAGGGGGGGCTCTTCACCGTGTAAAATAATGGAGACACCCGTAATTGACGTACGATTTACGAAACCGAAAAGTCAGAACACAGATTAAATTCCATACGGTGGAATTCAATTATGATTTTTATTTAAAAAATCTCATCATTGTTATTATTAATTTAAGGAATCTATTTTCCAACAGTCATAATTCGTAAGCTAAAGTACAGATTAATTTAACTTTACTTTAAATTTACAGATTAAATAGTATTAAATTCTCTCAAATCGCCATTATTCATATTCGTTTTCTTATAATGAGCATTCCAAAAATAATCAATCTGTCATTGTTGATATTTCCAAGCTTTGCATCATGATGTAATTAATTTAAATATAGTTCCCTTAGTGAATGTAGTGCCCTGTAATTTGCTTCAGATAAGAAACGTGTTACTTGATTGAACTTTAATAGAACTCTGCCTACTCATTTACACGTGAAAATAAATTAATGTCAATTCTTGTGGGTAACTAACTTGAGAGCGAGCGAACTTCACAAAGGAAACGAGGCATTTTACAAGCAGGATGGCTCAGGAGGAAACGTCTGTGTTCCGAATTCGGAAGGTCTTGGTTTCAAATCCCGTGAACAGTCTGGAAGTGTTTTTTTTTCTTTTTTTTTTTTTTTCTTTTCTTTTTTCTTTTTTCCTTCCCTGTTTGCCACTGTAAACAACTGATTGAAATTTAGTATCACGGCCCAAAGTTCCTCCTTAAATCTCAAACAACAATAAAACTGTGAAAATATTGTATGATTGCGCTGTTCTCCTCACGTAATGAAATTAGCTAAACTGGATGGCAACCAACGCCATCTACTTGTCGCGGGGAGCAAAGTGGTATGGTACCGAGATAAGACTATTTTTTTAATAACGTTTAACGCCCGCTTTTACTACTTGTGGCACCGCAGACAATGGCACTGATAATAATGTAATAAAGATGGAGCACCGGTGGAATGCGATGGCGGGGGAAACCTGAGAACGCGGAGAAAACTCGCCCCTGCGCCGCTTTGTTTACCACAAATCTCACATGCGGTCGCTTGGGATCGAACCCGGGCTGTCTAGGTGAGGTCTAACCACTCGGACACGGCGTGGCCTGGGATGAGCCTAAGGCTTACTGTCCACCACATACCGGTCAATAGGGTATCTCACCTAACAGATGCGGCGCGTACAAGTAAAATAAATAAAAAAATAAATACATTTTACATTGGATAGGTAGAGTCAGGCTGAAAAATTCAACGCCACAGCCGGGAATTGAAATACAGATCTCCCGGTCTCTAGCCGGTTGCTCTGACCACTGAGCTACCATGGCAACATGCTGATACGGAATTAAATTCCTCAACTGACCATAATGTTTCCCTCTAAACCGCAAGGATATATCAAAAGTCCCGAGCTTCATAGTTTAGGCCAATTAATTGTTTTGTGTGTGTTTTTTTTTTTTTTTTTTTTTTTTACACAAGCCGGTGTAGGACAGAAGTTGGATAGGTAAAGTGTCATAGCCGGAAGTAGTTTAAATCCCGCCTATGGCATTGAACTTTTCAATCTCACTTTACCTATCCAACTCCTGTTCTACACACGACTTGTGTGAAAAGACAAAGTTACATGTTACATTACTATGACCAGCAAGAGATTCTGTTTGTGTAGAACCTTAGTGATATCAGCGGAAAAATTAACCAAGCAACCATTTCAAACTTTAAACCATTCTCCAATCGCCAACAACTACTGAAGCACCATTTATATTTCTTTCTCTTTCATCATTCCTTGATAGCATAAATTATCACGTTCGACAAGTACTTGAGTAATATGAGGCTGCATTGAATTACTACTTTATCTAGCCCGTGTGTACATACAATGTACATAGTAGATAGAGAATGTAGATATTGTATTCCACCTAAAACTTCGATGTCGAAATTTCACCCGATATATGTTTTGGGGATCTCCTGATTTAAATAAAAAAAAAAAAAAAAAAAAAACATATTTAGAAAAAGATATATGTGTGTCTGTGGACAGCATAGCTCAAAAGCTAAAAAATCTTAAATACCAAACTTGGTATTAGGTTTGGTATCTTTCAAGAATGCGACACGAAGATTTTCAAGAGTTTTGCAGAATTTTTCATTACGGTCAAACCGTATGAGATAGACAAAAACATACACAAAAAATATAGATCTCGTTAAAACACATTATTCATATTATGTGCGTTTTTGTTTTAGATTGATCATTTTCGATATATTTCAATTTTAAACTACTTACTTATCTCAAACTGGACCATACAAAGCGAACCGAACCTTAATTGTTTCACATAGCGATCAATGTGAACTATATACGAAGTAAAGAAAATAATATGAAACATGTTCAACACAGATCGAATATTTATCTGGACTATTTCATACCTGGATTATTTCTTACTTCAGTTTATTTACACACACACACACACACACACACACACACACACACTCACTCACTCTCTCTCTCTTCCCCCCCCCACACACACTCTCTCTCACTCTCACACCACACTCTCTCTTTCTCTCTCTCACACACACTTTCTTTCACACACATACTCACTCTCTCTCTCACACACTCTCTCTCTCCATCTTTCTCTCTCTCACACACACACACACACTCACACATACTCACTCTCTTTCTCTCTCGCTCACACACACTCTCTCTCTCTCGTTCTCTCTCTCTCACACACATACTCTCTCTCTCACACACACACACACACACACTCTCTGCATCTCTCTCACACACACACTCACACATGCATACACACTAACGTAGACCTAAAGTATCGTACGCGAGCGACTTTGCTGAAACATATTGATACCTGTGCTGTTGTGTTTAACACAGCACATTAAAGCGGCCAAAGCAAGCGAAGTATTTTGGTGTTATCCGAGTATTTTATTGAACCTTAATGACCAAAAATAGACCTGGAAGTTCCTAAAAAAAATGTAAATGGCGCTTGCTATTTATGGACGCTCTTTAACTGCTGTGGTCCTCAAGCTTTATTGTACCAGTCTATATACATATAATGCATGAATAGATTTACAGCTGAGACGTTTGTGGAATGGCATATGCTTTTTAAATGCCTCTAAGAAACGCAAGGCGCAAGTGCAGTCTAATGCTAAATGTTATTGAGATAAACGGTAAATCCACGCCGGTTTTTTCAGCTAGTCCTAAATAATACAGTATATTGCGATAGGTATGGTAGGTGCACCATTGGAGAACGAGGAGATGTCTCGTATTTTGTACTCTCTTGTACTTTCCAGTGTACTTAATGCATTGTTAATGCATAGCATTTCTTATGATAGTGAATAATAGAAAGAGTGGTTTAGACCGCCCACCATATAGGCGGCCGGGGTTCGATCTAGAGTGCCCGCATGTGGAATTTATGGTGGACGAAGCGGCGTCTGGGCGGATTTTCTCCGGTTCCTCCTGTTTCCCGCGTCACTCATTCTACCAATTGCTCCATCATCACCCTTCCTATCATCACTACCCCATGTTCATGCCTGGCTACGGGCCGACCCCTCGTAACAGGGTTCTCATTCTGAGGTTTCGTACCGTTGGCTCCCCGACAGGCTTCTGATCCCTAGGCATTGGCTTGTAAGTCCTAGGGGGGTGTCAGTCCTACGAATACGGGAAGGGTAAGCTGATTATGAAACCAAACGAATAATAGAAATAGTGCTTAGAGAAAATAAAATGAATACACCTGTTAAACACGGCAGTTCCAGTTCGCCACCAACTTAATCTTGATGGCGAACTGCATACGATTTGGTTGTCGATGTTAAAAAACAAATATCTTGCAGCTCACACTTAGCTGCTGCATGAATTAAAATAAGTAAACATTAGCAAATAAAAAGGAAGTAAACATCCAGGTGGGATTTAAACGGTAAAATCCAATATGAATTAATATGATATATCTGCAATAACAAGAGGTTTTATATCGTTCATGCATATAAGTGCAGTAAAATATGTATACCAAGTAGATTGGTAGGGTACCCTTCCACCGTTGACAGCATGAACAGGAAGTGGTCATTCACTTACATTATAAGCTGATGGTGACGAATAACATAAAGAATACCGAATGTTCATGCATGCTGCTAGTTGACGCGCTTCGACTTGGAAAACCGTAAACATATTGTAAGGAATATTTCGAAAAAGTTTACAGTATTTTGCATAAACTATGCATTTTCATTGGCCCTATATTTTATTATATGTTTTAACTAAATTAAGAAAAATTTAGAGAAAATTAATATTATAAAATAGATGTTAATTAGTCTCAAATGTGTATCGGCTTTAAGCAAATTCAAAGATGTCGACAAATTTGATTCTAACTCATACCGTGGAAAACCGCTAACTTTACCCGAATTAGTATTTACTTACTCAGTTTTAGAAATTTATTTGGTACAAATTTTACGTATAAGACAAGCAATTGATTACAACTAAACTCCCAAAGAATGCCTCCTTTAACATATCTTTCTTTTTTATTTACTTATTTTCTTTTGCATTACCAACTCTGAATTTAAAATATAAATGCTTTTAAGAAATTAATCCAAGATTACATGCAGTTCCTGAGACATATACAAAAAATCTCATGGTCCCAGTCACATGACTTTCTCTATATCGATGTAACAAATTATTGTTAAAACGCTTATTCGTCTATCTACTTTATGATAATCGAGATAAACTTTAGTAGAAATTGTCTTAATTACTTGCTTTCTTGTAAGTAGAAGAGATATAGGGAATTATACTAGGCTAAAACGACAGTAAAATATTTTAAAAGTTGGTTGCCATGTGCATGAAACTAGGCTAAAACGATAGTAAAACATTTTAAAAGCTGGTTGCTATGTGGATTAAATCCGTTTCTATGCATGGCCAGGAGTTTACAACCTACCGTGTGAAAAAAGTTTAAGCATTTTACATCTGAAACAAATAACAAATAAACAGATTACATAAATTATGTGTTTTAATGTGAACTACATTTTTTGTGGAGTAAATTTATGTCTATCTCTTATGTTTTACCAGTTAAGCAAAATTCATTTAAAATAAAGAGGTCTTTAGAAGCTATTCCCAGAAAATTCAAGATATACATTTTATTTGCCATATAAATATATTTAATATACGGCATTTTAACCAAAATAGTTAGATCTATTTTTGAGAAAATCAAAATTTTCGACATTTTTCCATGTAAAGGTAGTTTGGGGTGGGGGATTTTTCTTAAATCTTCGTGTCGTATCCCTGGAAGATACTAAACTTAAATACCAAGTTTGGTATTTTACCGACTTTTCGTTTTTGAGTTATCGTATTCACAGACACACGGATACATCGATACACGGACACACACACACACACGGATATACACACGGACCTTTTTCTGAAAATATTTTTTTTAAATACAGTGAACCCTAAAACGTATATTTCCGGTAAAATCACGGTATCAAATTTTTGGGTGGAATACAATACCTTCTCTATACACTATGTACAAAGTAAAAATACTGATTCTGCTTACGGGAACAGATAAAGCTAAAACGCCCACCAGAACGAAATTCAGGCTAATCCATGTCCTAATGAATGCCCAGATCTGCTTATCTTACTCAACTGACTATAGCTTGGCCATGTCACGTGTTCTCGATCAATGGGACTTCGATTTGCACCAATTTCGCCGCGTAATAATTGTAGGTGTTTCTGTTCGGAAAGGTTGCTGTAACAGTTTGTACATTTTCCTTAAACTTGAGGGAATACAGAATTTATTGCTATGTTACGTGAAGTGGAAAAGATTATTAAGCGGAGTTGAAATGGGATTTTCATAGTTTTTTTCCAGTTCATGTTATTTTCTCTACACATAGTATGTACATAGTGTATAGAGAAGGTATTGTATTCTGCCCAAAAATTCGATATTGTCGCCGGAAATACACGTTTTGTGTATTTTTTGGAAAAAGGTCCATGTGTCTGTGTGTGTGCTTGTGTGGACAGCATAGCTAAAAATGAAAAGACCGTATAACACCAAACTTGGTATTTACGTTTTATATCTTTCAAGGATGCGACATTAAGATTTTCAAGAAAATTCCCCCACTGCAAACTAACTTTTACATGGAAAAAAACTCGAGAATTTTGATTTTCTCAAAAATGGCTGTTACGATTATGATTAAAATCCCTTATATATAAGATCTCTTCATGCCAAATAAAATGTATTTCTTGAATGTTCTGGGAATAGCCTCTAAAGATCTTTTTATTCTGGATGATTTTTATTGAATTTTGCATAACCGGTAAACCGTTAGAGATGATAAAATCTTACTGCACAAAAAATGTAGATAACGATAAAACACACAATTTATGTCATAGGCATTGTTTTTTCGTGGAGTTGGTCGTTTTTCAGACATTCCTTGTTATTGATTTCAGTTTTAAAAAACTCTCATTCAGGAATTTGTAAACTCCTGTCCATAGAAACAAAGGCACTTCAGTCACATAGCAACCAGTTTTTGACTATCCATTTAATCTATGGCAATTCCTTATTTCGCTTCTACTTACAAGGAAGCAAGTAATAAGACTATTTATGCTAATTTTTCTCAATTAGCATGAAGTAAATTAAAACATAAGTCTTTTTAACAATAATTTGTTGCAGAGATGTAGAGAACCTCATGTGAATGGAACACGTCAGATTTTTATTAGTTTTCAATATTAAAAATCTCCCGCTCATTTTGGTACAACGTTCATTGTGCAGCAATTGTAAACAGTTTAAACATATGCCGAAAATAATGCTGCGTAGCCTTGTTTTAGAACATTTTGGTACATTCACTTGGTACAATAACTTTGATAATTATTATTCTAGAGAAGAGTTTTATTTATTTCGATCAGAAAGTTTTACTTTAGCTATTCATAGCATTAGCATCCCACTGACATTTCCTTCATGTGAAAGTTTCGAAATACTGCAAAGTTGTGTTTGGAAAGTTAGGTTACATTTTTTTTAATGTTATGTTTGAAAGCAATTTCAGAAGAAATAAAATGTTCTATAAAAATTCCCTTTTTTCTCAGAAAAACACCAAGAACTGAAATTTTTATCACAAATTTGCACATAAATAGACCTTATTTTAACAAAAAAAAGTTTATGTATATGGATTAGTTAGTTTTTTTTAATTTAAAATGATAATTTTTCAACAAAATTTTAATAAAAAAAATACCTTTCCTGCTAATGAATAAAAGTCTTCTATTTTTCAACAATCAACAGTAAATGTATTGCTGAATATATCTTGAAAATGTTATCACTATCTTAAATAGTAGCTGAGATAATGGGTCAAACTTTAACATTGGCAAGATAGGACATTTCGACTCCCCTTAAACGGATCAGCAGAGAGAGCAAAAGATATCCAAAAGACCACAATTCTCCAGATTTTAAGAACCAGACAAAATTTTTCTAATCTCACATAGCTTCGTCGATTTTGATACTGTTTTAAGGCATACACACGTTATGAACTAATGACACTCATGACGTCATTACACTCCGGCTTATACGTCGTCGCTTGGCTTTTTCAAATGTATAAGTAGCTTTCTTGAATTTTTGAGTGATTTTAATTTATCATGTTAATTTAGATCTGATGTCTAGAGATTACCGTGGTATGAAATTAATCATATGTCATCCTGAATGACGTTAATTTTATTTCCTCATTTTCTCAAATTTAATAATTTCCTACACTTTATGACACAAAACCAAAAATATCTATTAAAATTATATAGCAGCCAATCACGAAAATATACCGTAGTAGAATGGTTTTAACTAAGCTAAAACGGCTTGATAATAAAATTAGATCTAAAATTTACAAGCAAAAATGTTAAAATAAACATTACACACAACTCGAAAATAACAAGGAAGAAAATATAGGTGATAACTCGCACTTCTCACTCGAGAAAATTTCACATATGTAGCATTGATATATAAATAAGTTATGCATTACGTTCAGTTGAATTTCTGAATCCATTCTTCAAAAAATATTCTTAAAAAGCGTAGGTATTCTTCTATCTACTTCACATTAATCGAGATAAACATTAGCAGAAATTCGTTTATTACATAGTTCCTTACTGACAATATGGGAATACAGGAAATACTTAGGCGATAATCACATCTTCTAATAAGCTGGTCCCTTGTGAAGGTTTTGAAACTCCGTTGCCTTGACTTGACTAGAACAACGACTTCCTATTTCAGAAAAGTATACGCGTTTTGGAATTGAAAGCAATACAAGGGATATGAAAGCATTAACCTCCCCCCAAAAAAGTATTGACATAAATTGCCTGAATACTTTGTGTAATAAGATTTTGTCCATAATTATCTTCTGGTTTACCGGTGATGCAAAACCTCAAAAAGAAGAGGACTTCAGAGGCTATTTCCATAAATTTGAGTTATAGGTCTTAACCTTGAATGGCTAGCTCTAGTAAAGTCCTCTGAGAATTATTTCCACAACAGTTGTGCAAGATTGACAAGTAACATAACATTTTTGGACGACAACATCATTAAGTGTTGTGAAAGTGATGGAAACAATGACGAAGCATTTTACAATGCTTTAAGTGCTTTAACAAACAGTGATGGCAAAATAGATATTCAAATTCTGGAATACATTATAAAACAGAAAGACTGTATTATAGAAGAACTCAGAGGGGAAATTAAACTACTTAACCAACATATAGACTTGTTGACGAAATCGAATAAAAATAGTGCGGCAGAAACACTGCGTTCTGTTAGTGGACCTTCGGAAAACAAAAATCACGCTGCTCATTCTGGTGATAATTCAGCAAATAACCGTGGTGTCCCATTCGACGATAAAGTGAAACAAAGTGCAGCTAATGCTGAGTCAACAAATAGTGATATTAGTGCTTCTAAAAAGTCCCCAAGCGATTGGTTAGAAGTGGTAAATAAAAAGAAACTAAACATAGGAAATAAGCCATCTCATAAAACAGTGTTGTGTGGAACAAAGGCTATGTTCGTAAGTAGATTGGCTCCAGAAGTCACAGTTGATGAAATGGCACAGCATTTAGGTAGCTTTAACTTGAAATCCATAAAAATCACTAAACTAAAGACTAAGTACGATACATACGTTTCATTTCATATTGAAGTTGATGAAAACTGTTTGACGAAATGTTTAATTCAAAATATTGGCCAGTAGGTTGCTTTGTCTCTCAATTCTATGGTAAACTTAGACCAGACCAACATTTTGGGTCAAATGAAAAAATACCCCCGAAAGAATGACTATGTTATGGTGATAGTGACTATAAGTTGGTGTCTAAATCGAATATAAATTTGTATATTGGAATTCTCAAATCCTAACAAATAAATTAAATTACATCTCAGTTCTCATAAATGAACTAGATGTACACATTTTATGTATTACTGAACACTGGTTGTGCTATGATGAGCAAATTTTATTGAAAATTCCTTATATGAAATTGGTCGACTGTTATTATAGGCCGTCTAGTAAAATGCGTGGGGGCTCTGCTATATTTGTACTTGATGGAATCTCGGCTAGCAAGGGGATTGACCTGAAAACCATTACCAGACAAAATGTGTTTGAAGCATGCTCGTCATACATAAGTAATAGCAATTGAATTTGTATTAATTTCTATAGAACACCAGATAAAACAAATTTTAATGATTTTTAATATGTCTTAGCGACCTTTTTGTGACTTTGTTTTATAAGTTTAGCAAGTCAGTCAACATCATTTTAAGTTGTGATTTTAATGTCGACTTCTGCTCTGATGCTGTTGAAATACGGGAACTTGTTAATTTATTTAAAAGTTTTGGACTTAGACCCTTAATTAATACTCCCACACGTCCTGGTACACTTAAAAATCTTGGCACATGTATTGATAATGTGATCACCAATATTTATGATGATGATTGTAAAGCATGTGTTTTACCCACACTTTTCTCTGATCATGACGCTATAAAGCTTGTTGTAGATGTTGACCGACTTAGTGTGCATGATGACAATAACCACAATAATGTACTTTCAAAACGTGTTATAAATGATCAAAGTGGCTGCTATTTTACTCTGTTATTAAGTCAAATGTGTTGGTTTTATTTATATAGCATCGTTGATTTAAATGATACATTTAACTACTTTCTTTCGGTTTTTATTGATATAATTGATGTAGCTTTTCCTTTAATTTCTTTTAAAACAAAAGAGGACTTAAGCATAAAATGTGGTATAATGGGGCGCTCCATAAACTTAAAATGGAATGTCTGAAATACTATAATCTTTATGTACACTATGGCATTTCTGAAATTAAGATGAAGTATATTGAAGCTAAGAAACTGTATCAGAAGAGCTTAAAAAACGCAAAGATCAATTATTTTTCTAGTTTAATTAAGGATTCTCAAAACAAAACAAAGGCTACTTGGTCTGTTATTAACAGCATAGTTAACAAAAATTCGAAACTTTCAACTCCAGAGCTAGATCCTGAAGTATGTAATTCTTATTTTATTAACAAAGTAGAAGAACTTGTGTGTAGCATACCTCCTAGTAAACCAAAGTCATTTCTGGAAAATATGTCCAAAGTTGATAACAGCTTTTCCTTTAAACATGTCAGTGCAGACGAAGTATACTCTTCCATACTCAGTTTAAGTAATAGCACTTCTCTTGATATTTATGGTATAAATTCCAAAATACTAAAATTGGCAGCCATTCAAATATTAGAACCCCTTACGCATATTTTTAATTTTTGTATTGATTCTGGTGTGTTTCCCGATGCGTTTAAATATGCAAAAGTAATTCCAGTGTTTAAAAAAGGTAATAGAGCAGACTACGGAAATTATAGGCCTATATGTATTATACCAACTATGTCAAAAGTTTTTGAAATTTTAATTAATAAACAAATTTGGTAATTATTTACAAGTTGGGCCGCTAACTCTCCGCTGCGACTTATGCCAGTTTTGCACTCTAACGGGACCGGTGTGGTTAGAGAGGGATTATGGGTGGGGAGATGGTTTAAAAAACTAATGTTGTATCCATTGCGCTGTTAGGAGTTGTTGGAAATATCGTTATGAGGTACTACCACGATATAAAACTAGAAATATAAATTTATATACACACATTAACCTAAACGGATTGGAACCTAACCTCGCGCTAAATTTGAAATCTACAGGCTTTGAAATGGTCATCATAAGTACAGAGTCAATCAATCGCACTTAGTTTTATTCGATTTTAGAGTGGCCGAAGTTCTGCATAATAAAATTCACTGAACAGCTGTATCTGCGTGAAACATACTCGTCATACATCAGCACAGCGTCTAGCGACATATGCCGCTGTTGCATTCCACAAAACTAAACTGTTCGCCTGCCGCCGACAATGAAACTCAGGTTTTAGGCACTTTAGCGTGTAGTATTATTATATATTTACATTGCAAAAGTACTGCAAGACTTCTTTATTTATATTCTACTCCTTCTAGGCAGCATACTTCATAAATATTCACAAAAAAGGATCGCTACGTAATAAATTAGCGTCTAACTTAATTACGGAGCTTTTCCGATAAAAAAAATTGGTGAAAACGTAACAAGTATAAACCAAACTATCAGTCAAACCACAATTTGTTTAATTTCTAGAGGGGCCCAGGTTCTCTATAATTACCACAAATTTATAAATATTTTGAAGAAAACTATTTATTAAGTAAGCAACAGTTTGGGTTTTGGACATCCCATAGTACTATAGATGCAATAACTCTGTTCTATAACGCTGTCTTTCTGGCAGAGTCTGGTAATGTAGTTTGTAGTAGATTTTTTGAGTTCACGAAGGCTTTTGATACAGTTTCTCATAAAACGCTTCAACATAAGTTAACATTTTATGGTTTTAATGATATTAGTGTAAATCTTCTGGCTTCTATCTTGCAATAGGTACCAAGCAGTGTTTTTAAATTGTAGTAAAGTTTCCTCTTTCAAACTCTTGAAACATGGTGTACCTCAAGGGCCCATATTGGGACCGGTATTGTTCATAATTTACATTAATGATCTTTCTAATTTTATTCACAGTTGTTACTCAGAGACATGTTAACATATGCCATGGTTGTTAACATTACTCAGTCAAGAACAGATATATTGATCTCAAAACTTAAAGAGTTAAATAATAGTGTCCAAACTTGGTGTAATGTTAATAATTTGATTTTAAACAGTTCAAAAACAGAGACATTACATTTTAGTTTAGGGAGAATAAATTCAGATGATCATAAAATAGTGACATTTCTAGGTTTACATATCGACTCAAATTTGTGCTGGTAAACTCATGTTACGTACGTTGTAAAAAAAAGTAAGTAAGGGTTTATTCATATTACGAATACTTAAGAACAATATTAATGTAGAATCTTTAATTGCGGCCTATTATGGACATATTCATAGCCATCTGAATTATGGACTTTTGCTCTGGGGTAACCACGCTTCAGCATTACGAGTTTTTATTTTACAGAAGAGAGCTTTAAGGTTAATTTGTGGAGCTTCACCCAGGACTCATTGCAAACAACTTTTTATTCAATCTGCTATTCTTACTTTACCGTCAATGTACGTTCTGGCCTGCCTCTTGTATGTCAAGAAAAATATTAATGATTTTACTACCTGTGACAATATACAGAATTACCCAACACGGAAGAACTCAAATATTTATATACCCAAAAGTAAATATAGTGTAAGTGTAAATAGTTTCTGTTATATCTCACTAAAACTTTTCAACTTCTTACCTATGCACATAAGACATCTTTCGTTTCAGAGCTTCAAGAGGAGGCTCAGATCAATATTGACGGTTAATCCTCTGTATACTGTTGACGAGTTTTATAATATAAATATGTGACGATAGAATGTATGATTGTTGTACGTAGTTTACTGACGAAGTCATGAATAATTGTATTCAAATAGACTAATAAACTGCTTGCCTGCCTGCCTGCCTGTAATAAAATGTCTTAAATGTGTGTTTTTTTTATCAAAATCATTAAGGTTAATTTTGAGAAAATAAACATTTTCGAAAAATGTTTCCATATAAAGATTAGTTTGGAGTGGGAGGATTTTATTGAAAATCTTTGAAGTCGCTGAACTTAAATACTATTATAACACCCCCCCCCATTTATGAGTTATGCTGTACCACACAGATTCACTGACGCACACAGATATCTGTATGTGTATATACTTATAATTTTTTAATTCAGGGAGTCTCAAAGCCTTTATATTCGGAAAAATCTCGGTATGGAATTTTGGGTGGAATGCAATATCCTCTCTATCTATTATTTATCTATATGATAGACATTGTAGATAAAAAGTTATTATTTCACTCAGGTAGTATATTTTTACCTAGGAAGTATTTCAAACTAAGCAATAAGTGCTAAGCTATAACAAAGCAATAACTTTCAAATATGTCTATCAGGCGAAATATGCAAGATGGAATATTTCTAAACGGCTAAGCTAGTTGACATAAGTTGCGTATTCTGGTGAATTACACATCTTTCCGCTATAAGAAAATCCATATTTTGTTTATTAACGAAGCTGTCAATTGACAGGATCATACTGTCAGCGCTGCCGGTGTGCCGGTATTTCGTCCCGTAAGAGCTCCCTTTCATCGCAGTAAAGTTAACTCCATCTTGGTCTATATGTGATTTCTTAGTTAATACAAAACACAAATTCAACACTCTGGAATTGTTTGAACTCGCGACCTTGGTACAACAAAGCCAGGGCCTAATCAATTTAGCCACCCAAGCCGACAAAAAGCAACGTTTAATAATGTAAATTGGCGTTCCTTTCTTCTTCCACACACTAAGCGAGAACGTGTTCACAGTTCTTATAGTGTATATTTTGTGTCACTTTTAATTTTGCTATTATTATTTCTTATATTATTATTATTATTATTATTATTATTATTATTATTTTATTACTTCTTGTACTGCTTTTATCACTTATCTAAGATAAAAGAAGTGCGCTTATACGAACCAAAAATTGAATGTTGAGATGTCGCCTTAAACACAACGGTACATGTGTACCACTGCACATCTGCTCAGAAACAAAAAGCAAAACATTAAGTAAAATATCTTTTAAGGGCGAAGGGTTTCAATTTTCAAGGACTCTCACTGCCTTAAATTCCCTTTTAAATATAAAATGTTTCCTTATCTTTTAAAATTTCAGAATTAGTTGTAAAGATACTCATTAATACACCCTAAGCAGGTTTGTAACCCAGGACTCCTCTAACACAAGTTGCCGGCAATTCAGTTTGCACACATAAAGCATTATAAATTATATTAGACTTATGGAGAGAGAGAATCCACTGCCGGATATTCGGCATGAAGATATTTGAGGCCATTCACAGTGTAGTGGTTACCATGCTAGCCTCATATACCCAAGGTCGCAGGTTCAAACACGGCAGAGGCCGGTGGATTTTTTCGGGCGTAAAAATCTTTAGCATTGTTTATTTCGGAAGGGAAGTGTTGTAAATTTACGGCACGTAAAAGAACCTCATGCCTGATAAAGAGGCTTCTGAACAAAATTAAACGATCTTTCAAATTTGGTGGCGCCGCGATAAAATACACGACCCGCATTTGGGAAATCCTGTGTTCGTCCCCGGCGACCTATGGGATTTCCTGTTTTTTCCGGGGTGGTTTCTTATCTCTCACGATTTCCTTTCCATTAAGTCCCCTTCATTCTGTTACCCTCTGATCTTTCAGGTGTGCTTCCAGGATTCGTGGTATATGACAGTGTGGACAGATGCGCTGATGTATACTCAACGGCAAGATTTTTACCCGTGGATAATAGGAGCCTGCCAGTTTAAAGGGTCGCTGGCCGAGCCAACTGATTCAGGCGCTTCGACTGAGACTGGCATTCGGGAGGTCGTGGGATCGATTCCCGCGGCTGACCTCTCTGATCTATTGGTTTTTTTGAAGGTTTTCCCGGGTCACTAGGCAAATGCTGGGGAAGTTTCTGCATTCCCCGAACTTCCTGCCTCTTCACTTCATCTCCATTTCCAGAAACTGGCCCCTTTCAGGGTTGTAAGTGTTAGCGCCCTACCGTGGTGGTAACTACGCTCTAGAAATACAGCTCTCAGCGGCGGGATGTCGTTGGAGGTCGTCTGTAGACCAAGGGTGTTTGGTCATACCTGGGGTGCGGGCTCCTAGCACTACCCGCGTCGGGATGAACTTCTTGGAATATGTGAAGGCCCTCCCAGTGGCTCTTCCTCCGCCGTCCGGTTTCGGCCGCCCTTTGAAATTACACTCATCTCATTCTATCCTCCTGAGGTCTGAAATTACAATAAGCCGTTTGCTGCAGTGCGGAATCCCCTTCAATATCACACACACACGCAAGGGGCGCGCACCACACACGCGCACGCGCGCTCTCTGACAGCCCTCATTATGTGCCTACTATGATTCCTTCACCTCATCTCATCCTCCTATAGCCACAATAGGTCTGCATAGATCGTAGTGGGCGAGATATTCTCCTACGCTGTCTAACCTTTGCCCTTTGATATTTCTGTTCAACATCTTTCAAATGTGACTGCAAATGTGACCCCCAGACTTCATTTTACACGAAAAAATTAGTTTAGTTTTCTAAACCATCAAAGATTCAAATGCAGCTATTTACATACTAATAAAATGAATATATTGATTTTTTTGCTAACAGCCTGTGAAATACACTTAACTCTGAATTGATTTTGTATAAATATGATTAGTAAACTATATGAGACTGAAAAAAGATGTAACCTGAAAAAAACAAAAACACAAAAAAAAACAAAAAAAAAAAACACAGTTTAACTTAAATAAGTTTATGCAACCATAGCATTGAATCAGTTTCATATGGGGATATAAAACATACAAATTACCCTTTTTCTGGCACCAGTGTCAGAAAATGTATGACATAATTAACATTGCAACAAGACAGCAATGATGTTATCACCGTCACAACATAATTTTCTTCAATGTGCTGTGAGTAATATGAAATCGTCACTCCCGCAAGTGCAGCAACATTTAAACACAAGAATCATCTCATTAAATTTATTTTAAAACCAAAACCAACAACACATATTAATCAGAGCCTACCTTAGGTATACTCGTTTTTCCTTGGTAGATATTAACAGTACAATTAGTCGTATTAGACAATGTTATCCTTGAACAACCCTTGACTTCCACTGCATTAACATTTATGCTTCCTACAGTAACTCTTTTTGCAATGTGTATTTTACTTTCAATAGATTCTTCTACGTAACTTTCAGCAACTAATACTTATTTCCACCCTTCCAACCTCTTTACTTCAGTAATACCAGCATCAGTGTTAGCAAAAATTGTTGCGGGTCTAAACCTAAAACAGTACCCTGTATAATTTAATGCATTTATTGATAATTTTAAAAAATTGGCAATTTCCATAGCAAACTTTCCCAAAGTATTAATGCCGATGGGCAGAAAACTACACCTATAATACAATACAAAATAGGGGTAATACAAAAAGAGTACAAAAAAAGATTTTTATATATGATATTTTTTGGTCGTAAAGCAACATATCTGTTGTACATCTCAACACAATTAACTTGACCACCATCAGGTACGATTGTAAACCTACGTGATTTATAAGTCTGTGTATCACGAATAGGTATATATCACCAATCATATAGTTCATGGAGCCTACAAGCATAAAACATTCCAAAAGCCGTGACTATCTTTATTAGTAAACGCCTGTCATCGTGAGCTTCAACCACAAATTAATTAATTGCATATCCGGAGTGCACATTTGATTTGGGGGGGGCGGGTTTATATTCCACTGATAACTTCTTCAAGAAATCAAAAACCTTCAAAAATATGGAATATCGACGTTTTCTTTTAAATGAATATATACACCAGAGCGTCGAAGGTATAAAAAAACAAAAGAGCTCCTATAATCTAACTTTAAATTACTTATTATATTAAGAAGCAATAAACGTTTGCATAATTACCAGCTCTGAGAAGTATGCCAGTAAATTGGTTTCGTTAGTCAAACTAATGTATTTTTCATTTCTCCATCCACAATTTTCACATTCTTTTTTGTAAACATCTCTTGAATTTTCTGGAATTAATAAACTCTCAGCATCTTTGGCTGCGTTCAAAATGTCGAGCGGAATACAATCCATATTTTAAATAGGTGTTGATTTTTTAGAGTGGGGGCTTCATCTGTTTAGGGACCATATTACTTCATGTATCTGTGATATCTGATACATTATAATATTTCATTTAGCAAATGTATTAATTATCTTTACTAATTTAATGCTAAAATTGCGTAAAACGTTGTATGTAACACGTGTATAATCCGATTGTAGCACTCTAAAACATATACACATGTTACAATCAGTTAGATCATACACTAGCTACATGAATAACTATTTTGGCACTGTCAATTACGTGAAAATGGCTATTATTGCTTTTAATTTTTCAAAGTACATACTCAAATCGTTCAATTTAAATGCATTTATGGAAAGCGTATAGCACTCTAAAATTTGAAATACCTACTCGACTATCGGTCCAGCCATGTACATCCCTCTTGTACTTAAAACGAATTGTATAAGCAAGCTGTTTTTGTAAACATGTATCTCGATTAACATTAAGTACTCGTAGATAGAAAAATCTGATGTGTTCCATTCACGTGACTTTCTCTACATCACTGCAACAAATTATTCTATTTACTTCATATAATGGAGCAAAAATTAGCAGAAATAGTCTTATTACTTGCTTCCTTGTTAGTAGAAGCGAAATAAGGGGGTACCATAGGTTAAAGTGAAGCCAAGAGCTGGTTGCTATGTCACTGAAGTTCGTTTGTTTGTATGGACACGAGTTCACAAAGTCCTATATGAAAAAAATATGTTTTTATAGCTGAAACCAAAAACAAGGAATATCTCAAAAACAATCAACTTCACGAAAAAAATGTATAAAACATAAATTGTGTGTTTTGAGGTGCTCTACATTTGTTGTGTGGTAAGTTTTTGTCCATCTCTTACGGTTTAGAAGTTATGCAAAATTCTGTAAAATTGACTCAGAATAAAGTAGTCTTCAGAGGCTATTCCCAGAAAATTCAAAATGTACATTTTATTTTTCAGGTAAATATCTTTAATATACGATATTTTAATCAAAATCGTTAGAGCCATTTTTAGGAAATAAAAATTTTCGAAAAAAGTTCCATATAAAGGGTAGTTTGGGGCGGGGGGATGTTTCTCAAAAGCTTCGTGTTGCATCCCTGGAAGATACTAAACTTAAAAACCAAGTTTGGTATTTTACCGACTTTTCGTTTTTGAGTTATCTAGTTCACAGACACACGGACACACACAGACACACAGACACATGGACACACATACGGACCTTTTTCTGGAAATGCTTTTTTTTGGATACAGGGGACCCTAAAACATATATTTCCGGTCAAATCTCAGTATCGAAATTTTTGGTGGAGTGCAATACCTTCTCTATACACTATGTACAGAGAACGTATAGAGAAAGTAAAAATAAGCTTGTAGAAGCTAGAAATTACGTACTGACTATAGAAAGTCAGTAACTGTAACACATGGGTCTTTTTTAAGGATAATACAATTTACGTGTTTTGCCAACTTCAATGTTTTACATTTTATACGTTTTATGACTTTTGTAAAATATCACACACTTTCAACTTTCACTAGCATTTTTGAAATTAGCTTCCCTGCACTTAGTAGGAGATTTTGTTTGTGCAATAGCCTGAAACATGCTTTAATAAATAATGCAGATCAATTTTGAAATGATTGCTCATAATTCAGTATTAGTTTCTTTTACAAGTTTAAAAACTGATAATTTTATCACTGATTTGGTTACTGGAAATGTTTAAAGAATGTATTAATGCTGTGAACCAGCAAGGTGGTATCGTGGTGACGTGTGCGACTCGCAATAGGGAGGTTCCGGCTTCATTCCCCGGCGATCGCCCACTTTGAGCCATGTTTTTTTTCGTGATTTTCCCAGGGTGGTAGACGAACATTAAAGGATTTCTCCTCTTCCATTACTTCCAATCATTTCCCCTTCATTCCATTTCCTTCTCATCTTTCAGGTGTGTTTCTAGGTTCATGTTCTATGGTGGGTGCCGGAGATGATGGTCATACATGCAGAAAGGAAGCGTATTCCCGCCTAGTTTGAACCTCCGATTTAGCACTAGACCACGGAGGACGACGCCTGTCTGCCTGCGGCCTATAGCCTCATGTGATTCCCGCATTTCACTAAACTCCAAGGGGGTTTAGTAACAATAGATCTACGTAGGTCGCAGTGCGCGAGAGTCCTCCTCTATTGTTTAACCTATAAACTTTCGTTAATGGAGTATAAATCGCTGGCTTGACACTCCGTGACAGTGGAGGGAGTTGGTTCAGCACTGGCTATTGGGCTAGACATATGCACTTAAGAGGATATTTAACTGAGCGCAAAACTCGTTCCCAAAACTTACACACCTAATCCGAAGTTTGTGCTATTGACAACAGGAATAAAGCTTATAAGCTACATTTTCTGTAAACAATGTCAACTTTTCTTCATTCTCATTTAATTTTGTAAAATCAGAATACCATATGAGACAACATTTACAACACAAAACTTAACGTGAAATTACATTTTAGTAGAATTAAATATACACCGAAATATTCGCTGCTGTCTGTTTAATGCTTCCAAGGGGATGTGTAATTGGTGCGATCACTTATTTTGAACCTAAGTGAGAGTTTCTCTTTTCACGAGTTCAAAACAAAACAACAATCTACTTTTAGTATGAACAGTTGAATTTTGCTTAACCAATGAGCGTATACTAGCAATCAGCAAGCAAATGTATATTCTTGTATCAAAGTACATAGACGAATCAGCTTTACACTTTAAAATCAGAACATTTAGGGAAAGTTGTGCGAGTGTTAACCATAATTTTTGTTGTTCTTTTTTTCTTTCTTTGTTCTTCTATTTTTACCTTCTCTCTTATAGTAGATGGAGGAATATGGTTTTCCACCCCCAAAAATGTAATATTGAGATTCATCGTAATTACGACTGCCCCCTGAATAGCATACGGAAAGACACCTTAGAAAAATGTTAATGACGCCTTCATATGGATCTTTTTCTGGAAATTTTTGATTAAATATCGTATGCTTAAGATAGGTGTATGTGTCATTAGGAGAACTGGTAACTATACAAAAATGTTAACGTGTTACCTACAGTTTTATCTACGTTAAGAATGCTTTAGTATGTTGTATATTTAATATATTTAATGACATTTATTTATTGCGAAAATAATATGTTTAGAAAAAGAGTAATGTGGGCTTCTGAAAAAAACAAACACAAGATTCATCAACAAACACTGTCATTACCTCCATTCTGCAATTTTGGATGTTAGTTTCATATGCGAATTTAAAGTAAAAATGAGCGAGGTGATTTTCATGGCTCATCAGAAAAAAAAATTAAAAGCAGTCCAAGATGCAAGTATTAGTATGTTTAAAAAAAAATCAAGGAAAGTTTATTTATGTAGTTATACGAAATTCAAGAACAGTTTTGTGGGTAATGAACCAGACATAAATGAAAGTTCTTTGTGTGGCGTATTTTTATGTAATGGGTGTAATATTACAATAACTATCAATTAGGGGAGAACGTTTTTGTTTTAATGTCCATCATTACCAAAAAAAATATAGATGATCATTATTAAAGTGAACTTTACGTTTTTTTGACGCTGTATTTTAGGTTTTGATAGCGTGTTCTTGTTTTTGGAATATAAAATAATACTTTTGTTGCATAATAACTAAGAATTAAAGCAGCACTGATTATTATAATAGTAAATAAATATGTGCATTTTGAGTTCTCTGTGAAGTCCTGTTCATTCTGAATAATGTTTGTGTAATTTTGTAGTTCTGGTATACCATAACATGGTAAAGAATAGTTAACCAAAACTCAGAATGTCTCATTAAAACACACAATTTATGTGAAATGTTTATGGGATTAAACATTTCCACCATATTTTTTGCTATCTGTATGAATTTTTACAAGTGTGTTAAATCGTCATTCGTTATTTCTCACATCATAGAATATATGAAATACCATAGAGAATGCTTTTTACTTTTTCTACCAAATACTATGTATGTGAGTTCACAGTAGATAGAGAAAGTATTGTATTCCCCAAAAATTCAATACCTAGATTTCGCCGGAAATGTATTGAGGACTCCTAAATCAAAATGATAATCATTTTCTAAAAGTTCCGTATGTGTGCTGGCGCCTGTGTATGTCTGTGAGCGGCGTAACTCAAATACAAAAAGTCCTTTAATTATCAAACTTAGTATTATTTGTAAGGATGCGACATAAAGATTTTCAATAAAATCTCCCAATCAAAACTATTCTTTACGTGGAGGATTTTTCGTTTTTTTTTTCTCAAAAATGCTCTGCCGATTTTTATTAATCATAGATACATACATACTTATCACACATTAAAATATTTACATGACAAATAAAATGTAGATATAATTGAATTTCTTGGGAATAGTCTCTGAAGTCCTCTTCGTTTTCAAAATGACTTTTTCATAACTAGCAAATCTTAAGATATAAAAACTTACTTAGTGCACAAAAAACAAAAAATAAAAACAATATATATAAGTATATCATTAAAACACACAATTTATACCGTCTACATTTTGTATAGAGCTAACCATTTTTGAGATATTCGTTGTTATTGATTTGAAAATTTTCAATTCTTAGATTATTCTGAAATGGGAAGTCGTCATTCAATTTTTTCAACCTGGTCATGTAAAGATAAGAGAACTTCAATTGCAACACTTAGCGTTCGGCTTTTAAAATATTTGACTATCCGTTTAGTCTAATGCATTCCATTATTTTCTTTTGTTTATGAGGAACTAAGAAATCCAACAATTTCTGTTAATGTTTATCTTGATTAACATGAAGTAGAGAAAGAATACGTATTTGTAAGAATAATTTGTTACGTTACTGAATAGGTAGAGAAAGCCATGTGAATGGAATACATCAGATTTTTAAAGATTTGACTATTGCTTTAGCCTCCAGTGCACCAGTTCTAGCTATATCGTAGTTTATAATAAAGCATTTTCGTATTTATTATCTCGATTTATACAAAGTATATATATATATATATAGAAAAACAAGTTCTGTAGGAGTAGCCTAGAGAAGATATATAAAAGTAAACACTAGGCGATATAGAAAGTCATGTGAATGTAATATAAACTAAGAGGCTTTCTTATCACTTGCTCTACACGTACGAGAGAAGGCATTGTATTCCACCCAAAAATTCCATGTCAAGATTTCACCGGAAATATGTGTGTGTGTGTGTATATATATATATGTATATATATATATATATTTGTAGTACCTGAATCAAAATATAAAAAAAAAGAATAAAACTCAAACAATTTTTACTTTATATACTTAGTACATAGTACATAGAGAAGATGTTGTATTCCGCACAAAAGTTGGATACCGAGATTTCACCAGAAATACATGTTTAAGGTTCTCTTGAAACCAAAAAAAGCATTTTGAGAAAAAGGTCCACGCGCGCGTGTGTATTTATGGACACGATAACACAAAAACAAAAAGTCGCAAAATACAAACTTGGTATGTAGATTTATTATCTTCCAACAATAAAACAAGAAGATTTTGAGAAAAATCCTCCCACCACAAACTTACCTTTTACATGGAAAACATTTCGAAATTTTTTATTTTCTCAAAAACGGCAAACGATTTTTATTTTGATGTGTTTATTAAAAATTGTACATGTCAAATAAAATGTACATCTTGAATTTTCTTGGAATAGTCTTTGAAGACCTATTTATTCTAATGAATTTTTCTCAATTTTTGCAGAGATAGCAAATCGTAAGAGATAGCAAAAACTTACCGCACGAAAAAAAAAAAAAAAAAAAAAAAAAAAAAAAAAAAAAAAAAAGTAGATCTCGATAAAACACACCATTTGTTATATGCATTTTTTGGTGGAGTTTATCATTTCAAATATTCTTTCTTATTGATTTCGGTTTTAAAATATTTTTCTCATATGGAACTTTGCAAACTCCTGGGAATGCAAAGAAACAGATTTCAATCAAATGGTAACCAGCTTTTAAAAGATTTGACTGTTGTTTTAGTCTATAATATTCCCTTATTTCCCTTCTATTTACGACAAAGCAAGTAATAAAAACAATGTCTGCTTATGTTTATCTTGATTAACATGAAGTAGATAGAAGAATAAGATTTTTAACTAATTTATTACAGAGATGTGGAGAAAAATATGTGAATGGCACATGCCAGATTTTTAGAAAAATATCCTTGTCTGTGTGTGTTCGTGTGTGTGTCTGTCTGTCTGCGAACAGCATAGCTGAAAAACGGTAAAATACCAACTAGGTATTTAAGTGTAGTGTCTTAACAAGGATGACACACGAAGATTTTCAGAAAAATCCCCCAACTCTAAACTACCCTTTACATGGAAAAATTTGGAGATTTTTGTTTTTCTTAAAATTACTCTAATGATTATTTTTATTAAAATGCCTTATATAAAATATATTTATATGACAAACGAAATGTATGGCTTAAATTTTCTGGAAATAGCCTCTGAAGACCTCTTCACTCTTCTTTATGTAACTGCCAAACGTAAGAGATATACAAAAACTCACTACACAAAAAATGTAGATCTCATTAAAACACCCGTTTACGGCATATACAATTTTTATGTAAAGTTAATCGTTTTCGAGATATTTCGGAGATATTTAAAATTTTCAATTTTAAACCACTTAAACTGTTCTTAAACGGGAAGACATATTTTTACTTTCTCTACACGCACTATGTGCATAGTGTATAGAGAAGGTATTGCACTACAACCAAAAATTCGATACCGAGATTTCACCGGAAATATATGTTTTAGGGTCCCTTATATCCAAAAAAAGCATTTTCACAAAAAGGTCCGTGTGAGTGTGTGTGTGAGTGTGTGAGTGTGTGTGTGTGTGTGTGTGTCCGTGTGTCCATGTGTCTGTGTCAATGAGTCCGTGTGTCTGTAAACACGATAACTCAAAAAACGAAAAGTCGGCAAAATACCAAACTTGGTATTTAAGTTTAATATCTTCCAGGGATGCAACACGAAGATTTTGAGAAAAATGCTCCCATCCCAAACTACCCTTTACATGGAAAAAATTTCGAACATTTTGTTTTCTTAAAACGGCTTAACGATTTTGATTAAAATATCGTATATTAAAGATGTTTACCTGACAAATAAAATGTATATCTTGAATTTTCTGGGAATAGCCTCTTAAGACTACTTTATTCTGGATCAATTTTACGGAATTTTGCATAACCGCTAAACCGTAAGAGATGGACAAAATCTTGCCACACAAAAAATGTGGAGCGCCTTAAAACACACAATTATGTTATATACATTCTTTACTAGAGTTGATCATTTTTAAGATATTTCTTGCTTTTAGTTTCGGCTTTGAAAATCATACAGGATTTGTCAGCTCCTGTCCATACAAAGGAACTTCAGTCACATAGCAACCAGCTTTAACCTATGGTACTCCCTTATTTGCCTTCTACTTACAAGGAAACAGGTAAAAAAGACTGTTTCGGCTATTTTTTCTCGATTAGCATGAAGTAAATAAAGGCATAAGGTTTTTAACAACAATTTTTGCAGAGATGTAGAGAAAGTCATGTGAATGGAACACATCAGATTTTACTTTTCTCATACAGTAATTTGTCAACTCGTGTCCACAAAACAAAGGAATTTCAGTCGCATAGCAACCAGCTTTTGACTATCACTTTAACCTATGATACTCCCTTATTTCGCTTCTACTTACAAGGAACCAATAATAAGACTATTTCTGCTATTTTTTCGCGATTACATAAAGTAAATAGAAACATAAGCCTTTTAACAATAATTTGTTGCAGAGATGTAGAGAAAGTCATATGAATGGAAACTTCAGATTTTTTCTAGTTTGTTTACCGAACCTCAATTATTTGATATAGCCACCGCCTTTTAAAGGACGAGACTATCGCTTTACGCTGTGCATGTTCTTATTTCCCTTCTACTTAAAGGAAGGTAGTAATAAGACTAATTCTGCTTATGTTTAAGTTGAAGTAGATAACACATTATTAGCCGCCTCCGTGGTGGTCACCATGTTAACTTCATATACCCAAGGTAGCGGGTTCAAACCCGACGGAAGACGATGGATTTTTTGGGCGTAAAAATTCTTTGCATGACTTCCTTCGGAAGGCAAGTAAAGCCGTTGGTCTCGTGTCATTGATTTACGGCACGTAAAAGAACCTCAAGCTTGTAGAGAGGCCTCTGAGCAAAATTAAGCGATCTTTCACGCCCAATGTAGAATGGGACGCTGAGAACTACAGGAGCTAAAGGGCGCCCATAAATAAATAAATAAAAAAAACGCCATTTCACAAATTAATATTTTGAATGGAATGTTTGTTTACCGGATACCTAAGGACATCATGTGAAAATGGAACCCATACGATTTTTTTCTCTTCTGCTTATGAGGAACCAAGTAATAAGGGCAATTTATGCTAATGTACGTCTCGATTATCATGAAGTAAATAGAAGAATAAGCTTTTAAACACTAGAGAAAGTCATGTGAAGGAACACATCAGATTTTTTAAATATGTTTAGTTTTTCTATAAAAGTTACTTATTTAGTAGAAATGCTATTTTAACCGAGCACTGGCACGAAGTATTATTACACGCAAGAAAAATCATGTGTGCAACATATGAAAAATGCAGTAAAAGTCATTTCTGTTTGGCAACACCTGCGAACGGCAATTGTTGACAAAAAACTACCCTGTTAGAAAGACAAAGACGTCTACCGCGTCCCTGTGAGTTATTGACAATTACAGACTTACCTGTAGAAACCGGCAAACTCGGTAGCATCTAAAGTGGAACTGGGTTTTTGTCACACAGGTATGTATGGGGTTAAAACGTGTTACGCACGCGCACCTACCCTTCCGTCGTTTCCCACGCGAACAGTGCATGACGTCCGGAACTTGATTCTTAACGCTAATCCATTTCTATGTAAATCCTAGGGGTCGAGGTTCGATACTGGGAGATTATTTCAGTCCAAGTGGGTGGCTAAACACGCTATTTAAACAGAGCCTCACGTAGAATGGCTCATGGCACGATCAGCTTCTTCAACGTCATTAAACAGGATTAAAACGTTCGCAACTTCCTTCTCTCATTCAATTCAATCGTCTCCCATCCTTTACATTCTGGTCGGAGCCTTCCAGATTACTTGTTGCTATGAAAAGTCAACACTCATTTATTTTTATTTTCTCTAGCACGTGTGTACAATGTAGGCGGTTGGTAAAGAAGTGCCTAATTGTGCTCCATCCAAAAATTCGATACCTAGATTTCACCGAAAATAAATATTTTGAGCCCCCTGAATGCAAGAAGGCATTTTTAGAAAAAGGTCAATGTATGTGTGGACAGCATAATTAAAAAAGGAAAAGTCCGAAAATTACTTGATATTTAAATAATATATTGTCACCGAAAATCCCCCAACTCATACACCTTTACGTATAACATTTTCGAAATGTTCTATTTTCAAAAAAAAAAAATAGCTCTAACGATTCTGATTAAAATACCATATATGACATGCCAAATAAAATGTATATCCTGAATTTCTTGTTTTACTCCTGGTCACGGAGAGATCGAAATCCAATGATAATTGCATAGCGATAGACTTTTAAAAGATTTGTCTGTCGGTTTAGCTAGTGTATTCCTTTATTTCCTTTCTGTTTATAAGTTACTAAGCAAGAACAGCACTTCTGGTAATGTTTAACTTGATTAGCATGATGTAGATAAAAGAATAATCTGTTGTAGGATAGTTTGGACAACAGATAAAGAAGAACGCGTGAATGGTAAACCACAGATTTTTACTTTCTCTGCACAGTACATGGCACATAGAGAAGTATTGCACTGCACCCAAAAATTCGATACCGAGGTTTCACCGGAAATACACATTTTAGAAACAGGTGCGTGTGTACGCGAATACGATAACTCAAAAACGAAAATTCGATTAAGTTTAGTATCTTATAAGGATGCAGAAAATTTTGAGGGAAATACCCCCACTCTAAACTACCCTTTACACGGAAAAATTCCTAAAAATTTGGATTTTCTTCAAAATGGCTCTAACGATTCTGATTAAAATACTATATATAAATATATTTTATTAAATACTATAAACTATGATAAATATACTTACATTGCAAATAAAATGTACGATATTTCTTGAATTTTCTTGGAATAGCTTGAAGACCTCTTTATTCTGGATGAACTTTGCTGAATTTTGCATGACTGGTAAACCGAAAGAGATAGACAAAAACTTATTACACAACAAATATAGTGTAAAACACACAATTTATTTCATATACATTTTTTCGTGGATATTCCTTGATAATAGCTTCCATTTTAAAACACTTAAACTTTTCTCATACAGGAATTTGTCAACTCCTGGCAATACAAAGAAATGGATTTTAACCACATAGCAACAGCTTTTAAAAGATTTGACTACTTTAGACTAGTGTATTATTTTATTTCCATTCTACTTACAAGTAATAAGTCCATTTCTGCTAGTTTTTATCTCGATTAGCCAGAAGTATATGGAAGAATAAGTTTTTTAACAATAATTTGCTACACAGATGTGGAGAAAGTTATGTGAATGGAACACAAGATTTTTCTTTTAGAACAGTCTCTATGATTTATACTTTCCCTACCTCTTACTTATAAAAGGTAGGGGGAATATTGCATTTCATACGTAAATTTTTAATGCGAGTTCACAGAAATTTCATCCCATTTTGGAAATAAGGTAGGTATCTCAGTTATTGCAATAATCTACTGAAGCACAAAATCAAACAAATCTAATCATCTCGCTTATTATTGTTTTAATGACACACAACAAATATTAATACACGGACATGTTTTATTATATATAACACACTAGTTCATAAGGTGAGTATTTAGGAAACGATAAACAGTTTCCTTATTACTCATGCGTGCTCGCCCACTCTTGCCAAGAGAAACACAGTATATGTAGCATGGATCTTTGCAAGCATAGAAAGAGGCACAACATTGCGAACTGGTAGACATTTTACTTGACTTTTAATTGTTATTGGCTCTCCATAATGATACAAAACATGTGAAGAAGAAATAAATAAAGAGAAGGCGACAGATGGGAGAGAATGAGCGAATGCAAGATAGAATGGAAAGGAAGAGGGGAAGAAAGGAAAAAGGAAAGAAAGTGGAGAATGAAAGAGGAATGGAGAGGGGGAGAATGATGGTGAGACACTTTATAAGAGGGAGCGACGCAAAGTAATATCTGCGGATTTAGCGAAATAATGCGAGCAGAGCTGCGGTTTCTAACATATTTTGTAAAATATTTTTTTTCAACACAGTGATAAATACTGTTACATCTGACGTGCATGTTGTGAAATTTGGTTAAAAAGCAACACTTTCCGATTGTTTATTATTTAACTTTGTAATATGAGCAATACAAGTAATATTAATATCACAAATTGTTATTTAGCCGATCTTGTCCATTTAGATAACTTTAAACTACATTTTACTTTCTCTGCACATACTATGTACATTGTGCATAGAGAAGGTATTGTAATGCCCCCAAAAATCCGATATTGAGATTTCACCGGAAATACATGTTTTGGTCCCCCTGAATCCAAAAAAGGCATTTTTGGTAAAAGGTCCGTGTGTGCGTATATGTGTGTGTGTGCGCCTGTGGACAGCATATCCAAAAACGAAAATACCGTTAAATACCCTAGGATGCGACACGAAGATTTTCAAAGAAATCCCCCCACCCCAAACCACTCTTTACATGGAAAAAAATCGAATTTTTTTACTTTCTCAAAAATGGTTCTAACGATTTTGATTAAAATGTGTTATTTTAAGATATTTGCAAGCGAAATAAAATGTATATCTTGAGTTTTCTGGGAATAGCCCTTAAAGGGCTGTTTATCCTGGATGCTTTTAATTGAATTTTGCATAACTGGTAAACTGTAAGAGATAAACAAAAACTCACTACACATAAAATGTAGTTCACGATAAAACACACAATTATGCTATATACATTTTTTGGTGAGGTGGATCACTTTTGAGATATTCCTTGTTATTGGTTTCAGCTTTAAAAAAAAACTTATACATTCCTCATAAGGGAATTCGTCAACTCCTGTCCGTACAAACCAAAGAACTTCAGTCACATAACAACCAGCTTTTGACTAATGCTTTAGCCTCTGCTGCTCCCTTATTTCGCTTCTACTTGCGGTCACAGATTGCTTAATGGACTTTAAATATTTCATTCTTATGTAAGCTAATATTTTTCCATTCGTTTTGATATTCCTGAATAGCACTATTGCCGTGCTGTTGTTGCACTTGCTGAAAACAAAATATTTAAAATAACAAACTGAAGGGATAAATAGCTTCAGATGATCCTATTCCGGACTGCGCAAGTGAAGTGGTCTCAGCAAAATATCAGTATAGACTTAATATCTATCTATGGTTTGAGGAGAGAGCAAGAGCTTCTTAGCCCCTCCTTTTTCCTCTTTTGTCAACGAGATGGAAATCACTCGTGACAGGACTACAGACTGTACGGTGAGATTAACATTCATTTTTCTCCCTGCTTGTCTCAAGTTTCGTTCTTTTTCCGTTCCCCCCCCCCTCTCTCTCTCACTAACTTCCACATCCTATTGTTCATTACTCCTATTAGTTTTCTGCCCACGTAATCTGCGTCATCAGTTCCTTCATTTCTGCTGGTAATGATGGAAACATGTTTATTGCGACTACAATTCTATTTTATAAGGGGAAGGGTTGATAAGTAGTCTCCAGTTTTCATCTCAGCACAAAGTCCGGGTTAAGACTCCGGCTGTATGTATTTATTATAATGCATTTAGCTGTAGATATGAATATTCCTGAATCAAAGCTCTTAATTGCATAATTCAACATGAGCGCGCGTACATGCCTCATACATACACATACACACATAGCACTGGTAGATTTTTTTTTTTTTTTTAAGGATCCGTATGTTGGTTTACCTGAGAAATAGTACAACTTGTTCCAATCAATAATATTCCTATCCCTTCCAGAATGCCTTTTCAGTAGCTTTCAATTCTGGTTATAAAATGTATATTTTGTGTATTTGTGGCCAGCTAGATATATTTAAAGTTTAATTTAATTGCATGGACTCTTTCTCAGGTGATTAGTACGTAGAGTAACTGCTACTGAATAAAATAGGTAAGTTATAGAATTCAATTATAATATTTCATTTCACTCACGAACTTTGAGAAACGAAACTTAACACATCGATAACATAATAAATTATTGTATGCAATATGACTTATTGGTCGATGGAGTTTTTCTCACACTTCAATTCCTTTATAAATTATTTTCATATTTCACGATATGTCCACTGATTTGCACATATTTTCTTAAGTAAATGTATTTCTTTAAGAGATTAATTATTCTCTAAATTTATGCGATACACCATTGTTATATTCAATGAAATCACTTCTATATACCTTTCTTCTTGTTTTTCCTTTCGCCTCTAAGCAACATTTTAAACAAAATCAGAAGACAATGTATTCCTAATTCTTTTGTCCTTTCCTTAAGGAAACAAGCTAATAAACATTCATATATATTAGTTCGTCGTTCATAATCTTTTATACGTAGGTCATCGTTTTTTAGCTACTAATACTACAAATTACAGGTAATTGCATAAAATTTCAAGCTGCTTTCCGTTGCAGCTCTCCGGCGCATGACTTCTATATGATTATGATTATTATTGTTGTTATTATTGTTGTTATTATCATTATTATTGTTATACTACAATAATACTTTAATTCGCACAAAAATGAAATAATTGGTGATAAAGATCAAATTATTTTCCACTAAAACAATAATTTAGCAGGTCATTTTCCTCCTCTCTTATCCTTTCTTGTCTATCCTGTCTATATTAACGAAAGTATTGTAATGTCGTATTCTGAAATAACTTTACATTTTCATGAATAAAACAATATCACAGGCACATGATGCTAGGAAATTTCGCACACCGCTGTGTGAAAATCTTTTTGCCTTTTTCTTCATTATTTTTTCTTCCTTATCAAAACTGTACTGCTGTTTTTATTAAATATCATTAATTGAGATAACATACTGGCAAATGGAATGTATATTTTGAAATTCTACAAATTATTGAAACTATTGAAACTCTCTCATTCTCATACGATTTGCCATAGTCGGAAGATTATAAAAGCTCCTGCATTTATAAAATTACTGTATCTGTATGTGCTACGAAAATGCATATAGCAATTTCAAAACACTGTAATGAATTTATTATTTAGTTATGAATTTATTCACAAGTAAAATAAATTCTGTTTCCCCGAACTGGAGGTTGCACAAAAAAGCATACTAAACAAAAAATATTCAAATACATAATACAAATAACCAATAATGAAATTCTAGAAAATAAACACTATCCTTAAACAATTAAACATACGGATATAAATAATACGACGAGTATACAAATTATTATACACCACATAAATGATTAATAACACTAATTGCCACTTCTTTAGTTAATGAGGTATTTAACTTGAAATGTTTACAAAGTGTAACAAAAGAAGAAGGAATGGTTTCTCTTGCTCCAATAAACAGACCAACAACGTCGATGAAAGTAAGATGTCATTTACTGCAGAGATACAGAATTGTTGACTCGTAAATTGACTTCTCGTTCTGAATCTCAATGGGCTGATCTTTAGTGTTTCCCATTTGATGGTAAGGTGTATAATGATTCCATCGCATGAGTTAGATTTAATGGCTATGATATCTTTTCTTCGTGTGAACGATGAAAGTATAGGTAATATTTCACCAGACGCGTCGGTAGGCAATGATCCAACAGGAGTTTATATACGATATTTGTATTTTCTCCTTATAATACGGAATTTTGATAAATGAATAAATAAAAAAATATTAGGTATGTCTGCTCTCATTACTAAATTTCTCTATCTCTGAACTATGCATTTAATTGTTTCATCTTTTCTTCCGTATCTCGTGTATAGCGTTTCGCTTGGAAATCTCTAGATCCTTCTTACGCCCCATTTTGAGATGTGGCAAGTCAATACGCCCCCCTCCCGTCGCTTCCATTATACAACACAGTAAAGAGAAAAATTCGATACCGAGATTTCACCGGAAATACATGTTTTAGGACCCCCTAAATCCAAAAAAGCATTTTTAAACAAATGTGTGTGTGTGTGTTTGTTTTGTGTTTGTTTTGTGTTTGTGTGTGTGTGTGTGTGAGTAGCATAGCTCAAACATGAAAAGTCCGTTAAATACCAAGCCTGGTATTTAAATTCAGTATCTTCGAAGGATGCGACACGAAGATTTTCAAGAAAATCCGCGCACACCCAACTACCGTTTACATGGAAAATATTTCGAAAATCTTGATTTTCTCAAAAATGGCTAATAATTTTGATTAGAATGTCGTGTATTAAAGATGTTTACATAACAAATAATATGTAAATCTTCAACTTTCTAGGAATAGCCTCCGAAGACATGTTTATTCTGGATGAACTTTGTATAACTGGTAAACGGTAAGAGATAGACAAAACCTTACTTCATAAAAACTCTGGTGTGTTCCATTCACATGACTTTCTCTACATCTCTGCCACAATTATTGTTAAAAAGCTTGCTTCTATTTACTTCTCTCTAATCGAGAAAAAAATTGCAGAAATAATCTTGTTACTTGCTTTTTTGTACGTAGAAGTGGAATAAGGGAGTGATATAGGTTAAACTGATAGCCAAAGGCCGATTGCTATGTGACTGAAGTTCCATTGTTTGTATGGACAGGAATTGACAAATTCCTGCACGAGAAAAGTATAAACTTTTCAAAAGTTTTCCAAACAAACAAACAAAAAAAAAAAAAAAAAAGGAATATCTTTAAAACGATCAATTCCACGAACAATATATATATATATATATATATATAAAAGATAAATTGTGTGTTTTAATGTGCTCTACACTTTTGTGCGGTAAGTTTTTGTCCATCTCTTATGGTTTAGCAGTTATGCAAAATTCCGTAAAATTCATCCAGAATAAAGTAATCTTCAGAGGCTATTCCCAGAAAATTCAAAATATACACATTATTTGTCAGGTAAATAGCTTTAATATACGATATTTTAATCAAAATCGTTAGAGCCATTTTTGAGAAAATCAAAATTTTCGAAAAAAATTCCATGTAGAGGGTAGTTTAGGGTGGGGGGGGATTTTTCTCAAAACCTTCGTTTGGCATCCCAGGAAGATACTAAACTTAAATACCAAGTTTGGTATTTTATCGAATTTTCGTTTTTGAACTATCGTGTTCACAGATACACAAACACACACACACACACAAACACACACGGATCTTTTTCTGAAAATACTTTTTTTGGATACAGGGGACCCTAAAACATATATTTCCGGTGAAATCTCAGTATCGAATTTTTGGGTGGAGTGCAATACCTTCTTTATACACTATGTAGATAGTGCGTGTAGAGAAAGTAAAAATGTAGAGCTCGTTAAAACACACAATTTGTTATTTGTGGTGACCATTTTTTTATATATTCCTTGTTACTGGTTTCCGCTTTAAAATACTTATATTTTTCTCATGCGGGAATTTGTGAACTCTTATCCATAAAAACAAAGGAACTTCAATCGTATGGCAACCAGATTTTAAAAGCTTTGCCAGTCGCTTTAGTCTATGGTACTCCCTTATTTCCGGTCTACTTCCAAAGAAATAGGTAATAAGCTCCATTCTCTAATTTTTTCTCGATTAGCAATAAATACATAGAATAAAATTTTAACAGTAATTTATTGCAGAGGTGTAGAAAAAATCATGTAAATGGAACACATCAGATTTTTTTGTGAAATTAGATCCAAAATAAAAATATGCGTGTTTCAGCTTTCTCTCCCATAAGTTCAGATGTGACAAGAAAAAAAAAAGTGTTTAAAAATTAAAATAATCTACTAGTAATATTTAATTTCTTGCACATATCGCTATTTAAAAGTATTAAACTTTTCTCAAAGGGGAAGTGATGTTTCGTTTCATCTCTCGTTTTACTGCAGACCATGCAAAACGAGCCAAGCTTCAATTGTTTCACATAGGACCAGTTTTTAAAAGATTTGACTATCGATTTAGCTTTGTGCATTCCCTTATGTCCCTTCTACTTATAAGGAAGCAAGTAATAAAACAATTTCTGCAAAGTTTACCTTGATTAGCTTATCGAGGATAAAAGAATAGTCTTTAGTACGAAAAGTTGTTTGTGTAACAGCTAGAGAAAAATCACGTGAATGGAACACATCAGATTTTTTTAAAAATACTTTGTGTGCACTTTACGTATGATTCTGGTTTTTCGTGAAACCATACGATTCATTTTAAGCAGCCGTACATCTTAAAAATATGTATGTATGTTTACAGAGATTCCCCTGATCCGCAATAATTATTTGGTTGCTATTTCAACCAAATAGTTTCTGTTTTTTTAACAATATAAAATGTCAACAGTTTATTAATTATTAATTAGAAGTTTTTGAAATTAAATAATTCCTGGGTGATAATGTAAATTAACAAACTAAATACAAAGTCATTACAAAAACGAATATAAGTAATATAATGGCTTATGCAATCACTTTGTTCTTTCTCTATGTTTAGTTAGTAAGGGCAGCGGCGCAGGGGCCGGTTTTCTGCGGGTTTTCCGGTTTCTCCCGCCATCGCATTCCAGCGGTGCTCCATCTTCATTCCATGTATTACCAGTGTCATCGCCCGCGGTGGTACAAGTAATAAAAGCGAGCGTTAAAATTATTAAGGGAGGCATTATTTCCAGACAAAAATTCGATTTCGAGATTTCACTGGAAATATGTTTTGAGGTCACCTAAATAAATTAATTTTGAAAAATGTTCTTAGAGAAAGGTCGGTTTGCGAATGAAATTCTGCATCTTCCAAGGGTGCAACACGAAGATTTTCAAGAAATCCCTCCACTCCAACTACCCTTTGTGTGGAACATTTTTTAAACATTTTTATTCTAGCAAAAATAAAATATCATATGTTTAATATATTTTTACTTTCTCCATACGCACTATGTACATAGTGTATAGAGAAAGTATTGCACTCCACCAAAAAATTCGATACCGAGATTTCACCGCAAATATATGTTTTAGGGTCCCCAATATCCAAAAAAAAAAGCATTTTCACAAAAAGGTCCGTGTGCGTGTGTGTGTGTGTGTGTGTGTGTGTGTGTGTGTCCGTGTGTCTGTGAACACGATAACTCAAAAACGAAAAGTCGGTAAAATACCAAACTTGGTATTTAAGTTTAGTATCTTCCAGGGATGCGACACGAAGATTTTGAGGAAAATCCCCCCACCCCCAACTACCCTTTACATGGAACTTTTTTCCAAAATTTTTATTTTCTCAAAAATGGCTCTAACGATTTTGATTAAAATTTCGTATATTAAACATATTTACCTGACAAATAAAATGTATATCTTGAATTTTCTGGGATAGCCTCTGAAGAGTAGTTTATTCTGAATGAATTTTACTAAATTTTGAATAACTGCTAAACCGTAAGAGATGGACAAAAACTTACTACACAAAAAATGTAGAGCACATTAAAACACACAATTTATGTTATATACATTTTTTTTCGTGGAGTTCGTCGTTTTTGTGACATTCCTTATTTTTGGTTTCTGCTATGAAAAACGTATACTTTTCTCATACAGGAACTTGTCAACTCCTATCCATACAGACAAAGGAACTTCATTGACATAGCAACCAGCTTTTGACTATCACTTTAACCTACAGTAGTCCCTTATTTCACTTCTACTTACAAGGAAGCGAGTAATTAGACTATTTCTGCTATTTTTTTCTGATTAGCAGAAAGTAAATAAAAGTATAAGCTTTTTAAGAATAATTTGTTGCAGGGATATGGAGAAAGTCACGTGAATGGTACACATCAGATTTTTATAAAATAAAATCTGATGTGCTCTATTCATATTATATATCTCTGTAACATATTAATGTTAGTAAGATTAATCTTCTATCTACTTCATACTAATCGAGATAAACATTAACAGAAACGGTCTTATTACTTAGTTCCTTATAAGTAGGGGGAAAATAAGGGAATACACTAGGCTGAACCGACAGTCAAATGTATTAAAACTGGTTGCTATGGGATCGAAATCTGTGTCTTTGCGTGGTGAGGAATTGGCAAATTCCCTTATGAGAAAAGTATAAGAAATTTAAAACTGAAACCAATAACAAGGAATATCTTAAAAATGGTAAACTCCACGAAAAAAAGTATATAACCAAATTATGTATTTTAACGAGCCTACATTTTTTATGGTAGTCTTTTGTCTATCTCTTACGGTTTACTAGTTATGTAAAATCCAGCAAAATTCATCTAGAATAAAGAGGTCTTCAGAGACTATTCTGGATGACTTCTGCATAACTGGATAACCGTAAGAGATAGACAAAGTCATACTGTTCAAAAACGTACATCTCTTCAAAATACACAATGTATGGTAATATTATTTTGAGGAATTAGCTATTTCCGAGATATTCATTGTTATTGGTTTCAAAGCTACAATATTTGTACATTTCTCAATTGTGAAGTCTTTAGTCAAACAAAAAGGACAGAATTTCAAATCCAACACATAGCGACCTGCTCTTTAAAGATATTACTTAAACCTACTGTATTTCACCAATGTTATCTACAAGGAAATATGTAATAAAATATTTCTGGAGAAGTTTATCTCGATTAAGATACAGTATAGAAGAATAATATTTCTAAGATCATTGAAGAATGGGCAAGAAAGCCACGTGAATGCAACACATCAGATATTTTTTTTCTGTGCACCGTTATTGGTATCTCAAATATAGTTCATGAAAAACCGTTAGTTATCACTTCATTTATCTCCATGGTTTGCAGAGAACACCTAACTGTTTGGCGCCAGTGGCTCAGGGCGATAAACTGCACCCGACTGGAGTCGATCGATAGCAAAACCTCTGTGCCGTGCAACCTTCAGTGCACGACTTCTGACGAAACATGAAAAAGCATTATCTATTTGTGAATACGCATGTAAAACAACATGTTCTTACCCCAATATATGGAGAATTTGCAGAAAGCAATCGTGCAATTTTAACTCCAAAACCTGTCAAGGTTTTTCTTCGCTATAAACGTCCTGCAATTAGATATCGTTTGACTTAGATGGGCCTAACCTGACTATAGGTCGAACGGTACTTGCCTGTTTACACTTACTTTTACTTTCTCTACACGTACTATGTACATAGTGTATAGAGAAGGTATTACACTCCACCCAAAAATTCGATACCGAGATTTCACCGGAAGCAATTTTCAGAAAAAAGGTTTGTTTGTGTGTGTGTGTGTGTGTGTCCGTGTGTCCGTGTTTCTGTGAACACGATAACTTAAAAACGAAAAGTCGGTAAAATACCAAACTTGGTATTGAAGTTTAGTATCTTCCAGTGATGCGACACGAAAATTTTGAGAAAAATTCCCCCACCCCAAACTACCCTTTGCATGGAACTTTTTTTCGAAATTTTTTATTTTCTTAAAAATGTCTCTAACGATTTTGATTAAAATCTCGTATATTAAAGGTAAATACCTGACAAATAAAATGTATATCTTGTATTTTCTGGCAATAACCTCTGAATACTACTTTATTCTGGATGAATTTTACGGAATTTTGCATAACTGCTAACCCATAAGAGATGGACAAAAATTTACCACACAAAAAATATAGCACCTTAAAACACACAATTTATTTTATATACATTTTTTTACCTGGAGTATGTCGTGTTTTAGATATTCCTTGTTTTTAGTTTCACCTTTGAAAAACTTATACTTTTCTCATACAGGAATTTGTCAACTCGTGCCCAAACAACAAAGGAACTTCATTTACATAGCAACCAGTTTTTGACTATCACTTTAACTTAGAGTACTCCCTTATTCCCCTTCTACTTACATGGAAGCAAGTAATAAGACTATTTCTGCTATTTTTTTTTTTTCTTGATTAGCATGAAGTAAATAGAGGTATAAGCTTTTTAACAATAATTTGTTGCAGAGAGGTAGAGAAAGTCATATGCATGGAACACATCAGACTTTTTCTTCTTCTTTTGCATTACGAGTCTGTTATACTATTTAACAAGAAGGTAAAATTCCTATATTCCTTACATAATTCGAACCATGGCACATTAATAAAAAATCTGATGTGTTCCATTCACACGTCTTTCTCTACATCTCTGCATTAAATTATTGTTAATAAGGTTATTCTCCTATTTACAAAGGTTCTCATTGCCTACTTCCTTGTAGGTAGAAGAGAAACAAGGAAATTCAGTATAAAGCGATAGTCAATCTTTTAAAAGCTGATGAAATTCCTCTGTTTGTATGGACAGGAGTTGAGAAAAGTATAAGTATTTTAAAGCTGAAACTTATAACAAAGAATATCTCAAAACGGTCAACTGCACGAAAATAATCTATATAACAAAGTTTTAAGGAGCTATACGTTTTTTGTGTAGTAAATTTTTGTCTTATCTCTTACGGTTTACCAGTTATGCAAAATTCTTTCAGAATAAACATGTCCTCAGATGCTATTTCCAGTAAATTGAAAATATACATTTTATTTGTCACATAAATGTCTTATATATAACATATTTTAATCAATCGATAGAGCCAGTTTTGAGAAAATCAAAAATTTCAATATTTTTTCCATGTAAAGAGTGTTTTGGAGTGGGGGGATTTTGCTCAAAATCTTCCTGTCACATCGCTGGAAGATACTACACTTAAATACCAAATTTGGTATTTTACCGACTTTTCGTTTTTCAGGTATCGTGTTCAAAGACACACGGACACACACGCGCGCGCGCGAGCTCGTGGACTTTTTTCTGAAAATACTTCTTTTGGATACAGGAGACCCTAAAAGTCTATTTCCGGTGAAATCTCGGTATCGAATTTTTGGGTGGAATTCAATACCTTCTCTATATGCTATATGCATAGCACGTGTAGAGAAGTAAAATCTGATATGTCCCATTATTCACATGGCTTTCTCTAACAGTTCCCCAAATAAACTTTCTTTACAAAAATTATATTTTTATCTACGCCAACTAATCCAAATAAACGTTAGCAGAAATCCTCATATTACTTGTTTCCTGTAAGTAATTGGGAAATAAGGAAATACCAATAACAAGGGATATCTCAGAAACGGTTAACTTTACAAAAAAGTATTTGATATAAATAAATTGTGTGTTTTAATGAGATCTACATTTTACGCGTAAGTTTATATCTTATTTCTTACGATTTACGAGTTTTACAAAAGTCATGCAGAATGAAGAAATCTTAGAGGATATTCCCAGAATATTCAAGATATAAATTTTGTTTGTTACGAAATATCTTAATCGTATGACATTTTAATAAAAATCTTTAGAGCCATTATTCAGAAAATCAAAAAGGTTAAAAATGTTCCATGTAAAGGGTAGTGGGGGAGGGGGATTCTTGAAAATCTTCGTGTTGCTGAACTTAAATACCAAGTTTGGTATTTAACCGACTTTAGGTTTTTGAGCTCTGCTGCCATAGACACATACACGTGCACGTACATTTTTACTTTCTCCATACGCACTATGTACATAGTGTATAGAGAAAGTATTGCACTCCACCAAAAAATTCCATACCGAGATTTCACCGGAAATATATGTTTTAGGGTCCCCAATATCCAAAAAAAGCATTTTCACAAAAAGGTCTGTGTGTGTGTGTGTGTGTGTGTGTGTGTGTGTGTGTGTGTGTCCGTGTGCCTGTGAACACGATAACTCAAAAACGAAAAGTCGGTAAAATACCAAACTTGGTATTTAAGTTTAGTATCTTCCAGGGATGCGACACGAAGATTTTGAGAAAAATCCCTCCACTCCCAACTACCCTTTACATGGAACTTTTTTCGACAATTTTGATTTTCTCAAAAATGGCTCTAACGGTTTTGATTAAAATTTCGTATATTAAACATATTTACCTGACAAATAAAATGTATATCTTGAATTTTCTGGGAATAGCCTCTGAAGAGTAGTTTATTCTGGATGAATTTTACTAAATTTTGAATAACTGCTAAACCGTAAGAGATGGACAAAAACTTACTACACAAAAAATGTAGAGCACATTAAAACACACAATTTATGTTATATGCATTTTTTCGTGGAGTTCGTCGTTTTTGTGACATTCCTTATTTTTGGTTTCTGCTATGAAAAACGTATACTTTTCTCATACAGGAACTTGTCAACTCCTATCCATATAGACAAAGGAACTTCATTGACATAGCAACCAGCTTTTGACTATCACTTTAACCTACGGTTATCCGTTATTTCGCTTCTACTTACAAGGATGCGAGTAATAAGACTATTTCTGCTAATTTTTTCATGATTAGCATAAAGTAAATAGAAGTATAAGCTTTTTAAGAATTATTTGTTGCAGGGATATGGAGAAAGTCATGTGAATGGTACACATAAGATTTTTCTAAAAGTGATTTATTTTATTCAGAATGTGTCAAACGTATTTCCGATAAAAGCTTGGTATCGAATTTTTAAAGAGGTATACAATACCTTCTCTATCTACTAGGTAACCACATTGTACATACATGCTAGAAAAACTATAAACTGCTTTTAGTTTCTCTATACAGAATTTATAGAGAAGGTATTGTATTGTACCCAAAAAATTCGATACCGAGATTATGTTTTGAGACCCCCCTCAATCCAAAAAAAAGTGCTTTTAGAAAGATTTCTGTGTGTATGTGTGTGTCTGTCAGTCTTGTGTGTGTGCGTGCGTGCGTGCATGTCTGTCTGTGGGCAGAATAGCTCAAAAGCGGTAAATCTGTTAAGTACCAAACTTGTTATTTATGTTCAGTATCTTCCAAGAATGCGACACGAAGATTTTCACCACCCGCACTACCCTTTACATGTAAAAAATTTTGAAAATTTTGATTTTTCAAAAATGGCGCTAAGGATTTTGATTAAGCATCGTAAAATAAAGATATTTACATGACGAATAAAATGTACATTTTGAATTTTCTGGGAATAGCCTGTGAAGACTTCTTTATTCTGTATGAATTTTATAGAATTCTGCATAACTGGTAAACCATGAGAGATAGACAAAAACTTACTTTGGCAAAAAGTTTTTTGAGATATACCTTGTTATTGGTTTTAGTTTTAAAACTCTGATGTGTACCATTCACATGACTTTCACCATATCCCTGCAACAAATTATTCTTAAAAAGCTTATACTTTTATTTACTTTCTGCTAATCAGAAAAAAATAGCAGAAATAGTCTAATTACTCGCTTCCTTGTAAGTAGAAGCGAAATAAGGGACAACTGTAGGTTAAAGTGATAGTCAAAAGCTGGTTGCTATGTCAATGAAGTTCCTTTGTCTATATGGATAGGAGTTGACAAGTTCCTGTATGAGAAAAGTATACGTTTTTCATAGCAGAAACCAAAAATAAGGAATGTCACAAAAACGACGAACTCCACGAAAAAAAATGTATATAACATAAATTGTGTGTTTTAATGTGCTCTACATTTTTTGTGTAGTAAGTTTTTGTCCATCTCTTACGGTTTAGCAGTTATTCAAAATTTAGTAAAATTCATCCAGAATAAACTACTCTTCAGAGGCTATTCCCAGAAAATTCAAGATATACATTTTATTTGTCAGGTAAATATGTTTAATATACGAAATTTTAATCAAAATCGTTAGAGCCATTTTTGAGAAAATCAAAATTTTTGAAAAAAGTTCCATGTAAAGTTTAGTTGGGGGTGGGGGGATTTTTCTCAAAATCTTCGTGTCGCATCCCTGGAAGATACTAAACTTAAATACCAAGTTTGGTATTTTACCGACTTTTCGTTTTTGAGTTATCGTGTTCACAGACACATGGACACACACACACACACACACACACACACACACACACACACACACACACACACACACACGGAGCTTTTTGTGAAAATGCTTTTTTTTGGATATTGGGGACCCTAAAACATATATTTCCGGTGAAATCTCGGTATCGAATTTTTTGGTGGAGTACAATACTTTCTCTATACACTATGTACATAGTGCGTATGGAGAAAGTAAAAATATACTTTTCTTATGCGGGAACTTGTCAATTCCTGACCACGTCAATCCCATAGCAACCACATTTTAAAATATTTGACTGTCGGTTTAACCTAGTGTATTCCCTTATTTCCCTTTTACTTATAAGGAACTAAATAATAAAGACAATTTCTGCTAATGTTTATCTCTATTAGAATGAAGTAGATAAAGAATACGCTTTTTAACAATAATGCGTTAAATAGAAGTAGAGAATATGACATAAGGTTTTTTGATTCAGAGGACTTCAAATATTACGGTGAAATACTGACTTCGAATTTTTTTGATGGACCTATTGTGTACATATTACGTGTACAGAAAGTAAAATAGAGAAATTTTAAATCAGCGATGAACAGTGAGTTGTATTACTATTTTCCGAAAGAAATTGCTTTAATCTTATTACTTTTTCTAGCTCCGTATGTAAAATGTACATAAGGGATAGAGAAGTATTGTATTCCACCCAAAACTTCGATGTCGAGATTTCACCGGAAATATATCTTTTAGGTCCCCCTGATTCCAAAATAAGCATTTTCAGAAACCAGTCCGTGTGTGTGTGTGTTTGTGTGTGCGTGTGTGTGTGTGTGTGTGTGTGTGTGTGTGTGGACAGTATAGCTCAAAAACGAAAAGACGGTTAAATACCAACCTTGGTATTTAAGTTTGGTATCTTGCAAGGATGCGACACGAAGACTTTCAAGAAAATCCCCCTACCCCTAACTATCCTTTACATGGAAAATTTTTTGAAAATTTTATTTTTCTTAAAACTGACTGTAATGATTTTGATTAAAATACCACATATTAAATCCATATCTGTCACAAATAAAATCTATATCTTGATTTTTCTGGGAATAGCTTCTAAAGACATGTTTATTCTGGATGACCTTTTTTTAATTTGGCATAACTAGTAAACCGTAAGAGATAGACAAAAACTTACTATACAAAAATGGTAGATCTTGTTAAAATACATAAGCTATATCATATACATTTGTTTCGTGGAGCTTGCCTTTTCGAGGTATTCCTTGTTATTAGTTTCAATTGTGAAGTACTAATACTTTTCTCAGACGGATGTGTCCGTTTTTCTTTTGTGCTACTCCTGGCCAAGCAAAGAAGCGATTTGCAATGACAATCGAATAACGACAGCCTTTAAAACATTTGAGTTCCACTTTCCCATTGTTCCATTCTACTTATAAGGAACTAAGTAATAAAATTCTGCTAATGTTTATCTCGATTAGCATGGTGTTGAAAGAAGAATTATCTTTTGTAAGAAGTTTGTTTATAGAGTAGCTAGATAGAGTCATGTCAGTGTAATACATCAGATTTTTTACTTTCTCTATACGTACTATGTACATAGTGCATAGAGAAGGTATTGTATTGCACCCAAAAATTCGATACCGAGATTTCACCGCAAATATATGTTTTGAGACCCCCTGAATCCAAAACAAAAAAACTTTTTTAGAAAAATGTCCTTGTATGTATGTCTGTGGGCAACATAGCTCAAAAATGATAAGACCGTTAAAAACCAAACTTGGTATTTAAGTTTGGTATCTTCCAAGGATGCGACATAAAGATTTTCAAGAAAATCCCCCCACCCCTTTACATGGAAATAATTTCGAAAATTTTGAATTTCTTAAAAATGGCTCTAACGATTTTGATTAAAATTTCATAAATTTAAGATCCTTGCTTGATATATAAAATGTATATCTTGAATTTTCTGGGAATAGCCTCTGAAGAATACTTTATTCTGGATGAATTTTACGGATTTTTGCATAACTGCTAAACCGTAAGAAATGAACAAACACTTACCACGCAGTAAATGTAGAGTGCATTAAGACACACATTTATGTTATATACATTTTTTTCGTGGAGTTGATCGTTTTTAAGACACCCCTTGTTTTTGTTTTCAGCTATGAAAAACTTACACTTTTCTCATACAGGAATTTGTCAACTCCTGTCCATACAAACAAAGGAGCTTCAGTCACACAGCCACCAGCTTTTGACTGTCACTTTAACCCATGGTACTCCGTTATTTCGCTTCTTCTTACAAGAAAACAAGTAATAAGACTATTTCTGATAATTTTTTCTCGATTAGCATGAAGCAAATAGAAGTAAGAGCTTTTTAACAATAATTTGTTGCAGAGATGTAGAGAAAGTCATGTGAATAGAACACATCACATTTTTTTCAAGTATTATTACATTTTTGAATCTCCAAGGAGCCCTTTCTTCCGTTTCTCATGAGCTCGCAGCTAACTTAATCCTTTTGACCGCTGCCTGCTCTTCCTACAAGCGCACAATAAAGAGGATGACTTTATATTCCCAATATCGATTATCTGTTCTATAAAAATCCTTACAAAACTTTGCAAGTACTTATATAACGCAATGGAAACTGAAATCCAGGAGTAATGCATATCTTAGAAATTGCTAACTGTACAAAAATGATTTGGTGTAAATCGTGCGTTTTAACAAAATACCTATATTTGGTGCCGTAAGATTTGTCTACAGCTTTTGATTTAGCAGTTATACAAAAATTGACAAAATTAATTCAGAATGGCTAAAGCTTTACAGACAATTCCAGAAAACCCTAAGTATAAATATTGCTAGTCGTGCAAATATCTTAAAAATATGGTATTTTAATCAAAATCATAGTACCCCTTTTTATGAATTAACAAAAATTCGATACCAAGATTTCACCGGAAATATTTGTTTTAGGATCCCCTGTATCCAAAAAAAAAAAGCATTTTCAAAAAAAGTTCCATGTGTGTGTCCGTGTGCCTGTGAGTACGATAACTCAAAAACGAAAAGTCGGTAAAATACCGAACTTGGTATTTAAGTTTTGTATCTTCCAGGGATGAAGCACGAAGATTGTGAGAAAAATGCCCTCACCCAAAACTACCCTTTACATGGAACTTTTTTCGAAAATTTTGATTTTCTTAAAAATGGCTCTAACGATTTTGATTAAAATGTCGTATATTAAAGCTATTTACCTGAGAAATAAAATGTATATCTTGAATTTTCTAGGAATAGCCTCTAAAGACTGCTTTATTCTGGATGAATTTTACGGAGTTTTGCATAACTGCTAAACCGTAAGACATGGACAAATACTTACCCCACAAAAAATGTAGAGCACGTTAAAACACACAATTTTTGTTATATAATTTTTTTCGTGGAGTTGATCGTTTTTGAGTTATTCCTTGTGTTTGGTTTCACCTTATACAATTCTCATACAGGAATTTGTCAACTCGTGCCCATACAAAAAAAAGGAACTCCAGTCACATAGCAACCAGCTTTTGACTATCACTTTAACCTATGGTACTCCCTTATTTCTCTTCTACTTACAAGGAAGCAAGTAATAAGATTATTTGTGCTATTTTTTTCTCAATTAGCATGAAGTAAATAGAGGCATAAGCTTTGTAACAATAATTTGTCAGAGATGTAGAGAAAGTCTAATGAATGGAACACATCAAATTTTTTTTGAATATCTTCGTGACGCATCCTTGGAAGATGTTGAACTTAAATACCAAGTTTGATTTTTAACGGACTATGTTTTGAGTTATGCTGTTCACACAAACACACACACACACACATGCTTTCTTTTTGTTTAGGAGACCTCAAAATATATGATTCCAGTGAAACCTCGACATTCAATTTTTGGGTGAAATGCAATTCTCTCTCTCTACCTACTACGTATATTGTACATACATGGTAGAGTAGGTGAAAATGACATTATTGCAAAATTCTCAGCAAATATACCTGATATCTCGGAAGGGCTGAGTCACAAAGGTGTTTTTGAACTGAATTGTGTATATTAAACGACCTATCTATTTTTCTATGTTTTTATATGTCTCTATCTTGTTTAATTACATAAAATTCCTTTTAAATAAAAGGGTCTCAAAGGTTATTCACATGAAATTCAATGTATAGGTACATTTTATTTTTCATGTAAACACATTAAAAGATCGGAAGGTTATTAAAAATTTATAGATTCTCTTTTGAGAAAATAAAAAAAAAATCATAATTTTCCTTGTAGACCAGGGCCTCTCAAACAATATATTAGCGTGCTGCTACATAGCGGGGAGGTGCTGTGCACCGTGCATCGGTGCGACTCGGCTCGGCTCAATGAGGAAGAAACATGGTGAAGTTGAGAAATGGGCAGATAGCTGAGCGAGCCAGACAAACGCGAGAGTGAGAGAGAGAGAGAGAGAGAGGGAGAGAGAGAATGAGCGACAGACAGAGACAGAAAAGACAGTGTTATTGCTCAAAATCGAGGAGACAAGGTTTGCACTGTGGGCCACCTAGCGAAGCATCGACGCTTGCACTCTGAGAGGCCCTGGTGTTAAACCTAGTTTGCGATTGGGAAAATTTATTGAAAAACTTTATGTGATATCTTTAGATGCCACCGTGGCCTTCTTTATTTTGTACTCCAGCCAGAGTGGTATACTTTTCTCCATATACTCATAGAATAAATTCTGTTTGGAGCCAGCGATTGGTAATTTATTTAAGCTTTACCTTTACCTCTGATGCATTAGTTTTTCATTTTTTTTTAACCATCCTTGTGGAAGTGTCTCGAAGTTTTTGACTTTCGAGAGACTTCACGGTGCGGTGTTGTGTCCAACGGTCGTGCGATAGCGCACCACATAAAGTCATATATGTTGTATATATATATACATATATACAACACTTACTTTTTGAGCTATTTGTTCACAGAGAGACAGACAGACATACACAAACATACACACATAAACTTAACATCTTTTTTCTAAAAATATTTTAATTCAGGGTACCTCAAAACAAGTATTTATGCTGAAATCATATGCAATTTTTGGTTGGAATGCATTATTTACTCTAACTGCTAGGCACGAGTACGTGGTAACGAAAGTAAAAATTCACTTCAGATTAGGGAATTTTAACTATTAGTTTCCAGTGATATGAACATTTTTGTGCAAATCTTCCTTTATTTGCAATAGATATATAGTAAAGAAATACAAATCCCTTTTGCGTAGCCATTTATAATGATTAGGCGGAAATGGAACAAGTCTTGTACGAATTAGTCTGATTCGCTGCAAAACCGTAATGCATACAGAAAGTTATTGGTAGTAGATATTTTAAACGAGAACTGTCATATTTAAATAATTATGTAGCAATTCATGCTCTTTGACCCTCAACTAAAGACATTTGAAGTAGTTGGACGCGAACTAGTCTACGCTTGATTCATTACACAACGCAAACCGGTGATAACCGCTCTTTGCTAAATATTTTCCATTGGTATTCTCCTTATTCTAACTTAAGATAACTATAAAACAAGGAAAGTATGAGGATATTCACAAATACACTGGATTAGATAAGAGCTTAGATTTATCGTTGAATCACAACAAATAAAATCGTCTTCGCACTTTGTAAGAGTAAAGAGCAACTCTTCCTAAAGTATTAAACATTAATTGGCTTAGCCGAGGTTGTACGATTAGCTTTATAAACTCCAGTGATGAGTTGATTTATTCATTTTTTTACCTACTTCCCCCGTTCTTTAGAGAATTATTCCCGGTTCACTTTATAATCATAATTTCGTGCACTTCCGACTATTCCAATTAACGGACGAAAAATTCCCGATATTCATGTTAAGGAATGTGAAACATCCGTGGAACATTTGACATCCATCTCCTCCAAACAGTTTCAAAATTTTAAAAATGCTGCATAGCCTATGAATACCCATCGGTCGGAATTGTCCAGTAATTTTTAGTTGATTATAGTAGTTTGAGTTTTAAACTGTTGTACCTTATTTTATATAATTATTTAATAAATAACCCATAGATATTTAATAGCATAAAAGCTACACAATTTTTTCATAATGTAGAAATTGTTAACGCATAGAATGAAATACGAATCAGTCTACTAGTCTACTAAGTTAACTAATTTTTAGCCATCGAGAAAAATAATTTTCTAAGTTAATTTAACATACCACTTCAAGAATTTCTAATGTTAGCAGTTTTCGCTCATTATACGAAGTTGAAAGCATACAAAATAAAAACACAAACAAACAAAGCAAAACTCTCATACATTAGAATTATTGGAAGGTAATGGCATACAACTAGAATAAAAATTATTCAGAGGTTTTGACTCTGTTTCAGTAGATAGACATCTGAAATCTATATATACTTATATAAAAATGAATCGATGAAATGTATGTATACGTATCGCTTCCGAACGACTGCATCAAATTGAAAAAAAAAAAAAGTTCGTTAACGTCAAACAAGGTTTCTGGAAAAGAAAAGGTTTAAAAATAGTACGAGAAAGTATTTAAAATGTTCATAATATGAATAAAAACCGTGCCAAGCGAACGCATTTCGGTTAATAGACAGCAGATGGCAGTGGTACCACTATTATTTGTTGCTAAATTGTCGTAGTAGTGCTATATTTTCCCTCCCATTTCAATGTTAAGGTAACGCACCAGTTTATCGACACAATGACGCAATGCAGCAATATAATTCAAATACATTTTTATATATTAACTGTCTTTTCCTTACTCCTATTGTTTAGAATAAAGCAGCAAAGAAGCTTTCCTGGCAACTAACAGTTAAGAGTAAGCACTTATTTATTTGCCACTAGATAGCGATAGTAGTATCCCCCCATCCAATGTTAAGGTAACGCAACAGTTTATCGGGATGATACAAAATGAAATGGCGTTTTATTTATGGACGCTCTTTAACTGCTGTGGTTCTCAGCGCCCCATTCTATACTGGGCGTAAAAGACCGCTTAACTTTGCTCAGAGGCCTATCAGGCTTGAGGTTCTTTTACATGCCGTAAATCTACGACACGGGACGAGACGACACAATGCAGCAGTGAATTTCAAATACATCTTTATGTATTAACTGTCCTTTCCTTACTCATATCGTTTAAAATAAAACAGCTTTCTGGCGACGAACACCTAAAATACGTACTTATTGTTTGCCACCAGATGGCCGTAGTATCAACTGCTCTATTTTTCTTCCCCATTCAAAGTTAAGGGAGAGTTATGGAGACAATGACACAAGATAACTGTGAAAATCAAATATATTTCTTATGTATTAACTATCGTTCCCTTGGTCACATCATTTTGGTCAAGTAATATTTTGAGTTAAATGGAGAAATTTAATACACAAAAGTTATCATCAAATAAAAGGTTATCAATTGCCCAAACAGATATACTTGCTATTTAGTTATGTCATTTTTAGCCTTAGAAATGTCTGTTTTGACATAGAAGAAAACAAAGAAACAGGTGGAAAACATTAGGAGTAAAGGAAAGAAAAAAGTGCACTACCCGTGCGAAGCCGGGGCGGGCAGCTAGTATTTAATAAATGGAATTAAAGAAGCAAATATAACATAGGATTGATTGTCACTATTTGTTTCTTTTTCTTTATTTTTAGCTTAACGTCCTTTAACCTAGTAGATCATAACGGACAATAAATGTTCCTCAACTGAGCCTAAGGTCCATGGAATTTAGAGTTAAACGACATTCTTCTCAGTATAAGGGAAAACCACGAAGAAGAAAGAAAAGTAACTCGCCCTAACCGAGGTTCGTACACGGCACCTCTTAAATATGAAGCAAATAGGACACCCCCCTCCCCAACACTACAAAAGCAGATGGGCTTTTTTACGTTCTCTACAGTACTATGTATACAGTAGGTAGAGAAGATATTGTATTCCACCCAGAATTTTGATGCCGAGATTTCGCCGGTAATACATGTTTTTGAGTCCCCTAAGTCAAAAAAAAGAGAGAGAGAATAACGTCCATATGTGTCTGTGTGTATGTGTATTCGTGTGTCTGGGAACACGATAACTCAAAAGACGAAAAGTCGGTAAACACCACACTTGGTATTTAAGTTCAGTATTTTCCAAGGATACGAAACAAAGACTTTGAGGAGAATCCCACCACCCCAAACTACCCTTTACATGAAAAACTGTTCGAAAATTGTATTTTCTCAAAAATATCTCTAACAATATGATTAAATACTGTAGATATATTAAGGATATTTACATGAAAAATAATATCTTGAATTTTATCGGAATAGCCTCTGAATATCTCTTAATTCTGGATGACTTTTGCATTACTGGTAAAACGTAAGAGACAGAAGAAACAGAGCTCTTTAAAACACACAAGTTATGCCATATACTTTTTTCTTGGAGTTGATAATTTCTGACATATTCCTTTTTTAAGTTTTAAAATATTTAACCTTTTCTCATATTGGAAGTTGTCAACTGCTGCTCATGCAAAGGAACAAATTTCAATCACAGAGCAACCAGTGTTTAAAAGAGTTAACTATCGCTTTAACCTAGTGTATTTTCTTGTTTCCCTTCTGCTTACAAGGAAGTAAATACGACATTTATGCTAATATTTATCTCAATTAACATGAATTAGATAGAAAAATAAACTTTCAAACAATATTTTTTTTTTTACAGAGAGTTAGAGAAATGTTGTTGAAATGTTACATCATGGATATCTAGGCATATTCCTTACTAAATCTGTTTAATTTTCTCTACGAAGTGCAACAATTATTTAATTATTTGTTTTATTCCATGGCATTCATATTAAAAGTTAAGGGCTTCTTACAAGCGTTTGCTATTAATACTCCAATGTTTTCGTCAAGCACAAGTGATGTAAATCCTTTTTTCAATATTTTGGTAATGTACCTATTAAATGAAATCAGAATGTGATTTATAGCCCCATTTTGCTTTTCAATGTTTGAAAGACTTCTCAAAATCGGTTCAATGACGTTTGAGGATATCTTACACACACACAAATACAATTTATTTGTTTATTTATTTATTTATTTATGTATATATACACACACCTGCTTTAGATTACTTGAGGCAGGAAACAAAACAAAAAAAACCAAAAAAAAAAAAAAGACCAATGAGCGAAGTCCAGCAACAGCATTTCACGTTTCCACTGGTTTCAGTGGGAAAGTTGCGGTAATTATGAAACATCGCAATAAATTGTGGACAGTTATATACACATAAATCTCTTAGGTTTACTTGCTAAGTAGTTAAGTAATTTGTATTACCAGACAACTTGAAATGACAAAGCACGTCAATGGCAATAAAACACGTGTTGTGAAAAAGGTTTTATCTAAAAATATTCCTAATAGCATTGAAGAAATAATTCATAGAACAATCGTAGACAAATTAAAGTGTAATAAATAATTGTTAAGTCGTCTGTACTTTATTAAATCGTTTAGAACAGATCGAAAAGATGTATAGCCGTAAATTGCTTAGATTGTAATAATTAAACATCCTTTTAGGATAAGGAGAATAATAATAAACTCAATAAATTTAAAATTATTACATTCGATTATACATTAAAAATATATTTTTTTAAATTTATCTAGGTTCGTTCAGCAGTAGTTATGTTATTCAGAATTGGAATAAAATACATCATAACTAAAAGTAACAATGAAAATAATAACTTCTGAGGTCAGCCACGAGGCCCCTGTGGCAACAAACAGTCATAGATGATTTTATACATTCGTTCACTGAGAGTATTATGAATAAACAGCAAATCCTTTGGGAGATGACTCTTTATCCGAGGAATTGCATCAGATCTTTGTCTCAACGAAAAGTGCATTGCGCCAGATACTTAAGTGAAGATGCTGAAAAAACGTGCGAGCCTGAGATCGAATATGTGCAGAGATGGTACTGAATCCAAGTTCATGATGTATCTGAGACATTTCTGACATACCAAGGTGCATTCACTATAAACCTTAAGACTTTATTTTGAAAGACCTGCAGTCGATTAATTTTGTTTGCGGCTACGCTTCCCCAAATCGGACAAGCATAGATGAGTAAAAGATAAAGTAGAGATTTTATAAAAGAGAACCACTTGGAATTTACAAAGAAGACTTGCGGTTGAGAATAGAATTCATTTTGCGTAATCTGGAGTAAGCGAGATTTAATTTTGAATTAACGTGAGAGGAACCAGTCGGCGATTAAAATGCATGCCAAGATATTTGACAGTGTCATCTGCACGTTTCCAAGGTATGGGACATATTTTGTAAAGTAATAGGAGGGGGAATAGAGGGACGAAGTAATGTAAAAATTATGATTTCACATTTCTTGTGGTTTAAAGAAATCCTCCAATTGTCAATCCAAGATACTAGTATACCAAGAGACGTCTATATTCTGTGAAATCGGTATGAAGTTCATAGAGAGCTGGTAAAATGGCGATATCATTAGCGTAGATGGCGATGTTGACATCTCGCAAGGTGGGTTTGTCATAAGCAAAGACACTAAACAACAGAAGCACTAAAATGGAACCTTGAGGTACTCCCGACATTACTGGCCGCACGGAGGAGAGAGACGGACCAACCCGTACTTTGAAAGTACGATGTGAGAGAAAGCTATCAATGACTCGGTAAATATAATCCGGCAACCATATGCTTCAAGTTTATAGAGCAGACCGGTGTGCCATGCTCGATCAAAAGCTTGCAGTCCAGAATGCTGCGACTGTATGCTGTTTTGAGTATAAACAGCACACAGTCGCAGCATTCTGGACTTCTATTTATACTTAAAACCACGAGCAACCGTCTCAATTAATCGCAGAAGCTGATGAGCTTTAGAGTGGTGACTACGAAAACCAAATTGGTGTGGTGGTATCACTGCGTTGTCCATTAGAAATTTGTTTAATCATTTGAGCATGACTTTTTCAAAAAGTTTGCAAAGTGTAGGTAATGACTGATAGGACGATAACTAGAAGGTAATAAGCTGATAATACAGGTTTTGGAAGAACGATAATGTCGGTATGTTTCCATGATAATGGAAATTAACCAAGGCCAATAGCAGCATTAAATAAAGATGCTAAGTAAGCCTGCGCCTTAGTGATATGGCGTTTTGAAAACAGTATTTGGGATAAGATGACCTGGCGCTTTTTATTGGGTAGGTTATACAGAATCCACCGCAGTTCTCTAGTCGAAGTGCAATTGAGTTGCTCTGGAATCGAGGAATAGGCATCAAGCGCAATTTTAATATCTTGACTGAATACTACATTCATCCTGGGATTGGGTGTAAATGTAGTTTGAAATATATCCGCCAATAGCTCACATTTTGAATCTTCGCGTTCAAAAACATAGTCCTGGAATTTTAAGTAGGTTCCTGAAGCACCCGTTTCGTTTACTTCCATAGAGAGCAATCTTCTTGCGAAAGTTTAGACAAGTAGTGTTGATAAGTGCATAACAATATTCATCTAGAGTTCGCTGGGTTTGTCAGATCAATTGGTTCAACCGTTGTCGCTGTAAAGGCAATCTATGAGATTGCCATTCTCGACGCATTTTATGTTTAGTTTTTAACAGTGGTACAATTCTTGAAGGAAGCGCTTGATTGTACGGAGTACTCTCATGAAAACGTGGCATACTGCTAGCAGTATTCACTGACTTAATTACAGATTTCGTGAAATGCTTTACTGCAGTATCGATATCTGAACAGGTCTGTAAGCAATATGCAACCTGCAGCTCAAGATCCAACTGTCTCTGAAAACATTCCCATTCAAGATTAGGCGCGAACGGAACGAAGCACATGATACTTCACAATGAAACGTAGAGATGACTGGGCGGTGAGGCAACAGAGAGCATGCATAATTCCTCAAAAGTGCCACATCTAAGATGTCCGGTAAGACACCAGGATTATAGGAATAGTAGGTAGGATCTGTCGGAGGTATAATGAGTATACCATTCCAGTCGGCCGCCGAGAGAAGACCCTTCCGGCGGGAGTGGTAATACGACAACCCCATTGCATGTGCTTACTATTTAAGTCACCCAACAAGATCACCGGAGATGGATCAGAAAATAGAAGCTGTAGATCTTCTTCCTCTGAGTTGAGGGTGGTCGATGAACTGCAATTATAGACATCTCAGGCAGTTTAATCGATGAAGCTTGATTGCGCAGGTCTCTAGGCTGATTGAGGCAAAATTATGCTATAATGTGCCAGTTTTCGTTTCACAATAATGGATACCCCTCTGGAAGCAATTCGGGCGTTGTGGTCAGATCTATAAATATGATGACCAGGAAGAGTGAATTTTTTCAGAGATACAAGCAATATCGACATTGCGTTGAGATAAAAATTCAAGTAAAGAAGTTCGCTTAGATTTGGAACCGTTATCATTCCAGTTTAAGAAAATAAGCTAAGAGAACGAATGAGAAACTGAACTATTCGTTTTGAAAAAAGCTCTTGGAATAGTGAAATTGGAAAAAATTGAAATGAGAGAGGTATGGCTTAAATGCTCTAATCAACATAGTATCGCGTCAGTGATATGTGAAGGATTAGGAGTAGGACGTTCTTCAGGCATTTGACTGCTGTGAGAAGACCGAGGTTTTTGTTAGGAGGCGGCTTATTTGCACTAGCTTATTTGGCAAGTTAGAAAATTGCTCTGCATCAAACGATGGTTGTGTTGAATTAGACACGTTGCGAGTTCAGAATTAGGCCCACTTGAGAAGTTTCACTGGTAGCTATAGTGCGAAGATTTAAGTAATAAGATCAAACCTTATAGTTCGCAGCATGGGTAACGTTGCAATTCAAGCACTGAGGTTCTTACTGTTCTTCACATCTCACATCTCTATCAGTCGGCCCATAGGCATCAACTAATTGATAGCTCAGCATAACTACGTCACTGTTAAAAACATAATTGTATGACTAGTTAGGATCTTTGCCACCTATTGCCATGCTACTCAAAATGTTAACATGTCGACTCCAAAGGCCGCAATAGGATGTGTTTTACTCCACGTCTTTCTGTCATTTGTGATTTCTATTGGCTGAAGTGACGCGCTCATTGGTGCACTGCAAAACGTCGGCGACTTCCCAGAATAATCAGTGCGTTATTCGAGAGGTTTCTATCAGCAAAGATTAACCTTTTGAGTAGCACAGTAATACCCACATATAGTGATAGAGGAATTCCCTCACCTCCACAAAAACAGATGTTAGTGCGGGTATGTGTGTGAGTGTGCGTAGCATAGCTCAGCAAAGCAACACTTTAAGTTCAGTTTCCTCAAAGATGTGATACAAAGACTGTCTAGAGAATTGCCTCACCTGAAATTACACTTTATATAGAATATTTTTCTTTAATACTTTCTCTAGCACAGAATGGATAGAATAGGTTCTATATTTTGCCCAAAACTCAATATCGCAATTTCACCAGAAATACATATTTTGAGATCCCTGAATAAAAAAAAATTTTATGAAACGTGTCTGTGTGTGGTGTGTGTAGCTCAAAATATAAACACAAATTTGATATCTAAGTATAAGATCTCCCAAGGATGAAACACGAAGATTCTCAAAAAAATCCCCCTTCCATCACAAATTACCCTTTACGTGGAAAAATTAACAATTAAAAGTCATATGCTTAAGATATTTTCATGATAAAATGTATAGTATCTTGAATTTTCTTGGAATAGCCTCTGAAGATCTCTTCATTCTAGATAACTTGTATAACTCGTAAACCGTAAGAGAAAAGACAAAAACTTACTGCACAAAAATGTAGATTTCATTAAAACACACAATTAATGTCATACTTCTTGTTCTTTTTTTTAAGTAAAAACATTTGACTATCGCTTTAGCAAAGTGCATTCCCTTATTTCTCTCTCTCTCTCCTACTTACAAAGAAGCAAGTAACAAGACAACTATGTTAATGAATAGGTAGAGTCAAACTGAAAAATGCAATGCCATAACCGGGATTTGAACCACAGATTTCCTGATCTCTAGCCGGTTGCTCTACACTGAGCTAGCATGGCAACATGCCGGCATAGATTAAAGTTCTCAACTGACCCGCATGTTTCCCGGTAAACCACATATTCCTTACTTACAATGTTGTAAGTACTTTAAGTCCCAAGGTTCATAGTATAGCCAACTATTATTGTCAAGTAGTATTGATATAATTGTTTTTTCACACAAGCCGGCATAGGAACTAAACTTTGCAGTCTCCATTACCTTTATTGCTAATGGATTCTAGTGCATATTACTTCCTACATGTACAATTTGCTGTTCCATATTTCTGCCTTCCTTTGTCTGTGAAGATCATTAGGAAGATGTAGAAATAAAGGCAACCATATAGATAGATTATTTAAAGTACGAGTATAATCTAAAACAGAAACGAATAAAAATATATACATGAACACTTCATTCTCTAATAAGCATCTACGGTATAGATTCTCATTGAGCTTAAAGTGTGAAATTTGAAGCTAATATTTATGATCCCGTAATGGTAAGATAGTATTACATTTGAAATTTTCGGCAAAGATATCTATTTAACAAGGAAGAGGAAATAATTCAGTGATGCATGCGATTGGAAACAGAACTGGCATTTCTTGACTCGGCACCTGCCGTTTTGCTTGTGTTGCCTTTCCCCATTTAGGCCAATTTGTACCCCCATTACAAAAGGCCTCGGAGCGGTGCACACTTTGCCCAGCTCTGTGCATACATTACATGCCGATTATGGCAAGTTGTTTTGAGTGTGTATAAAATATAAATTATTGCATGAATTCGTTAAAGTGGTCTGCTTAGGACCCACCGCGCGCGCTGAGAAATTGATAACCAGTGAAATAAACTGTAAAATTTAACGCTTAAAGTAAATGATTTATTTCTACCCAATTTTCATATAAAATCCCATGGAGGTTATTACGGAAAACTGCGAGATCTTTATATGCATCAACGTTCCGAAAGTTATTCAAAATTGGTAATAAATTCCTCAGGGATACCGTTCGAGGTGGGTTTTGATTAAAATTTCCTTATAAAGACAACGTTTAAATCTGTACGAACGCGTGTTCTTACATTCGTTTTTCAAGCCAGTTAAAACCAGTGCATTTATAACTGCTAAATGGTGTCGCACGCGACGTCTTTCAAAGGTCGCGGGTTCTGGTCTTGTTTGCCATTAAAGATCAAATATGCAGCAGCATTTGTAATTTGGTCGCCCTCTGTGGTGTAATGGTTACCATGCTAACTTCATATACCCAAGGTCGCGGGTTCAAACCAGGCGGAGGACGATGGATATAAGGACACATAATTCCACATCTAGTGTAGTAGAACTAAACTTTTATTTCACTTAATGCCATGACAACAGAAGAATTAATTCTTGAAATAATGCTAACACCATCATGAAATTACGTTCCTCATACTCAATTAATTAATTCATTCATTCAAAGTCCATCGCGCCATATTGGTGTATATTGGATCACTTTTACAGTAGTTTCTTTATCAAGGAACTTTTAGTTCGCTAGTTCAAGCATTTCTTTTTGGTAGTGTTTAACACCCGCTTTAACTACTTATGGCACCGCAGGCGGTGACGAAATCATGACTTGCGGACGTAAAACATGACGAATTCAGCTCAAGGAAATTTTCGTTCAAAGTCTGGGGTTCTTTTAAGGGCTAATAAGCGTTACACGGGATCAACGGCTTTATTTCCTTCCGAAGGAAACCATACTATGGATTTTTATGCCCCCAAATATTCATCGCCCTCCTCCGGGTTTGAACAAGTAGCCTTGGGTATTAGAGGCTATCATGGTAACCACTACAACAAGGAGAGCGACTCATATTCATCTATCTTTTGAAAAACATAATCATGAATTTAGCTGAGCATAGTCGGTGTGTCATCAGTCCGAAACCAATATCTTGAATTCCACAGAAAAAGTGGTGAGCACACTTTCATCCAGTGGAACCCACGTCCAGAAAATTTCTTGAATTATATCATTTGGCAGGATCAAATCTCTCTCTGGTAAAATTACACTTTTGTAAACATGTCTGAATTTGCGTTTCCCATGGTGTTGATACCTTTTAAATTTACGGTTTTTGATTTTGCTTATAGTTGCGCAATTTTAACAGCTGAAATGTCTGTTATCTCTGCTAAGCACTTGACAGTTTGCTTACTTGACTAACCGGTGATATTTAGAAACAGTTTGATTTGTATGCAATTCATTTCATTATTTACAAAGTCACACAAAATTAGAGCAAGTAAATAAAGAAGTAAATAATACATCGTTTGCTTAGGGAATAAAAAACTGAATTATGCAAATGAACTCAGGACGGAATTAAACCTGAGGAACTCAACACCAAACTTGGTAGTTCAAATGTCAATAGGACACATGTTTTAGGACAATTGCACCAATAGTGATGCATACACAAATGGAGATTTGTTGGCACCCAATCTCAATATAGTAATTCCCAAGAATCGGTATTTCCGCATTGACAAAAATTCCAACAAAAAATAAATATATACAAATAATAAAAACTAACTAAACAATATATCGCGGGCTTGAAGGGATATTTCATTTGAAAAATGTACCTCTATAAATAACAATATTGATTGTCAAATAGGGTTTACGTTATAAATTGTTGCACTGGGTTAGACTATGGGGGAGGAAAATAATTTTAACTACTACAACAATATTCTTGAATAAGTACCGGAGCAGAAATACACAAAACCACATCCAATTCATGTTGACTAATGGCATACATGACAACAGCCGACCGCTAGAACCACCAATTATAGGTATTATTATTATTCAATACTTCTGGGAAGAAACCACGCATTATTTATACATTGCGAAGCCGAGAACGAACGTGGGGCTAATAGATTTGGTATGAACATCCCCATGACATGCACAGATAGAGGGGCTAGAAAGATTACAAAATTCAATTATTAATTTTAAACATCCAAACAGTAGTATAAATAAAGTACTTTAATCACAATTATGTGAAAACTAAAACCCGCAACTTTTGTTTGGTACAAAAGTACAAATATTAATTATTTATAGAAAACCTGGTATTATGCGAGTACTTTTGTAAGAATAATTCGTATTATGGTGTATAGAACAGTATAATATAAGGAACGTATAACGAAAGTTAATACAAACTTTGATGTTATGAAAGCTTAGTAGGTTAGAGTGTTACTTTGAGAGAGATATTCAGAAATTTTGGTCTCAAGGGAACAAGCAGAAGTGAATTTATTCCACTTGAATTTTGATCACTGAAAGTCTGAAAACAGGTTTTTAGGTAAGGTATTTGAAATGGCAAGCTTGTTTAATGTGCGGGCAAGTGAATATTTGGTTCAGATTGACGATACTGAACTAGGCCTCTGATGTGACTGAATTTGAGGGTCAACTGAAGAAATAGATGTGGAGACTTATGGTGGTCTTGGATGATGATACATGGTAAATATGCAGGCATAGAAAATGGATTACAAAGGGATAGAAGTGTGCACTACAGATGTTTTCCTATTGCTTAAATTATTTCAAATTTACATCCAATCTATATTGGACTAATGTTTTTAAAATCTTCCACAATCGGCAAGAAAAAGTGGGTGTGTCATCTGTCATGTCTCTTCTCCGTATAGTTTCAGTTAATATGGTGCAGAGTTTCTCCCGAGCAGCTTCTTCAGACGTCCCTTTGGGAATCTTTCTTACTGTCAAATTCTAGATAGCACGTCTCTTAATTTGTCCATGTGCTACCAGTCTGTTAATGGTTGAGGCCACTCTTGTTTGGCGTCTCGCTGATCTTCTTCAGTCTCTTCCATATTTGATGATGTGCTGAAAGAAATATACTTGTACCAATTTAGACCATTTCAAAATCGACTGCATGTAAAATTTGCTGAAAACGGATTGTTTCATATATTTCTCACCTTTTAGTAATTTTAACTGGTTGTAGGAAAGATTAGTATGTAGTAAAAAAACATACTTTTTACTCCTCATTTCTGCCCTTATTCAGCTTTTTAGGTTTTTGTTTTTACATTTATTGAGCAAAAGAGTTCGTCTTTGGAAGTCATTCCCTGAAAATATTATAAATATTTTGATACACTGGTTTAAGTATCGGTTTTACCTACTTCCTGATTGTAACTTTTGCGAGGTCGAGCGCAACGACTCAACACTTCCATGCAACTGATAAACTTAGGCTTCTTTCAGACGACACGCAACGGCACAGCACACAACTGCTTACGACTAGTCATTTTACACTGTGCAACTTACGAACAACTACGCTGCAACCAGAATTATCCCAATGCTAAAAGTACTGAAGTATGTTAAATATGTCAAAATGGTTGAATCCGTGTTGTGTGTTTGCGTGCTGTAGTAGATATCTGATCGTCAGAAAGCTGCCTATCGCAACGCCCAATCTAAACCATGTCCACTGTGAGGTTTTTCTATAATTCGTACAGGTCTTTTAACGTTTTCTTCTAAAAACTAATTAAATTGCATATATCTAGAGATATACAATAATTAACACATTTTTTCCCTTTCTTGCAGTTAATGTGCCTAATAGCATATTTCTACAGAGATAAAAAAGTGGCAATAATAAATGAGCACTCGAAAGAGCTAGGAGTCCAAAGATATTTAGGTGAAGCCACAAAAAAGCTAATAAGCAGCATTAATGAATATGTTAATAAGCAATGTTACCGAATACAGCTGTTAGCAAAATCAAGAAAAATATATTAAGAAATATATATTCAATAATATGCTTGTGACGCTACTATGGACGGATCAAAAACATACCGGTTTGCGAATTAGAGGAAGAACGGCATATGTAGTAAAATAATTCATGCAATTAAAGGTTAATAAACATTCAATAATAGTGCTTCTAATAATACTGTTACCCTGTATACCTTTCAATATATACAAAAGAGAGGAGCATTACCATTATAATAAAAATAGCCTGTATGTTGGCGATAACAGTTAATACTACCCGGATACTAAGTACTTACGATGGTAAGCCGTCATTAAGGTAGTCCTCTGAAATGAGACATACTGGTTGGTGGAACCGGGTAAAACACATAATCAGTTGGAGGATTGAATGCCATACCGACAAGTTGTCACAGTAGCTCAATAGTTAGAGCAACCGCACGGAGAGCGGAAGAACCGTGTTCAAATCCCGGCTGTGGCGTTGAATTTTTCAACTGGTTCTAATAATTCAATAATAAGTTTGTGAAGTTGCTATGGACGGATAAAAAAATAGCGGTTTGCGAATTGGAGGAAGAACGACATATGTAGCAAAATAAGTCATGCAATTAAGGGTTAATAAACATTCAATAATACGTTTGTGAAGTTAACATGGATGGATCAGAATCATGCAAAAAATTCTACTTTGTTCAACTCACATGAAATTCTCTATCTTTTCTGCAACAATTTTTTTTAAAAAAGCTTATTCCTTTATCTACTCTATGCAAATCAAGATAAATGGTAACAGTAAGGATCTTATTATTTATTTCTTTATAGATAAAAAAGATAATGGAATACACTGGACTAAAACAATAGTAAAATCTATTTAAAGATGGTCGCTAAGTCATCACATTGAAATTTTCTCTATATGGTCAGAAGTAAAAAAGAAATGGAAGAAAAACGAATGGCAATTCTCATTTGAGAAAAGTATAGTATTGGAACACTTTAAGTAATAACAAGGAATATTCCGGAAAAGTTTAACTCCACAAGAAGGTTGTATTGTTCATACATTGTGTGTTTTAATGAAATTTGCATTTTTTTTTTTTTTTTTCGTGTTATAACATTTTGTCTATCTCTTACGATGTACCTCTTAGGCAAAAGTTATTCAGAATTTAGAGGGCTTCAGAGACTATTACCACAGAATTGAATATATTCATTTTATTTGTGATTTAAACATCGATAACATATGCTACTTTACCCAAAATCATTACAGACATTTTTAAAAGTTCGAAAATTTCAAAACATTTTCCGTGTAAAGGATATTTTGGGGTGGGGCGATTTTCTTGAAAATATTGTGTTGCATCTTTGGAAGATACGAACTTAAAAACCAAGATATACTGTTCATAGATACACACACACACACACACACACACACACACACACACACACACACACACACACAGAGAGATACTCGCACAGACCTTTTTTTAAAAATCTGATGTGTTCCTTCACATGATTTTCTCTACCTATACTTTAACAAACTATTCTTACAAAATATTATTCTATTTACTTCACGCTAATCACGTTAAACTGAGCAGAAATATTCTTATAGCTTATTCACCTATTAGTGGAAGGGAAATAAGGAAATACCTTAGATGAAGCGATTGTCAAAAAATTTAAAAGCTGACTGCTATGTGATTTATTCAATGTCTCAAAATTTGTATTTCGGTGAAATTGTGGACGCGAATTTTTGGCTGCAATACTCATTTTATGTAGTAGAGAAAGTAGACATTAAAGGATAAATACACCTCTATCTGAATTTGACTTACGATACAGTAGGCTTAGAAATTTGTGAAGCGCTTTGACAGAAGCGCAGATATATTTTATAGTCACATCTCCTACTGAAACGTGTTAAATGAAAGAAAAACGAACTCTAAGCTGTCATAGATAAAATTAAATTTATACGATGTCACACATATGTTTGACAGCAAAACACTACTCACATCCAACAACTGGAGCGTCTTTTTCTTCTCCAGAATGATGAAAACTGGATTGAATCTTTTTATTTAAATGTACTGCAGATGGGGGTAATTTTCAAGAACGTTTCAAGAAAAATAAAATCTGATATGTTCCATTCACATGACTTTCTCTTCATCTCTGCAACAATTATTCTATTTACATCTAATCGAGAAAAAATAGCAGAAATAGTCTTATTACTTGCTTCCTTGTAAGTAGAACCGAAATAAGGGAGTACCATAGGTTAAAGTGATAGTTAAAAGCTGGTTGCTATGTGAACTGAAGTTCCTTTGTTTGTATGGACAGGAGTTGACAAATTCCTGTATGAGAAAAGTATGTTTTTCAAAGCTGAAACCAAAAACAAGGAATATCTCAAAAACGATCAACTCGAAGAAAAAAATGTATATAACATAAATTGTGTGTTTTAACGTGCTCTACATGTTATGTGGTTTAAGTTTTCGTCCATCTCTTATGGTTTAGCAGTTATGTAAAATTCCGTAAAATTCATCCTGAATAAAGAGGTTTTCAGAGGCTATTCCCAGAAAATTCAAGATATACATTTTATTTGGTATCTAAATGTCAGTAATATACGGGATTTTAATCAAAATCGTTAGAGCCATTTTTTAGAAAATCAAAAAGTTCCATGTAAAGAGTAGTTTGGGGTGGGAGGATTTTCTTGAAAATTTTCGTGTCGCATCCTTAGAAAATGTCAAACTTCAATACCAAGTTTGGTTATTCCCAGAAAATTCAAGATATGCATTTTATTTGGTATCTAAATGTCAGTAATATACGGGATTTTAATCAAAATCGTTAGAGCCATTTTTTAGAAAGTCAAAACTTTCGAAAAAAGTTCCATGTAAAGGGTAGTTTGGGAGGGATTTTCTTGAAAATCTTAGTGTCGCATCCTTAGAAAATATCAAACTTCAATACCAAGTTTGGTTTTTAACGGTCTTTTCGCTTTTGAGCTATGCTGCCCACAGACACGCAGACACACACACACACATACACACAGACGATAGACACACACATACACACACATGGACATGTTTCTAAAAATGCTGTTTTTGAATTCAGGGAGTCTCAAAACATATATTTCCCGGTGAAATCTCGGTATCGAATTTTTGGGTACAATGCAATAACTTCTACATACACTATGTACATAGTACGTATAGAGAAAGTAATAATAAAATTAATAATATTAAAATTATAAACAAAAATAATTTATTATAAAATTTATAACACATAACAGAATAACTTAAATGTATTTATTTTATTTATATTAAGATCATATCAAGTAAGATTTATTTACATTCTTCATTCCGTGTGAAGTTCTCGGAGTAAAAGCTGTTTCGCTTGGAAAACAGAAACAGAATCACATTTCAATGGCGGTCTAAAGGCCAATCTTAAGTGCTAATAAAAACATGGAAAGTTAATGCATAATTTATTTACAAAGTTAAAGAAATTAAATTCATAAGAATGCTATTTTGTTTATGAATATCGTGAAATGTTCATCAACATTGTTTGTTAATAGTGTTTACTCGAAAATATCTTGGTGTGGACATAACTTTACTCGGCATTTATCTTCAACATAAGGACAAACCTGGCAGCTAACGCAAGCGAGATTCGAAAGTGTACCGTCCGTGTAACTAGGCGGTCAAGTTAATTGCGCTACGGAAGAAGGCAGTATGTTGGATATGCAAACTAACAAGATTTCTGCAGTATGCTTTATGATTCATGTGTTTTGAAGGTATCGATGACAGGCCTTATTTTATTTTGTATTAATGATGTCTGAGACTGATAAACGAGGTCACCATGTCCTGCAAATTGGTCACGGATATCTTGAGACCTAAACCAAGGTAAGAATGGAATTTACTGCCCTTGAAAACTAAAGCATAGATGCAATTTTTCTCACTAAAAACTATAGGTATAAATAACTAAATAAATAAATCCCGGTTCTGGCATTGAATTTTTCAGTCTGACTCTACCTATCCAACTCCTGTCCTACACACGGCTTGTGTGAAAAAACAATTATTCTAAATAAATAAAGTTTGTCCCTAAAGAGTTTTTATCTAAAAATTAGCAGCTTACCTCGGCTTACCGTCTAATCTGTGCGACTTGCATTCGGAAGTGCCGGGTTTGACCCCCAATGACCTTCCACTTTGACCCGTGGGATTTTTCAGTTTTTTTTTCGTGTCGGAGGCCAATGGAGTGGGTTCTTTCATCTCCCAATTTTACTGTCCCTCCATGTCATTCATTATCATTTCATTCCACCTTCGCACAGTTGCTCTCTCTTTCAGGGTTGATAGTGAAGGCGATGGTGCTTTAGTGCGGCGTACAAGGAACAAAGGAACTCCTACCATGCTCCGAACTTGGGCGCTGAACCATATGTAGGATGGGCTCCCCGTCTGCCTATCCGACTGTTAGGGTCTCTAAACCGGTAAATGTATGCACGCTGTTATTGTTGTGCTGTCGCTCTATGCTCCTCGTTTCCTCGTAACTCATCCCTCCCTTCCGAGGACCCCCTACCGTGGGGCAAAAGTGAAAAGTGCCGAATTCACTCAGTTCTGCCTACCTGCCTCCCGTGGCTATTTTTTATTTCGTGAATTCTGCTAAAAGGAAATATTTAACATCTGTGAAATTTGACAAAAAAGTGTGAAAAATAAAAAAAGTATTGTTTCCATGGCAACATGATATAAAATATAAACTTTTCCCAACTGGAGTACTTTAATTACCAATTAGCTGAAGCTATAGAGGGGTAGGCGCATGCTTATCAATAGGCAATCCCAAACTAAAATCTTAACTTTTCGCAAACTCTTCTCCATGCTCAAAATTTTCCACACAATGCAATTTTTAACTAATTTGTTTCCAAAATGTTATTCCTCTGCCTCTCGAAAGCACATTAAAGAAAATAATCATATAGTGTTTTGAAATTATACTTCAATTTTGAGAAATAAATTATAATTATTAACCCTTGAAAAATCAAGAGTTCGAAAAGTACTTTTTCTACACTAATTAGGGACAGTAAAAAAATCGTCTGTGTTCCACTCTCATGACTTTGCCTACCCATTCTGCAAACAAACTATTCTTACAAAAGAATTCATTTATCTGCATCATACTAATCGAGATAAGCAATAGCAGAAATGGTCTTACTACTTGACTGCTTTTAAACAGAAGGAAAATATGGCTAAAGCGATAGTAAATCTTTTAAAAGCTGGTCGTTATTGAACAATTGAAGTTCGATTCACTTTGCAAAGCCAGCAGTAAACAAAAGCGAGACGAAAGGAAAGGTACACCCATTTGAGAAAGTTACGTAGTTTAAACTTGAAACCAATAGCAAAGAATACCTTGAAAACGGCCAAGTCTACAACAAAAATACATATGACATTGTTTTCGAATGAGATCTACATTTTAGTATTTTTTTCTGTCTTACGGTTAACTAGTTATGAAAAATTCAGCAAAATTCATCCATGTCTTCAGAAGCTATTCTCAGAAAATTCAAATCTATAATATACGGCATTTTAATCAAAATCATTAAAGTCATTTTTGACAAAAACAACATTTTCAAATACTTTTTCACGTAAAGGTAGTTTGGGGTGAGGGTATTTTCTTGAAAATCGTGGCGTCGCAGCCTTGGAAAATACTATACTTAAATACCAAGATTGGTATTTAACAGTCTTTTAGTCTTTGGGCTATACTGTCTCAGACACACACAGGGACTTCTTTTCTAAAAATCTAATGTGTTGCATTCACATAACTTTCCCTAGCTGTTCCGCAAACAAACTATTCTTACAAAAGATTATTCTTTTATTTATATCATAGTAATCGAGACAAATATTAGCAGAATTGTCCTTATATTTTCGTTCTTTCTAAGTAGGAAGGAAATAAGGGAATACACTAAGCTAAAGCGATACTCAATTTTTTTAAATATCGGTTGCTATATGAAACAATTGAAATTCGATTCTCTTTGCTTGCTAGGAGTAAACAAAAGAGAAATGAAAAGAAAACATACCTTCCAGTATGAGAAAAGTTTGAGCTTAAAACTGAAACCAATAACGGTTAACTCTACAACAAAAATGCATGACATAAATTGTGTATTTTAACGAGATCTACATCTTCGGTGCAGTAAGCTTGTGACTATATCTCGCGGTTTACCAGTTATGCAAAAGTTACACAAAAGTCATCCATAATGAAGAGGGCTTCAGAGACTTTTCCCAGGAAAAACAAGGTTTCCATTTTGTTTTTCATAAAATATATTTTAATCAAAATTGTTAGAGGCATTTTTGGGAAAATCAATATTTTCGAAAAATGTTCCATGTAAGGGGTAGTTGGGTGTGGGGGAGTTTTCCTGAAAACCTCAGGTCGCATCCTTTGAAGATATTAAACTTAAATACCAAGTTTGGTATTTAACCGATATTTCGTTTTTGAGTTATGCTGTTCACAAACACACACACACATACACATACGAAACTTTTTTCTAAAATGCTGTTTTTTAGATTCAGAGGACGCTAAAACATGTATTTCAGGTGAAATCTTGGTATCGAATTTTTGGTTGGAATATACTATCTTCTTTGTCCACTATAGAAATTGTGTATGCGTGCTAGAGAAGGTAAACATTTTTGGACTCAAGGGGACCTCAAATTAATGTCCGGAACGATGTTCATCATTTGTGGATGTACAGCTACGTTTAAATTCAGTTATCCTATTTTAAATTGTAAGGGCAGGAGCAGATATGCCATGAACTTCACTCAACTCGGCTTTCATCTCTTTCAGTGTTAAGCTTTTAAAATAGAAGTGTTTAATCACCGCACGAAACTCGTTTTTTATCCATATTTCTAAAGAAGCAGAAGATTGTTGATTCAATCGCCTATGGCAACGAAACCACGAGATGGATACAGCTGAAACTTTGACATCTAGTAAAAGACGACTATTACTAAATACAAACTATTTTTAGATGCTACGACTGTAATTTCTTTGATTTTGTAAGGACTCATTGTTCGCCCCTCGCATTCTGTTATAATTAGGCTACCTTTTTATGCCCGGGATTTCATAATATACTTTCTCTCAAATTTGGTTGAAATAACGAGTTACAGTGAGGTTGTCAATATTTAATGTAAATTTCATTAGTACTTTTTATTTTTTCAAAATTAAGATGATATGGGACATTCTTTTCTTTATAAAATTATTGTTTGCATGTAAAGTATCTCTCCCTCTTAAATAGTGGAAAACGTTAGAACAATGTTCCATAAATTTTCTTCCTTTTTATTACCCCTTCCACTAATAGGGGAGCAAGAACTTTATCACATCCAACATTTCAATATCAACATTTTTTCAATATCAATAGTTTTTTATGGTCCCCTGAATCCAGAAACGAAAGAAAAAAAGAAGGAAAATAAAAATAAAAGTAAAGGAAAGTGAAACAAAGCAAAACAAAGCAAAGGAAGGACGGAAGGACGGAAGGAAGGACTGACTGACTGACTGACTGACTGACTGACTGACTGACTGACTGACTGACTGACTAAATGACTGACTGACTAAATGACTGACTGACTTTCTTATCCACACTTCTTTTTCTTCTCCTGTGTTTTGAACTTCGGCATTAAAAGTGCTTCTTCTGGAATGTTACCAATGGTAACATTAATAAAGCGTTTACAGTACACGAATTGATATTTATTACTTATTATATGCTGTTTCTTGTGATAACCATTTATGTACAAGAATAAATCATAAATCCTCATGTAATGAAAATGTTCGAAATGCTGTAACAGAAAGGGCCAGGAACATTATGTTTATAAATTTTAGTACTCGTACTTGCTCAAACTTACTCAGACATTTAATAATATGGAAATATTTTGATCTTGGCTTCATTAGAACATTAGATGTTTTGACATATAATGCAGATTTCATACAACTTAATTTTATAAATGAGACGATTTTTGCCCTCTTATTTCAATTATATCCTGCCTTTAACTGTAATGGTCATATGGGCGGCTTTTTATCTTTGGAAAATATTGCTCAGCGGCAATTACTCACGTTCTCTTTCTCATTTCCAGTCTCGCGGAGATTAGGGAATCATCCTAGCTAGAGAAAAATTCCCACCACCAGCTGGAAAACGATCTCGGGATCTCTCGCACAGTAGGCAGATGTTATATCGACTGATCATCGAGAGACTAGTTTTAAGGTATGGTATATTTTACCAAGTTTCATAACAATGGTTTACCCTCCACCACACACGCACGAACGCACGCATACGTACACATACACAAAATCTAAAAATGATATTTTTCAGGTCAAGGTAGCCCGTCATATACATTAGTATCAATTATTATTCATTAAAAATAGAAAATCACCAGAAACGTTTGGTTACGGTATTATTATATATTTAAATGGGAATAACAAAAAATAACTTCATTAGATTTGCTAAATATAGGTATGTTTGTACCATCTGTCCACTTGAAAATTTTTGTGATATAAATGCTGGAAGATTGCTTGCAGAAGATAGGCCAATTACACAAAATTAATATGTCCTTTCAAAACATAGCATACACAAGCAGAATGACTAATGCGAAGAAGCACATGTCGCAACCATGTTAAATTCTAATAAGGAGTTAAACTTTCCGGTCATCGAAACCCTTGTATATTTCATAAACCAAGCTTAGACCAAAAATGGCAAGGACCACACAGCTTCTGCCTAATTACTATGGAAACATTTAAAAGAGGTATACACAGGCTCCTGTGCAAACTGAACCACCGGGCGTTTGAGATGAACAACAGCTGCGTTTCCTTTTGGCTCCACTGTACGATGCGTTTGTGTAAAAATCAGCGCAAAAGCAAGCGTAAGTTACTGATTTAAGGGAAAAAATTATTCACCATGGACAGCAGCAACCAATTATATTTTTCGTCCTTTTTAATTCCAACAGTAATTATCCTAATAGGAGTCAAAGGGTTAAAGTTACTTTTCATAGACATAAGAATTTTAATTTTTTTTTCAGTGCGCAAATTACCATAAAATGTTTTAATAAAAAATAGGGTGTGTTCCCCCAGCTAGAGATGAAAACATCTCTCAGTCATTTGGTGTACACCTTTAGACATGTTTATGTTAAAAACTTGAAATATTTTCTGATCAAGTAATTTGTAAAGAAAACGCTCATTTAATAAATAAAGTGCTATGAGACCTGTACCGGTTTCAGTAAAACTTCTTTGCCTGTTAACCGCTAAGAGCATTTATAATAGCACAAAGTTGCATTCCAAAATTATTCTTTTATCCAAAATGTTTGCACTTAAGGAACTTAATTTTTGCGAATGCATTTGCGGGCATAATGCATACAATTCAAAAAGGTCCAGCGCCATAGCTTGAAATGTTTTAAAGTTGATTCACAGATACTTCTCCTTGACGGGTCTCTAAGAATGAAATACAAAAAAGATGACCTGCTAAAATTATTTCGATAAAAATTCCATATTTACTTTCATGCAAGCAACCGTATACATGTTTCAACTGTTTTTTTTTTTTTAATTTATGTATTACTTATCTATAGTAAGTAGAGGAATATCTGCATTCTACCCCAAAAATTCGCTACTGAGATTTCAAAACAAATAGAGATTTTAAGGATCCCTGAACAAACTATATAAATTAAAAAATTAAAAAATAAAGAAAAGCACATTTAGAAAACCGTGTTCACACAGCATAACAGGAATCGCTCAAAAATCAAAGTTAATATTGTGTGCCCAAATGGAGAGGGTTGCGCCTTTTCGCAGCTTTAGATCTTCCTTGCTGAGGTAATCGAGTGTCGAAGCGAGCAAAAATAGCACTGTCCAGCAACAATTTAAATACAGGAATTTGTACAATAGTGTCAGTAGTGGGATGATCGCCACGATGGAGGAAACGATGAAAATATTAATTTTAGACAGTGAAATCCGAATGGAGAAGATGGAGGAGAAAATGTGCAAGATGAAAACGGGGCTATCGACCAAAGTGGACTAACAACTGAAAGAATAGAAAAGCTCGGCAGAAGAATAGGGACTATGACAATCGCGTTTAAACCGTGGAAGACGTCGGTCAACGGCATATCACCTTAGACCTCCTTGAACCCATTAGTTTCCTGGAAGGAAGAGCCGACGGTAGCGCCAAGGAACTAAACGTCAAGCTGGAAGCAATGGTGATGGACAACTTAGGGATTTCATCCTAAGAGACACCAGGACGCGGCACACAATATCTGTCTAACCAACCCAAATACGACAGGACGTCAACCTTCGGTGTCTTTCTCCGACAATTCGCTGCCATCGCCGCCCGAAACCAATGGTCAATAGAGGAAGCTCAGTTTATAGTCAGCCTCTAGGGACGAGTGGCAGACGTTTTAACCGGGATTCCGATGTCAGTGGGGTTCGGGGGCCTCCGGGCGGTTCTCGTTAACCGGTTCGGGATTAATTTCTTGGCCGCAACCTCCGAAATCAGCTGCAGCAGCCAAGGGAGACATACTGGAGGACATGAGCTCCAGGGGTATTGTTGAAGACTTGACGGCCCTTGGTGCTCTACTGTAGTCTTGACGAAGAAGAGTGAGTTCGTTTGGGCCCGAACCGAACATTCCGATAATGGCGGCTCTCGAAAGCGATCTTCATTCCGGTCAGGTAATTGAACATGAATTGTCACAGAGTTTTTGGTCTACTCGGACGGGAAGTGCACTCTCCATGATGGAACCAGTACAGGATCGTCAAGCCACACCACTCTCCCGATTTCAGCGCTTGCGAATTCATTCTAAAATAGAGAGCCAGTGGTTCCTTAAACTAAGGTAATCCAGCACCTAATAGCTGCTCCGCCAGCTGATGGAAGAGGCGCAATATTCCTCTCATCATTGCGGATCACTTCGAGGGGGTTGTTGGCTCGAAGGGATCCGCAATGTTGCATACACTCTTCTAGGAGTATTCAGTGACGATTAGAAAGAGTCGATACGTCTTCCAGGATAAGTCGAGGGCTATGGCTACCTGCTGAGTGCGCGCAAGTGGAAGAACATACCCCACTTCACCTTTAACCCGGACAAAACCAGAGACTTAAAGCGTGCTATCAGGGACCTCCCTGTGGATATGTCCATCAAAAGATCAAACATGACCTCATCCGTTAGAGCGTTATCCCTAAATGGTGAAACAGCTCATTAAACCAGCTTCAGCTCCAACTAAACAGCAGCCCGCTGAAGTCCCCACCCCCCTCTGTTGTGATGGATCGGGTTAACGATCTATACACACACACACACACACACTGCACATCGTCGAATGTTACATCCGGATCATAGTAGAATATCCACCTCTGAATTTCACCTCTACTTGGGTTTCAACCTTTTAAGGTACTATTGACACCATTTACTGCGTTGCCTTCGGTGCGGTGACAAACATCCCAAAGAGTTCTGCCTCAATCGTTGTGTGTGCCCACGTGCGCCAACTGCAAGGGATATCACAATAGCTTCTATGTAGGGTGCTGAACCAGGCTGAGAGTGATCGCCTTCAAGCCCTCCCAGCAACCAGTCAGGCCGGAACTGATGTCTCCCCCAAGGAGGGTGGAGAATCGACAGAAAGCACCACCAGCGGCTCCATAGAGACCTACAGCCAGTCAGTCCAACGACGCAAAAAGAGCTATCAGCAGCATTTCAGGCACCAACATAGCACCAACATAGCACCAACGGGCGTCTCTAATCGGGGGGAAACATTGTACATCCACCACATTCAACAACAAGATCAAACAGCGCATACAGCAAACCAAAATTCAGCCAGAAGTGATAAAGGAGGGGCTGCGAATCCGAATCCTAACGGAGCCCCCTCCCCCCGGAGCCAACACACGTCTCTTTGAAGGAGCGAGCGGCGCATCATTCAATGCCTTCTTAATCATCTAAATAGCCAAATCCAAACCTTCAGACCGTGCCCGTTAATGACCACTCGAATTTGCCGAAGAGACTGCAATATCTGTTGCAGAACCATGGACAGTGTATCAGATTCTTCCAAGAGACCGATCCCACCAACACCATGATGTTTTTTGAGGGTCTCGCTTATTTTGCTTAGCCTCGTACCCGTGGCCCAGAATGTCGAAAGGAACTAGGTATTGTACCTACTTCCGGTTCGTCTTTTTGAATACCAATGATGACAGACATTAGAAAGATGAGCTTCAGCCGTTTACTAATCAATAAGCTCTGGACCTCATTCTGATTTCGGAAACTAATTTGCATACTGTCATATCCTTTCGTCTATCCAGATAAGTTTGTCATTGCACTGATTTCGCCCTGGTGTAGCATGACGGTAATGGTGAGGCAAAACATGATTCACAAATCCATCCCTCTTTCAGTCGTGTAAATCCCTAAGGCGACGGCAGTGAGTGTGTGTTGAACTTGGAGACAGGAGATTGTAAGTATCTTTGTATGCCATCCACCTGGTGTATCCTTCATTTACACTGAATACTAATTCATCTTAGCCCTTCATTCTGAGTAATTTTGACTGGGAACTTTATGCCTAACACCAGCCTTGGCATTTGAGCCCCTGCGCAAGATGGGCCCCCTATTAATTTGCATTATAGATAGGTACCCCCAGCTCAGAGTACTGGGCCTCTGACAACACATCCCACCCTCCAAAAGGTCAAGGACCACCATCTGTCATCAACTTGCGAACATCTAGCACTACCCCTACCATCCCATTTACTTCCCACAGCGTTACATACCGACCACAATTCTATGTTGGCAGATATCAACAATAGATTTGCCAGCCACGATTTCTGAGGTATCTCGAGAGAAATTGATTGGAATGCAAAAAGGAATTCCTCAGCCGATATGAACTCTCCAGGAACTCGACGTACCAACCCTAGAGACAAAGCTGAATTCTTCACAACCACAGCGGTGTGAACGATTTTCAACCTAACCGTAGAACCCCTACCCCATCCAGAGGTCCTACCTTAGAGCTAGAGCTCCTTATCCGTGTTCTTGGGCAGGCTATTTCAAAGCAAACCGGAAGCCACACAATCAAGATCTTTTGTGACGTCTGCGCTGCTAGAAACCGCCAACGACAAATTAATTAATACACCACCCTACTTCAAAGTAATCTAGGCCTTGTATATCAACCACATGCCAAAGCGAATACGCTTGTGAAATACCTGTGTACCCTTGTAGACCGAGAGAAGGCTCCCAGGACGTTATCTTTATTGCCACTTTGATGAGGAAGTAGGCCGTTCCTGCAGCTTCACTTGATGAAGTGGAACATCCTTCCCCAATCATCCGTCCAAGTGAAGTCCAAGGCGCACTTTATCGTCTCAACGTTAAAAAGGCATGGGGATAGGATGGACTGACGCCGGCCATGTTACTCCACCTTCCTTTACACCAGTGATCTTCCTTTCTAAGGTGTTTAACATGTGCCTTACCCTGTGACACTTCCCGCGAGTGTATATGGTGGCCTGGGTGGTGTGTATTTTAAAACCTGGTAAGGAATCCGGCACTTGCACTTTCCTCCAGCTACCGATACATTAGCCTCCCACCCTCTCGAAGGTCTTCCTGAGGCTAGTCTTACACCGCTTGTCGACACTGCTGGAAGACATTCAAGCCATCCCTCTCCATCAGATTGGATTTTGTTCTGGGCACTCGATTACCCAGCATATGCTAAGGATTGTAGAGGCTGCTGCCTTTGAGTTCCAGGCATTGTCTTTGACTTTTGAGAAGACCTTAACAGGCATAAGGGATTCCTATACAAAGTCATCCAATTTTCCCTGCTACTCATTACTAAATCCACTTTCTACACCAACGCTCCTTTACAGTAGTAATTGTGGGGGAAATATCTACGACAAAATCCCTGCGAGGCGGAGTTTCCGAAGACTCTGTTTAATTGCCCACCTGTTTATCCTTTTTATGACAGGCTTTACAGCAGTGTAGGGCGTGAATACAGCACGCTTTTCAGATGAGTCATGCTCTATAGAACAGAGAGAAACATTCTCAGAGCCTTCAATCCCATCCAAAAACACCTCCGCCTCGTCCAAGACTGGTTCAGACAGTGGCGGATGTCCGTTAATCCGAAAAAAAAATTGTTCTGTTTATCAGACGGCACATCCCCGCAGTTCAGTTACTCAACTTCACCTATTATGGCCAAAGACGAGAGTGGGGAAAATTCAATCCGTTATTTAAGGTCACTCTTAATAAGGGCCTAACTTTTCGTGAATACATGCGAGGAACCATAAGTAAGGCTAACGGGGGAGTGACTGTCTTACACCCCCTTCTGGCCTCAACCTATCTTGGTCCAATTAAAGCTACATTTTTACAAGGCGCTAATGCCTTGATGCTCTCTGATGCTCAACGTGGTAAATTATTGCACAATGCAGCAGACGCCTAGCTTTTCTGGTTACAGCGGATGCAGAATAGGGGATTCAGGTCTAGCCACTCTGTTTTCCAGTGAGGAACTACACGAAGCCTCGGTACTTGCAGATATTAAGAATGTGATGAGCCGGATTCAAAATTTCTATGCCTAATTGGCCCAACATGAGAAGGCTCTGGGAGACTACTAATCCACAGAAAGCCGCTACAGGCATTAACAGGTTCTCCGCATGGCTTGTGAGTATCCGCAATAACGAAGGCATAAAAGCAGCCACCAGCTATAATCACCTATTTTTTACACAATAGCACACCAGCGGAACAGAGGTAAGGATGCTGCTTCTCCAAAGACAATCGTTGAGTAGCGTACAATAGTGATACCTCCTTAACATCCTCAACCTCTGAATCTCAAACCCTCATATCATCGTACATCTTTCCTGTGGTAAAACCTATCATGAGGCAGGTACGCAGCAATTACACCTAGGCTCACCACGATCCTATCAGATTTTCGTTGTTATTATCGCTATCGTAGAAGGCGGAGGAGGAGGAGGAGGAGGAGGAGGAGGAGGAGGAAGGAAGGAAGTTGCGACAGCGAGAGTGCAATTGAATTAGAGAGAACCTAATCAGTCGACAACTGAGTGTACCAGCGTCGAAGAGACGGAACAGAACTGTCAAACTACAACTTAAGTAAAGGTATTTGTTGCAGTTTTTAAGTTCGGCGCTCACTAAGAATGTGACACGGAGATTTTATAAGAAAATCCCTCACCCCAAAGTACCACTTGCAAATATTTATTTTCATAATGTATTTTTTATAAAAACTAGCTCTAATATTTTGGCTAACTTCTCAAATACCTATATGTATATATGTTTAAGGCATAAAATGTAAGACATGATGTCATACATTGTATGACATAAAATGTATATATTGAATTTTGTGGGAATAGGCTATGAAGTCCTCTTCGTTTTGAATGACCCTTTTATAATTGGTACTGATATTGATGGTTGGTGCATAAGGACGCTCAACTACTGAGGTCATTAGCGCCCTCATAAAACAAGGTTAAATTAAAACACCAGAGGTAAAATAACAATATAAAATATATGTCCCTTAAAAACAAGAGAGTAAAACAACTGATGGCTAAAATATTTAAAACGGAGCGAAAAGGATGCAAGATAGCTAAAACGCGGTCGACGGGTTAAAATTAATGCGGGAAAGACAAATAAAAACCATTAAAAGCCATGAACCTTCGCTCCATTAAAAGCAACAGTAATAAAGTAAAAACCTAAGAAACTAAATCCTTATTGGAAACGTCAAATTAGATAAAAAGGTAGAAACTCTATCGATCGCTCTGTGGTCGTCATAATTGGTGCTGAAGATGACGAGTGTTCAACCCGAAATTTGGTCAATGACCGGGACGAATTGTAGGAGAGACCTCAATCCGACCTGGGCGTTCAGGCAATGATACCGCGGTGGTGTTGCCAGTTCCCTTCCTCGATGTGTTGATGATCAAAGGACACACACACACACACACACACACACACACATAGTCCTCCACGCTGTACTGGGTGTCGAATTCGGATTGTCTGCCCCAAAATTAGGTGCTAACCGACCGGCCAAATTGGTAAATTCTAAGCAATATACATTTACTATAAAAAATATTGACCTCATTAAATTAATTTCAAATCTTGTATGTGTTATGAATCGTTTCGGAGATTTCTTTGTTATTGCTTTGCATTTTCAGATAGCTATATTTTTTTCATGTGGTAAATCGGTATTCGTTTTTCTAGCGGACATGTAAAGCTCATAAAATTTCAAATCTTCACTTAACGACCTCTTTTTTAAACTATCGCTTTAATCTTCTGTATTAGACTTATACCCACAGAGCAAATGTGTAGTTAATGTATAATGAAAGTTTATTTACAGTAACAAGAACTAAATAGAAGAACAAGCTTCTGTGGTGCTAGTTTGTAGGAGAGGTAGTATCGAAACATCAGACGCTTTGAAAACGGTTTGCATGCGCACGCGCGTGAGAGAGAGAGAGAGAGAGAGAGAGAGAGAGAGAGAGAGAGAGAGAGAGGCGGGGTGAACAAATAACTCAAACCAAATGTCGCATACATAAAAAACCAAATTTGCCATCTTCTAGGGATGCAAAATGAAGCTATTCAAGAAAATCTCCCAGTGCTCTATTTTCAAGATGATTTTTTCTGAAATGTTATTTTGCTGGGTAACCATTAGAGAGAGACAATAGTTTACTGTATAAAAATTGTGGTGCTCTTTAAAACACACAATTTATTTCAAATAACGTTTTATGGCATTAACCATTTCCGAGATTGGTTGTTATTGGCTTGAATTTTTCAATACATTTTAACATTCTCTACACGTACTAATAAATAAACATCTGCAATATCATACCCCAGTACCTAATTTCTTAAACCGGGGCGTGCATTCCAAATTCTTATATTTATTTCTTATATCCAAATACAACCATTATTTCGTTATTTTACAGATACTTTTAACATAAATAACACTATACCAACTAATATTAAAACTGCAATTCCAAACATTTAAATTACTAATAATCTAAATAAAACATTTATTTTTAATTTCACTTTTAATTTACTTAATAAATATTCATTTTAACATTTTTTTTTATTTTTTTAAATTTTGTATTTATTTTTTATGTTATATAAATTAAAATTCTTTGCAAACCTTCCTTTAAAATATACTTATAATAAACTGTACTGGTATCCAGTAATACAAAAATTATAAATAAAATAAAAATAACTGGTATTCAACTATTTCTATAACATTTAATTGTAATCGACAATCCAAATTAAGGCCGCCGAAATCCGGCGGCTACCCTAAGTACTGCAAAATTTAGAGCACAAATTAAAACCCTTATATCATTATGTATGAATATATCATATTTTAACATATTTATGGGTTAAGAAAATAAAAAAAATTATGTTCTATGTTATTAATAGTTTACAAAATCCTTTAGTTTATAAAATAGTACGTTAAGCAATAGTTACCGTTTCTAAAATATAACTATTTTTCAAACCATTAATTCTTCCACAGTATATTTGTCACTTACACTTTAATCCTTCAGTTCTTTGGACGCAAATAATCTCTTCACACTTTGAATATTAAAATACAAAACATACTGATAAAAGTTTTTTAGCGATAAGAGATTTTTAAAGTAAAGTTTAAGGTTATTACCTAAATTATTACTTACTAAACACTTGAGGTTCACATAATATCACTCGCTTCCAAAATGTGCCCTCTTTAACGCCTTAACCGGTTCAGTATTCTTCTCCCCTCCTGTCCCGGCTGCCCTTCGTCATCATATGGGTTTGGATGGGTAAATTGCTCTCCTCCCTTCTCCATTCGCGGCAATGCTGTGGTGAAGGTTAGATGCATATACTTCCGCTCTGCTCTCCTTCCTGCTCCTCTCTTCACTCTGTTGGGCTGGGCTTAAATATTACTTCTCTCCCTTCTATGTACACAGAAGGTAGAGAAACTACTGTATTGCACCCAAAAATTCGATGTCGAGATTTCACCGGAAATATATATTTTGAAATTTGCTGAATAAAAATATAATAATTTGTAGAAAACGCTCCGCGCGTGGGCGTGTGTGTGAACAGTATAGCTTAACAGCGAAAAGTCGATTAAATACCCAACCTTGATATTCAAGTTCATCTTCCAAGAATGCGACGTGAAAGTTTTCAAGATAATCCCCCAAACCAACTTACCCTTTACATGGAACGTTTTTCCAAAATCTTGGTTTTCTAAAGATGGTTGTAACAATTTTGATTAACATCTCATATGTTTAAATTTTTTTCTGACAAATTTTCTAGAAATAGCCACTGAAGATCTCTTCATTCTGGATGAGTTTTGTTTGTTTCTACACAAACATGGAGCTTCTGCATGTGCCTTAAGTATCACAAATGCACTAAATATATTGATATGTTAATTAAAAAAAGATAAAGTTAATCTAAGGTCGTCTCCTTAGCGCGGTGGTAGCATTGCTACTTACCAAGCGGGAGACCTGGGTTCGATCCCCAGTACCAGCGTGGGGATTTTTCCCCCGCTGGGAGACCTGGCCCGGGGTGCACTCAGCCTCGTAAAATCCCTGGGGGGCCAATTGAGAAGCTACTTAATGGAGAAGTAGCGGCTCCAGGTCATGAGGACCGCATTAACCGGCCGGGGGGACTCGAGGCGCTGACCACGTCTCACCCTCCAATACTGCACCCCATCCATGACGTCTGTAGTGGACCGAGATGGGGGACGCAGCGGCCGGGCGGTAGGCCAAGGTTCCCCGTGAGCTGTCGTGCCATGGAGTTATAAAGTTAATCTAATATATAAACAGAAGTTTATAAAATCAATTATACAACCAAAAGAGAAATTAAATAATTTAAATCGCTACATAAATATATAATTCCTAATAACTAGATCTCGTTTAAACAAACTTTGCCATATATATATGCAGATATACATATCTATATATTGTAGAGTTAACCATTCTGATACATTCATTGGTATTGGTTTAAATGTTAAAATACTAACTATTTTTTCAAACGAGGAGTCCTCATTCGTTTCATATTTCTTTAGTTTTGTTTCAAAGTGAGCCGAGTTTCAATTGCATGACACAGCGACAGTTTTCAAAGGCTTTGATTATCGATTTAGCCTAGTGTATTCCCTGATTTTTCCTCTACTTACAAAGAAGCAAGTGATAAAATTAGTGGTGATTCGTGAGAATACATTCTAGGTGTTCACGTAAGTTTGAGGGTCGGATAACCCTCAAAATAGGAAATGAATCTGTTCCATATTAGCTATGATATGAACAAACTGATGTAATTGCAGCCAATCCGAACAACAACTACAACAGTAAAGGCGTTAATACAGATGCAGAAAAGGTAGTTTTTTGGATGTTTGTTGCGTACCTCGTTAAGTATAGCGTCTAACCTAAGAATGAAATCATAAGTGCATTAAATTGCAACTGAGAATATGGATAGTCTGAATATGTGGTTCCTCGCTCATGTACCTTACCTACTTTTGCCAAGGTGGCAAGATGGCAGGAATTAGCGCACCATTACAAATACTGTATCAAGAAACACAGTGGTAAGAAGCATTAACTTGCTGTCAAATAACAACCTAGTTACCTACGGTAGAGAACTATCTACTGTCTATGTAAAATTTTAAGAATAGAGCGCAAGTAAAAGGAAGCTTTGTCATCGAGCATGCTTGGAAATGTCCACAGTGGGTATATATTCGGCCCTTAAGGCAATTACGTCATACCAGTCGCGCAAAAACGACAAAACGTGCACAAGACAAGAAGTGCTACCGACAATGATGCCACATTTCATCCAGATTAATGGAGTCGCAGTGGACAGTTTTGAAGGCCGTAGACTTTAAGTTACCCCATATACGTTTTGTTTCATAGCATTCAAAGAAAAAATATCCATTAAATGCACAAGGTAACAAAAATTAGGGTGTTCTAGCACCTGAATAAAATAAGTGTTGCTAATGTTTATCTCGATTAGCAACATGTACATAAAAGAATAATCTTTCACAAGAATAGCTTGCTTGTATAAAGGTAGAGAATGTCGTATGAATGGAAAACATACGATTTTTAAATTTGAACTGGTCAGTGGTAAGGGTATGAATTTCAACACCATCATACAACTATCGCTTGAGTCTCGCGTATTTCCTTTGCAACTACAGCAGAATTTGTAATGGAAGCGTTTCTGTAAATTTCTGTCTCAATCAACGTAACAAAATAAAAACAAACCGTATGTATTAATTGCTGCTGCTTACTTCTTTTTACTTTCTACGTACCATGCACATAGTGTATAGAGAAGCTATTGTATTGAACCCAAAAAATCGATATCAGGATTTCACCGGAAACATATTTTGAGATCCTCCTGAATACAAAATACCACTTTTACCGCGCGTGTGTGTGTGTGCCGCAAAGCTTAAAAACGAAAAGTCCGTTAAATACCAAACTTGATATTTAAGTTCAGTATCTTCCAAGGATGTGACACGAAGACTTTCAAGATAATCTCCCCACATTTTCGAAATTTTTCATTTTGTCAAAACTGGCTCTTATGATTTTGATTAAAATCTCTTATATTTAAGATATTTACCTGGCAAAATTTATATTTTGAATTTTCTGGGAATAGCCTCTGAAGATCTCTTTATTGTGGATGCTTTTTTATTGAATTTTACATAGCTGGTAAATTCTAAGAAATAGACAAAAACTTCCTCCCTAAAAATGTAGATCTCGATAATAATTTATGTCACATACTTTTTCCATGGTCTTGGCCGTTTTAGAGATATTCCTTGTTATTTATTTAGTTTTAAAATACTTAAACTTTTCTCATACTGGAATTTGTTAACACTTGACTACGCAAAGAAACGGATTTCAATCCCATAGCAACCATTTTTTCAAACATTTTCCTGTCGGTTTATCTTATTGTATCCCCTTATAAGGAACTAAGTAATAAAATCGTTTCTGCTAATGAAAAATGAAATGAAATGGCGTGTTATTTATAGACGCTCTTTAACTACTCTGGTCCTCAGCGTCCCATTGTAAATTGGGCGTGAAAGACCGCTTAATTTTGCTCAGAGGCCTCTCTATCAGGCTTGAGGTTCTTTTACGTGCTGTAAATCTGCTACACGGGACCAACGGCTTTACTTCCCTTCCGAAGGAAGCCATGCTAAGGATTTTTACACCTGAAAAAATCCATCGTCCGAGTTTGAACCCGCGACCTTGGGTATATGAAGTCAGCATCGTAATCATTACACCACTGTTTCTGCTAATGTTTTAGCATTAGATAGAAGAATAAGGTTACTAACAATCATTTGTTACAGAGATGTAGAGAAAGTTATGTGAATGGAGCACATCATATTTTTAAGTCCTGATAATGAAATTTAGGTAGATTACAATACCTCCTTTTGCCTACTATAAGTAGTGGTAGAGAGAGTAATAACTAAAAAGTAAGAACAATTTTGTAGAGGAATTTTAAAATAAAGGATAGTTACTGGAGAGGGTCATGCGAGTGTAACACATCACATAGCAACTAATGTCCGACATGGAGTTGGACATCAATTGACGTGTTATAGGTTCCCTAGAAAGATAGAAAACAGAACTCATTAGAAGTGTTTATTATTACGGGTGTGCTGTGTGCTTTTGTTTTCAAACTCCACGCTGGATAATGGCGCCGAAGCTACAATGTTTACAAGAGACTTCAACATGTTACAAGAACCGCCGATGACGAATCCTTTCTAGAACTACTCGTCAACAAGCACACCAAATTTGGTTAGGGAATCACAAAAATCAAACACGCAACACAGCGACACCCACTGTATAAACATATAACAATAGTCCAACAGCCGTTCATTCAAATGAACACATCATAATATGTGTTGGTATGTAATGACAGCAATTAATATGCCGGTAGAGGGCACCGCGGTCTAATTATGGGCAACTTTCCGGTGCTTTAAAGGCTCTGCTTTCCTTATAAAATTTCAAGGTTAATCACATACAGGGCGCATATGCAAGCCGTATCTTTAACAATGGAAATATTATCGGCAACAATTTCTTAGCAACAGTCATCAACATTCACGAGTGGAAGCTTCTTTTCCGCTACACGCAGCTGGGGACAGTTGCTTCTGACGATACCGGGAATGCTTCCAATATGTGTAAGTGGTCAAGGAGGGGAAGTAATTGAGGAAGCGTAATCCAACTCTTCTAACAATAATTTATGTTCTAGTCAATTTAATTTTAACTTTACGTGTTACTTAATCTTTTTACTTTCTCTACATATACTTGATACATAGGTAGAGAAGCTATTGCACTCCACCCAAAAATGTGATACCAAGATTTCACCGGAAAAACACGCTTAGGATCTCCTGTGACCAAGAAGAGCAATTTTAGAAAAAGGTTCGAGTGTGTGTCCGTGTACCGTGTGTTGTGAACGTTATAATTCAAAAACAAAAACTCAGTAAAACATAAAACTTGCTAAGTTTACTATCTTCAAAGGATGCGACAAAAAGCTTTTGAGACTACCCTTTACATGAAAAATAATTCGAACATTTTGATAAAAATACCGTATATAGAATATATTTATATGGAAAATAAAATGTATATGTAGAATTTTCTGGGAATAGCCTCTGTAGACAGCTTTATTCTAGATGAATTTTGCATAACTGATAAACCGTAAGAAATAGACAAAAGCTTACTACATAAAAAAAAAAAAAAAAAAAAATGCAGCTCGCGTTAAAATACACAATTTCATGAACATTTTCTTTCGTGGAGTTAACCAATTCCGAAATATTCCTCTTTTTTCCCCCAGTTTTAAAATACAACTTTTCTCATACGAGAATTTGTATACTCGTGGCCATGTAAAAACGGATATCAACCACTGAGCAACTAGCTTTCAAAATATTTTACTATCGCTTTAGCCTAGCGTATTCCCTTACTTCCCTCCTACTTATAAGGAAGCAAGTAATAAAGACAATTTCTACTGATGTTTATCTAGATTAGTATTAAGTAGAAAGAAGAATACGTTTTAACAATAAATTGTTTCAAAGATGTAGAGAAAGTCATGTGAATCGAATGCCTAAGATTTTTATGAGCATTTTTCATTTTCAGTTTTTCATTTAAAGACATTTCATTACATTTTGTATTTTTTTTTTTTTTTAGTTTAAGAAAAACTTTCACTTTTCCAGAATATAGCTTTCCTCGTAATTCCCTGTTTTTGAGACAAAATTAAAATAGTTACAGCAAACAGAAGGTATTTAGTTAGCCTTGTAACCAGTACGTTCCAGTAATAAATGTATTCTTTAGTCAGAGTTTTGAGACCTTGAAAAGCGAAAGGTAGGGAATCGGTTTCTCGTGCACAATCATTTATGTGCATCGGCACTTTGTGATAGTTACCGGTGCAACCATAACGCGACAAAAATATAAATAGCATTAGAGTTTAGCAAGTACAAGGTCAACAACATAATATAATCTATTTATACTCATAATACTCGCATTATGGTTTATAGAGCCAGTTGATATACTCTTTGAAGTTCAATTAAAAATCTTTGATGATGGTGTAGACAAATTAGTGAAACACCTCGTCTAAGCGTTTACAAGTCTAATCACAAGAATTGTGAAAGGTGTATCGGTATTTCAGGTCCCCTGAATAGTTTACAGTTGAGACTTCCAGTTGGAATCTAATAAATCATGCATCATGTCCACCATTATCATCAACTGCCAGAAATAGCTAAATGACGACAGAATTTTAAAATAATGAAGTATTGATCAAACTGAACTGTTAATAAACAGTCTCACAAATGAATGATTCCACAAAAATAAGAAAATAAACTTATTTTAAATAAATTGTGTTTTAATGAGATCTGCAGCCTTTGTGTCGTGCTTAGTGTATACCAGTTACACAAGATCATATAAGATTATTTCCGAATAAAGAGGACTTCACAGGCTATTCGCAGAAAGTCCTAGATATATATTTTATTTGGCATGTAAACGTTTTTAATATAAGGTAATTTAATAAAAAATTATCGAGCCATTTTTGCAAAAGTAAAACATTTCTAAAAATATTTCATCTAAAGTGTAGTCTGGGGTGGGAGATTTTCTTCAAAGCCTTCATGTCACATCTTTGGAAAATACTACTTATAAAGTAAGTTTGGTATACATCCAAGTTTTTGTTGTCATGGTGCTCATAAACAAACACACACACACACACACACTTTTTCTAAAAATTCTCTTTTGGACCCAGAGGCCTCAAAATATGTGTCTCCGGTGAAATCTCGCTATCAAATTTTTTAGTGAAATGAAATACCTTTTTTATGTAGTATATCGTGGTAGAGAAAGCAAAAAGTAATTGATTACTTTCTGAAAATGTAATTTTTAATTGAGAAGAGTTTTCAAAAAGCTTGTTACCTATAAATATCTGTTTTTTCAGGGAGCTGTTTTTAAAATACATCTATAACCAGATACCATTTTTATCTGTATTAATATCTTATATTAGAGTATTTAAATGGTATTGGTACATATATTTGAAATCAAATTTTGAATTTGCGTTTTTGTAGAAACTATTGATACCTACATTTCTTGAATTTTTACAAAACTTGCTATCTGCTTCTCTTAATTTAACAACGATGTCAATTATATGCTATTTTTACCCATAATGTCTCATACTGATACATCTTTTATTTCTGTGATTTTGTACAAAGAATGTGGAATTTCAAATTCAGCAGTATAGTAATCTGTATTTCAAGATGTGATTATCACTTTAACCTTCTATATCCTCTTCGCACTTAAAATGAAATGTGTCATGAAACTTATTCTGCAAATTTCAGCTCAATTAGTACGTAGTTTGAAGTGAAAAATAAAAAATAACAATAAACGACAGTGCATAGAGAAATCATGTTGAAATCTAAAACGGTTTTGAAATTTCAAATATAAGTTTTTAAGTAAATCGTGACAAGTTTATGGTCATAGTTCTATTTTACAAATATGGTAGATCTCAAAACTAATATACAAAATTTCTAACATTAAATGTTATAATACAAACAAGAAAAAGAAATACAAGGGGGAAAAAAATTCATGTGCTACATTCACATGAGTTTCTTTACATCCTTGTGACAAATTATTGTTAAAAAGCTTATTCTTCTATCTACTTCATGCTAATCGAGATTAAAATTATATATATGGCATGAATTGTGTATTTTAAGAAGATCTACATTTTTTGTGTGGTAAGTTTTTGTGTATCTCTTACGGTTTAACAGTTATGCAAAATTCAGCTAAATTCATGAAGAATAAAGAGGTCTCCCAAGGCCATTCCCAGAAAATTAATGATAAACATTTATTTTTTACGTAAATATCTTTAATATACGTCATTTTAATAAAAAATGTTACAGGCATTTTTTAGAAAATCACAATTTTCAAAATTTTTTCTATGTAAAGTGTAGTTTTTTCGTGACGCATCCTTGGAAGATACTAAACTTAAACACCTAGCTTGGTACTTTAACGACTTTTCATCGAGGTATCGTGCTGTAGACTTATGGGCATACACACTTTTTTCTAAAAATACTTTTTTTTTTTTTTAATATTAGTAAGCGTATTAACCCATAACGTCCCCTGGGGCACGAGCCTCTCTCCTTGGAGAGGTGGCTTGGTTTGGCAGTCTTGGTTAGCCATTCCAAGAACGATCCTCCTTTTGTTCTTAATAGTTCAGATAATTTGTTCCAAATGACATGGTATTCCCTATTATAAAATACGCAATTATTTTTTGGGATATAGGGGACCTTAAAACGTGTATTTCCGGCGAAATCTAGGTATAAAATCTTTGAATGGAGTGCAATACCTAATTAATCCCTTTGAGCCATTCACAAAAGCTGATTCTGTTGTATTACACTGTATGACCATCAACCCAGAACTGAAGCAAACGTTTGCTGGAGCCTGCGGTGTTTTAGAGAAAAAATTACAAGCAGTTATCAAGACACTTGTGTCACCGCGTTTCAGATTCCAAACAGAAATATCTCGAATGTATCACTGCCCTCTGAACGCTAAAACATCATTCCTATAACCTGACTTCCGGATTCAATTGGGAATTGATAATCGTAAATAAACGCTAGTCCTCGAACAAAAGAATGCCGGCAATACTTCCAGGTCGTCGCCACCCCAAATATGGTGCGCTAGCGGGCAACTACCGTTCCGCAAAAACAAGGATGGTCAGGTCGTGGGCATATGGGCGGAAACAGGCCCAAATAGAGCACTTGTATCAGTAACATGCTGCCTTACTCCAGCTTGTTCAACCACTGCAGTTGAAAGCTGTTTCTTTTCAACGAGATCTGTCTTAAATCTCAGCAATTTTGGTGCATTTCGGCCCATTATGTTCACTTCTTGCGCTGACAACGGAAAACCTAGGAATTCTCGGACATTTATTCTGCCTTCAGGCAGTATCTTCATCGTCCAGGAAGATGAAACGTAGCACAGCTAACATATTCTGGCAACTATGTAAGACTGAGAGGGGGGGATTTCTAATATAACAAAAGCCTTAACATCATTATTATCTAATACCATTCACCTTAGCCAGCGAGACACTACATTCTATTTCAAAATGCAATACCTACATTCAACAGTAATTACATTGAAGCTCCTCTTGATTAAAAAAAACAAAAACAAAAAAAAACAAAACAAAAACGTTGGCATTAAAGCAGGCTTTCTTAAAGTATACAAAGCATTATTTTTAGGGACTTCAGCCTTACCCCAAATAAGTCTTATTTGAATAGTTTTACTCTTCACTTTCTAAGTTTTAAACATTTTAAGGTGATGCAACTGTGAAATTGGGAAAATCCAAAGTGTGTAAGATATTTTATTGAAATGCATACAAATTATTACACACAATAATAATGATTGTTTCGTCATATATTAAAATACAGTTTTCATAGTTATTTAAATAATAATTTTTACGGTCTAAATTCACTATTCTAAAAATCTGATGCGTTTCATTCACATGACTTTCTCTACATCGCTGTAACAATTTATTGTTAAAAGCATATACTATCTACTTTATGATAATCAAGATAAACATTAGCAGAAATTTGCTTAATTACTTGCTTCCTTGTAAGTAGAAGGAAAATAAGAGAATACACTAGGCTAAAACAATAGTAAAATATCTTAAAAACTGGTTGCCATGTCGTTGAAATCCGTTTCTATGCAGTGCCAGGAGTTTACTACTTTCCGGGTGAGAAAAGTTTAAGTACTTTAAATGTGAAACAAAGAATAAGGAATATCTCAGAAATGGCCAATTCCACGGAAAAAATGTATATTACATAAATTGTGTGTTTTAACGTGATCTACATCTTTTGTGGAGTAAGTTTCGGTCTATCTCTTACGGTTTGCCAGTTACGCAAGATTCAGCAAAATTCACAAGAATAAAGAGGTCTTTAGAGGCTATTCCCAGAAAATTCAAGATATGCATTTTGTCATGTAAATATCTTTCATATATGGTGTTTTAATCAAACTCGTTAGAGCCATTTTTGAAAAAATCAAAATTCTCGAAATTTTTGCATTAAAGCATGGGGGATTTTATTCAAAATCTTCGTTTCGTATCCTTGAAAGATACTAAACTTAAATATAAAGTTTGGTGTTTTATCGACTTTTTGTTTTTGAGTTATCGTGTTCACAGACACACGCACCTTTTTCTTAAAATGTTTTTTTTTATACAGGGGACCCTAAAACGTCTATTTCCGGTGAAATTTCGGTATCAAATTTTTGGGTGGAATGCAATACCTTCTCTATACACTATGTAAATAGTACGTGTAGAGAAAATAATAAAAATCTGATGTGTTCCATTCACATGACTTTCTCTATATCTCTGCAACAAATTGTTAAAAAGCTTATGCTTCTATTTACTTCATGCTAATCGAGAAAAAAATCAGCAGAAATAGCCCTATTACTTGCTTCCTTGTAAGTAGAAGCGAAATAAAGGAGTACTATTGGTTAAAGTGAAAATCAAAATTTGGTTGCTATGTGACTGAAGTTTCTTTGTTTGTATGGACTAGAATTGTTAAATTCCTGTATGACAAAAGTGTGTTTTTTAAAGCTGAAACCAAAAAACAAGGAGTATTTCAAACACGATCAACTCCTTGAGAAAATGTATATAACATAAAGTGTGTGTTTTAAGGTGATCTACATTTTTTGTGTAGTAAGTTTTTGTCTATATCTTACGGTTTAGCGGTTGTGCAAAATTCCGTAAAAATCCATCCAGAGTAAAGTAGTCTTCAGAGGCTATTCCCAGAAAATTCAAAATATACATTTTATTTGTCGTGTGCATATCTTTAATATACGAAATTTTAATCAAAATCGTTACAGCCATTTCTGAGAAAATAAAAAATTTTGAAAAAAGTTCCATGTAAAGGATAGTTTGGTATTGGGGGATTTTTCTCAAAATCTTCGTGTCGCATCCCTGGAAGATACTAAACTTAAATACGAAGTTTGGTATTTTACGGACTTTTCGTTTTTGAGCTATCGTGTTCACAGACACACGGACACACACACGGACCTTTTTCTAAAAATGTTTTTTTTTTATTTAGGTGACCCTAAAACATATATTTTCGGTGAAATCTCGGTATTAGATTTTTGGGAGGAGTGCCATACCTTCTCTATACACTATGTTCATAGTATGTATAGAGAAAGTAAAAATGAGACACAAAATCCATTTTTAAAAATATTCAGATAAATATCCAGTTTTACAGCAAATGAATTTGCAAATAGATCTGACATATTTTATTTTTTATACTAGCCCTAATTAGTACACAAAAATTATTACTTTTCGTACTATCCAAAAGTGTTGATTTTTTCAACATTCAATAATTTATTTCTCAAAATTGGAGCATTATTTCGAAAAATATTATACCCGTAAGTCCCATTACAAAAATTTAGAAACAAATTAATGAAAAATTGCATCATATGGAGCATTTTGAGTATGGAAAACTGTTCGAAAAAGTTTGCGAGAAAATGAAGTTTAAAGTGGAAGTGTCTATTAATAGGCTTGCGCCTACCCAATCATAACTTCAGTTAATTGTAGTTAAAGTGCGCCAAGTTGAAAATCATACCTACCATTTTATTTTTGAAATAATAAAGTTTTTAATTTTTCACAATTTGTGGTCATATATCACTTAAGCAGATGTTAATGGCATAACAGAAGAGGCTAAATCTTTGCAAAATCCCTGATATTCGTTTTGATATTTTTCGTAAAGTTAAGCTCATAAACATTATGACAGGAAAAATGTATATTAACACACAAATATCGCTTGTGGCACTAGTCACTTGCGAGCAGTCCTACTTTAAATAATAGTTTCCTAAATATTACCAGTACACAAAGGCATCTATAAAACTAGTAGTTTGAAGGGGTATTATGGTAAAATGTAATAGAAACTCTGAAACACTTCAACTTTTACCTTCCCTACTGTTTACTTGCGGTGGGTAGAGCAAGTAATTATATTCCACCCAAAAATTCGATAATATGGAGATTCACTAAAAAATACTTGCCTTCAGATTCCCTGTAAATATTTTAGGATATGCTTGCTGTTCGTGCGCGGGTGTATGTGCGGTGCGTGTGAATATAACTCAAAAGCGAAAAGTTGACCATACCCGTATTTAAATGCAGCATGTTTCAAATAGTGCAATGCGAAAGGTACTTATATTTAAGGTGAAAGTATTAATATGTAAACAATACCTTCTCTATATACTAGAACGTACTCTGTATACTAGTATATGCTCTGCATAGTATGTGTAGAGAAAGTAAATATCTCTACATCTCATTAAAACACACACTTTATGTCAGATACATGTTTTTAAACAGAATAAGCCACTTCCCAGGTATTCCTGTTATGGGTTTCAATTTGTAACTATTTATTTAAACTTTTCTGAAACGGGAATTTATCTTTCGTTTCATCTCTTATTTTACTCCTGGCCATGCAAAGAAAACTGACTTTTCAATAGTTTAACATAGCGACCAGCTTTAAGAAGATTTTGCTATCGCTTTAGGCTAGTGTATTGCCTTATTTTCCTTCGCCTTACAAATAATTAAGTAATAAGACCAATTTTGAAAGTGTTTATCTCGGTTACCATGATGTAGATATATCAATAATCTTTTGTAAGAATTGTTTGTGGGACAACTGGAAAAAAAATCATATGAATGGAACATATAAGATTTTTTGTGTATGTTGGCAGATACTGCTATTATGTACGCTAATAACAAAGACTTAGTAAGCAGCCACAAAGCGACTCCAGTAGCCAAACAACAAACTACCAAATCAGAATGAATAATAAGGAAGCTAATCGATATAGCATGCACTTGCCATGTGTCCCACCCTACATTCATAGAAAGTCTATTGGAGTCATTTCGTAAAAATCCTTAGCATAGCTTCCTTCGGAAGGGAAGTAAAGCCGTTGGTCCCGTGTCGTAGATTTACAGCATGTAAAAGAACCTCAAGCCTGATAGAAAGGCCTCTGAGCAAAATTAAGCGGTCTTTCACTCAAGTATAGAATGGGACGCTGAGAAGCACAGCAGTTAAAGAACGTTCATAAATAAAACTCCATTTACATTTTGGAGTCATTTCAATATACAGCAGAGTTAACAGACTTGTGAATAAATGTAAATGAGGGAAGTAACACATGTGTGGTCTAAAATGCCGTGTAAAGAAAGCACTGAACGACCTGGTTTTGTATATACAGTAATTTATATTTTGAAATTATTAGTTTGTTTAAAGCTCAGAGGAAGAACAGTTTAATTATTTTAATTTTTGTGATTTATATCACAATTTTAGAAGCAATACTAGGGTCCACTGATAAGTTCCGGGCCTCACATAGATATGGCGCCATTAGGCCAGTTAGATGGTAGCATCTATAGTTTAACTCTAGACTAGCTTGTATCCATAGTTACAGGTCAATAGCTTATTTAGTTTTCGAATGACAACATTTTAAACGACAACTTTAGAGTTTGCACTTTAACCTACGGTTGTCCCTTATTTCGCTCCTACTTACAAGGAAGCGAGCAATAAGACTATTTCTGCTAATTTTTTCTGATTAGCATAAAGTAAATAGAAGTATAAGCTTTTTAAGAATTATTTGCTGCAGGGATATGGAGAAAGTCATGTGAATGGTACACATTAGATTTTTATTTGGATATAGGGGTCCCTAAAACGTCTATTTCCGTGAAACATCGCTATCAAATTTTTGGGTGAAATGCAATACCTTTTCTATACACTATGTATATAGTACTTGTAAAGAAAATAAAAAAAATAGGGTGCAAAGTCGTACACTGCGTCTGCGCTTACATCTCATTGTGAATGGGATAGTCTTTTCACCGTAGTCAGTTATGGATGTAGTTTACTGGTATTTGGGGTAATATACTGATTAATACTGAGAAAATACCATGCACTTAAAAACTGCAACGAGATTAGACGAGACATCTTAATTTCAAATCTTTTATTTTCCTTTTTATTCTTCATGGTGTAAAATAACAGTAATAAAACAGGATGTGTGGTTTAATCAATAATGACAATACAACTTGGAAAACATACTTTTAGCCTATTCTTTTGACCAGATGTTTAGTGAACATCTTTAGTCCTTTTAATTAAAATCTATGCTAGTATAGCTTTACATCACCTATGAAAATAAATCTAAATTAAGTAATGTATTACACACAAAAATTGTATTAACGGTCATTAATTCAAACAGATGAAATAAATCAGTTTAATAATCGAACTAAGCCTGCTTAATTTGATGTTCAAGTGTTGTTAATTATTATGACTAATTTGTTATATACAATTTATATTATTGAATAGTTACTGAAAACAATTCTAAACGCGTTTTATACTGCATTTCAGCATGCAGCTTTTACTTATGTTATCCTCCCCCCAAACGGGTTCCTAAGTTAAACTCCCCCCCCCCTTCCATGTTGGAAATGTTAGCTCTCAAAATATTGAGGAAAATATACGATTTTTCGCTTCAGAAAAAATAATATTAGGGCTTCATAGTATCACAGAAAGTGTTAGAACATCTATTCGCGCACCTTTTCTTGGGCGCTCGGCTCCATATTCTTCAGTCGATCGGTTTCGCGCAATTTTGGAAGGAGAGTGACATTGAGAGATGAAGTACGCTATACACCATGATATCAAGTGAATTCAATGCTAAGGTTCATTCTGTCTGTAGATCCCAGAGTTCATGCAAGTGCTTGCGCGCTGTTTCGTTTAATAATTCAGCAAGTTTGCGGTATATTAGATAAACCATTCAGTAATGGTCGAGGGTCTCAAATTAATAAACTGTTTTTGGTTGACAACATTGCGGAAAAACAAGCGGGTGTCTCTCCTCTTTCCCCAGCCCTCGTTTCCCCGTAAAACTAGCGCCCAACAAAAGGTGCGCGCAGTGCTATATTTACGTATTATTCTGAACTTACATGTTTAACGCACAAAACTACAAGTAACATATTTCGTTGAAACGGATGGGATGTATTTTGGGGGGGGGGGCAGGTGTTAATGATGCTGTCAATTGCCAGGATCACATCAGCGCCGCCAGTGTGCCAACATTTTGTTACGTGGTAGTTTTTTTACATGCCGGTAAATCTACCAAAGTGGACTTGCCGCGTTCAAATACTTACCTTCGGTCTGGGATCAACCAGCAGAGTCAGCCAGATCAACGAATGTGGCTGGATGGTAGGATCGTATTTTTCAAATTCATTCTTTACCATGGCTAAGTGTTTAGATCGCTCGCCTCTCCACAAGACGGCCCTGGGGACTGCAATTGAGATTTGCAATGGACAAAGCAGCGTCTGGACGGGTTCTTTCCAGTCCTCCCATTCATTGCATCCCCTGCTCCATAATCAATTTTCCTTTCATCCATGTCATATTCCTCACTCTCATATTGGCATAGGGCTGATCAGCCATTCCGGCTATTCTTTTGTATCCAAAAATTCATCTGTTCTTCAACAGTCATCTGAACCCAAGCGATGAGTTGTAAATCCTCAGGAGTTGCAAGTCCTCCATATGAGGAAGGTAAACTGGGAAAGAGAAAGCAGTTCTCTGTTTAATCTAAGTGGTTTTGCTGTAAAACAACGGTAGCTTCTTTTTTAGCTATACCAGTAACAGAATGTATAATTACGTCAAATCGATATTGGGAAGAGCGAACCTGTATTTAAAATAGCGAATACGCATCTGATTATCGACATTTTCAATAGTATTAAATTCGAGACCCTTAGAATTAGGATTTGATATGAAAGTGGATACTTTGCAGCTATAAATGCAATATTTTTTGTCTGCTGGTTGCTTGGAAATCGCTCTTGAAAGTTGGTCGGAAGAAACAAAAGCCTACGCTGAGGCGTCGACATGTCTCCAGTGGTTGTTTACGGGGAATCACTCATGGAATCCTAAGAGCTGGACACCTGGCAAAGCTTGCTTTACGTTGTGTGAATTGTTAAAAAGGGAATCGAACCTTTCAAGGAAAAAATCGGTAAAGTGCCTTGCCGTACCTTACCTCGAACAGCATGACCTTATTTGAACACGCATTCGCAGACCAGTAAGACAATTGAATTCCGCTATTCGAAAGCGTACTAGGTAACACTACCCCGCCGCGGTCTAACTCAGTAATATTTCGTTAGTGCAATCTTTGGACATTTCTCAAAGGGCACAATAATAAAATAATGAATGCAATACATTGGGAACTTTTCTCAAGAAAATAGTAATCATGCATAATTTAAAATACGATATTACGTGTAATATGACACCCAAATTAATATTATTGTAAGAATTTTATAACATTTTAGAATGCGATACACATAATATTTACAGCTATAAGTTCCACGCTCCTTAGTACGTACACTATTTTACTTAGAAATATACCAATATTTAATATTTGTAAAAATCATACTTTTAATTAATATCTTCTTCTTCCGCTATTGACTCTACTCGTATGTGAAGACCTACATCTGCGAGTACTTAAACGTTTTAACAAATATAGATGCGAAAATTCGTGTTCATTTAAATCTGTGTAAACGGAGCAATTCATTTTTCTGTGAGAAAACTTCTTCCTCTTCTTCTTTCTGCTTTATCCTCCTCGCATGGAGAACTTGCACCCCCCCAGGACTTACAAGCCAGCGCCTGGGATCAGATACCTGTTAAGTAGCAGGTAAATTGGATCAGAGAGAAGCCGGGAGGGGTGATCAGCCCGACTTCAGGAATGAGATGAAGATGGGGGTGATATGAAATGGCGATGAAATGAAGAAAAGAAAGGGGATTATCGAGCAAGTAATGGAATTAATGGCGGGGAAAACTGGAGAAAACCCGATCAGACGCTTTATCCACTACAAATCCCATATGCGGCCCCTAGGATCGAAATTTGGGAATTTTAAAATTGTTTGTGTTACATCTATGGAAGACGCAGAAAACAAACACCAAGTTTGTTTTAAAAGTTATGCTATTCAAAGAAAGATAGATAGTCACACACACTCACACACACACACACACATAAATGGGATTTTTATTTTTTATGGCTACTAAAAGTCTCCTTGTGAAGCTTATTTTTCTAATTATTGCATGTTAATCGAGATAAACATTTGCAGAAAAATGTTGATTACATGTTAGATACGAGGGCGTTACATGAAACTGAATGTAGAATCACATCTTTAAAAAGCGAGTGTTATAAACTGGCTTCTAAACTCTATACATCATAGAGGTAAATGCGTATTTTAAACATTTTTGTGCAGTATGCTTATCTAGCTCTAATGGTTTACTAGTTATAATTATAAAAATTCCCAATGAAGAGACTTCTTAAGATATATAAATAAGATTTAAAATACGCATTTTATTAGTGAGTTAAATATCTAGAGTATATTACAGTAGTTTAATCAAAATCTTTAAGCATTTTTGAGAAAATTAAAAAATAACGAAACATTTTTTATGTTAAGAGAAGTTGGGGTGGGTGAATTTTTTTAAAAACCTTTGTACAGTATCCTAAGAAAATGTTTTATATTTAAATATAAAGTTGGCATAAATTTGATTTTTCAAACATGTGCTAGAGAAAGTAAAACGTATCAATTATTTTTTAAGTATCGGGCTATTATCATATAAATGCCACGAGAAATTTTCAACTTCTCTAGATAAATTCTGTCACGAGCAGCTTTTACTACAACTAACAAAGTGACGATATAAACAAGTTATAATGAAGTTATTAAAATAACAAAACGCATAAAATATGTTCCTAATAAATTCGAATTAACTTCAAAGCACGAGTCACAGCAGCTGTTTTTATGCATGTCAAGGTTTACTCATCCTAAATTAAAGATGGCGTTCTATTGGCAAAAATCATAATCTTCTTTGATCATCTTTCTTTTGTTCTTAAACGTGTAGATAAGTAAGCACATTTACAAATTGCTGTGTTGGTGTTTGTTTTACCCGTTCATAACGTTTCATTCTATTTATTTCCATTTTGATAGTTTGGTCAAATCGTTTACACGCCATTTTGTCATTTAAAGTTACCTCTTGTTTCCACTACACACGTTTGTTATATCTATTTCTAAAGGAAGATTGTTGACTGCCCAGCTAAGTTGCAATTTTCTACGTAAAATATTAGCGTCGGTTGGTATCTGACTAAGAGCAGAATAGTCCATGTAATCCCACTGTCACTGACCGATCGACACATGAGCACGGTAATTGACCGTAAACTGTAGGTTTGCAATCATTTTGTAATTGCCCAACGTTCTTGTACAGTCACACATTATTTTCATTAAATATTGGAACAAAGTTAAAGATGTATGCAGATTTATCGTTCATTAGAGATGCTTTTGGGAAATAACCATTGTATACTAAACGAATTGTATTTAATCCTTTGAACAACAATTTAAAGTAACAAACATTCAAGTATAACGTAGAATGACAGAAGCAGTGCGCATTTATATGTTTATATCATCGTGAATCATTCTCCTATTATCTGAAAGATTCTACTTGTATTAACTGTATACGGTGGTAAATATGTAGTGTAAAAATACCTATTGAAGCATGACGTCCCATTTTCCGCATTGTTTTAGCCTGGAAACAAGTAGCTTTTCAATATAAATTGGCGAGAAAAAGATGAAGATGATGAAACTATTTCAATAACTTGCGTGATATACCTACATATGAAAAGTTCAATCCTGAGATCTACATTAATACCCTAAGAAGTAGATTGTGATTTATTGTAATATGCAATTCCTACAGTTTTGTATCCAATGGTAATAATTTACAACACAAAGTTCTTAAATTAAAAAATTACTCATTTCCACAAACAACTAAGAAGAAAGCAGTACATATTGAAATTCTAGGCAGTTTAATAATTTAAATAGAAATAAAAGACTAAGATCACATTTTCGCATAATATCTATTTGTTTAGTAGCTGTATTCAAAAAATTAAATAATGCTATCCAGTTTTTACGGCGAAAGAGGAAATTAAAAACAAATTAAGTAAAGAATTCAAAAACAAACATTATTAACTACTAAATATGTAAATTTTGAATTATAAATTTGCGACGGTGTCCTCTTCCATAATAAAAATATCTCGTACTTTCAGCCATGTGACTCATGCATTTATCTGAGCACCGAGAGGAGGCTAGATTACTATATTTTAAAAATTAGTGTTACAATACCTTAGATAATGAACCACCATTTTCCTGCTTTAACTTGGGAGGTCTAGAGGAATCGAGGAACTGCACGCCATCTTCGTGATACCTATAAATGAAGCGGAGCTGTAGAAAAATGAACGAAAGACTTGGCACACTCTTGAGCTAAATAACTCTACAGTAAATTGTACACAGGTGGATATTGTTGTGCAGGTTTCCAGATTTGGATGTCTTACTTTGGATTCGACTTATGCATAGGCAAGAAAAAAACTCGCCTTGCCATGCGGTGCAGCAAAGGTTAGTGCTAAGGAGAAGGAAACACCAGTCTGTCTCCACCAACACATTTAAGCCTTTCGTTCGCTTGACTAATATTTACAAACAGTTTGTAACAAAATGCAATATTTTCACGTTGACTATTATTAATAACAATTACACTTAGCGCCATTAACAGTAAATTCCTTGAAGGTGTGGCTGCTTTCCCTGCGTGCAGATGTTGGATGCTGCTCACATAATTCTCGTTTTATTTAATACACCTTCAACACCATTTAACGCCGTAAAACGTCGATTTTGAGTTTTTTTTTTCTTTTGGTAGTGTTTAACGCCCGCTTTAACTACTTATGGCACCGCAGGCGGTGACACTGATGATACATGAAGATGGAGCACCGGCGGAATGCGATGGCACCCGGAGAAAACCCGCCCCAACGCCGCTTTGTCCACCACAAATCTCACATGCGGTCGCTTGAGATCGAACCCGGGCCGTCTAGATGAGAGGCGAGTGGTCTAACCACAAGGCCACGGCGCGGCCCGAATTTGAGTCTGGGGAGGTGTCATTCATAATCAAGGTGGCTCATGTCAGGACAGGGGGGGGGGGTGTTTCCCAATTATAATCCTCCAACATATCCCGTCTCTTCGATACGTGGCTAATGCGATACCTTAAGGAATCAATTCAACAGATTCCCAAGTACTGTGGTCGTTAATTGGTAAATTGACGATTTTTCAGTGGAGTTAATATAAAAGGTCTTAGGTAGTTCATACGTTTCTGTCGACATAGGTTTCAGTTTTAATTAAATGCCCTGTATCTAAAACACAACCTTATCTACAATGTCCGTCTTCAGTTGCAATAGCTTAAAGACAAAAGCACTAATAAGGAATTACATTTGCTTAGACTTGTGCAAACTTCTGAGATAACCACTATACTCTCAAAGGACAAGATTGTGCACGCCCAGTGTGCATTATTTCTCGTAATTAAGTTATTGCTAGTTCGATCTAAATGTAAACAACCTATTATTATGCTTCTCTTCTTATTTACATTCTAATAGTCATGTAGACTACTTATTTTTACTAATTTTATAACGAGGGACATGTGTGCGTGTGTGAAGCGTAATCTCAAAAACCACTTTTGATTTTGAAGATTCTTTCACCAATGAAAATCCCTATTCTTTCGGGTGGTGATTAGTAGAGAGAACAGGCGATGTATCTTTTGAGAGATTGCAAGTTAACAGGGCTAGGGGATTGATGACATCAGAGACAGAAGGTGGGTCGGTGCACTCAACTCTCCACTCATGGCTAGTGAATGATACAACTTAGCTACTCTTCTGGTTTTCCCTTTTTTTCAACTGTATGCCAAACTGCTAAAAAGATATTTCGCCGAAAGTACTGAAGAGAGGATTTGGAAATACAGTCATTTATAGAAGTTTAGATCGAAGCTCACCAGGTCTTGCTAATGGTGATGTGGTGAGATGTTTTTCTCAATTAAAAAGCCTATTTATCGTAGAAACTTAACCTCAAATCTTTCAAAATGTATACTGTTGTGTATTCCATTGAATGCGTCCTTCATGACAGAAACGAAAGTAGTACAACATAGCTTAAGCATTACATCTACAAACCAAAAGTTTGCGTACAAATGTAAATATGGAGGTGCATTAATGTTATATCGTGCTGCTGAAAACCATAACTTACATTAATTATATATAAACACATACATTGCATTTCCACGCTTTTGAGTAAATGTTTACCGTTATATTAAATGCAATTGTGAAATATTTCATTCTGTAAAGATTGTACTGGTTTCGCTTGCGCTGTTCAAACACTGGTTCTTAAGAGTACTCTGCTTACGTTCACAGGTAAATGTGCGGCGAACTTGACATACCCCGCCCGTAGCCATACATTATTTAATGATTCCAATTTTTTGAAAACTGGGGTTTAGGGGTATAATTTTCATATTCATGGCACCGCATTTAATTCAGTTTCGATGAATTTAAAACTACTCAAATATTACGTTTGCCACTTTATTGCAAATATGAAAGAATTTTAATGACTTCTAGCCTAAAGGGAGGCTTAAAATATTTAAAAGTTCAGTATTTCAACCCCTTAAACAGAAATCTGCACTGTTTAACCCATATGGTCAAAATATTGCATAATTTTACAATAGGTGTTTGCAAGACTTACAAAAACCACTTAATCCATATTTTGAATTATATAAAGCTCTACATTTTTAAAAACTACTCTTACTTTATTTTCAACCCCTTATTAATAAAGCTACACTGCTTGATCAAGCAGGGCACTTATACTACAGAAAAATTGTATCACACAACTTCAGAAAGTTGCCCATAATCATGTTTTTCAACCCCTCCATCATTACAGTCTTACAGGTAATTGTAAATAGTTTCATAGAGAATGAGAGGAATTGGTGAATGAAATAAATTAATTGGTCATTGGACTTTAAAAAGCTACCTTTACAATGTCGGGCAACCAACAAGTAATTATACTTACGTGTAAAACCACGGCGCGCCGTGGCCGAGTGGTTACACCGCTCGCCTCCCACCTAGGCGGCCCGGGTTAGATTCCAAGCACCCGCATGTAATTTGTGGTGAACGAAACGAGTTTGGGCGGGTTTTCTCCGGGTCCTCCGGTTTCCCCCGGCATTCGTTCCACCAATTGATCCATCATCAATCACCTTTATCATCCGTTTTACTTGCATTTCGCATCATCCACTTCCTCACGCTCATGCCTGGCTACGGGCGACTACTGGTCCAGGTTCTCCAATCTGTGGTTTCGTGCCATTGGCTCCCCGACAAGCTCCAGATATAAAAATATGGGAGTGTAACCCGATTACGTAAAAACCACTGAAAAAGTAATTACGGCAAGGTATATAGATCGATGTGTATATTTATAAATTATATAACTTGTAGATTAAGGGATGCGTACTAACATTGCGCAAATGACAGCTTAGTGTATAATCTATCGGTAGATACGATGGAAGCATAGCACTTTAAAACTCGGCAAAATGCCAATAACTTTTTTCTGTATAATATTTTCTACTGCTACGCATAATATAGCTTTTGCTGTAAAGGGGTATTTTTCTACGAATGAAATACCTTTTATAGTAAATATTACCTCTCGTTGGAAACTGACGCACCGACATTTAATTCCACGTAACGCTTGTGGAACTTTTTGTTATTCGCTCAAAGAAGCTGTGGACAAATTGAACGTTGTTTTAAAATCCCTAACAAGGCGTGAGTAATATGTTGCAAATCAGACATAATAAGTACGATTTATAAATGCAACTTCAAAATTGGGGTGGAAATTCTCAGTTTGTTTCGTTTGTCTAGAAAATGTATAGTAGGAATATGGATATCCGTCTTGTTTTATTCCATTTCTGATTAGGTCTTATGCAATTTACACACAATAATAGATCTAGAAATCGAGATAGCAAATGCACTTATTTCGAGGAAATGACATGAATTAAGCAAACAGTGTGTTACAGATGAAGTTTACTTGCACTGTCTATAATACTGTTTTGGAGAATCGGATGTATTCTAATCATCCGATATATGGTAACATTTTTGTTTTCTTCCGTATGGATCTTTAAAGCCAATTCACAGAATGCGGGAGAAATGTAGGCCATTTACGGAGAGTTTTAAAAAATGAAATTTTCATATGTTGTGGAATATTACTGCAATTAATCTCGTAAATTCGTTAACTTGTATTAATAATATAACTAATATTATAGCGAGTGTAAAATTTTAGTGGCACCGAATCACCCTGACATTGTCAGGAAGACAAAAGCTGATTTATGAATAATTTATTACATTTATATTCCGTCAGCCTTTTCATTAAATGGGAGAGAAGAATGGTATATACTAGAAAGGTTTACCGTTCGTGTTATCTTATAGCCTATATATGCTGTGAGCAAAAGTTTTCTTATATCAGCAGATTTGATAGCTGTAGTTATAATTTACGATTAGGAAAATACTTCCTCGATTGATCAGGTCTTATGTATCCATAACTACACAATATATACCTAAAAATTCTAATTCTGTATATTAACGCAAGTTAACCTCGCTAATCAATGATGCAGTCTGGATGTGTCGGTTTATGAGGGGGATCATGGATCGGTATGTGAGCAGGATATTTAAGTAAAAAGAAACAAAGGGCTCTTCTCCCAATTTAATCAAACTTTAGCCCGTAAGAACAAAATGAAATTCATGGCACAGAGCATATACCTAAACTAACATAATAAAACAGTGATTACTGATTAGCATGGGGAAGGAAAAAAGGATATAGAACAACATTTGTAACAAACGTTTATTTTGGCACTTTACAATATAAATTAAATATTTACATATCTATACAAAACAAACTTGACATTTAACAATCAAAATTGTAGGAAAGATATTATGACCTTTTCCAAGAACCTTTGCAAAACGTGAACACGCTTGTGACCAGATAGCCATTTCCAGCTTTATCACCTGCACTATCCAGGAAATGGTAAAGCAAACACGATCCATAATTTGTGCTACTAGTCACGAATCCACTGCTTCTATCAAGTTAGCACCAAGCACGTGGAAGTTTAAAAGATAACCTTAGTTTGTCATGGAAGACTACAATTTTGAAAGCAAATAAACTCAACACAAACTACTTAAAACTATCTAAGCAGACTAGAAACAAATCCATTATTGACATATAGTTCTTTTATTCCATCTGTTATACTAATTTATGGTTATGTCTCATAAGTCAGCACATTTTAAAATTGTAAAAATAGGGCAAGGGTGGGGACACTTTAAGGCCTTATATTACATTGCGTTTGTGCCCTTTTTCGACTATTAATATTTACATGTAGGTTCATTTCTCTTTATCTGTTAACACTATTTAGCATAATTTTGTAGATTATTTATCTGAAAATTATTCTACTTAAAATTAAGCTTATGACACAATATAAACTAAATGTTTACTTAGGATATAAGATTAGTACAAGCACTACCACTCAGTTGGACCAGTAAAACTAAATGCACAGTCTTTCTGAACAAACTGAAGGATTTGTATGTTACCATGGATAATATACAAAGTATCTGGAGGAGGAGGGCAAACTCCAAAGTGTAAATATTTTGATAATTCTCAGAAAATTAAGACATTTTTGTTCCAAACATTCTTTATTATAAAATTAAACCTTTTAAAATCACATTATAAAGGCTAAATATTAATAAATCAGCTATGTTCATCTCATGTTATCAAATGCTCAAAGCAAGCTTGACTAACTTTGAGATCCTGACAACTATTTTTCGCAGATGTTTCTGGTATTTCCTACCAAACACATTGTGATAATGACACAAGCTTGCATATTTATTAACTGTTGTTTCAAGCATATTAGAACTTCTCAACATTTAGTTTTAAAAGAAAAAGCTTTAAACTAAAAGTTCTTAATTTGTTGAGGATTGTCTAAATCTCTAAAAATGATATCACAATCTATTTAAAACGCTAAGCACACACTTAAAAATCAACGATGTGTTTTAGGAGGACCTCTTCCTGCAGCAGTTTTGAACAAGTCACTTTTTTATTTATTTTATTGCCCATTAACGAATAATGGCTTTTTGCACATTAAATGGACCACCTATATATTGGGGCCTCGGTTACCAAACTTAACCGATAACTTGTTTTCTTCCCGGCTATTGGCTTACTGCAACCAATAATACTATCCTCAAAGATGGTTACTTAATAATCTTCTATACATTTGAAAGTGATGGAGGAGTTGACTAATTCCTTAGTAGGAGTCTGAAGCCTGGTTATTTTAGATGACGTGTAGAAATCATGAAGACATTTCTAAAGGACATATAAAATTATTAGATTTATGACAAAGAAAATCCATGTTGAGCCTTCCTTTAAAGCATATAAATGAACGCAGCACTAGGAAGCTCAATTTTGAAAACAGAGGTCTCAAACAGTATACAGACAGATCAAAATTTATCGGAAAGGTTAGGTTAGTGTGGGCTATTGTTGATATTTCAAACGCCCGTACTTCGACGTCGATTTTCCAAGCTGAAGCTCAAAACTCTGTCTCTCTCAGTGCTATAAAACTGTGTCTACTGTATGTGGAGAAATCTATTGGGCAAACTTATATATACACTATTTGACAGCCACTTGTATTTTAGTTCCTTTCCTGGGAATGGGGTAAAAGCTTGCATTCGACCGGCCACCGTTACCTTACTTTTACTTTCTCTACTTAGTGTACAGTACATAAAAAGAGAATATATTGCATTTCACCTAAAAATTCGATACTAAGATTTCACTGGAATCAAAAGTTTAAAAAAAAAGAAAACATTAAAATAAGAACTAAAGCTTTCCTGGCGACGTGTTAATTCAAAATCTTCTCGGGCTTCTAGCCAGGTAAAAACTTGGCTTGACACCAACGTTTCGAAGAAGTGCATCTTCACCCTGAAGACGAGGAAGATGCACTTCTTCGAAACGTTGGTGTCAAGCCAAGTTTTTACCTGGCTAGAAGCCCGAGAAGATTTTGAATTAAAGAAAACATTGTTTGTTAGCAACGATGCCAACTTGCAGGATCATAACAGCGCCGCCAGTGTGCCGGAATTTCGTCCCGTAGGAGGTTTTTAAAATTCTGACATGGGTCTGTCGCTTTTAAGGAAACTTAAAACTAGGAATAGCATCATACGGCTGCATGGTATATAGTTATGATGTGTTGACAATGCAGTGTTTACGTAATGGTACTAATAGAAGTAAAACGGGGCATTGTTTGCGTGGTAGACTGTGATGTTTTCACTAGCAGTGGGAGGCGAATGTGATTGGATGGGTGATAAACATAAGTACCACTGATAATACATAATAATTAATAATTGTAAAATATCTTTTGGAATCTAGTTTCGCAATAAACGTATTTATTGCATCGTCAGCATTAATTTCCTTTTGGTCTCAGTTTCTTTTTGATGTTGTTTATTTACAATGTTATGGTTACTGCTACTAGGTGGATTGTGTACTAATGCATTGCTAACTACTGAAATCAAAACAAATTTGGTGAAAGAGTCAATTGGTGTTATATCAAAATTCATAGCATCATTTTTATACTTAAAATATAAATATTTTCTCCCAAACCATTAAATCAGTGGGCCCATTTAAGTGTTTTAATAATTTAACATATGGATTTATCTCATGATTAAATTTCCAAAAATGTGCTGTAACAGCTGATTTATAATTTTTTTTGTATTTAATATTCCTAAAGTGTTCTTTTACTCTGGTTTCCAAATGACATTTAGTCTTACCAACATAAACAAGGTCACAATTTGAACAATTTAATTGATAAATGCCAGAGTTTTTATTTTTTGAAATTTCATTCTTTTTAGAAAAGCCTAACACATTTTATGCTGTATTTATTTTGAGGAACCAATATTATAGTGCTCTTTGAAAATATTTGTGATTTTTTTATTTGCTCAAGGGTGATAAGTAATTTTTTAAAAAGTGTAATATCTTTTATTTTCTTAAGTGTAGAAAGCTCTTTAATAGCTTTTTGATATTTAAACTTCTCAGTTTTTTTATTTATAAAATCAGTATTAAACCTATTAATTAAATCAGTGTTGATAATGTGTTCATATTCTTTATAGAAGTCATCTTTATTAAGGTGTAAATTATTTAACCTATAAATTAAACTATTAAAAACAGCAAATTTATGTGAAAAAGGGTTAAAGCCATCATTTTTATACAGTTAGCAGTGCGAGTTTCTTTTCTGTATATTCCAAAATTCATTTGATTGTCATTTTTTATATTTTTGAATGTGTTTTAAAACACATCGAAACTGTGAAATAGAATAAAGAAGTACTAAAGAGACTGACTACAGCTACGTGCTTCTTAGGTCCATTTAGAGGACATAATGAAAGCTCCGAATCAAACATGCAGACCTGTTCATTTGATAAGCGAGTCTGATGACAGTCTTTCGGAGGAAGTGGTGACAAACTGAGGAGAAGAGCCCACGGGGGGGGGGGGATAAGTTGTTAGTGTAAAACAAGGTTTATGTCGTAATCATGACCTTTTCAAACGGTTTGGAAGCTGACCTAGTACAGGCCGGTTCAATGCAAATATTATAGTAGCAGCTATAGTTGTCATGACTAAAACCTGCAGCGCTGTGTGTTGTACGAGAGAAAGGGATGGCGTGATGTAGTAGTGATATCGGATGGGTAGAACATTGTTTAATGCTTCAAGCGATGTGCTGATGTGCCACGGGCAGGGCTGGTTGTAGAATCGAGGCGCCTCAGCCTTCGGGGTATATGTTGGACCAGCATGTACACATCAAGTCTTAATAAAGTTGACTTTTCGACTGACATTAAGTGAGGAAGTGAAAATTAGCTGTTCAAGATGAACCGAATATATGGGATGGATTGCAGGAACGAGGCTTTCACAACTAATTCCCTTACCGGCATTCAAAGGTAGCAAACAGGGGGCCACTATTGCTAGTACTCTGCGAAAGCCTGAAATTGATTCAGTCATTCGGTGAACCATCTTCTACAAATGTGTGTGCAAAATCCAGGTTAAACACCAAATTTTAAATAACATGTGGTTATTTTTAAAGAAATAATTCGAATGATGTTTACTTCAAATCGCTTAATTTATTCATGTGGGCTGATAACATATTTAGCACTTGTGCAGCCTATATATATATGTATAGGCCAGCGTAAGCTATTTTAATGTTTCTGTTTACTTCGTCCAACTGTTAAGAGGCCGCGCGCGTACACTGGATTCAGGTTAACTGCCTTTTGTGGTCGTGTAAACACAAAAGGAACTTCCTCACTACCACCACTCCTTTACCTTATCCTTCGCTTTACGCTACTGCAATAAACTGTAATTATGATTCATTAAGTTCCGAGTTTCTTTATCAGCACTCGGCAAAAACATTATCATGTTAATATGAACCACAACCCGCTACTGAAAACGAGTATTTTAAACCACCCGTGTTACTTAAACATTGCAACTATTCTAGTATACATATAAGACTTATTTACGTTAATAAAAAGCATAATAACTTTATATCTGTTGAGCTGACTTATGAGACACCTATAGTTTCGCTTCTAATTAAAATAATTACACATAAATGCAACAAATGCACACTCACATTAAATTCAATATCGCTTCAGAATAGCCGAATACTTAAAAACTGATTTTAAAAAAGTTGGCAATGTTCGAACATTGCTTTATCGCGCGTTCACTGCAACCCAAACCGTCATTAAAAAGTGTTTGCAAATATTCTGTCGTTATGTAATCCAATGCCGTAAATACAATCGCGTCTTTTTGCACGTCACCGAAAAGAATATTGTCAACACACTTACCTACTTCAGATTGCCGTATTTAAAATAAGTTAAACCTAGTTTTTAAATTATGATATTATTTTACATACTAATAAAAGAGTATTTAGGAAATAATACAATAATGGATTGAATTTAAGCGACCAGTACTGTAAAATGCACTACCGTTTTGGAAAATATAGATATACGTAGATCTGATTCCTTGGAGTTAATGGTCGCACCAATGCTGATTTTACTTAGACTTTTATGAATTCCCTCACCTAAACGTATAACCTCGTGTGTACACGAATTACCTCTCACAGCAAGATTAAAACAAAGCCATTCTTAATTCCGTTATGCCATGATACTGGCCGTAAGTCTGCACGCTAAATCACTCAGAATGTTACTTCTATTTTCGTTACAGAAAGTGACGCATACTCAGAACATTGAGAATATCTATAACGTGATTTTAACGCTTCCGTTAAGTCAGAGTAGGCAGTCCAAAAATGTCCTAAGATGAAAACAGTGCATTCGGTACGTCAATATCAAACTACCGTATTATTGTCCACCACCTGTTAACTTTTGCAGTCAGTTTGATGCTTTGACAAAGTTTTCAAAATGTATTTTAATGCACTGTTTAACTTATGCTACTTGATAAATATTTACACATTATCAATACCAAAGCATATTTACAAACTCTCCCATTGCATGTAAGCAAGTCAGCACTGTCCCCTTTCAGCTATTGGTGCAAAAGTACAGTACTGGTAAAAACATTACGGACAGCTGTAAAAAGTGTTGAAATGTTTGTAAATAAGGTATTTTTCGGTTAGAGGCATACTTTCCTATTAAAAGTTTTGCTTGCATTTTAATCGAGCGGGTGTTCCTTTTGTGGGTTCAATTATTGTTTGGTTGCAACGCAGACAAAAGCCATTCTAATCAATTCATTTAGACCACAAATATTACATATATCACGCATACACAAACACGCACACACCTTGGATAGGTAGCGCCTGACTGTAATCCGTGGTTCAAGTCCCGGCTATGGCGTTGAATTTTTCAGTCTGATTCTACCTATCCAACTCCTGTTCTACACGGCTTGTGTGAAAAAACAATTAAATCAATACGCACACACCTGTTTACATGTGTTTATATGTACACATACCATTCAAACTAACAGATAAAAACTATGTCAAGAGTACTAGAAAGAAATGTTTTCGTTTGCAAACAATAGCTTGATGATTGTAATAGTACAACTAGGCCATTCGATAGCAAAATAACTTTTTAAAAACTTAAGATATGCTCACACTTGGACGCGCAGAAGCAAATCGCGGCAAGACATGCAAAACTGGGGAGCATCGGCAAGAGAATCGCTTCCAGAGAATAATTCCTCGTCTTTGGTAGACGGAGTTATCAATTGTGTCCTGTCGAAAGGCTTCGTGCTTTGCACCTGATTAACCATGGTCATCGTTATCTAGTAGTTCCTTACTTCGGCGACAATCATCGTCAATTATTATTTGCAGGAATGGCGAGGAAAAGCTAATTTGGTGCAGCGATACACGCTATTGTGTTACAAATGTCACACACAAATTATATAGTAATAACAATGTAAGAGATAGTTGTTGCGAACAAAAAATTGGAAACGTTATAGCTAATGACTATAAAATATATATTTTACGGAAGTGATGCATGAAATTACCATTGATTATAATTTGTGCCTTCCTGTTAAATAGTAACAAAATAAAATGTATAATCATAGTAAAAAAGAATCATATTCTGTAAGGATTTGAGGCGATTTGGTCATAATTCTGGAGCACATTGTAATGCTAATGACTGAACGTAAGTTTCAAAGTATCTAAGATCTCAATATATTACAACGTTAAAAATAATCAAATGTGTCAACTGCATCATTGTTTGAAATTATTTTAAGTGTAAACTAATAATAATAATAATAATAATCATAATAGAACCACAAAATATTTTTTACGGAAAATAACAGTGAATCCTTCTAACAATAATAAGAGATGTAACAAAAATAATGGATATGATATATTTTTATAATCAAGTATCTATATGATTATATGTAATTTAAAAAGGCAAAGCTGAAACAATGGCCATGTACATTAGCTTCACACACTCGTGCGTATACACACTACAGCATACAGTTTTCAACCTATTACATTGGATAATGTAATGATATTACATTCGATAATGTAATGATGCCGAATGCATTTTCAACAACATTATGCGCTCGACTGAGTCTATAATTAAGTACACGTTTGTCGTAGTTCTGCAGTTATGCTTTTGCAAAGGGACGTAGTAAATAATGGCGTAAGGGAAATGCTTCATCCTCGGCCACAGCATGCGGCATAGATACATCAGCCCCTAGTAACGGGTTTTCTCCTATCTTCCTAAGATTATTAAGAACATTTGTTTTCCAAACCGTTTCTAAGCCTGAATTTCGGAAAACAGCACCTTAAATTCCTGGATAAATTTATATAATGCACCCGGAATCTTCTATTCTGCCTACGCTCTTCTTTCTCTGCGCCTTCACTAGCGCTATTATGGTCATACGGTTCATCGTGACTGATGAATTGGCGATAACATTGGCACGTCAACTCCACAACGCGTCTAGATGTGAGCGAGTTGACTCTTTTCGGCGAGCCCGTTTCGTTTCTGCGCGTCCAAGTGTGAGGCATACCTTTACAATAGCAACGCTAGAAGCTCCTTTCACCTGAGAACTGCAGACTGTATCAATTTTACACACGATTAAACTCCCCCGACAATTCCTGTTCACTATGTTCTGAAAAGTTCCTTTTCTCTGCAAAGCGATGTTTATAGGATTATGTTACACCTAGCCCTTTCGATATTATTTCCAATAAGCCAAAGAAGCATATAGTTTTTGGAAACATTAGATTTTTCCTTTCGTTTGGACACTGCATTTATAACAATTTTATTGAAGATGAAGCTACCCATAATCGTTTTCTTTTGGCATTATTTCTGCATTGCCTGGTTTCTAATACGAATAAAAGTTCAGGTTCCCACATAAAGACGAACAACTTCCTCCTCGATATCTGGAAACTTGGAAAGATGCACGAAACCAGCGTTTTAATGATTTCTTTGCATGTTGAAATATTTTTAGCCCATGAAAACTGCAGATTACTTTGAACTGCCTTATTTTGCACAATCAATCCTGGGAAGGAGAAAGCAACCCCTCTTTTAGATATAATGTATATCCAGTCATTATTAGCTTCTTCATCAAGGTCACTGTCCTCTCTAAAACTAAGCGTCTGCTCAATTCTTTTGCACTTGAAAGTAATGCACCCTGCAAGATATTTAAGGGCATCAGGTGTAACGTCTTGATTTCCAATGCCATCTTATGCGTCATCTCATTCGCAGTCCTCGATCAAGGTAATTTGACAACCGCACTTTCAATACATAATGATGCATTCTGATTGTTCAAAAAATTCATATCAGATTCTGTCTCCTGCATGACCATATTCAGCGTAGAGCAAGAGTGAACAGAACCTTTGTCCTCCGGAATTTGCTGTTGTCTGTAAAATATTTTAGTAAATAAATGTTCGAGGCAGTTCTGATTAAGCCAGCATGAGTGTACATAACTGGCTTCCATTCCTTTAATATCCTGGCATAGTACCTGAAGGGAGGTTATGGTACAAAGAAAACCTTTTTGAAAAGGAGAAGACTGATTTTTTTTTCCAAATCGCACCGAGATCACCTGAGAGCGATGAAAGAAAGAAAAAATATATCCATGTGTAAAGGGAGTTTTCTCGTCCTTCGGGATCCTTAACTTCAGTACATCAAAAGTATCGTTCACCAGTTCCACAAAATTGCTTACTTTTCCCTTATAAAGAGCGAATAATAGAAGTTTTGCTGTGCAACGAGAAAACAGTTAAGCAATCAATCTGACATTTTGTTGGACTCTGCCAGTCAGATTCAAATAAACTTCTGTGAGGTGATGAGTTATGGATAGCTCTCCTTTCTGGGTTTTCCATTCTTTTGTGACAACCGTTCCATCTGTGAGCGTCACACCCCATATAGAAAGTGGTTTCTTAATAATGTCAGCAAATAAGGCACTTCACAGCTTTTCTACTGAAGTCACTTGGGTTTGTGAAATACGTTTCTGTTGTGTTTACATTTAGTTATTTCCACACTTTCGCATTTGTTGCCCCCTTGTCGCAATTCACAGCTACAACTTCAAGCCAGTGGCTTCAATTTTGTATATTATGTATTCAGTAATTCACCACCCATTACATCAAAATTAAAATACACTGGTTACTTCCAATTATTGGAGAGTAGTCCACGCAGCATAGCAACCTGGACATTGCTACGTAGTCCAAAGACGATGTTATCAGTTGCATCATAACATATTCGCACATGCACATTCATTTCATCAAATGTTAAACCGCCACTTTTTCTAGCTGTGTGAAATTAAACGTTGTTTCATTTAAGAGGCACAACACTGATTCAAACAACCCCGGGCTGCACTTGAAGACTTATGTCCATGTTTGTCAAGACGAACGGCTAGGCAAAGGAATTCTACGCTTTCATAAATACATGTAGGGTCTCCTGGATAGGCCATTAACTTTGCCAAATCTTCTGGTATCCTTTTGGCAGTTTTTGTTTGTTTGTTATTTTGTTTAGTTTGCCTCCTCTTTGCTTAGGTTATCGTTTTTAAAGGGAACAGCATACCTTCGACCAAGGAGACTTTTTAAAGTTGAATTGCTCTTTATAACGCTACATTGCTTTTCAATAGGGTCACGTTATGCTTTTTAGATTTATAATCTCTGTTTCATATCGAGCTTTAACAGTTTCCAGTTTTTTACGATTATCCTGTTCTGTGGATGCACAATACTGCTTCATTGCAGGTACAGTCATCTAATATCACTCTTTTCTTGAGAGATGAATTTTCTAAAGTGGAAAACGTTCTTTCAATACTATCTTTTTAAATCCTCAATCCTCGTTCGTTTTATGAGCTGAGCTTTCTTCCGCGTGTCAATTGGGTATGCTTTGATTTCAGCTTCTTTTTTACTGACAATCCTAAAAGTTCATTTTTTTTTTATCCCTTTCGTAATCTTCAGGGAGAACATGAGCACTACAGACTCTTGCAGTTTTAACATTTATATTGTCTTTGTTTGCAACTTATTTTACATTCTTTTTTGCCTTCCCTCATCTATAAGAGAAATGAATGAAATGTCACTTGCTTATTGTTCCTACACTATTTTTGCAGGTGGATACAACACAATTGCTATGACTACTCATTGTAATATAAACAAGAAAACCATTTAGAAATACATTTGTGAATTATTACTAACTTACTGAAAAAAGCAACACAGAAACAGCAAAAATAACCACAATGTATATTCAAATACCTCAATACACGTGCTAAGCAGACGGCAAGGTATCAGCGTCCACGCGGTCACGTCACGGACAACAGGGAAACAGGTGGCGCAAGTCCAATGCTGTGAACGGCCTACCTAATTAACTCTACCTACCTTGTAAAGAGCCATTCAAAACAAAAAGCTTAACAAAATGCTTCATGTTATCATTCACAACAGCGAAGAGAACATGAAACAGCTGACTTTAATATGTCGGCTTTTGAAATGACCACCAGCACGGTAAAATAGGTCATTACTGATATTAAAACGGACCAGGGGACTACAGAATGTGAAATTATAACATAAAAAAAGGTACTAACGACAGTTGCTGTCCGCCATTTCTACAAATCTAGTCATCTTCCCTTGGATAGCCCCGACATATCTGGCTCATCTCCGTGCACAGGAAGACAGTTGGCAGGTTATAACATCACGTTAAGTTTGATGTGTAACGACAGAATGGTCATCTGATTAAATTTGCTAATCAATTACGGGATCTACATTCGAAATTTCATAAATATCAGATGTTTGATGGAATGATTTAGTCGTTTGAATGCATTTTGCTTAGTTGCTTAAAAATCTGGAGTTCTGTCAATGTAGTCCATTTAGCTTTAAAGCAAACATATACCCTATCTTAAGAGATATATGTATAAACCATTCCCAAGATTTACAGAGTATTAACAAACAAAATATAAAGAAACAAAACAAAAAATAAAACAACACATAGATTTATTGGTGGGCCCTTAATGTTTTGATCAGCACTGTGTTTGTATACATTGTAAAGCAGCAGAAGCTGAAGAGTATTAAGGAAAATATGACTAACAATAGTTTGATTTGGATATAAATAATATTCAAAAGGTATCATACTCATTTAGTGTACCTGAAAATAGCCACACTATCCGTTTAAAATCCAAATGAAGCAAGTTTCTTTTCCCTTGCCATCTTTGGGGTTAACATAACAATATGCCTAATGAGTTCTTCCTTGAGACTGACAAAATATTGTTACATCCATTCCCTTGATTTTACAAACAGGCAACAACAATTTTAACTGTTAACCATGATGCTATGCAGATTATCATTGTATTGACTGTCTTGTAAACTACTACAGTGATGTGAGAACTAACATAACATTTGAACCCCAAATTTAAGCACCAGTTTTGAAATATAATACATACTGTTGCTAGAAGTTGATGACAACAGAGATTGATTTTTTTCCAGAGATCATTAAGTTTAAATTTTTTGAATGTTTCTGAATAATAAAAAATAAACAAACAAATAAAAAACCTTCAAGCTATGCACATGCAACAGCCCATTTGCTGATGTTTCTATTGTTTAGTGGAGTTGCTGCAAGCACACTCTCTACAGTTTTAATATTGTATAAATATGTGCATTGAAAACAATCTGTTGTCACCACTAACATTTCAGGAGCATTTTGAAATATACAATTTTTTCCAACACAGCTTCTAAACATAAATTGGTCTCCTATATTGAATAAGAGTTGCACTCTTTATTATTAAAATTGGCTGAGCTATTCTGTCTTCTCAAAGCGCTGCTTTTTATTGTTTGTACAATACAGAATTGCTCAATGTATTCTTATTACACCAAACAATCTCTTTGACACAAGTTTATAACATCCATATATAAATATTATCCTTCATAACATTTATGTGTATTATATGAAACACAAAGTTTTAACAAAATGAAAACTTTTCAACATTTTAAAGTATTTCAATACTGTCCAGACACTGTTATGATCATATGACTTAAGTTTCCACTTCAATGCAAACAGATATGTAAGAGACAACTCCTTTCTTAACACTGTGTGTAGTTTGTGTATTAGCAGTTCTAAGGAAGGTATGACATGAGGAATCATTCAACAGTTGGTAATGAAGCTAAGTGTATTGTGAATGCTTATGTACCATTGGGGCATCTTTCTGATATTTATTTGGTCAATTTCCAATCATATCACAGGAGAAGCTTTTCAATGTGATGATAAATATGTTAAAAGGCAAATAAAATTAATATTTGAGCCAATATTCATTTAATCTCCTAATAAACTGCTTTGAGTATTATTTAGTTACATTCAATTTAAGCTCTTTTTGGTTTTTTTTTCTTTTTTTACTTCAACTAATTCAAAACAGACTCCAGGCACAGTCCAAAGGCATTATAAACATAGAACTGACAGCAGAACTGGAGAAAGGTTCTATTTTTCTCATCATTTCAAGACAATGGAAACACTGAATATGATGATTTATATTCCACACAAAGTATGAAAATCAAATGCCTCTTTGCTTTGTATCCATTGCAATAGCAGAAATGTTCATTGGTAATATTTTATATTCTCAAATACTCAGCAAGTGTAGTTATCATTTATTGCACTGCAAGAGGACAGTTATTAACAACTTCTATTATGGCAGTGATATTTTTTAGAAAGATTTAAAATGCTAAAGGTTAGACTTTACATAATCATATCTGTTTTATCGATAGGCTCTTAATTAATGCACTTTGCCTGTACTGGTACAAATCTGAGCATTTTCTGTGTGATGCCGGCATTAAGAACTGGAACACAGTTATGTACAAATTCTTCTCTCTCTAAATGCAACCACAAGGGCTAACTGTTTGTTGTTTTTTTTTTTTTTTTGTTTTTTGTTTGTTTTGTTTTATGAATAAACACAGTCTCAGCATAGACTGTGGAAGCAGAATTTATGCCTTGACAGAGTTCTGCACCCCTGATTTAATGGCATACCAATATAAATTAAGTGTAATTTGCACAACATAACCTTGTACCTTAATGGATTTTATATTCAAGTTGCCATGCTTCTGACCGAAAATCATCTTTCACTAATGGATCAGCAGGAAAATGAGGTGATCAATTTTAATGACAGAAAAAGAGGACTTTTCACCACAGCCTAATCAGAAGACACCAACAAATGTTTTAATTATTGCATTCCTTTCCAAATTAAATACTTATACTCAGTACTGGATCACATTATTTTGGGTTAAGGGAAGAGATTATGTAGGCTGATTTGCTCCATTAGCTGAGTGAACCACACAGTCAAGTAATAAATCAGTCAATGCTACATGGATTTTCCAGAAAAGATGAAATACATTCCTGTGGGACCCATTCACAAAGGAATAAATTTAAACATTTTAGGGCCATCTTTGTTTCTCCCACATTCACAATAATTTTTTAAAAAAATTGCAACACTCACAATTAATTGAATGCTTAAATTAGTATAGCAAACTAACTGGCTCACAACATTCAACAATATCAGCACAAATGTATCTCGTGAATGACATATCTCAAAGCCTGGATGAAAAATAATCTATCTCTGTGGTCAATATGTGACAATTCTAAGGCTTTTGGCTGTGTAACCACAAAGTTAAAAAATATGATGTGTTCATTCACACAAGTTTCTTTACATCTCTGTATTAAATTATTATCAATAAGCTTATTTTTCTATCCACTTCCTGCTAATCAAGATAAACATTAGCAGAAATGTTTACTTTCTTGTAAATTGAAGGGAAATAAGGGAATACACTTGGCTAAACTAATTGTCAAATGTTTTAAAATGTGGTTGCTATGGGATTGAAATACATTTCTTTGTTTGGTCAGTTGACAAGTTCTTGTATGATATTCATACAGAATAAAGAATTCTCTAGAGGCTATACCCAAAAAGTTAAGATATACATATTATTTGTCATGTAAATATCTGAAAGAGATAGTAATCAAAATTGTTAGAGTCATTTTTGAGAAAATTAAAATTTTCTACTTTTTTATCATGTAAAACGTAGTTGGGGGATGGGGAAATTTTCTTGAAAATCTTTGTCTCACATCCTTGGGAGACACTGAACTTAAATATAAAATTTGGTATTTCACGGACTTTTAATTTTGAGCTATACTGGCTGCACTCACGCACACACCCACACCCCCGCCCACGCATGCATGCATGCACGCGCGTACACACACACACACACACACACACACATGGACCGTTTTCTAAAAAGGCTTTTTTTGGGTTCTAAAATATGTATTTCTGGGGAAATCTCTGTATCAAATTGTTATGTGCAATATAATATCTTCTCTATACACTATGTACATAGTATGTGTACAGAAAGTAAGAAGTTAGAATTCTATGGTATAAACAATATAAACTAAAATTGTTCCAATCTTATTTTATCCAACCATAAACAGTAATTTTAAAGAGTAGCAACAGTGATGCACACTCAAATTGGAGCACAATAAAAAATGGAGTACCTCAGGGAAGTGTTCTCTGGCTATTACCCTACATATGATATGCAAATAATCTCCCTAAAAGCATTTGTGGGAAAGCAATAATATATAGAAATGGCAATAATTAGGATAAAAAAGCAATAGAAATAATACACAAAATGGCAGAAGTGATAACTACATTAAGGGTTCAATAGCAAAGACCTAAAATTGAATACATTTAATACTTTTGTTATGTAATTCAAAACACAAACAAATACAAACAGGCATGATGTCAGTAGCCAATATAAGCTCTGCTACCTCAGCAAAAATACTAGGAATTTATGTAAACAATTACTTACAGCGGAAGAAACACATACAACACATAGCTAAAAGATTAAACTGTGCTGCTTGTAATGCGCACTGCTTGTCCCACACCACAAATTTAGAGACCAGGAAAATAACGTATTTTAGCTACTCATACTCCATTATGACTAATGGAATAATTCTCTGGGGTCATGTGAATGGCTGGGAATAAGTTTTCAAAACTCAAAATAAAATAATCCATATAACATCAAACACGGGTCCAAAAGAATCATGTAGAACACTATTTAGAAACCCTAAAATACTAACTTTCCATTCATAATACATTCTGTAACTTTGCAAAATATACACATGTATATTTGGAAATATCAATATCACTATAAAACCAGAACAAAACGGAACTTAAAATCTCCAGAACCTTCACTAGCACTATTGGAAAAAAGCCCACTCTATGCAGGAATATAGATGTATAATAAATTACCCATAAAAAGAAGAGAAGTAAAACCATCAAAAACACGCTTATAAATAAATCATATTATTCGGTAAAGGAATATATGGAGGATAGTTTATAAAAATGTAAATAAATTATACTCCTTCCATTTGTAAATATACAAACTCATTGTAAGTTGTATGTTCCTTGACAAATGGACATTTTGGCCCTAAAATTCAGTACTTAAAAGTAGAATGCTTATATTAACATATGTATAATTTAATGCATATAAGTTGTGTTGGTGTATTTACTTTGGCATGTCATCTGTTTGCTGAGTTTTAGCTCATTTTGTAAATGTTTGCGATATATAAAGTTATCTTATTTCATCATACACTTTAACCCTTAATTTAGGTTTTAAATGTATAATGAATATATATCTAGGTAGTTTCATAGTTGGCTTACCCTCCCCATATGTAGGACTGACATCTCCCTAGGGCTTTCAAGGATCAGAAGCCTGTCGTGGAGACAATGGCATGAACCACTGAGTGAAGAACCAAGAATGAGTGGTCAGCCCATAGCCAGGCATGAGTGTGAATAAGTGGGTGATATGAAATGTAAGCAAACTGGATGATAGGAAAGGTGATGATGGAACAATTGGTGGAATGAGTGAGGAAACCAGAGAACCGGAAGAAAACCAGCCTAGATGCCACTTTGTCCACCACAAACCCCACATATAAGCACTTGGGACCAAACTTAGGCTGCCTAGGTGTGAGGCAGGGTCTAACCAATCAGCCGCAGCACTCAAATGTATATTTGCAAAGTTAAATTAATTTCTATATTCTTCAATTTTGATTTCATCCTTTTAAGTTTAGAGAAATTACATGTTTTGATTTCGTTTTACTGTCTCAAAAACTACTCAACTAAGATACCCAAAACTTAACAATATGCTCAATTAAATTTTGGTCACTACATAATAACCTACAGTTAGCAAATTGTAAAAGCTCCTGTAGAAAATACACAATAATATATTTAAAATCTGAAAATATCTGGTTCTTTCATTTCTCCAATGCAGTGAATTAGCAAAATACATGCAATTCTTTGTGATGCGCATGAATAATATCGCAAAACAGATGTCTATACATTTCTACAAATTGTGGTGATTGAATAAATATCTATTTTGTATTTGTTTACTTTTACAGATGCAATTATATAAGATTAATTATTATTTTGCACACTAGTTCTATAAAATCATACAAAAACAAGAGTACCTGAGCCGTTTCTTTTTTTCTTAATTCATTCAACAATGTGGGTGTATCTTTTCATGCAAAAATATATACAGTATTGTAACAAATGTCTTTATTGGCCCAAAAATTGCTTAGACATAAAATCTTAAATTCACCATTGCAAATAATTCACTAGCCATTTCGACATGTGGGCAGATTATGGCAGAATGCCATCCGTGGTTCGCGTACCACTGCATGCTGACACTTCAGTCACTCACGATTCGGTAAAATTCAAAACACAACCATCCTGCACTGCATTCCATCCTGCTTTTATAGCTGGAAAATGTCAGAGAAATTTGGGAAGTTTCTGTAAGCCAAAGCTTGGAGAAACAGCTTGAAAGTCCACAAGAATAATGACATTTCGCGTTACGAAGGTTACTGTTAAAGTCTTCTTGTTCTTGTTTATGTATTCCAAGCTCTGCCAACTACGATGACTCACATGCCAAGGCGAACGTGAGAATTACTGAGCAGAGGGCACTGTCACTCTGCTCCCTCCTCAGAGTTGGTCATGCAGACCAGCATCATCCTAGCGCACTAGACGGTCCAAAAGTACTACCAGTATCTTCAATTGGAATAGCGTTTGCATGCGGTAGAAGACAACATTTATCCTCTTCAGCACAAGGTACGGCCCTTGCCATGGTTGTTGAAGCTTAGGGCAGCGTTCTTTGGTCTGAGTATGGCGATATAACCACATTGCTGAAAATGTCGGCTGTTGGCCTGCCGGGCACAACGGGCCTGCCTCCGATCGCTCACTACCTGGATGTTTTCACGGGCCATTTCATGAAGTCGGTCTACGAGATGCTCCACATAGTCGACTGATGGCTGTTCCGAACATCAGGTCGCATGGAAGTCGCAGCTCCCTGCCAAAGATCACACTGGCCGGTGTCAACCCATGGTGTCGTGGGCTAAAGAGCGATAGGCCAGCAAAAGTGGCACCCTCGCATTCAAGTCTCTCTGGTGATTGGCCACAACCTTCCTCAAATGTTCTTCTACGATTTTAATGTACCGCTCATTCCGTTGTCTGATTATGGTGAAGAGGCTTTGTGCGCATCTTGTGCATTCGATTAGCTCCAGCGTTTTCCTCACTGGTGCGTAATCACTGCGTAGATCGATCCATTGATCCCCATAGCAATAAAACAGTTCTTCCACAAGGTAATTGCGTTCGTCTTGGCTTCTTGGCTAGGGATGGTGTACACCTCCGGCTACCTGGTTAAGTAACCCCTGGAAACCAGATACCTGTTACCTCTGTCAGACACAGGGAATGACCCAGATATGTCGATGGTTATGCGCTCATATGGTGCTCCCACGTTGTACTGTACATACAAACCCGGCTCCTGGTCTGTGGGCCGCGACTAACAGCACACACAGGATTGACGGCACCATCTCTAAGGGTCTATCAGGTCTCCGGCAGCAGTACTGTTGTGGTTTGGTTGAGTCCCAAATATTCTCCCGAAGTCCTTGCAGTACTTCTTCCGAAACATCCGCGACTTTACTCCGAGGGAGGATCAGGTGCTCTCACGGGTCCCTCCCATCAAGTGACTCACATAATCTGAACAGCACCCCGATCTTGATCTTCAGTGAGTCCCACTGGCCCAATAAGCCTTGAACACAGTACTCTTTGATGCGATACCCTCCCAACTCGATCTAGTCCCTGCCTCTACTTCTCCCAAGAGTGGCCCCAAGTCAGCGTCCGCCAGCTGCTCCCATCCCAGCCCTGCGCTCCCATCCATCAGTAGGCATCGCTGAAATAACACGGACAGCTGCTGCACACTCCTCCTTTTTAACCTTATTGCAGTACTCCTTTAGACAGGGTCTTCTAGAAATGGCATCGCTTTGGTGAGGCTCCTTCCTTTCCGATGTTCTGATGTAAAATTGTACTCTTGCAGCCTCTGGGCCGACGGACTGTCTGGCCCTCCAGGTTCTTGAAACTTAACACATTGGTCAGGACTCAGGTGGAATAACTGACCATACAAGTACTGTGGAAGTGCTATAGCGCCTTCAGTACTGCCAAGAGATTCTCTGGGTAACGCAGAAATTCTTTTCTGCTTTGGAAAGCGTCTTAGTAGGGAATTGCCCACTCCTAGCCATCCTGGACCTGGGCTAGAACACCGCAAATGCCGGTGTCCCTGGCATTAGTGTCAACAATAAATCTGCCTCCAAGTTGTGGAAATCCTAAAAGGCCAAAGCTGCCAACAGAAAACTGCAAGGCCTATACTCCATGTTGGAAGAACCCCAGACTCATTCGTATCTTTCCCATCACAGTGTCACCTGGAAGTTCGCCCCCTCCCCCTATTGTACGTTAGCAGGAGGGGTGAAGCTACACTAGAAAAACTGCAGATCGATGAGGAAGAAACAAGTACATTACTGTCTAGCATTGAAGGGTCCCCAATTCAACACAGCGCAAAAACGAAGACGTCTTGACACCATCACACTTGGTAAAATGTAACATGTCTGGGCTTGTAGGCCGTGGTCGAATATTAAAATTATTAAAACTTGACGTTTCATCCTCAACTGTGGAGGACTACCAACAAGTTAATAAAAGATTCTCCGTCCATCTCAGCTGAAAATAAAAACCACCTATTACTTTCAGAGGCAAGGTGTCCCAGGTTATATGGACTGCCTAAAATTCACAAAGATAACATTCCATTAAGACCAATCGTCAGCGCTATTCAGTCTCCCACGTTATTTCGTTTCTAAATACCTCGTTTCACAATTAAATATTTATATTGGAAGAACAAGCAGCTACATTAAGAATTCCATTGGTTTTATAAACAAGCTCAAACAATTGACCTACGCTCCAACAGACATTCTAGTTAGTTTCGATGTCACTTTTTTATTTGCTATGGTGCCCATCCCTGAGGTTTTACGGTATATTAAAGCTTTTTTCTCGAACGATATAGTGGATCTGATCACACAATGCCTCACGAGCACCTACTTTCAGTGGAATAGAGAATATTTTGAACAACTTGACGGAGATGCTATGGGTAACCCGCTAGGGCCTGCAGTAGCCAATTATTTTATGGAACATTTTGAAACAACAGCTCTAGAAACTGCTACGAAAAAATCGACGTGCTGGTACCGATATATCGACGATGTTTATGCCATATGGCCCCACGGGAACGCTGAACTCCAGACTTTTTTGTTACACTTAAATAACACAAATCCAAAAATCCCATTTACGATAGAGATGGAACACGTCAATAAACTCCCATTTCTAGATGTTTTATTCAGAAAAGAAGCAAATGGCAAACTCGGTCATTCTGTTTACAAAAAAACCTGTTAGCTACGATCAATACTTGCACAAGGACCCCAACACCATCCACAACAAAAACGAGGTGTTATTAAAACCTTAGTCGAACGTGCCAAAAATATTTGTGAGCCGCAGTACTTAAATAATGAACTTAAACGATTAGAACAAGTTTTCACCTATAATAGCTACTCTAAAAAAATTTACACGTGCCATTCACCCGAAAACATTTCAGAAGGAAAACAAATTCAAATAGTGCTAAAGTCTTTCTACCATACATAAAAGGCGTCATTGACAGAATAGGAAAACTACTAAATAAACAGAAAATTAAAACAATATTTCTTCCAACACGAAAATTAAAACAAATTTACAAATCAGCTAAAGACCTGCTCTATTCCGCCGGTGTTTACAAGATACCCTGTACATGCGGCCAATCTTATATAGGTACAACAAAGCGTAGTATAAAAACACACATATCGCCGAACACAAAAGATGTTGTCACATTGGCTATACAGACAAATCAGTCGTTGCAGATCATGCTTTCGTCCTAGACAAACATATTATTTGAAAATACAGTAGTCCTCCAAACTACCATACATTACTACCCCAGAATGGTCAGAAAATCTATAGAAATATACAAACATCCCAATAATTTTAATACAGAAGAGGATTTAAGCTAAACCAGATCTGGATTCCTGCCTTGCAGCATCTTCGCACCGGCCAACGCAACAACGAATCACAACACAGCAGTCCAATTAGTCCCCTCCCACTACTCCAACAGTAAAAATTGCCGTCCACTGCTCCATGAAGCTACATAGCGAATATCAAAAGTCACCGAGATGACGAAGAAGAAAGGTCGGCGCAAGAAGACTACCTCCGCATCCTCACCGGAAGCTGAAGAGTCGCCGCCGACATCTCCGAAGAACGGCAGCGCGTTTTGGACGGTCTCTCCGGCTTCAGCTCCCGCTCTTGCCGGGCAACCGCCAGCTCAAATGCCGGTCGCCGCTGCCTCAAGTACCCGGCAACTGCAGCCACCACGGAACCGGATAGGACTCTGACGCCGACGCTGCCTTCGGCAGCAACATCAGCACATACAACCACAGATCCTGTCTCTGCCCCATCACCTCCACAAACTCCCTCAACAAATGGAAGAGCCATATTGGCCACTTCCAAACCGGAAGACACCACAGCCACACCAAAATTGGATCCACAGCCGCCGGGCCAACTACTACAAGCCACCGCCGCTCTGACTGAGCCTAGCACAATCCAGCCGCCGCAGTCCAACCAACCTGTGCTTCCTGCGAGGCACAGCGCGCTGATTCGGGGAGTTCCGCGGGACCTCCCCCACCGCTTCATCACCGCAGCTGCTCGACACCAGTGGCCCTCGGTGACAAGGCTTTCTCGCATCACAAGTTCGAGGGGCCCAACGCCGTTGGTCCGCCTGGAACTCGCCGACCCAGTCGACTGCACGGCAGCCTTGACTGACGGTCTCCTCATCTGTGGGCGCCGTTACGCAGTTGAGGCTGGCATAGGCAGCCGCCAGGTCCCCTGTTGCCGCTGAAGTTTGCAGTGCCGCACCGCGCTGCCACTACTGTGGCTATCGCAGTTTGACTGCTGAATGCACAGCCCACGACCTTAGACGCCGCCGCAGGTACTGTGCGACGTGTGATGGTTTCGGTCATTACACGGGGCAAGCGCAGTGCCCGCTCCACCCAAGTAGACTTCGACCACCACATCTAAGACCAGACACCGCCGCAGCCCTCCAGCAGACACTACAAGGGCTGAAGGATGTCGTGCAACTCTTTCATTCCGAGGTCCTGCACATCAGCGCCCGATTGGCATTACTAGAGGAAGCGCTGTCTTCCGTCACCGCCGCTATTGCCGAGAAGCACGCTACCCTGCCCCGGAGACTACACAACATTGAGGCCTGAGTCCAGGACCTCCAGCAGACAACCATTGCCACTGCAACCGCACTACGGACCTTCGCCGCCAGCTGCACCACACAACTTAATGCAGCGGCCACACAAGCATCACTAGACGACGGCCTCACCAGACTGACCACAACAGTAAACGATAGACTTCTGATCGGTACTATTGACGCCACCAAAAACACACGCACAAGCAGACGGACTACAGACACAACTTCACAGACTGCACTGACCTTTTCCCCCTTCATTTCTCCATCACTTACAGACTTATTCACACCGCTTCACCACAGAACTTCACAACCAACCAACGATCTGGACCGACTGAATGAAAACTTCCCTCCTCTAGGACAAGCCACAAAAAACAGCCCACCAACAAAGCCTTTATTAAGGAAAAACAAATAAGTTAGCAAATAAAGACACCCTGAAATCCCTTCAAACCTTCCTTTACTCCCCGGGTGGCAGTCAGGGCCTCGGTCATGACTGTCAGCCGTAACTACCGCTACTTTCTGCTGAGCCGCCAATTCGGCCAGCAGCAACTGCCGCACTAACGAGGGTGCTCAGCGGAACCTCACCATCCCGATTTATCTCCTTCGAATCCAACACTTCCTTCCCATTCCCGCACTTCACCTAATGGCAAGATAAGCCATTCTTTCTACCTTCCAACTCTCTCTGTCTCCCCTTTCCAAAAAACAAAAACAAAACATGGAGCTACAGTCTCTAGCCGTCCCTGTCCAGCCTTATTTCCGAGGATGTCCTCCACATCTGAGGGCGAAACGTCAAGTTTTAATAATTTTAATATTAGACCACGGCCTACAAGCCCAGACATGTTATATTTTACCAATAATAACACTGGCCGTGAAAACCTACGAGACCATCATACTTCTTGACCCTGGAAAATTTAAACGCAATATCAGCCGGGCAAGGAGAACCACCTGCAGCAGCGAATTAGAATCTCACTAACATATACAGGCACAAATAAAGGATTGCTGATGATTTCTGGAGAAGACAGACAAAGGACTATTAGAGCTAAGAAGTGGCCATACTCTCCGCAGTCCGCGGGGTAAACCCATGGCGCTCAAACTTGCAGACATTGTTTTATTGCACGAAAATCATATTACACGACATATATAGAAGTTCGCCCGCTTATCTAAGTTGAGGCCAGGCAGAGGCGGCATGATTCAAAACCGTTTTGCTGAGTGCTACAAGGGATTTCATATCGCCCTGCCGATATAGTTAATGGTTAGAAATCGCGACAGATCAGAGTGGGGAGGATGTGAAGGATTGCAGGTGCAATCACTCGGATAGCACTGCAAACAGATATTATAGTTGCATAGGTAGCATCAGACTGAAAAATACAATGGCATAGCCGGGATCTGAGCCACGGATCTCCCGGTCTCTACCACTGAGCTTTCATGGCAATATGCCGGCATAGCATTGAATTTCTCAACTGACCCGCATGTTTCCCGGTAAACCATAAGGTGATCTCAAATTATTTTGAGATGACAACCGCAATATTGACCTACAATGTTGTAAGTACTTTAAGTTCCAGGATTCACAGTATTACCAACTATTATGATAAATTGGTATTGGTTTCATTGTTTTCTCACACAAGCCGTGTGTAGGACAGGAATTGGATAGATAGAGTCAGACTGAAAAATTCAATGCCATAGCCGGGATTTGAACCACGGATCTCCCGGTCTCTAGACGATTGCTCTACCACTGAGCTACCATGGCAACATGCCGGCATTGTAAGTCGCCATTGCGGTTGTCATCTTAAAATAATTTGAGGTCACCTTGTGGTTTACTGGGAAACATGCGAGTCAGTTGAGAGATTCAATGCTAAGCCGGCGTGTTGCCAATGTAGCTCAGTGGTACAGCAACCAGCTGGAGACTGGGAGATCCGTGGTTCAAATCCCGGCTAAGACATTGACTGAAATCCTCGCATTCACAAAATAAGAGTAATTTCAATGTTTCACTTGCTAATGTGTTTTAAATCGTTTTGAGATCTTCTCAATTAAAAAATAATTTATATGAAATTACATAAACTGTGGGTAACAACACAGACGGCATTATTATGAGTGAACATAAAATTAAAAAACTCCTCCTGAGCAGCGCATTTTTTGTTTATGGCACACATTAATCAAATAAAGAATTTAAGTATGAATAACTATTATATTAAAGGAGTATTATAACCTGATAAAGGTAAATGTTAGTGTTAATTATTAATGATTCACCCTTATACTCTGTCTAAATTTACCATTCATTTAAGATGGTATGCAAGTTACTCTTAGGTTGTTATATACAGCAACAGTAATTTTTTGTTATTATTAATAATAATAATAGTGGTAGTATTATTAATATTACGTTAAGACCTATCTCCCTTTTGCCAGAAACCTTATTTTCACATAGCTTTTTCCTCGCACAAATCATAGGCAGGGGTGGTATTGCACGATGTTTTTCATAGGTGATGCAGAACCCTAATAGCCAAGGCATTTCTTTGTGAAAAACCACTGGTTGAGCGGACTGTACTTCTAAATAATGCTTCTCTACAACGTTAACTGCTTATTTGCTCTCACAAACAAGCTGCTGATCAGTCTATGTACACGTTCTGTATTGCCTAATGCACATGCGTTTGGAGCCTCTGAGTATAATTTCCTGTCTTTCACACCCAATTCATACATATAATGCGACGGTCAGAATCACAGAAGTTTGCTCAGGTTGGAGTTGGAACACACAATCAGTCAAAAATCTTGCTTGCTCAAACAATGGGAGAATGAATGATGTTGGAATACATGTATTCAGTAAACTTGGCCACATGTTGGCTAGTGAATTAAGGTCTCACAAGCTGTGGCAGTTAAATGCATTTTCTATATATGCGCATGCTAAAATAATTTTTGCAAAGACAAGTATTATTGAATATAGAAAGAATGTAACGATTTACTAGAAGTACCAGCATCAATGACGAAGCTTTGGCAGGCTGAGAGCCAACCAAAAAGTGTGTTGTAAGAATACTTACTTACCCTTGAATGTAACCACCTATCGAACAGGATGAGAGCTTGGGTTGGTAGGTGAGATTGGAGAAGTGGCATTAAAGAAAGCAAATTGGTTCTCGGTGGCTACTGATCAGGGTACAATAGTACTTATTATCCGCTGGCACAATAATAATCAAAAACGAATTTATTTGTTGTAATTGCGGTTTTAACTTTTCAGTCAAAATGTCTCTTGGAATACTGCCTAAAACCTCAGTTACAACTGCTGGTGGAATCATTTATTTGTTTGTTAACGACATTGTCAACTGCTAAGATCATACCACCGGTGTGCCGGAATTTCGTGCAACATTGAGTTATTTTACGTGCCAGTATATGCACTGGCCTAAGGCTTTTGCTTTTAATAACGTTTTTAAAATAATCGGTTTGGACCGAATTTGAACCGCGATCTTAGCAAAGACTACACCCAACCAATTGAGCCACCCAGACCGATATTTCTGGTGCAGTTGTTTCATTGTTACCGTTAAGTAAACGTTTGCCCTGTAGCGAACTCCAATTCCCCAAGAGTTTGAAAGAGGGCGTTACGATGGAATGACAAACTATTGTAGAACTTCGTGAACCGGTGTCTAATTGCAACCTCCACTTATAGAGAAGTTTGGCTTCACAAATGGGTTGGAGACCCTTATTCCGTACCCTTTGCAGCTATAGCAGAGTTAAGTCTCCACCCATGTAGTAGATCTTAGCGTTGGGCAAATAACATCAGAGCTCTGAAAATCTGTATTTTTAAACGAACTGGCAACCCCAACCTGAGGTTATATCCACCGAAGAGCTGAGTGGACAAATGCCATTACTGGTTTGGGAGCTGTCAGCGGGGAAGAGGCACTTCGTTGAAAGATACGTTGCTTTTGTAGGATTAATGACATACGCCAACACCCTATGGACATTTTAGAGGTGTCGCTGGATGGGGTTGAGGGTTCTGCGATGTTCCTGTTGTATAAAATAACAATTCGTCATCTATATAACGGTATATTGACGAGTTGCTCGGTAGACAAGTCGGACAAGGAGACGCTGAATAGCGTGGGTGGTAAAACTAGAGTCTTCGGAGCTTATTGGTTTTGGCGCCGATATTTTTCTCTCACAAATGATACAACAAGGTGTTTGAGATTTTAAGTGTTGGGAGCTCCATCTGAATGAGTTTTAAGAGTCCCCTCATGCCAGATCGCAAAGAAGGTCACGGCATCCAGCGATACGATGGTGAATGCCCTGCTATGGAAACTCAAAACAGCACCACGCGCAGCAGTTACTGAGATGTAAAGTAACCAAAACGGAACCCAAACTGATAGTAGGGACATGACACAAATCTCCCGTAATAGTGAGACCAAGTGGGAAAGCTTTAGATTTATTTTTCCATATCTCCGTACCAAAGTGTTACAAATACACTCGCAAGCCAAACACGTTGACCGACTAAGTATACGGCTAATGCTGTACTGAAACAAGTATGTTGTTTAACAACTATTATGACATGATTATCTTTTGTTACGCTCCTGCTGCCAGCGTCTTGGCGTTTCATTGTTCATGGTAAGTACCATCGCACCATCCATGAGGTAGCAATACTAAATTTCGTGCGTTATTAATATCAATAACTATGACACCAATCTCGGTTTTTCTTGCTGACGCTTATTTTATATTCATTAATTGCGTTATTTTTTTATTAGTAATACGAAAGCAGAACTAAGTGTTGCGATATATGTTAAGATAGCACAGCCAAGCAAATCTCCACAGTTCTTATGATAAACACCCGAGCGAAATGATTCACGCGGTTTCGTCTGTGGCCCGCATCTAGGAGACCACGGGGTTGCTTCCCTTAACCTTCTACCTGACCCATGGGTTTCTTTTGGGGGGGGTTTTTCCCCCGGCCACCAGGCGAATGGTGGTAAGATTTATTTCATCCCACGAATTTTCTATCCCTCCATATTCTTTTCACTGTCATTTCATTCATCCTTCATCCCACTGGTTTCTTTCAGTGTCGGCGATGGCGATCGGTGCGGCGTAGCGGGGGGAAATGATGCTCAAATTGACTATCTCCCATCCCCAACTTCGGCTGGTTACCACATGAGAGCCACTCCTGGCGAGGACGTTGGATCCTAAGTGGGGTAGGGGCTCCGGTCTGCCTATCCAACTGTCTAGAAACTGTAGCGGTCCTGTCATTGCCGTCGCTCCTGATTACGGCCGCCCGGTGTAGCCTCTCACCCTATCCCTCCCTCCCGGGGACTCTCTCTTGTGGGACATAGGTACAATAACCTCAGATCGGATCGTATCCTTTTCTATCCTTTGTTTAAAAAGCAGAAGCACCTTCTTCCGTAAAATTAACGAACTATCATAAACTACCTGAATGAAATACAAAATATATCCTTGAATTTATGTGCTTGTTGACCTAATATAACTGTTTTACAGAAAGAACTGTATTTTTCATTTTTGGTTATTACTACTTTATTCATTGATCATTCAATGTATCTCTTGTGCTCTAAAAGCCGGAAGAGCACAAATGGCAGTGAAAAGATTAAGAGTAAATGCTTATTTATGTTTCCTAACACCTTGATCAATGGCCAGTTTTAATGCAGCCGTAAGCTTGTCCAAAGTAATCAATGAAAATTGCACCCATAGCCCGCCTCCGGAGGAACAATGTTTGCTGAGTATAAAAGCAAAATGCATGTCTTTCTGTTTTACAATATGAATGCAGTCAATAAAATGACTGCATTTAAAATTTTTGCACAGCCTTTTATGAATCAATTGGCAGATTTGGATTTTTCCGCCTTCCTTAATTATTTACCTGGATTGTACGTAATCGCTATTAATGTATAAAAACACACATTCTCTTACAACACTCTAAAAACGTTCATTCCTGGTGACTGAGAATTTTCTCAGTACTACGAGGGGCACTATTTATATTTTGAGCCTAATAATAAAAAAAAAAAAACCAAAAAAAAAAACAGTAATTTGTCATTTAAAATTGCTTTACTGATTGTCTAAATATTCTAGTTTATGATGAATACACTTTTGCATACGTTCGAACCATTTGTCATAGCATTTTTCCAATCTGCTTGACACACCTTTAAAACATGATTTTTGAACGTTATCAACGGCTTCTTCTGCGACGAAAATTGTTATCAACGCATTTTTTCCTCGATGTTCGGGAACAAAAAGAAGTCATTGGGTGCCACACCAGGACCGTAATTAGATGAATCATCAATTCGATTTTTTTGAGTGTTCATATAGTCAATTATTAGACGAGATGTGTGAGCGCTCGCATTGTCTTGATGAATGATCCGACGGCACTTGTTTGTTTTCCTTATTTCACAGAAGACTTCCGGCAAACTTCCTCTAGAGGCACTGCTGACATGTGACCGTTTTCTGTGGAAAAGAAAGAAGAAAAAAAAAAAAAAAACAGCAGACATTTATCTTGAGTGTGAGCAACTTTTGTTGTATTTGGTTCATCTTGAAACACCCAAAGTCGACTACTGTTTATGTTCCGACTCACAGTGAATAGTTCCATGATTCGTCACCTGTTAGAATCTTATGTACGTCCTTTGAAGCATCACCATTGTATTTCTTGAGCATTTGTGCGTACCAATCGACACGCGCATCCTATTGAGATTTTGACACATTATGCAGATCCAACGAGAGCAAACCTTTTTCAGGGCTAAATGCTCATGCAATAGTTTATATATGTGGTGGAACTAATGCATAGGTTTGCCTTTATCTCACAGTATGTGGCAGGATGATCTTGTACGATAAGTTTTTACACAGCATCAATGTTTTCTGGCACAACAACTGATTTTGGACGACCTTCAAGAATTTTGTCACTGAGCGAACGGCAGCCACCATAAAATTCGTTAAACCAGCTTTTCACAGCGTAGCAGGATGGAGCTTCATAGCCAAATGTAGTAGTAAGCTCATCAATGCACTCTTGTCTTGATAATCCACGTCGAAAGTCGTAATAAATCATTGCACGAACATTTTCACCAGTTAATTCTACCTTTTCACTGAGAAACAATTTTAAAGTTATTGTAAGCAACGTAAATAACACTCCATTGACAAAATATCTGAAGAATGTTAGGTCAACTAAGTCAAACTTTCCTATGGAAACTCTAGAGGGCACCTACTGCATTCAGTGTTGCCAAGGCTCAAAATAAAAATAGTGGTCCTCGTGCTGGGTTCCTCCTCAAACCAGATACCTGGAAGACCACCTCAAGGAATGCTGAGATCACTGTCACACGGGCAGATGTCTTCTTCATAAACAGTCGATGAAACCCTTCCATCGCTGTGAGCCTAAAAGATGTTTTAACCACCATCATCATCCTGACCTGAGAATTCCTAATGAGATCTTGGAGACACGGCTGCAATGCTTAATCTAGGAACTGATTGAGAATGTCAGCGAGGTTGCACCTAAAATCATGAGTATCTCGATCTCTCACACCTAACTTGCTGGAACTGTTTCTGTCAGGAAGAACTAACAACGTCACGAACTGGAAAAGTACTTTTTTGTAGCACAGCACTGAAACCTCAACATACCTTATTAGATAGAGATCAAGGCCAGGTTATAGGACCGTTGATGTATTTGAGGATGAAGGAGATTTAGTGGGTGGTGACTAGGCATGACACCTCTGGTGTCACTTGCGAGACTTGGTGAGGTCAGCGGCTTCAGCGGCCGCCGCAGCAGCTGCAGAGGAGAGAGTCACCGGAAAGGGAATCGTGATGTACTGTTGACCTCCACCCTGGTGCTGCGATGAGCCTGAAGCATTTACACCTGCAAATAAAGTGTCATAATATTGGAAAAATATCTTGAAATTGCTGTCTATAACAAACGATGCTACAGTTCAAAAACACATAAGACAATATATTTTGTATCCATTTATTAAATCATACGGTGTAACAATAGTATACACTATGTACGTGAACATTTATTACCAACACCTTTGCACAAGAAAATTGTAATAACTATCCAATTCTTGCAAATATCAGATATTTCAAGGACAACTTACAGGGTAGTAAATCTCAGGGATTAATTTGTACATGGAAATAAACTTTATATAAAAGTGCTGCTGTACAGATTTTAAGGGGGTGAGGTGCAGAAGATTACTATTGCACTTTTAATGTTGTTTCACACTAGCCAGATGTAGGTAATTGCCGGAAAATTAAATCATATTTGAACAATTCAGTAGCATGGCCGCCGCTAGAACAATGGATCTTCGGCTTTCAGGGACGAAAGATAGCATTGTTGGAAATACTTTAAAATTCCAGTCTTCTAGATGATCATATTATTAGCGTTAATTTATCTCTAATATGTTTTCCTCACACTGACCATGCAAACATCTAGGCTAGATTATTATTATTATTATTATTATTATTATTATTATTATTATTATTATTAGGGAGATTATGTTATAATATAACTGCGAAAACAAGTTCGTCCCGAGCCACCAAAAATATCTCCTCGAGAAATCACTAAATAACTGTAGGACAGCAGAGGCGAAACCGTTGCTGAAAATCACCTCGAGGTAGACATTTACCTTGAAATTGTATTTATTTCTTATACAATAAAATATGTAAAAGAAGCACGCATTTATTAAATTACTTACACGAACTACATAAACTTATTGTTGAGCTTGAAGACGCAATATTTTCAAAGACTTTTTTTTTATTATTATTTTTCAACATAATCCTATTTTATGGATATACATTCCTCCCAATGTTCTTGCCATTTCTTTTATTATTATTATTATTATTATTATTATTATTATTATTATTATTACTACTACTACTACTACAGAATTTACATTATTTAACCCTATTTTACAAAATTATGTCAGAATTATATTTTATACATACGATAACATACAAATAATAACCTAATAGACAATAATATAATAAGTAGTACGATAACATACACAAAACGAACTATAATAATATTTAATACAACAATATAGCATATTATAAAGGAAAACTAATATAAACTTCTAAGTTCTGAAAAAATAACCAATAAAACTTTTCAAACTCTTTTAAACATCACTTAGATTTTAAAATATGTTGTAGTGGAGGCTTATAATCCTTATTATGGTTGTTAAAATGTGCTATTAAATAAAATCTACTGTTGTGAAAAACAAGACATACAAACTAAATGTGTTCTATAGGTAAAACACACTTTTGACACACACACACACACACACATACACAGTCATTTGGAACTTCTATTTTAAACCTTTCAAGATAATCTCCGAATTTACCATGTTCAGAAAGAGACTGTGTGAAAATACGGTTGGTTACAAACACTCTACATTCAAATCTATCTTGAACAGTATTAAAGAACAGCTGCCTGGTCAATGCTCTAGAACTGCTGGTAATCCACACTTTTTTAACCTCTCCAAAAATAGAAATTTCCAAGCTCTGCAAAATAACCTTTGTGTTGAAGATGACCTCATTTGATCTATATTTTACTCGCGCGAGTCATTTCTTCAAGTTTGGGAATAAAAAAGAAATTGTAGGGCCAATATAGAGGGAGTGCTGAGCTTCATAACTGAATTCATGTATTTTGGCGGCGACAACTCTGGATGAATTTGCTGGCGCTGACGTCGTTGTGAAACAGCACTTTCTTCTTCGCCACATGGGGCCGTATCTCCAACTTGTCGAATTCAGCCAATAATTCACTGTAGTATTGTCCTTTTTCTAAGAAGTCTCAATGAGTATGGCACCCTTCACACCTAAACAATTATCGATATCACTTCTCCGGCCAATGGTACCACCATTGTCTTCTTTGGGGCAGATTAACTGTAAATAACCCATTATACTGACTGTTGTTTAGTTTCCAGTGTACAATGATAAATCCAGGTCTCACTGAACATGAAAACTCACCCCAGAAAATCTTTCAATTTCGCTTAAATAGCTTCAAACACAGCTTCGAACTTGAAAGTCGTACTAACTTGTAGTGCACTGTGAGCAATCGCAGCACCATGGGCCAATAAAACCATCATTTCTAACTTCTCATGCAAAATTGAACTGTCGTTCCTGTCGACACATCTATGGCTTCAGCTACTTCAGGAACTTTCGTTCGAGATCAGCGAGAACGATTATGTGGATTTTTCCAATGATTTCCTCAGTAAACCACAACTGCAGTGCGTCCTAGGCTTCCTCATAAAACGGATGTTCGATCACGTTTAAATTGTTGAACCAATATCTAATTGTTGCCATAGATGGCGAAAGGTCCGCATAAACAGCATCCCATTTTGCTTTTAACTCTCGCAAATTTTACAATCACTGTTTGGCGAAAATAAGTTGAAGGACTAACTGAAATGCCTGGCTAATCCAAACTAATCTATGAATTAGTACCATATTTGTTTTAGCGACTCGTAAAAATTGACAGTACACAACGATAACACCAACTTGCCTTAGCAACACCATATATTTTGCATCACGGATACTCCTGAACCGCCCTCGTAAATTATATTTTGAAGCGAAGTCGGAAGTTTGGAACGAATCTCCTTGTTATTGCAGTTTCTGTTTGCTGTGTGGAAATCTGTAATACTTATGTGCACAATCTCTATAGTTAGAAGTATGTTGCTTCACAGTTTGTGTAGACTGGGGGTGTGTATTACATTTGGTCGTAGGGTGCGAGTCCCACGTGCAAATGCGTATTATTGAATATTTATGCCATTTTATCACCAGAACTACGTTTAGATGTAAGCTGAATAAAAATCCGATAAAATCTCGGTATCAATCTGAGACGCTATCATGCGTAGATAAGAGCATTTTTATTTTGAAATTTCTGTAAATATTCTGTAAAGATCTTTTAATCATTTACCTTTAGAACATATTGCCAATGGGCAATGGTGTTAACTCTCGCACATTTTTTTCTTAAGTTTTAGACAGTAGATTTTGTACATTCACACTGTCATTATTCATACTTTCACACTTTGGGGAGAAAAAGGAATAAGTTTGGCTGGAGGAAACGGCCTAACTCCTGCCGGGAATCGAACCCGGGACATTCGAGTAAAATTATTGTTCGATGGGGAAAAAGCAACTCAACTTCAGTCCGTAGTGCTAAAACAGATATAAGGAAAAAATCACAGATGTTGCTAATTGTTTGCGGAAACATCTTGAAAGCGTATGCATGGTAAGAAGATAATGGCCAGAAATTTTATGTTGAGTGTACTAAAATTTGGAATGATTGAGAAAGAAACAGAAAATTACTGTACGAATAATCACACAATGCCATCATTCCCCATGATGTCACTGCGTGATCTCTGCAAGTGTTGCCAAAAATATAAATTTAACTCCAATTTCTGAGCAGAAACTATGATGAGTTATTTAGTTTTATTGGTGCTTTGTAAAAATCACAATAATTATAAACTGGCACAAATATAAACATGTAAAATGCAACATTTTGTTCAACTATTTTAGTAAAATTCAATGAAATGCTGTCGCCTCCTAACGTTGAAGCATACAAATATTTTGTAAAAACTTCTGATGCATACATTCACTAGACTTTCTCTACCTTCTATCGTTTATTAGTTGGTATATAAGCTATTCTTACGAAATATTTATATTTCTATCTGCTTTGTTTTGAGATAACTCTTTACAGAAATATTAACACTTCAAATACTTGTTTAAAGAGATCTTCATTTTGTGTGTTCGTTTTCGTTTATCGCTTAATATCTACAGTTATAAATTCCTTCCGTAAGAAGGGAACTTTACAGGCTATTCTCAGATATTTAAGATAAACATTTTATTTTTGGTGTAAATATCTTTAACGTATAGTACTAATGAATCTCATCGAACATTTCAAGTAAATCGAACATTTGAAACATTTTTCATATAAAGGATAGTTTGGGCTAGTGGGATTTTGTTTAAATTCTTCATGTCGCATGTTTGGAAGACACTGAACTCAAATAGGCCGCGCCGTGATTGAGTGGTTAGACCACTCGCCTCTCACCTAGACGGTCCGGGTTCGATCCCAAGCGACCGCATGTAAGATATGTGGTGGACAAAGCGGCGCTGGGCGGGTTTCCTCCGGGTTCTCCGGTTTCCCTCGCCATCGCATTCCACCGGTGCTCCATCTTCATTCGTGTGTCATCAGTGTCACCGCCTGCGGTGCCATAAGTAGTTAAAGCGGGCGTTAAACACTACCAAAAAACCCAAACAAACTCAAATACCAAGTTTGGTATTCAACGGACTTCTCATATTTGATTTAAGATGTTCAAACACATTCTTAGACTCATGGGTTCTCAAAGCATTTATTTCCGGCGAAATCTCGATTGGTGGAAGGAAATACATTCTCTGTTTACTATGTCCATGGTAGAGAAAGTATAACATTTGCTACTTTCGCGTGACTTTTTCTATTCTCTATTGTTTATTGAAGAGTATATACAAATTATCATTATGAAAGTTTAGTTGTCCATCTAATACATTTTAATGGAGATACACCTTTGCAGAAATAGCAATATTACACATTTCGTTATGGATACAAAGGGAATAGTGAATGGCTAAGAACTGAATGCAATACGCCAGGGTTAAAATTCCGTAAGTACTTTTTCAAGGCAATCCCAAGAAACAGCTAAAATTGATGGGACTTAAAAGAACGGCAAAGAATTAAAGAAATCGAACCATTAATAACGGAAATAGCATACGACATAAGAAGTTAATTGTAGTAGAATGTGGCTTTTAAACACATCTATATTTTTTGTGAAGTACATTTTCGTCTATCGCTTAATTTAACAAAACTGTTAAACAAAATGTTTCCGAATGAATAGGATTTCACAGAATACGCATTCCCAGAAAATTAGGTTATAAATTTTATTTGTCATGTAAATATATTTACATGATATATTAATAAAAAATTCGAAAAACGTTCCATATAAACGGAAATTGGAGTGGGGGACTTTCTTGAAAATTGTTCGTATCGCATCTTTGGAAGATAATTAACTTAAATCCAACTTAGTTTCGTTTCGTAATTGGCTTACCTTCCCCGTAATTGGAGGACTGACAAGCCAATGCCTAGGAGTGCAGAGCCTGTCGGGGAGCCAACGGCACGAAACCACAAAATGGAGAACCTGCAGCCATTCATCAAAATAAGGAAGTGGATGATATGAAATGTAAAGATAATCCGATGATCGGAAAGGTGATGATGGTGGAATGGTGGGGGAAACCGGAAGACCCAGCCAGACGCCGCTTCGTCCGCCACGAATCCCACATGCGGGCGCTTGGACCAAGTTTAGTATGCACCCGAATTTGCTGCACACACTTATACACGGTCATTTTTCACGGACATTTTATTCATTTTTTTATTTTATTATTTTATTTATTTATTTACTTTTTGATTCTGGTGACTCAGAACTTTTATCTCCAGTGAAAACTCGGTATCGAAGTTTTGGGTGGAGTAAAATACCTTCTATTCCTACTATGTACTTGGCAGAGATAGTAAAAAAAAAAAGTTTTTCACATTTTCCCTAAAAAATGGAAAGTAGATGTGATGGATTTAGATACTAAACCGTATACACATAGTGAAACTTAGAAAATGTGCTCAAAACCTCTTAAATTTAAATACCTATCGACAACAGGTTAGAATAACATAGGCCAGGAAAAGCTAATCACGTCGAGCCACGATAGTACATTTATATGCATACATACATTCAAGAGAATGTTCAGAAACTTAAAGGTCATGTGACAAGGCCACAATTTCGAATACCTTTTAGATAAATGTTGCATTTTAGCATTCTGTAACGTTTTGCATGAGAAATTATGTAGCATGGTTATTATGTTAAACTGATGCTACTGGATTCTAATAACTTCCAAAGAATTAAATTAAATAAATTTAAATTTATTCAAAGTCGTAAATCAACACTTTAATCAACAGAATAATCATTGTTAATATGAAATTCAAACAATCACAGCATGTTTTAGAAACTACTTGACCACCCATGATAACCAAAAGGGAGAAGATGATGACCTCGGTTTGATCCCTGACAGGTTAACCATTATCAGAGAAATATCCTCATTAGACCTGGCGTTCTTCCAAGCTTCATTTCTCAAATAATTATTTCTTTCATCATGGCTCACTGTCTGTACTCTTAACTAGTTAAAATGGTGATAAGCGAATTTAGAAATTCCTGTATCACTCTCCACTCCAAGTATTTTTCTTAGTGACTTATAGTCAGTTAAAAAATCTGGTATTGTATTCGCATCACTTAATTTTATATTTCTTTTGCAAACTATTATTTCAAAAGACTAAAAAATTCAATGCCATAGCCGGGATTTGAACCACGGATCTTTCGGTCTCTAGCCGGTTGCTCTTCCACTGAGCTACCATTGCAACATGCCGACATAGCATTGCATTTCTCAACTGACTCGCATGTTTCCGATAAACCACAAGGGGTTCTCAAATTATTTTGAATGACAACCCCAATGGCGATTTACAATGTTGTAAGTACTTTATGTTCCAGAATTCATAGTATATCCAACTATTATGGTCAATTGGTATTTATTTAATTGTGTTTTACACAAGCCGTGTGTAGGACAGAAGTTGGATACGTAGTCAGACTGAAAAATTCAATGCCATAGCCGGGATTTGAACCACGGATCTCCCTGACTCTACCTATCCAGCTCCTGTCCTACACACGACTTGTATGAAAATACAATTAAACAAATATTATTTAGAAAGTTTATTTGTTATTTATTTCATTTTACTCGAGATAACCTTTGCAGAAATAGTTTAATTACAAATTTCGTTGTCGGTAGCGATGAGTGGAGAAAACTGAGAATTAATAGTTCAGGTTATAGAAAGCAATCGATAAGGCTGGCCTTAAAAGTCCATAAGGTTTTCATGACCTCGTCCCAAACAATTCAATAGCAACAGGATTAAAAAAAGGACAAAAAAGAGAGAAAAAAATAATAACGATCACCAATATCTCAGAAATGGCTAATGAAGATCACTTAAAACAAGATTGTTTTAAAGAGATTTGCATGTAATGTAAGATTTGCCCTGCATTCTTGGGATAAGGAAAACCGCTGGATAAACCTTAATCGGATAACTCGTCTTAAGCGAGAATTGAACTCGAGACCATTTGAATGTGAATCAGACATGCTATCCATACACTACAGACCTGAAATTCTCCTACACCTAAAATCGCACTGGTGCAAACCGAGGTGCAGAGGTTCTGTGCACCGTGCATCGGTCCGACTCGACTCGGACAATCCGTTATGAGGAATAACAGATGAAGGGTGAGGGAGGACGATACAGGCGAAGTTAGCGCGACAAGCGTAAAGCGAGAGAGAAAGAGAGAGAGTGAGAGAGAGAGAGAGAGTGAGACAGAGAGAGAGAGTAATTACAACAAATCGAGGAATTAGTTATGCCAAGTGGTATTTTCCACCCTGAGAGGGTCTGACACAAAGACACAATAGAAGTGGATGGTAAATAACCTTTTTTTTTCTTTAACCCCCTTTAAACTGGAGATCATATTGGACGATGGACGAAATTGGCAAAATGATGCTCAAATGAGCTCGGAGTTCTTTGAGCTTAAACTTACTGAAATTCATCTGCTCAGAATGAGGGGGGGGGGGGGAAGAAGGAAATCTTATCCGACTAACTCACCCTAACCGATATCCGAACTCGGGACCTGTTGAATGTGAGGCAGACATATTACCCTCACACTGGATAGACGGTGGCAGCTTTTTGAACCTTAAACAACTAATATTCATTTAAGACAAGCAAATGTGTATAGCTCTATTGTAACAATAGAAGAACCTACTTCTCCGCTCGCGTTGTTTTTGTTAACGCCTGAGCCTCTCTGTCTCTTTTTCTCCTATTGTTTAACCGCTGTACAAAATTTCATCCGAACAGGCTGTTCCCAAGAAATTCAAGATATAGATTTTGCTGATTGTGTAAATAGCCGAAATATTTCAATAAAGAACTCTGAGACATTTTTGAGATAATCTACAATTTTTCCATTTAAAGGGTATTTGTGTGGAAATATTTCTTTCGTTGTTAAATACTTAACGTGGTTTACGGGAAAAAATGTGAGTGAGTTGAGTAATTCAATGTATCGGTATGCTGTCATCTTAGCTCATGGCTCACGGAGACCTGTGACTCAAATTCCGGCAAATAGCGTTGGTTTTCTTAGTCTGATTATACCCATTCAATTTTAGTTTTAGCTACGCTGTTCACTGTAACAATATACAGATATTTTTTATAAAAATTATATTTTTACTTTTTCTAGCCTCGTATGTACCATATAAATAGTGGATAGAGAAGGTATTGTTGCACCCAAAAATTCGACGTCGAGATTTCACCGGAAATATGTTTTAGGGTACCCTGAGTCTGATAAGCATTTTTAGAAAAAGGTCGATGTATGAGTGTGTGTGTGTGTGTGTGTGTGTGTGTCTGTGGACAACATAGCTCAAAAACGAAAAGACCGTTAAATACCAAACTTGGTATTTAAGTTTAGCATCTTCCAAGGATGCGACAGGAAGATTTAAAAAAAATCCCCCCCCCCACTACAAACTACCCTTTACATGAAAATGTTTTCGAACATTTTGATTTTCTCAAAAATGGCTCTAACGATTTTGATTAAAATATCTATTAAAGATATTTACATCCCAAATAAAATGTATATGATGCATTTTCTGGGAATAGCCTTGAAAAACTATTCTGGATAAATTTTGCCGAATTTTGCTTAACTGCTAAACTGTAAGAGATAGACAAAAACTTACTGCACAAAAAATGTAGGTCACGTAAAAATACACAATTTATGTCATATATGCTTTTTTCGTAAAATTGATAATTTCTGAGATATTCCTTGTTATTTGTTTCAGGTTCAAAATACTTTTCTCAGACGGACAGTTGTAAACTCCCGGCCTGCATAGAAACGGATTTCAACAACATGACAACCAGCTTTTACAGCATTTGAGTATCATAGTGTATTCCCTTATTTTCCTTCTACCTACAAGTAAGAAAGAAATTAAGACAATTTCTGCTAATTATGTACATAATCAAAGTGGATAGAAGAATTTGCTTTTAACAATAATTTGTTACATCGGTGTAGAGAAAGTCATGTGAATGGACACCTACGATTTTTTATTAAAGTGACCAAAAACATGTATTTTCTGTGAAATATACACATGCAATACTTTCTCTACTTATTAGACACTGTGTGGTAGAAAAAATAAAAACAAAAAACAAAAGTAAATTACTCTGTTCCAGGTTATTCCACATTCATTTGAAACTGCTGTTATAACCAGCTACAAACTCTAATTCTCCTTGAGGATTAGGAGAAAACCGCTCATTAGCCGCTCATTAGCCTGTACTTGTGTTTAATGAACTGAACTAAACTGCTCCCGGGACGTAGCGAAGTCTGAGCACATGCCCATTGTGCGAGAGTTCTGGGCTCAATTCCCAGCTTTAACCAACAACATTTCTCAATATGCCCAGAATCTGGTGTGCAAATATGAATTTTGGTTATTTACTAACTCATTCGCAGTGTAACCAAGTTTCAAAATGTCCGCTGGGCCAAGATATATGCTACTTCTACCGGATTTCCTTGAGACTAGCAGCCCGCTGGTCCCATGATACTGCTAAACGAATCCGTTTCTGAGCAGCGGCGGATCGGTTCTAGATAGTGCTAATGACGCGGAACACTTTCAATGTTTTATTATTCAAACACACGTCAGTTTAATGTCAAACTCAAACTTCTGTTTGCACCTTACAGAAATTGAATGTGTGAACCACGAGTGACTCGAAAGATGTCCAAACGAAAATCGAACTCTTCCCTTACTCTTTTCAACATATCCTCTGTGACTGTGGCGGCAGCTTCTCGAATTCTGGTTTTTAGTTCCTGTAAATCACGTGGCAACGGCGGTACAAACACGCAGTCCTTTATGTATCCCCATAGAAAAAATCTGATGTGTACCATTCACATGACTTTCTCCATATCCCTGCAACAAATAATTCTTAAAAAGCTTATACTTCTATTTACTTTATGCTAATCAGAAAAAATTAGCAGAAATAGTCTTATTACTCGCATCCTTGTAAGTAGAAGCGAAATAACGGACAACCGTAGGATAAAGTGATAGCCAAAAGCTGGTTGCTATGTCAATGAAGTTCCTTTGTTTATATGGGTAGGAGTTGACAAGTTCCTGTATGAGAAAAGTATACGTTTTTCATAGCAGAAACCAAAAATAAGGAATGTCACAAAAACGACGAACTCCACGAAAAAAAAGTATATAACATAAATTGTGTGTTTTAATGTGCTCTACATTTTTTGTGTAGTAAGTTTTTGTCCATCTCTTACGGTTTAGCAGTTATTCAAAATTTAGTGAAATTCATCCAGAATAAACTACTCTTCAGAGGCTATTTCCAGAAAATTCAAGATATACATTTCATTTTTCAGGTAAATATGTTTAATATCCGAAATTTTAATCAAAATCGTTAGAGCCATTTTTGAGAAAATCAAAATTTTCGAAAAAAGTTCCATGTAAAGGGTAGTTGGGGGTGGGGGTATTTTTCTCAAAATCTTCGTGTCGCATCCCTGGAAGATACTAAACTTAAATTCCAAGTTTGGTGTTTTACCGACTTTTCGTTTTTGAGTTATCGTGTTCACAGACACACGGACACACACACACACACACACACACACACACACACATACAAGCGGACCTTTTTGTGAAAATGCTTTTTTGGATATTGGTGACCCTAAAACATATATTTCCGGTGAAATCTCGGTATCGAATTTTTGGGTGGAGTGCAATACTTTCTCTATACACTATGTACATAGTGCGTATGGAGAAAGTAAAAAAGTCACATGTAATCATATCGGGTGACCTTGGTGGTCATGCCATGAAACATCTGCCCTTTACTCCAGCACGTCCTATCCAACGATTAAACATTCAGGTAAGCAAGAATTGTGTAAATGTAGCGGAGCCTCATCTTGATGAAAGCGTCATCGAGAATGTATCTAAGTTGAAGCACCAACCATTGTCCACATATGGATGTCCAGTCACAGTAGCCTCAATGAAGCGCAGTTTTCGTTGAGACATCGCGAATGTTGCCTTTGGCAATTCATGGTCATGTTCAATGATCAAGGTGAGGTTTCTGTGTAGCCCAAACACGACAGTTGTGCTTGTTAATTTTCCCACTCGTATGGAACGTCGTTTCGTCGCTAAAAGTTAAGCGATTGAATAATTCATTGTGGTCTTCTCTCACTTGTTGTAGCTGGCAAGAAAACTTGTAGCGCTTACGTTTGTCATCCTCAGTTAGCTAAAGCAGTGTGTTTGGTTTTATAGCCATACTCTTACGCTGAATGCTTACCTTTCGCTATAAAATACGAGTCGTATGTTCAAAATGATATCCTGCCTGAAACCCGTTGAGCACGTTATTAAACAGTCGACGGATTTCTGCAGCTGAAATACTAGAAAACCCATGACGGATACTTATCTTCTATTTGTCGAACGCATGGGGATTTGTTCATAAACGCTATCTTTAAGCACTTTCCACAGGTAATAATCACATGGCGTTAGATCCGGAGAGCCTGCAGACATAAAAAATACTTTGTAATTCCAGACATCAATCTTCTTAGACTTATTTTCACGACAGCCCCTTTCGTCTAATGTTTCTTAAAACTTTTGGTTGTGTGTGTTTCTTTTTATGGCGTAGGCTCAATCGTATAGAAATGGTGACACGTGGAATCTCTGTATAATTTCAAGCGCATTTCGTTAGAACGAAACTTAAAACATAAAAAACACATTGTTCCACAACAACACAAAACCCACTACACACTATGCTAAACAGTGTTAGGTTGAAATCCATCTGCTGTTACCCTGCGTAGGTGCGTGAGCCAGATATTCTACCTGCTACAAGTTAGACCGGCGGCTGCCAGGCGCGCCATTCAAGATAAGATAAAACTGGGATTTTCTCAAATATTTCCAAAATGTGATACTATTAATCTGGTACTTTCTTTCGACATGCAACGCTGTTTTTCCCAAAACATAGCCTTAAAACGCGTTTTATCTTTACTCATCACCCTCTCTCCAATAATCAGAACTAAAGCAGCGTTTAACTTACCCGATTCTGGATGCTGCAGCTGAAGTTGTCCTTGGCTAAGACTGAAAATGACACCATTAGACAGGGCCGAAGTTGGGGCGGCAGCATATACCATCCCTTGGGACGTCTGGTACATGACTCCTGGATAGGGAGGTGTCATCATGCTTGCTGTAATATAAAAAAAAAAAATTGATGCATCACCATATAACATGTTACAAGTTGTTAGCAGCCTATTTTATCAGCTATGCTGCATTCTTTAAAACTCCCATCTAAGCGTCTGCGTACAAAACCTAATAAAACCAAGAACAAAAACGTTATGTAAGCTTGACGTTAAATTTCGGTTCGTTTGTTGTTTGGTAGCATTAAAATTTTTACAATTGTCCTTAAAACTCTTCAAACAAATTAGTATTAAAGTAAACTAAAAAATGGAAGAACATTTTCTCTCTATGCACAATTAGGAGGCAAATGAATTTCCAAGAATTAATGCTATGACAAACGGAAATCAGGTTAAACTTTTACTGGGCATTGCGTTGTGTCGTCAAAAACCTACTAACCCCCATGCCTAATCATTCAGTTGGTGTGAGCAGACCATCACGAGAACAGGTTTTACTTCCGTCAGCGACTCATGGTTCTGTGTGTTCATGATAGTTTGAATCTGGCTAAGAATATAGTTTAAGAATCTCATATGTGTGTTGAATACAAGTCAATGAAAAACTTCAACAGCGTACATGTTAACTTTCTCCGTGTGTTTACGCTGTTCTTGTATATCATCACGGACTCAAGTACAAGCTTCTCAATGAGCGCAATTCCTTCACCGTTACGCTGATATGCAAGAGAAGGACGAAGGTCTACAATGTCACTGAAGGGTGTATGCTGGGATTTACCCCGTAGAGTTCTGCAATTTTTATAACGCACAATTGGTTATCTGCATACATTGTTGGGCCACCTGATATTTAACACTTGGAAATCTAATGACCTGACACGTACAAGAGCGATTCAATAATTACCGGTTTTAGAAATTAAGAGCAATTTTTTCAATCATAAATTATACATTTCTCAACATAGTCTTCTTAGGATTACATACTTCTGCCAACTTTGTCGTTTTTCAATCCCTCCAAGAATAACAAACAAACAAACAAAAAACAGGAATTGTCAAGCTCTGTAAAATACGCATATATCTCGGCTATGACCTCATTTGATCTACAGTTTATTCCTTCAAGCCCTTTCTTCATTTCTGGAAACAAGCAAAAACGCAGGGAGCCAGTTCGGGCGAATGTGGGGAGTGAGGTAGCAGTTCATAACACAATTCGTGCAGTTTGGCAGCGAAAATGCTAGTGCGTTGTTATGGCGAGAAAACTTTTTCTTTTTCACAAAATTGGGCCGTATATCCTTCAACTTCTTGTCGAATCGGGCCATTAACTCACTGTAGTATTGTCCAGCATTTTTTTTTTTTAAAGAAGTCAATGAGTATGGCAACTTTCACAACCCAAAAGATCAGCCTTTAGGGCCGTCCTTGCTTTCTTTAGAGCAGTTTAACAGATTGTAATAACCTATTTTTTTTTTATTGCATCTTGGTTTCTAGTGTATAATAATGAATCTATGTCTCATCGACGATAATTCGACGGAAAAGTCCTTCCGATTTCGCTTAAATAGCTCCAAACACAGCTAAAAATTCAAAACCGCACTCGCTTGTTATCTATTGGCGCGTTTGCGTCACCCCTCGGGCCGGTAACTATTTCATCTCCAACTTATCATACGCAAAATAAATTTCCGTTCCCACTTATGGCCTCTTGACACCTCGGGAACATTCAATCGACGATCAGCTAGAATCATACTGTGGACTGTTTCAATGATTTCCTCGCTGCCCACATCTGCAGGGTGTCCCAAGTGCTATCATCAAAATGAATGTTCAACCAGTTCAAAAACATTGAACCAATAACTAACATTGTCATAGATGGTGAAAGGTCCCCATAAACAGCATCCAATTTACTTCTAACCGTGGCAGTTTTACCACCCAAAAGTAAAATGCGAATCATTAAACAATATTGCGCTATTTCTAGTTTGGCGAAAACACGTTGAATGACCAATTGAAATGCCTGACAAACTAACCTATGAACCGCACCAAATTTTAGCGATGTGTAACAAATGATTGTGCAGGACAGTAACGCCAACTCTATTTTAAATCACGGATACTAATTGAAACGCGCTCGTACTAAAAGCCAACAACATTTATATTTTAATTACCTAGTACTAAATAACTTGCCATAAGAGTAACTTCTATCAGAGAGTTAGGCGCAACTATGATCCAGAACTTTTCATTTTATGAAAACATACTAAACATGTAATTAATAACTGTTTTATTTTATTACTTTCCTCAATTGAGGGCTGCCATGTAGACAAAGTATAACTACACAATTAACATTTTTAAAAATAATTTACAATGCTAAAAATAAATCTAAGTACAAGTAACATAAAATTAGAAATGACAAACTTCAAATCTAATACAAATAGCACATACAATATTCTCAAAAAACCATTTAGTACGTTCAAAATTACAGAACAAAATTTAATGAATTGTTATAGCACCAGCATTAAAACGAATACAAATGATTTCTGAGGATGAGAATAGATCCCCTGATTGCCATGATCGCTATGGTATGCAGTAGGCGTTTATCCAAACCATAATCTATCCAAAATTGGTGTAATTTTTTGGGTATTGTCCCTCTGGCTCCCATCATTAATCCGGTGACTGACATATTTTTAAGATTATACTTGTCCTTGTAAAAGGGAATGGTAGATTCATAAATTGCCTTCTTTTTTGTGTCCACTTCTTCAGGCTGTTCACAGTGGGACTCAAAGCGAACAGTAGGATCGAGGATCACTCCGCTACCATCAGATATCATAAGTAATGATGTCGATGCGCCTGCTGCTACCATTGTTGGACAAACCATGCACTTCCTCACGGACCTCAAAACCTTTTTGTTTCATGATTGTTGCAATCAAGCTCCTAATTTTATGTCTGCCGTTTCGCAGTACCTCTCCATAAGGGCAGGCACCCCCGAACATATGCAAGTGTTTCGTGCTCCCTGCCACAGCGGCGGCAGAGGGTATTGTTCTGGGACCTACCCGTCAAGGAACGTACAGCAATAACTCCAGCAGTCATTTTGATGGCGTCTCTCCATTCGGAGCAGGAAAGTCCGCGATGATCTCGGATCCAGTTATTTGCAGGTGTTTAGTCGCTGAACATTTTAACACTTTGCCTTTTTGTGGTAACTCACTCCAAAGCTGAAATTCTCTTTCTCCTAAATATTTTCTTACTTTTCTCGCATCTGGGAGAAGACTTACTGGGTCTCTGATGTTACTCTGAGTGATGTTAAGATGTTGTAAACAGCTTTGAGTTTCTTGCTCAAAATTTCTTACAGCGTTAACAAGCGGATCGTTTAAGTATTTTAAAACTTTACAGCTGTTCATATGTTGTAGTCGAATTTCCCATGAGGCACGGAATAGACCAAGGCCTTTATATTTCCTCTCAGTATATACCATATGGTATGGAACGTCTGTTGGTAATTGAAGGATACTTTTTAGAGTGCACTTTAATGTTTTGTCAGCGTCAATCAAATATTTTTGTGGAATTTTATCCATTGGGATAAGTTGAAATGTATAAATTAAGGTCGTAGAGACAGATTAGTTTAAAATAACAAATTTCTGGTCTGCTTGTAAAAGGGGTGAATACTTTAAAGTCTCAGCTTTCTTACGTAAATTTTCTAAGGTTTGATGGCTGTCGAAAACTATTTCATCTTTTAAATTAATGCCAACATAACGTATTTTATATTCAGGAATTCGAAAAACTTAAAATATACTCGTGTAAAGCTTAATTTATAAAAAAAAACTTTGTTTCAATATAGGTTGGAATATGCATTGATTGTGTGCCCACCTATGTGTAAATGTCACAATAATCAAATACAAGAAATTCAAAAACTATTCCCAGATACAATATAATATAAAGGACAATGAATGCGTCTACAATCAGAGGATTACGTAAGTCAACTTTTAAATGAATTCATCTTAATGTTACTTTCCAATCGTACAATAGTTGCAAAACAATTGAGGGGCTCAGTGCCAGAGGGAGCTATCCCACACATTGTGAAAAAATGAGATTTTTTTGTTTTTAGACAGCTTCTGCCGTCTCTCATGTCTAGAAATCTTGGTAATATTAACTGTTTTAGAGTGCCATCTACAGTAACTTACAGAAACTGTCATTTTCCAAAGTGAGAAAGTTTGTGCCAGATGGGGATATCCCACTATGAAGTTTGCCAACAAACTTACAGAACTTTAACTATTTTAATAGTATTGTTTATTGTTTAAACTATAGGCCAAAAAATAATGATTTTAGGCCTTAATACGTGAAACAGAATAATATGTAAGATTATTATTAAACATTAAGAATATTGTGTAAATAGTTGAAATTTTAGGCATTATACTATGCTGCAGATTATTCTGTTTTTCAAAATGGAGGTAAATAGTATAGCTAGTGAAGGAAAGAAACGAATATGCAAGCAAAACATATGGAAAAAAGTTGTTGCTAAACGAAAAAGAAACAATGGTGAGGAATATGAATAATATCATATTTAGTTTCTCTCTCTGCATAAGTAAATTTTTAGTAAATAATACGGTTTGCAGTGTTAAATAAATAAAAAAAAAACTGTTAAATATAATTTTTTTGTATTTTCTAGGATATTTTAAAATGTGGATCAAATAATGGATTTAAAAAAGTTGTACCTTAATATTATATTTTTCACCAAATCAACAACTCTAACAAAACTCCTTTTTTCTCAAATTTAGCTACTTGTGGGATAGCTCCCTCTGGCGCTGAGCCCCTCAATTGTCTCTTATAAACTTATAAAATAATCATCGCATAAAAACTCTCCGGTTGTGATGTTGAGCTGTAAATAAGAAAAATTGAACTGGATTATAGACTGCCTTGCAGTCAATTTAAGAAATAATTAAACATAGAAATAATTCCATGCGATTTTCTGTCATATTATTTGTGATTATACTTTTTAAGGTTACCAAATCACAGTGTCTTTCTTTAATAATATTGTTTTAGTTTTTTATTCTCTTTTTAAAATCACGTTACATTTAGATTTTCAAATTTAAGAAATCCGTAAGTGGCTACATAATTGGAGCACTACTTTTTTTAGCACAAACTAAAATACATAAATATAAAAATCCCTAGTAATAGTTATTCCTTTTCATTAAATGCAACCAGTCTCATTCGTTACTTGTTTCAAATGTTACGTATACAACATTTATTCCAGCATTTTTGACTCAATCCAAGACAAAATATCTTATCATAATAAAAGAATAAAATGTACAAGTTGCCTCAACTGCATCCGTTAAGATAAATCATGTTTGAAGTACTGACGCTGAGAAATAAAATTTATGAGAAAGGAATTACAACTGGTGCAATGTCAATGCATTTTAGCATCTTAGGATGAATTGCCACCATCCTAACTTGTCTTGCGATTATACTAACATTATTTGTTATTTTTCAGTATTAACGCTAAGTTACGTGGAATATGATTAAACCAAAAGAAAGAAAACGAAGAAATATTTAATGAAGATATTCAAACTAAACCTAAAAGGTAAAACAGGGGTTAAAAATGTACGAATCCCCTTTTTACGAAAGTTTATGGTTAAAGGAGGTTAATGAAATTAACAACGCAAAAACACGGTTAGAATAGAGTATTTTCTGAGACCATGAATTGTAAAATACAGACAAGATTACCATATGGGCAATGACACGGAACCGGTCACAGAAACATATCCTCTGTTGTAGCTGGTAGCTAGCGAGGCGGCTTCACAAATGGAAACCGGGCGTCCTTTTAAAGGTTCTGCCCGTAATTGTGGAATACCTACCTCAAGAGCTCCCTTTTTCGGCTCCGTTTGCCCTATTAAGACCTAAGCTTACAAATTAGGTGCTGCACTCCGAGTGACGACCGGTACGGACCTGAGATCAGTTGCGGCTGCGTTGTGGGCAAGCCCAGAGGGACCTCCGCAGGACTCCGAGACTCTCCGCCGGACTGTTGCTGTTGCTGTTCGTTGATTGTGCCGTTACTTCCTGCAACAATGCAAGTGAGTTAATGTGCATCTCAACTTCCGCGTCAGCATATATATAAAGGAAAATGTCAAAACATTAGTTATGGACTAATATATTTTGTAGAGGACAATAAAGATGATCCGGCAGTCATTCGATATATAAGCGAGTAATAAACAAAATGATACTTAGTGGTTCATTTAATCAGCAACAGTGTTTGTATTGCAATTCGGCATTTTAACTAAACAAAAAGATGAATAAAAATGACATTATAGCGTAATTTCACAATTAATTAGCCAGAGTACATGAGAAAATAATATTGTTTCATTTCACGAAATACATATTGTACGATGAGTGGTAATCGTTTTAAAAACCGATTTAAAATATATACAATTTAATAAAACCTACATGTCTGCGGTTAAATAAACTATAATTTAAAGCACTTGAAGCAACTTAAAAATTATGTTACGTGACTTGTCATGCTGTTAACCGTTTTGTTATGTTCTATATTCAATTTTGGACAAAATTAAAAATAATGACACATTCCAATTACAGGTTATTTCAGATGGAGCAGTTTCTAAAACCTTTTGCTTTGCAACTTCGAATAATGCTCGGATACCAAAGTATGTGCACTAAAAATTCTATTTCATGCCGCTAATAAGCTATCCTCTCCTTCATCGAACTCTTTGTATAGGCTTCCCTGGAAGATCATATAGCATCTTTAGAAATTTGTCTGGATGCCTTTTTAGAATTTTCTTATGTTAAACAGGCGAGCTACGCACAAAAATATTTGTTTCTTTTCACTTATGAGTAGTATTTTACTGCATTGCTCGCGATTATTTTATTTATTTCATTTTGCATACACATAGACATTTGAATCCTCTCTTGATAAAAATAATGACGTACTAGGTCGTTGAGTAATTTTTAAAACGTCCTGAAAAATATTTAAAAGCGAGCATGGCCATATGTCATCTCAAGTTTAAAATATTTCAATACTTAAGTGATTTGTAATGGAAATAGTTTATTACAATGTACAATACTGTGCTTTTAAAACAAAGTTAAAGGGACATTGCTACATCATTGTTTTTCTATAGAATTTATATAATCAACCTCTAATGAGGGAATCCGAACTCTGTTAAGTCAGGAAAAGCAGGATAGGACAAATAATTATTGCATTAATCAACTGAAGTAAGTGCAGCATTGAATTTGTAATCCATATATTTGCAAACTATAATAAATAAATAATAACGATTTGATCTTCTAAGCTTAGGAAGGTCTACATCTTAAAATGCGAGCGTTTTATTTCTCTTGACTTCGGATGATTTTATTAGAAAGTGACTTTGTCGTCGTGGGACTGCTGTTAGACAGATGAGACCGCAGATGGGTAGTCGCCTTTCTCTAACATGTATTTCATCGATATTTATGCTACTTTGTGGATTGAACGTTATATTCAATTTGGTGTTTACCTGACAACTGAAGGACAGGAACAAAAGTTCCAGACGGACACGACCGTACACGGATTTGGGACCACAGCCTTCCGAATACGGGCAACATACGCTACGGCCTGACCTACGGGTATGTGATTCGGAGGATTTTTTTTTTTTTTTTTTTTTTTTTTTTTTTTTTTTAACCCTTCCCGGTATAGGAAACTAAAGGTTCCATCCAGTATGACAATGAAACTCCCCCCCCCAAGATTTTAGCCAGAAATTACAGTACGCAATGCCGCAAACACTAGTGTGTATTCGATAATAGTACAACAAATCGTATATCGTCCCAATAAAATTATTTTATTTCTAGTCACTTCAAATATACAATATTTCAGGACAGAAGCCACTCTTCCATTCATGTCACTCACTTTCTCGCGTTTCAGAACATGTGCGTGTGAGATGGACCGATTTAATTTTTCTCTACCACGAACCTAGGTTAAGTGCTAGAGAAGGTGTTGTATTTCAGCCAAAAATACCAAGGACCTCTGAATAAAAAAATACTGTTTTTCGAGAAAAATGTATCTGTCTGTAAAAAACATACCTAACTAAAGAACGAAAAGCCGGCTAAATACTTAATTTGGTATCTGAGCATAATCTTCCAAAATTACGATACGACTCCCCATTTACGTGCAACGTTCTTCGAAATACATTTGCTCAAAATGGCTCTTAGATTTTGATTATAATGCTGCATTTAAGATTTTTGCAAGATAAATGTTTATCTTTAATTTTATTATAATAGTTAAGCATTTACTTTTACAGTAAAGAAAAATTTATATCATTTCAGTTGTTTCTGGACACACCTTGATATCCGAGATATAGTAACAGTCAAAATTTGATATTATGTGACACCTAACATATTTTTCACATATCAACTTACGGCTTCCCACCACAGAATTAGAGTCACGTCCGTGAAAATTAGTGAACGTGTACTATTATTATTATCATCATCATCTTCTAAAAGCTTTTGCAAAAAAATTAGTTTACTTCGATAGCATTTATTTTATCTTTATTAAGTTTAATAAGAAACCTATGACGATATATCAAATTATAGTTTTACTTTCTGTATCGTTTATTAGTGTAGGTTGAAATATTCCATTCCGTCCGAGAATCCCATACAAAAATGTTATCGAAATGCATCTTTTGAGGTCAACTGGACTTGAAAAAAATGTCACAAGCGCTCACCGCCTGTGTCAGTTGGCAGCTAACTCAAAAGTGAAAAGGTGAAATACCAAACTGATATTTAAGTTCGGCGTTTTCTACAGAGCGATAGAATAATTAATAATAATAAAAAAACTCCCTTCTGCATTTAATATTTTTCGTTAGTTTTGAACTTCTCAAAAATGTCCCAAACAAGTTGGATTAATCACATGTTTAATACATATGTTGGTAATAAAATGTATGTATTGAATTTTCTGAAAATAACTTATAAAATTGTTTTATTTCTTTAGGAATGTTGTATAGTTTAATGTTAACTAAGGCTTCTGCCCACCTTAAAATACAATAAGGAGGTTAATGGGGTATCTCTGTTGCCATCTAACGTATATGTTGCTATTAGCTCCGTCCTTTTCTACTTGCGCTGTTGCTAATAACACTGTGCAAATATTAATTTGTAATAATATTCAGTTTTTAAGACATTATGATATGCAGAATATTCTTCTCTTATGTACTTTTTAGAGCTCAAATTTATAAACAAAACACATTTTTAAGCAAAGGTCCGGTATTTGTTATTTCTATGCGTATCACGAGTAACTGATGAGAGCAAAACGAAACAATCCTTTTCATAGAGTAAACTGAGTGCTGATATCCACCTATTTTGAATTCTATCTTTAATAAAATGAGCGTTATTTCTTAAATCTATGGTTTTTCGAAAATTCTATACACGTTTTTGCTGTCGAGTTTAAGCGGGGACCAAGCGGGATAGAATATTAACAAGTTGGAGAAAAAATTTAAAATAAGACGCAATCTGTAACTTCTTGCGCCTATTGTGTATACATAAATCATCCGTCTATTCAGCTAACAAGCGCGAGGCATAAGACTAGTGTGCAGCGTAAAGGTTAACATCAAGTTTGTAATGGAGTGTTTATAGTGTTTGGAACACTGTGAAATGTTATGCAGGTTATTTTGTATTTTACATAAATATTTATAGTTATGAAGGGAGAGCCTGGAAAGAGAAAATGATGATACACTAAGAAACACAACACAACGAATACATTACATAATTCGGTTAAATTGAGTGTTATAACGGCAATAAAATAAACAGCTAGGACTACTGCATGTTAAGATACGGTAGTATATAGGATAAAAAGAAAACAAAACATCTGATGTGTTCCATTCACATGACTTTCCCTAAATCTCTGCAACAAATTATTGTTAAACAGCTTATGCTTCTAATTACTTCATTCTAATTGAGAAAAAATTAGCAGAAATAGATTTATTACTTGCTTCCTTGTAAGTAGAAGCGAAATAAGGAAGTACCATAAGTAAAAGTGATAGTAAAAAGCAGGTTGCTATATGACTAAAGTTCCTTTGTATGTATGAACAGGAGTTGACAAATTCCTGAATAAGTTTTTTAAAGGTGAAACCTAAGACAAAGAATAACTCAAAAACGATTAACTCCACGCGAAAAATGAATATAACATAAGTTGTTTGTTTTAAAGTGCACTATATTTTTGGTGCGGTAAGTTCTTGTCAATCTCTTACGGGTTAGCAGTTATACAAAGCTCCGTAAAATTCATCCAGAATAAAGTAGTCTTCAGAGGCTATTTCCAGAAAATTCAAAATATACATTTTATTTGTCAGGTAAATATATCTTTAATATACAACATTTTAATCAAAACCGTTAGCCATTTTTTAAAAAAATCAAAATGTTCGAAAAAAGTTCCATGTAAAGGGTAGTTTGGGGTGGGGGGATTTTTCTCAAAATCTTTGTGTCGCATCCCTGGAAGATACTAAACTTAAACATCAAGTTTGGTATTTTACCGACTTTTCGTTTTTGAATTATCGTGTTCACAGACACACGGACACACACACACACACACACACGACCTTTTTCTGAAAATACTTTTTTGGATACAGGGGACCCTAAAACATATATTTCCGGTGAAATCTCGGTATCGAATTTTTTGGTGGAGTGCAATACCTTCTCTATACACTATGTACATAGTACGTGTAGAGAAAGTAAAAAGGTTTGAGGAAAACAAAAACACGATAGCTTAACTGTTGACCAAAAGGTGGCACATTGTTTTTTTTTTTTTTTTGTTTTTTTTTTGTAGTTTAACGTCCTTTAACCTGGTTGGTTATATCGAACGATGAGTGGAATTGGTGAAATGACGCTGAAATGATCTCGCGGTCCATGGAGCTTAAAGTTACTCGACATTCGTCTTCTCAGGATAAGGGAAAAACCCCTAAAAACCTTATCCGGGTAACTCACCCTAAGTGAGATTCGAACTCACGACCTTATGAATGTGAGCCAGACACGCTACCACCACACTACCCAGGCGGGCCGCTTTTATTCTTGAGTGCTTTTAAAACAATCCACCCATCTGACAGCAATTTTTCCAAGGATAAACAAAGATCGTATCCTACTAAATTAAAACTTTTATCACTTTATCTGCATATTTGATACCTTTTTATAAGTGAAGGCTTACTTAAAAGTACTAAAAATACGAAGAGGAGTGATAAAATGCAGGGGAAAACAAACTTTCTTAAATTAGCATTAAATAACAATGCAGCTATTGGTTATGTATTATTTAAACATAATATTGAATTAGTAGACCTATCGCCAAAGTTGCGAGCGTAAATAGTGCCTATATGTGACAACAGTGCGTTGTCTACAGTCTTTTAAGCGTGAAACGTGCTTTAGTAAACATTAAGAGACAATTTGCCACACGAAAAATGTACATTTTCTTAAAATATCCTATTTCTATTAAGTTTAAAGGCACTGCTCATTTCCGAAATTGATTTTTTAAACGTGAAAAGATCCTTTTTTGTTTGTTTGTTTATCGTGATATGCAGTAAGCGGAACTTCAAAGCTGGGTATAGCGATGGATATTTAAACGAGACTGTATTTCCGTTGTACCAACAATGAAATATGTAATGAAAACTGTTATTCATTCATATTCTCAGTTAACGTGAAGTGGGGAAAGAGGAGAAAGAAAATTTTGTAGGAGTAGTCTGAAGAAGAGAGATAAAAATAAATCTTAGTGGATATAGAAAGACATGCGCATATATGAAACCAACCCACCAATCCACCTGTCTATCTTTCTCAGTTTAAGCTCCTCATAAGGAGGACTTACAGACATCTGTGGAGGAACAGAGACAGTAGCCAGGATGGGCAATCAGCCTGGTATGAAAGTGAAGTAGTGAATGATATGAAATAACGGTGAAATGGACGAAAGGAAAGATAATTGTGGAACAATTAGTGGACTGAATGGCGGGGGAAACCGGAGAAGCCGGGAGGTACGCATAGGCACCGTTTCATTCACCACAAATCTCGCATACAATCCCAGGCTATCTAAGCCAGAGGCGAGCGGTCTAATCAGTCGGCCATGGCGTCGCCTCGAATAGAAATCAACTTTTGAACTTGACAATATGGAAATTATTGTTAAAAGTTGTAGTCTCCTAATAAAATGTGTGCCTGATTGTTTCGAGTTCTGTATCTTCCAAGGATGTGACAACTAAAACTGTTTCTGCTAATGCTCATCTGAAGATGCTTATCTGAAGGGGGCAGAATATGCTTGCTTTTGTTAGAATAGTTTGTTACAGAATTACGCGAAAGTCATGTGAATGTACAACATTCGATTTTTATTCAGGGAGCTTAAAACTCGGCGAAACCTTGGCATTGTATTCTCGGGGGCATGCAGTACTGTAACTGCTTACTATCGGCAAGTAGTAGAGAAAGTAAAACTGCTTTCTTTGGGAGGAGGGTATGTATAGGGAGAATCAGGGAACTTCTAAGTATTAACTTCCAGTGATATAGCGATATCGTAGTTTTGGGTTGAATGTAAAACTTCTATATCAAGCGGAGAGAAGTATGTATGAGAAAAGTATACGTTTTTCATAGCAGAAACCAAAAATAAGGAATGTCACAAAAACGACGAACTCCACGAAAAAATGTATATAACATAAATTGTGTGTTTTAATGTGCTCTACATTTTTTGTGTAGCAAGTTTTTGTCCATCTCTTACGGTTTAGCAGTTATTCAAAATTTAGTAAAATTCATCCAGAATAAACTACTCTTCAGAGGCTATTCCCAGAAAATTCAAGATATACATTCTATTTGTCAGGTAAATATGTTTAATATGCGAAATTTTAATCAAAATTGTTACAGCCATTTTTGAGAAAATCAAAATTTTAGAAAAAAGTTCCATGTAAAGGGTAGTTGGGGGTGGGGGTATTTTTGTCAAAATCTTCGTGTCGCATCCCTGGAAGATACTAAACTTAAATACCAAGTTTGGTATTTTACCGACTTTTCGTTTTTGAGTTATCGTGTTCACGGACACACACACACGGACCTTTTTGTGAAAATGCTTTTTTTGGACATTGGGGACCCTAAAACATATATTTCCGGTGAAATCTCGGTATCGAATTTTTTGGTGGAGTGCAATACTTTCTCTATACACTATGTACATAGTGCGTATGGAGAAAGTAAAAAGAGTTCAAACTATCTAGGTTCAGCCAATGAGGGAACTAAAGACATTCCATCATGAACATAAAATATTAATCATCATGTTAATGCACTGCATGCTCCTTCCTCCGATGTTAGTCATCTTTTCTGTGTCAGAAAGCGTGCAATTGATCATGTATGGCACGGATCAACAAAATGGGTGCGACTTGCTGACGCACATGTTGTGCTATTAGTGTATTAACCAAGAGTTGCCGTTTCAAAATGCTTCATTCATTTCTACAGGAAACGCATGCTCGTAATGGAGTGGAGTAGTGAATTATAATGATATTAATATTATAAGGGCTACTTAATTGGCACGCGTTTGTTCAGTCTGTGTACATTCGTGCAAATCAATCCCCTTCAAGTCATTAAAAACGATGTGGCAACAGTTAGACGCGTTTATTTGTTCCCCGACTCCCACCTTTACCATGAAATCTTTCTACCACGGATTTTATGAAAGCTTACTAAAGCAACGAAATATTAAAAAAACAGGTTTAAAATTTGAGAAAACATTCATTAAACTTTTGCTCAAACCTTTATCACAAAATGCCAGAAATTAATTTCCTTTTCATGTATACAGGTTTAGAAAAGCGCAAATTTAACAGATATCTATATCAAACTAATTTACTATTGCCCAGTGTTACTATTCGTGGTTTGATACACCAGATTATTTTGTTTTAAATGTAATCCTATTTTAATTATGATAAAAGGCGACCACAACAATGTCATTCCGTATTGAATGTTGCATTGGAAACGCAGATCAAATCGTACTGATTCTTGGATCCGCTCCTCTTAGAAAGAGGAATCGGATTGAAATATGTTAAATGGAAACCGCTCTGTATTCAAATCGTATTGAATACACAAAAGATGACATATTTTAGTCCACTCTCTGCAACACGCTGCGATTTAGTTTTATTCATTAAGGCTGTTAGGAGCAGGCGTAATACACGAATGAATCTTTCGTCGTTTCGATAAGAAACTGAGACACCTAGACAGACGGCATCTTCCAAGGACACACACACACACACACACACACACACACACACACACACACACACACACACACACACACACACACACTATCCTTTACGTGGAACTGTTTCCAAAATGTTGCTTTTCTTAAAATTGCTCTTAATGGTTTTAATTCAAATACATGTTAAACGTATTTTCAAGACAAACGAAATCTGTATCTTGAATTTTCTGGGAATAGCGTCTGAAGTCCTCTTCATTCTGGAGACGGTGTTAAACCGTAAGAAATACACAGTCTTACTGGGTAAAAAAAAAATGTATTTCTCGTTAAAACAACAATTTATGTCAAATGCATTTTTAGTTAACCATTTGGGGGATATTCCTCGTTATTGGTTTAACTTTTATAAATGGAAGTCGTTATTCGTTTTTTTTTCTTTTTACTCCTGACCGTCAAAGAACTGAATTTCAAAGAATTCACATTGCGACCGCTTTTAAAAGATTCGACTACCCTTTAGTCTAGTGTATGCCTGTAAGGAAATGAGTAATAAGACTATTTCTGTTAACATTTATCTCGATTAGCATTAAGCAGATAGAAGAATGAGCCTTTGTAACAATTATTTGTTTCAGAATAGGCAAGACCATGTGACTGGAACACTTCGTTTTAAATAGCAATTAGATAAGTAAAAAACTAAAAATAAGCACAACTAATCATACTACGAAGTTTGATTAACTTTTTGCCATATTTGCCTATGCTTTCTATTTTCTCCACTGGATAGAATAAGTAGGGGAAGTATTGTATTCCACCCAAAAATTTATTTTGATAATTCACCGGAATATGTTTTGGATCATTTTTAGAAAAAGATGTGGTGTCTGTGTGTGAGTGTGTGTTTTAATAGCAACCCTCAAAAACCAAAAGTGGGCTAAAAACAAAAGCACCGTATATTCCAATGATGCAACATATTCAAGAAAAATCCCGCACCCTAAACTAACTGAATATGGAACATTTTTCGAAAATTATTTTTTTCAAAAATGGCATGATTCTAACATATTTTGAAGATCTCATAATTCTGAACGAGTTTTGTTTTTCATAATCGTAAGAGATAAACAAGATGCTACTTCATAAAAAGTGTGGGTCTCGTTAAGGTACACATGTCAAATATTATTGTTGTGGTGGAGTTAACCATTTTCAAGATCTTCCTTGTGATTGGTTTGAATTTTCAAATTCGTATTTACTTTTCTCAAATTGGGAAACCGTTATTGTTCCCGCCCCTCTTAATCAAATGCACATTCTCGCTTTTCTTCACTACCATACCAGACTTAGGGATAATCACTCACCGTGGCTATGCTCCTCGAAAAGGTTGCTGAACCAATACATTAGCTTGTAAGTCCTATGGGTTGTAAGTTCTACACAGAGGAGTGTAATGCGAGAAAGACGTTTTATAGCTGCATGGTTTTGTTACGGAGTATTAATGTTTTTATTTACCCTACAGTTGATCTAGTCTCTAAGAAGAGCGAATACAAAATTACAGAACTAGCTATTGGTGGATACTGGTAGGTGAATTTATTCTCTAAAAATAAAAGCCCTGTAACTAAAGTGGAAAATAGTTAACGTTTTCGGACCCTTGCGTATCATCTTGGACTCTGGGTAAGTCTGCCGCTTGATAAAGGCGATTTCTTCATCGTTTTTGCTGATATACAAGAGGTGTCCAACGAAGGTCGCTCGCCACTGATCGGTGTTTGCTTCCAATTACCCCGTTGAATGCTGCAATTCTTTCATCGCTCAAAGGGTTATCTGCAAACGTGAAATTGGGCCACCTGGTATAATCGGTTTGATTTAACGAGATCTATATGTTAGCGGAGTTAGATTCTGTCTTATCTCTTGGGGTTTATCTGTTATATAACATTAATTCAGAATGAACTGGAGTTCACAGTTCACAGAAGATATAGCTTTTGTCGTACACATATTTGAAAATACTGCATTTTAATCAAATTTTGGGACTATTTCAATAGAGATGGTAAAATAGTAGAGGATATTACTCCAAGAATGGCTATTGTTAAAAGTGACATTAAAGCGTTACAAGGCCTCATTTGGAACAATTGACTGAGGTAGAAAACAAAGAAGCGAATCTTCCACAGAGTCGTGAAAAATATTGTACTATATGGGGCAAAGATGTGGGTGTTAACAATGAGACGACGGAACAAAATAAAAACTGTGGAGTCAGATTTTATGAGAAATTTACAACTCACAAGGCTCGAAAAGGTGCAAAATGAGGAAATATGGAAGAAGGCAAGAGCACATAATTCAATAACAAACGGCAGTTCTATGGCATGGACAAATAAGACTAGAAGATCTAAGAAGATAGAATTGTGCCCCAAAACGTAAAAGAGAAGGTCCAGTGCTGGCGCGGGCAACGTATTAAAGAAGCTAAGAAAGAAAACGGACTTAATGATGGATATTGAACAAACCGAGGATTATGGTATTCCCAAACGTAAAACCAAACTGTGTAAAATTCGGAGAAGAAAAATAACGAGCATTTTCCCAATAAAGGGTAATTTTGGGGTGGCTGGATATTCTTGAAAATCTTTGTGTCACATTCTTGGAAGATGTTGAATTTAAATACAAACTTTGGCATCTAACTGATTTTTCGCTTTTGAGTAAATACTGTTCACACATGCGCGCGCGTGGAATTAGCTTTTTTTTTCTCTCTCTCTCAAAATGTTAAATATGTCTATTTTTTCAGGAGTCTCAAAATGGATTTTCTGTGAGAGCTAGGTGTCTAATTTTTAGGCAAGTAGTAGAGAAAATAGATACATTTTCCAGATGTTACTGGTGTAAATAACAATTATTGGGGAAAATATGCCCTCATATTTTATTGGAATTTTAACCATGCAAATAAATAATCAATGATAATTATGATTAATAATAATAACAATAATAATAATAATATGATGTCTACATATGCTATGATTTTGCTGATGTCTTTGAAAACATGAAACCTTGTTTATCTTGTACGTGTCAGAATGAACATTCTATGCAAGACATGGCACACTGAGTCTTTCAGCCGGAAGAGTTAAAATACGTAACAGCGAATATTTCGGAAACGGCTAATGACTGGTTTATACAAAATAATACTGTGTTTTAATGTGATCCAAATTTTTGCGGCCCATCTTTTGCAATTTCATTAGCAACGATATAATACAACTGGAAAGAAAAAGGCTTTTCAGGCTAATTTCGGAAAATTAAAGAATGCGTTATATTTGTCATACCAGATTCTGACATTTTAAATTTAACTAGATAATTAGAAATATTTCTGAGGCGGAATAATGAAAACTGTTCCATGCTACGAGGTTTTAGGGCTGAAAATCCTAAATCCCCAAATGTACATTTTAAATTATCTGAGGGGTGAATTGAAAATAGGTAACTTTAGCTGATACGTTTTAGCACTAGTTTTAGCTTTATTACTGTGTTACTTTAACTTAAAATTGTGTGAATAAAAGTGCTACAAAGCTTCTAAGCTAATGCTAGAAAAAGTTAACTAAGCTAACAAACAGACTTCTCAGAGCACGGGCAAGACCGTGGGAATCTAATTAATAGCACTACATTGCTAAAACATAAACTCCATTTTTTTGCGAAAAAAGACATGGTTGTCATTTAAAAAACTAACATAATTACAGCTAAAAGGATGTGGGTTCAGATAAGAAAATCTTTTCTGAAATTTCAGAAGAGCCAAACGATCGCAGTTGAAGTTTGTGTCATTACTTGCGGTTCACACGCTTCTGTTTAAAAAGTCGGAACAACTTAAAATGAGAGAAGCAAAATATAAAACAATTTCGAACGTTAAAGATGAGTGAAAATATTTTCTAAAGAAACTTCCTAAATACAAACGAAAAGAAAATTCAAAACATGAGGACTAAACTGAAGAAAAAGAAAGAAAAAAATATAGCAAGAAATAAGTTGATTTTGGAAGACAGGGATATGCGACAGCAGCTCTAGGTGCTGTCACATGAAGAAAATCACAATTTTAATAAAATACCCGGTAAGTTAAGGAATATTACTATCTATCATAGTCATCACTATTACAATATATTTATATAGAAATTATTTGTTAGCTATAAGGTAATTAGGTGTAAATTTGTTGAACATAATTATATATTCATATAACCGTAGTGTTTTAACACATATTTCTATCTGCCACATGAGTTCGCAATGCTGGTACCAGCAAGACTGCTTCATATACAGCTTTACGAAGGCAACATCACCAATGCTTACACCTTTAAAAAGAAAAATGTACTCTCTGCTAGAAACTAGTGAAACATATTCATCTCTACTTTTCTGAATTGTAGATACTTCTTATCCAAAAGCAACTATACCAGGTTGGACTTGAGATAAACAAGGACTTCTGATTCAGCGATTACAATTCAATCCTAATATTCAAGAGGAGGAAAAAAAAAAAAAAAAAAAAAAAGGATCGCGAAGGATACCCAGCCACTTTTGCAATTACATGCTTATAAGTTAAATTAATTGAATTTTGTGCAATATTTCTTAGGTTAATAATTACATTTTGATCTCCTTAAGATACCTCTTTGTTGCATATCTCCATCCTCTTCGTTATCAACTTCCAATTCCTCTTCAACTCCTTATTCCTCTTCCGAATGATCATTTAAATAATTGGCAATGTTATGAAGCACAGCACAACTAATAATAATTATAGTTAACAGACACAAATTTCACACTAAACATTGAAAATAGGAAACATTCTTTTCAGAAGACCAAAATATGTTTCAATTATGACCCGTTCTTTCTTCAGAGGACTTCTGTAATCTGTTTCTTGAGGAATGAGTGGACTTAAATAAACCAAGGCATAATCCCATATCTGATCTATCGCCAACTAGTAATACACCGTGCGTCCCTGATTTATAATTCAATAAACAACAGATCTTCAAAGGATTCTGTTGTTATGGACTGATTCGGAACACTGCACAATAACACCTATTTTTCATTTTTCGAATTGCACGTAAACTGCACTTTAAGTTACTGAAGCCTTTTCTATGTACATAATCTTAAGCCTTGGTTTTCGAGGTTTTGGATTACAAAAATGTGTACAATCTATAGCACCCATTGCACAGAGGAAATAGTAATGCTATTACACTGTCGCTTACTTTTTATCTTGATCTATCTCAGGAAACTTAATCTACAAGTGCTTCTTTCAATAATCTGTTCATAAACGGATTTCATGTTTTACATATCGCCGTGTAATGAACTCCTAGTAATATCTGTTTGGATGTGCTATAAACCTCAGACACAGTTCCATGCGCTCCTTGCTACTTATGGCACTACCTCTTGTTTCGGTAGCGGTACACAAATTCTACCCTGCTTCGATATTCTCTTCTGAGAATAATCTAAAAAGTTAATCATCTACGTGCGTTGTCATCCATATTCTTTGTGATTTGCCTTTGCAAATGTTCAAAAAGCTAACATCTAGCCGGTAATGAAACAGACTGATATAAGCACACTTGGCATGCTTGAGATTAAACTAGCAGTAAAAATATATTGTGTGTGTTTATTCACACATTTTGTAGCGTGAACTGAAAAAGTCAAGCATCCTGATGCACTAGTTTTATCTTATTTCGGTCGTGTTCGTTTATAGCTTAAACTAGTAATTTAAGTTCAAACTTAGTTGTTATTCATTGACAAAAATACAACTTATTTACTCCATAAGTTTGTAGAAGATTAAAAGATACAAAATTTCCCAAATCAATTGTTTTAGAACCTCAGCCACTTATAGCATATTCATGTACTGGTGGGAATTTTCTATTATTTCAGGCTATTTTCTTTTGAAATGTTAATCCGCTCTTTTGCTTTTCATCAAGAAAGCAAAGAGAAATAAATAGATCAAGTTCGGCATACATAAAAGGAGCTTCTTTTTAAAATTTTGACTGCCATATTAGTGATGTGTTGTAACAGCAAAATTATAAACACAAACCTTTTATGAATTACTTGCAAAATTGATATAAAAGTAAATTATGATATACAGATAAAGACAAGTAGTTGTAACAAACTAGATTTTTTTTTTTTAAATTCAGAGGACCTTAAAAGGCCAATTTCTAATGAAATCACAATACCAATATTTTATTCTAATGCAATACTTCCTCTACCTTAAGAGTAAAAAAGAAAACTGATTATGTTATTCTCATATACATTACAAGTGAAAACGCAAGTCATACTGGATTATTAATCATAAGGACATGTTCTTCAAAAACAGCAAAATGTAAACATTTTTTTTTTTAAACTTACAATAAGCCAGAGCAATTTTTAATTGCGTCGATTTAGGCAGAGTTCTAAAGAAATATAGCATCTTATATTTCATGAAAGTGTAATACGGAATATTAAAACTAGAGCATATCAGAATATTTTACTATAGATTTTGTCTAATATTTTCCTGATTTAATGCAGTTAGGATATCTAACATCAGAAGCAGATGGTGAACACTTACGAGCTGTGTCATTGCATGTATGTTGATTTCTATGCAGCCAATGTCACTGAGAAGAAAAACGTTGCAAGTCTGTGGGGGAGTCCTTCATTTCACTGCTATCAATGTTACCAAAGTTCCGTGTAATAATTTGAAAGTTCCTGCTCTTTTAATTTGGAAATGTGACGCACAACAGTCTCAGAGGTTAGGAATGTAACCACAATTACGGTAGAGGCAGGGCCAACCACATTTTGCGAATGGAAAATTCTTTATTGGGAAAAGTAAGGAGGCAAGTTACAAAAATGGCTTGTCGTATTGTAACTTGTCTACAGTCACTCACTCGGACAACTCCGCTCATGGACTGGAAGCAATTCCCTCTCTCCATTCTCTGCAACTTGCTGCTATGGGTATCCATATATGCAAGCCCAACCCCAAAACTTTCTTTTTAATGTCTTATATCGAAAGCTACACAGATCAGGGCTGTCCAGAGAACAGACGCGTTAGCCACTCATAATAAAATATGGGTTCCGATTTTTTTAGACGGATTTTCTGTCCCATAACAGCATTTCTTTCAAAAGTCACCTGGTACAAACATAAAAAGCCACTTTCTTGTATGTTGTTTGTACTTTTCAAATATGGTGTTTAGCATTTTGATCCAATGGCTTAAAACTCCTATAATAACTGAAGAGTAAATACACACGCTATTAAAATAACAAATCTGACGTGTTACATGTAAACATATTTCAGTCTTTATTCCACTTTGTTTATTTTTCTCTCCTCCACATTATTCTTCCAAAAGTTTGTTTTTCTATTTACTTCATGTAATCGATATAAACGTTAGAAAAAAATAGTTTCATTACTAACATTTTGTAGGATCAAGGTGGATACAGAGGGCTTAAGCGATAATAAAATCTTTAAAAGCTTGTGTGGGGGTGGGGAGTCCCTATGCGCTAGTTTTGAAACCCCATATCCCTTTAAGGCATCACAAGAAACAAAGAATAGTAACGTCAGGACTTAATATCTGATGTGTTACATTTACATTTCTTTCTCTATCTATTCTCCAACAAATTACTCTTACAAAAGCTTATTACGTCCTCTAGCTCGTGCGCACAATGTACGTATATGAAGTATTGTATTCCACCCAAAAATTCGATTCCCAGAAATCACCGAAAATACAGGTTTTCAGAACCTCTGAATCAAAGAAAATATCTTTAGAAAAAGATCCGTGCGCGCGCGTGTGTGTATAGAGACAGCATAACTCAAAAATGAAAAATCTGTTAAATATCAAACTTGATATTTGAGCCTAGCTCATTTAAAAATTGGACAATAAGATTTCAAGGAAAATCTCCCTACTCCAAACTATCCTTTACGTGGAAAATTTTTGACAATTTTATTTCTCACACGGTTCTAATCATTTTGATTAAAGATACTTCCAATGATAAATAAGATGTATACCTTGACTTTTCTTGGAATAGCTTCTGAAGACCTCTTCATTCTGGATGACTTGCATACATAGCAGACAGTAAGAGATAGACAAAAACGTACTACACAATATATCTAGATCTCGTTAAAACACACAATTTGTCTTTTTTTTTTAACCAACCATTCCGAAAAACACATTGCTATTGGTTTCACTTTTAAAACACTTGAGCTTTTCCCAAGTGGTAATTTTCATTCCATTTTGTTTTGAAGGACAGGCAAAGAGAACTAAATTTCAATCATACAGCAACCAACTTTAAACGATTTGACTATCGTTTTAGGTATTTTATTCCCTTATTTCCTTTCTACTTATAAGGAGCTAAGTAATAAGATGATACCTGCTAAATGTTTATCTCAATTAGCATAAAATAGCTAGAAGAATGTTTACATAATAGTAGAGAAAGTAATATGAAACATTTTTTTCTATCTACTTCACATATGTGCAGGAATACTTTTCTTACATACTTCCTTGTACATATGAGGACATTAGGGAATGCATAGACTAAAGCGATTTAAGATCGACATTTAAGATTTGATTTGGAAAAGTCTTGTTAACTCCAGAGGAGGATTTTTGGATAAATTCCTTTAACCGAATAAAAGCTTCGGTCCCTCTCAAATCTCTTATTACCTTAACTAGTAGGTGAAGAGGTAATTCCATTCGAAAATTCAATATGAGATTTCATCGAAAATGCATGTCTTGGCGTTGCCGAATTCAAAATATTTTTAGAAAAAAAATTGCGTTTGTCCGTGTGAACAGCGTTATCTCAAAAACGAAAATTCGGTTAAATATTAAACTTGTTATTTAAGTTCAGAAGGAGCAACGCAAGCATATTCAAGAAAAGCCCTTCCCCTCCAATCGCAAACTACCATTGCATGAAAACTTCCTCCCTCCCCTCTTCCTTTCTTCCCCTCTTTCTCTCTCTCTCTTTCTTTGTTCAATATTCCGAAATCCTTCATTAAATACTCAAAGCACCTAATGTACGGTAAGTTTAAGATGTATTTGCATGGTTAATAAATCGTATCTTGAAATTTTGTAAGTGACCGTGAAGTTCTCTTTATCCTCAATAAAGTGTGTGTAATTGGTAAAGTGCTACTGTCAGTTTAAACTTCTCATACTTAATACACTCCTTGAAATGCTGCATCCACTACTTTTCCGTTTCTCATGTTCTTATGCAAATAATATGGGATTTCAAAGCCGCGATAGAGCAACCCGTTTTTAAATATTTGATGTGTTCCATTCACATGACTTTCTCTAATTGTTCCACAAACATTCCCTACAAAATATTATTTTATCTGCGTCATGAATAATAAAGATAAACTTTGCCAGAATTACTTGCTTCTTTGAAGGTAGAAGGGAAATAATTGAATACATTAAGTTAAGGCGGTAGTCAAATAGTCGCCATGTAAAACAATTGAAATTCGGCTGTCTTTGCTTGCTAAGAGTAAACAAAAGTGAGACGCAAAAAAAGATGTCTCCCGTCTCAGAAAATATTAGTGCCTTAAAACTGAAACCAATGACTCGGAATATCTCTTAAACGGTTAACTCAACAAAACGTGTATATACACGATGTTTCAAAAATACGGGGCATAATTTCAGGTATGTATTTCCCACATGTAGACAATCTAATTAGTTCATTATAACATGTGTCCGGAAATGCTTCATTTCCGAGTTATGGCCTTCACAACATTGAAATTCACTGGAACGTTTTTCTTTCCGCAGGTTGTTGTCATTACAGAAGATTTCAAAATGTCCACCTCCTGCTTGAATACAGACCTCACATCGATGTCTCATTGACCTGCGAACACGATCCCAAACTCCAGGAGTATTGCATATGTCCTCACAACTTGCCACAATTCAATTCCGAAGGGATTCCAAATCCGGCACCGGAGACGAATAAACCAATGATTTTAAATGACCCCACAAGTAGAAATCGAGAGGGTCAGATCAGGTGAGCGTGGAGGCCAAGCAATCGGGCCACCTCTACCTATCCATCGATCAGGAAACCTTCGATCCAAGTACCGGCGAGCCGTAAGACTGAAGTGTGCAGGAGCGCCATCATGCAAGAAGTGAATGTGTTGATGATTGATCAGTGGAGTGTCTTCGAAAACGGCAGGTATGGTGTTTTCCAGGAAGTTTGTGTACGCCTGCCCCATAAGTCTGTTTACAAGTACATGGGGTCCAACTAATCGATCACCAATGATACCGGCCCACATGCTGAGGGAGAACCGCACCTGGTGATGAGATACAACAGTTGCACGTGGGTTTTCATGCGACCATACATGCTGATTGTGGAAATTTGTTATGCCATCTCTTGTGAACTGTGCTTCATCTGTAAATAATACGACGGCAGAAAAGTTCGGATTTATACCACACTGCTGCAAGAACCACTGACAGAACCTAACTCGTGCAGGGTAATCTGCTGGTGACAGGGCCTGTACACGTTGCAAATGATAAGGATACAATTGATACTCGTTCAACAGTCTCCAGACAGTCGTATGAGGAACATTGACTTGCAACGCTAACCGTCTTGTGCTAATAGAAGGAGTCCTGTCCACAGCCTCCAGAATCTCCTCCTGCACCTTTGGAGTTGTAGATCTTGGTCGTCCCCTTCCCAAACCAGGAGAGGTGAATGTTCCATACTCGCCCAGACGGGAAGGGAGACGTACAAATGTCTTCCGATCTGGACATTATCGCTGTGGGTACCTCTCCTGGTACAAACGACGATCCAGCGCAGCATTGCCGTCCGCCTTACCGTACATGAAGTGTGTCTCTGCCAGCTCTTGATTTGAATACATGTCACACAGTCTTAACGCCTAAAGAACACTGAATGTAACCTTCCTCAGAATGAACTTCAGAGCGCCCTCCTAATGTCTCCTTTGACGGCAAAGACCTGCGGAAAGAAAAACGTTCCAATGAATTCCAATGTTGTAAAGGCCATAACTCGGAAATGAAGCATTTCTGGACACATGTTATAATGAACTATTTTGATTGTCTTCATGTGAGAAATACATACCTGAAATTATGCCCCGTGTTTTTGAAACACCCTATATATACATGATATAAATTATGTGTTTTAAAGAGGTCTACATTTTTTGTAAAGTAATTTTTGTCTATCTCTTACGGTTTACCAGTTATACAAAAGTCATCCAGAATGAAGAGGTCTTCAAAGGCAATTCCCATTTCGTTTGCCATGAAATATCTTAAACATATACAATTTTAATAAAAATCGTTTGAGCCATTCTTGAGAACTTCAACATTTTCAAAAAATGTTCCATATAAAGTGTAGTTGGGCGCAGAGGATTTTTTAAAAAAATATTCAAGTCGCATCCTTGGAAGATGTAGATAGATAGACTTACTTCGGTAAGAGATTAGGACTTCTCTGTGCTACGTAGAAAGCGGATCAATCTAGGGACCTTCAAGTAGTGTGTACTGGGGATGTGGCCGACTCGGGCACCTACCTGGTGAAGGACTGTACGTAACCGAAACGACGAGTGTCAGACAATGTGTGTTGGGAATGTGGCCGCCCAGATCACCTACTGAAACACTGTCCGCAATCTAGTCGACTGGCAGACGAGACATGAATAAGTTCCGAGTGGCTAGGGGCACAACTGAATCATCTACGTTGACTCCTCGCTGTGTACCTTGGAAAAGGGAGGCAAGACAACCTCATCGTGGACGGCTGGATACGAGAGAAGCTTGGTTAGATACTAGTGGGCACCAGTACAACCGTGACCATAATCCGACCAGGCGTGGCAGAGGGAACCGAATCGGCTTTAGGAGATATTGACGATATCGGACGAAACCTTTCCAGAGGAGAAGGAGATCCTACTGGAGTTGACCCTCAGACTGAGCGCCATTACTCTGTAGATGTTTGTCGCGAGGGTAGCTGAAGCGGTGATACTGGGACTGTCCTCAAGAATCACGAGCGACGGTCGAGGAGGATTCTACAAGTCGGAGAAGACGAAGTGCAGCTCCGGAGTGCCGATGGGAATCATGAAATCAGCAGGTTGGTCCTGAAGGAGAATATGGTCATCTATTTTAGGGATGAAATACCAGACGATGGTGTTCAGAGGACGATGGTTGTGCTCACTATAAAGGTTTCTTCTTGGCGTCATTGCGGAGGCCTTCCGGTCAGAATCTGCCTCCTGGATCCTTCGTAGTGCCACAGTGCGCTTGGGGGAGTAGGCAGGCACTCCTAAAAGAGTTAGAACAAGATTTTCTCCCCAGCAACTTAAGGCCTCGTGAACTTTATCTACGTATATTTAAAGTGAAACAAATATCAACTAATTTTGTATTCTCGATTTATGCGTGTGACATTAGTCGTAAAAGTATAATAGCAACCTATACACACATTAAAACGCAATCTATAAAATGGACAATGCTAGTCAGAAAGGTAATTATTGCGGTGAAGGTTATTTCTGGATTACAGGTTATTTTCCTTACAACTTACAGGTTATTTTTGTTTAAAACATACAACCAGTGTATTTATCAAGCGTTTTAGTATGGTTCTCTTGTCACGGTATAGTAATGTTTGAATATCGCGTAAATACTATCAAGTTTAATCATTGTGAGCCTTTTTTGGTTAATAGGTGTGTTAAGGTTACCAACACTGTTTATATTAACTGATTATGTAAATAGTTACAGGTAAACTCAGCATTGTTAAATAGCAAAATATGTTTTGTAACTTTCCTCACTCTATAACTTAGTTTTTCACACAGTTTTTGTACTAGCTCCTTGGGGATTGTTATATTAATTCAACGGACTAAAGAAGCGAATGAATGCCCTCCTGCAATCTTGTGGCTTACAGGAATTAAAATGAAGTGGAATCATTATAAACGAGTTTTTAAATAAAACTCCCTACAGCCTACATTATGAAGTACATTAAGAATCAATTTCCTCAAAGATTACGAGCGTGTTTAGAGTAATTTTGTTCATGGCTATTTGCCTTGAAATGAAAAGCAAATCACTACACAAACTTTTATAAGCTAAGGTATAGGACTTGATGGCTTTTTAGTAGTTTTATCATTAAACAACTAAAGTATTATGTTTTATTTGTGTTTTAAGAGTTATTAAAATAGTTACTAATAAACTTATATGGTCAATATGACCTGACATTTAATTGTCACTTGTAATAACGGTTATAGATCAGTGGAGGTCGCGCTTAAGGGGTCAGGGGCACGTGTCCTCCCTACAAAAATTACAGACAACAATTTCATTATATTATCAGATAAATGCTATAACGTATAACAATTTTTTTATACATTTAAACCGACTGTGAATTCTTTGAGCACTGCACAATTGCAGTGAAGAAGGCTGTCGGAAATGGTACCAGCTGCATTTCTCGAACATTAGCAATTTTGTGGTCATCCTGTGCGCACGCGCAGAAGAACTCTGTACTTTCAGATGTAAGTTACCTTGTGGGCGCGGGGTACAAGAAGCTGTGGTCATTTGCCGCGCATACGTATAGAGAAAACAAGAACCGGCAACAAGCAAAACTTAAAAGTTAGGGTCAAGTCCCTTTTAAAAACATTTAGACAAAGATCTCTTCTCATGTAAGATTAAATAATAAGCAAATCTTAAGTTTCAACGTCGTCTTATTTTAAAACAAAGTTAATATACATAAACCTTCCGAAAGAATAACAAAGAACAGAGAAGCTTTTGTGGTAAAAACTTACAATGTTGGTATTTGGTAAAGCTAGTAGAAGACAACGAATGCTCGCGTGGCATCGCTCAGCGCGTAGAAGCAGTCTGTTGAAAGTATCGTAAGTCTAGAGGCGAAATAGTTTCATGACCTTTAATGGTTCTATTATTTAAAATTTATTAGTAATAGCTAGGCTTAATGCTTCCTTCCTAACGTACTAAATTTTAAGTTTAATTTTAAAATCAGGAAAAACCTAAATGGCCAATGATTGAATACTTATCGAAATTATGAACAAACAATAAATTAGCATCTTAGTTGCGAGAATGATATGTTGTGAAAAAGAGTGCTGAGAGTTACAAAATGCACCTTAAGAGGAAACTGATAAGAAGTGGTGAAAGCACTGCTTCGAATGATTTTCACGTGTTAATGAAACGTAATCCGAATGTGTTGGAGAATAATTTGGTGAAATTAACTGCAGAATGATATGGCAATTAATCATTGTTAGCGTTCAAAGAAACGGCAGTGTTAAAACTGTCTTATGAGGAAAAATCCTAAATACTGTTAACAAAGGTAAGCGATAGTTTGTGAAGTTTACACGTGTTATAAAGAAAATGCTTAAGACAGTTAATACCACGATCACGATTTACCTTAACCTAAGGGTAGTTTCCTTAAGTTTCTGAGAGAAAGGACAGCTTCGTTTGTATAAAAAGTAACATAGTAGACATTGCAATTAACATTCATAAGCTCTTAAATTCGTGTGAGTAGTATTGAAGACTGGAATATTTTAAATTGAAATACATCAGCTATAATGACCAGCTATGCATTAATTTGCAGCAGGACCACTTCTCTGATAATGTTGTCAACAAGTGATAAACATATAAGGTGGTGATTCAAGGTCAAATTACTAGGAATATGTAATATTCAGTTCCTGACTTCAACCAAAGAGTTGTCGAATTATTTGCTCAAGCAAAGGATCGAAGGATGTACTTCATCTACAAATAGAAAAACTAGTGTCTATCACAAATTAGCATTGAATTTCCACTGAATTTTAGTCTCTTCATCCGTGGTCTAGGGGTAACATGCTATCCTCTGGTTCCTAAGGTCGCGGGTTGAAACCCGGGTGATTTGTTTCTACGTAAAAATCCCTTCCTTTGGAAGGTAACTAAAGCAGTAGATTTCTGTCTTTCTGTAGATGCTGTCACGAACTAAAGATGGAGAAATGGAATTTAAAGAACATCCTGAACATTACGGCATATTCCCCTTTAAAAACAACATAAGGAACATTTCAGGCGTAGTCAATAGGTAAGTGATTATGCTACATTAATTTTATCCAATTCTTCACTTCAAAAAGAAATAATAAAGTAAAAGAGGTATGGGGAGAAATGAGATAACATCGATTCCATGACTTTTCAATCTCATATTTATTATTGTTCTTGTTATAGATATATGATATATCAACATAAAATATATGGAGCATAAAAGAAATTGCCGCAACGTATTTGGAAGTTCTCCGCCGAAATCAGACAGCTGCGGCATGTTCCTTCTCCACCTTGGTGAAATGTTCTTGACATAGCATCAGCAATGGAGTGGCTCCTTTCCCAACATGGCCTTCAGTTCCTTGGCACTGTCGTTGACTCTCTTTCCAGTATGATAGGCCGGCATTACACTGTAAAAGATCTGTGTCAAAGCTCTATGACATTTTTTTTACTAAGAGATTGTAAAAGCTAACTTATAAAACATTCTGCTGTGGAATCAGTATAATATTAAGACTACATAAAATGTTAAGTTCACAACAGCATCGTGAAACAGGTATTTACAAATTATGCTGTGACCAAAGATATGTTCAAAAGAAACTACATGCCAAGCTTCACACTGAATTATAAGAAACAGCTATCATGTCAGCTATTGTTGATAATAGATATTTACTATAACAATACTGACAAACTGCTATTAAATGTTTAATCAGAAGTGCTTCTTTCCAACATTTGTAACAATTGTCTTTATTGACTCAAAATTGTTTACAAATAATTCACTCCACATAGGGTATTTAAGTTAATGGCTGCACACCATCAATGGCTCGCGCACCACTGTGCCCTAACACGCCACTCACGACTCTATACAATTCAGAAATAACAACACACCCGCACTGCAATCCTTCCTCATTTTATAACTAGAAAGTAATGTCACAGAACTTCCTGGAAACCAAAGCTTGGATATCGAGAAGAATCGCGATGTATCGCATTCCCAAGGTTCCTGCTACCGTCGCGTCGCTCTTCTTGTTGTTTACCCTCCAAAACATATAGCTCTCATATCAAGACGAATATGAGAGCAGTCACATACACGGACGGCATAGTTACACCGCTCCTTCCCCAGGACTGGTCGTCCCGACCAGCATCGGCATAACGATTAGACGATCTAAATATCCAAATATTCTACCAGTTTCTTCCTGTGGGGTAGCCTGGATACAGTACACATCACGTATCCTCTTTATTACAAGATTAGTGCGATATAGCCACACCAGATCACCTTGCTGGAAACCTCAGCTGTTTTGCTTGCCGGTCGTAAATAGGTCTTCATCCGTTCGCTCGCTACCTGGATGTTTTGACGGGTCATTTCATGCAAGTCATGAAGTCGGTCTAGGAGATGCTCCACGTAGTCGATTACTGGCTGTTCTGCTCTAGGACGCAACTCTGTGAAAAAGACCAAACTGGCCGGTCAGGTCACATGGAGTCACAATCTCTGCCAAAGATCAAACCGGCCGGTGGAGTCGTGGTTTGAAGAGCGATAGTACAGCAAAAGTGGCATCCTCACACCCCAGTGTTTCTGGTAATTGGCACAACCTTCCTCAAACGCCCTTCTTGAATCTTAGTGAATGTCCGAACTCCTCTGGGCGCGGTCGTCTGGCCATCTGGGCATTGCAACTGTATTGATGTTGCTTCTTCGTTTCCGATATTCTGATGTAAAGTTGCACTCATGCAGCCTCTGGACCCAACGGGCTGTCTAGCCCTTCAGGTTCTAGAAACGTAAAAGCCAAGTGAGGGCTGAGTACTCAGTTCTCAGGTGGAATGGATAAATGTATTTGTGGAAGTGCTCCAGCACCTTTACTACTGCCAGAAGCTCCCATCGAGTAACACAGTGTTTTTCTTCTATAGAGTGTCTTGCTGCGGTAAACAATTACTCGCTCCTGGTCATCCTCGTTCTGTGAGAGAACACCGCCTATCTGGTGTTGCTTACATTGGAAATTCGCTAATGTTATTAGATTGTGGAAATCCTAAAATAGCAGCACTGCAGAGTGCTGACTTCAGCACCTGGAACGCGCTCTTTTGACCACATGTAAGACCGGTGGTCTTTCGTCAGATGGGTGCGAGGTTTCACGATGTTGGGGAAAACTCTGACGAACCGGCGGTATTAGCTGCGCAGGTCCAGGAAACTTCCGAGCTCTCGTTTGTCTTTTGGGTGGGGCCAATCTCTTACCGCCCGAGCCTTCTACGGGTCCATGGTCACTCCAGATGCTGAGACTATGTGACCCAAGTAGTTCACTTTGTTGCAGAAGAGTTGGCACTTCTTTACGTTCAACTTCAGGTTAGCTGCCTGACGCCGTTACATTTTCTTAGTTAGGTTCTCAAGATGTTCTTAGAAGTTACTACCCACCTCGATTATGTTATCCAAATAGAGCAAGCAGCATCGTAAGTCAAACCTCTCATCACTGATTCCATAAGGCGCTGGAAGGTGACTGGCGCATTACAGAGGCCAAAGGGCATCACCGTAAATTGCCAAAGCCCTTGGCCAGTCAAAAATTCGGTCTTCTTTGTCTCTAGGATCTAAGGGCACTTGAAAGAATCTCGATTTTAAATCTAGAGTCGAGGACCAATGGGCACCAGCAAGTGTGTACGAGGGCCATCAATCCGGGGTAAAGGGAAACAGTCATTTTTGATGAGGGCATTCAACTTCCTGTAGTCCACGCAGAAGCCTAACTCACCGTAGTTCTTCTCCAGCAAGAATACAGAGAAGCACCAAGGACTGTCGGACTGTTCAATGATTCTCCTAGATTTCATGTCTTCCAGCATGTCCCGTACCTCTGCCTTCGCCAGGAGAATGCGCCTTGGTTGTTGCCGGATAGGTCACATATCTCCGGTATCGATGTCGTGGAGTACTCGGCCAGTACGACCGCAATCGCCATTCCCTTCGCTGAAGACACACTGTTATAGGCTGAGTAAACGCCGGGCCCTCTCCAGTTGTGAAGCAGTCAGATAGTCGGCTGCCCTCTTCAACAAGGCTTTCAGCCGGGACCCCAGGCCCTTCGACAGTACTGGCGGCTCAGATTCGTCCTTCGGCGTTACACTCACAACTGACTCGCACTGTTCTAACTCTGTCCCGGCCTGTCTCTGGTCGGTGTTCATCGGGTTCTGCAGCCTTACGAGTACTTCCTCCCGGAGGCCAACAATGCTCGGATAACACATAGTAGGTGTACTGATGTCTTCCGGTCCGATACCAAGTTCATTGACCGTTGGCTCTCGTGGTGCGCATTCACCACCATCTCGCTTCTTGCGGGCAAAATTGCATCGGCCTTCAGGATTACCCTCCAGATCCCCAGAAGTTCTTGTGGACTTCGGAGCAACACATCTCGGCCGAGTTGACCGTCGCCTCGTAGCACATGAGGGCATCTAATCCCAGCATCACATCCTCAGTCACACTCGCGACGAACACCCACAAGCTCACAGTGCTCCGCCCTTGTGTCAACACCAGCAGGGCTTCCTTCTCCACAGGTAAAATGTTGCCCGACGCCGTAACTTGTTGACAAGGTCGACTGGGTGTTCGTGTCAGCAAGCCCTTCGCCGTATCAGTCTGATTACAGTCACTACTGATTACAGCTTTCTATGAGTAGGCGGCGCAGCTTCCCTTGTATACAGCCACCTGCAATGGGGCTGTCGTTCACTTTTCTATCCAAGGCACGTAGCGTCACTCGGAGTGATTAAGACGGGCCAGATATTCCACTCGTCACGCCGATCCTTAATAGTTTTCCGCCTGCTCTCGTCATCTTGGTGGGCAGTCCATTATGTAATCTGGTTAGGCACACCCCCAGCACACACTAACTGACGGTCGATGTCGTCGGCTCTGGGTTGCTTCTTTCTCCCAATCATAGCGAATCTACTGGTGCTTGAGGTGGGCGCAGCAGTGGTCTTGACCCCGCCCCCCCCCCCATTCTAAGTGCTGCCGTTAACGCCTCGTGGATCGTTTTATAATAACCGAGCATTAGACGCTGGCGTATCTCGGCGTCACACATACCATCGGAGAAGGAGTAGACAGCCTCTTGTAACAGGTAGCTAGGCGACAGATTCACCATGACTTTGTTCGCATGCTGTTCAAAGCCTAGGGCAAACTCCTGCATAGTCTCATTTGGCTGTTACATCTTCGCCTTAAGCTGGCTGCGTTAGGCTACAGCCAAGCAATGGCTCCCGAAGCGATTCTCGAGGGCTTCCCAGATTTCTCCCGACTTCGCCGATTGCATTTATTACTTCTGCCGCCTGTCTCTGGAGACATCCTAGTAGCTTTGCGGCTTCCTCTTCTGTTGACCACTGGCTATGAATGGCGACGAGCAAACGTTGGCGGGAAGTCTTCAAAGATTGACGGCCCGTCGTATTACGGTGGCTTCGCCGTGCAGAAGTTGTGTCTTGGCATCTCGACTTTCAAGTGTTTCCACTTTCCGTCGTACATCTTTTCCAAAATTGGCGCCGCTGTCGACTCTTCCCTCCAGGGCATTAACGCGTACCCAGGTCTTCCAGAACGTCAGTACGATGGTCAAGGTTTTCTTCGTTCCCCCAGATTCCCCCATTTCTCCACGAGATCGTCCACTTTTTCCTCCAAGTTCCTACACGCTCCTCTTCACGCCGGCCAGTTGTTTGTCGATTTTGATAGAAAGCTCCGTTTTCATCGTAAACATTTCATGTTTAGCTTCTCCATGCCGGATTCCAACTTCTACTCCATCTTCTCCACGGCGGTTTCCGAACGCGCCGTGGCTGAGAGGTTACACCACTCGCCTCTCGCCTATACGGTGCGGGTTCGATCCCAAGCGACCGCATGTGAGATTTGTGGTGGACAAAGCGGCGCAGATGCGAGTCTTCTCCCTCTTCATTCCATGTATCACCAGTGTTATCGTTTGCGGTGCCACAAGTAGTAAAAGCGAGCGTTAAACGCTAACAACAAAAAAAAAAAAAAAAAACTGCGGCTTTCATTCTGGTTTTCATTGCTTCCATTTTATCCATTCCTGATTTCATTTCTGTCTTCGTTTTCTTACTTTCGACCAACAAGCTTTTCATCATCTACATGCTTAAATGCAAAATTTCTCTTAAATAAAAATCAATATACTTAATTGAATCTAAAGCAATTGTTAAAGGTTTTTGTCTAACTCAGCAACAGCATGTATAGGATACACTTTACCCCAAGGACAAATATCCCAATCCTGACACCAATGCAATAAATGTCTTTACTGACTCAACAATTGTTTATAAATAAAGTCTTCTATTTACTTCTGCAAATAATTCACTTGATATTCGATGTGATTACGGCTGAACACCATCCATGGCCCGCACACCACACTGCGCGCTAACACTCCAGTTATTCACCATTCACTATAATTCACAAGGAGTTGCAGTCCGAGTGTGAAAGAGGACGGTCGTGTTTTGTGTCTTGCTCGTAGCTACCTGGAAGAAGTTAGACAATGGAAAGCGTACGAGATCTCATTGAACAGTTGAGGCAAGAAATGCGTGTAGGATTTGAAAAGTGCAGCCTAAAATCGCTGGAAAGTGCCGTGGAGAATGTGACAGTTCGAATGCGTGCTCTGGAAGAGAAAATGGATTATTTAGAGAACCAATCTCGTAGAAATAATATTGTGGTATATGATGTGACGGAAGAAGCGGGAGAGAGTTGGGAGATGACGGAGGAAATAGTGAAGAGGGTCATCTCACAAATAGGAATCGAACTCCGCGAGTTTGATGTGGAGAGAGCCCATCGTGTAGGTCGACGTGGCAATGTAAGGCGACCTATTGTGTGTAAACAGGCCCATTATAAACTCAAAGTGGCCATCCTTCGAGATGCCCGTTATTTACGGGGAACGGGAATAAGCATTAGCGAGGACTTTAGCCAGCGTGTAAGAGAAGAGAGAGAATTTTTAAAGGGACACATGTTCGAGGCCAGGAGGCAGGGCTGTCATGCCGTATTGCGCTATGACAAGCTCTTCATTAACGGACGAGTCTGGAACCGACAGGAGCTGGAGCGTATGGAACAGCCTAGAAGTAGTGCGGAAACCGAACCCAGGACAGGGCAGCTAGAGCAGGTAGCCAGTGCAGCAGCCCAGCAGGTAGCAGGTCCCTCAGCAGAACATCAGGTGCCTCAAGTTATGTCGACAGGGAGGGGCAAAGAGGAGAGGAGGGTGAGACAGTCTTCGCCGGAAAAACCAAAAACAACGCCCCTCCGTGCCCTTAGGCTAACAACAGCTCGACAAAGGGTCAGCCAAGCTGTAGGAAGACCATCAGCAAGGAAACAATAGGACCCAACCCCTTCTCTGAGGATTGTCACATGGAACATCGAAGGCTTCAAAAAAAGGTTGGGTAGCGAGAATTTCTTGTATTTCCTTAGTGATTTTGACGTTGTATGTTTAACAGAAACTTGGTTGAAAAACGGAGAAAATGTAACACTTACTAATTTCCATAGTTTTAGTAGGGGAAGGGAGACACGGGGAAGGAGGGGAAGGTGGCCAGGAGGGGTATCAGTTTCATTCAGGTCTGAGCTGGAGGCTGAGATAACTAAATTAGAAATCAATTTGGAAGGGGTGATTGCTGTATCTTTGGCACAGGGGGGAGTACAAATAATAGTTATAGGATTATACAACCAGCCAGCAACGTCCAAGTATGCAAACAGGAATTTCTTCAGTGACTTAACCGAAACGTTAGTGCAGTTACAGGAAAAGTTTCCAGGAACTGAATTAATTCTCTTAGGAGATTTTAATGCGAGGTTAGGAGGGGAGAATATTTCTCTAACGGGGGGTCATCAATGGGGGGAGGAATTCCGCGAAGGTCAACGAAAGAGCAAGGATAGTTTTATTAATGGGGAGGGCAGACAATTACTTGCTTTCTGCGATGCCTTCTCTTTAGAAATAATGAATGGCAAGTACGGTGAGGATCGAGAGGGAGAACTCACTTTCATAAATGAAAATGGGGGTAGTGTAATAGATTTTATTTTAATAAGTCAGGGTTTAATTGGCAGAATTAGAAAATTTTGGGTGGGGGATCGTATCGAGTCACATCACTGTCCGGTTGTCCTGGAACTGAATATAGAGACGGCCATGGTGGCGCATGCACCTGAAGAGGGGCAGGGGGACGAAGGGAGATTCATTAGTAAATTTATATGGAAACCGATAGAAAAAGAAGTATTTGTTGATAAATTAGAAAGAAGATTAGGGGAAAGGAACGCAGACACAGCGGAGGAACTAACTCATATAATAGCAACGGCTGCGGGGACAATGAAAGTCCAAATGCATGGTAAGGTAAAACGATTCAATGGTTGGTATGACCAGCAATGCAGAACTGTAAAGAAACAAGCAGAGGAGGCTCTGTCAAAATTCAGAAGGGAGGGGGGAGATGACATTAGGAAAATGTTTACAAAAAAGCGAAGGGAGTACAAACAGCTCTTACGGGAAAAGAGAACTACGTGGCAAGACAAAATTACTCAGAAAATTAGTAATATTTTAACGCGGGGGGATAACGCTGAGATGTGGCAAGTAGTAAAACATTTAAGAGGCAACCGTCAGGCGCCCAACGAAATTTCTCCCAGAAAATGGGCAATGCATTTTATGGGAATATTCGGGAAAGGTGAAAGGGAAGGAATTTTTATAAAGGAAGTGCAAATTTTGGGAAATTTTGAGATCCCAATACTGGACGAGGAAATATCAGCACGAGAAATAGCACAGGCGCTAAGGAGTCTGAAGGGAGGCAAAGCTCCAGGGTTGGATGGGCTGCCCCCGGAAGTTTTTAAAGCCGCAGCCAATGTTAATGAGTTTGGTAGGAGTATGCTCCAGATATGTAACAGATTGTTTATTGAGGGGAATTACCCTACCTGCTGGGGAGAGGGCATTATTCATCCCATTTATAAAGGGAAGGGAACTATTGGAAATCCGGATAACTATAGGGGGGTTACTCTGTTGCCAATTATGGAGAAAATTTATTGTAGAGTGTTATATAACCGGATAAAGGACTGGGAATCTAAATTTGGAAAACTTTCAAAATTTCAAATGGGTTTCAGAGAAGGACACAGTACCATAGATGCCGCGTTTATATTAGACACTTTAAGGGCGAAGCAACTGTTAGTTAAGCGGGGAAAGCTTCATTGTGCTTTTGTGGACTTTAAGAAGGCATTTGACTCTATCAATCGAAATGCATTATGGTACAAACTAGGCAGAAAGGGGTTATCAAGTAAAATGGTTAGAGCATTGCAGGCAATGTATCAAAATGTCCAATTCTGTGTGAAGTACGACAGAAACAGTGTGTCCGAGAGCTGCCGAAGCTATAGGGGAGTGAGGCAGGGTTGTATTTTATCTCCCTTGCTATTTAATCTCTTTGTGGATGATATTACTGATACAATGATAGCAGAGAATATTCAAGCACCAGTAGTAGCGGATTTGCAGATCCCAACACTTTTATACGCAGACGATTTAGTATTGTGCTCTACGACAGTAAACGGATTGCAACGAGGACTGGACAAACTTAAGAACTATTGCGATGAATGGCTACTTACAGTTAATGTGAATAAGACTAAGGCAATGACTTTCAAAAAGGGTTGTGTTTATAGCAGGGAGGAGACTTGGACATATGCAGGACAGATACTGGACAATGTTAAATCCTTTGTGTACTTAGGACTCACATTTACAATGAACGGAAAATGGACAAAACACATTGACATTACGAAACACAAGGCAAGGGTGAAAGCGGCGGAAGCTCTCCGGATACGCTGCAGAATTCCGAATATCTCCATAACCTTAATGGAAACTGTATACGGAGCGACAGTTAGATCCACGATGACATACGGAGGAGAAATATGGGGGTGGGAACAAACAGGGAATCTGGATCAAGTGAGGACCCAATTTTTGAAAGGAATTCTGGGTGTAGGGAGGGGTACGGCAAACTGCGGAATAATGAGGGAATTCGGGGTACATAGTGAAACGATAGAGTGCAAAATCAGAGCAGTTAAATATTGGATGAGAATCGTTCACGGAAACCAATCTCTAATTAGGGCAGTCTGCTACCGTGAACAGTTGCGAATGGAAGGTAATTTGACGTGGGCATCAAAATTAAAGAAAGGGTTGGAAACCATTGGGATGGGAGACATTTGGATGGCGGGGCAGGAAAACAGGCGAAGTATTTGGAGAAAAATTAAGAAACGTCTCTGTGATATTGACAGACAGCAAATAATTGCGCAATGCACAGAGAAGGTGTCATTAGAAGTACAGTCTGGGCTGAAATCGGAGTGGGGTATGGAGCAATACATCAAAACAGGTACCAAACTCATTAGAGAGGGGCTCGCGTGGATTAGACTAGGAGCATGGAGGAGCACGAAAACTTCTGACGAGAATGGTATAAGAATATGTCCCATTTGCGAGGAGGAAGAGTCGTGGACTCACATCTTGGCAAGATGTAGGGGTACGGAGGAATGGCGGGAAAAATATTTGCCGCGATTTTTTACCACTGCGAATGTAGGGATAGAAGCATGTTGGACGCTACTAGCAGGCACGGAAAACATGGACGGGCTAGGTAAATTTATACTTAAGGCAAGACAGCTGAGATCTGAGGAGGCTGCCAATAGAGAAGGGGGGGGGGGATAAGATCAACTAAACAAAAGTGACTACAATGTTCTACATACATGTATATTATATCATACTTAGGTCACTGTTATGCTAGGGTTGTATATATTATGTGTATATATGTCTTTTAAGTGTAATTATCTATTATAAGAGGGTGCATTTATGAAGGTTTACTCTGTGCTGTAAATTTAAATTGCTATATTTGAATATCTTTGTATCTTTATTTTCGGATTCACTCTTAATTTTTATTGTTGTATAATATTGCTTTTGACGGTGTATTTCCTTTGTCTTTTTATTGTCGTGTTTACTCTTTTAATTCGTTGTTGTGGTTGTTGTTTTAATATTGCTTGTAATGTGTATTACAAAAGCACGTACGGTCTGTGGACCCGTGCGACTGTTCAAATCCTATGTATGATATTGCTATGTTAATAAATACACTTATTCATTCATTCATTCATAATTCACAACAATAACACCCAGCACTACACTCCTTCCTCCCTGTGCAAAGAACTTCCTGGAAGCGTAGCTAAGATATAAATGCAAGAAATGAAAGACACCTACTTCAATGTAATAACTGAAGAAATATATGGCAGACATAACTAAGAGAATAATCTCAAGTGTATCGATTTTCATTTTCTCCAACAAATCTAGGCTTCGCAAACCATTCATCCTCTTCTTGATATTCAATGCTGTACAGCCTTCTGGACAGCGTTTATTGCTTCTGTATTTTTTTTATTTTTTTAATATCATATCTTTTATTTCGGGTGTTATTATCCGTATGCATTGTGTTGCACAGTATTTCGTTAGCTTCATACTTAGAATTTTACATGTTGGGTGTATAAGTAATTCAGCCTATTTATTTTCTGCCACGTTGCTTCAGTAGTCAATGTTTTATAAAGGTAGTCATTATGCATATATTTTATCGTGGAAGTTTTATCACAGAAAGCTTTCATAAAGTAACTAATATTAGACTGTAACATATTTTATAAAATATATCAGACACAGATCTTTTAAAGTGTAATGCTGGCCTTATACCGCTCTCCGACGTGATCCAGGGCATTATCGCGGTCCCTGAGGTCTTCCAGGGCGTTAAGCCGTTGGCCATTGTCTTGCCCTTTTCACGAAGTTCTTGCATGTCCTTTAGGTTAGCAAACTGTTGGTCCATTTTGGTCGGTAGATCCGTCTTTCATCTTCTCCATCGCACAATTCAGTCATTTAGTTACTCATTTTCCCCATTTCCGAAGATTAGTTTCCCTTGCATCTCCATAATCTCCTGCTGATACCAATTTTGTGTCCATTTTCTGCATGTCGATTTCATTTTTGTCTGGATTTTCAGCTGGTAAAGTTTTCCTTTGCATCCCATTTGCATCGTGACATCTAATCCCACTCCTAACACTATTGTAACAAAAACTCCTTATTGCTTCAAATCTGTTATTATAAATATTCTTTTTATTTAGAAGTTGCAGTGCAGTTTTTATCTCACATCGACTACTCTAAGAACTCGCTGTATTTCTGCTTTTGCCGCTTATCTATAAATACAGACAGTACTGTATTACATCCAAAAATCGACATTAAACTAATTATATAAGACTGAAAACTTTCGAGGGATTTTCATGTAATCTTCATCACTCACATAAGTGTTTTCTGCAAAGTTCCGGCGATTTTTATTAAAATATCGAATATCTAAGACCTTGGTAAAAAGGAGATTGCATTTCTGAGAATAGCTCATCTGTTCATTTCAATTAATTACATTTTGTGTAACTGGGAAAACATAAGACATTGAAAAAGTTTACTGTAGAAAAACAGAATACATTAAATTATACTATTTAAGTGGCATTAGCCGTTTTCGAAGCTATGTCTTACTGTATGTTTGAATCCTCAAAACTGAGTTTTATAAGTGCGGCAATGACAATCATATATGGAAGATATGGTAAGTTATTTGCTACAAACGCTCATGGGGCTGGCTCTGCAGCTCAGTCGATAGAGTATCTGCCTACTGTACAAGGGTCCCGGTTTTTCTCTAGCTAAGATTGTTAGCTATGATCCGTAGAGTCTGGAAGTGTCTCTGTGTGGGTGTTTTTCAATATATAAAATCCGATGGTAGCTGCACTAGTTACCAATTTCCAAAGGTAAAAGGCCACGTATATGACCACTGCAGTTAAAGTCAAGATATAACTGAGTGGGAGGAGAGGCATGTAAACACACGATTGTTGCCAAAGCTCCAGCTTATTTCTTTTCGATAACTCGTTATTAGGACTTCTGATGTAAGCAGTTGGATTTTGTTTCTGCTTATGTAATTAAATCCACATTACTTAAAGGGAAATTATTCCAAGAAATAACAAACCTGACAAAAAATCAATTATTCTTTTTCTACCATATAAGGAAGGAAGTATTTTTGATTCATTTGTATAGTTTACTTTGATTTTTATAATCATATAAAATATGTTTTACTTTAGAAACAACTAATGGTGTTAAGAGTCATACATTCACACTTTCACACTATGTGGAGAAACAAATGAAGCTTCTAGATCGAGAAAAATATCCAAGCCCCCGCCGGTAATCGAACGCGAGATCTCTCTGGGTGAGAAGATCTGACTAAAGAACAGCCAGAGAACTATTGCATTCCACCCAAAATTTTGTATTTTGAGATTTCACTACAAATGCACATTTAGAGATTCCCTCCAACAAAGAAAGTAGGATTTTTATAAAAAATGTCATAAATGTCTGTCATTTGTGTATCTTAGCAATATAATTAAAAAAAAGAAAAGTGTGATAATACTTGGTATTCAAGATCAGTATCTTACAGATAAACGACACAAACATGTTCACAGAGAGTACTTCCACACCAAATTATAATTTACATTTAATTATATCATTTTTATTTACTCAAAATAGATTAAAAATGTTGGTTTAAGTACCAATGATAAATATATGTGAACGATTGACAAAATGCACACCTTGAATTTTCTGCGAGACTCTCTTCATTGAGAGTAATTTTGCATTACTTTGTATAAATAGTAAAATTATAAGTTTCTTACTACATGAAAGAGGCAGAGATTATTGAAGCATACAATTTTTTGTAATATTATTTGGGTATTAACCATTTCCTGGATTCTCGCTGCAGCTAATTTGGATTATTCAATTATTTATTTCTACTACACTTTTAAATGCAAAGATATTCGCTTGCTTCTCGTGATACCATCCAAAGTCCGTGGAATTTTCCATGCCAGCATGTAACGATCCGATTTTTAGAACTTTGATTATCGCTTAAACTTCCTATTCCGCTTAATATGTAATGAAACTGTTTCTACAAAAGTTTAGCTAGAGTAACATGTAAGTAGAAATATCTGATTAATTCATTCACATGCATTTTTCTAAGTGTTTTGTAAAAAAATAATCATACAAACCTTAATATTCTATCTACTTCATGCCAAACCAAGATAAAAATTAGCATAAATCGTTTTAATGCATATTTTCTTATAGGTTCAAGTGGAATAAGGGAGCACACTAAGTTTATGGCAACAGTCAAATCTTTCAGAGCTGGTCGCTAGGAGAAGACCTTTAAATTCCGTTCTTTCTACATGACGAGAAACATTCGTTGAGAAAAGTATATAATCATATTAAAAAAAGACACACACACACACCCAATTTATCTCAAAAAAGTATAAGACCTATATTTTTTGTGCAGTAAAATTTTGCCTTTGTCTTATAGTTTACTAATTATGTAAATGTCATCCAAAATAAACAAGGCTTCAAAAAATTCAAGATATATATTTAATTTGTCATGTAAATATCCTTAATATATGGCATTTTAATCAAAATCGAACATTTCGGGAGTTCTTCCGTGTAAAGAATAGTTTAGGGTTTGAAGATTTTTCCTAAAATTCATTTGATTTGAGGATAATGAATTTAACTATCAAGATTGGTATTTCACCGACTTTTCGTTTTTGAGTTACGCTGTCCACATAAACATACAAACACACATACCTATGTCTAAAGGCTTCTTTTGGATTCAGAAGTAATCACTTATGTATTTCCGGTATAGAATAATTTGGGTAGAGAGCAATACTTTTCCTACTTACTATGCACAATGTACATGGCAGAGAAAGTAAAAACGGGTGACGGTTTCCAATTTAAGAAAAGTATTGAAAAATTATATGTATAACAAGGAATATCTCGAAAATACTTTACTGCAAAAGCTGGATGGCATTCCATTCACACGAATATCAGATTATACTTATAAAAGTTTATTCTTCTATTTACTGTGTACTAATCAAGATAAACATTAACAAAAATAATCTTATTACTTAATTTCTTATGGTTAGAAGAGTAGGTAATAAGGGAATATACGCTGTGGTAGCGCAGCTGCTTACCAAGCAGGGGATCTGGGTTCGATTCTCGATACCCGCGTGAGGATTTTTCCCCTGCTGGGAGACCTGATGCGGGGTGCACTCAGCCTCATTGAGGTCCCTGGGGGTCAATTGAGGAGCTAATTGATGGGGAAGTAGCGACTCCTGGTCATGAGGACCGCATTAACCGGCCGGGGGTTTCGAGGCACTGACCAGTCTCACCCTCCAATACTGCACCCCATTCATGACGTCTGCCATGGACCGAGATGGGGGACGCAGCAGCCGGGCGGTAGGCCAAGATTCCTTGTGAGCTGTCGTGCCATGGAGTTATGTTGAATGAATGAATGAATGAATGAATGAATAAGTGTATTTATTAACATAGCAATATCATAATAGAATTTCAACAGTCGCACGGGTCCACAGACCGTACGTGCTTTTGTAATACACATTACAAGCCATATTAAAACAACAACCACAACAAAGAATTAAAAGAGTAAACACGAAAATAAAAAGACAAAGGAAATACACAGTCAAAAGTAATATTAAACAACAATAAAAAGTAAGAGTGAATCCGAAAATAAAGATACAAAGATATTCAAATATAGCAATTTAAATTAACAGCACAGAGTACACCTTCATAAATGCACCCTCTTATAATAGATAATTACACTTAAAATATATATATATATATATATATATATATATATATAATATAATATAATATATATACAACCCTACAACAACAGTGACCTAAGTATGACATAATATTTATGTCACTTTTGTTTAGTTGATCTTATTCTCCCACCCCTTCTCTATTGGCAGCCTCCTCAGATCTCAGCTGTCTTGCCTTAAGTATAAATTAACCTAGCCCGTCCATGTTTTCCGTGCCTGCCAGTAGCGTCCAACATGCTTCTATCCCTACATTCGCAGTGGTAAAAAATCGCGGCACATATTTTTCCCGCCATTCTTCCGTACCCCTACATCTTGCTAAGATGTGAGTACAGGACTCTTCCTCCTCGCAAATGGGACAGATTCTCGTACCATTCTCGTCAGAAATTTTCGTGCTCCTCCATGCTCCTAGTCTAATCCACGCGAGCCCCTCTCTAATGAGTTTGGTACCTGTTTTGATGTATTGCTCCATACCCCACTCCGATTTCAGCCCAGACTGTACTTCTAATGACACCTTCTCCGTGCATTGCGCAATTATTTGCTGTCTGTCAATATCACAGAGACGTTTCTCAATTTTTCTCCAAATACTTCGCCTGTTTTCCTGCCCCGCCATCCAAACGTCTCCCATCCTAATGGTTTCCAACCCTTTCTTTAATTTTGATGCCCACGTCAAATTATCTTCCATTCGCAATTGTTCACGGTAGCAGACTGTCCTAATTAGAGGTTGGTTTCCGTGAACGATTCTCATCCAATATTTAACTGCTCTGATTTTGCACTCTATCGTTTCACTATGTACCCCGAATTCCCTCATTATTCCGCAGTTTGCCGTACCCCTCCCTACACCCAGAATTCCTTTCAAAAATTGGGTCCTCACTTGATCCAGATTCCCTGTTTGTTCCCACCCCCATATTTCTCCTCCGTATGTCATCGTGGATCTAACTGTCGCTCCGTATACAGTTTCCATTAAGGTTATGGAGATATTCGGAATTCTGCAGCGTATCTGGAGAGCTTCCGCCGCTTTCACCCTTGCCTTGTGTTTCGTAATGTCAATGTGTTTTGTCCATTTTCCGTTCATTGTAAATGTGAGTCCTAAGTACACAAAAGATTTAACATTGTCCAGTATCTGTCCTGCATATGTCCAAGTCTCCTCCCTGCTATAAACACAACCCTTTTTGAAAGTCATTGCCTTAGTCTTATTCACATTAACTGTAAGTAGCCATTCATCGCAATAATTCTTAAGTTTGTCCAGTCCTCGTTGCAATCCGTTTACTGTCGTAGAGCACAATACTAAATCGTCTGCGTATAAAAGTGTTGGGATCTGCAAATCCGCTACTACAGGTGCTTGAATATTCTCTGCTATCATTGTATCAGTAATATCATCCACAAAGAGATTAAATAGCAAGGGAGATAAGATACAACCCTGCCTCACTCCCCTATAGCTTCGGCAGCTCTCGGACACTCTGTTTCTGTCGTACTTCAAACAGAATTCGACATTTTGATACATTGCCTGCAATGCTCTAACCATTTTACTTGATAACCCCTTTCTGCCTAGTTTATACCATAATGCATTTCGATTGACAGAGTCAAATGCCTTCTTAAAGTCCACAAAAGCACAATGAAGTTTTCCCCGTTAACCAACAGTTGCTTCGTCCTTAAAGTGTCTAATATAAAAGCGGCATCTATGGTACTGTGTCCTTCTCTGAAACCCATTTGAAATTTTGAAAGTTTGCCAAATTTAGATTTCCAGTCCTTTATCCGTTTATATAACACTCTACAATAAATTTTCTCCATAATTGGCAACAGAGTAACCCCCCTATAGTTATCCGGATTTCCAATAGTTCCCTTCATATAAACACAAGTATATACAATAAAAATATCAAGTGTGATTTAACGAAACTTGCAATTTTTGTGCAGTAAGATTGTGTATCTCTTACGTCTTACTGGTTATCCAAAAGTCCTTCAGAATAAAGAGGGCTTCAGAGACTACCCATTATATTGAAGATATACATTTTAATGGCCATGTAAATATCTTTAATACACATATATAGAATTTTAATCAACTCTTAGCCTTTAAGAGAAAATCGAAAATTTTTTCCATATAAAAATGAGTCAGAGGTGAGGAAATTACTGAAAATCTTCCTGTCACATCTTTGGAAGATACTAAACTTAAATACAAGTTTGGTATTTAACAGCATTTTCGTTTTTGAGTTATACTGTTCACAGACACACACAGCCGAACAACACTAACACGTACATTGTTTTCAAAGCCTGGTGTGTTACATTCACATACATTTCTCAACCTATTCAACCATTATTAAATATAAAATATATATATTGCGCATTTTCTTGTAGATACAAAGATGTAATGGAATACTCTACGCTTAGGGGAAAGTCAAATCATTTAAAAGTTGGTAGCCATGTAATGTCATTAAAATTTAGTTTCTTTTCCTGACCAATAGAGAGATAAACGAGGAACGGTTCATCTTCTAAGGATATATATAGTCTTTTACCGATATCTACGTTTTTATGCAGTAAGTTTGTGACGTTCTTACGGTTCCCCAGCTATGCAAAAGTCATCCAAAATGTAGAGATCAAGAGACTTTTCCCAAAAAATTCAAAATTTCATGAAAATATCTTAAACATGTGTTATTTTAATAAAAATCGTTAGCAAGTTTTGAGAATATCAAACATTTCGAAAGATGTTCGATATAAAGGATAAAGATGCTGAACTTGATATCAAGTTTGGTATTTAACGTACTTTTCGTTTATGCTGTTAACGGACCCGCTTGTGTACATTTTTGTCAGTATCAAAAATTTGGAAAATGTTCCATGTAAAGGCTGAAGATACAGGACTTAAATAGTCAAGTTGGATATTTAACGGGCTTTTCGTTTTTAATGACACTGTTCACGGACGTGCGCGCACGTAGTACACAGCTTTCTTAAAATGTGTTCTTTTTATTCAAGGGACTCTAAAACATGTATTTCTATTGAAATCCCGGTAACAAATTCTTAGGTAGAATACAGTATCTTTTCTGTCTATTTTGCACATTGTACGTGTAGGGAAACTAAAAATAAACTTTTGTAAGAATGGTTTATAGAAGAGATAAAAAATTGATGTATTCCATTCTCATGACTTTCTCTTCCTACTTTGTAACGAACTATTCTTACAAAAGCTTATTTTTCTATCTACTTCATACTAATCAAGTTAAATGGTAGCAGAAATAGTATTATTTCTTAGTTCCTTATAAGCAGAAGGAAATAAGGGAATATACTAGCCTAAGCGATAGTCAAATATTTTAAAAGGTGGTTCCTAAGTAATTAAAATTTGATTGTCTTTGCATGGCCAGAGGTATTAAAAAAAGAAAAGGGAAAGACAAATCCCCGTTTGAGAAAAGTTTTTTAAAGTGTATTAAAATTAAAACCAATAACAGTAAATCGGAAAAGCTAGCACTACAAAATAGTGTATATAACAGAAATTTTGTATTTCAACGAGTTCTACATTTTTTGTGACGAAAGTTTTTGTCTTACCAGTTATGAAAAGTCATCTAGATTGAAGAGGCCTTCAGAGGCCATTCCCAGAACATTTCAAGGTGTGCGCTTTATTCATCAGGTTAATATCTTTATCACGGTATTTTATTCAAAATTATTAAGGCCACTCTATGTGAAAATCAATATATTCATAAATGTAAAGGGTAATTTCGGGGGGGGGGGGTGATTTTCTTGAAAATCATCATGATGCATTCCTGGAAGATGCTGAAATTAAATATCAAGTTTGGTAATGAACCAACTTTTCATGTTTGAGTTACGCCGTTTCTCTCTCTCTCTCTCTCTCTCTTTCTCTCTCTACACACCAGAATCTTTAGCTAAAAATGCTTTTTTTTTGGATCCAGGGATCCTCAAAATATTCATTTCCAGAGAAATCTCGGTATCGAATTTTTGAATGTAATACATAATACCTCTCTATCTACGATGTACATTGCACGTAAGGGAAGTGGATTGAGAAACTCATGTGCTGAGATAGGAGGAATGTGCAGCCCTGTGCTGTATAAGGTACGTACCTCTAGGATCAGGTGTTGCAGGAGATTCGTTACCGCTCGAGTCCCCGCCGCAACAGCTATCCCCTCCGCCGTTTTCTGACCTCGGTGACATGCCTCCTTCCTGCAAACATAGCCAACACATTGCCAATTATAGCTGCATATCGCTATTTTTCCACTAATAGCAATCGTGCATGCTGCCAGCAAACACACGCACCTGGTAGCTAACCACATAGGGGAAAAAACTGCAATAGACAACTTTACAAGCTAAAGAACAATACTGCTACTCAACAAACATATGAGGCAATACGATTACATTACTGTTGAAAAATACCCACCACACACATTACTGCAGTAAGCATTATTTTAATAAAAATCTTATGTGCTCCATTCACATGACCTTCTCTACATCTCTGCAACAATTTTTAATAAGCTTATTCTTCTATCTATTTCATGTCAAAACATTAGCAGAAGTAGTCTTATTACTTAGTTCCTTTATAAGTAGAAGAGAAATAAGGAAATTCACTAGGCTAAACCGACAGTCATATGTTTTAAAATGTGGTTGCTATGGGATTGAAATCAGTTTCTTTGCATGGTCCAGAGTTGACAAGTTCCCGCATGAAAAAGCAAGTATTTTAAAACAGAAATTAATAACAAGGAATTGACTGCCTCCATGGTCGAGTGGTCAGCGAGCTGACTTCTCACCTGGAGGTTCGATTCCCGGTTGGGGCGGGGAATTTTTCTTTAGCCAGAATCATTCCCTATCCCCCACAAAATCTGGAAGTATGTATGTGAGAGTGAATTTGTTTGTGTTTAAGGAAAATATGATTTAAACCAAACGTAAAAAAAGAACCTACAGACGATTTGTTTGAAGTGCTAAGCCCCCGAAATGACCTTGGATGTAAATGAAACAATAAAAAAAAAACAAAAAAAAAAAACAAAAACAAGGAATATCTCGATAACGGCCAACTCCACGAAAAAAATAAATATTGACATAAATTGTATGCTTTATCGTGATATACATTTTCTGTGTAGTAAGTTTTTGTCTATCTCTTACGGTTTACTAGTTATGTAACATTCAATAAAAATCATCCAGAATAAAGAGGTCTTCAGAGGCTATACCAGAAAATTCAAGATATACATTTTATTTGGTATCAAAATATCTTAAATACAAGATATAAAATTTCTCCATATAAAGAGTAGTGGGAGAGATTTTCTTGAAGTTCGCATTCTTGAATATACCAAATTTGAATATTAAGTTTGGTATTTAACGGTCTTTTCATTTTGGAGCTATGCCGTGTGTGTGTGTGCACGCGCGCGCGCACACACACACACACACACACACACACAACTTCTAAAATTTTTTTTCGGATTCAGGGAGACCCAAAACATATATTCCAGTGAATTCTCGGTATCGAATTTTTGGGTGTCATACAATACCTTCTCTATAGACTATGTACGTAGTAGGTGTACAGTAAGTAAAATACTCTAATTTTTATGCACAAAATACCTCATTGATCCTTCAATGTGTTACACTTATTTATCTATACAATCATTATTGACACAGAACCTAACTCGCAGTTCAGATCGCATAAAGACAACAAAGAAACGATCCACTAAAATATCTTTTTTTGTCTTTTTCTTGCATATTTATGAAATATTTGTATTTTGTACCTTCTTCAAATTTGAATACCTTTTAGCCTGATTAAAATAGTATATCCTATTAAATTGGTTGGAATTCAGAGCTTAGTACCATTTTCCTGAAACCTAACAACATTACAAATGCTCTCTTTAAAGTGGATTTCAAGCAATGTATACTGTAGTACTTGATATTTCTTATGGGTTTGGTTTTATTTGTCAATTTTATTTGTGAATAATGTATGTGGCAGACACGCTGCCGAACTGCAGAGACGGGCTGAGGAAGAATTTATTGTATTCCACCCAAAACTTTGATATCCAGATTTCACGGGATATACTGTTCTGAGACCCCCTGAACCCCCTCAGTAGTATTTTTAGAAAAAAGGTGCATATAAACAGCAGAACTCAAAAGAAAAGAAAGAAACATGTATATTAAGTTCAATTTTTCCAAATGTGACACGAAGATTTTCAAGAAAATCCCAACAGTACACATTATCCTTCACATAGAACATTTTCATAATTTTTGATTTTCTCAAAATGGCTCAATGATTTTGATTAAAATATCATACATTTAAGATATTTCCATGACAAATGAAATGTTTGTTATGACTTATAACTGAAAAACTATGATGGTAAAATATCTTAATACACAAAACGATCTCATCAAAGCCCATAATTTGTATGTGTGTGTGAGCGGGGGTGAGGGGCTCGCGAGTGTAGTAATTCTTAACTGGGAAGTCGTTATTCTCTTTTATTCCGCTGGTCATGCAAAGCGCGTGGTATTTCAAAGACTTTACATAGCAACACTCTTTTTAAACATACGGATATCGCTTTAATTACCATATCCTACAACGAAATGTGAATTAAAAGTGTATCTGAATTGACGAGAGTAGATATAAAGATACACTTTTGTTAAAACTTTCTCGAGAGTAGAGAACGTTTTGCGAGTGGAAAACATAATATTTTCTTATGTTATATAGTAATTTACGAGATTCAATTTGCTGTTTATGTTGGAAACTCTGAAAATACAACTTTATTTACATTACAAACTCTATCATTTTACACTGAACTGCCCAGATATATCGTGAATAAGAGTGACTGTGGATATCCGTATTGCAAAAAAATGTTTGTTAGCGACCATCGCAACCGGCGTTGCGGGTTTTTGTCCCGCTAGAAAAAAGCTACTAAAAGCTGCTACTTTTAAGCACATATAAACCCGCGACCTAGGGAATCAGAACGCCAGCGCCTAACCAACTGACACCCAGACAGACATCCATCCATATTGCAGTTCATTAACTGCTTGTTATTTTCTCTACATATATTAAGTAAAGAAGCATTGTATTCCATACGGTGTCCAATTTTCACCCACCGGAAATACAAAAAACTACTTGAAAGATCGGAGTCTGCGAAAGCGCAGCTCAAAAATTTTACGTGTTCCATTCACATGGCTTTCTCCACCTGTTCTGCAAACAATCTATTCTTACAAAAGATTATTTTTTTATCTACCTCATGCTAATCGAGATAAACATTAGCAGAAATGGTCTTATTACTCGCATTCTTGTAAGTAGAAGGGAAATACGGGCATACACTAGGCTAAATGGATAGCCAAATCTTTTAAAAGCTAGTCGTTTGTGAACAACTGAAGTTCGGTTCGCTTTGCAATTTCAGAAAAACAAGAGAGAGACGAAAGTGAAGTGACCCAGTCCGAGAAGATACCTAGTTTAAAACTGAAGCCAATACGAAGGAATATTTCGGAACAGTCAACTCTACAACAAAAATGTACATGACATAAATTGTGTATTTTAACGAGAGCTACATTTTTTTAATAACATGTTTCTCTCTCTCTCTCTCTCTCTCTCTCTCTTATGGTTTATCAATTATGCAAAAGTCAGTAATATTCATCCAGAATTAACAAATTTCCAAAAGCTACTCCCAGAAAATTCTTGATATATTTTATTTTGATGTAAATAGCTATAATATACGGTATTTTAATCAAAATCGTTAGTGCCATTTGTTTAGAGCAATTTGTTGCTTACTCCAGCGCATATGTACAACGCACACAGTGGATAGAGAACGTATTCTATTTCACCCTTCCACCCAGAATCCGATACCGAGATTTCACCGGAAATGTGTGTTTTGAGACCCCCTAAATGCAAAAAAAAATGCAAGTTTAGAAACGCGCGCGCGTGTGTGTACAGCATCGCCTCAAAAAAGAAAAGACCATTATATACCAAACATGGTATTTAAGTTTAGTATCATCCAAAGGTGCGACTCGAAAATTTTCAAGAACCCCTCCTCATCCCAAACTACCCTCTAGATGAATATTTTTGCTGTTGAAAATGTTGTTATTCTCAAAGAAGTTTCTAACGATTTTGATTAAAATGCCTTATATTAAAAATATTCACATCACAAATAAAACGTACATTTTGAATTTTCCGGGAATAGCTTCTGAAGACCTGTTCATTCTGGATGAATTTTGTATAACTGGTAAACCGTAAGAAATACACAAAAAAGTAGATCTTGTTAAAACTAACAACTTATGTTATGTACCTACTTTTTCATTGTAGAGTTGGCCGTTTCAAAGATATTCCTTGTAATTGGTTTCAATTTTAAACAACGTAACTTTTCTCAAACGGGGTCGCCTACTGGCAATGCAAAACGAACTAAACTTATGGTTCCTATAGCGACCAACTTATAAAAATGTTAACTATCGCTTTAGCCCAGTGAATGTCCTTATTTCCCTTCTGCTTAGGAGGAAACAAATAATGAGACTAATTTGTGCTAATGTTTATCCCGATAAGCATGATGTAGATAAAAGAATATGTTTTTATAAGAATAGTTTGTGGAACAGCTAGAGAAAATCATATGAGTGGAACACATCGATTGCTTTGTTTTGAATTTCAAACACTTTATATTTTTAAGTGCTAAATCCTTTTTTCTTTCCCTACTATTTCCGTAGAGAACCCAGGAATTGCACCCAAAAATTCGATATCGAGATTTCACAGGAAATACAGTTTGAAGTCCCTAAATTCAAAAGAGTTCGCGCCCGCGCACGTGTATATGTGTAAACATAAACGGAAATTTAGATGAATATCGTTTGTGCATTTTCTTACGCATTTATTGCAGCTTTCATGTATTCGATTAACGCTTGCTTTTCAGTTATTTGTACATTGTAACCGCACCCTACCTTTAGAACTATATTTTGACGCCCTATATTATAGAGTAAATGTAAGTGACGAAAAACAAAAAAATAATAAAATAAGCCAATAAATAAATAACAGTATCTAGTCTGCAAATAAGAGTTCATACCGTTCACTAAGCAAACTTTCGCTGAACTACCGATTTTTCTTGCTATTATTTTTTCGCTAAATAATAATAATAGTAATAATAATAAAATAAAAAAAATAAGAATAGTAATAATAATAATATGCAGAAAACGTGCGCGCATTAGTATGAACAGCATAATTAAGAAGTTTAAAAGAATATGAATAAAAGATTTTCAAGAAAACTCTCCCATACCAAATTAACTTTTACATGGAAAACGTTTTATGTTTTGCTTTAAAGAAAACTGGTTATTTGTACTATCAAAATACATATCTTCAATGATCTGTCAATAGCATCTGATGTTCTCTTCATTCTGAATTATTTGGTAGATATAATTTTGCATAACTGAATCCTGCAGATATATATATAAAAAACTGTACGGCCATTTGAAATATATAATTTATATAACATATTTTTGTGTAGCGTTAGCAGTTTCCGATTTTTTTTTTAATTTTTAAGCATCTTTTACTAATCTTTTTTCATCCCTAATGTATTTGTCAGCAAAAATTCTAATGCGATCCATTTACATGAATTTCTCTACATCTCTGTAATAAATTATGGTTAAAAAACGAATTCTTCAATCTACTTCATGCTAATCGAGATAAATACTACCAGAATTGGTCTTATTACTTAGTTCCTTGTATGTAGGAGAGAAATAAGGGAATATGTTAGGTTAACCGACAGTCACACGTTTTAAAATGTGGTTGCTATGGGAATGAAATCCATTTCTTTGCGTGGCCAGGAGTTGACAAGTTTCTGTATGAGAATATTTTTCAATATTTTAATCAAAATGGTTAGAATAATTTTTGAGAAAGTAAAAATTTGCAAAATTTGCAAAATTTTTCCATGTAAAGCGTAGTTAGGGGTGGCATGATTATCTTGAAAATCTTCGTGTCTCATCCTTGGAAAATATTGAACTTAAATATCAAGTTTGGTATTTAACGGACCTTTCGTTTTTGAACTATGCTGCCCCACAGACACACACGGACCTTTTTCTAAAATGATTTTTTGGATTGCACTATTTCCGGTGCAATCTCGGAATGGCATTTTTGGGTCAATACAACACCTTCTCTATACACTATGTGTGGTGTAATGGTTACCATGCTAACTTTACATACCCAAGGTCGCGGGTTCAAACCCGGCGGAGGACGATGGATTTTTTCGGGTGTAAAGCTCTTTAGCATGGCTTCCTTCGGAAGGGAAGTAAGGCCGTTGGTCCCTTGTAGTAGATTTACGGCACATAAAAGAACCTCAAGCCTGATAGAGAGGCCTCTGAGCAAAATTAAGCGGTCTTTCACGCCCAATTTAGAAAGGGACGCTGAGAACCACGACAGTTACAGAGCGTCCATAAATAACACGCCATTTTTATTTCTACTTTCTCTACACGTAGTACGTACATAGTGTAGAGAGAAGGTATTATAATGCACCCAAAAATTCGATACTGAGATTTCACCAGAAATATACGTTTTGAAACCCCCTGAATCAAAAAAAAAAGCATTTTTACAGAAATGTCCATGTGTATGTGTGCATGTGTGTCTGTGTACAGCATAGCTCAAAACGAAAAGTCCGTTAAGAACCAAATTTGGTATTTAGGTTTGGCACGATGCGACACGAAGATTTTCAAGAAATCCTCCCACCCTCAACTACCCTTTACATGGAACTTTTTTCGAAAAGTTTGATTTTCTAAAAAATGACTATAGCGATTTTGATTAAAATATCATATATCACAGATATTTGCCTGAAGACTACTTTATTCTGGATGAATTTTACGAAATTCCGCATATCTGCTAAACCGTTAGAGATGGATAAAAACTTACTACACAGAAAATGTAGAGCACATTAAAACACACAAGTTATGTTATATACATCTTTTTCGTGGAGGTGATCGTTTTTAAGGTATTCGTAGTTTTTGTTTTCAGCTTTGAAAAACATTTCTCATACAGGAATTTGTCGACTCCTATCCATATAAACAAAGGAACTTCTGTCACATAGCAACCAGCTTTTGACTATCAGTTTAACCTATGGTTTCCCTTATTTTGCTTCTACTTACAAGGTAGCAAGTAATAAAACTATTTCTGCTAATTTTTTCTCGATTAGCATGAAGTAAATAGAAGCATAAGCCTTTTAATAAAAAATTGTTATAGAGATGTAGAGAAAGTCATGTGAATGGAACACATCAGATTTTTTATACACTATGTACATAGTACGTGTAAAGAAAGTAAAATGTAATCAGCTGTGTTTTATTTTCCAGGCATGCAACTAGCACATTATGTAATTTGAAGTTATTTCTAATCACATGCATGTATCCAATAGAACCACCACTTTTTATAATACTGCACTAATGTGAAATTGTGATTTTCAACAAGTGGGAAATCAATTTTTTCGCACTTTATATGGAACATTGAAAATGCTTGTGCCGCGAGAATTATTACAATGACTTCTGTCTGCCATTTTAAAAACAGAGCATGATGTTGCATTATCGTGATCATGGCGATACTAACATTTGGTCAGCATAGCATGCCCTAAGCAACAGGAGATTAGCCTTTTTATTGACCCATCCGTCATCAAGGAAGGAATAATATTTTTTACGTCCGCTGCGTGATCATCAGTTAACTCGTCATGGCTATTGTTGACACGACAGTACACGTGTCCACCATGTATGGACGCTCTTTAAGACGTCATTTGTTTTTTTCCTTGTGCTGCAATCTTTATTCCGTGTTTCAGCACAAATCATATTCCTCCCACATACATATGTGCCCCGATTTCCATCCCTGCTTGTCATAAATCAATCACGGGATGTTTTCTCAAGAGATAAAATCAGCGTAACGCTGCAATGATCCTGTGATGAAGTAATGGAATCTGCTATAGATCAAAAACAACGAATGTACGCGTTTGTTTTGATAGTCAGATGAGTCATCAAGACAAATATTTAGACAGAGAGAGAGAGAGAGAGAGAGAGAGAGAGAGAGAGACAGACAGAGACAGACAGAGACCGAAGAGATTTAAATAACAATTCAACAATTTTAATAATTATTTCACTAGTGCAAAGGACTGACCATCCGAACTCCACAACTTGGGGGTTTTATATTCATGTCAACCATTCCAATCTCTTTTAGTTGAACATGAATACCGTAAAATTTATAGCAAATTTATTGAAAACCTAGAATATCTTTAAAGATTTCCAGCCCAAATATATAAATGAGGAGGCCTAAAATATTTTAAAACTGATTTATTGGAGGGAGAGCTGTATGACGCGTTAATACCACCAGGTTTCTCCCAATTTCGCTGAAATTTACCAAGAAATATTTTGGTACGATTTTGACAGAACTTCTATACTTAAATTTTAAAATCCGCAAAAGAAATCTGATGTGTTCCATTCACAAGATCTCTGTAACAATTCTTCTATCCTCTTCACGCTAATCGAGATAAACACTAGCAGAAGCGGTCTCATCTCTTAGCTCCTTATAAGTAGAAGAGAAATAAGCGAATACACTAGACTAAAACGATAGCCACATGTTTTAAAAAGTGATTGCTATGGAATTGAAATCCGTTTCTTTGCGTGGCCAGGAGTTGACAAGTTCCTGTATGGGAAAGTTTAAGTATTTTAAAACTGAAACAAACATAGAAGAACATCTCGAAAACAGTCAACTCCACAAAAAAAATGTATACGACTTAAATTGAGCATTTTAGGAAGATCTACATTGTTTATGCAGTAAGTTTTAGTCTATCACTTACGGTTTACTTGTTGCATAACATTAAAAAAAACAACAACCAAAAAAAACATCCATAATAAAGAGGTCTTTAGAGGCTATTCCCAAAAAATGCCAGATATATATTTTATTTGTTAGGTAAATATCTTTAATATACGATATTTTAATCAAAATCGTTAAGTCATTTTTGAGAAGAGTGAAAGTTTGAAATTCAAAACTAATAATGCTATGTTTCTAAAATATATACCACCGATGTATATAATGCAAATAAGTTACAGAGCAAATTTCACTAATTTTCTCTAATGGTTTGGAAGTTATGGTCAAATATGTTTATGTTTTTGTCACGCAACTAAAAAGTCCCTTGCGGAAGAAAGAAAGAAAGAAAAAAAAACTAAACTTTTGGACTAATATTTTAACCTTAGGTTCACGATATGTCGATTTTTTGAGATTGCTCGAGGTTTCTCTGTGTCTCCTTTAGTTTAGGCTCGAATTTTTTTTTAAAGTTTTTGAACCACGGATTTCTCGGTCTCTAGCCGGTTGCTCTAACCACTGGTCTACCATGGCAATATGCTAGCACAGCATTACATTTCCGAACTGACTCGCTTGTTCCCCGTTAAACACAAGGTGATCTCAAATAATTTTGAAATGACATACCCTAATGAAGACTTACATTGTCGTAAGTACCTACTTTAAGTCCCGGCTTTATAGTTTAGCCAACTATTAAACCAATTATTGTTAATAGTTTTTTCACACAAGCCGGGTGTAGGACACATTTTGGATAATTAGATTGAAAAATGCAATGCCTTAGCCAGGATTTGAACCACTTAAACTGTGAAGCCCAGGCTTAAAGTACTTAAGACACTGTAAAACGCCACTGGGGTATATCATCTCAAAATTATTTGAGATCACCTTGTGGTTTACCGGGAAACATGCGAGTCAGTTGAGAAATTTAATGCCTTGTAGGCATGTTGCCATGGTAGCTCAGTGGCTAGAGCAGTCGACTAGTACCTGGAGATCCGTGGTTTAAATTCTGGCTATGTCTTTGAATTTTTCAGCCTGACTATCTGTGCACCTGTGTCCTACACACGGCTTGTGTGAAAAAGCAATTAATTAATATACACTTAACTGTGTGTAGGTAAACCATAAATAATAGGCTAAATGAGCAATTATCCTCTCACAACAATATTAAAATTTGTTTCCGCATATTCTCGTACATAAAATACTAGAATATTCACTTAAAATATTATTGCAAATCCTTATTTACCCGAATGTGTTGAAGTTGCTGAGAAAACACAAGCTAAACGAACAGGTAATTAAGTGTGCATATTTAAATCAATACAACATTCCAAATGTTTGAAAGGTAGGTTTAAAATCAAACCTCCGCTTTTTAACAAACTTTCTTTTCGAATTAAACATGTGCTAAAATTTAAAGCACATATTAAATTTTAAGACACTTTTAGTGTAACTGATTTATTAAGATTAAAGTAAATGTTATTTTTATTTATTTATTTAGGTATGCATGACATAATCTAAGAACCTGCTATGTTGTCAATGATTATCTAATGAAAAACCACAGGAACCAAAATAAGTAATAGTAAACAAATTAACCGCGAGTAGATATGGTCAGGGAACCAGAGGTTTACAAATAAGTAAATGGAATTTGTTCTTTTTGCAATATAAATACCACTACTAACAACATGCTAAGTATCCATACTGCTATGCTTGAAATTAATTAGTAACAGAAATGCACGTATATTCTGAACCTCTGAACAAAATATTTAATTAATAAAACTATGGGGAAATACTGTATTATACAGCACAGTGTATAATTTGCAAATCATCATACTCCCTGACCCCGAAACACAGGTGATTGTTTGCTTTTACAATCATATGTTCAATACGTGAATTCTTGTACCTTTTGAGAAAACCGTGAATAGGAGTATTGATTTCGAAATAGTCTCCAGAGAAGCTGAGCTGTCATCTCTGTGGCACACAAGGAGCACAGAGAAAAATATTACGTATTTCAAAAATGTCATTAAAACACATTGGATACTTAGAATTTTAATAAAACAATAATGTGTTACATTCAAATGATTTTCTCTACCCCCTGTTATTTATTACTAGCTACACAAACTATTCTTAGAAAGTTCATTTTTTCTATGTAATTCGTGTTAATCGAAGTAAACTTTTTAAAAATGGCTATTTACACATTTAGCAATAGATTCAAAGGGAATTGCGATAGTAAAATACTTAAGATCTGGACGCTATATGGTGGCATTTAATTTACACATTCTTTCCATGCAAGAAACAAGTGAAAATCGCCAGGACTTTAAAAAGTATTGAATAATTCAATCAATTAATAACGGATATCTCGGATATGACTATGTAACAGTGAATGAAAGAAAGTCATTTGGAATAAATTGTGCGTTTCAAAGAGATTTTCAAAGAGATCTACATTTTTATGTGCAATTGTTTTCGCTGAAGTTATACCAGCTTACAATAAATGCACGAGGGCAGATCTAAAAGTAATGCACAATATTTTTTTTACAAAAAAGTTTTATAGTTAAAAAAATCACAAATTAACATATACCTTATATCTACTTTTCGACATAGTCACCAATTTTCTCAACACATTTGTCCCATCATGATTCCAGCTGCAATATGCCCTGTTCATAGAAGTCCGTTTCCCTGCAGTACAGCCATCTGCGGACTGCTGTTTCATTCCGCATCTATCACAGAGCGTTGGCCGGCCAGAAATTTCGTATGGGACCAAACAGATGAAAAGCCCGAAGGTGCAAGGTCCGGACTGTATGGTGGATGCTAGAGCATCTCCCACCAAATTTTGTGATTTTCTGCAGCAGCAGCAGCAGCAGCAGCAGCAGCAACATGTGGGCGAGCATTGTCATGAAGTTTGATATCGTCAGCATTAATGTTGTGGCGTTTGTCACGAAGGACAAGACGCAACTTCGCCAAAGTTTTAATGTAGGCTGCAGCATTCACAGTGGTCCCGTGTTCAGCAAAATCCACCAATAAAACACCATGCACATCCCAGAACACTGTAACAAGCACTTTCCTAGCAGATTTAGTTACTTTGATTTTGTTCTTTACTGGGGAACCAGCAAGTTTCCACTCCATACTTGCCTGCTTTGTTTCGGGCGTATGCTCACGACTCATCACCAGTGACGATTCCTTTCAGAAAGCAATGTCCTTCTGCGGTGAACCGCGTTAAGTAATCCCAGTTTGTCATCATTCGCTAGCGTGGTTCTCTGTCAGGTTCTTTGGCACCCAGCGAGCAATAACTTTACGAAATTTCAACGTGTCATGAACAACATGTACACTGCACCATAGGAAATGTTGAACTATTGCGATAAAGTTCACAGTTAAACACGCCGTTCGTTCAAAATTGCCGCCTCAATGCCTCTGACCTTCTCCGGGGTTGCAGCTGTTGCGGCCTCCGCATACCGCCATCTTTGTTACGTAATTCACGCTTCTCTCGCTAGAGCTGCACATGACAAAAATACCCTCTTTAGTGAAAACTTCAAACTATATCTGAGCGAAATCGCAACATTCCAGCTGTAATACCAAGACAAATAGTATATATATATATATATAAAAATAATTGTGCGTTACTTTTCGATCCGTCCTCGTATATGGACAATTCCTTCCGATTGAAGTGGACCTCGCAGGTTTCTCCCAGAAAATTCAAGATATACATTTGTCATGTAAATAGCTTTATTATATGGAATCTTAATCAAATTCGTTAGAGCAAATTTGAGAAATTCACGAGCTTCAAAAAATGTTTCATGGAAAGGGTAGTTGGAGGTGGGGATATTTTCTTCTTGATCTTCATACCGCATCTTTTAAAGATACTAAACGTACATGGCACGCTGGTATTCATCCGACTATTCCTTTATGAGTCGGTGGGGACGGCATCCGTGCTTGCGCCAGTCGTCGTCCCGGATTTAGTCCCTTTTGGGTCTCTTTCCTCTCTCTCGGGGTCACATAAGAGTCCTAGGACTATGAGGGCCTACGTCAGGTACTTTGCTGTGGATCCGTCTGTGTCTAATCTCAATCTTAAAAATCCTTTATAAGTTATGCTGTTCACAGACACACAAACCCACAAAGACATGGACTATTTTCCAAAATGCTTTTTTATTTATTTGTTTATTTGTGGGGCCTCAAAACTTTAATTTCCGGTGAAATCTGCATATTGAAGCGCATTCTTTATCTGTTATATATGAGGCAGAGTAAAAAACAATTTAGAAGTTAGCCTAATTTAAGTTAAATGCTTATTTTAAAGGTTAAGTACTCAATCTAGAAACTATTCTGAAAAAAATCGCGTTAAAACGTCAAACTTGCTGGTTGCCTTCAACTGGTTTAGAAGCAAGCCAAATATAGAACTTCAGTCCCCTTTTAAGGTATTAATCACTAACTACGATAAACTTGAAAGAATGGTATTTGGCGAGATTTAGGAAGGTGACCATGATGCTCAGGTGATGAAATCGCCTGCACTTAAGATCAAAAATTCTTGGTTCGAATCTTATCCTAACCCAAAAACGTTCAAACTTAAATTCTTCTTTCAAGTTGTGCATACGTATAAGAGATGCATAGTTACCTAGAGTATGGAAAATTTTCAAGTTGTTTTCCATCAATCCTCACATATGAATGAACAAAAATAATAAAGGCAATTGACTAACATATATTCCTTAAGCATCTTTCATCCAGCCCATAATATTACTCTGTGACTGTGTTTTTTGGCTCATGAAGAATTAGGTCGAGATTTTCAGATGTGGTGGTTGGTGCATGAGGTTGCAGATACCTTCCTCGTATGTGGTAATATGTAGCAAATGCATGTGTATCTTAGTTCGATGAAGTTTCGTTTATATTTGATCTTTGTTTTATAGCAATGAATTTCGATTTTTCTTTGTGACAAAGATGCCGAAGTCAATAGATGTGATGTAACCGCGTTGTTTGTACCAGATAGCGTGGGAAACGCCCTATGAATGCAGCAGCTGTGCTGTCAGCACTCTTACTGTGTCAGGATTGCACTGTGTACAATTCAAACTGAAACACAAGCACTTTCATCTTAGCAATTAAGTATGCATGACGTAATCGATAACACCGGCAAAGAGCACCTCGCAAATCCGCTGTGGGTTTTGCCTTTTCTCTAGAATGACACTCATTGACAATAATTCAAAAGTGAGCAAACCACTTTTGGCCAAAAGTAGTAAATCACGAGCAGCTTTGAGGTTATCGAATACCAATAAACATTGCTATTTCACGGGTGAAATATAATTAATGCTATTATCATAAAAATGCATTAAACTGCACCATTTGTACCAAATGTTAAATTGTTAAATAATACCTCATTTCGGGAAAAAATCTTATGTTTTCCATTCACATGACTTTCTCTACACTTCTGCAACAAATTATTGTTGAAAAGCTTACGCTTCTATCTACTTCATGCTAATCGAGACAAAATTAGCAGAAATAGTCTTATTATTTTCTTCCTTGTAAGTAGAAGATAAATTAGGGAGTACCTTTAGTTAAAGTGATAGTCAAAAGCTGGTTGCTATGCGACTGAAGTTCCTTTGTTTGCATGGACAGGAGTTGACAAATTCCTTATGAGAAAAGTATACGTTTTTCAAAGCTGAAACCTTTAACAAGGAATATCTTGAAAAGGGTAACCTCCACGAAAAAAATGTATATGACATAAATAATTGTGTGTTTTGTCGTGTTCCACATTTCTTGTGTATTAAGTTTTTGTCTAGATATCTCTTACGGTTTACCAGTTATGCAAAATTCAATAAAAACCATCCAGAATAAAGAGGTCTTTAGAGGCTATTCCCAGAAAATTCAAGATATACATTGTGTCAGGTAAGTATCTTTAATATGCGATATTTTAATCAAAATCGTTAGAGCAATTTTTGAGAAAATCAACATTTTCGAAAACTTTTCCATGTAAAGAGTAGTTGGGGGTGGGGAGATTTTCCTGAAAATACTGAAAATAAATACAAAGTTTGGTATTTAACGAACCTTTCGTTTTTGAGCTATGCTGTCCGCGTGCACACGCGCGCGCACACACACACACACACACGGATCTTTCTCTATAAGGTATCTGTGAAATCTCGGTATCGAACTTTTGGGTGGAAAGCGATACTTCCTCTATACACTAAGTACACAGTACGTGTAGAGAAAGTAATAAAAGTGTGATTATCGCTTTGGTCTAAATCTACAACGAAATGTATAAATGATTAATACAACTTTATTTTGATTAACAAGATTAATGAGAAACAAATAGAAGAAAGAGCTACTGTAAAAAATAGTAGAAGAGAGAGAAATCATGCGAATGCAACACGTTAGGTATTTTCTAAGTCAAGGGACCTGTTTATAAACTATATAAGATAAGGGACTGTGTGTGAAACAGTGGAGAAAAGCTGAAGTGGAACAGTTTCTGCTCTTATTTATCATACTTAACCAAAGAAGATAAGGAGGGAGCTTTGTGCAATGTGTAGAGCAATTATACACAAAACTTATTGTAGATAAAGTCATGCAATTGTAATATCTACATCAGATTTTGTTTTCAATGATTCAGCATAAGCACAGGGATCTAAGGGTATTCAATTAGAACATGTTTGCATTAAGTCGTAAGCGAAAGTTGGGGTGGTTCCTCTTTACCACGAATTTCTTATTCTGTTTCAGAGTTGAAGGACGGCGTTCAGGGCGTTGCGGCAGGCGCAGAGGTGCTTTTTGGATAAGTTTCTCAATGGCGTCGGTTGCACTGCTGGCGGACTCGCCTTCTGAAGGGACATTCTGGGCTTTAGGGGTCCTTAGAAAACCCCAGGCTTGTGAGCTGGTTGACCGGCGTCGGACGAGTTTAATTTTGGAATCTTTAGCATCACCGTCCATGCTTGCGCACATCATAGCACACACGTAATCGCCTTTTGGGTGTCCCCCTTATCTCTCCCTCCTAGACTTGACGTTAGAAGAACAAAGAACAAAATTACCTAAGTGCTGGGCTCTGTCTTGATTTCGAAGACCTCTCCCATTCCTACTTTTGTATTTTCTGGTTTCTAAGACGATTTTGCTTTAAAAAGGAAATGGAAACAAGCAGACTTACCAAAGATTCAGCCTTTCATTGATGTGCCTGCCCTAGCAGCCAATTTTTAAGTAACTCAGGGCGCTTAACAGTTAGAAATACCTAGTTTTCATTCTGATTAGTTGATTACAAATGCATGGCAATGATTACTACTTTTTTGAGCGCATCTTTTCGTTATTTCCGGATAAAAACTGGGAAGGATATTTGGAAGCTGTTTATAAACCTCACAAGGAATGGATAGTTTCATAAAATATATAAGTAATTTTAGGAACTGCAGTAATGTTTTCCAGTATCACTGACGTCACTTTAGTAAATTAATGAGCGCTTAAATTATTTTCTTTCCAGGACTTTCGGATCAATGTGGCTGTTTTAAACTAACGGCCCAATCTGGCAACTCAGCACCTGTCGGTCATTGAAACTTAATGTGACAAGCGTTTCCAAGTTAGGTAAAAATGGAAATGGAGTTTAATTTATGGACGTTCTTTAACTCTGAGATTCTCAGCGTCCAATTTTATACTGGGCGTGAAATACCACTTAATTTTGCTCAGAGGCCTCTTAATCATGCTTGAGGTTATTTGGTGTTCCGTAAATCTATGACTCAGTACCAACGGCTTTACTTCCCTTCCGAAGGAAGCCATGCTAAGGATTTTTAGGCCCGAAAAAAATCCATCATCCTCCGCGCTAGGTTTGATCCGTGACCTCTGGGTATATGTTAGCATGGTAGCCATTACACCACAGAGGGCGACAGTTACGTAAAGCCTAACAACAATGGGCATAGACACATTGATAAATGCACCAGAGGCGCAGGTATATATTGATGTCAAGGAGTAAATGCTGTTTTCAGAAATGGATATAATGTAATTTCATTTTAATCTAGAACAACTTTTCGGTAAACTATGTTAATATTTAACGTATTATAATTCCAACACGAAATTATTACACGGGAAATTGGTATTTTTAAATACGGACACCCTGTGAATTTTGCATTAGGTTTATCCCAAGTATTTAAAAATAACCGTAGATATTCTACATATGGTACCTTGGAACAAATGTACATTGCAAATGCAATTTTGGGCATTAACATTTACTGGATGAATATCATATTTCCTCATGAACTATAAATGATAAGAAATCGTATATTACTTAATATACTCCTATTATAGAATTTCTTAAAAACTAAAATGTCTGCTGGGGTCTTTGTAAAATAGAAACCATATAAACCTAACTATAACAAGCGTATACACATTTTTATAACCACACAAAGTTTTGGTATTTTTCATGAAAGTGATTCAAAGATTTGATATTTTTCACAAAAGTGCTTTTGGAAATTAAGAAAGTCGACTTTGTATGGAGAAAATGTCCTTCAGTGTGTATCTTAGGCACTTCCAATGATAATAGTTGACAGTTCAGGATCTTTTAATTCCACTTAAAGCAAATATTATTAAAACAGACAGCCTGATTTTTACTTCCTCTACCGATTGTAAGTGCATAGTACCTAGGTATAGAAGCTACTGCATTCCACCCAAATATCCGATACCGAAGTTTCACTGGAAATACATGATTTAGGACCCCCTGAATAAAAAAAATCATTTTCAGGAAAATGTCAGTGTGTGTGTGTGTGTGTGTGTGTGTGTGTGTGTGTGTGTGTGTGTGTGTGTGTAAGTAAGTAAGTACTAAACTTGCTATTCAAGTTCAACATTTTCCAAGGATGGGGAGGGGGGATTTTAAACTACCCAAGGTTTGACTATAGCTTTAACTTAGTGTATTCCCTTATTTCCCTTCTACTTACAAGAATCTAATTAGATCATTTTTTCTGGTGTTTATCTTGATTAGCGTGAAGTAGTTAGAAGAACAAACTTTTTGAAGAATAATTTCTTACGGAGAGGTAGATAAAGTCCTGTGAATGGAACACATCAGATTGTTTTTAATCTTCATTCTTCTCCTTAAATGCTTATTGCGCCTCAATTCCCAATTGTTCTTTCTTTTCTATTTACCTATAGCAAGTAGAGGAAATATTGCATATACAAAGATCCAAATCTGAGATTTCACTACAAATGGACGTTCCGAGGCTCTATCTTATATAGTATATACTCTTTCTAAAACATCCGCATGAATAGTATAACCAAACAAGCAAAAGCCCTTAAATGCCAACTCGGTATATAACTTCAGTATCTTTCAAGGATAAGCCACGAAGCTTTTCAAGAATACTTATATATACATCCCAACTAACCTTTTATATGGAAAATATTTCATTATTTTTGATTTTTCCAAAATGTATAAAAGTGCCATATTTTAAGATAATTACATGGCTAACAATAAAACGAATATCTTCAATTGTCTGAGTAAAGTCTGTGAAATTCTTTTTATTCTGAATACTTGTGTAAATCTCACTATTCAAAAAATACAGATCTCTCGTTAAGCACGCCATTATTGTAAACCAAATAGTTTTGTAACAAAATTCCGAAATATGGTTTCTTACTGGTTTGATTTTCTTTTTTTCAAGTGGTAGCTTGCCATGCAAAGACATGGAATTTAAAATAAACCACACACTGAGCAACTTCTTAAAATCTTAACGTTGTTTTAGCCCACCGCATCCTCCTTATGCCCACTGAAAATGCCTAAAATGTAATGAAAAGTTCACGTTAATTTACAACAAATAGCATAATAAGCTTTTGTAAGAATGGTTTGTAGAAGAGGGAAAGGCATGTGTAATAGCCCATCTCAGTAGTGTCAGAGTAACGTGTGTGCCTCACTTTCACGAGGTCCAGTGTTCTAATCTCGGCGAGAGTAAATTGCCCGGATAAGGTTTTTTAATGAAATGTTCCCTTGTCCTGAGAAAAGATGTCGGGTAAGCACGCTTATGGACTCCAGGATCATATGAGCAACACCTCCCATTTAATTCATTCGTCGTCCAACATGACCTACCGATATAATCCCTGAATCCATAAAAAAAAAACATTTTAGAATAAAAAAGCATACATGTGTGTATGTGTGTGTATGTGTGTGTGTATGTGTATGTGAGTGAGTGAGAGAGAGAGTACAACATAACAAAATCTGATGTGTTCCATTCATATGGCTTTCTCTACATTTCTACAACAATTTATTGATAATAAGCTTATTCTTCTAATTACTTAGTGCTAATAGAGAAAGAATAAGTAGAAAGGGTCTTATTATTTGCTTCCTTGTAAGTAGAAAGGAAATAAGGGCGAACCATAGACTAAATCGATAAATCTTTTAAAAACTGGTTGCTATCTGATTGAAGTACCTACCCTTGTTTGTATGGACAGGAGTTGACACATTCCCGAATGAGAAAAATGTAAGTATTTTAAAGATAAATCTAATAATAAGGAATATCTCAAAAACGGTCAACTGAACGAAAAAAAATTATATAACAAATTGTGTGTTTTAACGAGCTCTACATTTTTATGCAGTAAATTTTTGTCTATCTCTTACGGTTTGCCAGTTATGCAAAATTCAATAAAAATCATCCAGAATAAAGCGGCCTTCATAGGCTATTCCCACAAAATTCAAGATATACATTTTATTTGTCAAGTAAATATCTTGAATACCTATAAATGATTTTAATCAAAATCGCTAGAGCCATTTTTGAGAAAATCTAACATTTCGAAAGTTTTACTACCATGTAAGGGGTAGTATTGGGTGGGGGGTTTTGAAAATCTTCGTGTCGCATCCTTGGAAGATGCTGAATTTAAATATAAAGTTTGGTATTTAACGGACTTATCGTTTTTGAACCAACTCCAAAAAAGGCAAAGTCAATTAGCTAACAAGGTTATGGCGAGTGTTTTCTGGGATGCACAGGGAATTATTTTTTATTTATTACTTGAAAAAGGGTAAAAGTATCACTGGTGACTACTACGCAAGCTTACTGCAACGTTTGAGTGATGAGGTGAAAAGAAGGAGACTTCATTTGGCAAAAAATCTGTTTCATCACGACAATGCTCCGCCTATCGTCCAGCGATTGCAATGGGAAAATGTGCGAATTAAAGTTGGAATTGCTTGAACATTCACCCTATTCGCCAGCCTGTTCCCAAACCTCAAAAAAATTCTTGGAGGACGAAGATTTCACTGCAACGAGGTCAATGATGCGGTAAACAGCTATTTTGAGAACTTGATAAATCGCACTACAGAGATGGTTTAATTAACTTAGAACACCAGTAATGGCAAGTGTATTAGCCTTTCTGGAGATTATGTTGATAAATAAAGCAAAAAAATAAATAAATGATGTTTTCATTGGGAGCCCCGGGACATATCAGCTGGCCCTAGTATTAAATTGTAGGTATATATTGAATTTCCTGGGAATAGGATTCGAATTCCTTCTGTTTGTCTTTTGCATAATTGTTAAACCGTAAGAGACAGATGTTACTAAACAAAAATGCAACAAAAATAAAAGCATACAATTTATGTCAAATATTTTGTTGTTGTGGAGCTAACCATTTCCGAGATATTCCAGGTTACTTACTGGTTTAGGTTTTCAAATACTTATACTTTTTTAAAATGGAAAACCCTTAACCACATTTTTTTTTCGCCTGGTCAAGCAAAGAGAACGAAATTTTAAGAAATATCATAGCGACTGACTCGTAAAAAATTTGATTGTCGCTTTAGTCCATTACATTTTCTGGTTTTTCCTTGTATAAGGGAGTGTGTAATAAAAATATTTCTTTTTTATTTATATCGATTACTATGAAGTAGAAGAAAAGCTTTTGTACGAATTCTAAGATAGCGACGCAACGACCTCGGTATTCCTCAGAAATTTGCGCTCTGTTCACACAGTATTAAGTGTACGTCTAAGCTCTCGTCGCCTCGGGTGGAGTGGCCATCTTCATTCGAAATGAAATACACCACTACTCGGTCCTACTACCCCAACTAACTAGCCTCGAAGCTTGCGCAGTTCAAATATCCATGCAAAACTCCACTAAAACGACAATAATCTCAGCATACAAGCCACCAGGACTCTGCCTCAATGACCAGGATATTACTACTATATTCTCTGACACAGTGCCAACCCTTCTCGTGGGAGATCTAAATAGTAAGCATGAAACATGGGATGCCGTGTGACAACTCCAAACGGAAGACGACTATTAACAGCAGCTGAACGCAATGCAGTTAACATCTTAGCCCCACCTGGTCCTACTTTCTTTAGGCAAAATGTAGCACCTGACATACTAGACATAGTACTTTACAAAAATGTATTAGGATTTCCCACCATGGCTGTTCTACCTGAAATGGACTCGGACCACTCCCCAGTCTTGATATCATTTGACAACAATCTGATTTTACGTCCACAGTCCACTAGGAGACTCAGCAGAGGTTTCATACATTGGGAAATCTTCCAACATGTAATTGATAACGAGCTAAAACCTGCGTGCAACCTGAAAAGTCCCTGTGATGCAGAAGCAGCAATTCTTGAGTTCACAAAAGTCATAACTTCAGCCATAGACAAATCCACAGCTCCAGCTAGACCTCAGCAACAAAGAAAACCCTATCACGAAACTTTGCCTTCTAACATCAGATCTCTCTTGAAAGAAAAACACAAAATGCGCCGGCTTTGGCAGAAGTACAAAGAAACCTGGCAACTTCATCGCTTGAACCAACTCACAAGAAAGGTAAAAAAAAACAAATGGATAAGTAGTACTCGACTTACCAACTTACCTCTCCAGCATTTCACCAGAAGATTCATCCTTGTGGAAAGAAACCAAAAGGATATTAAAAGAACCGACACTTATTCCACCCTTAATACAAGATGGAAAACACTACATAACCGACTTTGAGAAGTCGGAACTATTCGCAAATACTCTAAAATGTATCTTCAGCCCAAACCCATTGATAAACGAAGAATTCAACCACGAAATTGAACGTTTTCCTGGTTCTTATACCACTGCTCCACTTCCCATTGACTTCACTTCGCCAAAAGAAATCTTGTTCATAATCCAGCAACTACCAGCAAGAAAATCGCCTGGTCATGACCTAATTCCAAATGTTGTATTAAAACATCTGACTCGCAAAGCACTAGCCCCACTCTTCAATAGTTTGATACGTATGGGCTACTTCCCCAGAATCTGGAAACACGCTATAATTATTGCTATTCATAAACCTGGGAAAAGCTCCTCAGAACCAAACAATTATCGTCCTATAAGTCTGCTACCCACTCTGTCCAAAGTGTATGAAAAGATTATACTGAAGCGTTTAACAAAATTTCTCAATGAAGCATCAGTATTACCTCCCTTTCAATTCGGTTTTCGTCGTAAACATTCAACCACCCATCAATTCTCCGGATTACAGAGCAAGTGGCACAAGGCTTCGAGAAGAAAGAACACACAACTGCAGCTTTCCTTGACTTCGCTCAGGCATTCGACAGGGTTTGGCATCAGGGTCTTCTATACAAACTGTTCAACAACGGCATTCCAGACTACCTCTATAAAATAATTTCCTCCTTTCTGTCACAACGAACATTCTCAGTCCGCATAGGTAGTTGTCACTCTTCTACAAAACCTATAACAGCCGGAGTTCCTCAAGGATCTATCCTGGGACCAGCTCTGTTCAACCTGTACACCTCTGATATGCCTGCAACGCCTACAGCTAAAATCGCTATGTATGCGGACGATACTGCAATCTTCTCAACACATCGCAATATCCACATCGCCAGAAATCACCTTCAAGAGACCTTAAACTTAATTATGCCCTGGCTAGACAACTGGCGTATTTCGCTCAACCAGCAAAAATGTGAAGCAATGGTCTTTACACTATGCAGACAAAACTATCCACCACCAGTAACGCTCCCAGCGAAACAGATACCCTGGAAAACTAATACAGAAACAGTGAAATATCTCGGTATACTCCTGGATCGACGACTCACATGGAAACCACATATAAGCAACAAACTTAAACTAGCCCGAGCAAGACTGGCAAAACTCTACCCCCTCCTCAACAAAAGATCTTCACTGAAACTAAAAAACTGCACACTACTTTACACGACTCAATTAAGACCACTGCTACTATACGCTTGTCCAGTTTGGGGAGGAACTAGTCCTTCTGAAATCAAACGTATCCAGACATTTCAAAACAAAATATTGCGAATCTCAACGAATGCACCATGGTTTGTCAGAAATAGTCAACTACATAGAGAAACTGGAATCAGCATCATTTAACAATCAATTTCTTCACAAGCCGAACAGTTTTACAGCAAGCTAAAAGACGTCTCAGGAGCCATTCACTATTCTCTTGGCAGAAAATCTAGCTATCCAACTCACATCAAGAGTCGCCTACCACTGGACCAGCTCTCACATGAAGACTTTCTGTAAAATAAAAACAAAATAAAATGTACCTACTTATGAGGGGCCCAATGGGGCTTACCTCACTTCAATGTTATTCAGTATCATGCATGTAAATAATGTCTAAAATCAATGATCTGTAGGGCGCACATGCGCTGATCGATCAATAAATCATTAAAAAAAAAAGTGTATGTCTGTTGCTAAATGGCAACAAATTTCCTTGCAAGGTGGAAGTTCGTAGTACGGTGAGAAAATTATATTTTGCTTTTGTTTCTAGATATTCATTTACATGTATTTAGGGAATGAAAAGTGATGATTATCTAGAACAAATAAGGAGTAGTTTTATGAGAAACAGGTTCAATTAATCTGTTACAAAAAAAAAAAATAAGCAGGCGTTACATGGGATTCGATCCACGGGTGTTTAGTTTTGTGAAAGATAGTATAAGGAGGTGCTTGGAAAAAAACAAACAAACAAAAAACTAATCGCTTAGGTTGAGTTACCCGGATAAGGGTTTTTTCGGGGTTTTCCCTTATCCTGAGAAGACGAATGTCAACTAACCTTAAGTTCTATGGACCCCGATATCATTTGAACATCATTTCACCAATTTCATTCATCGTACAATGTTACCAAATAGGTTAAAGGACGTTCAACTACACACATACACAAAAAAAAAAAACATTGTTTTCTAAGTATATTTATACATATGCACTATATGTCATCAATTTAAACATTCTGAATAGAGGAAGAGAAAATTTGCACTTTATAATGCATAAAGAACAAACGATATTATGGTTGGAAGAAATCTTAATACCTATAAGCACACTTTTAAAAATGTCGTACGTAAGCTGTCGCACTAAGATCTTTGACTTCGAATATGAAAAAATATTTTTTCTAAGATCAGAAAACAAAATGTCTGTCAGCACTTCGTTGTATCTATCTATGCTACACTTAACATAGTTACCAGCAGCAAAATTTGCGTTCTTTTCTGAGAACATCCAGCACTAGTTTCGTATCTTTCAAATAAAAACACGATTTTTTTGTTTTTTTTATAACTAAACACGACTATTTAGTTTTTATTTCCTAACGCGTTTTCTATATGTCTGCCTTACTGTCGTTTTCTACAATGTCAGCAAAATTGTAAACCGTTTTAACCTGTTATACTTTCGATTTCGTAATCAGTTTACCCTCTCTGTAATTGTATGACTGACATTCCCCTAGGACTTACAACCCAATGCCTAGGGATCAGAAGCCTGTCGGGAAGCCCTCGGCACGAAACCATAGAACGGAGAACCTGTTACGAGGGGTCGGTCCGTAACATGAGAAAGTGGATGATATGAAATGTAAGCGAAATTGATGGTTGGAAAGTTGATGATGGGGCAATTGGTGGGATGAACGGCGGGGGAAATCGGAGGACCCGGAGAAAACCGCCCAGATGCCGCTTCATCCACCACGAATCCCACATACGGACTCTTGCCGCCTAGATTTGAGGCGAGCGGTCTAACCACTCACCCACGGCACTGCCCATATACTTTGATTTCAAGGAGGCAAATTTCTGTTGTTCGGTTTAAATGGTTGCTATGCAAATTCTCCTTCACTTCCAGTCTACATTGCAGTTTTTCAATTCTACATAATTACATACTGCCTTAATGGGCGGTGTTTTGCTCATGTAAATGTTTACTCTATCACGCTTACATCTAAGTAATTGGTTAATCATCTGCTACAACTGTACATAAAACATTCCTACCACGCACGTAATTTCACTTCCTGACGGTGTAGCCAAACAAATTTAGTATTGAGAATTGTATAAGTCATCGTGGACAAATGACTAACACTGCGTGTACAGCGACAATGCGTGTGGGCAATGCCTGATTGATGCGGTATGATTATCTTAGCAAACCCGTGCCGACCACTACATTACTGAATTGTATTGTATACAGCAAAAAACGCTAGTACGATAAATTTTTTCGTAAATATATTTTGGAGGGACAGGCAGTCAGTGGAACAAAAATTTGAAGTTCTCAGTACTTTACAATGTATCATTACGGTTTACTATGAATACCTATATACGGGTTACGAGGGCGGCTCAATAAGGACTCATGTTAGGAATGAAGATGCCATTTTTTCAAACGCAAAGTATTTCTCAACTAAGTCCCCTTTTACAGACATATACTTCTTCCAACGTTTCTGACATTTTTGACCCTTCCAAAATAGGAATTGTCAAGCTTTACAAAATATGACTATCTCTTGACGAAGACCTAATTTGACAAATTTTGTTCCCGTGAGTCAGCTTTTCATATTTGAGAACAAAAAGAAACAGGGAGCCAGGTTGGGCGAATATGGGAATTTATAATGCAATTCATACAGTTTGGCGGTGACAACTCCGGATGAATGTACTGGTGCGGTGTCGTTAAATGGGACTGTCTCCAACTTCATGTTGAATCGAGCCAATAACTAGTAGTTTTGTTCAATAATGGTATTTCCTTTATAACGTCAATAACTATGAAACTCTTCGCATACCAAACATTCTCGCTATTGCCTTTCCATCGATTGGACCTTCCTTGAGGCAGATTTACCGGAAGCAACCAATTGTTTTCATTGTTACTTCCAGAGTATACTGATAAATTTAGGTCTCATCGACGGTGACAACTGGATGCAAAAGGTCCTTCAGATATCGCTCAAATAGTTCCGAACACACTTCGAAAATAAAATCTAAACCCACTTGTTGTGTACGAATAGCGCTGGCGACACCTTTGGTCGACAACATTTCATCTCCAATTTTATTCTGCAAAATACGAATTGCCGTCGATACACCTATGGCCTCTGCCACTTCCAAAACTTTCGTTCAACGATCAGCGAGAACCATAATGTGAATCTTTTCAACGATTTCCTCGTTAACAGCATCTGCCGGACATGCTGGGCACTTCTCGTGAAAAACGGATACAGGTCAATGAACCAATACTTAACTGTCATAGATGGCGAAATGTCCCCATAAAGAACATCCAATATCTCTTATCTCCTTGCAGTTTTCTCATCCATATGTGTTCCATTCACATGACTTTCTCTACATCGCTGTAACAAATTATTGTTAAAAAGCATGTTGTTCTATCGAGATAATCGAGATACATATTAGCAGAAATTGTCTTAATTACTTGCTTCCTAAAGTAGAAGGAAAATAAGGGAATACACTAGGCAAAAACGATAGTCGAAATCAGTTTCTATGCAGGGCTCTGAGTTTAGAACTTACCGTGTGAGAAAAGTTCAAGTATTTTGAATCTGCGACAAATAACAAGGAATATCTCAGAAATGGTCAATACCACGAAAAAAGTGAATGGCATAATTACACATACACGTGATCTACATTTTTTGTGCAGTAAGTTTTTGTCTATCTCTTACGGTTTACCAGTTACACAAAAGTCATTCAGAATAACGAGGTCTACAGAGGCTATTCTCAGAAGATTTTCAAGAAAATTCCCCCACCCCAAACTACCCTTTACATGGAACTTTTTTCGAACATTTTGATTTTCTTAAAAATGGCTAAGGATTTTGATTAAAATATCGTATATTAAAGAGACTTACCTAACAAATAAAATGTAAATCTTGAATTTTCTGGGAATAGCCTGTGAAGACTACTTTATTCTGGATCCATTTTACTAAATTTTGCATAACTGCTAAGCCGTAAGAGATGGACAAAAACTTATATATCTAACATAAATTGTATGTTTTAATGTGCTCTACGTTTTTTGTGTGGCATATATATAACATAAGAGTTGATCGTTTTTACTTTCTCCATACGCACTATGTACATAGAGAAAGTATTGCACTCCACCAAAAATTCGATACCGAGATTTCACCGGAAATATATGTTTTAGGGTCCCCAATATCCAAAAAAAGCATTTTCACAAAAAGGTCCGTGTGTGTGTGTGTGTGTGTGTGTGTGTGTGTGTGTGCGTGTGTGTCCGTGTGTCTGTGAACACGATAACTCAAAAACGAAAAGTCGGTAAAACACCAAACTTGGTATTTAAGTTTAGTATCTTCCAGGGATGCGACACGAAGATTTTGAGAAAAATCCCCACACCCCCAACTACCCTTTACATGGAACTTTTTTCGAAAATTTTGATTTTCTCAAAAATGGCTCTAACGATTTTGATTAAAATTTCGGATATTAAACATATTTACCTGACAAATAAAATGTTTATCTTGAATTTTATGGGAATAGCCTCTGAAGAGTAGTTTATTCCGGATGAATTTTACTAAATTTTGAATTACTACTAAACCGTAAGAGATGGACAAAAACTTACTGCACAAAAAATGTAGAGCACATTAAAACACACAATTTATGTTATATACATTTTTTTCGTGGAGTTCGTCGTTTTTGTGACATTCCTTATTTTTGGTTTCTGCTATGAAAAACGTATACTTTCCTCATACAGGAACTTGTCAACTCCTATCCGTATAAACAAAGGAACTTCATTGACATAGCAACCAGCTTTTGACTATCACTTTAACCTACGGTTGTCCCTTATTTCGCTTCTACTTACAAGGAAGCGAGTAATTAGACTATTTCTGCTATTTTTTTCTGATTAGTATAAAGTAAATAGAAGTATAAGGTTTTTAAGAATTATTTGCTGCAGGAATATGGAGGAAGTCATGTGAATGGTACACATCAGATTTTTTAGATATTGTTGCCATATGAGTTCTCTAAATAAATCTAAACCAGCCTTATTTTGTAATTGTGATTTCATAATTGCATTTGTAAATTGGTAAAAAGTTGAAAATCATTGTAAAAACTATTGGACATCATTATATAATATTATTATAAGTTAACTTCCCTTTAACCCGATAAATGCTATTAGACGACAGATTGAAATGGGTGAAATGATGCTCAAAATAGCCGGTATATATAGCTTACAGCTACCCGACATTCGCCTTCTAAAGGATAAGGGAAAACTCCAGTAATAATAGTAACAAATTATTATTATTATTATTATTATTATTATTATTATTATTATTAATATTATCATCATCATCAACATCATCATCCTGAGATCTCATCGGGACCTCTTGAATATGAATACCCTACTCCTTGTTTGAGGAGGGCAAACTAAGTATTGAACTAATCGAACCATTAAATTATCTACGATATCTTGGAAACGCTCATGCCACATAAAAGTCGTTTGAAATAAATCGAGTTTTAAAGAAATTAACTTAACTGAACTTGGGTGTTTTTGCTTGCTTTTTAAATATGCTGATCACAGACAGACATACAAACACGACTTCTTATCCGGAGGTTCCGAGCTCGATTCCAGTCTGGGGTGGATAATTTTTCTTTAACCAGAATTATTCTCTATCCCCCAGAGTCTGGAAGTATGTATGGAGAGTGAACGCGCGTGTGTGTGTGTGTGTGTGTGTGTGTGTGTGTGTGTTTGAGGAAAATAAAACAATTTAAACCCAAAGTAAGGAATCTACAGACAACGAATTATTTATAGTGTAAAGCCCCCTATATGATCTTAGATATTAAAGGGGGCTATATAAATGAAACAATAAAAAGGGGAACAAGTCAAGTTCACTGCCTGCCAAACTTCTTTTATAAACTCTGTTATTAGCACAGGCCCTAGGTAATTATATCTTTTGTTTCTTAAAAAGAGTGTAAAGGGTTCGCAATTCACAGCAGTGGAGCAATTAATTTTAACAAAATGACTACAGGATACTGCCCGAAATAAGAATGCAAATGAAAGCTGCACAAATAAAAGACCGCCATGAAATCGCTAATACAAACCTGTTGATTTAAATTCAAAGCCATAGTCTGAAGAGAAGTTTAATAAAATCTAATCCAATTAATTTCACTCACATTTACCAGAAAATGCATAAAACCCGTTTGAGCTCAAATATGCAGGAGCATCATTTTTCATTTTAGTAAACGTTTTTCAGTATAAATCTTTTAAAAGTAAAAAGAGCATCACTACATTGGATTCAGTTATATTTTGTTCGGTTTAACGTCATTTAAGTTAAACATGCCTCCCCCATTTTGATCTTTTTGGAACGTGTTAATTAGAATCACGACATCATAGTGATTACTGAAAATACTTTTTTTACTATCCCTACCATGTGCAATGCAAAGGGTAGCGAAGATAATTCATGACCCAAAAATTCGATACCCAATTTCACCGGAATCCAAAAACAGAACGTTTAGAAAAAATGTGTGTGTATATGTTTAGAGCATAACTAAAAAAAAAAAAAAAAAAAAAAAAATCAAAAAAACAACCGAAAATTCGATTGCGTACCAAGCTTGTTATTTAAATTCAATTATCTTCCAAGGATGAGACATGAAAGTCGATCGATCTATCTCTGTCTATTGTCCGTCCATCTCTCTCTGTTCTCCCCTTCCCCCCTATATGGCGCCACTGAAAATTTCGAGCTTTGGCTTCCTCTAACGGTTTTTTGATCAATGGGATTTCTGGTTCGCAAGCTCGCTGCCAAGGTGGCGAGGGATCAATTCATCCCCGATAGATGGCACTACAGGAATTAATCATAATCTGCAGATGTGACACTGACAGAATTTAGCCCAGAGACCTTTTCTTTCAAGATATGGGGTTCTTTTAAGTGTAAATAAATATTACACGGAACAAACAACTTATCCTCCCTTCCGAAGGAAGCCAGCCTAAGGAATTTTACGACCGAAAAAGTTCTTCGTCCTGCGCCGGGTTTGGACCTGGAATCTTGTATATTGTAATATATTTTGTATAACGACATTATCAATTCTAGGTACATGCCAGTATGGTAACTACAGCACAGAGGGCGACAAATTTTACCTATTAATTAAATTGTTTTAATTCTTTAAATTCTAAAACTATAGCCCTATTTACAATTTGTAAAATAGGTGATAACCTGTGTAATAAATAAAAATTATATATGTCCTAATGGTTATTAGTGTATGATTTTAGGTTTCGAAGGTTTTAGGCGGTAATAAATTGAAATACTGAACGCCCTATCCATTATTTCTCCGGAATCTTGAACTTATGAATTTGCTTTATTAACACATGAAAATTACGTTACACATGCATGGCTGAGGCAAGTCATATGAAATGGACCAGCGTAATTAGATACAAAAATGTGTATGCAGTGTGCTCTCTATTTGTATGCTTAAAATGCCAGGGGAGCTACAAAAGCCGTTTTTCGCTGAGATTAGTTTATCCCGGATAGCGCAGATGCTAAAAGGTTTGCCTAAACAGAACTGTAAAGGGAGTACATACCGATAGAGGGGAGACCTTGCTAAATGAAAGACCAATGTTTGAAAATAAATACTATTATTTATTACTGAGCCTGTAGCCCAGTCAATAGAGCACCTGCCTGCTGTACGAGAGGTTATCAGAGGAACTATTTAGTGTGACGATCAGCAAATCTTTGCATAAAACTGCAAAGATCCCTTCACAGATAGCACCTATGAAGCACAACTGCTTAGGATCACGACAAAACATAATGGCTACATAGACAACATCAAATCCTAACAATAGCAGAGTTCCCCCCCCCCCTACCCCGCTAAAATCACAGTTTGGGTTCTACGTTTCGTTTCAAAACACACATTACATAAATGTTTCCGGCATACCTAATAGTTTATTAAATTAATCTACGCAGGTTTCTTGACAAACAATTACTGCCCGCCTTGGTGGTACCGTGTTTGCTTCACATTCTCGCTTAGGGTGAGTTACCCGGATAACGTTTTTTCGGAGGTTTCCCTTATCCTGAGAAGACGAGTAACTTTAAGCTTCATGGACCACGAGATCATTTGTGAGCATAATTTCACCAATTATATTCATCGTCCCATAAGACCAACTTGGTTAAAGTACGTTATGGTAAATTATTATAAAAAGAAGAATAAAAAAAGCATTCACATGAATGGAATCTCTGCAACAAATTATTGTTAAAAAGCTTATGGTTCTATTTGCTTCATACTAATCGAGAAAAAATTAGCAAAAATAGTCTTATTACTTGCTTCCTTGTAAGCAGAAGCGAAATAAGGGAGTACCATGGGTTAAAGTGATAGTCAGAAGCTGGTTGGTATGTGACTGAAGTTCCTTAGTTTGTATGGATAGGAGTTGACAAAATCCTGTAGGTATGAGAAAAGTTTACGTTTTCAATAAGATCAACTCCACGGAAAAAAAGAAGGAATAAAGCACAAATTGTCTGTTTTAACGTGCTCTACATTTTTTGTGTGGTAAGTTTTTGTCCATCTCTTACGGTTTAGCAGTTATGCAAAATTCCGCAAAATTCATCCAGAATAAATTAGTCTTCAGAGGTTAGTCCCAGAAAATTCAAGATATACATTTTATATATATATATATATATATATATATATATATATATATATATATATATATATACACACACGATATTTTAAACAAAATCGTTAGAGCCCTTTTGATAGATTAAAAATTTTCTGAAACAGTTCCATGTAAAGGGTAGTTGGGGGGTGGGGGGGGATTTTCTTGAAAATCTTCGTGTCGCATCTTTTCGTTTTGAGCTTGCTGTCCACAGGCACATAGACAGACATACAGACAGACACACCTTGTTCCAAAAATGCTTTTTTTGGATTCAGGGGGATCCAAAACATGTTTTTCCGGTGAAATCTCGGTATGGAATTTTTGGGAGCATTACAATACCTTTTCTGTACACTATGTACATAAGTACGTGTAGAGAAAATAATACTGCTTTGAATACTGAACGCAACGTAGATTTCATTCAGTCTTTTGAAACTAATTTGTCCTAGAGGGTTTATCGCCTCGAGTTTAAAAACGTACACCAAGTGTATTCATGCAAACCAAATTGCCTACCTCATTGAGAAAAACAATAAAAGTAAAGCACTTACGGCATTTTAAGTCGCAATAAGGGTATATCAACTAAAAATAATTTGAGATCGCCTTGACGTTTATCGGGCTAGTTGAGGAATTTAATGTCGTGCCTGCATATTGCCATGGTAGCTCAGTGGTTAGAGCAACTGGCTAGAGACAGAGAGATCCGTAGTTTAAATCCCGGCTATGACTTTTTCAGCCTGGCTCTATCAATCCAAAAGTAAAATAAGTACACAATGGAAACTTCAGAGAGGGGTGCAATCTTACTATTGTGGGACTCGATTACCAGCGCTATACCGACTCAGCCACCAGTATGTTATAACAACTGATTGCTCCAACTGCTAAGGTCTGATTTCAACCGAACGGTTATCGGTGGCGTGCACACCCTAAAAGAATAAGTCCAATAGTTTTTAATATCTTATTGATTGTGTATCAATACTGCATTCCTTCGACTATGACATACAAATAAGGCGTTCTGAATGAAAATAGGACACAGTCGCCCACGTTCTTTTGAGTTAGGGCGACTAATGCTATCCAGAAAACATGCCATAACTTTTACATTTGGCAAAAGAGACAATAGGTTCCCTATCTCAAAATGCTTATCTAGCACCCCTCTATAATCCTTCCAATTTGTGTGGTTGAATTCTGGGACACCCCGTATATACACTATTTATAACAAATTACTATTAATTTTAATTACATAGATCCTGAAAATGTTCTTACCATTTAATGTATTTAATTATCGTGGTGGGTGATTAATTGCTTGTATCTCGGCATTATAGCCACATAACTGCCTCAAATAGCAGATTATGATACAAAGGTTAAAATAGTTTTATTTTGTGGGTAGGAATGCCTGCATGGCCTTCGTTTCGCTATCCTACGAGCAAAATGAAATCAACTTTAACATGTATCACATATACTATTATCCGAACTGCTCGAATTTGTAAAATATATTGATTCCAGAAACTAGAGAAATTACGTTTAGAAGCAGATTAACTCACGTATGTAGCGAGATGTCCGATGGCTTCATGTATCGTTGAATCGCTAACAGTGCTTAGAACATATAAATTACCCGGCTAAATTAAGAATGTTATAAGCTCATAGTACAAAATCTTGATTGATCTTGATCTTGAACAATGAACTGACAAGACATTGAGCATTGGCCATTGAATAGTTGGCCATCAAGATTTCCATCGTTTATTTTTATTTCAATGTACGCCAAAGCACATTTCCAGTGAAATCATTTTGAACAAGATGTTTTGCCTTACACTAGGCAATGAAATAATTAACGGCTATTTTAGATTGCTTTCTAGATTTTGGTAATAGTTCTAAAGTTATTTTATCTGTAGCTTGTGCAGTTTCACCTAGTTCTTCCATTTCATTTTCTTCTAATTTCACATTTGCGTATAGTTAGCTCTACATTACCATAAACTAAAATATAACGATTTATATCGTGAACAGCTAAAAGTGCCATGATAAATTAATCATGAAAAATGACTTAATGAAGAGTAAAACCTAAACAAACAAACAATTCAACATGTGCAAATACAAAGCATAATGGTCATGTGATTGAACTTGAAACCTAAGTCACAGTGGAAAGGTATAAAATCTCATCGCACTCGAGCGATAATCTTAAGTTTTTAGTTCGTGTGCATTCTGTTAAAAGTTCTACTTTTAGGACACGCTGTCTAAAAAATCAATTAAAAAGAAATGATTAAATAACTATTATGATTCAATTAGTGATTGTTTAAGCGCTACAGATAATATGCGCACGCGCCTGCATCTAATTTAATTTTGAAATACGTTAGTTTGCAAGTAGGTACATTTAATGCATAGCTGAAAAATTGAAGTATTACAATTGATAACTTCATTAAATAAGAATTTTTAATGAAATTGAGTTTTATTTATGGACGCTCTTAACTCTTGTGGTTCATAGCGTCCCATTTTATATGTGGCGTGAAATGCCCATTAATTTTGTTCAGAGACTTATCAGACTAGAGGTTCTTTTAGTACTAATCTGAATAATTACAAGTATATTATTATTTTTATTAATGTTAGAATTGTATTTAAACTCAATTTAAATAATACAAAATTAAAACGTATTTCAATGAATTAAAATTTTCATAAATCTACGACACGGGACCTATGGATTTACTTTTCTTTCGAAGAAAAAATTGACCACCCTCCGACCTTGAAAAACTTTCAAAATTTCAAATGGGTTTCAGAGAAGGACACAGTACCATAGATGCCGCTTTTATATTAGACACTTTAAGGACGAAGCAACTGTTAGTTAAGCGGGGAAAGCTTCATTGTGCTTTTGTGGACTTTAAGAAGGCATTTGACTCTATCAATCGAAATGCATTATGGTACAAACTAGGCAGAAAGGGGTTATCAAGTAAAATGGTTAGAGCATTGCAGGCAATGTATCAAAATGTCGAATTCTGTGTGAAGTACGACAGAAACAGTGTCCGAGAGCTGCCGAAGCTATAGGGGAGTGAGGCAGGGTTGTATTTTATCTCCCTTGCTATTTAATCTCTTTGTGGATGATATTACTGATACAATGATAGCAGAGAATATTCAAGCGCCAGTAGTAGCGCATTTGCAGATCCCAACACTTTTATACGCAGACGCTCTACGACAGTAAACGGATTGCACCGAGGATTGGACAAACTTAAGAACTATTGCGATGAATGGCTACTTACAGTTAATGTGAATAAGACTAAGGCAATGACTTTCAAAAAGGGTTGTGTTTATAGCAGGGAGGAGACTTGGACATATGTAGGACAGATACTGGACAATGTTAAATCTTTTGTGTACTTAGGACTCACATTTACAATGAACGGAAAATGGACAAAACACAAGCTAAACACAAGCGAAAAAAATGCGAAACACAAGGCAAGGGTGAAAGCGACGGAAGCTCTCCGGATACGCTGCAGAATTCCGAATATCTCCATAACCTTAATGGAAACTGTATACGGAGCGACAGTTAGATCCACGATGACATACGGAGGAGAAATATGGGGGTAGGAACAAACAGGAAATCTGGATCAAGTGAGGACCCAATTTTTGAAAGGAATTCTAGGTGTAGGGAGGGGTACGGCAAATTGCGGAATAATGAGGGAATTCGGGGCACATAGTGAAACGATAGAGTGCAAAATCAGAGCAGTTAAATATTGGATGAGAATCGTTCACGGAAACCAATCTCTAATTAGGGCAGTCGGCTACCGTGACAGTTGCGAATGGAAGGTAATTTGACGTGGGCATCAAAATTAAAGAAAGGGTTGGAAACCATTCGGATGGGAGACGTTTGGATGGCGGGGCAGGAAAACAGGCGAAGTATTTGGAGAAAAATTAAGAAACGTCTCTGTGATATTGACAGACAGCAAATGATTGCGCAATGCACAGAGAAGGTGTCATTAGAAGTACAGTCTGGGCTGAAATCGGAGTGGGGTATGGAGCAATACATCAAAACAGGTACCAAACTCATTAGAGAGGGGCTCGCGTGGATTAGACTAGGAGCATGGAGGAGCACGAAAATTTCTGACGAGAATGGTACGAGAATATGTCCCATTTGCGAGGAGGAAGAGTCGTGGACTCACATCTTAGCAAGATGTAGGGGTACGGAGGAATGGCGGGAAAAATATTTGCAGCGATTTTTTACCACTGCGAATGTAGGGATAGAAGCATGTTGGACGCTACTGGCAGGCACGGAAAACATGGACGGACTAGGTGAATTTATACTTAAGGCAAGACAGCTGAGATCTGAGGAGGCTGCCAATAGAGAAGGGGGGGGGGGGAATAAGATCAACTAAACAAAAGTGACTACAGTGTTCTAGATACATATATATTATGTCATACTTAGGTCACTGTTGTGCTAGGGTTGTATATATTATGTGTATATATGTCTTTTAAGTGTAATTATCTATTATAAGAGGGTGCATTTATGAAGATGTACTATGTGCTGTAAATTTAAATTGCTATATTTGAATATCTTTGTATCTATATTTTCGGATTCACTCTTAATTTTATTGTTGTTTAATATTGCTTTTGATTGTGTATTTCCTTTGTCTTTTTATTTTCGTGTTTACTCTTTTAATTCTTTGTTGTGGTTGTTGTTTTAATATTGCTTGTAACGTGTATTACAAAAGCACGTACGGTCTGTGGACCCGTGCGACTGTTGAAATTCTATGTATGATATTGCTAAGTTAATAAATACACTTATTCATTCATTCATGTTACCCCTAGCCCACGAAAGACGAATAAGAGTTTGTAGAGGGAGAAAAAGCGACGCTCAATTATTTAATATTGTTACATGATGTTATATGTAGTAATAATACGTTGCTAAGAATAATTCTACGACGGCCTCTGGGGTTGAGTGGTCAGCGTTATGGCTTCTCATCCAAATGTGTCGGTTTTTTTCTAAAACTGGAATCATTCTATATCCGCCACACTCTGAAAGTAGCACGAGAGAGTGAATGTGTGTGCATTTAATAGTGTAATGCTGAAAAAAGAAAACTAGCGTTCAAAGAGAAACGCCACTAGTTGTTTCTAAAGCAAAAGCGGATTGTGTTAATACAGGGTTACTACAAAAGAAATAGACAACTTCAACTGCCTGTAAAAAAAAAAAAAAACTATTAGAGATAGCAACCTAATTATTTTGGAGGTATGTTGAGAAACTCTCAAAGTTTCGTTTGTTACTATTGGTAACGCTGTAGTGTTTTGTTTGTTGTTGCAGAAGCTGAAATGGCGGAAAATCCTGTGGAAAAGGCATATTGCGTGTTGGAATTTGCTAGAACGCAATCAGCAGCTGTTGTCCAACGACATTTTAGAACACTTTACCACAAAACGCCACCGACTAGACAGTCAATCTACGACTGGTATAGAAAATTCGAGACAACGGGATGTTTGTGCAAAGAGAAGAGCTCGGGAAGACCAAGAGTTTCGGAAGAAAACGTTGAACGTGTTCGTTCTGCCTACATAAGAAGCCCACAGAAATCGACATCTAGGGCAAGCATGCAATTACAAATTCCACAGCAAACTGTATGGAAAATCTTGCGGAAGCGACTGCACATGATGCCTTACAGATTACAGATGTTTCAGTTTCTGAGTGAAGAAGATAAAGTCATACGGCGTGACTTTTGCATCGACATGTTGCGACATGATGAAGACGATGCTGGTTTTTGTGAGCGCATCATTTCATTTTTGTGGTAACGTGTTCTAAAATGTCGTTGGACAACAGTTGCTGATTGCGTTCTAGCAAATTCCAACACGCAATATGCCTTTTACACAGGATTTTCCGCCATTTCAGCTTCAGCAACAACAAACAAAACATTACAGCGTTACCAATAGTAACAAACGAAACTTTGAGAGTTTCTCAACATACCTCCAAAATAATTAGGTTGCTATCTCTAATAGTTTTTGTTTTACAGGCAGTTGAAGTTGTCTATTTTTTTTGTAGTAACCCTGTATTTCCATGACTATACACTTAATCAAATTATCATTATTTTATTATAGCAGTATAAGCTGTAATTAAGTTTTCAGTGATTACCAATAAGGCAACTGTTAATAAGTAAACCGGATTTAAATTATGTATTTGTAATTTTAACTTAAAAATACATCTTCGCAGCCACTCCGGAGAAAAAGTTTTCATCAGCTCCCGACGGGAGCTGAACATCTTCAACACCATAACTACAACATATTCCAGTGCAACACATCACTTTTTTGTGCATTTATATTCCGTTAAAGATAGGCTAGAATTAAATTATACCTATTAATGCAATACTTATATTTAAATTTGTGTCCTGTTTGTGGAGCATTGATATAAGCGCCTTTTGGCACCAGGTTGGTCAGTATTAACAGTTTTGCTAATATTGAAGCGCATACATGATTTTTTTCTTTTAAAATTTCTGGATTTTCTGATTCCGTTACGTAAACCTGGCTTTGATATATACCCATAAGAAAAACATCCATATGACAATCTCGCTGGTCATCTAATGCAACCGCCGTCCACCGTCTGAGGTACACATTGTAGAGATTATCTTCAACTTTTCTAGAATAATGGAATGGTATGCCATTGTGCCAGTGATTTAGAGACAACTAAAGTGGGGCGTCTTCTAAACGGTTTCTTGACATGCAAACCACCCTGAAGGAACTGCAAATGCAAAACAATACAATACAATATGCCTAGGAGGTAAATAAACTATCACAATGATGTCTACCAGGCAGACGTCAGGTCGGAAAACGTATTCATCCTCAGCCCATTTCGGTGAGACTTTCCAGAGATCAATGACCATTGTTGGTGAACAGGTTATCTGTTATTAAAGCTGGAATATCAGCTTGATACCTCTTTGTCTGAATGACCTGGCTCGAACTGCAAACGGTCGACCACGCTCATCAATACGAAACCACGAAATTAACGTTTGTAGAAACAAACTCAGTGACATTTTGCTGCATAAAACTGCAAAGATAGCTGGCTTGTTCATCCTTATGCACCGGGCTTCGGCACCTGTCATCCACAGCGCTTATTAAAGACGAGTTTTAGTTGCTACATACAGTAATTAGTTTCGTAATATTTATTCCTGATAATAGACTGCTTCCCTTCTCAAATTTCTACATACAATTGAAATCTACACAAGAAATGGTCGTCTGTTTGTCCAAGCAAACTTAAAAGCACAAATTTTCCCAAATTTATCTAGCTAATGTTACACCGGCGTCAATACTTCAGGCCTGGTAGACCTTGCAGGAGTATGTACTTTCCTTTAAAGCATGCGAAATATTACAGGTGGAAGGGACTACTGGACTCTTCTAAGAGCGGCTCTGGGCTAAAATATGTAATTGCCTACGATAACTATACCATTCATGTAACAAACTATACAAACAAACTATTAGTATTTTTTCTAGCGATTATCCAAGGTAAATCCATATAGAAATTTCAACGGGAATACTACTTTTGAAGTACCATGAATTAAATAACTAAGGCCTATTGAAGGCGCATCTCAAAACAATAAATCTAAATGTGATAAATTCAAATAAATGTTAATTATTAAAGGTGAATGTCTGTAGGAAAATTTCCCTTCACCATATCATACAATTCTTAAATAGGGAAAATTGTTATTTTTAGTTTCTCAAAAATGTCTCTTTTGATTAAACTATTCTAAACTGAGATTATGATATGAGGAATTAAATATACAAACTAATTTTTTTTCTCGAAATATTCACTGCTGTTCATTTAAATTTTCCTGTTTTAGCAGTACACATGAAATGTGTGTGCCATTGTACCGATACTACGAGGATGTAAGCTAATTACCAGATCTAGGAAGTTCGTACCGTTCGCCGTTCCGTATACAGGTTGCGACCGACCGTCTCGCCACATCAAAACAAATCATTGATAAGAACGCACGATGGAGAGGTAGACAAACCTGTTGTCAAGTTAACAGTACTGTTTCCAGAGAGTAAAAATGAATTATGAGACATTCGTAAAAACACATGTATTTAGATCATTAATTATGTACAACATACAAATTCTCTGTGATATTGACAGACAGCAAATAATTGCGCAATGCACGGAGAAGGTTTCATTAGAAGTAAAGTGTGGGCTAAAATCGGAGTGGGGTATGTAGCAATACATCAAAACAGGTACGAAAACTCATTAGAGCCGGGCTCGCGTGGATTAGACTAGGAGCATTGAGGAGCACAAACATTGCTGACGAGAATGGTACGAAAATCTGTCCCATTTGCGAGGCGGAAGAGTCGTGGAGCCACATCTTGGCAAGATGTAGGGGTATGGAGGAATGGCGGTAAAAAATATTTACTGCGAATGTAGAGCTTGAAGCATGTTGGACGTTACTGGCAGGCATGGAGGTACGAAAATCTGTCCCATTTGCGAGGCGGAAGTGTCGTGGACCCACATCTTGGCAAGATGTAGGGGTATGGAGGAATGGCGGTAAAAAATATTTACCGCGAGTGTAGAGCTTGAAGCATGTTGGACGTTACTGGCAGGCATGGAAGACGTGGACGGGCTAGGTAAATGTATACTTAAGGCAAGACAGCCGAGATCTGAGAAGGCTGCCAATAGAGAACAACTAAACAAAAATGACTACATGTTTTACATACATATATTTTATGTTATACTTAGGTCATATTTGTGTTATGGTTTTATATATTGTGTATATATTATGGGTATATATATTTCTTTTAAGTGTATTTATTTATTATAAGATGGTACATTTATGCTTCTGAAAATGGTGCACTCTGTGCTGTAAATTTAAATTGTTGTATTTGAATATCTTGGTCTTTTTATTTTCGTGTTTACTCTTTTAATTGTGTATTACCTTTGTCTTTTTATTTTCGTGTTTACTCTTTTAATTCTTTGTTGTTGTTTTAATATTGCTTTTTAGTGTTTATTACAAGAGCACGTACGGTCTGTGGACCCGTGCAATCGTTGAAGTTCAATGTATAATATTGTTATGTCAATAAATACACTTATTCATTCATTCACAACATACAAATTGTTAGATATATAAGGCTGACTCTGATTGATTTCCTTCTTTACATATGCACATCTTGAAAACACCCAAGCAATTATATCACGAATTATAATATTTACTGATCGAATATAAAATAATATCCAAATAATAAAATTATTTTCTTAAGTATTTTCAGACTCTTACTATGTAAAAACAAAACAGAAATTAAACTAAATTTTTACCCATCTGCAGTCGTATTATTGACAACTATATGTATTTCTGAAACTTTTCAAATGAAAACTTCATTCTAAGTTCCGACAAACAAGATTTATAATGTGAAAAAGTTCGTTTCATTACGCATGATGTGATCGGGACATATTTGAAATATTTTATCAGTTCCGTATCAGTATCACCAAGCAAACAGCATTTGTTGGGATCTAAAAGTGCAGCTTTCATGCGATACATCACACTAAATCCTGCATTCTTTTCAATTACACTGTTCATTTTCATCTTTCATGGATTGGATATCCGTCTTGACAGCTCTTCTACATGCCGCACGATCCAGTCAGCTCCATACCTTGGACTGTAATAGTGTGATAATTGCGGTAACTTTTTGAACACATTTGCAATCTGTGAAGCTGTTCTGTTAGTAGGCGTTTGACAGTTTGTATACTAACACTATCATTGGTTTCTAAATAAGTACACTGCTAAAAAACTTACTATGATTGTAAAACAAATTGATTTTGCTCACATCTGAGCAGAACAAAGATGTTATTCGAACGCCTTCCTTCCTACCAACGTGGTTTTTATGCAGTGATATCTGCTTTGCAGTAATGGGGTTGCACTCTACGCTGACCTTTGCTGGCGCAAGTAGGGCCACATGGTATTGCCAAACCTGTCCGCTCTTACTGTGCATAAGGAAATTGGTACGGATTTCCTAGCTCTAATTACGTTGGTTCTTTAACACTACTACGGTGACCGTGTCTTTCACATATGTCTTGCGAGTGCCGCGACTCGCTTGCCTCACCTGATTGGTTTTATATGAAGAAGTAAAAACCTAATAAGAATTGCAATGTGTAAACATGATAAGGTAGTAATACCAGAACAGTTATCGTTAGCGTAATTTGATTCGATTCGATTAGTTTTACTCGCTCCTGGCATTACACGACAATCTGTGCCGATATCTACATATAGAGAAAGATGTATAGAAGACTTTGTAGGATTTTAGTTGCTTCTATTTAGCTAACTAATTTTATCTTTCTCATCGCTGAGAACAAGGTAGGTTTAGAAAGCGTTGAGGGACACAAGTTTTAGTGCTATGATGTCAGGCGTTGTCCATATAGCTTCAGGTTGCTTCTGTCACGAATACTCCCAGCCCCTGAATTATGACTGTTCTGGAAATAAAGAACGTTTTCCTGTGCGTGAATTTCCTTTGCCGTCCATTTCGGCGTTGTTTATGGGACCATAACAAATGGCACATGGGCTTATGGCGACGTTTAGCTATTTGTATCGCAGTAATAGCCAGTTTTAAGTGTTTCCTCCGCTCAAGATAAAACACAATGTACACGCTTGTCATTGTCTTCTTCCTGGCCTACCTAAGGAATTTACGTCCTTAAACTCTGCTTTTGAAAACTCAACATGTTCTCAAAACACCTCACATACCAAGCGGGACCGACATCGTCAAAGTCTCCCTTTACTCCTGTGACGATGGAAACATGTATTTTCCTTTAGTGTCCTCTAGGACAACTGTGCAACATTTTGTACAATAAATGTGAAGAAAATAAATTCTTATTATTGCGAAGTTAAACATTCGCTAATAGCCAAGAAGGGGAAATATTAAAATGTTTGGGCATTTGTTAAACCTATTTCATAATTCCCAAGGAGGGAAACAAGAACCAGAACGGTTCCATACATATTGCTCAAGAATAGGAGAAGCAGCAATTTTAACCTTAATGTTTAGTGCTTCTAGTTCACAATGAACCTGAACATAGAAGCAGTAAAGCATATCATATATTTGAATAACCTCCAACGTACTTTTTGTGCATTTAGATTTTCTTTGTTTTAACGACCAATGTGTATTCTCCCGCCTGAAACCAAAATTAAAATTAAACTGAATATTATTTATGGATGCTACTTTACCGTTATGGTTCTCTACGTCCCATTCTACCAGGTGGCCAACAGCGCATTCAGTGTGCACACTGCCCTTCGTATGATAAGAGAATTGCAGGATACAGCGGAGCAATCGGAAGCAAACACCAGTCAGTGGCGGGTGAGCAAATAGCGCCAGTGACCTTCGTTTCATACCTCTTGCATGTCAGAAAAAACAGTGAGGGAATCGCGCTCATCGAGAGCGTAATTTCCAGACTTGTATTAGAGTCCGTGATGATATACAAGAGGTGAAAAACGTTGCAAACGGTTTTCCACATCAGTTACAGAGCCTTTATTTTTGAGAAAATAAATTCACCTATAAGTGCACCCCAATAACTAATTTTATAATTGTGTATAAACCTGTTGTATATGCTACAATAACAATAGAGATTGGATCCACTGAAGCATAAAACAAGGTACGGTAACAAAAAACCATGCATTGGAGCACGCAGACTTTCATTAGACTATTATATTATCATTATTATTGGTATTATTATTATTATTATTATTATTATTATGCACTATGCGCTGGTATAAGTCAAAACATGTAAGTGATACCATGGAAACACAACAGTATGTAGTTTTCACTGTATTATTACTTACATAACAGAAAAAAACCAAAACATTAAATTGTCCTAACTAGAGCTCGGCCCGGGTCACGAAATTGCCGGATTAAGAATTGTGTACACAGAGTATAACTATGACATGATTGAGTAAGCGTGATCTCTAGTCCGTTTCTAAACGTATTGCACTATCTGGCATTCCTCACTCCCTGGCCTCGTTCAGTTCCTGCTAGTAGAGAAACCAGCAAACACTGAAAGAGAGTGCAGATTGAAAAATGTCGAAAATACCAAAGGGTAGGCGTTCGGCACCGAACAAACCTGTGGATGATTCACACATATTTGTGTGCCTTTTCTTTCGATTCAATAAAGATGTTTCCACAAAAAATGTATGTAACATAAATTGTGTGTATTTATGAGATCTACATTTTTGTGTAGTAATTTATGTCTACCTCTTAATTTACCAGCAATACATAAGTCATCCATAATGAAGAGATCTTCTGAGACTACTACTAGGAAATTCAAGATATACATCTCGTTTGTAATAAAATATATTAAACATGTGGCATTTTAATCAAAGTCGTTAGCCATTTAGGAAAAGTAACATTTTCGAAAAATGTTCCATGTAAAGGGTAGTTGGGGGTGGAGGGATTTTCTTTAAAATCTTTATGTCGCATCCTTGGAAGGTGCTGAACTTAAATACCAAGTTATTACTACTTCCTGATAAATACAAAGGAATTAAAGGGAATACACAGGCTAAAGCGACAGTCAAATCTTTTAAAACTGTCACTATGCGTTTGTCATTAAAAGTGGGCTCTCTTTACAAGGCCAAGAGTAAAACGAGAGATATGAAACGAAAGGTAAAGTTTCATTTGAAAAGTTTAAGCAGTTTAAAATTGAAACTAATATAGGTGTATTTAAAAAGAAAATCTATATAATATAAATTGTGTTTTAACGATATCTATATTTTTTGTGTAGTAAATTTTTGTGCATCACTTATGGTTTACCAGCGATACAAAGGTCATCCAAAATGAAGACGTCTTCAGAAACTATTCCCATAAAATTCAAGACATACATTTTGTTTGTATTAAAAATATATTAAACATTTTCGAAACATGTTAAATACCAAGCTTGAGTTTTGACTTTTCGTTTTTGAGTTATGCTGCTCCCTCCCCAACACATAACAGACGGAACTTTTTCTAAAATGCCCTTTTTTGGATTCAGAGGTTCTCAAAACATGTATTTTCAGTAACATCCCGGTATTGGATTTTTTGGTGAGGTACACATCTTCTCTATCTACTATGTGCATTGCACATACGTGATAGAGAAAATAAAATGTTTGAATAACTGTGTACGTCTCTATCCATAAAGATGAATGAAAATCAGGTTTTCCATCCCCGTTCACATTTTGAGCCGCTGTTGCATGTGTTTGTTTTTCCGTGGACCTGTACATCATCCTCTCTGCCACCCACACATCCATCATGTGCTTCTTCTTGTCTGTCCTCGGCTCGCGTCAACGACCCTGTTACTACACGTGTTGGTTGGTGCTTATCTCAAGAGCTAGTGTGCTTGCAAACGTTTTGTGCCACAAGACTCGCATGCATCCTTTCATCCGTAGTACTTCATGACGATTCTAACGGTTAATATCAAACTTACTTTCACTGCCGACTATCCAAGTCAGGATACCGCATTGCATCTCTTGCCGTATACGGTCCCAAATTTATAACTGTTTTTGCCCTGTCCCGCAAACGTACGTATGCCTATTCTAATTTTGATGCTCTACAATACCTTATTATCCGGTCATTTAGCATCTACAATGATCGAATAATTAATCTTGGAACCGCTCTTGACTCAAATTACCACTTTCGACATTTTTATTTTCTCTACACGTACTATGTACATAGTGTATAGAGGAAGTATTGTATTCCACCAAAAATTCGATACCGAAATTTCGCCGGAAATACATGTTTTAGTGTCCCCTGAATAAAAAAAAACATTTTAGAGAAAGGCCCGTGTGTGTGTGTGTGTGTGTGTGTGTGTGTGTGTGTGTGTGTGTGTGTGTGTCTGTGGACAACATAGCTCAAAAACGAAAAAACCGTTAAATACCAAATTTGGTATTTAGGTATAGTATCTTCCAAGGATGCGATACAAACATTTTCAAGAAAATCCCCCCCCCCTACAAACTGACCTTTACATGGAAATTTTTTTCGAAAATGTTGATTTTCTTAAAAATGGCTCTAACGATTTTGATTAAAATCACGCATATTAAAGCTATTTGCACCCCGAATAAAATGTATATCTTGGATTTTCTGGGAATAGCTTCTGGAGACCTCTTTATTCTGGATGAATTTTGCCGTATTTTGCATAACTGCTAAACCGTAAGAGATGGACAAAAACTCACAGAAAATATAGAGCACATTAAAACTCACAATATACTTTATATACATTTTTTTCGTGGAGTTGGTCGTTTTTAAGATATTCCTTGTAATTAGTTTCCGCTTTGAAAAACTTTGAATTACTTTTCTCATACAGAAATTTGTCAACTTCTGTCTGTACAAACAAAGAAACTTCAGTCACATAGCAACCATCTTTTGACTATTACTTTAACCTATGGTGCTCCCTTATTTCACTTCTACTTACAAGGAAGCAAGTAATAAGACTATTTCTGGTATTTTTTTCTCAATTGGCATGAAGTAAATAGAACCATTAGCTTTTTAAGAATAAATCGTTGCAGAGATGTAGAGAAAGTTATGTGAATGGATGACAGATTTTTTAATTGTGGTTTCTCTTAATGGCTCCGAAATGTGAGCATGAGTGCGGAAAGTGAGCGTGATTCTTACATTTCCAATGAAGGCCATGGTAATACAAAATTCGGACGAAAACATTTTGTCATACACAAGCATATACATGGGCTTTATAAATAAATCCGTAGTCTTGTGGAGTGTTTTGTAAGGGTTTATTCATTAATTTGTATGCCATAAGTTTAAGCCTTTCCAGTGTCACATATCACTATTATGTGTTGTGGATTGAAGCAGATAAAAGTTAAGTTAGTTATCTATATTAGTATTTATGCTAGAATAGCTTAAAATAAAAAGTACCACAAAATTCGTTTTCTGTATTTTTGATGTTACCGAAGTTGTTCAACATCCACGATGACACGGTATGCCGTTTATTTTACTTGGATCCATTACATCCTTCACCACAGATAGGATAACACCGCAATGAAGATTAGAATCTATGTAAGGTCTGAAAGTGAAACCCTGGTCTCAGTACTTCGCTGTCTGATTTATAAAGATCAGGTGGGGCTTGTTTCTATAATCACACGAATTTCCCGGTTTCCAAAACTGTTTTCAGGCAAAAACGCTTCGGGTTTTTATCTCTTTAATAGTTCCCTCTAATAAAACTGTTAGCACGCTTATAAACAAAAGTCAATTTTATTACAAAACGTCCACTCTGGTTTATTTTTACTTTCTCTACACGTACTATGTACATAGTGCATAGAGAAAGTATTGCATTGCACCCAAAATTTCGATACCGAGATTTAACCGGAAATACGTGTTTTGAGACCCCCTGAAAAAACGCATCTTTAGAAATATGTCCGTGTGTGTGTGTGTGTGTGTGTGTGTGTGTGTGTGTGTCTGTCTGTCTGTCTGTGGGCAGCATAGCCCAAAAACGAAAACACCGTTAAAAACCAAACTTGGTATTCAGGTTTGGTATATTCCAAAGATGCGACACGAAGATTTTCAAGAAAATCCCCCCCCAACTACCCTTTACATGGAACTTTTCTTGAACATTTTGATTTTGTCAAAAATGGCTCTAACGATTTTGATTAAAATGTCATATATTAAAGATATTTACCTCACAAATAAAATATATATCTTGAATTTTCTGGGAACAGCCTGTGAAGACTACTTTATTCTGGATGAATTTTACGAATCTTGCATAACTGCTAAACCGTAAGAGATGGACAAAAACTTACAACTCAGAAAATGTAGATCACATAAAACACACAATTTATATTGTATACATTTTTTTGTGGAGTTGATCGTTTTTAAGATATTCCTTGTTTTTGGTTTCAGCCTTAAAAAACTTGCACTTTTCTCATACAGACATTTGTCAACTGCTGTCCATACAAACAAAGGAACTTCAGTCACATAGCAACCAGCTTTTGACTATCTCTTTAACCTATGGTACTCCCTTATTTCGCTTCTACTTACAAGCAAGCAATGAAACTATTTCTGTTAGCTTTTTTTCAATTAGCATGACGTAAATAGAAGCATAAGCTTTTTAAAAATAATTTGTTACAGAGATGTAAAGAAAGTCATGTGAATGGAACACATATTTTTTCTATATAAAATTATATGCATATAATGGAGGAATTTCTGTGTCAAAAATTCTAAGACGACCCGTAACTAAACGGACTGCATGTAACTCGTAGGCAACAAAATTCAGATATTGTGGCATTAAGGAGTAGTGCAGGCACTGATAGATGAAAAATTAATAAATTTAAATAATTTTAATTACCACATTTAAACACAGAGGCTACAATAAAACCGTGTCTGGAAACCGTTCTGTATCACGAGCCTCACCGTAAAATGCTAAGTCTCAGTGCACACCACACCAGGGAAAACAAAATTGGTTCACATTTAGACTGAAGCACCGTTGCTAATCCGATTCATGACTGAACATTTAGCTCTCTTGTTATTTTCTATGCTTGTTACCTCCTTTTTATGTGCAATAGATTGTACTGCACCCAAAAATTCGGCACTGACACATCACCGGAAATACATGGACTTTTTTTTTTTTGATACAGAGTGTCCTAAAAAGTGTATTTCCGGTGAAATCTCGGTATCGAATTTTTGGATGGAATGCAATACCTTCTCATGTAATCTATGAACATCGTACATGTAGAGAAAGTAAAAAATATAATTAATTAACAACTAGATTTAAATTATCAGAGTATTGTCATTTTATTTTGGCTATTTGCATTTCCTATCATGTTGAGGAAGATACATACATCGTCACTGCACACAGAAGTGAAGTATAAATAGTATGCTCACGTCTCTCCAGCAGCGCTCAGCATGGGTGTCATGCCATCCGTCCTGTGTGGCAGTAGTACACTATCAATGCTGCCAACTTGTGTATCTGTTTGTCTTTAACCTCTCTCGTCAAGAAAATGTTTAAAAAACATTTTTCTTCTTTACAGGCAGTATTCCAACTATATATCAGTCAACTGTAACGCTTCAATCATGAACTTATACATATAGCGACATATCGATATTTGTGAAATATACTCTATTATTGCTGGCAAATAAATATCCCATGTTGCTTTAGATATAACGAACATGTATAGTCGCCCTCCATGGTGTACCTTCATATGCCCAAGGTCGCGGGTTCAAACCCGGGCGTAAAAATCCTTAGCTTGGCTTCCTTCGGAAGGGAAGTAAAGTCCCGCGTCGTAGATTTACGGCACGTAAAAGAACCAAAAATCTGATAGAGAGGCCTCTCAGCAAAATTAAGCGGTCTTTCACACCCAATATAGAATGGGACGCTGAGAACCACACCAGTTACAGAGTGTCCATAAATAAAACTCAATTTTTACACTATATAAGCACATAAAACCAACTATAAAATGGTGTTTTAAGATTTGCTCTAGTTACCCAAGATCTAAACATGTGAAACGCAAACATCAACACAACATTTCGCCATTTTAACAGAGAAAGGTAAACATGAGAATTATAAGGACATTGCAATAGTAGCACTACCTAACGCTACAGAGCTATCATAGCGGCAGTGTACACCTTTTGTAGTTAACTTATTATTTGTTATAAGCATTAATATTTATCTTCTTTAATGGGTTTTATAAGTTAATTTTATTTCCGAAATAGTGCTAACTATGCAATTCGTAAATGCCTAATTATGTAGATCAGGAGCGACCCACCCTTGGCCTGTGGGCCAAGCAAAGATCCGCCAAGACATTTTGAATGGCCACCGATATCTCAAGATCTATTTAACATTACAAATTCTTCATCTTTCGAATTTCAAAAACTATAACAACATAGGTTTATTCATAAATACACTTTCCATTTAAGAATACTTCACATCCTTGCAAATTGGAAACCCAAAACAACTGAGGACTTTGTCTACATATAAAGAGCACCCACTTGTCTTAATCTACTGAATTTTGGAAATATACCCCTTTAGACACATCCTGAATTTCACGATATTGTTCTAAGGCTCTTTTATTAAGCTCCACATACATATTTGAGCAAACGTATTTTGCCATGAATGTTATTACAAAAACTGATGTGTTCCACTCATAAGACTTTCACAACCTGTTCTGCAAACTTCCTCACTAAATGTTATTCTTTTATCTACATAAGCTAGTTAAAATGAGCATTAGCAGAAATTGTCTTATTAGTTTCTTCCTACTAAGTAGATAGGAACTTTAGGGGAATACACTACGCTAAAGCGAGTCAAATCTTTTAAAAGCTGGTCGCTATGTGAAACAATTAAAATTAGGCTCTCTTTATATGGTCAGAAGTAAAAAAAGATATGATATGACTTGAGAAAAGTTGAATTGGTTAAAAAATGAAAACAGCAGCAAGGTAAAAAAATGTGTATTTTAATGAGATATACATTTTTTGTGCAGTAAGTTTTTTGTCTATCTCATACAGTTTACTAGTTACACAAAAGTCATCCAGAATAAAGAGGCCTTCAGAGGCTATTCTCAGAAAATTCCGAGATATACATTTCGTTTGTCATGAAAATATGACACTTTAAGAAAGGTCGTTAGAGTCATTTTTGAGAAAATAAAAAAAAATTGAAAAATGTTCCATGTAAAGAGTAGTTAGGAGTTTCCTAAAAATGTTCGTATCGCATCCTTGAGAGAATAATGAACACTTGAATACTAAGTTTGGTATTTAACCAACTTTTCGTTTTTGAGTTATGCTGTATATACACACGCACGCGCGCAAGCAGGCACGCACGGACATTTTTGTAACAATGCTTTTTTTTTATTCAGGGGTCTCAAAACGTGTACTTCCGATAAAATCTTGGTATCGAATTTTTAGTTGGAAAATAACACCTTCTCTACTTACTGCATTATACATATTGCCAGGGAAAGTAATAAATAATGTTCAACTCTTACAGATGCATATCTTGCTAATATACGTCTTACTCTGTGCACATAAAATATTACACCTAATACTGAGAAACTGCTAAATGAAAAACAAGTTCAGAAATAAATATTAACATTATAGGTCTTCAAAATTAATTGGAAAGTTATTATCAAATAATGTACCAAAGGGTGCTCCTATTATAGTCACATGCGATTCTTTTTAAATTAATTCATAAAATTATACAAAATATTAAAAAAAATTAACAAAATATTTTAGTCCTTAAAAGTTCATACTCCTTTGTTAAAATGTTCTAGAAATTATTTACTTCTAAACAATGGTGTACTTTATTTTGGGATATTATTAAGGCGAGAAATCAATTCTTTGTATTACGCAGTGCATCAACAGTGTGCGTTTACCGGCCATGTCAGCCATACTTTCGAATATTCCAGAAGCTCTATTGTCCGCCGCGTATATATACAAAAAAACGCTCCAAAGCGCGGCTGGGAATTACGTTTCAGTTATTGCGCCTTTGTCTCTGTTCTACCCTAAATGCGATATACATTTTAACTATTTTATAAAGTATCGAATATGTGGATATATACATATTCTAACCAATGCATTTACAGAGATTTAAATAAGCAAACATACATATAGTGATTATACATGCTGAAAGAACTGTCATGGATGTTGCCTTAGCGACGTGACCACAGGCTGGACCAAATAAATTCATAACTTGTAAATCAGCAGATTTTTATCTTAGAAATGAGTGCGGGCTAATTAGCATAGGGTAATCGGCAGTCCGGTGGTTTCGTTCAAAGAATTTATTGACATATTTGTCGCGGGGAGTGGAGTGGAATGACCACATGGTCCGAGGGCGCCAAGCCTATCTTTCTCTCACTCTACCATTGTCTTGTTTCTTTCGCGGTGGGCCTTCGATGGTACATAGGCAGCGGAGTGCGCCTACACCGATGTAATCAATAGATATTATCTTCCTCATTTACTGCTAATTCTCATGTGAACCCTGCACTTATTGCAATTTTCCTCCTGCTTGCATAACCGACACCCAAGCACCTTTGTGCAGCAGCCGTTATTAATATCTCTACACGTACTATGTACAGTGTATAGAGAACGTATTGTATTGTACCCAAAAATTCGATAATGAGATTTAATCGGAAATACACGTTTTGGGTTCCCTGAATCCAAAAAACATTTTTGGAAAAAGGTCCGTGTGTGCGTGTGTGTCTATGGACAGCATAGCTCAACAACGAAATATCCATTAAATACCAAACTTGGTATTTAAGTTCAGTATCTTCCAAGGATGCGACAAGAAGATTTTCAAGAAAGCCCCCACCCCCAACTACCCCTTACATGGAAAAAAATTCGAAAATTTTGATCTTCTCAAAAATGCCTCTAACAAAATTGATTATCATATATTAAAGATATTTACATGACAAATAAAATGTATATCTTGAATTTTTTGGGAGTAGCCTCTTTATTCTGGATAAATTTTATGGAATTTTTTATAACTGGCAAACCGTAATAGACAAAAACTTAACAGAAAATGTAGAACTCTTTAAAACACACAATTTATGTTATATACTTTTTTGAGATATTCCTTGTTATTGGTTTCAGCTTTAAAAACTTTTACTTTTCTCGTATGGGAATTTCTCAACTTCTGTCCATAGAAACAAAGGAACTTCAGTCACATAGCAACCAGCTTTTGACTATCACTTTAACCTATGGTACTCTCTTATTTTCCCTCTACTTGCATGGAAGCAGGTAATAAGACTATTTCTGCTAATTTTTTTGATTAGCATGAAATAAAAAGAAGCATAGGCTTTTTAACAATAATTTGTTGCAGAGATGTACAGAAAGTCATGTGAATGGAACACATAAGATTTTTTCATACATTTTGTTAAATGTTAATACGAAAAAATAACACTTCTAGCACATTAGCAGAGGGGATGGGTTACAAACTATACCTATTTTGATGAGCGAAGGAAGATGTCAAATAATGGTTGTTAAGTTATGTCATTTCGTAGCTAATCTACAAATTATAAAAAAATGTCATATTTGCATTTTCTGGTTGTAAAGGAAAAGCATCTGTCCGTTTTATAGTATAAGTTTTAGACACAACAAAATATAATAACGAGTTTCAACACCAATCACTGACAAAATATTTACCTTATGCGTGTTTAACTAAAACATTTTAGAATATTTAACCATGAAAATTTATTTTACGCTGATAAATACGCGTATACATATACATTCAATGTATAAGTTATGGAAAATGAATTTAATATCACTAAATGTGGTGAAATTATCGAACAAGTTGAAACCGTAATTAGTATTTCCTAAAACTATTTACTGAATAAAATGATTAGCAAATAATATTCACCAAAGTAATAGGTGTGTCACATTGTACTGGTTATCTTTATAACACATTGCTTTATTTTCGGTAAATTATATATATAAAACGTTAAGGATTCATCATAAATGTTTAACTTACCAGCATCGAACGCCAGTTTCCCACTGCACATTTTGTTCGTGCTTATAAAGTAGTCCAAATTGTTTCTGCGTTTATAACTATATTCCAGTAGGTACATAAACTTTAGACGTACAATTACGTTTTATTGAGAATATTCCCTTTTAAAAGCCTTTTATAAAATTTAAAAAATATTCTCATCAGTCTAAAGAAAACATTATTGAATGAACAGAAGATGAAAACAATAGAGATGCATCTGAATCCTAGGTTTTGAAAAAAAAAATACATATAATACTTTTATCACTTTACAAAATATGCAGCTTAGTTAAGCATTTCAAGAAATCACTTGCGAGGGATAATACCAGGTATGACGTCAGTGTTACTTGTGAGCAACGCTAATCTGCTTTTCTATCTAGCAACAAAGCCGAGACAGAGCGCCTGGAAAAAAATATTCCACTCTGTCTTTCGCACGCCTACGAATAAGGAGGATCAGAGGAAAACTTCAAACTTACCGAAAATCATAGTCTATTCATTACTTTCATAAATGTGTTGCTTTTCTGTTCTTATTATCATGTTTTCTAAAAGCTTCTGCAGATGAATTCTAATGATCGGCGACACCCGAGGTAGGTAAAACTTAGAAAGAGAATCAACGCAGTTGTTCGTTATATCAGTGATTCCATCATTTTCATCACTTGCAGTAAATCGACACAAGCCAACAACTGCCGAAATCATGCTCGTGCTATAGTCATCTTAATTGGATGTCCTTTTCTGGTGTGCATTGTAACTTTTCGTCTCGTTTCGCAAAGCAAGCAAGCTTCTTAGTCATCTTACGATTCCTCACAAAATAACTACAAATGTGTTCCTGAGAATTTAATTAGTAGAAGACACTGAAATATTGCAGCATTTATGGCGAGCTAACGATGCTTATCCATAAAGAAATCATAACCCGCTACAAGAACTTTCAGCGCGGCTCGTGGTTGACCTAATCGAGGACATAAAAAGGACGTGATTTGTAAATCTGTCTGTGCATCAAGGCTCTCAAAATGTTTCAAACTACCGTTTCTTTATTGCCGAGATCGACATTACGTTGAAACATTGTCCAATAAGTGGAGCACCGGTAGCGGGTTTTAAAATATGTATAAAACGGTGGACTATTTTTTAGGCAACCCATTAATCATCGAGAAGAGCTCGCAATTGTACATTTTTGTTGACTATTTCGTTCATGACACGTGATCATAGGAAGTGTCCAATCCAGTACATCTCTGCATTTTAATAGTTTTTATTTTATCACACTCACGTGCATTTGTTTTCTCTCTGAACTAATGTTCGTCTCATAATAACAGTACCAGCGTGCAGTGACATTCCCATACATAATGGCGGAAGTTCCAAAACCTTTTGTGGAAAGTCTATCGCTGAAATAGACATATTAATTGAAAACTCAAATTCGTAGAATACTAAAAACAGAGAGAGAGTGTGTGGAACCAGTTCAACGAATTCTGCAAGCAACGAGGCCAAGATTTATGATACAGATATCAAGTTGTACTAATTTCGGTGCAAAACATACCTCAAGACAAATGGGATTTTAGGAATATTATTCTTCGCGTCCATATAGGCTAATCATTATTATTTTATTCAAGAAATAATGTTATTAAATACAATTCCAGCTACAATTTTTCTCTAGATAAATTTATCGATAAAAGTTGGAACTCTCGTTATATTACTTGTGATAAAAGCATTAATTAACTGAGGGCAAAACAGCAACAGCTGACATTGCCAATGTTTTGGAGAAAGTATGTAGAGCTATGGCAAGCTATTGGCAGACATATTGTATAGTTCATGTGGTCAATTAAAGTGCAACACACCTCTATTTTATTCACCCATTAATACCTTTCCTTATAAACCTATCGTATTATTCACATAAGAAGTGATTCTTACATCAATGTTACGCTATTCACGCTAAATATTTACCTAGATGAGATTTCAAATTGAGCAGCATGGGTCTTGGGCTTAATACAAGAGGTGGAAACCACATTCTGTTTCACATATTTTTGTAAAAAGTTCTTTTGAAGGAAAGCAAAGAAGATAAAAACTTTTTAATATGTTTCACATGACACACTTTAGAAAAGCAGTTACTAAACACACAACGTTCAATATTTAACAACAGCTAAAGTCATGAAAAAATTATTTGAAATACTAAATTGTGTATTTTGATGAACTCTACACTTTTTAGTTGTAAAATGTTATGAATTTCTAATTTTTTTAAGAGTTATATTAAATTATATAATAATCAGAACTTAAAGGACTTCACGCAATATTTATGGAAAATTAAAGTTTTACATTTCTCCCTTCATATCTCCTTACATAAGCAAAAACTGTTACTGAAAAAATTAAACATGATTTTCCCACGTGAAGTGTTATTTGAGATGGGCAATTTCACAAAAATCTTTATATTACTTCGAAAGAGAATGTACTTGGTATTGATACAAAATTTTGTTTTTGAGTTAAGAGAGCATATAATACTTCCTTTATTTACAACAGATAAGAGGTAGAGAAAAATACAAATGATGTAGATTCGCCATCTATTGTAGTGTTAAACACTGGAAACTAAATTCAATTTTAATGCCAGATGTCACCATATATTCAGCAATAACTAGAACCTTTTTTAATCTTAAATAAAACACGTATGAGCAGAAGATGAACTCCATTTTTAAAGATTAACACTAACTTTGCCTTTTATTTTCTCTACACGTACTATGTACATAGTGTATAGAGAAGATATTGTACTGCACTAAAAATCGATACCGGAAATACATGTTTTGAGACACCCTGAACCCCAAAAAGTCTTTTTAGAAAAATGTCCGCGCGCGCATAGCTCAAAAACGAAAAGACCGTTAACTACCAACCTTGGTATTTAAGTTTGGTATCTTCTGAGGATGCAACACAATGATTTTGAGAAAAATACCCCTAACCAAACTACCCTTTACATGGGAAAAAAATCGAAAATTTAGATTTTCTCAACAATGGTTCTAACGATTTTGATTAAAATTTCTTATATTTAAGATATTTACATGACAAATTAAATTCAATTTTTGGGAATAGTCTTAAAAAATGTTCTGGATGAATTTTGAGGAATTTTCCATAACTGGTAAACCGTAAGAGATAGACAAAAACTTGTCACACAAAAAAATGTAGAGCTGGTTAAAACACGCAATTTATATTATATAAATTTTTTCGTGGAGTTGACCATTTTTGACATATCCTTGTATTTAGTTTTAGCCCTAAAATGATATTTTCTCAAACGGGCATTTGTCAACTCCTGATCATACAAACAAAGGTTTTCCAATCACGTAGCAACCAGCTTTTAAAATATTTCACTATCGATTTAGCCAATGGTTCTCCCGTATTTCCCTTCTACTTAAAAGTAAGCAAGTAATAAGACCCTTTCTGCTAATTTTTTCTCGATTAATATTACATAAATAGAAGAATAATTATTAAAAATAATTTGTTGCAGAGATGTAGAGAAAGTCTCTGAATAGAACACATCAGATCTGTTCATTACATTTAAATTTACAACGAATTTACCAGCATTAAAGCACAAACAGAAAAGAATTCAAACAGGATTATGTCAGCAAAACTCATAAATACCGGGTTCATAAACTTCAAAGAAATGGTACAACGAGAAAATTGGATATACATCCTTAACATGTCTCCAATATTCCAATTTTAATTTCCAGGATTCTTATAATAGTACTTACTATCCATACACGAAACTGTCTTACAATGTAAATAAATGCTCAGTTCTCAATGTTTTCAGGAGAGAAATCTGATTGTTACAAGGATTACATTGATAATATGGCTAATCTGGATCTAAATGATATAACTGCATTATTAGATGCAGTTGAAACAATTTAGAATATTACTTTTAGGGATATTTTAGTGTCCTTAGACAAACGTTTAAACCTGAATTTGACATCAGTTTCGCATTATAGTGGGATGGTCCTGAATGATACAAGTTAGCAGGATTCCTGAAGACGTGCTCAATTTATTTAGAGATGTACTTTAAGATCATTTTAAAAAAAATATTTGATACTTTTCTTTCAATTATTTTTCAAATTCATTAACTCATACAGGTCAAAATGACTTTACTAAGCACCATGTTTTTCGTAGTAAAGCAGTCAATATTTCAACAATGTGCAGTTGATAGAAATTAAAAGTTAAGTTAATACTTTTAAAAAGGCAAATACAACTAATGCACTGCAAAATAGAGACAAACTAATACAATAGGCAACAAATGCAGCAAACTACAGTTTTAGGCTTGCGATATTAGGAAATGAGTGCATAATTTAAAAGACTGGTTAATAAAACAAAAATCAGATGCGTTCCATTAATATTACTTTAGCTGTTCCGCAAACAAACTTTTTATTCAAAAGATCAATCTTTTATCTGCATCATGCTAATCAAAATAAACATAAGTAGAATTAGTGTTATTACTTGCTTCCATGTACGTAGAACTGAAATAAAAAAGGAAATAATTTAGCACAGGCTAAAGTGATAATCAAGTCCTATAACAGCTGGTCGCTGTGTGAAACAATTGCAATTCCATTCTGTTTGCTTGCCCGGAATAAACAAAGTTTAAGTGGCTTAAAATTGAAACCAATAACCCGGAATATCTCGAAAATGTTAACTCTTAAAAGGTTGAATGTGTGTTTTAATGAGATCTACATTTGTTGTGTAGCAAGTTTTTGTTTATCTCTTTTGGTTTGCCAATTATACAAAAGTCATCCAGAATGAAGAGGACTTCAAAGAATATTACCAGAAACTCAAGATATACATTTCGTTTCTCATAACATATCTTAAACATTAGACATTTTAATCAAATCGTTAAGAGTCATCTTTGAGATGTTGCATGTAAATGGTAGTAGGGGGTGGGGGATTTTCTTCAAAATCTTCGTGTCGCATCCTTGGAAGAAACTCAACTTAAATACCAAGATTGGTATATAACCGAATTTTCGTTTTTGAGCTATCCTTCCCACAGATACGCAGACATTCTCACACACGCACGCACACGCGCGCACATACACACCTCACACGGAAATGTTTCTAAAAATGCTTCTTTTTTTAAATCACGGGATCTCAAACATGTATTTCCGGTGAAATCTCGGCATTGAATTTTTGGAGGCAGTACAATACCTTCTATATCACTATGTACATAGCATGGTGTAGAAAGAGTAAAAAAAAGTCTGATGTGTTCCATCCACATGACTTTCTCTGCCTATTCTGCAACTTCTTACAAAAGCATATTCTTCTTTGCACCTACTGCATTCTAATCAAGATACACAATAAAATTAATTATCTTACTACTCTTTTCCTTGTAGGCACTAGAGAAATATGGGAATATACTAAAGTGACAATCAATTTTTTTTGGCAAATTTAAACCAATAGCACGGAATACCTCGGAAATGGCCATTGGAGATAAAGTATGTGTTTTAACAAGATCTACTTTAATAGTGTAGTAACATTCTATCTCTTAAGGTTTACCAGTTACACATAGGTCATCTAGAATGAAGAGGTCTTTAGAGGTTAATCCCAGAAAATTTAAGATTTGATTTGTGATGTAAAAATATTTAATATAATATATTTTAATAAAAATTGTTAGCCATTTTTGAGAAAATCGAAAATTCTGAAAAATCTGATATGTAAAGGGTAGTTTGCGGTGGGAGAATTTTACCGAAAATCTTAAGTGTGTCCTGAATACCCACCATAAATACCAAGTTTGCCGACTTTTCGTTTCTGAGTTATGCTCTACACACTCTATCTCTCGTATCTTTTTCTAAAAATTCTCTTTATATTCAGGGCTCTCGAAAAATGTATTTCCGGTGAAATATCGGTATCTTATTTATAGATGGAATGCATTACCTCCTTTACCTACTACGAGTATGCACATTGTACACGAAGAGAAAGTAAAAGTGGCAAAATCTTCGCTAGTTGACATATTTCGGAAGGTTGTCTTGATTGAAAAGTAACACTCCAGGCTGCAACTATTTTGAAATCAATACATTTCTCTTCTGCTTAGGAGTTATCGGTAACATGATTTTCACCATGTGGATGTAAATTCGTTAATTTAGTTATTCATTCATTATAAACACCAGGCTTCAAAATGTAATTTAAAATGCTGACTCATGATTATCATAGCGAAGTGTATATATTTCATTTCCTTTATAGTAATTAACGGGCATAGGAGCTTCCAAGCACTCAAGCCAGGACGAAAGCAAATCAGGCCGAGTTATTACTAGAAAACCAGAGTCTATTTCTTGTACAGTCTATTGGGCATTTGCAGACACCCCTCACCAGTGTATTACCTATCATTAGCGACTTTTGGCTTGAGCGTGGTTAACTTAATACCAACCTGGCAATTAATACAGTTTTTTTTTTAACTGACACCGCATCGAGATGCAGGTAGACGTTGTTCCTCAGGTACTAGGTGATACGAAAATATAGTTTTAACACAAATACAGGTACACGAACAAAACACCTCATGAGCAGCGTGGATTAACCAGTTGTCCAGGAACAAAGACGCGTGCCTAGCCTGCTACAGGAAATAACACACATAGTTTGGGAAGCTCAGCGTCGCGTGCTTTCGCATTGTTTTCGTAAAAATATAGACATACTGCGCAATGGACAGCTCACATTAAGGGATTCCTCGACTTAAGAAACTCCGCTAGGGAACCTGTAGCCGGTTCCCATGTCAGAGCCCCCTAAAGTGTCTAGCTTTAGTGCTTCGTGACACAGAGGATCGCGGGTTCGAGTCCCGCTTTGGACATGGGTACTTGTGGCGTATTACTGTGTTTTATAAGTCATCCTATCTCCCCAAATGGTCAATTACCTCAAAGTCAATAAAGGGTGAGCAAGTACATGAAAAGTAGCTATTTAATTACATTTGTTTATTCTTCCAACACATTTAAATATAACACACAATTAATGAAAGAAAATCACTGCAAAATAAGCTGGGATACATATGCCACTCTTACTATGTTCTAGAGGCAATTTAAGGGAGATTGGGAGTGACTTTTTTAAAGTTCCATATTTTTGTACGGATTTTATTGAAAATTGTACTTGACTGAATTGTTGTTTATTTCATGTGTATATCAAATTGCAATAAAATTGGAATAATACTATTAGAGCTATAAATCTATATATATATATATATATATATATATATATATATATATATATATATATATAAATAAATGAATCGCTGAAATGCATGTACGCCATTCACTTCCAAACGAATGTATCAAATTGAATCATTTTTTTTTTTTTTTTCGTTATTGTCAACACAAGGTGGAAAAGAAAATGTTTAAAAATAATATGGGAAAGTATTTAAAATCTCATAATATAAATAAAACCCGTGCCAAGCAAACGCATTTCGGTTAACAGCCACCAGATGGCAGTGGTGTCACGGTTATTTGTTGCTAAATGGTCGTAGTACTGCTATATTTTCCCCTCCCCATTTAATGTTAAGGTAACGCACCAGATGCAGCAGTGATATTCCAATACATTTTTATATATTAACTGTCCTTTCCTTACTCATATTGTTTAAAATGAAGCAGAAAAGAAGCTTTCCTGGCGACTAACACCTGGAGTAAGTACTTATTTATTTGCCGCTAGATGGCCAAAGTAGTAGTTTTCCTCCTCATTCAATGTTAAAGTAGCGCAACAGTTTATCGAGATAATGACACAACGCAAATATTTTTTATGTGTTAACTGTCCTTTCCTTACTCCTATCGTTTAAAATAAAGAATCACAGAAGCTTTCCTGGCGACTAACAGCTAGAGTAGGTACTTATTTATTTGCCGCTAAATAGCTATAGGAGTATTTTTCCTCCCCATCCAATGTTAAGGTGACACAACAGTTTATCGAGACGACAAAACGCAGCAGTGAAGTTCAAATACATTTTTATATTATAACTGTCCTTTCTTTACTCCTATCGTTTAAAATAAAGAAGATTTCCTGGCGACGAACACCTAAAATACGTACTTATTATTTGCCACCAGATGGCCGTAGTACCTACTGCTCTATTTCTTCTTCTTCTTCTTCTTCTTCTTCAATGCTAAGGTTACGGAGACAATGACGCAAGATAAGTGTGAAAATCAAATATATTTCTTATCTAGGTATTAACTATCGTTCCCTTGGTCACGTCGTATATTTTTGTTGTAATTCTTTAAAAGGAACAAGTTATAAACAATGCACATAACCATTAACCCTTCTTGGAGTCCGAAAATGGCGGAGAAATAATGGGTGGGATCCGTTTTAGGTTTAACTTCCTATTGCAGATGTTGGCGTTATGTAGTACATGAGTTAGTTAAAGAACATGAAGATACCTGCGTCACCATCATACTATAATAATTGTGGTGCTCTTAATGCATTTGATCAAGTAATATTTTGGATTAAATGGTGAAATTTAATACACAAAGCTATCATAAAATAAAAGCTTATCAATTACCCAACCAGATCTACTTGCTCTTTAGTTATGTCATTTTTAGCCTTAGAAAAGGCTGTTTTGACATAGAAGAAAATAAAGAAACAGGTGGAAAACATTAGGAGTAAAGGAAAGAAAGAGATTTGGAAGAAGCATGAATGTTACTCCGTGCCTTTCTCTTTAATGTAATTCATTACCTATTTCAGCGTATTCCCGCCACACTATGGAAGCGCTGCCATTACTATTATTATGCCAAAGACATCTTGGTTGTCCACGCTGCACACTTGCTTATGTCATCCTTTCCACACTACCTTATGGGTGCTCTGACTCCGTCCTTTTCGCAATACCAACTATATATGCTACATCACGCAGATCACTGCGCTTTTCATATGACATTGTTAGACATTGGCAATGGGAAAATTCCTGTTGACATTTCTACTGGCCTCATTTCATTTCCATCAAAGTTCTCATTTCACAACGTCAAAAGAAGAATTAATATCGAAAGTGTTTCCAAATATTGGTGGAAATTACAACAACTATGCTTGGTTGAGCGAACGAGCCATTTTAGCAGCAATTTGTAGATGCAGATGATTTGAATGTAAACATTCAGAGTAAAATTGATGGACAACTGCATTCATTTAAGTCGATCAATTCCATTATCAATGCAAATGAAGTCAATTATCTAACTAAATTTATTGGATTTGCCAGTATTACCGGCACACAATTTATAGCTCAAGATTGACTCGGTGATAATTATATTACGCAATATCAATCATCCGAAAATATGCAGCGGAACAAAACTCACTGAAAATTTTGATTTAACTTACTATAACATAGGAAAGTTCAAAGGAGAGGATATTCTTATTCCAAGAATACCACTAATGTCATCCGACTTTCCTTTTGAGCTTAAGCGCGCCTTGCGTTCGCAACGACAATAAATCCCAAGATCAATCGTTAGAAGTATGAGTAATATACCTTGAATTGTGTTTCTCGCATGTTGTACGTTGCGTGCTCGAGAGTCGGCAACTATCGACGCTATTTTTTTCCTCTCCGGAAGAAAAATTGTACATTACAAGGCATTACAATAAAGTGTTGTCAAATTATTTAATTGTAATTTTATTTCATTGCATGGTCGTACTGTAAGCGGAAGATTTTGTCCGAGTTTTTCTCATTAGGTACACCGCCCGTGCGAAGCAGTGGCGGGCACCTAGTTATTTTATAACAATTAATTTTGTAAATTTGTCTCATACTAAAACTGTCCCACAGTCTAATAATAATAATAATAATAATAAATAGGTTGCAATTTTGGCACTTGGAGCTTTGAATAAAATAGCAGAAGAATTTGAAATTTTCTTTTAAATAAAGTAGTGAACGATTTGTGATATCATTTATAACCCTATTAAGAAATGTTAATATGAAAATAAAGCAATATTTTCATAAAATAAAATAAGTAAATATTGGTATTAGCATGTATTTTCCCCCTATAAATATTACTGTTGCTGCCTATACATTTTCTTGAAAATTGAAATGGAATTTAAACAAAAAGAGACGCATGTGACATCAGGAAAGTGAGAAAATGTAGTTTTGAGAAAAACGCTGTTTTATAAAATGAATGCTAAGAAACAAGTGTATTGTGTGTTCTAAAAGCTTGTAAAACCCAAAATAAAATAATCTGATGTGTTCCATTCACATGACTTTCTCTATATCCCTGCAACAAATTATTCTTAAAAAGCTTATACTTCTTTTTACTTCATACTAATCAGAAAAAATTAGCAGATATAGTCTTACTACTTCCTTCCTTGTAAGTAGGAGCGAAATAAGGTTAGAGTGATAGTCAAAAGCTGGTTGCTAAGTGACTGAAGTTCCTTTGTTTGGACAGGGGTTGACAAATTCCTGTATGAGAAAAGTTTGAAGTTTTTCAAAGCTGAAACAAAATACAAGGAATATCTTTAAAACGATAAATTCCACGAACAAAATGTATATAGCATTAATTGTGTGTTTAAATGTGCTCTACATTTTTTTGTGTGGTAAGTTTTTGTCCATCTCTTATGGTTTAGTAGCTATTCATAATTCCGTAAAATTCATCCAGAATAAAGTACTCTTCAGAGGCTATTCCCAGAAAATTCGAAATATACATTTTATTTGTCAGGTAAATCTTTAACGATTTTGATTAAAATGTCGTATATTAGGGCCAGTTTTTAGAAAATAAAAATTTTCGAAAAAAGTTCCATGTAAAGGATAGTTTGGGATGGGGGGATTTTTCTCAAAATCTTCCGAGTCGCATCCCTGGAAGATACTAAACTTAAATACCAAGTGAAATCTCGCTATCGAATTTTGGGAAGAGTGCGATACCTTTTCTATACGCTATGTACATAGTACGTGTAGAGAAAGTAAAAATTAGCAGAAATAGTCTTATTACTTACTTCCTAGTAATTAGAAACGAAATAAGGGAGTAACTAGGTTAAAGTGATAGTCAACAGCTGGCTGCTATGTGATTGAAGTTCCTTTGTTTGTATGGACAATGAGTTCCTGTATGAGAAAAGTATAATTTTTCAAAGCTGAAACCAAAAACAAGGAATATCTAAAAAAACGACCAATTCCACGATATATATATATATACCCCATTTGCGGTGTAGCAGTTATGCAGAATTCCCCGTATATTCATCCAGAATTAAGTTGTCTTCAGAGGATATTCTCAGAAAATTCAAGATATACATTTTATTTCTCAGGTAAATATCTTTAATATACGATATTTAATCAAAATCGTTAGAGCCATTTTTGAGAATATCAACATTTTCGTAAAAAAAGTTTCCATGCAAAGGGTAGTTGGGGTGAGGGGATTTTCATGAAAATCTTCGTGTCGCATCCTTTAATTCCAAGTTTGGTATTCAACGGTCTTTTCGTTTTAGAGCTATGCTGTCCTCAGACATACATACATACAGACAGACAGACAGACAAAGACACACACGGACCTTTTTCCAAAAATGCTTTTTTTTTTATTCAGGGGGACCCAAAACATGTATTTGCGGTGAAACCACGGTATCGAATTTTTGGGTGCATTACAATACCTTCTCTATACACTATGTATATAGTACGTGTAGAGAAAGTAAAAAGGTACATGTAAAAGTTGACTGTCTGTGATTGCCCAAAGGTTCCAACAACCATTTACTTATATATAAAGGCACGGAATTCAAAAGACACAAAGGTAAGAATACACCACAATGCCACCAAAGGGTTGAAAATTTAAATGTCAATCTCTCTTTAGGTGAGACAAGATATTTTATTATCTTTAACCCGAAAATTAAATGAAAAATCTGTACATTTAATAGCAAGTTCCTAAGAGTTTACTATTAGGATAATCACAAATGATTAAAATAAATACAAGATACTCATGAGTATGGAAAAAATACCTATGTTTCGATTTTACAGTTTCAACCAACTCATAAGTAGTCTTTTGAGAGGATAACTGCCCTTTGACCCGTTAACTGAATGCTAGGACAGATTCACTGATAATGCACAGGGACAAACCACTTTGTTTTCATGCTTGCCAGAGCATCCTCCGAGTTGTTAGTGTATGAGCATACATACAAGTGCTTCGTGCGCCGCCGCATCTCAAAACAATGTAATTTTCAAATAAATAAAAAAGTAAAGAGTTTCGAAGCTGTGTCAAAAATTTCGATCTAGTTCAAGATCAGTTATAAGACTTATATTGGTTCGGTGTAGTTTCAAACAGCCTGTTCATATACAAGACTAAGATATGAAAACAGTATTAATAGAAATCGAAACCTCAGCTTTGTTTTATATTGCACAGATTAATGTGAATACACCGCATCCAGCAGGAACGTTTTTCTTACTTCTGGATTTCTTTGCCTTCTTCAAACATCTTGCACCCCGGCTATTGTTTCATCAGAGTTTATGTCTACAATATTTATCACGGTTAGAGAGGGGAAAGTAACTTTTACCTTATCTAGGACCTTCTTATAGTTGGAAATACAGTTTTGAGCATCCCTCCAAAACAAATTAGAAGAAAAGACCAAAGAGGAAACAGCATGACTCAAAAACTCAGCCGAACATTATCTTAAGTATGCCACTATTCTCTCCCACTCCAAACTATGGTTCGCATGGAAACATAACCGTTATTTTTCATTTTCTTCTAAAATTGCTAAAGAATTTGTTTAAAAAGTAACAAACAAAAAGTATAATATATGTATATATATATATATATTCCTGAATATCTTGTGAAGTTCTCTTCATACTGACTGAATTATGTGTAATTTCATAAAATTGGGAAAATCATACAAGATCGAAAGAAAAATGTAGAGCTCTTTGATATGCAATTTGGGTTAAATAATTTTATCATCAGCCATTTTGGAAATAGTCCATACTGCATGATACTTTCCCAAAGCGACAACTCAGGGACAAACTTGAATTACAATTATTTTTACTTTCTCTTGCCTCGTATGTACAATGTACATAGGGATAGAGAAGTATTGCATTCCCCACAAAAATTCGATGTCGAGATTTCACCGGTAATACATGTTTTAGGACCCCCTGAATTCAAAAAAAGCATTTCCAGAAAAAGGTCCGTGTGTCTGTGAACGCGATAACTCAAAAACGAAAAGTAGTTAAAGTACCAAACTTGGTATTTAAGTTCAGTATCTTCCAGGGATGCGACACGAAGACTTTGAGAAAAATTCCCCCACCCCAAACTACCCTTTACATGGAACTCTTTTTACGAAAACGTTGATATTCTCAAAAATGGCTCTAACGATTTTGATTAAATATCGTATATTAAAGATATTTACCTGACAAATAAAATGTATATCTTGAATTTTCTGAGAATATCTTCTGAAGACAACTTACAAGCCAATGCCTAGGGGTCAGAAGCCTGTCGGGGAGCCTACGGCACGAAACCACAGAATGGAGAACCTGTTACGAGGGGCTGGCCAGTAGCCAGGCATGACCATGAGGAAGTGGATGATATGAAATGTAAGTGAAATTGATGATTGGAAAGATAATGAAGTAATTGGTGAAATGAGTGTCAGGGGAAACCGGATGACTCGGAGAAGACCCACCCAGACGCCGCTTCGTTCACCACGAATCCCACATGCGGGCGCTTGGGATCGAACCTGGGCCGCCTAGATGGGAGGCGAGCGATCTAATCACTGACCCACGGCGCCGCCACGTTCTCTAAAATTATTTACAATTAAAAATGAATGTGTCCGCCTGGGTAGTGTGGTGGTAGCGCGTCTGCTTCACATTAAACAGGTCGTGAGTTCGAATCTCGCTTAGGGTGAGTTACCCAGCTACGGTTTTTTTCGGGATTTTTCCTTATCCTGAGAAAACGAATGTCGAGTAAATTTAAGCTCCATGGACCCCGAGATCCTTTTGAGCATCATTTCATCAATTTCATTCATCGTCCGATATGACCAACCAGGTTAAGGACGATAAACTAAAAAAAAAAGAACGTGACATTGCTAGAAGCGTTTACTTGCCATATGAAGAAAAACAATACACAAAAAAGCGGCAATTTAGTCTTGAAATCTGAGTTTGGTTTTGTAGTGATCTATAGTGGTTATTATTCAAACAAAATTGGTGATCAGAGTTCTTTGGCACTCTTGGAAGCAAGCAACTGCCTCACAACCCGTGAGACCAAGAAGATGAAGATATCTGTGAAAGTAACAGATCAGCGATAGTTCCAAGACTTCAGCAACGAAGGAACAGTCACGAGAGATCAGAAGACCTGAAGTGCGAGATAGAACAATGTAATTTTTTTTTCTTTTTAAGAATGCTGCTGTACTATAGTTTATACAATATACTGTAAAATAAATTAACATAGAGGATGGTCTTTTTTTCTTTCTTTCTTTTCTCAGTCTCCTGTTAGTATAATTAAATGTAGCAAATTTGTGATTTTATTTGCTGTAGTAAAGGGTTGATTATGGTAAAAATGAGTTCTATTGTCCTTTGCAGCTATCTCTGTGTTTTGACAGAAAATACTCCAGAAACACCCTAGAGCTGGCAGGAGCTATGCGGTTCAGTTTACTCGAAGGTGTCGTAATAGACGTATACCTGATAAATTAGTCCCATAGTAAACTAAGTTCAGAGAGTAATCACTCGCAGTAATCACTAATCATTATCCCAGTACGAAATTAAAATAAATATTTTTTAGTTCTTTCATGGATAAGCACCAAATTACGTGTACGGCAATGGAATACAGGTTATAAAAAAATCAAGGAATAACTTATTTCATGACTCCGTGTGGGGTTAAACCGCTATTTCGAAAACAGAGTAAAAATGAAAAATTGCTTCTTGGGTACTGTGGTCGAATGGTTAGCGAGCTGACCTCTCACTCAGTCGTCCCGAGTTCGATTACCGGCTGGGGCGGTGAATTTTACTTTCTCCAGAATCATTCCCTATATTTCACAGAGTCTGGCAGCATGATTATGAGAGTGACTGTGTGTATATTTAATTATATATGTTAATAACCTAATTTAATAACCTACAGTAAATACACAGCTGTGTCACAAGTTAAAAGCCCCATGACCATACCAGTTAAAGGGGGCTATACAAATTGGGGGGATGAAATGAAATGGCGTGTTATTTATGGATGCTCTTTAACTGCTTTGGTTCTCAGTGTCCCATTCTATACTGGGGGTGAAAGATTATCCCGTTTTTACAATACGTTGTAGTCCTATAAATGAATATGACGGCAATGAGATTCCAGTTAAGAAGTGATATCGTGGAGATACTTTGATGGTTATTTAGAATATGACAAGCAGATCCATAACAAAGTTGCATTTCAAACAGTATAATGTACCTAGAATATTATCAGCAAAATATATCTAGTTTTATGGAAACAGTTAAACATTACCAAGATAAACACAAAATGCAGTGCAGCATTTTACTAGTACGATACGTAGCGAAGCAAATAGTGAAGTTATTATCGACTAAACACAAAGGACTTGTTACTTCGTACGGTACAAAAACATTCTTAATTCAAAATGTAACATACCCATAAGTGGGAATGTTGGTGATTGTGTGATATTCAGATTTATAAGCGTAACGGTGAAGCTAATGAAACTACAAACTTCGCAACGTAAGGAGGAACCGGTGATAACCAAGATTAAAAGGGGTATATTTTGGCTTACAGAGCTACCATATTTAATCTGAGATTAGCTTTAAATAATTTCAGAATAATTTCATAAGTTGTGCGGTTTACGCATTTACCACTGCCAGTTGTCCGGGTACGACACAAAGCAGCGGGATGACAGAAACAAGTTAATAAAACATAATGTTCTCGATGGCATTGGTTTGGTTGAACATTGCAATCGGCAAAGTACATGATGTAATGGAAATGGGTTTCTAATGTCCTATTTCCATTGGTTAATAAATACCTGCTGAGTAAATTGTTTAGGTGCTTGGTCTGCTTTAGCGATTCAATTCTTATAAATTGATAGTAACATCGGCAACAGTTAAATATTTTTAGAGACCTCGGAGCAAACGTTCCGGTCTTTCATATCTATACAGAATGGGACAGTAAGAATAAATATATATATATATATATATATATATATATATATTTATTTATTTATATAAATGTACATAAATGATAAAAACAAAATTAAATTTTCTGCACAAGTTTTAGCAAAACAAAACAGTGATTAGACTGCCTTCGTAGTCAAGTGGTCACCGAGCTGACTTCTTAGCCGGAGGTCCCGGTTCGATTCCCGGTTGGGATGGGGAAGTTTTCTTTAACCAGAATCATTCCCTATACCCCACAGAGTCTGGACGTATGCAAGTTAAGTAATAAAAAAGTTGATTACCCTAATGTAATAAACCTTACAGTAATAAGAGTTGTTTCACAAGTCAAAGCCCCCGATATGATGCTAGCCATGAATGACTTCTAATATAACCAACTCACAAAGTTAGTTTTAAATCTACAAACAGCCCGATAGTAATCTAAGGAATAAAATTGTAGCGTACAGCTCGTCACCACATTTGTACCTTGAATAGGGTGGGTGTTCCATGAATGCCTATTCCAGAGTTCATAAAACCGGTTCTAAGGGTTTAAAAAGACTGGTGGATTTGATTAGCAGGCATAGTTATTTCCAAGCATTAATGTCGGGACGAAAGGAAATCAGGTTGAACTATTACTGAACTTTACTTTGTGGCGTTGCAGGTTACAAGCTATTATTCCCTCTCCTCGTAGTATGCTGGAGTTTGCAGACAGCACTCACCAGTTTACCAGCCCATCAGTAACTCAGGGCGCTGTTGTCAACACCATATTGACAAAGATGGGCCATCTCCTACATCATTTGTTGATCAAATGTAATGCTTATGTTCCTACAATAAAGAATTTAACTGCAATAATCTTACTCAAATCAGCAAGCTGTAAACACTAGATCTATGCCGAACATTTAAAGCAATGTATGCAATCTTGACTCTCTGACTTGGAAACATCCGCCACTGGCTAACTGAAAGCGAAAACTCTGGAAAACCCCACGTCGCCAATGCCTTGAGCTCAACTACAGGAACTAGATGCAATCGAGGCGTATCCTGCATACAACCCTGATCTCTCACCTTTAGATTATGACCTGTTGTGATATTTGATCTATTTCATTCGTGTAAGAAAGCTCCAAAGCTTTTGGAGGAACTCCAATAAGAGTTTTGCACCCTGCCTAGTTGAATATTGATATCCCTGCGCATCTACAATGTATACATCGAATGTCATTCTGAAATGAATGCTCTATACTATTTTACGAGTACGGTTATATACTTTTACTAGTGAACTATAAACAGTGATTACAAACACTGTGCACACAAAAAAATGGAATGACATTAAAATAATCTAAACAAATATATGATGTGTTCCTTTCACATGACTACCTATTCTGCAACAAATTATTTTTACATCAATTTATTCTTCGATCTCCCCCTTAATTATCAAAATATTAACGAAGTAGTTTTATTATTTACTTCCTTGTAGATCAAGAAAAATAAGGGGATACATTGGGCTAATACGATGGCCAAATTTTTTAAACGCTGGTCGCTGGACGAAGATATGAAATTCCGTTCTCTTTTCATCGTTAAGAGTAAAATAATATTAATATTAATAATAATAATAAATGACAACTTTCAATTTGTTGAGTTATGCTATTCACAGACACATACACGGCCCTTTCTTTAAAAACGCTTTTTAGGCAGTTCTACCATTAAATCAGCTTATTATGACGACATAAATTGTGCGAAAAATGAAAGTTGTGTCAGAAAATGAATGGCGTAACTACCATGGCAAGAATACAGTAATGATGTCATCGCCGCAACAATTGTCTCCAATATTCCTTAAGAAAACCTGAAATTTGTCACTCTCACAAGTGCAACAACATTCAAACACAAGAATTAAATGTATTTTAAAACTAAAACCAACTATAATATACACTGATTTTTCTGGAATTAATATACTCTCAGCACGTTTGGCTTCGTTCAAACGGAATACAATACATATTTTCAATAATTTTATCATTACTTCCAATTTTCCTCTAAGTGTTGATACAAATGAAACAACCTCTACTTAACAACCATATTATGTCATACATTCGCTTTCACTCACGCGCTTAACATATACTCATGTCACAATTAGATTATACACTGATTACATAAACAACTATTTCTTTATAAAGATGCCCTCAAAATATACGTCGAAATCTCAAAACCAAAATTTGGGTACAATAACATTAAATTGAAAAGTATCTGGACTGAAGTAGAACGCACGGGATAAAAGTAATATCTGATCTTAAGTAGTGTTAACGAATGGTGAAATTCCAAGTTATATATCTGAAACTTGCAATTTAAGGGTACAAGGTAGTTTGAACATACAGAAATTGCACCTTAGGTGACTTTAATTACCACTGCTCTTAAAGTATTCAATTATTTTTTCAGGAACTTGCGTGAATTATTCTATAAATCATGAAACATTTTTTAAGTATTTTTTTTTTCATTAATAGCTTATGTGGTTGAGTCTATAAAAAGTATTTCATTCAGCAGAAAAGTAATAAAACTTAGTTTTAAAACACGTGAATTCAGGTATCCTTTTCTCTCATACTACTTGCAATACATAATCACACTTTTGCATGATTGTTCTTAGCTATCATCTGAGCCTCAATTATTTAGCTATGATACAATTTCAGTAGAAATTAAAAAAAAAAATTATTTGCAAATTCAAAAAAGTAAAAATGTGGAAAATTTGCAATGTTGTTGCTTTCTTAAAATGATCAATATATACTATAACACCAGGACTGTGGTTCAGAAAGTTCAACTATGTGTTGTATATATGTGCTGAAAATTTTAGCTTTCCAGCTCTTATACTTTCTGAGAAAAAGGTACCAAAGTGTCCAAAAATACTGTTTTGAGAAAACTAAATTTAAAAATACAAATGTTCTAAAAAAAAAAAAAAAAAAAAAAAACATTGCATAATAGTTTTAAAGAAATGCAGACTAGGATTTAAATTATATTTAAATTCATTAAAATTCTCTTAACCCTTCAAAAGTATGCATTTTCTGAAACTAGAAATAATATAGATTTTATTAGTGTCTAAAAATGCTATTTTTTGCTATTTCAAAGTTCCTAATTAACTGATTAAGAACTTTTATTGGACTTATATTAATTCCATCATCAATATGACTTATTCCTTCCCGACGAACAGTATTATGAAATTTAATTGTTAATAAACTCCATGAAGAATTTAAACGTTTAATTTGAGAAAAAATTAATAAAGGATCTACTTTTATCTTAAGACACTTTGTATGCGTTAGCTGCTGCTGGAAGTAGCGAACTAAAAGTTTTGGATATTATTATCATCTAGAACTGTTTTACAACTATAATTAACAGGAATTACACGTAACGTTTTTGAATTTAAGCGGAAACTTTACTAAACACAATAATGCCGTGATCGGAACTAAAGACAAACTAGGAAAGAAGAAGAATGTAGGAAAGGCAGCTACGTGCTGAGGGTATGGGAATCCTGGCCAGGTGTTCAAATGCTGTACAGAAAAAGCTGGATGCTCCGTACTAATAGGAAATTGCCAATGATGGTCGATATAAGGGCATGCTGAACCGTGAAAGCTTCTGAGTTGAATACTAAAGTTACACTGCAAGTGTAACAGCTACGCCAACAATTCAATGAGAGGCATCAACACGATCTCTCTCTTCCACATATGGTCAAGAATCGGCCACGCTGTCTGCGACCGCCAATTTTCCTCCCAGCACGGATACCCCGCGAAACTAACGTACGAATTCCGAAATTTAAACTGGCTGCTTTAATCAGCAAGCAGCTGCTGAAGGTTTGTTTCAAAGCGGACATCAATAAACGTAAAATATTTAATGCAATATAACAATTAATACAATACACATGATATGATCATAATGATTATAACCAAATCGACTTTTCGTTTTTGAGATATGCTCGCCCCCCCCCACACACACACTTTTAGTGGTCCTCAAAACATGCATTCCCAATGAAATTTCGGTATAAAATCTGATGTGTTCCATTTACTTGACTTTCTCTATATCTCTGCAACAAATTATTGTTAGAAAGCTTATGCTTCTATTTACTTCATGCTTATCGAGAAAAAAATTAGCAGAAATAGTCTTATTACTTGCTTCCTTGTAAGTAGAAGCGAAATAAGGGTTGTATGAGAAAAGTATAAGTTTTTCAAAGCTGAAACTAAAAACAAGGAATACCTCAAAAACGATCAACTCCACGAAAAACCTGTATGTTACATAAAGTGTGTATTTCAACGTGCTCTACGTTTGTTTGTTTATTTCTTACGGTTTAGCAGTTATGCAAAATTCCGTAAAATTCATCCAGAATAAAGTAATCTTCAGACGCTATTTCCAGAAAATTCAAGATATACATTATAAATGTCGTGTAAATACCCTTAATATACGTTATTTTAACCAAAATCGTTAGAGCTATTTTTGAGAAAATGAAAATGTTCGAAAAAAGTTGAACATAAAGGGTAGTTGGGGGTGAGGGGATTTTCTTCAAAATCTTCGTGTTGCACCCTTGGAAGATACTGAACTTAAATACCAAGTTTGGTATTTAACGGACTTTTCGTTTTTGAGATATGCTGTCCACAGGCACGCGCGCTCACACACACACACACATACACGCGCGCGCACACACACGCGTGCGGACCTTTTTCCAAAAATGCTTATTTTGGATTCAGGGGGACCCAAAACATGTATTTCCGGTGAAATATCGGTATCGAATTTTGGGTGGAATGCAATACCTGCTTTATACACTCTGTACATAGTACGTTGTTCATACGTGCTAGAGAAAGTAAAATCTGAAGTGCTTCATTCACACGAGTTTCTCTACCAATTCTATAATCAATTATATTTCAGAAGTGTATTTTCTATCTACTTCATGTTAATCAAGACAAAAATTATCAGAAATTATCTTGTTACTTAGTTCCTTATAAGTAGAAGGGAAATACAGAAATACACTATGTTAAAGACATAGGTAGTGAATTGGTTTAATGGCTGGTTGCTCTGTGAATGAAATTCGGCTCTTTGCATGGTCAGGAGAATAATTTTTTCCGTTTGAGAAAAGTTAAAGGGAATTTATAATTAAAACCAACAAGGAATACCTCGCAAACGGCTAATTCCAAATAAAAAGTATACGGCATAAATTGTGTGTTTTAACAAGATGTACTTTTTTGTGTAGTAAGTTTCTTTTTTCTCTTACGGTTTATCAACTACGCTAAAGTCATCCAGATTGGAGAGATCTTAGAAGCTATTTACAAAAATCTGATGTGTTCCATTCACATCACTTTCTCTATATCTCTGTAACAAATTATTGTTAATAAGCTTATTCTTTTATTTATTTCATGCTAATCGAGAAAAATTAGCAGAAACAGTCTTATTTCTTGCCATATTGTAAGTAGAAGCGAAATAAGGGAGCACCATAGGTTAAAGTGAAAGCCAAAAACTGGTTGCTCTGTGACTGAAGTTCCTATGTTTGTATGGTCAAGAGTTGGCAAATTCCTGTATGAGAAAAGTATAAGTTTTTCAAAGCTCAAACCAAAAACAAGGAATATCTGAAAAACGAACAACTCCACGAAAAAGATGTATGTAACATAAATTGTGTGCTTTAACGTGCTCTACATTTTTTGTGTGTTAAGTTTTTGTCCATCTCTTACGGTTTAGTAGTTATGCAAAATTCCGTAAAATTGATCCAGAATAAGGTAGTCTTCGGTGGCTATTCTCAGAAAATTCAAGATATACATTTTATTTGTCAAGTAAATATCTTTAATATACGACATTTTAATCAAAATCGTTAGAGCCATTTTTTAGAAAATCAAAATTTTAGAAAAAAGTTCCATGTAAAGGGTAGTTCGGAGTGGATTTTATTGAACATCTTCGTGTCGCATCTTTGGAAGATTCCAAACCTAAATACCAAGTTTGGTTTTTAACGGACTTTTAGTTTTTGAGCTATGCTGCACACACACACACACACACACACACGGAATTTTTTTCTAAAAATCTGATGTGTACCATTCACATGACTTTCTCTATATCCCTGCACCAAATTATTCTTAAAAAGCTTATACTTCTATTAACTTCATGCTAATCAGTAAAACATTAGCAGAAATAGCCATATTACTTGCTTCCTTGTAAGTAGAGGTGAAATAAGGGAGTACCATAGGTTAAAGTGATAATCAAAAGCTGGTTGCTATGTCACAGAAGTTCCTTTGTTTGTATGGACAGCAGCTGACACATTCCTGTATGAGAAATGTATATGAGTTTTTCATAGCAGAAACCAAAAATAAGGAATGTCACAAAATCGACAAACTCCACGAAAAAAATGTATATAACATAAATTGTGTGTTTTAACGTGCTCTACATTTTTTGTATAGTAAGTTTTTGTCCATCTCTTACGGTTTAGCAGTTATTCAAAATTTAGTAAAATTCATCCAGAATAAACTACTCTTCAGAGGCTATTCCCAGAAAATTTAAGATATACATTTTATTTGTCAGGTAAATATCTTTAATATTCGAAATTTTAATCAAAATCGTTAGAGCCATTTTTGAGAAAATCAAAATTTTCGAAAAAAGTTCAATGTAAAGGGTAGTTGGGGGTGGGGGATTTTTCTCAAAATCTTCGTGTCGCATCCCTGGAAGATACTAAACTTAAATACCAAGTTTAGTATTTTACCTAATTTTCGTTTTTGAGTTATCGTGTTCAGACACACGGACACACACACACACACGGACCTTTTTCCGAAAATGTTTTTTTTTTTAGATAAAGGGGACCCTAAAACATATATTTCCGGTGAAATCTCTGTATCGAATTTTTTGGTGGAGTGCAATACATTTTCTATTCACTATGTACATAGTGCCTATAGAGAAAGTAAAAAATGTGATGTACCTTTTATTCGTCATGTAAATATCTTTAGTATACGGTGTTTTAATCAGAATTATTACAACCATGTTTGAGAAAATCAAAATTTTCGAGAAAAAAATTCCACGCAAAGAGTGGCTCGGAGTGGGAGAATTTTCTTTAAAATCTTCGTGTCGCATCCTTGGAAGATGCTTAACTTAAATATCAAGTTTGGTATTTATCCGACTTTTCGTTTCTATTGAATAGAATTCACAGACACATTCAGAGGCCCACACGCATAGGCCGTGTTCCTAACATGCTATTTAGCTATAATGCTATTTTCAGGGAATATCAAAACATGTATTTTCGATGAAATTTCACATCGAAGCTTGGGTGGAGTGCAAGGAGTATAAGCGACTGCAGAAAAATGTTACGTATTGTTATTAGATAAAGAAATGGCTTATTTTCATTGGGCATTCATTGCTCCTGCCATTAAAATTGCTGCTGTCTGAGCCATGCTCTAACAAAGCGAAAGGCGCTTACTACGATACTTTTTGAGACAATATAATATCAAAGCCATTTACTATCGTTAATTGTAATATTTTGGTACTTTTAACTCTTAATTTATTGCTAGAGTTCATTGTTGCCAAAATAAGTACATAGTTTGCTATATACATGGTTTTACTTTAGTGGTTCATATTCAAGTATAAGAGCTTATAACTGAAAAATAAAATACAATAATATTATTTAATAATTAAAAGATTAAATAACCTTAGAGATAACAGCATAACTACTTTTGAAATATCATTTCGAAAAGTAAGATTGTGACCTGATGTTGCATAAGATTAGTTTTAGATGTAGATAGACACTTTTAAAAATAAACGAGAGGGCAGATAACATCACATACATGTAACCCAAGATTTTTTTTTTTTTATTTCTTCATTTGTTAGTCCCGTTTAACTAATATGGTTATATCGGGGGCTTTGACTTGTGAAACAACTCATATGATCACTGTAAATTATGCCATTCGGTTAATCATTTTATATAATTACACATACGCACATTCACTCTCACACGCAAACTCTGTGGGGAATAGGGAATAATTCAGGTTAAAGAAAAAGTCCCCACCCCAGTCGGGAATTGAACCCGGGACCTGCAATATATAAAGTCAACTCACTCGCCAATCGACTACGGAAGCAGTCATCTAAGATTTTTTTTTTAATCTAAGCAGACGTTTTGATTTTTACTTTTATTTTCCCATATATGTTAATATACTGAGCAAATATTTGGTATGTGCCATTCATTTTACTTTCTCTAAAAAATTATTGTTACTAAATAAATATTAGAAAGGAGTTGCCATTTTCACATATACAGTAGCGATTATTTACATGGTCTTATGTTTAAATAAACATTGAAATAACTGAATAAAGATGGTCATGACAATTATAAGATCTGAGAACAATTGCTTTGCTTAGTTACTTGTTTCAATAAGCATTGGAAAATTACAAAATGGCTCATTTAGAAGATTTTCAACATGCAGTTACAGTTCAGCGGAAATAGATGATGCAACGGAATTTACTATACGAAATGAAATCGAATTTCATTCATGGACGCTCTTTAACTGCTGCGGTTCTTAGCGTCCCATCCTACGAGTATATTGGGCGTAAAGACAGCTTAACTTTGCTCAGAGGCCTCTTTAACAGTAAAAGGCTCTTTACATGCCGAAAATCTATGACACAGGACCAATAGCTTTACTTTCCTAAGCTAAGTTTTTTTACAGAAATAATCCATCGCCCTCCGCGGGTTTGAATCCGTGAACTTTGGGAGTTAGAGGCCAGCACATGTTACACCTAGTCCACGGAGGATGGCATTGTTTTAAGAGATTTGTGCCCTAAAAGGTCTTAAGGTATTTATAAAGGTATAAGTCGCAATATGGTAATTTAAAAAAGTGGTGTTTGAAGAAAATTGTACATGAATACAAAGAAAAAAATCTCTTCTTGCATATTTCTTTGAAGATTTATGATATATTTTATATAGCCAATCATTGTTAATATTTTATTAATAAATAAATAAAAATTTCAATATTTAATAAACACTGTATGTTATATATTACATTATTACATGGTAGTGTGTTAAGTTACAACTTACCATTTTTAGGCTTTCGTGTTACAAAGCTTCACATTACTCACTGACAGTTATCGTAAAAAAATATGTTATACGTCGTCATTTAATACATTATTATTACTGTATAAGAAAGGGATCAGCTGGCTTTAAACAAATGCTATGAACACACGTAAAAGACAAATTGAATGTTTTTGGGTGGGGTGGTTGGGGAAGGTCGCCATGTCGCGAAAAAAAAAAATGGCATTTCTAGGCCAACATACAGCGACCCGTTTTTTAAACATCTGACTACAAAATCTGTTTCTTCTATTCCGTTTGTATGTTCAACGAAATATGTAATTAATCAATTTCTAAAAAGGTTAACCTCGATTAATCTGAAGTACTTAAAAAATAACGCTTTCGTAAGAACAGTCTGTAGAAGTTATATTCAAAGAACAGTGGGTAGAGAAAGTTATGTGAACACAACACATTCGATATTTTCAAAAACGGGTTTGCAGTTGGTAGGCGGCATTGAAACCTCATTTTAGATTGTTGAAATGTGCATATAAACTTTACTCCCAGAAATTCTAGACCACAGCTCAATAATTTCTGTCAAGGCCAAACCATTATGGAAAACAGACAAACAATGAGGATACCACAAAAGGACCACAGGTTGGGAACAGCTGCTTACTAACACGCCTTTCCGTAGGATGTAGCCAATGTAGCCGACAAGCAGTCTAGGGTGGTAAAACAAATTGAACAAATTGTCTTGTATTTCATGTCACTTTCCATGGCATACACACAAGATAAATCTGCTAACGATCGTGAATGCTATCTTCTCGACCGATTCTTGATCTAGGGTAGAGTCTTCCAGGTCACGCTATACCTTCAGATCAGCTTAGAAATATATCTAAGCAACCTTTATCATAAATTAACGTTTTTCTTTTACGTTTTAACGTTAAATGTATTTAACTGCCTCTGTAGTTTGGTGATTCCTCACTTGTTGCTAACAGTTTCTAACTTTTGTAACTTCGATTCAGAACATATGAATACTATCGAGTAGAGGAAACCCCAAAAGTCTTCGTTTCCACATTTAAAAACTCTAATAGCCAAATGAATGAAGAAAACCCTATTTCTAATATGCAGAAAGAACGAACAATATTGCAGTTTGTGTGTTCCTGTGTTTTTTAAATTTTTTTTATTTTATTTCTTTTATACTTTTAAAAATTGCACTGATAAAAAAAACAACGTTTATATTTTAATCAAAATCGTTGGAGTAATTTTTTAAAAAATCAACATTTTCGAAAATCTTTCCAAGCAATGCGTAATTTGGGGTGGGGGAATTTTCTTGAAAATCTTCGTATCACATCAGACATGCGAGTTGTTACTCCTTTTTCAACAATCCTGTTTCGCAAGAACCAATCTATTTCAGTTTTCTCCCTATAACCAAGCACAGCTACCTCCATTCTTCCCTCTTCTACTGTTTCCACTTATGTTAGGCAAATTAAATCAAAATGCTGGGCATAAATCGCTTTAATATACTTGAGTCGGTAAGAATTAGGAAATAAGTGAAATTACAGTGCAGAGCTTTGTAAAAATATTTAAAATTGTCAAAAGTAAGATTATTGGATTTCATTTGTACTTTTTGGTGTTCAAGTTCAGAAAAATGGAAAATTACTTCGAGCTTTAGCAACGTTAACACGTCCACTGGTGCTTTTAGAAGAGTATACTGATGACATTTATTTTTAATATACAGAGGAAAGAAAATGTGTGTGTGTGTGTGTGTGTGTGTGTGTGTGTGTGTGTGAGAGAGAGAGAGAGAGAGAGAGAGAGAGAGCAAACCATTCAAACTACTTTTATAATTCCTTCACATTAGAAAAATCTTATCCTTTCTGCCGTCCAGGGGGCTATAAACACCTAACATTGGAACACATTGGAGTTATAAAAGAACATACTTGTAAGAAAGCTTCGATTTTTCGAGAATCCCATAGAACAGAAAATAAATGCAAAATGAGTCAAATTATGTTCATATTCCATTCCGTATATGTCACCAACATTTAGCAACTTAGAATACAAATCCATAGTAAAACAAAAGATAATGAACTCTGCTCATAACGATACGATATGCATGTATTAAAAATGCCAAACTGTCTTAATAATCGTTATGCAGGTATCAATTTTTGCTTTATTTCCTTCGTACGTCGTAATCAAATCCGTTAGGTGTATAACAAAAAAAAAATTGTCCGCCTAACTTTAGAAATCAATCAACTGATATTTTATAAACAACCGAGATTATTTGTCTCAATGGTCACACTATGCATATTTTCCAAAGTGGTTAGTTTGGTGTGCCAAGAGTGGGGAAACTTCATATTCACAGTTTCGTCTTTATTCCATTGTATATTGTATTAAGGATTTCTGCTTTGTGCGAAAATATTTTAGCTTTTATGTTATTTAAATAACTTTGAGAAAAAAGAGCTGGCAAAGGTGTTTAAAATATCACCTCGAATTATTATCTAAATAAAGGTTGTTTGACCATTACAATCGATGATGTTCCACTTATATATTAGGCATAGAGTATTTATTTTTAACGACTACTGCAAAGAGGAATTGCCGTAGATGTTTCACATCCTTTTTGGTGAATATCAGGTGATTTTTGTACCGTATTAGAAACCAAATGTCAATCGCAAATTTTGAAGGAGAGAATTCGCCAAAGAACTCGTCTAGAATTCTAGATAAACGTCTCAAAAGAACTCGTTACAGAACAGGGAGAAGTTTTTGAAATTAATTAAATCATTCTAGTTCGAAAGTTCTCCGTGGAACGTCGGGTGAGCCAGCTAATATTGAATGTGAAGTTATCTCTATTTATTTGTGAATCTAATGCAAATAGACTTCGCATTTATTAATATTGAAGTTACACTTTATCATTAACTTTTAAATTTATCTTTATGTTGAGTGCCATTTGTACACACCGCCGAGAGAATAACTTGCGCTTTATGCTCAGCTGGATGTAGACACTGCTTTCAATCTGAGCAGCAGTGGTATATTAATAACGGGTAGATTTTAGAAGTTTATTAAGGCTTTCAAGTTGCAGAAGAGAGTGGGCTATATATAGAAGAGAAAGAAAGAGAGAGAGAGAGAGAGAGAGAGAGAGAGAGAGAGAGAGCGAGCACTTATATGTAGTGTGTGTGTGTGCGTGCGCGCGCGAATGTATTTAATTCAAACTGATCCAAAAGGTTCGTTACATAAATTAAGACAATACTTCCCCGTTTGAGAAGTATCTATATTTTCGAGTCCGAAACGAATGGGTGGTTGTTTCACAGTTAAAGAAAAATACACATAGCCTCTGCAACAAACTTTTCAAGCCATGTTGACTGCTGACACGTTGTACGATCCACATGACTGAGCAGTCAATCCTGTCCTATTACACTCCTTTTTCTGAATTGCGAATGCGTTTGACCACAGTACAGTATTTGCTCTCGCTTAACATTTTGTAAGATAACTCCTCACCACATGAAGAAGTGGATAGGGAGTGGAGGACCTATGCTCAGCCAGCACTAGTGTCAGACTTCAAGAAGCACGACTTCTTTCTTCGGAGGAATGTGAATAGTATGGTTGGCATCAGGAAAGAATTGAATGTTCGCATCCAGGCTGATTTTGGCCGCATTCCTCATAGACGCCAAGGAGAGTAGATAGTGGAACGACGATGTCGAAAATACTTTGGGGCCGAGGGTAGATATTCAAAGACCTTCTCAGAATAACTATTTCATTAATTTACGGCAATACATAATCACATGTAACCTGGTCTGCTGCTCTACCATGTGGTTTCTAAAAAGATAAGGCAATGCATAAAAGCAAAAGAAAAAGCAAAGTCATAAAACTGTTCAATTAAAGAGCAATTTGGAGTTACAGGAACTCTTAAAACATTTTAACAATACACACAAGCATACCGCAGCCCCTTTATGTACGACCATGCTTTTTCTTGAGCTTAAAAGTAGCGGAGATTAATTTATAAACTCAAACATCAAGAGTTCCAGCTTATATGAAGATGGTACAATTTCTCAAAATCAGTTGCAAGTAAACCCACTGCCCTAAAGCACGCTAATTGTCAAAGCCATCACAATTACTTTACTTACTTGAATCCTACATAGCATCAATTTATTACCTTTATCTACTTAGTAGACATGCAGAGAAGGTATTGCATTCCACCCGAAAATGCAATACTGGGATTTGACTGGAAATACATGTGTTACGTTCCCTGTATCCAAAGAAAATCATTTTTACCTTCTCTACCAAGTACTGTTGGTACATTGTAGATAGAGAAAGTATATCTACCCAAAACTTTGATGCCTCAATTTCACCAGAAATACATATGAAATACCCTGAATAAAAAACATTTTTAGAAAAAGATCCGTTGTTGTGTGTCCCTCCGTCTCTCTCTCTCTCTCTCTCTCTCTCTCTCTCTCTCTCTCTCTCCCTCTCTCAGTAAATGTGGGCATATTAGCTAAAAAACAAAACAAAACAAAACAAAACAAAACAAAAAACCAAAGCAGTTAAATACCATATTTGATAATTAAAATGAATATCAACCAAGGAGACGACTTTTTCAATAAAATCCACCCATCCCAAACTTTTCCAAAGTTTTTGTTTTCTCAAAAATGGCTGTAACGATTATGATCAAATTAAAGATATTAACATGACAAATTAAAAGTATATATAGAATTCACTGGGAATAACCTCGAAAGACCTGTTCGCTCGCATGAAATTTGCATAACTAGTAAACTATAAGAGATAGAAAACAAAAAACACAGAATTTATGTTATATACACTTTTATTTATGGAGTTAACCATTTCCTAGAAAGTCCTTGTTCAATTTTAAGATTCTTAAACATTTTTTCATACAGTAATTTTTTTCATTTATGTTTCCTTTGTTTTACTCCTGGCTAAGCAAAGAGAACGAATTCCAATCACACAGCAACCAGCTTTTAAAAGACTTGACTATCGCTTTAGCCTAATGAATTGACTTATTCTTTTTGTACTTATAATGAAATGCGTAATATAACCATTTCTGACACAGTTCATGTTAATTACCACGAAATAGAAGAATAAGCTTTTGTAAGAGTAGTTCGTTACAGAATAGGTAGAGAAAATCATGTGAATGGAACATATCAGATCTTTTTTCTCCTTTCCCACTAATCCAGTGGGATTAATTCTGTAAGAAGTTCCGCATTTACAAGGAATACTACAGCGTACCAAGCAAAGTAAAATACAAATTTGTAAAACTCGTAACAGAATCTCAAGAAAAGGTCTGCGTCCGCTTTTTGTTTTCTATATTTATCTCGATTTTTACTCAAATTAATTCAATTCAAATGATAACAACACAAAATTAAAATTTGTCCCTCTAAATTAAATTTCTCTTTACACGAAAAAAGAAAAGTAAAAACCAACAGAAAACAATAGTGAGCATAGGTAGTTCTACATCTCACGAATAAATTCCGATTGCGGAAATGCACGTTTCGAGATTCCATGAATAAAAGAATAGTTTTTAGAAAAAGGTCCACCTACGTATCTGTAAACAGAAGGTATAACTCAAAAACGAAAGTCGGTTGAATAGCAACTTGGTATTCAAGTTCAGCGCCTTCAAAAGATACGGCACGAAGGTTTTCAAGAAAATGCGCCACATAAAACTGCTCTTTAAATGGTAAACGTTTTTGTAAATGCCAATTCTCTAAAAAATGTTTAAGACAATGACAAAAATTACAGTAGATAAGAATTATGTCTATTTTTAAATGATTTTTGTGTAATTGGTAAAGCGTAAGAATATACCAAATCTTACTACCTAAAAGACGTAGATCTCATTAAAGGACGCATTTTATGTGGCTTTAATCACTTCCATGGGGGGGGGGGGTTTAACGTCCTTTAAGTACAAAGCTCATATCGAACGGCGAATAAATGAAATGATTAAAATTATGTCCAAATGGACTGAGTTCCTAGAGATTTACACTGGTCTACTGCGGATAAGGAAAAACAGGCAACTAACCCTAACCGAGATTCAATTCGGGCCTCTTAAATGTGAGAGAGAGGCTAGCACTACACCACGGAGGTGACAGGGAATATTCTGTATTATCAACTTACATTTTCAAATACTTCACTTTTTTCAAACGCATAGTCGCTATTCCTTTCTCTTGTGGCCATGCAAGGATCATGGAATTTCAAAGCCCCCACATACCAATTTATTGTTTATAACTGCAACTTACTATGTCTCATTATACTTACAACGAAGTACCTACGATTATGAAAGAGGTACATACAAGAATAAACTTTTGAAATCGTTTATAGAGAAAGCATGTGAATACAAAACATCTGATTATTTTTCTCTTGGTTATATAAGGAGCATTTGATTTCAAAGCCACGCACTTCAATCTGCATTTTAAACATGTATTATAGCTTTGCCTATTGCATCATATTATACTTACAGCGAAATGTAAAAATGTGTAATGAAAGAACAAGAAATATACAAAAGAGCAATTTCTGTAAAATAGTTGAATGAATAGAGAAGGTCATGTGAATGCAACATATAATATGTTTAACCTTTCCTTTCCATAAAACTTGTACCCTAATTTTTTTAGTACAATATTTTTAAAATTCCAAAAAGCAGTAGAGCTTGCGTTCTAAAACAACTGAAATTGCAGCAACTGAGATTTGTAGAAAACTTAACGGTAGTTTTAATCAGAACAGCATTTTCTGGTGTAATCATATTTCCAAATGTTAATATTTCTTCAGTTATTTATGGTCTTTGTTCCAGGGAAGATCCTATGTTCAGAAGCCGCATTTCTTGCACTTTTTGTGAAGCCATCGCCGCATCTACATCCTTGTATACATCTTTTGTTCTACAGGGACATTATTTTTATCTGCCAGAGAACCGGTCCCTTCAAATTCATTTACAACCTCTAGGATGAAGATACATTATGCATTTCCATACATCGTCCCCCGCGGTCTAGGGTTACCATGCTAGCCTTAGTTTCTGAAGCCGCGGGTTCAAACCCTGAGGGGGATGATGGATTTTTTACAGGCGTAAATGTCCTTAGATTTGCTTCCTTCGGAAGGAAGTAATCCGATGGTTCCGTGTTGTAGATTTACGGCTCGTAACGAACCTCAACTTGATCGAGGCCTCTGAACAAAGGTTTCGGTCTTTATGCCCAATATAGAATGGGACGCTGAGAACCATATCAGTTAAAAAGCGTCCATAAATAACATTTTAAAAAACTCACGCACTCCCATACATTTGAGTTTCTGACCTCCTTGTCTTTCTGCTTGCAAATTCCTAATTAGTTTCATAAATCGATGAGTTCATTTTTGATTAGGCAAATGGATCATACTTGACATGTTTGTTTAAGCGGCGTGTAGGTATTATTACAAGAAATGCAGCTTCGAAATGTAGCATATTTCCGATAGATGCAACTGGAGATGAATTGTAAAGAAGGGAGTGAGGACGGAGATGGAGGATTAAATAATAAATACAAAGGAAAAACGAAGGGATCCACAATTGAAGCAATTATACAAGATGAGCTGCGGGTTTTCCTAGTTAATAACAACACTACTGAACTAAATAATATGAATATGCTAATAAACATTGCATGGAATGGAACCATTCAACCACATCGAACTATATGACGCTTTAAAACAACAGTGTACTTTTGTTTTAAATAACTTTCCTTAAGTTTTCATTGTTTAAAAGAATTATTACCGATATCTTTATATTTCCTATCAAAACTAGGGCGGCAAAAATATTTTAATTTTCAAAACTGCAAGCTTCATTGAAAAATAAAGGTTTAATAATGTCGACTTATAAGAACTATTATGCAGAAGCTTTACATGATTAGATTTTAACTTTTGAAAACGTTTTTGTAAATATCCTGTACTATTTATAGATGTAGAGGTGCAAATTTGTATGGAATTCTACATTTACCGCTCAATTGTATTGACTAAACTCTGGATCATAACATATTCAGGGTGGGTGATCAGCCCTATGCTTTGTATGGTGGTAAAGAATTAGGAAATAAAATGTAGTGGGTAATAGAAGGGATGATAGGAAAATTCGCGGAACAAATTATACAAAACTGCATTTGCATAGTGACCGAGAAAAACCTCGAAAAATCCCTCTGTTAGGTTGATCGCCCCCCCCCCGGGAATTTGAACCTGGAACCACAGAAATGAGAGTCCCACACGTTATCGTTGCTGCATCTTGCTTGGTATAATTCGCAACTATGAACAAGAAATGCATGTTTTGGTCGTAAATTCTAAAAAAATCTTAGGTGCTGTATTCACATGGCTTTTCTCTGCTCACACTTCTATAAATTATCTTTGTAAAGCTTATTCTTCTATCTACTTCTTGTTAATTGAGACAAACGTTCATTAATTACATATTTCATTCTAGGTATAAGGATTTTAGGCTAATAGTCGGATGTCTATGTGATGGAAAAGCGGATCTCTATGTGATAACTTTGGAATTACATATACCTTGTATTGGTTATAAGAGAAGACAAAAATCGACTTACCGGCCGAAAAAGTATAAATATTCCAAAATTTAAACAAATAACAAAGATTGTCTCGGAAATGGTTAAAAACCATATAGGATTTAGCTAGAATGAATTGTGTACTTGAGCGAAATCTACTTTTTGTGTATTAAAATTTTGTCTATTTCTCACAGTCAACTATATCAGTAACACAGAATGAAGGTTACTAAATAGGCAATTCCCAAAAAATTCAAGATATACTTTTTATTTTTATGCAAAGATCTTAAGTATGTGGTATTTTAATCAAATTCTAGGAGTTATTTTTTTTGAGAAAATTATACATGTTCTATAAACGGTAGTTTGGATGGGGGAGGGGGGCGAGACGCTGAACCAAGTTAGATTTTTCACCGTGATACCGAAATTGTCGTCGTATTAAATTAAAAAAATTAATGCGAAAATAGAGAAATAATTACGATTAATAATTGCATATACAAAATCATCGAATAATTTAGAAAAGCACAAGTTAAAAGAATTCTATTGCTAGTTAAGATCCATTAGCAAATGCAAATTACATTGTAAGAAGCAACTATTAGCTCGATCATAGTAGTAATTAAGTTCCAGGAATCTCAGTAAACAAGGAAACCCGTTTGGCATAAGGTTCAACTCACCCATTAGTATGTTTTCACAAATCTAAGGGATGTTTAAACCACATAAGCTATTCGTAAGAACTAGCAAATGAATATTTGGGATTGAGCAATCAAAGAGAATGAAAAGGGTCTCAGACGCTAATCTGAAGTGTAAAATTTTGTTACGTAGAAAATAGGAGCAACAGTAGTGAAAGCACGACTTAGTTAATATAAGGGCATATATTTCGAAAATTTAGTTCTTGCAATTTAAGTGACATATTCTCACGCTTCAAGTTCATATTGTTGTTACAGTGATCATAGCGCAGCGCTAAGCTCATAGCTAGTTTAGCGGTGATCATTAAGCAGTCACGGTAACTTAAAACCTCAACGTTGTAGAACAAAATGTTCTACATCGTAAAGCTCTTAGTACTTTGGATGTTTGCAGATTTAATATTACGCAGTTATAGTTGATCGTGCTTAAATTCAGAAACAGTTTAATGATTATTCATATTAAGCAATCGACTACTCATTACAAACAGATCAGTTAGCCTCCGTTAAATATTCTCACGAATTAAACTCGTGTTGCCCATTCTCACCACACCCGCTTCTGAGAGAGGTAGATTTCACAGTATACCACTAGAGCAGCCAGCAGGCAGCAGAACCGTTACATCGAGTTTTCGGTTTTGATTATGCTGTACACACACTCTCCCACTCCTCTCTCTCTCTCACTCACTCTCGCACATTTTTCTAATAAATCTGATGTGTTATTTTATTTAGCTTCTATAAACTGCGTTACGCTTATTGTTCTTAATCTCATGTTGATCGGAATAAACCTTTGCAGCAGTAACACATTCCTTTGTAAATACAAGAAGGCGATAGGGAACTGGATCAGTAATCATATTGTTTTCACTACATCGCGAGAATCAGGTGAATAGCGACAACGGAAGAAATTTGAAACTTTCAAATCAATATTAATGGAATATAAAAAAAAAGGCATTTTAAATACATTGTTTGGTGGTCAACAGCTCCATATATTCTACGCATTACATTTTTTGTCTATCTCTTAGGATTTACCATTGCGTGGAATTATACACAATTAGCTCGAACGAAAAGCAGCTGACCGGTAATTTTATATAGACACATTAATGACCATTTAAATATCTTAACATGTATGTATTTCAGTCATCATTGCCCATTTTTAGAAAATAAAATTTTCGAGAAAAAAAATTACTTATAAACGTAGTTTAGGGTGAAGAAACTATTTTGAAAATCTTCTTCTCGCTAAGTTAGTATTTATACGGTATCATGCTTGTTCGGTGGGATGCAAACAAGAAATATCTCGGAAATGGTTAACGCCACAAAAAATGTGTGCTTTAACAAAATTCACATTTGGACAGTAAGATTTCGTTATCTCTTATGGTTTACCAAATTATATTATAAAAATCTTTCAGAATGTAGAGGGCTTGACAGGTATGTCCAGAAAATTCAAGATATACTTATGTTTTGTCATGCAAATATCTTAAAATATAGCATTATAATAAAATCATTAGAGCCATTTTGTGTAAATAAAAAAATAACGGAAAGTTTTCCATACAAAACCTAGTTTGAAGTGTCGGGATTCTCTTCAAAATCTTCGTGTTGCATCTTTGGAAGATACTCTACTTAAATATCAAGTTTGTATTTAAGCGACCTGACACACACACACACACACACACACACACACAGACGCACACACACATGATGAATAGTGTCTATGTATGTGTGTGTGTTAGTGTGTGTGAAAGAGAAGAACAGCTAACTTCCAAACGGCAACCCATGTACAAAGTTCAAACTTCATACTTGTATTGTTTAAGAATGTATCTACTTAACAAAATGTTTTCTTTTCCTTTCTTTCGTTCTTCCTTCTTTCAAAAAGAGCTCTTAACAATTTTGATTAAAATGTGCGCTTGAAATATCTGCATGATAAATAAAATGTACACACTGAATTTCCGAAACCCTCTTCACTGTTACCGATTTTACATAACTTAGACCATAAGGACTGCAGCTTATTCTGAAAGCGTTTAGAGTTCAGTAAACATACAATGTGAGTTAAATTTAATCGTGGCATTTACTGTTTCCGAAATGGCATTGTTAAACCTTTCATGTATTTTCTGAAGATAAGACATCTATGAAGCTTCTTCGAAAATGTGTGATTCGCCTATTCAACTTTTTTGCGCATCATTGGTAAAAGGAATTAACTGGCACATGGTGGAAAACCTAAAATAATTTATAGGCAATCATTTATTGTGTTTAACTAACGGAATAGAATAATTAATGGTTTAATGTATAAGGGTAAGCCGTAAAATGGTGAGGGACGAACAAAATCATATGAGTGTACTACAGATTTTTTTTTATTTAACAGTATGCAGTGTGCACAAATTGCCAAGGTCTTATATCAATACCATATATGGTAATAGTTAACATTTCAAATAAGCTTAAAGCAGAAATAATATTAGATATTTAAAACATTGGACTTCTTGGAAATAATCGAAAAATCCTTAATCGGAAGTTTATAGACCAATGCAAAACAGTGTTGATTAGGCATAAGTTAATCTGCATTGACGAATAACCTTTCAACTCTTCCCCTGTAATACTAGTATGAAATCAAAATAAATTAAACTTCGCGTTCAAACCAGAATGCTACACTAGCTTTTCATCTGTTTTTTCTTCAGATAAGAAGAGAATGAGCGAAGAAACTGGAGCGCGTCACAGGCTAGTCTCCAATAGAAACAATACAAGATTCCCAGCAAAAGAGAGTTCAGTGACATGATTGGCGACCTGCCGGCTACTGTGTGGTCAGCCTCCTCCCGGAGCCCCCAAGGCCGGGATCAGAGCTTCCGCACCAAATAAGGAAGTTGTCTTTAAACGCGAGCAAGCAAAGTTCGCGGGCATGCGCGGCGGGAGAGTCGGTCGGTTCCCCTTTTATGGCAGGCCTGGAAGCGGCCCTGCCCAAACCGGGAAGGAAACAGACAGATGACTCACAGACTGACAAGTGCCTGCCTTCTCTGGTCAGCAGCACGCGTGCCGCTGTTTCCCGTCAGGTAGTATTAACATGGCAGTGGCGTGCACCTATACTTCCTCCGGAACACTTCCTCTCGCCACTCACTGCCGGGTTCTGTTCTCACATGTTTTCAGACACGGAGGCAAACCGCCGGACTTCCTCAAACGCATGGCAATGAAGAGAATTCTACTTTTACGCTTGCACCGACAAGATGTACGCTGTGGCCTACGGCAAGTCCTTCATTCTTTCCTATTCTTCTTCGCAAATGCACGTTTATCTTAATAGTGTCTATCTAATATCTGCCTCGAACCATTTTCGCATTCATTACTCCATCCAGTACAAATGTTAGCAAGCAGTTTCTTCTCATCCAGTTCTCCAAACTGCATCCAGTGTTACTTTTTCTCCTATTATGCCCCCCCTTCTGAAACATCTTTATTGCGTAATAAGTTTGTCCATGCTCACACTTCATTCCTCTCCATCTCATAGATTTCTAACCATTTGCCTAACTTCGTCGCACAGTCAAGTTACGCGCTACACTCCACTCAACAGCGCTTCCCCAATTTCTTCTTAAACTCTTTATTTAAATAAAGACCATGAAAAAGAGGTGTTTATATTGTATATGTTTTGACCACTTCCAGATGGAATATTCGAATCGACTTTGCACCACTTAACAGTTGTAAAATGAGGCACGTTTTATTGCTAACATTCTAAATCAGGAAAAAATGAATATTTTACTCACATTTTATGAAGTAGATAGAAAATGTAATTTTATTTTGCTATTTTGTAGAATCCCTTTAAAATGATAAAAGTCGCATATTTGTTAAATATTAGGTTTTTTACTTTCTCTCCTGCATTTATTATTTGTATTGATTATAAAGTGGGATGTTTTTGACCATCACAAAACTTGCGCATCATTGGTATGACTGTAATGAACGGTTATTTTAATTTTAGATACAGACATAGCTACATATATGCTTCATTTTCTTTTATACTTAGTCGCCCTTCGCAGAGTTGCTCTTTTTTATCATGTAAACAAAATACTTCCTTGCTGCAGTCTGGGGTAAGCCCTTTGGGAAAACACATGTTCGACCTCACATCACTAACCTATGGTAGAGGATACCGACAAACGTTACTGAAAAGCGATTCTTTCACAACCAACACGGATTTAATGGAACCGCTGGGAATCTATTTAGTAACTTTTGCACTTATTGCTTCTACCAATACTTTCTTTGCAATATACAACCGGAAATAGTATTTGACTACATAAAAAATATAGCAGCCACATTGACAGAGAAACTTTTTGATTTGAGTACACAGAAAGAGCAAACCGTATTGCAGTTTATATGTTATGTCTTTTAAGCATATACTAAATTAGTATTTTACCTAGAATGTCTTTACACTCTAAGAATCTCACTGTAGAATCAATTTATTGTGTACCAATACAGGTATAAGTTTTGTACTCCCAGGCGGTTAAACTATGGGGGGGGGCCTAATTTACAAAGTTTTAGAACCTGAAACGTATATTATTTACAGAAGATGTATTTTATATCAAGTTCTGTATTCTTAAAACTAAACTAAAATGTGGTTAGAAAATTCTATAGTGACGTATAATACTTACAACAAACTGCACGAATAACGTTGCTTTCATACAAACGTATAGTGTTGAATTTAATATATTATATGTTCTAACAACTATTTTCCCAACTTACACAGAATATGTATATAGTATATATAATAATTAGATCGGTTATTTATTTTACATTTCTAAAGACTCTTCCAAAATGTGATAAGAGTTGGGAAAAGTTCTAGAGTTGGTCTTTTCTGTTGTATGTCTGATCTCTTTGTTTCCAAGCTAATATACTATAACTTTCAACGAGAATGAACATTTTTCAGGCTATTCACAAAATACTGAAGATATTGTACCTACTTTATCAGGGTAAGCTATGTGGGTATCTTAGTTAAGCATTCGTATTTGAGATTATCTAAGTTTTTATTTTTTTGAGTTATGTTGTTCACACATTCGCACGCCAATTTTCTTTCTTTTTTCTTTCAATATGGGTGCTCAAGACATGTAGTTCCCTAAAAAGCTTAACATATAATTTTTGGGAATAAATCACGTGGAATGCTATACATTCTCGACCGATCACAAAAAGTGGCAGCGAAAATAAAGATCGACTCAATAATTTAATGAAATGGTGCAGAAGACTGGCTGTGTAACAAACCAAAGCGACATTGCGTTACTACGAGTATTAGGAGAGTAAGCGACATTCTTGTTATCTACAACTCTTGTGGGTTGTAACACGGACATGGAAAATGATGAGCATTACTCGAGGACGCTTGCCATATATTCAGTTTATCTTGGAAGATAACTGACGGGATCGCAGACGACAGGAAATGCGTCTGCCACTGCCAATCGTCCACACACAGCACCGTATTATTCTGTTAACGTATACAGTGGTGATTTTCACGGACTTCCAGGGGTGGACGATGACCTTCCTCTCCGGAAGTTCTCTAACGTGCACATCACACACTTGCCTTCAAAACAATATGCGTGATGAATAGTATCACATGCTCTACCGTAATCCAATTAAGTACTTCTTAGGTGCGATTAACTTCCGAAGACATATTATGATCGCTTCGTTGTCTAAACATGGCCCATCATATCTCTCGGATTTTAGGTCCTTTAAACTAGGTACCTAAAATAGGCTCTCAAATTATAAACAACGGCACTAAAGGCACCGTTTTAGGCATAAAATACAGTATCCACATGCTAAAATTGAATTTTGTATAAAAAACTTTATTTTCTGAAGTTTTAAAATACAATTAAATAATGAGAATTATAATTACATAATAAATACAGTGAATTCACACATTATCTCTTAAATTATAAATTTATGGTAATACATCATTATAAACTTATGAAGTTTTCCTGATTTGTTTCTGCTCGATTCACAGGTTTTGGTTACCGGAGTAGGTATATATAATAGCTGAGAGTGAGTCACTAAGCCAAGTTATCAGTTAAATAAGCTTCACACAGCTCCATTCATTCTCCATTGTTTTACAAGTTTTCATTTAGACACAAGAGTCTATGGAATGTTGCATTCACTCATCCACAGAAAACTCAGCCAAGGTCTTTCAAGAACAGTAGTCCAGCAACTCTTTGGGGACATGTGCGACTCCTTAGTATTTCTTTCCTTCCAACTGTTAGTTTTTATTTATGTACGACTCCTTTCATTCCTTATCTAGCATACGTTAAAGGCATCAACTAACAATAATGACAAACTTAAAACATTTAAAAGTGTCGAAAAAGTATCGACGGTTTATCTCAAAAGTATTAGACAATTATCAAAGTATCGTGGGGATCGAGGTACCATCTATACCAAATTTATAATTTTAAACCATGGCTTCAAACTGTATCTTTCTCTCTCGCTCTCACCTCTCTCACCTGTAATAGTCTCTGCAAAATTTCAGCCATACATATACTCCAATTAGCTTCTACTTTATTAATGTTCAATCAAGAATGCTCCTTGCAGTACAGTTTTTATGTTTTATGTATAATAATTGGTAAGTATATATCCTTAATGTGCATACATTCAAACAAACTTTGATCTACATTTTTCTGTATAATGAAAGCAAAAGATACAGGAATTCTGGCATTTATAATTTTTTTTTTTAACTATATGTTTGATATTACTACCATATGCCCAACTAACTCTCATAAAAACCTAAACCAAATTTTAAACAAAGGTCCTAAAGAGCTTGCATTCCAAATACAATATTAAATCTGGTCAAAACTGCTCCGCAAGGGACTTTTTAAGAGAAGAAAAGTGTGGTTTTGAGAAACGGAGAAAAACATTTAATCGGATACGCTTACCACTAGAAAGGCCGGTACTCTTGAAATGATCATTCCAACATCAAATAATGGCGCAAACCAAAAAAGTACACTACTTTTAAACAAAGAAAGATACAAAGCAAAATATCACAAATTTCGTCCAACACTTGATTTTCAGTTGACTGTCCCCTTAAGACAAACTTTTATTTTTAATGGCATCGCAAAATGTTTTATTAGATACCGATTTTAAGCTCAAAGCAAAATATATCGGTTGAAACATATTTACAAAATATTTAACTTGCAAAAACACGTCATTTACTAAATCTTTGGATAATTAAAATGTTATCATATTACAGATGCAAATAAAATGACCATTAATCCTAGGAAAAGTTAAGTCCATTGTATTTAGTAGATTAAGAGGAAAATTCTATTCTCACGTGGGCTGGGGAGCGGGCGCGAATTCAGCAGGAACCCATAAAGAGCTAATTAAATTAAGCTGTTAGAAAAGAATCAGAGAATGGCTATAAAATTCACAAAAAGGGATCACTATTTTGGGCCTCCAAAAGGTGAGGAGATTAAGTGGGAGCGTTGAAAGTTAGGTGTAAGAAACAGAGGTTGTATACATTATTTAAAGCTTATTATGGTTCAAATTCATGAGCGGACTTTACTAATAGATTAGAGAACCCAGCATATTACTCAGGAAACCATCATTTGTTCAACATTAGAGTAGGAAAATGCTCTTTTGTTAATAGAACCATTAATGAATGGAATAAATTGCCTGTAACGCCTTTCATAGCTGTCCTTGAAGAAATTTAGTAAAAATTTCAATACATGTTGGAAAATATATTGTAAATGGTACTTAAGTGTATGTTTGTGATTTCGCATGGTTGTAAATACTAATGAAAAACTTACTGGCGATATTGATTAGACAGTTAATGAATGGAAATAGTAACAAATTTAATGACTCCATAATTGTCTGCAATTAATTAGGTACTATATACATTATAAACACAACCTATAATAATCTGTTTCAAATCTCTTAATTTATATAATTATTTCTATCTCTAGCTCGTATGTACAATGCACTTAGTAGATAGAGAAGGTATTGTATTACACCCAAAAATTCGATACAAGATTTCGCCGGAAATACATGTTTTGAGACTCCCGTGAATAAAACAGCATTTATAGAAACGAGCGCGCGCGTGTGTGTGTGTTTGTGTGTGTGTGTGTGTGAAGAGACCGTTAAATACAAACTCGGTATTTATGCTCAGTATCCTCCAAGGACGTGACACAATATTTTCAAGAAACCTCTCCCCCCTAACTACCCTTTACATGGAACACTTTTCGAAAATTTTTATTTTATCAAAAATGGCTAACGATTTTCATTAAAATACAAAATATTTACGATATTTTCATGAAAAACGAAAAATAAGCATATCTTGAAAAATGTAGATCTCATTAAAACATGCAATTTATGTCACATACATTTTTATTGTAGAGTTAAATTTTTCCAAGATATTCCTTATTATAGGTTTCAATTTTAAACTACTTAAACTCTTCTCAGACGGTAAGGCATCTTTCATTTCATACCTCTTTTGTTTTATTCCCAGCCACGCAGAGAGAACCGAATTTCAATTGCTTCACATATCTATAGTGCCTTTTAAAATTTAGACTCGCCTTAGGCTAGTGTATTCCTTATTTCCCTTCTGCTTACAAGGAAACAAGTATTAAGGCAATGTCTGATAATGTTTATCTTCATCAGCATGGTGTAGACAAATGAATAATCTTTTGCAGAATAGTTTGTTAGAAAACGAAATAGATACAGCCATGAGAATGGAACACATCAGATTTTTTTAATTGTTTATAAACTTAATGCAATTAGATTTGTAGTTGGGCTGTTTTGTTCATATACTTTTTTATTCTTCATTGTATTATTGCCGTTTCTGCGTTATTTTTGTTATATTGTATCGTATAAATATTTAAATCTGTCACTCGGTAAACTTGCAGAGGAATAAATGCAATACATTAAACATACATTACATACATATCATAACATACATTTAAGCTGTCATCTAGTTTGAATTATAAAATGCAATTTATTACTTTCTCTGTGGAATCACAAGTAATGCACATAGTGGACATGTAATTCAAAAATTCGATGCCGAGATTTCACAGGAACTAAAGGTTTTCAGGACCTCAGAATCAAAATAAAGCATTAAGTATCTTTGTGCGCGCGCGCCCGTGTCTGTGAACAGTAAAGCTCAAAAACGAAAAATCTGTTATACCCTTAACTTGATACAAAATTTCAGAATTTCCAAGGATGCGACACAAAGATTTTCAAGAAAATCCTCCCACCCCAAAATATAGATTTTCTCAAAAATGATTCTAACGACTTTGATTAAAATATCACGTTATTTTATGTGTAATGAAACGTATCTATATCTTGAATTTTCTGGGAATAGCCCCTGTTCATTCTGGACGAGTTTTCATAACTTGTAAGCCATAAGAGACAGAGACAGAATATATTACCACAGAAAAAATGTAGATAATATTAAAACACACAATTGTCAAAAACATTTTCTCTCTCCCTTTGTTTTTCTTAGTTAACCATTTCTAAACATTTTTGGTTTAATAGTTTTAATTTTAAAATACTTACACATTTTTCCCCTCCTGGTCAGCAAAGATATCGGAATTCCAATACATTATTACATAGCGATCAACTCTTGAAAGATACGACTATCGCTTTAGCCTAGGGTATTTTTTTTTATTCTTTTTTTTAATTATTTCATTTGTATAGCCCCCTTTAACTTAAATGGTAATATCGGGGGCTTTGACTTGTGAAACAACTCGTATTCCTGTATGTTTTGAACATTAGATTAATCGTTTTTATATCACTAAACACACGCGCATTTACTCTCACATTCATCCTTTCAGTCTCGGTGGGGGATAGGGGAATCGAACCCGGGACCTCCAGATGAGAAGTCAGCTTGCTGACCACTCGACCACGGAGGCAGTCGGTATTCCTTTATTTCCGCTCTCTACAAGGAAGTAAGTAAAAACTACTGCAAATATTTATATTGATATATTAAGAAAATAAGCTTTTGTAAGAATATTTTGTTAGGGAAGATGTGGAGAGTCACGTGAATGATACATCAGATTCTTTTTTATTTAACTGACTAGTTACTGTAATAGTATTAGGGTTTACGTCATCAAGATTCCTCTGCAATGAGAATTTCAACGAGTTAACTTTGTAAACAGAATAAAGTTAGGCACAATTTTTCAATGATTGTGTAAGATGCAGTTACTATTTTTCGCAAACAAAATCAGTATTAAAATGCATCAGTCACTTGTACAGCATAGGGTATAAAGTAAGGATAAGATATTTCAAATTTGCACTACAAAACAACGTTATAGCGTAAAAATGTGCAAGTGAAGTAGATTTTCTTGGAACGAACAACTTACAGCATTTTGTTAAAAATGGCAAACATGCCAAGATAACCAATATGTACTCCAAAATTACTATTCGCATGGGGGAAACTATTAATGTGTAAATTACTTTATAAGCTAGTGGCTCTGAGATGAAAAATGAAAGAGAAATCTATAATCTTACCTGAAGTAAAGTTACGCACAAATCTGCACAAAATTCGAATCCACTTACCTGCAAAAAATAAAACAAAGTTGGTTAATTAGTTTCGAACTGGAGGGGCAAAATACACAATACAGCATAAAATGTTGGTCACTTCACAGACTTTATTCAGACCCTATATTGCTATATATTTCAGATTCCATAGTAATTGTGCATCTTAAAAGTAAGATAGCTTTATTACCTTGCAATGCTATAACGGTAAGTTACACACTTACCAGAAGGCCGAATATCAAAAGGAAGTCATCTGGCATGATTTTATTTTCTTACCACGTCAGGAAGCCAACTTTTGTCAAATAATAATGGAAGAGTATTCAAAGTTTTAATACAATGGAACAGATATAACAAAAATTAATATTTTGGGGCATTTAATGTACCTACTATGATGACATAAAGAGTAAACACAAACATTTACTTATGTTACTATTATTATATACTTTACAGTATATTTTTATACTCATAGATTCCATTTTTACTATTACTACCAAACTAGGTAGTTCAGCTCGCATTACAGCATTAACTCTGTGCGTCACCCCTCTCCTCTCTAACCCTTTTCCTTTTTCGATTCTGTGTTTCCTTTCTTCATTGCCATCCCAATATATATGTCTCTCTCTCTCTCTCTCTCTCTCTCTCTCTCTCTCTCTCTCTCTCTCTTTGTATAATACCATGTGATCTTTAGAAAATAGAAAATACGACTGCTTTTTACTTTCTCTACCGAGTACTTGGTTTGCACATAATAGGCAATGTATTTCACCCAAAAACTCGATACCGAGATTTCACCGGAAATACATGTTTTAAGGACCCCTGGACAAAAAAAAACATTGTTAGAAGGTCCGCAAGCGCGGGTGTATGTGTGTAGCATAACTTGGTATTTAAGTTTAGTATCTTCCATGGAGGCGATACGAATATTTTTTAAGATCACCGCACTCCAAATTGCCCTTTATTCACATTCGAACATTTTTTTGATAAATGTGTTTTCCTCAAAACAACGATAAAATATCGTACATAAAATATATTTACATGACAAATAAAATGTGCATCTTGAATTTTCTGGAATATTTCTTTCTGGATGACTTTTGAATAAACTGGTAAACCGTAAGGGAAAGACAAAAACTTACAACACAAGAGATATAGATCTCGTTAAAACATGCAATCTATCATATACTTTTTCTTTCTTTATTTCTTTCGAGTTAACTATTTTTGAGAAATTCCTTGTTATTGGCTTCAATTTTAAAATACTTACATTCTTCTTATACGGGAATTTTTTATTCTTTTTGCATTTGTTTTACTTCTGTCCATGCAGTGAGAACCGAATTTCAATTAGGATTATTAGCTTTTAAAAGGTTTGACTATCGATTTAGCCTAGTAAATATCCATATTTCCCTTCTACTTATAAGGAACAAAGAACAAGACAATTTCTGCTAATGTTTATCTTGATTAGCATGAAGTATGAAGATAGAAGAAGCTTTTGTAAGAATAGTTTGTTACAGAATAAGTAGAAAAAGTCAGTAAATGGAACACATCAGATGTCTCTTAAATTTTTACTATAATTAAAACGTAAGCAAAAGGGTTTGTATCTCTTTCTCATGTTTTTTTTAAAAGATTTATCTGATTTGTATGAAGTAGTTCGATAAGAAATTTCTGAAGAGTACTTTGAAATAACTATAAAACTGAACGATAGTGGGTAACAATGCATACGAATGTAACACGTTAGATTGTTTATTTATTTTTATCCCCTTTTCTGTATAATTGAGTGGTCGCGTACACATGTACACGTGTAATAGTGTGATACATATTTAAGTTGGGTTACCGTTATTTTCCATCTGAAAGTAAGCAATACATTTTCTTATCTTCAGCCTCTCTTCGGACATTTCCGCATTGCTTCAGCAACGTTACGAATGAATATTCATTAACCGTGCTTGAATAATTAATTACCGTCTCCGCTTCCATTACTGAGTAAAATAAAATACAGAGCAAAAGTATTTATATGGAATAAATATCTATCTTATTACGTTAAACAAAACGTTATAGCAAATGAAACAAAGAAATTCAGCATTTTAATTCTAAAGTTTACTACGCACTAATTAAAGATGCATTTTCTAACATTTCCCGACCGAGCAGCTGATCTATAAAAATGATTCTATATAACAAAACCAATGAATCAATATTAACAGTCATAAAGGCAGACCTAGAATGAAACAGCATTACTTGAAACTTTCTCCGTGGTCTGGTGATCAGCATGCTAGCTTCCAAAAATCAAACAAACGTAGAGAAATAGCTTCGGGGAGCAATAAATAATAACAGTTGTTTCTCGAAGTCAGCCTGTATGAACATAGAAGTTAATGGGGGCTATGTAAAGGAAACAATTAAAAATATAATCCTGTGTGTTACATTCACATAGCTTGCTCCACCCATTCTTCAATAAACTATTCTTAAAAAGCATATTGTTCTATCTACTTCACGTTAATCCAGATAAAACTTTGCATAAATTAGTTTATTACATCTTTCCTTGTAGATACAAAGGAATATGAGGAAACACTAGGCTTAAGCGATAGTCGAATGTTTTCGAAACTGGTCGCTTTGTGACATCCTTTGAAATACCACTCTCGCTGCTTTAGAGCAGCAAGAAAAACGAACAGCAACATTCCATTTGAGAAAAGTATAAACATTTTAAAATTGAAACCAATAGCAAGCAACAACTCCAAAATGGAAAATTACAAAAAATACATTGTGCGTTTGTAACGAGATGCAAATGTTTTGTGTAGTAGGTTTCTGCTTATCGCTTACATTTACCAGCTACACCGTCATCCAGATTGAAGACTTTAGAGGCTATTTCCAAGAAAGTCGGGATAACACGCGCGTATACATTTTTCCATAAAAATGTCTTAAGCATAGGCATTTTAAACAAAACCATTAGCCATTATTGAGAAAATCAATTTTGCGAAACATTTTTCAAGTAAAAGTTAGTTCGGGCCGGCAGGGGAGGGGGGGGGGGTGGCTTTTAAAAATGTCATGTCGCATCATTGGGAGAAGGTGAATTTAAACGCCAACTATGCTAATTAACTGAACTTTCGTTTTTGAGTTATGCTTTTTACACAGGACCTTTTTCCTTTCTCTAACACACAGTGTGCATGGTAGTTAGAGAAGGTATTATATTGCACCCAAAATTTAGATACCGAAATTTCAGAGAAATACACGTTTTGAGGACCCTTGAATATACTTTTTTTAGATAACGACCAGTGTATGTGTGGGCAGCATAACTCAAAAACGAAAAAAAAACGAAAAAAAAAAAACGTTAAATACCAAACTTGGTAATTAAATGTAGTATCTCCAAGGAATTTTCCCCCCACCCCACACTACCCTTTACATGGAAACATTTTCGGACATTTTTATTTTCCCAAAAAAAGACTATCGATGTTGACAAAAACACCGTATATTAAAAATATTTACATGACAAATAAGATGTATGTCTTGGATTTCCTGGGAATAGTCCATGAAGTCCTCATTCTAATAACTTTTGCATAACTGGTTAACCGTAGGAGATGATAAAAGCGTACTACACAATAAATTTCATGCTGGAGTCATCAGACGCCCTACAAAGATGCATGCTGACAAAAGTCGGAGAGGTAAACTTTACGCTTGGAAGATTTTCTACCGAAATTTCTTTTCTCGATCATTTCAAGTATTTAATGACTTTTGCAGAGAAAACGAGGGTTAAATCCTACAAATAAATACGATTTTAAAGAAAATCTTATGCGTATAACTTGGAAGAATTTACGTTATTTTCGCCCAAAAATGGCTGAAACGATTTGACTTATATAATTAATATATAGATAATCTATAGTTAAACTTTGCATTATACTTACGTTTTATTTAATTGGGGAGCCATGCGATACAGAGAAGCAACGCAGTTAAACTAAATAATTAGATAAAAAGATTGAGCATTATATTAAGCGAAATTGAATGAAGTTACATTAATTCCATATACAAAAAATGGATTATTATCCCAATCTCAATTTAAAACTTGTACAATCTTAGCCAAATCTCTTGTTACCTTAAATTGAAAGGAGTATCACAACAAGAAATTGCGGGGAACAAGTTCTCGAAGACTATATGGATATATGCTCACTACTAGCGGGATTCTCCCGGAAAGCTAATGTTATGGCAATCGAGAAATTCTTAAATAGTGCTGAAGGGGCTGTTAAAAGGCCATTTGTACATTACCTGCACCGTCATAAAGTAATTCCGCTCTGCGAAGAAACTTCCAGAAGTGCAACATAACATTTACTGCCTTCCTAATTAACATATAGGATCTTAAGAACTAGGCAACCGCAATATCAACAGTGAAGAACGGTGTAAAAAATTACTGTAAAGCATTGAAACTGCTATTGAGATAATTAATTATCTTTGAATATACTTATAAAAATTAAATTTTTATTTTTACATATTGGACCATAAATGAAATCTCCGAAATGATGCTCAAATGATCTCGGAGTCCAAAGAGCTTAAAAGTTACTCGGCATCCGTTTTCTCAGGTAACTCACGCTAAGCGAGAATCGAACTCGGGACCTGTTAAATGTGAGGTATACACGCTACCACCACACTACCTAGGCAGGCTACAATAACCTTCGTTTATTAATATAATTCCTGCATATATGATGTGCAAGTAGGGTTTTAAAAGTCATTAGTCGGCCTGCAGATTGATTATGCCTATCATTGAAGCAAAAATAAAGATACGAAATCGTTAGACTAATTAATTTATGGTCAAACATGTTTTCTGAAACATTAGCAATTTCCAAAAATCCTATTCGTTAGTCTAGGTATGTTTAAGTTTTTCCTGGTTGAAATCAAATGGCTGTCATATATGCACGTTTGAATATAAACAGTTCCCCTTTTTACTTTCTCTACACGTGCTATGCACTTAGTGTATAGAGAAGGTATTGTATTGCACCCAAAAATCCGAAATACATGCTTTGGGACCCCCTGAATAAAAAAAAAAGCATTATTAGAAAAAGGTTTCTGTTTGTCTGTCTGGTGTGTGTCTGTAGACAGCATAGCTCAAAAACGAAAAGACCGTTAAATACCAAACTTCAATATCTCCAAGGAAGCGACAATCTTTCTCAAAAAAGGCTAACAATTTTGATTAAAATGTTTTATACATTTTATTTCTCACGTAAATATCTTAAACATTTCTTGAATTTTGCCTAACTAGTAAACCGTAAGAGATCGATAAGAACTTACTACACAAAAATGTACAGCTGCTTAAAACACACAATTTATGTCATATACACGCTTTTTTTTTTTTTTTTTTTAAGTTGACCGTTTTATTGGTTTCAGTTTTAAAATACTTAAACTTTTCTCATACAGGAACTTGTCAACTCCTGGCCACACAAAGGCTGCTATGGGACTGAAACATTTCAATCCTATGGCAACCACAATTTAAAACATGTGACTGTTGGTTTAGTTTAGTGTATTCCTTTATTTCCCTTCTACTTATACGGAACCAAGTAATAAGACCGATTCTGCTAATGTTTATCTCAATTAGCATGAAGCGGATAAAAGAATAAGCTTATTAACAATAATTTGTTACAGAGATGTAGAAAAGTCATGTGAATGGAACACATCAGATGTTTAGAAAAAGGCCGTTTGTGTGTGTGTGGTGGGGGGCAACATAGCTTAAAAACGAAAACTCCGTTAAATATCAAACTAGATATTCAAGTTCAGTATCTCCCAAGGATGCGACAAGAGGATTTTCAGGAAAATCCCCCAGCATCAACTACACTTTACTTGGAAAAAATTGCCAACATTTTCTCAAAATCTCTTATATTTAAGATATTTGCATGACAAAATGTATAGGTACCTTGAATTTTCTGGGAATATACTCTGAGAACATCTTTGTTCCGCATGGTTTATTTTTAATTTTGTGTAACTAGTAAACCGTTACGATATAGACAAAAACATAATGCACCTAAAAAAAAAAAAAAGTAGAGCTCCTTAAATTACACAATGTATGTCATATACATTTTTCCCCTGGAGTTGACCGTTTTCGAGATATTCCTTTGTTATTGGTTACAGTTTTAAAATATTTAAACTTTACTCATATAGGAACTTGTGAACTTCTTGGGCACGCAAAGAAACGGATTTCAATCCCATAGCAGCCACATTTTAAAACATGTGACTGTCGGTTTAGCCTAATGTATTCCCTTATTTCCCTGCTGCTTATAAGGAACTAAGTAATAACTGCTGGAGTTTACCTCGACTAGCATGAAGTGGATAGAAGAATAATGTTACTAACACTATTGAATTATTATTTTTTTTTTTCACACAAGTCGTATGTAGGACAGAAGTTGGATATGTAGAGTCAGACTGAAAAGTTCAATGCCATAGCCGGGTTGTAAATAGACTGCATTACATATATCGAGAAATGTTAATGCCCCAGAGTGTATTCAGTATTGCTAGCACAAGAGCATCCGTTTTCTAAGATCCTAGTAAGCCTTGTTGATATGTTGAAAATAGAGTCATATTTCTCTCAGTTAACACTAGTTCCTTCCACATTTTCCTGAATGGAACAAGTATTCATACTCAGAAGCTCGAGGCGAGAAAAACGTGCTTTTCAACACAAGTTTTTTTTTGTATCCTTTAGCACTGCCTGGAGATCTTCAAGATATTTGCGATATTTTTTACCCGCGTCATTTACTGCAGCTACACGTAAAGTAACACTCACAAGGGCAAAACCAAAAAAGCAAAAGCACACATCAAAGCATGCATATGTCATGTTTTTAAAGTTTAATTTGCACTCTTATAACCATATGATTAAAATCTTTCTTGATGTAGTGTATGCTAAAATTGTTGCGTGAAACAAGATCATAAAAACTGGTTCTGATATTCCTAGATTAGTCTCTTACTTCTGTAAAATGACTTGAGATGGGCTCCAATACTCATTGGTTTCTGCAGAACAAATTGAAAGATAAGTTCCCTAAAATGCAATTTTAAAATCCTACTTCTCCCATTTCATTATCTCCTGAAGTCTCAAACGGGAACGAAGATGGTTGCAGAAGTAAAAATTGTGATGTCAAAGTCCCACACTTTCTAGACAATCAGCTGTAGCCTTATTTCTGATAATTGGATAATTTCGAGCTATAAATTGACTGCAAGATGCGAACTCATTCGGAATTCGGAATCTAAAAGATGAATACTGCGACAAAAAATAGGAATATAATGAAATGCATTAATATACCATTGACGTTTAAAAAAAACTAATCTGCTGTACCTGTGCGAGAAAACCAGGATGTGCTTGCCAGCAGTCTCTATCTCGTCCTTGGAAATGCCTATGTGGTAAATTGTCATCCACCGATTCGATCGTAACGGAGGCTATAGTTAACCAAGATAGACATGTTGGCAATACTTCCTTTTTGTTTAAATGAACAGATTTCGGGATTTTCTGCGTTACAATACTTCTACAGCACAACATGAGTAGAGATTCTCTTCTTTTTATTTGGCCTAACGTGTAAATGTCAGGTGGTATGTAAGTTGCAAAGCAATCACAGTCAATGCGGTAGCAAAAAGACTAACACTAAATATCTGATATGGACACACTCTACCCACGATTAATTCACAAATGTCCGTTATGTTTTTATAGCAATGTTTTCAATTCACTTTTTATTCCTAAAGCAAGCTATGGACAACACTATACAGTTTTGTATCTACATAGAAGTAATAAACAGATTAGGTAGCAGTTTTAAGTAGAATTAAATTAATTTGTGTTATAAGTATACGATACACGTATAATGTATATTACTAACATCTACTGCCTTGGAAAAAAATCTTTGTTCCATTTATTTGGAACGCCTGGTCCAATATTTGCTACTTTTAATAAATCAGATTCACATTGAAACGATTTCTGAATTTGTGTTTCAGAAAACAAAGTAGTGAAAATGCTTCTTCTTAACATGTGCGCTTAAATCAGAAAGGTATATCAATACCTTTTCACATATTTTCTTATACTCAGCAAATGCCTCAACCAAAACTGCTAAAGAGTTTAAATTCTTTGAAAGCTATTTTAAATGAGTAATTTCTCAGATGGACAAGTTCATATTCTTTCTTACTGGAAGGAATTTCTTAATCCCCACTTTCAGAATCTGATAGACGTACGTAATTATTGAAGCAAGTCGTTAAATCAATCAACTTCAGAGCACTCCAGAAAGTAATTATGTAGAAAAGACGCTGACAATATCACTTTCAACCTTTCTTTTATAATTTTGCTGCATCAATCTGTCAAATATGTTCTTATGACTTCTGTAAAGACTCGTGCCAAATATATCCAAAAATGAAAAAAAAGAATACATGTTATTCAACTTATTAAAAGAACATTTAGTTTCATTAACAGAATAGCCATCTAACAATTGAAACAATTTCCAAAATTTTTCTTCTAATCAATGCATTACTGTATACAAAAATAATCGCGTATATGAGCTTCCAATTTCTTCACACAATTTTAAGATTATTCTGGAATACAAAAGAAGTTTGCAATATATATTAACTTATTAAAATAGCTAATCGAGTACTTCCAATGATCGCGGCACCATCTTTTTATCCAAGGCTTCTCAATGCATATAGCAATGGTTTCATTTCATGTCAAACCATTTTTTTGTGTCTGAATTATCGAGGAACTTATAGAATGCTATTGTTGGATAATTGAGAGCTTTATAAATTGAGGTGCAAATAACGCACGAATATCCTAACCAACCCGGTGACTGCGGATCAACAAATGGGAAACACTGTTTTATAGGGACCATATATTGAATCTTTTAGTCATGATTTATTTTTACCTGTAATGATATCAAACAAAGTAATAAGTGTTTAGTTACATGGATCATACGGAAACAGTATTAACATGTTTTAAACTGTGCAAGCAAGCTTTTGCGATGAAAAGGAAAAAATCGGTTATGTTCCATTCACATGACTTTCTCCATCTGTTCATTAAATTAACTAATCTTATAAAGGATTATTCTAAACTATCTATAACATGCGGGTCGTCTTAGTGCGGTGGTAGCGTTGCTGCTTACCAAGCGGGAGACCTGGGTTCGATCCCCAGTACCGGCGTGGGGATTTTTCCCCCGCTGGGAGACCTGGCCCGGGGTGCACTCAGCCTCGTAAGGAGCCAATTGAGGAGCTACTTGATGGAGGTCATGAGGACCGCATTAACCGGCCGGGGGGACTCGAGGCGCTGACCACGTCTCACCCTCCAATACTGCACCCCATCCATGACGTCTGTAGTGGACCGAGATGGGGGACGCAGCGGCCGGGCGGTAGGCCAAGGTTCCCCGTGAGCTGTCGTGCCATGGAGTTATCTATATCATGCTAATTAAAATAAAGATTAACACAAATGGTCTTATTACTTGTTTCCCTTTAAGTAAAGCGGAAACAAGGGAATACACTAACCCGATAATCAAACTGAAATTCAGTTCTCCTTGCATGACCAGGAGAAAAACAAGAGATATGAAACGGAAGATGACTTGACTTCCTCTTTGAAAAAAAAAGTTCAATAGTTTAAAACTGAAATCAACAGCAAACAGCAAACGGTCGAAAACGGTTAACATGACATAAATGTTGTTTTTAACAAGATCTACATTTTTTGTATAGTAAGTTTTTGCCTATCTCTTACATCATCCAGAATGAAAAAGTATCACTGGCCATTACCAGAAAGTTCAAAATATACATTTCATTTGCCATGAAAATATTTTTAACCTATGGTATTTTATCAAAATCGTTACACCAATTTTTTAGAAAATGAAAATTTTCTCTGAAAAAATGATTTTTGTGGGGCGGAATACAATACCCTTTCCACTTATTACTTAAAATGCACATGCCCAGAACGTAACGAAGAATAGCAAACTATCAAGTGTGCGCGTCAGATTATGTACTTGGGACAATGAAAATATGCAAAACATAAAATAAAGAAAAAGGCTGATACATTTTGATATGAACTCTATTTTAATGAATTTTCAACCTTTATACGTTCCCAATTATACAAACATATTATCTTAAATATATTAAACAAAAACGTCGAAGGAACTTTTGCGAAAATTAAAAATAAAAAACAAATAAAAGAATCCACTAACGAATTATTGGTTGGTGGTGTGGGTATTTTCCTGAAAATCTAAGCTTCGTGCTTATTGCCGCCATATTATGAAATTCTATATATATCCGACTTTTTGTTGATTTATACCAGAAATCGAAGAGACAGGCAGGCACCTCGTATAAAAACGTTTTCTGGAACCAATACTCCCGTGCATGAAGCATGGATTGATTTAAAGGCAAATTTGTACTTCCAAAATGCACCAGTATCCCCAACCCCGAGTTCTCTCCTTCTCCCTCCTGTGTTTTAAATTTAAATGACAGTCGTAATTCACAACATCGAGACAAGAACTTAAAAGTTTCAGCTCTTTAGTACCGCTAGCTATTTATGTACTACTTGAGATTCTGCGTTTGCGGCAGATTACTATCGCGGCGACTGACATCTCCAATACATTCCCTTAAAAGGCAAATGTTGAGCGATAACGCCACTGTAGGCCTCCTACACAAGCAGCGAGTGAGGAAGGGGAAACTAGGGTTGACACTTGCTGCTCCCCGCTATCTCTCTCTCTCTCGTAGAGGAATGGAAGGAGGAGCGAATCATTGCTAGTGTAGCCATGGTGCGGGAAGGTTCGAGCCATGTTACCGCTAACTTCTTCAGGCCTGCACGTCGCGGACAACATGGTAAGTCAAACAAGAAATTATTATTTTTATCATTTTTTAGAAATTTAAGACACTAGGTTTTTGTCATACGAGACTATACGTCAGTTGGTTTTAAGTGACAGTTTCAAATTTAATGCAAAATGAAAAAATTACATAGGAAATAAAATTCTAATTAGCAAATAAAACAGAAAAAATTAATATTTCCCAGAAAACCGCAATTCCAAAAAAATTGCGTTTTTCTGAAAAGAAATGGCTACTGTAAAGTCTTTAGACCACCAAGGGGAGGTGGCGGGAGAAAGCAAAATGACGTAACCGTTATTTATTTGCAATAAAAATTTGCTGCTAGAAATCATACTAAAACAAATATTATTATGTAAATAATAAGCTAACAGCAATAATGTGCAATAAAATTAAAAAAAAAAAAAATCACTCTACTGCCAATCTCACCTCGAAACTGACATTTTCTATAAAAAGCTAATGCATCGTTTTAACCCTTAGCAGCACTAAATCATCTCGTCCTTTAATGCTTGTTGCTGAAATTTTCGGCCATAGCCTAAAAATTTAATAATAAATAATAGCATTAATATGAATAAGAACAACAATAATTTATTTCTCCTTCTGTAATGGATATTTTTCTCAAATTAAAGAGTATATATTATATATTTATCACTGCGATTTACTGGAAACCTCACAACACTTATGAGCGCGCCAAATATAAAAGGCATGCAAGTAATTCAGAGACTCGGAAATTTTCCGTCTGTTGTCAGTGAGAACACTTTCGCCTTGTGCTAGAAAGTAAAACTTTGGAAGAGGCATCGCCCCTTGATGATTATATTATATTTTTTATGCAATGGCAATATAACTAATTTTGAAAAATTATGTTTTGAAAGTTTGAACACAAAATAATATAGGTTCTCCCATTTTTAAAAATGATACTGATTTTGTTTATCCTTATGTTTCATCATCGCTCAACCTTGTATCAATAAGGCTAATTCTAGAATAGCAAGAGTTATATTTTGAATGTGTGTTTATTTTTTTAAAATAACTGAATAGGCTTTAATTTGAAAATATTGTCTGGCTTACTTTAATGTGTTTTAGCAATTAGACACTACAAGCAGTACGAGGGCATGTACTGTTTTTCTCTCTCTTTTATTTATATCACTTATTCGGTTTTGTACAGTCTGTTATATTAAATAATAATATTTGTATTTTAAAAGCTTATTGTCTCAAAGTTACATACAATATACAACACATAGTTATCAAGCAAGAGGCAACATGAACTTCTGTAATAACACATGCTTTTCAAAAACAAATCGACCACAAATACCACATTGTTAATTTTTTTTAATGTGTTTTATTTTATGCTGTCTTGATCATCGGCAATGATACTCATTTACGGCTTAGGATTTTAGGTTTAACGGACAACACACACGTGACACTTATTCAGCCTTTAACAACTAGGACAGGTAACAATCCTGTCTAAAGGAAAATTCCTGATTATTGAAGCCCAGAGCTTCTAAACTGTGAGGATAGCATACGAACAGCAGACCCAGTTCAATTTATTAAAATTCCTGTTCTTCCGAATATTAGTTTATTTTTAATGTTAAAATTGGACATGTTAATGCGTATTTGATAAGTCAGTCATTTGTTTGATATGCATTATGAGCTTGAAAGAAAATACCTCTCTACTCCTCCACCAAGAAACGCTGCATAGATGGAATGTCCATGGCTCAATAATGATTTGTTTGAATATGCTGTATAATTCCAAACCTCCCAAACAATTTCTTCCTCGCTGGCATATAAATAAAGTGTGTTTATGTTTTCAAAAAGTAAAAGAAACTAAATAAAAGCCTACTGGTTGAGCCTATTGGTACGTTTAGTAACTGTTTTGTCCAATTATATGCTCCCACAGCTTCAGCAGCACGCTATAATAACGCATTTTGCTAACCCGACTGTCCACAAAGATGACACCAATAATTCTGACCTCGTGTGCCGTGAAGACGGCGCCAGATCCGCGGTTAGTGTGAGTAATGGTGCCCCGAGGCAGATAGGACCGCCTTTGCAACACCTACAAGGGCTGCCAAAACAAGCGTAAAGAAAAACTTTCCTTATGCTTTACATGTTCCAACGTTCAGCAGCGTAGCTCGGTGGCCTAGGTTCGAGTAGCTGATTTAGTGGTGCAACATTATGTCATGTGCTGGCCGTAGTACCACAATGGAATCTCACTACGTCATTAATTCGATTAGAACCTAAATTAAGACTTCGCCAACCGGTTGACGTTTGGGTAAAGCAAAGAGAAAATGTGCTCAATGCTCCTGCGAATTGTCTACTATGTGACCAACTGCGCAGAAAGCAAGAGCTGCAATTCCTTCATTGGTGTGGTAATATGCAACATTTTGCGTTTGAATTACCTAATTCACCTTTCATAGATTAATACACGTATTGTAGGATCATGACTGGTTCATGATTGCTCTATTAAGTCCCTTTCATTAGTATTTACCTATACTTCGCATAATACATTATCATAGGTTTGTGGTAATTATTATAATATTAACATAATAAAAAAAACTTAAGCCACCGCCATTGTAATCGAATTGTATCGCCAACTGCATGAGAATTAATCTGTAATGAAAAACTTTCACATGTATAGCAGTGAATGGTAACAGGCATCTTGGTATCGGATACAATTCGAAAGAAACATTCTTCTCTTTGGTTACTGTGTACTCAGTTGCATAGGTTGCATGAGGGGGCTGGAAATTGAATTTGCTGAGTGCAGAACTTTTCCGCAAATTAAACACTTATTCCGTCACTTTCTATAAATAAGAAAGATTCCTGCTAGGTAGACATAAACGGAATAGTTGATGGCATGCGTGTTGGATTGCTTTCTGATTATATCATAAACTGACACTGTACAAATAAGACAATCGCTTATGTTATGTTTATCCACTGTTGCGGTAAATCAAGCATGTTTATTCTTCTGAATAGTATAACTACGGAAGGGGGAAGCAGAGACTCACTTTATCTAATTTTCACAAAAGGGGTCATTAAATATTATTATTATTATTATTATTATTATTATTAAATCGCTTAGATAAATAGTGAAGGCGATGTTCGTGTACTGAAGCGAGTACTCCTGGTTATCACGCAAAGCAATTCAGCATCTATTCTCTCGATAAAGATAGGGGAGATTTGGCTCATGTGATGCCACTTCATTCCCATATTGCGGAAGACAATGCCAGAGGTATCATTTTGTACTAGTACGCTCTTGAGGATAAGAAAGTCGGTCTTCTCTTTGAGCAGAAATTTTAACGCAATTATGATATGTACTGATTCTGGCGCATGCGAGAAGTATCTATCTGCCTTTTCAAAAAGAATATTTCGGCAAGTATAGAAATTTGGAAACTTAAATCATACTTGAAAAATCCAATTCTTCAGCTAGGACTCTAATTACGAACCTTCGGTTCTCCACGCCAGTGCTTTTAGCTTGAATTACCCATATGCACTTTACATCTCATGCGATAAGCATCCTGGTTAGCAGTCAAGGATATCGTAAACTTGCAACAATGCAATCTGTTTTTGGGAGAAGGGCTGAAATTTAACCCCATTAGGTTAATTTATACGGATTTCAATTCCACAATGCCAAATTGTTGGAATACTTTGTATATGCACTTTACCCAATTGTAATTGTAGTTAATTACAAGTCAACAAAATTCCTATCAGTAAATCATAGTGAGACGCAGGGTACGAACCCTCTTCACCATATGAGCCAACCATCTTAGTGATGTTTTTCATTATCGTCCTTTCTGCTCCCGAAATTATTTTCAACAATATTTTAAAAAATATATTAATTTCCTTATAAATTCTGCGGCCTACATAGTTCCAGGACTTATGGTGCTCAAATGTGAGCTAGGAGTAACAGAAAGGAAAAGCTGAAGAAAACTAAAATCCGTTTTTAGCCAACTCCGGCGACAGAGACACGAACTTGGGCATTTGGGATTAAGGCTGATGTATTATAACATAAGAGATGGGAATAAATCATTATTCTCTTCATTGGCAGTACAGTGACGCTAATAATGACTTATACAGTTATTTGAGAAATCAGCCATATTCTGATTAAACTTTTCTCAACGTTGTCCAATTTAAAATGTAAAATGTTGATATTTTCGTGTTCGAAAATTTTACAGAGAAAAACAGTTACGTTACATTAATACCGTTTAATTTCAAACTCCTTAATGATTAACGATTGCAACGATTAACCCTAACTTTTCATTAGTGAAAATATATAGTATAAGTGATAAAAGGTTCAGGAGTTGTTATTGTATTCCATATAATTTTAGAGAAAACTCTCCAACAAGTTTTCTGAATCAGTATGCTTCGCGCTATAATTTTATCCACATAAAATATCCTTACAATTTTAGATTGTACAGTAAGCAAAATTTTGCTCTGAATATAATAGTGAATATTGTGGTCTCGCAAATTATTATGCACGGATAGCGGCTTTGCATTAAAACAGAAACTAATCTTTAAGCTTAAAAGGGTGCGAGAAACACTATGCCACTTTTTAATCTTTAACTAAAGAAAAGGAAACTGAAACATAAGCTCACAAAAAGTTTCAATCTCAATTTCTACTGGCGCAAATGCAAATTATATGTACTTGAACAATTTCGGTAAAACTTCCCATTTTTACTTTCTCTACGTGTACAATGTACATAGTGTATAGAGAAAGTATTGCATTCCACCCAAAAATTCGATACCGAGATTTCACCGAAATATAAGTTTTAGAGTCCGCTGTATATTACAAAAAACATTTTTGGAAAAAGGTCCGTATGTGTCTGTGAACGCGATAACTCATAAACGAAAAGTCGGTAAGATACCAAACTTGGTATTTAAGTTTAGTATCTTCCAGAGATGCGACACGAACATTTTGAGAAAAATCTGCCCACCCCAAACTACACTTTACATGGAAAAAATTTCGAAGATTTTGATTTTCACAAAAATGCCTAACGCTTTTGATTAAAATACCGCATATTAAAGATATTTATATGCAACTAAAATGTATATCTTGTATTTTCTGGGAATAGCTTCTAAAGACCTCTTTATTCTAAATGAATTTTGCTGAATTTTGCGTAACTGGTAAACCGTAAGAGTTAGACAAAAACTTATGTAATATAAGTTTTTTGGTGGAATTGACCATTTCTGAGATATTCCTTATTATTTGTTTCAGGTTTAAAATACTTTAAGGGGGTACGTAGGCTAAAATAGCGAAGTTTCAATTTTATTTTATTTCACTAATTAATTGCCAATACATTCAGTTTTATATTCGCAAAGTTTCATAACCTAATTCAATTTCTTTGTGGTCCAAATAAATTAAAAAGTTAGGACTTGTCGTGCTACGCCCACTTTTTTTTTGCTTGCTCGATTATCAGATTTGAGCCCTTGTTTCTCTGCATTTCTTACAGGCAAACATAGTTATAAATATTTAGAAGGTATATTTTCTTTAGTTTCTGACCAGGAAAAAGCTGATTGCAGCTATGGTGGATTTTAGGCAGTATTTAAGTATGTAGATCACTCCCTAAATAAAACAATCAAACATATTTTCTTTTCTCGTTTTCTCAGTTTTATAATTTTTCACACTTATGTACTTTTTTTTGGAAACTATTTGCGATATTGCAATGAAATTTTGTACACACATATTTCAGTCTACAATGAGTATTTTGGCGCAGCTAGTTTTCTTTTGATTTCGATTCTATAGGTATTGTGCTATGAAATGAATAATAATTTGAAATAAAAAAACTCACATACCTTGAAAAATACTTTAAAAATCATTGAAGGGAGATAGAGAAAAAACTTCTGCGCCAAAACATAGCATGGACGTAGGCAGAAATACCTCGACACAAAAATTCTACCATGGCCATAGTTTTCTCACGCGGAAAGTTGTTTAACTCTTTGCCCTCATAGAAACGGATTTCAACCACATGGAAATCAGCTTTTAAGAGATTTTACATTCGTTTAAGCCTAGTGTATTCCCTTATGTTCCTTCTACTTACAAGGAAGCAAGTAATTAAGAAAAGTTATGCTTATGTTTATCTCTATTATCATAATGTAGATTGAATATGATTTTAACAATAATTTGTTACAGCGATGTAGAGAAAGTCATATGGATGGAACATATAAGATTTTTTAGTTTGTACGCTGCTAACCCCAATTATATAACAGAGGTGAAATTTAGGAAGCTGAAAAAAATTGATTATAGGGCAGGACCGATTCAAACTTCGGACCGTCTTCTCGTGTGGCTCGGTCGGAGACTTCTGTTGAGATTAACTAGCCGCATTCTATTTCCATTAAAATATTGGGTCACTTTATAGATATGAGATACGAACTAACCTACAGCTGATCGGATAGAAATACGGCGTAGTATAATCCCATCTGTGGGCGAACAAGGTTCGATACGCTAAGAAGTGGCGGGTTTGTGTCGCGATAGACAACCTGAATACCTACGTGTTTAACAGAAATACAAAGCTCTTGAGGAGAATCTGGAAATGCCTCAATGATTTTCATGGCATGGGACCTGAAATCCACTTACCAATCGTAAAAGCAATACTGTTTTCATAGTTTTACGCCACGATATACGGTTTGTTAACTAGAATAGCCATTTTACATAATAAGTACAGTTGTTTTCCAAGTATCATCTTAGCATCTTGCGCCACATGAGAATCATTATCGACTATTATTTCTCTACTAGTTTTATCATAAACACTTTTAAGGAAAAGTCAAAATATAAAGTTCTTAAGAAAGAACACAATCGAATCTTTAATAAAGAGTTTTTGGACATTCAAATTAATGTTCCATTCTGAATATAAATTAATACCAGCTTCCTATAAGGACTCAGTACATTTTAAAATCAAATATGTCTTAAAATTATTTTTTAGAAAAATTCTTACTCAGAAAAACTGATGGGTTGTACACATTACTTTTCATTCTTGTACAAACTACTCTTGCAAACTCTTATTCTTCTATTTCATGATAATAAAGATGAACATTAATATTAATAATATTCCTGAGTTTATATCACTGATAAATGCAATGTGTGGTATCGTCATAATCGTATTAAAACAAACATTAATAATTCATTTAAAAAAACTCATCTTTTTAAAGAGATTTAAAAATCAATGCTGCTCATCCTGTTCTTAAATGGAGGAAGAGGAAGCTACCGAATAGAAAATTAAATGGCTATTAAATGGCTCTACGTATGCTATTAGAAAATTATTCTGTCTTACACAATACTTACATTTGTTTAATAAAAATTAGATTTTGTATGTGTAGGGTAAGCATGAACTGTTGAACAAACTGTCAATTGATCCATATATTTCCAACAAAAAGGCGAGAACAAACATTGGTGGTAACGATAACATACCTAAGCGAATAAAGAGTGGTTTTGATGTTATTCAACATATTAATCTTACAGCTTTTTTTCTACAAATTAAAGAGTGAACTGAAGCCATAGCAAGATCCCATAGTTAAATGAGAAAATGTGGTATATTATACAACTAAGAGTGAATTTGTTGATATATTATTCTTAAGCTCTTTTAATATAAAATAAATTTGCCACTCAAACCGTTTGCAAGATGAATGTCTAGAAATCGTATTGAATATTATGGCGAGTTAACACTGCACCATTTATTTATATACACTTGTTAGCTGTTCTAATTCTTCAGTTAATTTTTTTTTTTTTTTTTTATTTGCGATACTGATGGCTAAGTCATTTCCAAACATCTAATTATAGATTCAGACACTCGTCTAGAATCACATCAGAACGGTCATTAACATATAGCAGACAACATAGTACCAAGTACGGAGTCTTGGGGGATCCCAATATAAACCCTGACATTTCGCCATTAAAGAATTCAGACTGACAAAAGAAATTATTCTTGTCCATTAATCGATATTTAAGCTTCAACTTCACAAAATTTACAACTGCGAAAGTTTCAGAAGCGGTTAATGCTGACTAAAGCAGTTTTTGACACAAATTGTGTTTTATAATAAGCTCATACATGATTTTTTGATGAATTCTGTTTCTTACGTTTCTCAGTTACAGAAAATTCAATAAGAATGGAAAGGCCTTAAGGCTATTAAAAATTCACGGTAAATATTTTAAACGGCATGACTATCGTATATATTTTAATCTAATTGGTTTGAGCCATTTTTTCAAGAAAGCTTTTCCGAATAAAGGATGTTTGCGCTGGGTGAACTTTTACATTATCTTTGGGTTGCATTTTTAAAGCGTACCCGAGTTAATTAAGAACTTACAGAAAACAACACACTCGCACATTGGGAGATATAATATTAAATTAGGTGGAATACAATCTTTTATCTAAATTAAATAATTAAAATTAAAACTTATTCCATAGATATAATGCATTCTAAAACCATCTCCTCAAACATCTCAATACCTTTTTCTTGAAATGATTGCATTATTGAGTAGCTTTTGAATACGATTTCATTAGGCGATGACAGATATCAAATTTCATTTTAGTTAAAATCTTCAGCCATTTACTTAAATTCTCAAAAATACTCTATTTGTATTTCACGTAGTTCGATTACTTTTGTACTATGACACTTTTATTCTTCGGTCAGAGTCTTTTAAGAAATTGAATGTGCAAAGGAAGGAAACAGGTTGCTCATGTTCAGTCTGTTACATAGGGCGGTATATAGCCGTTATAGCCGCCGGTGCAACCACTTGGCATCATTATCTCCCCCTTCCACTATCTCAAAATATTCTTTAACTTAGATTTTTCGATATAACTACAGGGTTTGTTTTCTCAGGTATATACACGCCCTATTCTAGAGTCGGAGCATAAATACCAAAGAAGAACAGAGTACACGGCAAATAATTGAAAATATTATTGAGTTCTCTCGTGTGTTCTCTTCATACTTGTAAAATGCTATTTGTAGGACATTTTCTAGTGTTTTAGCGTTTTTATAATGCATGTACGCAATACCAATTTCCTACTCTTAGCATTGGCTATTTTTTCACTAATTAATATAAAACATAACAGATATTTTGAAAATAAAAATTCAAAGACTTTAAACGTTTAACACACATCGGATAGCAAGACTCAGTGCAGTTCTTAATTATCTATGTCAGCATCACTTGATTAAAACATCTGATGTATTCCATTCACATAGCTTTCTCTAGCTGTTACACACACAAACTTTCCTTACACAAGATTATTCTTTTATATACGTTATGCTAATCAAGATAAACATTGCCAGAGTTGGTCTTATTATTTGCTTCTTTGTAGATAAAAGGGAAATAATGGAATACACTAGGCCAAAGCGATAGTCAAGATCTAAAGGGCCGGTCGCTAAGTGAAACAATTGAAGTTCGGTTCGAGAGACGAAAAGAAAGAAGTCTCCCGTTTAAGTATGTTAAAACTGAAGCCAATAACTTGGAATATCTCAAACGATTAACTCTGCGAAAAAGACTGTATACGATATAAATTGTGTGTTTTAACGAGATTTACAGAATTTGCGTAGCAAGTTTCTGTTTATCTCTTACAGTTTATCAATTATTCAAAAGTCATGCAGAAGGAAGAGTTCTTCAGAGGCTATTCCCTGAATATTCAAGATATACATTTCATTTGACATGAAAATATCTTAAACACATGGTATTTTAATAAAAATTCCGAGAGCCATTTTTGAGAAAATCAGCATTTTCGAAAAATGTTCCATGTAAAGAATAGTTGGGATGGGGGGGGGAATTTTCTTGATGATCTTAGTGTCGCATGTTTGGAATATACTGAACTTAAATTTCACGTTTGGTATTTAACAGACTTTTCGTTATTGAACTATGCTACACACACACCCGCGCACGCGGACATGTCTCTATCCACTATGTGCATTGTACAAACGGTCTAGAGAAAGTAAAAACATCACGCTAGAAAAAAAAAGCTGATGTTTGCATTCTCAGGACATTCTTTACCCTCTTATTTATTAGTGACTCTGCAATTTATATTCAGGAAAGTTTATTTTTCTATGTACTTCATTTTGAGATAAACCTTTAGGGAAATAACTGTGTTTTACATTTCGTTATGGGTACAAACGGGATAGCAACAGTCAAACTGTTAAGAACTTGACGCTTTATACTGGTCATCCACTTTCTACGAGGAGCAACTGAATATTGGCAGGACTTTAAAGGAATGGAGTAGTACACAAATCGCACTAACCCGAGGTTCCGGGTTAGATTCCCAACCAAGGGATGGAATTTTTTTCTTTAATTAGGATTACTGTCGAGCCCCCATAGAGTCTGGTAGTATGGTTGCAAGAGTGAATGCGCGCGTAAAAACAAACACCATGTTTCGGGGGGGGGGGTCGTACCATAATGACGGGTATGTCAAAAGAGTGATGTTACAAAAGAGTTATTTGAAAGAAATTAAGTGTTTTACAGAGATCTACTGTGTGTGTGTGTGTGTGTGTGTGTGTGTGTGTGTGTGTGTGTGTGTGTGTGTGTGAGAGAGAGAGAGAGAGAGAGAGAGATAATGAAGAGGACTTCATAGGCAATTCCCGGAAAATTCAACACATACTGCATGTTATTGTGTAAATATCTTTAAAATAGTATATTTTAATACAAATCGAAAGGGGCATTTTCCATGTAATGACAATTTTCGAAATTTCCACGGTGCTTTGGGCTGGGATTTGTGTTGCAACTTTTGAAGATACTGAACTTGAACTGGACTTTTTTTTTTAGTACTGTTTATTCAAGGAATCTCAAAACACATGTTTCTGGAGAAACCTTGATATCCAGTTTTTGGAATGCAATACCTCCTCTAACTACAATGTACTTGGTGCAGAAACTAGCTGTGTTACATTCACGTGATTCTGTAACCATTATCATCATTTACCTTTATAGTGTGTCTATAAGTTATTCTTCAAAAGTTTATTCTTCTATTTATTTCGAGTTAATTGACTAGTTGCATAAATCATTTCATTACATATTTCGTTGTAAGTGCAAAGAGATTTATGATGGCCAAATGCTTAAAAGCGGGTAGTTATATATAGGCCTTGAAATTGCATTATCTCCCCATGGTATCACGTAGATAACGAGTCAGCCCGCCTGTGTAGTGTGGTGGTAGCATGTCTGCCTCATATTCAACAGGTCGTGAGTTCGAATCTCACTTAGGGTGAGTTACCCGTATAAGGTTTTTTTCGGGGTTTTCCTTTACCTGAGAAGACGAATGTCGAGTAATTTTGAGTTCCACGGACCCCGACATCATTTGAGCACCATTTCACCAATTCCATTCAACGTCCGATATGACTAGCCAGGTTAAAGGACGTTAAGCTTAAAAAAAAAAAAAAAAAAAAAAAAACCAAGGTTGGCAGTACAACAAATGGCTGATACCACAAAAAAGATTGTTTTACTTTGTGTGTGTGTGTGTGTGTGTGTGTTTGTTTTAACAGGTCTATCTTTTGTGCGTTTTTATCTCTCTTATGGTTTACCAATTATATACAATTTCCTCCGCACGAAGGAGTTCCAAGGCCATTGTTAGAAAATTAAAATATCTTTTGTGAACACCTTAAATATATGTTAGAACTATTTTTGAAAAAATAAAAAATATCGAAGTTTAGATGTGTGATTTTCTTAAAAATATTGGTGTCGTACCTTGAAAGATAGTGAGCTTAAATAACAATTTTGGTATTTTTCTGACATTCCGTTTTGATAATTATGTTGTTCTGTCTGTATATGAGAGTATACACAATTAACATCTTTTTCTAAGAAGCCTATTCTCCTTTCTTTTGGAGAAACAACTACGGTCTCAAAAGTGCTACTTCCGGTGAATTTTAGGTTGCCAGAAGAAATAATACACAATGCAAGATATCAACATTTTACATACAATTTGGCTAGTATATCGATTTTAGTATTAATGTTCAAATCTGTTAAGTGTAATGAAAGGTAATACATTTGAATTTCTTTGGTTTCGTTGATAAGGCCTTTGTTCCATTAATGTTTGCAGAAATAGAAACTGGGTACTTTGTTTTGAAATGGTGGGTATAATATTATACGTTTAAATTATATAATTTCGCAATTGCTACATATTAAACCTTTCACATTCAACTGATGTTCCCGAGAGCAGCTGCTAAGAAATAACCCATAAGCATCTCGTTAGCCTGCTAGTGTACTCAGTTTACACTTCAATGATGTTACATAGCAATCTATTAAGTCTTTTAATTATGCACTGCGATGAATGGAGAGAGCCGGCAGGTGCAGCTCTACTCGCACACAAAAGCATCGAAGCCGTTGCGGTCAGCAGAACACTTCAGATTTGCTTTATTGCAAACTTCATTATCGAGTGAAATGTTACAGACCAGTTAACATTGTTAAACTACAAGTAACGTATATATACTCTCGCTAAATGTACCTTGTACATAGTGTATAGACGAGGTATTGTATTGCATTCCACCAAAAAATTCGATAGGAAGATGTCAAAGGAAATACACGTTTTAGAGTCCCCTGTGTCCAATTTTGTTTTTGGAAAAAGGTCCGCGCGCGTGTCCGTGTGTCTGCGAACACGATAACTCAAAAACGAAAAGTCGGTAAAATACCAAAATTATTTAAGTTTAATATCTTCCAAGGATGCGACATGAAGATTTTAAAGAAAATTTCCCCACCTCAAACTACCCTTTACATGGAAAATGTTTCGAAAATGTTGATTTTCTCAAAAATGGATAACGAATCTGTTTAAAATACCGTATATTTAAGATATTTAAATGACAAATAAAAAATATATATTAAATTTTCTGGGAATAGCCTCTAAAGACCTCTTTATCCTAAATGAATTTTGCGTAACTGGTAAACCATAAGAGAAACACAAACATTTACTACACAAAAAATGTTAAAATACTTAAACTTTTCTCACACGGAAAGTTGTAAACTTGCAACTGTAAACCCTGCATGTACACAACCACATGACAACCAACTTTTTAAGAGACTTGACATTCGTTTTAGCGTATTGTCTTTTTCCTTATTTTCCTTCTCCTTACAAGGAAGCAAGCAATTAAGAAAAATTCTATTAATGTTTATTTAGATTATCATAAAGTAGATAGAAGAATATACTTTTTAACAATTTGTTACAGAGATGTAGAGAAAGTCATGTGAATGGAACGCAATTTTTATGATTTACTTTACAGCAGCCTATATTTAATAAAAAATATAAATTATACAATTAATTAAAACAAGACTTATTCCGAAAAGGAAGCTTCTTGTATCAATAAATTTAGATTATATGCAATATGTTTTAGTATAAAATTGATCATCAAGTTCCAAGCACTACGGCGATTGGATATTGAACCCGTTTCATTAAGAATCTTAAATATTACTTCCAAGCCTAGACGTGTTTATTTCCATCGCATTAATCAAAATGATATGCGGTGGCATCATTTCTTGCATCCGCTCTTCACAGTTATCGCTCAAGTTTCTCTGGATTTATGAGCATTAATACCAAACAATTCATAAAGCGATGGTGAACATTGGAGGTATTGTAATGCATCCAAAAATTCGATACCGAGATTTCACTGGAAATACACGTTTTGGGACCCCTCGAATCCAAAAAAGCATATTTTAGAAAAAGTTCCGTGTGTGTGCGTGTGTGGACAGCATAACTCAAAAACAAAAATGCCATTAAATACAAAATTGGTATTTAAGTTTGGTATCTTCCAAGGATGCAACACGAAGATTTACAAGAAAATCCTGCCATCCCTAACTACCATTTACATGGAACATTTTTTTTAAAATTTTGATTTCCTCAAAAATGACTAAAGATTTTGATTAAAATACCTTATGTTTAACATTCTTTTATGACAAACAAAATGTATATCTTGAACTTTCTGGGAATAGCCTCTGAAGACCTATTCATTCTGGATAACTTTTGTATAAGTGGCAAACCGTAAAGGTATACAAAAACGTACTCAAAAATGTAGATCTCATTAAAAACACACAACTTAAATTATATACTTTGTTGTTATAGACCATTTTCGAGATATTCCAGATTATTGGTTTCAATTTTAGCCACTTAAACTTTTCTCAAACTGGAAGACATCTTTCTTCTCGTTTTTCCTGGGAAGCAAAGAAATGGGAATTTCAATTGTTTCACAAAGCGACCGGCTTTTAAAGGACGAGACTATCACCTTAGCCTAGCATTTTCTTATTTCCGTTCTACTCACAAGGAAGCTTGTAATAAAACTAATTCTGCTTATGTTTATCTTGATTAGCATGATGCAGATAACAGATTAATGTTTTGAATAAAAGGTTTGTTTACCGAACAGCTGAATGGAACACAGCTTTTTTCCCTTCTTAAAAGGAACCAAGTAATAAGAACGAGTTTTGCTAATGTTTGCCTCGATTATCATGTAGTAGGTAGAAGAATAAGCTTATTAACACTAATCTGTTACAGAGAAAAAATGGAACACATCAGATTTTCTTCCATAGCAACTCATACTTATTTTTACATTTTTTAAAATTATACCCTCAGTTCTATGTAAAAGAAGAATAGTTATCGTATTATGACTTTTGTATGATAATTAAGAGAAAAATTAAAAACAAAATGAACCGAAAGAATGAATATTTTCAATGGAACAGGAATACAACATTAAGTATATGTTGCTACTTAAAGTATATTATGGGTTAAGTGCTCTTTCCACTGTTTGTTAAGGATATAAATTCAATGCTCGATTTATCATCAGATATGACCTACTAACTTAAAGGACGTTAAACATAAAAGAAGAAGAAGAAGAAGAAGAAGAAGAAGAAGAAAGAGTCAATGACTCAAAATCTTAACTTTAATACTTGGATTATAATTAACTCTTTTTTTTCTTTTTGGGAGGGGGTAGTGTTATTCAAATTAGGCTTGCATAATTATAATATACCTTTGATGCTACACATTTACTAAAGAGTCTGTATAATATTAGAAGTAATAGTGTGTTTTAACGAGCTCTAAATTTTCTGTTAGGTTAGTTTTTGTCTTTCTTTTACGGTTTGCTAGTTATAAAATTCCATAAAATTCATCCAGACTAAAGTAGTCTTCAGAGGCTATTCCCATAAAATTGAAGATATACATTTTATTTATCAGGTAAATATCTCTAATGTGCGATATTTTAATCAAAATCGTTAGAGCCATTTTTGAGAAAATCAAATTTTCTAATTTTTTTTTCCATGTAAAGAGTAGTTGGGGGTGGGGGATTTTGTTGAAAATCTTCATGTCGCATCCTTGGAAGATACTGAACATAAATACCACGTTTGGTATTTTACTGATTTTTTGTTTTTGAGTTATCGTATTCATAGATATACACACACGCGCGCGCGCGCGACTCTAAAACGTGTATTTACGGTGAAAACTCAGTATTGAATTTTGGGTGGAATGCAATGCCTTCTCTATACACTATGTACATAGTACGTGTAGAGAAATTAATAATTAAGTCATTTTCTGCCTTAAAAATCTACATTACAAAGTACGGCGAAGCTCAAAAGCAAGTTGCTTAGCTTGGGTTACGCCTTCGCTGCTATTAAAGAAGGGTTAGTGCCGACTACGCTGCTATTAAAGAAGGGTTAGTGCCGACTAATCCGTTTGTCGTAGTAGGTGATCTCATTCTGTTGGTGTTTACGACCCTCAGAACAAGATTGGCGAAGTTGTGCAACAAAATGATAATCTGGTTTGAGAACGCAAACGCGGAATGGGAATTTGTGGCAGTAGTGCGCAGTACGTTTTACTGCTGGCACTTATGTGGAAACCTGACCTATCCTAACCTACATTCCCGGTGCTTTCCTCAAGCAAGCCACGATGTGAGAATCGGCGCACTCCAGGCTTTTTGTTATTAGTTTCGCAACTGGGTGTTAAGTGTGGCGTGAGGGAAGCTTAAGATATCACTAAGTATATTTTCATTGTGACGTCTTATAAAACTCAGAAAAAGAAAGAAAAATATGAGATGATTAATTTAAAATTTTAAAAGCAAGTGTCTCCAGATATATCACTGCTATCAAACGATACATTAAGTTCACAAAGTGTTTAGAAGAAAAATCTGATGTGTTCCATTCACATGACTTCCTCTACATCTCTGCAACAAATTATTGTTAAAATGCTTATTCTGCTAATTACTTCATGCTAATCGAGGAAAAAATTAGCAAAAATGGTCTTATGGCTTGCTTCCTTATAAATAGAAGGGAAATAAGGGAGTACTATAGGATAAAGCGATAGTCAAATGTTTCCATGTGATTGAAGTTTCTTTGTTTGAAAGGTCAGTGGTTGACAAATTCCCGTATAAGAAAAGTATAAGTATTTTAAAACCGAAACAAATAACAGAAATATCTCAAAAGCGGCCAAAGCCATGAAAAAATGTATATAACAAACTGTCTCTTAACGAGCACTACATTTTTGTAACGTACGCTTTTGTCTATCTCTTATGGTTTACTAGATGTGCAAAATTCATCCAGAATAAAGATGTCTTCAGAGCCTATTCCCAGAAAATCCAAGTTAGTCATAAAACTTAAGCATACGATATTTTAAACAAAATTGTTAAGAGCCATTTTTGAAAAAATAAAAATTTTCGAAAAATGTTTCATGTAAAGGGTAGTTTAGGGTGAGGGGGTTTTCTTGAAAATCTTCCTGTCGCATCCTTGGAAGATATCAAACTCATACCTAGTTTTGTATTTAACGGTCTTTTCGATTTGAGCTATGCTACCCACAGACACACACGCGCACAGTTTTCTACAACTTTATTTTCTTTTGGATTCAGGGGTCTCAAAACATATATTTCTAGTGAAATCTTGGTATCGAATTTTTGGGTGCAATAAAATACATTCTTTATACACTATGTACATAGTACGTGTAGAGAAATAAAAAAATAAAAAAACTGATGTACTGTACTCTCGATTCAACTCTATACAATTTATTATCAACATTTAAATCTTCTATTCACTTTGCCAATCGAGATAAACATTTATAGAAATACAAAGAGATTAAGGGCATACTGGTTTAAGCGACTGTAAAATCTTTAAGGAACAAATGCAAAGTGTAAGTCATTTGTCAGAAAAATAAACATTTCTAACGATGTTCCATGTGAAGGGCAGGTTGGTATGGGACATTTTCTAGAAAATCTTTCTGTCGCATTCTTGGAAGATGTGAATTTAAATGCCAACGTAGGAACTTTCTGGTGCTACTAAGACTGCCATCGCTTACGAGGCAATTTAATGTGCTGCATATCGATCTACCAATTTATTATTTGTTTATTATAACGAGTAATTGTGCATATTTTATTTCAGATAGTGCATATTTACTTTCTATACTATGTATAATGTACACAAGTAGGTAGGGAAATTATTATATATTCTATTATATAAAAAATACTATATAGAGATTTCACCGGCAATAATGTTTAGAGATCCGCTGGATTCGGAAAAAAAAAAAAAAAAAAATTAGAAAAAAAAAAATGTATGTGTGTGTCTGTGAACCCAAAACAGAAAGTCCGTTAAATACTAAACTAACGAAAATATGCCTAGTTCGAATCTCGCTCCCGTCTGCGTGTTTTATATCTGTGGTGCACACTTTTTGCGTATATTCGCATGTATAGTACACAACTCGTATTCGTTCACTCCCCGATCCAATGCATCCAATGCTCGATCAACTTACCAAAGCGCCATGCAAAACTATGCGCTACAGCTTCAAGAAGTACGTATATGTGAATACGGAGTAACACAGGAATTAAGTAAGGATCTCCAACTATTCCAATAATATGGTAAAATATAACTAGTAGAGGAAATACTATAGGTCTTTTTACTAGTTTATCTTTAATAAGAATGCTTATGTTGCGTTACTTCTATGCTATAAGAAATAGTAATAATGTTTAATTGTTTCTTTCAGAAGGTGTTATAAAACCTGATTTAGGTGAATAATAAATACTAAAATAAGATATTTTTTACATGTATGAATGGATCTACAATGTGTGATTCAATATGCAGGTGCTGTTAGGCTCAATGGCTCTATGCATGATAATCATTCCTGTTATTATTAATATTTTATTATCAACATTTCTTAGAGCAAATTATTAATGAGATCAAAATACCCTAAACGGAGATAAACATCGTACACTTGAAAAATCTAAGGTGTATCTACTAGAGATAACCCATCTTTATATCTAAATCTCAAGCGTTTACTTTCGGTGAAATCTCTATAATGCAAATTTGTGCTGAAAGCAACACTTCCTGTACCTAGTTGTCTAATCGACGGAACACATAAATATAGCAAACGACATGAATTTAGGGAAAAATAATTCATTTCTTAAGCTTGAAGGACAGTTAAAATACTTTGTGCCATTAGCCTCGACCGAGAATGAACACAGGGTCTCAGGTTAATGCAGCACGCGCATACCGACAAATGCGAATTCCTGGACCTACCACGGGGAATTTAACTTGGAATTTGCTCTTGCCTAGTCCATTTATCACCATCATTTACCAGCTTTCTTGCTCTGCTACTAATACATCTGTCGTCATCAGTGTGTACTCTGCTGCCATCAGCATTCAAAATTAAGATACTCCTGCAATAAATGCATCAATTTATCAGTAACGCAACGGTTTATTTTCAAATCTTAGGTTTCCTATAATCGCTGCTGCAGTAAGAGGTTATTTATTGGACACCTTCTGGCATACAACGGCAAATATTTTGCATGATTATTTAAAGAAATGTAATAAATGTTTACAACCTTTGACATGTAGTGTTTCTTGGTAAATGCAGGGAACTGAAGGAACTCATTTTACATTTTCCGACCTTTACCCTAAATTACTCAGAATTACTTGCAAATCTCCACGTTTACCAAAGCACATTATGGTAAATGTTGGAAGTTCGTTCATGCCGACGTAAACGCATACAAAGCCTTGGCTTTATTTCAGTTTGCCATCGGTAGCACGTTAACCTACGTAGGTAATATACATACGTGAAATAAAAGTTCACCATAAGATATCCACAAAATTCCATTCCTTTCACCAACACCACAATTTTATTCGCTCGTTCAAATTTCGCAAGCCACAAAGGCTTTTGAAATAAATGCGTGCTTTAATGAGATCTGCGTTGTTTTCTTTTGTAGTAAAATTTTGCCCGTTCCTCACGGTTTTCCAAATTATATAAAAGTCATTCAGAATGAAATGAATTTCATCGGTTGTTCTCCAAACTTCCAAGATATGCATTTTATTTGCGGCGACTGTTTCCATCAACACACTTCAACGTATGCAACGATGTAGCCGTAAACAAACGAAACGTCTGGGAAGGAGCAGCCCAGTAGACCATAGGCTTACATGGCTTACACAGGCCATGAACTGGATTTACCATTTCAGATGATACTTTGTTACGTATTTAATAAAAGTTAGTAACGAATGCAATATTATCCAAAATAATCGACCTTTTCTCGTACCAAATAAAGAAACATATACTAAAAATCTGATGTGTTTTATTCACGTGACTTTCTCTAGCTGCTCCGCAAACAAACCTTTTATTCAAAAGCTTAATCTTTTATCTACATCATGCTTATCAAGATAAACGAGTATAATTGGTCTTATGCTTGCTTCCTTGTAAATAGAAAGGGAATAAGGGAATGCACAGGCTAAAGGGACACTTTAAAAATCCGGTCGCTACGTGAAACAAATGAAATTCCATCTCTTTGCTTGCCAGGAGTAAACAAACGAGAAAAAATATGTCTTTACGTCCGGGAAAAGTTTAAGTGGCTTAAAATTGAAACCATAATCCGGAGTATCTCGAAAACGATTAACTCTACAACATCAAAAGGAGAGAGAGAGAGAGAGAGAGAGAGAGAGAGGAAAAGTTGACATAAATCGTGTCTTTTAATGATATCTTTATTTTTATGTAGTAAGTTTTTTTATATCTCTTATGGTTTGCCAGTTATATAAAAGTCATCCAGAATGAACAGAAATTCAGAGGCTATTCCTAGAAAATTCAAGATATACATTTCGTTTGCAAAAGAATATCTTCAACATAAGGTATTTTAATCAATATCGTCAGAGTCATTTTCGAAAACCAAAAAGTTAAAAAAAAAAATGTTCCGTAAATGGTAATTGGGAGTGAAGGGATTTTCTTGAAGATCTTCGTGTCGCATCCTTGAAAGATACCAAACTTTATGGTTTTTGAGCACACACATACGTACATGTACGTACATGCTTCTAAAAATGGGGATCAGGGGGTCTCAAAATAAGCGTCTCCAATGAAATCTCGGTATCGAATTTTTGGACGCAATACAGCACCTTCTCTATACACTATGTACATAGTGCGTGTGGAGAAAGTAAAAATAAAAATCTGCAGTGTTTCATTCACATGACTTTCTCTACATTTCTGCAACAAATTACCATTAAAAGTCTTATTCTTCTATCTACTACATACTAATCATTCAAAATTAGCACTTGCTGCCGTTTAAGTAAGGGGGAAATAAGGGAATGCCGTAGGCTAAAACAATAGTTAATTGTTTTAAAAGATGATTGCTATACGATTGAAATTCCTTTGTTTGTGAGGCCAGGAGTTGGCAAATTCCCTTATGAGAAAAGGTTAAGTATTTTAAAACTGAAACCAATAATAAGGAATATCTCAAAAACGGTCAACTCCACGAAAAAATGTACATAACTTATGTACATTTCCCATTAAGTAAGTATTTGTCTATCTCTTGTGGTTTACCAGTTATGCAAAATTTTATTCATACAAATAAAAATGTCTTCAGAGACTATTTCCAGAAAATTCAAAATATACATTTTATTTGTTATGTAAATATTTTAATACAAGATATCAAAATTGTTAGCCATTTTTGAAAAAATAAAAATGTTCGAATTTTTTTCCATGTAAAGGGTAGCTGGGGTGGGAGGATTTTCTTGAAAATCTTCGTGTCGCATTCTGGGAAGATACTGGACTTAAATACCAAGTTTGGAATTTAACGGATTTTTCGTTTTCGAGCTATGCTGCCCACACACATGGACATTTTTCTAGATGTTTTTCTTTTTTATTCATAGGGTCTCAAAACTTATATTTCCGGTGAAATCTCGGTATCAAATTTTTGGGCGCAATACAATACTTTCTCTATGCACTATGTGCATAGTACGTGAAGAGAAAGTAAAAATGTATGATCATTCTGTTAAGCGATGGACGTTTGTCATCATCACTATCTTTACGCTCATATTCATGGCAGAAAGTAAAATCTTTTTACTATATTTCTTCTTATTCTTCTTTTTTTAATGTTATTCTGATACCATACTTGTAAGTCCTCGGAGATTTTAGCATTACACTTGTCTCACAACGCCAACAAAATGCAATTATTTTTACCCTCCCCAGTTCATTTTGAAGCGCTCTCTGCTTATGTGATACAAAATAATATGGAGAATATCTGTTAGTTTGATGAAAAACAATTTAGGACAGAAGTTTGACTTAATGCTTTACTTTTTTGCGAATGAGAACCTAAATTACTATGCTTCACTGTTTTTCAATATAAGCATTAGCCTTATTCCAACTAGCAAACTTGAATAATCAAGTGTATAAAAATGGGTGTACTAATTATTAAATATATTTTTTAATTCACGAATATCGACAGCCAAAAAACATTGTTTTAAAAACCTTCATCAGCCATTTTGGTACAAAAATTTGAAAATAAAACTAACAAGCAATATGTATAGCTAGCCATCAACGCAAGCATAATACCGCAACTGCAGTTCGTAATTAACAATGACGTTACTACAGGGATGCTTAAGTCAGAGGCGTTTTCGAGAGCCTTGCAAAATAGAATTTTAAAGTACTTTTCCCTTGTTTTAAAAGACTGTAACAATTCCACGGAATTAATTTGAAGATGAACTTTATATTCTAAGTAGTTTTTACAATCGTGCACATTCCCAATTACGCAATGTTTCATAAGTTGAAAGCCTGCAGAATTACCATAAATAAGATGTGCTAACTAATAATGACTTCAGAGCAAAAGGCAAAATGGCAAATTGAAACTCATACTCCTACCCAACACACAGTCCATAAAGATAGTTGCAACAAACTATATCTCTATAGAACAATTAAAGTATGTAAACTACATTGCTCAAAATTTAGAACGATTTACTATGGCTACACTTGATGATACGGTTTTATGTTTCAATATACTGATCAGCTACTGTGGAAGTGCCCTTAAGACTTCGCTCTTCCTACTTTGATATCAAACTGCCCAATACGAATGACAAACCCCTACAGTTACATTGGTGAGTCATCCATGCTACGATTTCTGATCATTAAATTATCATTACCACACCGGTAGTAATTACGTGTGACCAGAAAATGATTTATTAAGACTGCGACAGAATTCAGATTTGAAAATTCCTTACAAGGAACCAACTCGTTAGCGGCAGCCATTTCTTTTTTGTTTAGATAATAAGGCGAAAGCAGAATAAGTCAACATGAAATGCAGGAATTCAGCTTAGTGTCATAAATAATCTCTCATTTACGAGACAGGGTTCGGTTGCAGAAACCGTTAGAAGTTGACACCTACCGATGATTAGACATGCACATGTTCAAACTTCATTCATGACATGGATAGAAGCTCGAATGTAGGGATACAAGGAGCCCTTGTTTACTTGATACGAGCAACCGCTTCCTCAGTTTTAACTCACTCTAGTCTCTTGTCTTAAGTTCCCAACCTGAGGTCTTTGTCTTAAACTTTTTGCCTATCATTGCAGCAAATATTTCGATGCTTTAGCTCCTCTTAAACAGTTTTTACTTCTTTACTCTTAACCTTTGGTAAGTAAAATTCCTCTTATTGAATTCCACTCAAAAAGTCGTAACGATATTTCAGAAGCAAAAAAGTGATGTTTTCAGTTCACAGAGTTACTGTATCTACTTGGCAACAAATCATTCTTACAATGCATATTCCTCACTCTATTTCATGCTAATCAAGATAAACATAGAAATTATCTTATTTCTTAATATTTTGTAGAACTAGAAGGGAAATAAGGGAGTACACTGGCTACATGGAACATTGTAAAGGGTATTTGGGTTGGGGATTTTCTTGAAACTCTTCGTGTCGCATCCTTGAAAGATGAACTTCAAACATCAACTTTGGCATTTAACGAACTTTTCGTTTTGGAGCTATTCTTCTCTCTCTCTCTCTCTCTCTCTCTCTCTCTCTCTCTCTCTCTCTCACACACACAAACACACACACACACACAAAGAACCTTTTTCTAAAAATGACATTTCCGGTAAATCTCGATATCGAATTTTTGCACTATGTACATAGCACGTATAGAGAAAGTAAAAAAGAAAAGCATATTTAAGGTGTTCCGTGTACAAGTGGTGTATGCGTGTGTGTGTGTACGTATGTGTGCTTCAATTGACAATTTTACAATTTTCACAAAACCGCTAAACCCAAACTACCTTTCAAACGGAACATTTTTCGTAATTATTCTATTTTCAGCAAAATGGCTTCAACGATTTTAAATAATAATGTTCACATAGCAATATGGGTAAAAAAAAGTAAATCTTAAACATGAGCTTAAGCTCTCCTGCCGGTGTGAATATCCTCGGTTTACATAATATTTTAATTAAAATCGTTACAGCCATTTTTTAAACAAAAGCTAAATTTCGAAAAATCTTGCATGTAAATGGTAGTTTAGAGTTGGCAATTTTTTTTTTTGAAAATCTTCCTGTCACATCTTCTGAAATATTTAACTTAAAACACCGCATTAGCTATTTAATCGTCTTTTCGTTTTTGAGGTTTGCTGTTCATAGGACCATTTTCTATTTTTTTATTCAAGGATTCAAATTTCGGTATCGAATTTTTTGATGGAATACTTCCTACTTATTATACGTAGTCGAAAGTGAAAACGTAAGCATGCACACAAGTGTGCAGACGAATTTAAGAGAAATGTCCTAGAATTTCAGTTGCTAGAAGAAAAACTTTTAGCTGTCTACTTAAGTAGTTTGGGACAACGGAGTTACTACACGCTGAACTTAAGCCCGGAACGAAATGCACAGAGACAAATAAAAAACAATCGAATGTGTTCCATTCACACAACTTTCTTTACATTGCTGTAACAAATTATTGTTAAAAAGCACATTCTTCTAATTTATCATAATCGAGATAAACATTAACGGAAATTCCCTTAATTACTTGCTTCCTTGTAAGTAGAAGGGAAATAAACTAGGCTAAAATGATAATATAATATATAATATATCTAAAATAATAAGTCTTTTAAAAGCTGGTTGTCATGTAATTGAAAGCCGTTTGTATGCATTTAACAACTTTCCGTGTGAGAAAAGTTGAAGTATTTTAAATCTGAAACAAATAACAAGGAATATCTCAGAAATGGCCAATTCAAAAAAGTATACGACATAAAGTGTGTGTTTTAACGTGATCTATTTTTTTTTTTTTTTTTGTGAAGTAAATTTTTGTCTATCTCTTACAGTATACGAGTTGTGCAAAATTTAGCAAAATTCATTCAGAATAAAGAGGGCTTTAGAGGCTATTCCCACAAAATTCAAGATATACATTTTATTTGCAATAATATACGGTATTTTAATTAAAATCGTTAGAGCCATTTTTGAAAAATGAAAATTTTAGAAATTTTTTCCATTTTAAGGGCAGTTTGGGGTGGAGAGACTTTTCTCAAAATGTTCGTGTCGCATCCCTAATACCAAACTTAAATACCAAGTTTGGTATTTTACCGACTTTTCGTTTTTAAGTTATCGTGCTCACAGACACACGAACCTTTTTTTTTTATTCAGGGGACCCTAAAACGTGTATTTTCAGCGAAATTTTGGTATCGAATTTTTTGGTGGAATGCAATATTTTCTCTATACACTATGCACATAGTACGTGTAGAGAGAGAGAGAGAGACAGAGAGAGAGAGACGAAATTTATGCATCATTCTAATGGTCCTCACAGGAAGTGTCTAATACGTGTTGTACAGCAAATGGGTATTTGTTTTTTTTTTAAGTTAATTTTGACACCATGTAGATTATTGTTCTTAAGTACAAGTTCGTTTCGAGAGGAATATCAGAAATGTCCCAATGCAGATGAACACCACTTTCAACACAACTTAGAACGAGGTTAGTTACTATAGTCCTTAGCGCGATCCGCGATCTGGCAGTACATAGAACGCACTGTATAGAAGCGTATAGTGCTGAACATAAAGGAAGAGTGGACGTCAGTACTCGATCGCTGGATTCACAGTGTAACAATGAAAGAATCCGTGCATCATCAACTTCGCCACAATCCATGTAGCGACTGCTACTCTACTGCAGCAAAAGAGTTCTTCAATTTTTTTTTTTCATTTCACAATTAAATACTCTTTTATGTACTTAGAGATGCGTCAAAAAACTAGGCGTAATTAAAGTAGGCGCAGTAATAAAAGTGAACGACTGGCGTTATTATCACGAAGACGGTGAATCAAGCACTTGTGAACGTTACGTTAATAAAACAAGGGGTATAAAAACCGTGGAATTGCTTCTGCATCATACATGAAATGCGATCATTAAACAAGAATAACCAACATGGATGCATTGCCGAATAAAAACAGCACATTGCGTTTCTATAGGTATTTAACAAAACGCTCGGCTACTAATTTATGTGTTTTACAAGAAATAAATTATGCTAGGCAAGAGGATTGCAATCATTTTTTCAAGGTATCTGAGGGAGTTCACTTCAATTCCTAAACTGCGTTTAAATATCTGTTGTCAGTTTTTTTTTTTTTTTTTTGTCAGTTTGTTATAGATTAACACACAAATAACACATAGGGATTAAGGTATGGTATTGCTGAAAATGAAAAATCTCAATTTTAAACACATTTTTTTGTAATTGTTATCATTTGCCCACCAGTAAACACCGCGCCCTGTGTTATATTCCGCTTATTCTCTCAAGGCATAAATGTCATTCCATGGTCCAGGGGTAACATGCTGCCGCTAGTTCCCAAGGTCGCAGGTTCAAATCCGACGGAGGGCATGGGACCTTTTCGGGAATAAAAATCCTTAGCATGGCTTCTTTCGGAAGGAAAGTAAATGCGTTGGTACCGTGTCGTAAAAGAATATAATTCTGATAAAGAGGCCTCTGAGCAAAATTATGCGGTCTTTCATGTCCAATATAATATGTGACGCTAAGAACCGCAGCAGTTAAAGATTGTCCATAATTTACCTATATTTCATGCATGTTGCCTATTTCTAAGAGTTCATGAGATTTCATGCAGGCTATTCAAGAGATAGATCTACATTTTGTCATGTTAATATCTTTACTACTCGTACATGAAACATCGAAAAAAGAAAACCCGTGTTTCAGCTTTCCCTTGTTTCAGCTTTGTTTTAAGTTGTAACAGTTGATTTTAGATCTGTCTTCCGCTCAACGCTCAGCTGACTGGTACTATGCCAGGCGCTGCAATGTACATATGCAAGATTACTACAAGCGAAATGGAGGTCGTATTTTCTCAGCATAGGCACATTGAATTCGGAACTGACAGATGAAATGCGGAATACCTAAAAATTAAATATATGCCTAGCTTAACGTCCTTTAACGCGGTTGGTCATATCGGACGATGAATGAAATTGGTGAAATAATGCTCAAATGATATCGGAGTTTAAGCTACTGGAGCCATAGAGTTTAAGCTACTCGACATTCGACTTCTCACGATAAGGGAAAACCCCGAAGAAAAAAAAAACCTTGTTAGGGTAACTCACCCAAGCGAGATTCGAACTCGCTACCTGTTAATATGCATGTTTAAACAGATTTCATATGAGAACATAGGCAAAGGACTTACAAGCCAACAACTTGAGTCAAATGACTGCTGAGAGAGAGAGAGGGGGGGTGATCAACCCTGTGCCTGGAATGAGAGTGAGGAATATGAAATGACTGTAAGAAAAGGTGATTATGGAGCACAGTGGAATGCATGGAGGGCGAAATCCGTGAACTCGGAAAATCCCGCTCATACGCGGCTTTGTCTACCTGAAATCCCACATGCCATGCCCTGGGATCGAACCCGAGCCATCGTATTGAAAGGCGACGATCTGTAATACTTGGACACAACACCGCCCATTTGAACATGAAATAATTTATTACAAATACTTTTCATATTGCTCCAAACTTTGAAAGATTATTTCAAATATAGTGTATATCAAGAAAATCAGGCTTTACAATACTTATTATAAAGAAATAGAAGTATTACTTACAACCAAGATGTCATGTAGCAAAGAGAAAATCGGCCCCAGTTACGTTTTTTTTTTTTTTTTTTTTTTTTTTTTCAGCGGTGAGTGCCTTCAAGAACGAAAGAAAGAAACCTGATAAGCAAGAATTGCGCATTTTTGAAATTTCTATCATTTAATACTTTTTAGATACGCATATATGCAAGTAATTAGATAATATAATGATTCGTTCTAATTTGTAAACAATGTTTTTTCTTGTAAACTTTATCCTACGGGAGAGAAAAACCGAGACAGAGGTATTTTTATTTTCGATTTAATTTCGCTAAAATAGTCCAGCTCAATCTATAACAACAACGTGCATTGACCACTCGTTAGCATTCATGCAAAGTAAACTGTGCACTCGACGGAATTAAAGGACTAGGTAGTTTTAGACATGCACAGATGTATAACCTAACTCAAGAGTATTATAAAACTTTAATACTTCTTTTTTATTTTATATTGATATATCTTAACTACAGAACTTTAAAACCGATTCATGTAAGTGAATGATTGCGTATAATTATTTAGTTATTTCAATGTAAGAGAAAAGTAACACCCAAGATCCAATTCACACATTTGCATAAAACTTCATACCGCTGTAATGCTGATAAACATTTTCCTTTTAAATACTCCAGATGGGTTATGATAAACCATTTTAACATGTTATAGGTATAGTGTTTTTGTCTCACTTTTTGAACCTTAATTTCTCGTCTAATATAGTCTCACTTCTGGAACCCTAGTTCTCGTCAAATGGAACCTCCCTTCTTGAACCCTAGTTTTTGGCAAAAATCTCGCTTATTGTAGAGCCTCATTTCTTCAACCTTGGTTTTCGTCACATATGAGCCTCACTTCTCGAACCCTAGTTATCGTAAAATATAAACACTCACTTGAACCCTAGTTATCCTCAAATATAGAGCCTCGCTTGAACCTTAGTTATCGCCAAATATAGAAGCCTCACTTGGACCCTAGTTATCGCCAAATATTGAGCCTCACTTGAACCTTAGTTATCGCCAAATATAGAAGCCTAACTTGGACCCTAGTTATCGTCAGATATTGAGCCTCATTTGAACCTTAGTTATCGTCAAATATAGAGCCTCACTTGAACCTTAGTTATCGCCAAATATAGAGCCTCACTTGAACCTTAGTTATCGCCAAATATAGCAGCCTCACTTGAACCCTAGTTATCGCCAAATATTGAGCCTCACTTGAACCTTAGTTATCGCCAAATATAGAGCCTCACTTGAACCCTAGTTATCGCCAAATATAGAAGCCTCACTTGAACCCTAGTTATCGCCAAATATTGAGCCTCACTTGAACCTTAGTTATCGCCAAATATTGAGCCTCACTTGAACCTTAGTTATCGCCAAATATAGAAGCCTAACTTGGACCCTAGTTATCGCCAAATATTGAGCCTCACTTGAACCTTAGTTATCGCCAAATATAGAAGCCTCACTTGAACCTTAGTTATCGCCAAATATAGAGCCTCACTTGAACCTTAGTTATCGCCAAATATAGAAGCCTCATTTGAACCTTAGTTATCGCCAAATATAGAAGCCTAACTTGGACCCTAGTTATCGCCAAATATTGAGCCTCACTTGAACCTTAGTTATCGCCAAATATAGAAGCCCAACTTGGACCCTACTTATCGTCAGATATGGAGCCTCACTTCTCGAACCCTAGTTCTCACCTAATTCCCATTTCTTGAGCCCTCTCATCAAATATAAAGCCTCACTTCTCGAAGCCTAGCTCTCATTAAAAATAGAACCTCACACTCAAATCCTAGTTCATGTTAAATATAGAGCCTCATTTCTCGAACCCTAGGTCTTCACACATGCATAAAATTTGTAAACACATAAATTAATAGAAAATAAATGTGTGGAGAGGTTCTTAAAATCTGAGTTTTGGACAGATTACTACAACTAATGAGTGAAATTCTGCATACTCAAAATTTTCAAATGTGGTTGTAATCAGCACAAAATTAAGGTAGTTTATACGGAGGGTCTCTAAAAATAAAAGTATAGGCGATTAAGGGTATGTACACAAAAATTTTATGCAGTAAAAGGAAATGGCAATCGTCTTTCAAGAAGCAATTCTTCGTATTAATATAAAAAAAGTTATTCTATGCGAAGGTTTTATGACCATAATTCAACGGTTTATAAACTGAAACAATTAAGCAATGACTACTACTATATCTTTCAGTCCAGGATGGATGTAAAAGATACTTCTACAATTTTCCGTCACTCAATAATTTCAAATAGTGGAGTAATTCCGGCTTACTGCATGCGAACAGAACTTTTATCCCTTTGATTCATATATGCTCTTAAAGAAGGGGGGATATTTCTATTCCTTACACCCTTCATAAATTTGAAGAAAATCTTATTCAGAATTTTAGATCTGAGATCAGTACAAACGGATAATTCCTAAAATTGGGAATTGTTGCATAACTTATACACCCTTAAGAATAAATTGTACAGTTGCTTTTAAAAGTTAACACTTTGCATTCATCTACAATTGTGTTTTGGAGATGCTTTTATAGGTTTTTGCCAACAGCTTTATGATGGATAACATTTTAAAAATAAATGAATTATTCAGATCGAACCAAAATACACGCTTACTTAGGATTTACCTTCGAGAGAATCGATGTACTATTTCTAATTGTAATTTGAGCTGCTTGTGTTTATAATCAGAATACTCAAATCATAAATTGTATTCCCAAAATGGCTAATTTGACCGGATAAAGATGTTAAGACACTGAATGGATAAGAAAAGGAATATAAATAAGAACAAATACTTAGGACATTATGACCAACGTGACAACCCGTCAAGCCTGAAATGTTGACAGTTTTTATGTTAGTGGGTAGTAACATGTGTTAACATTTTTTCCTACGTAAAGCCTTTGTGGAAGGAGCAATTCAAATGCAAAATGTAACCATGTGGTATGCCCGACAAAGTGGAATTAAATCAAATGCAATATTTACTTAGATAGCCACGTGACCACATACAGGGGAGGGGTAGCACTCCGATTGGATGACAAAGAATGGGAGGGGATGTTACGAGACTAACCCCCTTCCATCCAGACAAAAATAAACAGGTTTTGTCTGTAATACCTAGTCTTTCTTATTATTCTGACACAGCAATGAATGTTCAATATTTATTGCTAAACCTGAATCGTATCTGTGCACATGTTTTGAATATGTGATTTCCGAGCCTTTGCAGCCTACCTGCTTTTCTTCAGCAGTAATTGCATTTGGGGATGTACAAGCTTGCACTTTATTACGTGGGCACTGACTGTGAGGATGTTGCCGGAAGAAGGACGGTCTAACAACTGAATCCCGAGCTATGCCAAAATTATTTCTGTAGGCACCTACGTCCTTCACGTGTCATAAAAAACAAATAGTACATTAATCTTCCTGCCCCACGACCCGTGTATTTCTCAGCGTATCCATTTATCACTAAACCAATCACAAAAACGCTAATACGGCGACATGTGCTATTTATTAACTTTGATACAATGCACCTACATCCTCACTAATCCTCCCTTACAAAAATGGCGTGTTATTTATGGACGCTCTTTAACTACTGTGGTTCTCAGCGTCCCATTCTAAACTTTTTTTTTACCTAATTTGTTTACTTTGATTACTGTATACCCAAGGCGGGACTCGAACCCACGATCCCCTGCGCTGCGAAACACCAAAGCGAGACCCTTTGGCGAGCGCGGCCATGGTGACCGGCAATCTGGGAGTGAAAGACTGCTTAATTTTGCTCAGAGGCTCTTTCAGGCTTGAAGTTTTTTTTTTTTTTTGCCGCAAATCTACGACACGGGACCAACGGCTTTACTTCCCTTCTGAAAGAAACCATGCTAAGGATTTTTACACCCGAAAAAATCCATCGTTTGAACCCGCGACCTTGGGCATATGAAGTTAGCACGGTAATCATTACACCCCGGAAGGCGACGCCTCCCTTACACGTTTAGTCTATTTTTGGGCTTATGCATACAATTTCACAACTTTTACAAGAAGTTATGAATCATTTTGAAGAATTAGGAGTGAGAATATTTCAAGCTGTAGGCCTCAGGAAATACATGTCTTGAGGACGCCTGAAATAAAAACATGCTTAAAAAAATCAGTGTGTGTGTATTAGTGGACAGCATGATTCAAAACGAAAAGTCCGTTAAGTACCAACTTCGTATTTAAGTGAAGTATCGAAATTTTAGATTCTCTTTAAAAAAAAAAAAAAAAAAAAAAAAAAAAAAAAAAAAAAAAAAAAAAAAAAAGCTAACAATTTTGACTCAAATGCCGTATATTAAAGATGTTTACATAGCCACTAAGATGTATATCTTGAATTTCTTGAGAATAGCCCTTTAACCCCTATTCATTCTTAATGACTTTTGCCATAAATTGGTAATAGAAAAAAAACTTACTTCACAAAAAATGTAGGTAAATCTCGTTAAAACACACAATTTACGTTATATGCACTTTGTTTTATTTTATATTTAAGAGCTAAGCATTTTAGATATATTCTCTGCTATTGGTTTTTGCATTCTAGTTTAAAAATACACCGACTTACCACAAACGGGAAGCTCTCATCCGATTCATTTATCTAGTTTTACTCCGGTCAAGGAAAGAAAACTTGAATTTCAATGGTAATCGCATACCGACAGCTTCTAAAAGATTTAACTGTCGTTTCAGCCTAATGTATTCCCTATTTCCCTTCTATTTATAACGATCTCTGTAATAACACCATTTCTAGTAATGGTTGTCTTGATTAGCATTATATAGATAAAATAATAATCTTTTGTAGGAATAATTTCTTCGCAGAACAGCTAGAGAAAGTCATGTGAATGGAACACATAATTTTTTTTCAAATTGAGTCCTAAACAGTAACTTTTCTTTATGTGTAGGCTATTCAGTTGTTTGTACTAATACCAGCTTAAAATCGAATCTTACCAAAATTTTAATTTTGATTTCGCGAAACTGTTTGTCGTGAATTTTTGTTGTGGGTTGTAATAAATAAATGGGTGCATCTTTGGAATCATAGATATGTTTTATGTTGTGGAATTTTCATCTCTCGTCAGCTGGTAATAGAAATCTTTCCACTCCTAATGTGTGTGTGTGTGTGTGTGTGTGTGTGTGTGTGTGTGTGTGTGTGTCCAAAAGCATGCTTTTAAGTATCTTAATTAGGAATTCGTCCTGCGCAGCAGCGCAGTGAGCTAGAGCTGGTTCCCGGCCACGGAATGCACCTGGGTTCGACTCCAACCGTTAGGATCTGGTATTTTAAGACAGTGAAATTAATATTTTGAATACAGCTCTTCGTTTTTAACGTGAGAAGTTGGCGGTATTTCAAATATAAATAAATATAAACCTAGTAATTTTCGATTAGTGTCCAAATTCGCCTCTCGTGCCTAAAATGCTACCTTTTCACTATTTGTTAGATAAATAGCTCTTATTCTACACTAAGACGAAATTACTTTATTTTAAAACTGAAAACTATGGAAAATCGATCTTTGTGCTTCAGCTCTTCTTTTTATACTGCAACATAATCAGCATAAATCTCGTATTGTAATAGTTAATAATACAGCTACATAATACCTCCAATAAAAATATAACGCTCCCGAACAAAGTGAATTTTATTAGGCGTGTACTCGAATACTTTACATTTTTAAAATCATTACGCAAGAAGTATATATTTTTTGCTTAGCATAATATAATCCTCAGATTATTCTAAACTTCTAGAAAACAAACAACACAACACCTTATTTTTTAGTCCAATTCCCGGAATGTATTCTTGGTTGCTGCAGGGAAATTTTATTTAACTAGAATCATTTCTTACCTTTCGTAATGTCTGAGAGTATGTATGTAACCGAGTTAAAGAGTAATATAACTAACTTCAAGAAAATCTACAGTAATAATTTTTACTATAAAACTTGAAACAGGCAACAGAAATGAGAGAGACAACATGAAAGCTTTTTACTTTACTGTCCAATATACAACATGCGTGTATTCATACATAGGTGTAGGTAATGTAAGCCTAACCTAAAATGTTCTAATAATTTTCGATTTTGGCTGAATAATCGATACTAAGTGTAACATTGGTTGAATTCAAACCAAAAGTAGCACTTCAAAATTTAGAAAGCTAGTGAGAGAGAGAGAAAGAAGGAAGGAAAGAGAATGGCTAAGTCAATTGTATGAAACTTTGAATATTTCATACCTTAGGACCCCACTTAGAAAATAGGTTGTAAGGTATTTACTTCACCAGAATGGAGATGAAGGGACAAAATTAGAGTACCTCACTTATTATTCATTTTAGGAAAAGCTTGTAAGAATAACATTTCTGGCAGGTTTTGTTATTCAAGTATTTACGAATTTTCCGTTACTATTATTCGTGTACGTAAGTAGTCACCACGAAGAACGATTTACAATTATATCCTCTGCTACGAAAAGGCACTTTCTGGTTTGCACAAAAAGTAGTAAGTATAGTAAAAGTAATGTTATTACTGGTTTTAACCTCATATTGCATTTGAGCTCTTTAGAGAGGATAAAAGAGGATTCGAGGGGAATGCATGGAAAGAGAGGTAAAGAAAGAAAAAAACGGAATGTAGAGGATAAAGACAAAAATAGGAACGAGAGAAACACAAATATGGAGGAAGAGATTGGGAAAGGGAAAACAATGAAAGGACGGCGAGAAAATGAGAAAGAAGCAGGTCAGAGAACAGACGAATCTCCCCATATAACGCGAGCAGAGCAGCGGTTTTGCTTGTTATAAAATCTGATGTGTTATACTAACATGACTTTCTGTAGCTGCTCTATAAGTAAACTTTTACAAAAGATTATTCTTCTTTCTACACAATGCTAATCTAGACAAACATGAGCAGAATGTTCTTATTACTTTGTTCCTTACTACAGGAAGGGAACTAAAGGAATGCGCTATGCTAAAGTAGATAGTCAAATGTTTTAAAAGCTGTCGTTATGCGATTGTCATTGAAATCGCTTCTTTGCTTGGCTAAGAGTAGAACAAAAGAAAAACGGACACATCCTATCTGAGAAAAGTATAAGTACCTCACAATTGAAACCAATAACAAGGAATATCTTGGAAACGGTTACAACAAAACGTAAAGGACATAAATAGTGTGTTTTGACAAGGTCTACATTTCGGTCTATCTCTTACGGTTTAGCATTTAAGCAAAATTCGGCAAAATTCATCCAGAATAAAGAGGTCTTCATAGGCTATTCCCAAAAAATTCAAAATTTACATTTTTTTAGGGATGTAAATATATTTAATATACGGGATTTTAATAAAAATCCTTAGAGCCATTTTTGAGAAAATAAAAATGTTTGAAAACTTTTCCATGTAAAGGGTAGTTTGTAGTAGAGGGGGGATTTTCTTGAAAATCTTCCCAGTCGCATCCTTGGAAGATCAAAACCAAATACCAAGCTTGGTATTTAACGGTATTTTCGTTTTTGAGCTATGCTGTCCACAGACACAGACGGATCTTTTGCTAAAAATTTTTTTTTCGGACTCAGGGGACTCCAAAACACATATTTCCGATGAAATCTCGATATCGAAATTTTGGGTGTAATACAATATCTTCTCCATCCACTATGTACATTGTACATGCGAGCTAGAGAAAGTAAAAAAAACGGGGCAAATACCAGTTGTTGCGGTACGAACACACACACACACACACGGCCCCGCCAGGGCCGAGTGGTTAGACCACTCGCCTCTCACCTAGACGGTCCGGGTTCGATCCCAAGCGACCGCATGTGAGATTTGTGGTGGACAAAACGGCGCTGGGGCGGGTTTTCTCCGGGTTCTCCGGTTTCCCCCGCCATCGCATTCCACCGGTGCTCCATCTTCATTCATGTATCATCAGTGTCACCGCCTGCAGTGCCATGAGTAGTTAAAGCGAGCGTTAAACACTACCAAAACACACACACACACATATACATACACGCGCGCGCACGGAAAATATTCAAATACGTTAACTTCTGCAGTCAAGAACAACAATTATAAGTGCTCATGTGCTTTTCTCACAATAGCACACTTATTTACCACCGAAATGTCGGCAAGTTTGAAATATCGATATGTGCTGAGTAGTTTGAGATTATCTCGAACGCATAACAATTCAAAGTTTGTAAAGCATGGAATTTAAAAAGGCGATCATCATTCTACATACTGATTTGAGATAGCATTAATTATTTTAATGTGTGGAGGTATCACGATTTTATGAAAGTCTAACGCGATGATCAACATTAATGTGATTAGTTGATTACTGTTTTTTTATTATATATTTTGATTACTTCGCAAACTATTATTAAAAGAAAAGTTTCTTTTTATTTTAGTAACATTAACAAACATGCACGAAAGCCCAATAACGGTGATATGCAAATAATTTTATATGTTTTTCTTCTACCTGTTTTTCTAACACAATATCAAATGAAACACTTTCAGTACTAGCGACATAAAATATCGTGATTCTTTTTTGGATTCTGTTTGTATATGACATTGAGAATACTTCTGACTTCTGAATGACTTGGAAACCATTTCTGACTAATGTTTTAAACAAATGCCTGATTTTGGATATCGATATTTACACAAATACTCTGGTGATATACATTATACACGCTAGATAAGTAATACTTGACTTGTTTATATTTGTCGATAAGTCTGCTGGCTGCCGCATGTTGATGTAGCAATTTTTTCTGTGAATGGGGCACAAGTGCTCGGAGCATTCAGACAAGTGCAGTTCTCAAATCACATGGATTGCATTACGTTCACGCGGCCGGTTCAGCACCTACTGATCGCTGGATGCCCAAAGATAATAACACTAAAAATATTCTCTCTTTGGCTATAAAGAACAACTCATATTTGCAACATGCAGGATATTCTCATCGTTATATTGTCAAATATTGATCTCTCAGTACCTACAAAGTAGCCACAAGACGACAGATGTCAAACACTACTACCATTAAATAAAAAACATCAACCGTGCCTCGAATGAGTTCAAAAGCCTCCCGAGCTAGAAACCTGTTGAATGAGAGAAAGACATATTTTGCTGGTCCGCGCCGCTTCTTCATAGCGCGATGCTTTTTTGTTTCAGTTTTGTGTGAGGCGCCTGGCGAGACGTTCATTTCTGGTCTTCCTGTAACCGTTCAACAACCCCAAAGACGCGGCGAGAGGCCGTGGACGCCAGCTGACCGACAAAACGGACACCTTCACACCCGGAGCAGTCCCTGAGAGACCGGCGTCCTCACAGATGGACCAGTTCCGCTACGACAGAGCTTTCGGTAAGACGCATGCAATTAAAAGTACTGCCATCCCTAGGAATATGGGTAAAATGTAAACAGGTGTTGAAGGGGGGAGGGGTAATTGGTCCCTCTCTTGCCCACCCCCGCCGGCAATGGGGCCGGCCGTCAGACCGACCGACACACTAACAGAAAACAAAACAAGAAAAAAGCCCATAAAAGCTGACTCTCACTGCTAAGGAGATGATCAAGTGGAAGGGGAAAAGGGTTACGTAGTAGGGATTTGGTCCGGGTTGGAGGGAGGGATCAGTGGCGGCTGGATCACACACCAGTGAGAACAACTTTCCTATTATTTCATCTCTTATGCTCACTTTCGCTAGCTGCCATTGAGGACGCAGGAAGTAATACCCTTTTAATCAAACCTAGATATCGAGACTTTATGTAGGCGGGGGAAAAGTAATATGTTATCAAATTGGTTAGCGAAGTCTTTAGAAAACTTGAGCTTACGGGGATTTTCCGCAACAACAACTATCAACTGAAGATTTTTCTTTGTGATTTTAAAATTTCTTCCAACAATTTTAAATAAATTGCACATGTGAGAAAGACTACATCTGGACATTTCTGTATAATATTTGTTACATCGTTTCACAGAATTTCGCACATTAAAATGAAAAAGCAGGTGGATCTTGCCCAAATATTTTCACCCACTCCCCTCGTGAAATGAACCATTTCGAAATCATAACTGTTGCTGATTTTAAGTTTTTCTAAATTTTAGTTCCATATTTTTAAACATTAATGGAGTATTCTTAAAAACTTTATTCTTTTATCTTCAAAAAATCTTATTCTCTTTTTTACATTCTTGAAATATGCACTTCCGCATTCAAACATTCTTCTGTCAGTTTGTTTTTATTATTTTACCACTAACTTCCTTGTGTTAGATATTAATCAATTTCAATGGAATTTTTACAGAAAGTAGCAGTGAGTTTTGCTCGCATAATTCTGTCTAATTATGCTACGAAAAAAGTTAATTATTTTATTATGCGATATCCTATTACAATACATTGTTCAACATGTTTTAATTTTATATTGAATTCAGCTTAAACGTTTTATAAAGGCGTCTACCAAAATGGTTTTAAGCGTTTTCTCATTCAGGGGGGAAAAAAAAGCTTAACGCCTGAAATTTTGCAGTTTTTATTTCTTTATAGAAAAAATGTGGACGAAGTTTAGTTACTTTAATTTCATTATAAAAAGTTACTTTCCTAGTGGAGTACCTTCTTAAGTACCTCTCATGAAACTACCAATAGCACATTTGCTTTACAAGAATCCGTTTTCACAACTGCCTGCTCACAACAGAGGCTGTTAAATTAGTAACTGAATTTGTCTCTCTGCCCAGGTATTTATCGTGATTTATATAAAATGTATAGAACATAACCTTTCATTACAACATTTTTAGAATAACGACGAAACCTATATGGGAAGAGCAAATCGTGTGAATGATATAACCACTATTTTTCCCCCCATTACAATTTTAAAATTCGTTATACTCACGCCCTTTAAAAATTTACCACGCTGAAACTATTTACAGTTGTTATTAACTAAAAATTTGCAATTAGTTTCCCTTCCATTAATAATTAATTTTTTTAAATATAATTTCACCGGATATATGCTCGTTTGCTTTACAAAACCTCCGCTAATACCGTAAAATAAATTTCACGCCTTGGCTGTTAGATCTGTTCCGACAGCACCTCATTTTCTGTTTTTACCCCTGTTTATGATATTAGCGTTTCGGTAGCCATTCGATATGTGTGATTATACAACCGCATATCTTAATATCTTATTTATGGTTAAAACTAGACAATCTGCAAAGAGTTTTATTAGCCTTGTCAATTAACTCATATCTTGCTGTTCTTAGGAAACAGTCACCTTAGCCCATTTCGTTTACAGTTGGAAGAAAACACGAGTCATTCTAATCAATAAATGCAAGAAGTTAACACCATCTTGCCGCTAATGTGCGTGTTAACTTTTTGTTTATGTTAGTCCGTCCAAGAAAATAGAAAAAGTTAATGGAAATTACAATTTTAAGGTTAATTTTATCTGCCCATAGTTGCACTACACACAAAGAACTAAAAAAGTGTAAGCAATTTTCGAGTTTAATATGAGTATATTACTTTCCAAATTTGTTTTCTGTGCCACTTACCTGCAGTAGGTTAGTGGTAGATGTTCAAAAAAGTCCATATCGATTTTCACCGGAAATATATGTTTCGAGGTCCCTTAACTCCAGAAAACTTTAGAAAAATGTCATGCGTATTTGACAAGCACAACTCAAAGCTAAATGTCGCATAAATTGTAAATTCGTAATAAATCCAGTATCTTTCAAGGACATAACAAAACATTTTCACAGAATTCCTCCGTCAAACTAGCCTTTAAATGGAACAATTTTCATTTAAAACGCCCCTAACGATTCTGATAGTCCGAAGTGTTGACAAAGACTTTCTGTCAACAGCTTTTAGATCGGTTCATTCTAATTTAATTTTATACCACTGGGAAAGTGTAGGGGATAGATAAAACTTACTGTAGGAAACATGTGGAGTTTTTTAAAAATACCCATTTTGTGTCGACATCCTCCCAGGTTTGAAAGGAAAGCTTCAAAGTTTTGTAATACCCATTTTGTGTCGACATCCTCCCAGGCTTGAAAGGAAAGCTGTATTGTGTCCCCCCGTTTTTTGCGATTACTGTATTTCTTCCTCCATGTTTGGATATTAAGATCTGATCCGTGTGCTGTATGTAACTAAGGACTTAATGTTAATTAGAAACTAAGATATATACGAGTTAGTAATGAGTACAGAAAATCGTGTGGCTGTACCATAGCAATTTTCTTTTCTTTAATTAGCAACAACATCATGGACTTTACGGATGAAATATTCTTTACATTCTCTTCGGAATACCCTATCTTCCTGCTAAAACGAGGTGATGTTGGTACATCATCTTAATTTAAAGCGTTTTGTAGTTAAACACTATGTTAATATTAACGCACTTTGTATCAACTCAAAATGTAGTCATCCGTAAGCTTCAAAGCTTTATACACCAATCGCGGAAGGAGGTGCCTGCAAGGTACCTGCGACCTGTTTGTTCTGTGGCGTTAGTGCACGAGTCTAGTCACAGCAAAACACAACCTGGACTCAATGCCTGCGCGCATGAAATATCTAAATGTTCACGTCTTACTAAACTTGTAGAATTTTGGAATGAATATTTTATTGTAACTGGTAACAGGATTGACAATCAGATATGCAGAGTAGAAATAAAAGGTAATGTTAAAGTAAATTGCTAATGCCAGGCAATGAATTGTAGACGAGCATTTTCATCAGCTATATTAAGTTTCTGTCCATTAAACAGCAACCAAGAGACGAAATGCTGTCAGATGACAATGTATTTTATAAACTTTTGAGTGAAGCGATGATAAAAATCAAATATTTCATTTAACAAAGAAACACCACTTAAAAGCTTTTTAGAAGAAAAAGATGTGTTACACTCTAATGACTTTCTCTAGCTGCTCTACAAACTTCTTACAAAAGACTATTCTTCTTTCTGCATAATGCTAATCGAGATAAACGTTATGAGAATCTTCTTATTACTTAGTTCCTTGTAAGTAGAAGGGAATTAAGGAAATGCACTAGGCTAAAGAGTTAGTTAAATGTTTTAAAAGCTGTCGTCATGCGATTGTCATTGCAAATAGCTTCTTAGATTGGCCAGGAATAGAACAAAACAAAAACGGGCACTTTCTGTCTCAGAAAATAAAGTATTTTACAACAAAAAACAATAGCAAGGAATATTTCGGAAACGGTTAAGCAAAATTCGGCAAAACTCATCCAGAATAGACTCTTCAGAGGCTATTCCCACAAAATTCAAGATATACATTTTATTTGGGATGTAAATATCTTTAATATACGAGATTTTAATCAAAATCGTTAGTGCCACTTTTAAGAAAATCAAAATTTTTGAAAATTTTTCCACGTAAAGGGTAATTTGTAGGGTGGGGGGTTTCTTGCAAATCTTTGTGTCGCATCCTTGGAAAATACTAACCAAAATACAAAGTTTGGTATGTAACGGTCCTTTCGTTTTTGAGCTATGCTGCCCAGACACATACACACACACACACACACACACACATGGACATTTTTCTAAAAATGATTTTCTTTGTATGTGTACTCAGGGGTTCCCAAAACTTATATTTCGGTGAAATCTCGGTATCGAATTTTGGGTGCAATACAATACTTTCTCCATTCACTATGTATATAGTGCGTGTAGAGAAAGTAATTAATGCAATACCGTACGAATGCAATAGAACCAATATTCTCTACATCGATTATACCATATCTCCGCCTTATTAACACCACGTGACGAACTCATCCCCTACCTCTTCTTATAGTCCATCTTTCGCAACGTTTCGCCAACTGTATGGAGGTTTGTTCACTGGCCATCTGTCGTGACAATAAGTATAAAATAGCACTTACACTGGAATACGTTAGTACGTATAATCCATATAATCATGCATGGTAAAAAATAATGGTATTTCTGAAATTTGTTTATAACTCGAAACGTTTTGGAACTGAACCTGTTTATGTAGACCATTAACATCCCTAAAATTACCATTAGCAGACCATTAGCATCCCTTAATCTGGCATTACATAGATTACTATTTATACTAACTATAAATGGCGAAGAGCTGATTAAATTCTCTTCTACAGAAGTAATCAACTTAAAGTGCCGCAGGGATAGAATGCAATGCCTTACTCCGGCAAGTCTAGCGAGCAGATTGGCAACAATGGTAGATCCATTATCTGCCTAGAGCTCGATTATGATGATTTGTTGGGACAAAGAGTGTATTCCGCAAATACAAATGTTGGGCACTCTCTCAATCCCAGTCTCTTTTGGGCACTCATTAATGATAAATAATTATTCTACTGCTTTCTCTGTAGATCTCATAATATGCTGGTTGAAACGTTAAACTAAGTTAGACACGAGGTAAGTGTCACTCGCCACATCAGAATTTCATTACAAAATCTACCCGATTGGATTTGTCATTTTCCAACCTGAGTTCAAAAGTGAATGCATGGTATGCAATTTCGTTACATCATCGCAATTTATCGGATCTGTCTTCGGAAAATCACATTTCATTTTGTGAATCACATTAAGTGACTTTCATGGTCTACCTTATAAATCAGATGACGCCCTTTTAAGACCCCTTCCCCCGGGAGAGTTTTCGGTAGCCACACGTTGGAGAAGAAATAAAATAAAATCGAAACGAACAGTTCAGCAGGAAATTAATGAGTCTTAGTGACTGATGAGACAAAATAGATCGTGAAGTTGGCAATTCTAAGACCATCTGTCTAACGTAAACTGCTTTCCACAAGTACCTTTATTCGGACGTATACGTAAAAGATACCACGATTAATCTCAAAGGTTAATGCGGCAATAAGTATTATTACAACAACCGTGCACTTTAATAAAAGTACATTGAGTTATAAAACGTAGTTAAGTACACGTTTTAGTATTCGCTGCCACTTCAAAACGATTCTGCTTCTACTGAATTGAAACTCATTACGGTCACACCTGCAGAAAAGAGAGCAAGGAAAAGAAGAAGTAAATACATAAACCCAGCCTAGCATGAATAAATCGCTTTGCAGGTTAAGGGCCAGCAGATTTGAATGAAAAGTTGTAAGTGTGTAAAGACATTTAACCTAGTGGGCAAGAAGCCACGACCGGTACGTCACTGAGAATCAACAGCACGCCACTGAAGAGGGGGGAAGCGGAATGAGGGGCGGCAGAGGAGGAAGTGCACGGAAGGTGATTCATACAAAACATCAGATGAGCGAGGGAGGGGGCAGGGATATTGAAGAGAATGCCTAATTATGCACGGCGAGGTAATGGGGTTACATAATGCACCGATGGTAAAGTGAAGAAAACGGATGAGGCAAGAGAAGTACGCGCTAATGATAAACGAAGGTGGGCGATAGGGACCTGACACGTGCCGGATGTTCAACATCTGGAGCATTCTCGATTAATCGATTGTTCACATCTTCCCTTTCTTTGATTGATTTCATTCAACTATGACTCGCCTCTCATTTAGTCCCTTGTCTCTTAAGGGAACCATTCCATTCAACTCTAATACCTTGTATCAATGTTTCGCACGTTTTAAGGATGCTGAATACATTAAATAACAACCAGGCATGCATTTATATACAATATGTTTTGTTATTTTTATTCGCTAAAAAAGTAATTATTTAAAACGTTCACAGGATGATTAATTAAATAATGTGCCTATTTGAACTAGTTAAACTAGACGCAATTCTGTTTTATAATAGATAGGTATGTGAATTAATCATAAGCTACCCAAAAATCTGATTTTGAGATTTCACCAAACTATAGAAATCTAGAAACAGAAAGCACATAAGAACTTTGTATCTGGGAATTTATCTGTAAAGAATATTATAAAGATATTTTACACGTCTGATGCATTCACGTGACTTTCTCTACAAATGTTACAAAAGATTCGTGTTAATCGAGATAAACATTAGCAGAAATTGTCCCATTACTTGCTTCCTTGTAAAGTAGGAGGAAAATGAGGGAATACGCTAGACTAAAGTGATCAAATCTTTTAAAAGCTCGTCGCTATGTGACACAAGAAATTTCGTTTTCTTTGCATGCCCAGATGTAAAACAAGAGAGATATGAAACGATAGTTGACTTCCCCAAAAGTCAAAAGAGAAAAGTTTAAGTAGTTTAAAACTGAACCCTATAACAAGGAATATCTCGGAAATGGTTAGCTCTACAAATATAAAGAAATTAAATTACATAAATTGTATTTTAATTAGAAATATATTTTTCTGTCTAATAAAGTTTTGTCTATCTCTTACGACTTAGCAGTTATATGAAAGTCATCCAGAATGGAGAGGTTTTAGAGGTTAATCCCAGAAAACTCATGATATACATTTCGTTTGGCATGAAAATATCTTAAACATATACTATTTTAATCAATATTGTTAGTTTTGTTTTTTAAATCAAAGTTTCAAAAAATCTTTCATATAAAGGGTAGTTGGGGTGTGGGAATTTTCCTGAACATTTTTGTATCGTACCCTTGGAAGATACTGAAATTAATTACCAAGTTTGGTATTTAACCGACTTTTCGTTTCTGGGTTGTGCTGTCCACACACACAGACCTATTTTTGAAAATGCTTTTCTGGATTCAGGAGGTCCCCGGTGAAATCTCGGTATCGAATTTTCGGGTGTAATACAATATCTTCCTACCTGCTATGTATCGTACATGTGTGCTAGAGAAAGTAAAAAGAGAAAATCTTAGATGACTGGAATTATGTGATTGATGTGGCAAGAGTGAGAAATATGCAAAGTATATGTATCTCTCAAAACTTCTGGTTTAGTGACCCTGAGCTCCCTCGAGTAATGGAAGATGCAATTAAAGAAATCAGGAATGAGCATTCTTTCTAGTATAATAGTAGCTGACCTTAATGCAAAATTAGCAATAATAATTTAAAGAGTAAATATGTAGCAGGCTAAGAGGTCAAGTAATTGGCTTCAAGTTAGCTACACTCAAATATCATTATCACACAGAACTTACACAACAACCATGAGATACTGACAAGTAAAAAGCTGTTTCACGATTTGTTGTATACGTCAACAGGCTGAACAGGAATGCGTAGTGGTCACAGAGTAAATATTATAGTTCAACTTAGTTTCCTTTCATCCTGGCTTGGGTGCTTGGAAATTCCTTAGTTTGGTGTTGAGTTATAAGAGGACGGTGGATGGACGTAAGACAGATAACAGAAAAGTCAATAAAAGAAGGTTTGAAAGCAATACCATTCTAAGAAAATACAAATTGTATTATGTTAAACAGTTACAGATGGGATGGTAAGTTTTGAGACCCACTGAATTAAAAGCAATTAGAAAATGCCCTTGTATGTGTTTTATTAACAACGTAACTCTAAAAGAATAGTCATAAAATACTAAATTCGTGTATTTAAATTCGTCTTCCGAGGATGCGACACATAAATTTGAGAAAATTCTCCATTTCAAACTGCTTTTTACATGGAAAATGTTTCGTTTTGTCAAAAATGGCTCTAACGAGTTTAATTAAAATAAAAGATGTTTAACGTAGACTGAAGCATGCGCATGTGTAATAGTTAAGTTCCGCATCGTGTTCAACGTTTGATGATCCATGTTTAGGCTTGGAACGGTGCATTCAGTGCCCATGGACTCGATACGTTTAAATTAGACACCGACGTGAAACCTACGAATACAAATATTAATGGCTTTCGTTACACACAAATCTCTAAATACGTATAGAAGTATATCACAGCTAGATGTGGTCAAAGATGCAATATTACATTGCAAAATTTTTTATAATATATATCTGTGAAGCAGAAATGTAATAGTGCATATAAGCCTTAGTGCCAAAACAGTTTCAATTTTTGGAGTCAGCTATCATTAAAACCCGAACGGAATTCTTAATTTCGAACGAGTGGAGTGTTCCTAGTTCTATCTCCACAGGGGATATGCGGCTGGTTTGTGCAAGTCTGGCCAACGCAGTTGACGCCTTATGATTGAATCACATCAATAGAATTGAATGTTTTTTAAGCTTTGCGAAACTTCAACAGCTGGTTACAAATGTTCACCGTCTGATATTTATTATGAGAATATTCATACAAAACGTGTACTTTTATATTTGTAGTACAATATCTACAGTTGGTAGCGGAGGTACATATTATATTCAACCCAAAATGTACATCTATTAGTCTCGAAACTTTATGACTACTTATTACCGTAAAGGAAATGAATATGCTGCATCAGTAGCGGAAAAAAATATTCTTCCTCTAGAAAAGTTTTCGAATTTCTCTGAATTCTTTGGCTGGGCCTGAGGTCCCGCCATTTAGCCGACTGATGTTTAACAGGTGGTCCGCAGTAGTGACAAAATACCGTCTAGTCAACCGCTCTTTGCAACTGATAGCCAGTAATATTGCGGCGTTAAAAGTCATGACATATTTTATTGCTTCCATTTCGCTCACAATAGGCCGGCTACAGCGGTGGCCAAATAAAGAAGACCATTTGGATACGAAAGCGTGCATTCTTGTGTATGTATATGTTAGGATCATAGAGGTGAAGAGATTGAAGGCAGCCGGTCAAGACAAACATCACACTGCATATATTGCAATTAACAGTTTTACAACCGGAAAGTTATACGCACACTACTTGCGCTGATCTATCGTTCGAGTATGTATTGTATTTTGTATTAGGGACTAAACAATCATAAGGCGTCAACTGCGCATATCCCCTGTGGAGATAGAACTAGGAACACTCCACTCGTTCGAAATTAAGAATTCCGTTCGGGTTTTAATGATAGCTGACTCCAAAAATTGAAACCGTTTTGGCACTAAGGCTTATATGCACTATTACATTTCTGCGTCACTGATATATATTATAAAACATTTTGCAATGTACTATTGCACCTTTGACCACATCTAGCTGTGATATACTTCTATACGTATTTAGAGATTTGTCAAAATCACTGATTGGTGAACAATATTTCATTTCATTGGTTGGGATAGCTTGAGATGTCATACGAGGATGAACATCTGGTGAGATGTTTCCGTTTGACCCAAAGACACGTACCCACTTAAGGGTAAGAGAAACTTTCACTTTCTTTCTACTTTATACATATCGTAGTTAAGTTTAAAAATAACAATTGGTATGGCGACAGTATGCTATTTAGTCTATGTTACAAGAGTCTGAGTAAGTATTGCAAATTAACAATTAAAATAAACTTGAGATCCAAAATATGATCCACTCAATATGCTTACTTCCTCTACCATATTACCTATGTAGGTAGGAGAATTATTGTATTCCACCCAAAAATTCGCTATCAAGATTTCACCACCAATGCGTTTTACAGATCCTATGAACCCTCTCTCCCCAAAGTGGTTTTATAACAAGCTTTTTTTTGTACGTCAGGTTGTGAACAATCTAATAGGAAAAGGTGCATATATAGAAGGAAGATAAAAGTGACCCCAATTTTACGCTTCTTGTAAAAAATGACTTGCGAGCTACTGGCAAGACACAATATACACTATATTCTTTATTCTCACTGGATTTAAAATACAAAGCCAGGAAACTTTTTGACATAAACAAAAATCATAGCGTATCGTCTCGTTAAAATATACAATTTGCCAATTAATGACTTGTGAATTTGTGGCCTTTAACTATTATCGAAATATACACCGTGTTCGTTTTATTTTCGTCCCTCCTTAGCGAAACATTTTGATACTTACACAGCTGTTCCTTTCTATATATTTAAAATGATACTATGCCTAACTTAATCGGAAGAATAATAAATGTAACACAACCCATTTTTAATTTCACATATCAATCATTTAATATGATGTATTGTCTTAATATAATTTTCTGACAGATGCCATTAGTTTTCATATTGCTTTTCTACAGCGGCTGCATTATATTTGGTGATATTGAAGCAATAGCAGGTATTTTGAGGTGGTGGTTAAAATATATCATATTGTGAATAAATTGGGAAACAAATGTTCATTTAATCTAGACCCAGTATAAAATTAACCAAAAAATAATTGATCATTTGTCTTTGTCTTAATTTATTTACCACTAATCTAGAGAAATCTAGAGAAATAACATATACAAGAAAGTACCGGGAATCGAAAATTTAAAAAGCATGTTTAAAAGGGGATTCGAAATTATTGTTGTCGCTAAGTTGGCACAACTTTCCTCTATACCCACGCGGAGTTTGATCGTCATCTGTCATCTAGTTTGTTTACAGTACGCCATTTTATTAGTTCATCACAAAGGTGAGTTGCGATTATACGATGGATACAAATATTGAACAAAGAATCTGTCTCAAGTTTTGCATTGCCGAATCGCCGAAAATGTTACAGAGGGATTACAGTGAATCGACTTTATCAAAAACACGTGCATATGAGTGGTACAGTGCATTCAAAAGTGGTCGAGATGTGGTGGAAGATTTGCCTCGCTCTGGTCGGCCATCAACGGTTTGGACTGAATTGAACATTGCTAAAGTGAAGAAAATGGTGTCTGAAAATTGTCATTTAGGTCTGAGAAAGATTGCCGCTGAACTTTCTGTGTCTCACAAATCGATTCGTACCATTTTAAACGATTGTTTGGGCATGACACGCGTTGCAGCTCGGTTAGTTCCGAAAGACTTGAATTTTCTACAAAAACTCAATCGCGTAAGGATTGCTGAAGACATGCTAGAACGAGCCAGTTCAGACCCCACATTCATGAAACGCATTGCAACTTGGTGATGAGACGTGGGTTTACGAGTTTGACACTCAAACCAGTCAACAAGCTTCCGAATGGCGCCTTCCAACTGAACCGAAACCTAAAAGGGCACGTCAAACTCGATCAAAACTGAAGGCATATTGACAGTTTTTTCCGATTATCCGGTGTCGTGAACTCAAGAGTTCTTGCCAGAAGGTCAGATGTTAAATAAAGACTATTATCTGAGCGTTATGCGGCGTTTGAGAGAACAAATAAGGTAAAAAAGGCCAGATTTGTGGAACGACGGCTCGTGGATTCTGCACCAGGATAACGCACCAGCTCACAAGGCTATTAATGTGAACGGATTTCTAGCCAAAAACTCGACAAATTTCATCCAACAACCACCGTATTCCCTGATCTGGCTCCTGCTGATTTCTTTCTCTTTCCAAAACTCAAGTTACCACTTCGAGGCACCCGTTTTCAGTCGATAGAAGAATAAAGGAAAATTCCCGGCGGCAATTGACATCGATTCCTTAAAGTGCCTACAAAAAATGTTGTGATGATTGGATTGGATTATTCGTTGGCATACATGTATAATTTCAGAAGGGGCTACTTTGATCGCGATAAAATAAAATTGGATGAATAGTTCATTGTTTGTGTCTTATTGGCACATTCCCGGAACTTTCTTGACACAGTAGTATATACAGGATGTTAATGAACTACACCGAAATAATTTGCAAGATTGTGAACGTGACTGATATAAGTAATTTGAGATCGGCGATGCATAGTCCCCGGATTAATATAACGCAGCTACACAGCGATAAACGTATGGGTATCAGGTGCTGATAAGTCAGTGTTAAAGCAAAACAGTTTGAAAAAATGGCTTAGAATGTCTTTAAAATTGCTGCCCGAGTATAGAAATATCAATTTTCATCAGCTCGTTACTGGCGTTCTCAAGATTTAATGTTGTAAAAATCTGTAAAATCTCGAACTAATCACTTGAATGTGCGACACTGAGCATTATTAACTGCGTTCTTGAAGTACCCTACTCTGGAGACGTTTTCTCAACTGCTCTGGTGGCTTAATGCGTAACACAGTAAGCTGCTATCCCAAAGGTAATGAGTTCGATGCCCATCATAGAGTAATTTTTTTTTCTTCCCATTCCAGACGAAGTGCTGCGATACGTGAACGAGACCCGAACTCCGAAACTATCTTTCACTTGAAAGCCAGTATAATAACCACTACGCTAGAGAGGTACGCTGTAATATGTTCCTTCGTTTTTCGTGTTATGCTCTCGAATGGTTGATAAATTAGCCAGTGGCGTACTGGCACTTCAGAAACTTATAGCAGTTACTTCGACATTTCAATAAATAGGCCATAAGTTTCCTATCTCAAATTACTTATTTAAGTAATCTGCATATTCTGTGAAAATATTTCGGTATAGCTTATTAACACCCTTGTGCGTGCGTGCCTGCCTGCGTGCGTGCGTGTGTGTGTGTGTGTGTGTGTGTGTGTAGCCCCCTTTAATATCTAAGGTCATATCGGGGACTTTGCATTAAAAACAACTCTAGGTTCTTTACGTTGGATTTAAATTGTTTTTATTTTCCTTAAACACGTCACAATACTCTCACATGCATACTCTCAGACCCTGTGGGGGATAGCGAATAATGCTGGTTAAAGAACAGTTTCCTCCGGGTGAGAAGTCAGCTCTCTGACCACTAGACCACGAAAATAATATTGTTTACGGTCTCAACAGTGGCCTAAGCTGCAGTTACAGAACAAAACTAACATTTTTTTAAAATTACAAACATGTATATTTCGTTTCTAAGATAGAAACAGACTTTGAGTTTCCAAATGCGTCATGGGAAAAAAAAATTACTCCTCTAACCATTAGTTTAAGATTATTCCACCATCTGTTTTAGTAAAAGCTCCCCATGCGCTTATGTTTTATGGCATTGAGCTGTTACACAATCAAGTATCTGTACACTTCTCCAGTTTTTGAGAGTAGCAAAATTTTCAAAAAGTATCTTATTTAAGACCTCACAGATGCTGGAGTGGTCAACTGACAAAAGAATAAGTGTTTCCATAAAAGAAAAAAATTAATGAGCCCGCTGACCTTGTATAAGCATTTATGTCCTTGTATTTTTCTGTAACATAACCAAAGAACCCTAAACCTCTGATCGATCCCTTCTCTGATGATATATTATCCAGCTCACACTGTTTTTATAATTACCTTTCATTGTAATCAGTATCATTATATAGTTATGGTTCTAACTACGTTAATCTTATTGTACATAGACAACGAACATTTTTTTCCATTAGGAAAGTAAATTAAGACAAAGCACACCTCCAAGACTTATTGCTTACAAAAAATCATTGAAAATAATAAAGTACATTTCTCTTCTTAAACATCTGATGTGTTTCTCTAGCTATTCTGCAACAGACTTCTTACAAAAATTGATTCTTCTCTCTACTTCATGTTAAACAAGATAAATAAAATATACAAATGATCGTATTAATTGTTTCCTTCTGAGTAGAAGCGAAATAAATGTTTTAGAAGCTGTTGCTATGTGATTGAAATTCGTTTCTTTGCATAGTCAGGAGTTGACCAATTCCCGTATGAGAAAAGTTAAATATTTTAAAACTGCAACCAATAACAAAGAATATCTCAGAAATAGTCCACTAAAGGAAAAAAAAAGGATATCACAAACTGTTTAATTTAATGAGAGATATATTTTTTTGTGCAGTAAATTTTGGTCTATCTTTTACGGTCATGCAAAAGTCATCCACAATGAGGATCTCTTCAGAGGCTATTCCCAGGAAATTCAAGATATACATGTTATTACTTTCTCTACACGTACTATGCATATGATGTATAAAGAAGGTATTGTAATGCACCCAAAAATTCAATTCCAAGATTTCACCGGAAATACACGATTTGGGTCCCTCTGATTCCGAAAAAAAGCATTTTTGGAAAAAGGTCTGTGTGTGTGTGTGTCTGTCTGTCTGTCAGTCTGTGTCTGTGAACAGCATAGCTCAGAAACGAAAAGACCGTTGAATACCAAACTTGGTATTTAAGTGTGGTATCTTCCAAGGATGCGACACGAAGATTTTCAAGAAAATCCCCCTTTAAGTTGAACTTTTTTCGAAAATTTTGATTTTCACAAAAATGACTAACGCTTTTGATTAAAAAATCATATATTAAAGATATTTACCTGACAAATGAAATGTATGTCTTGGAATTTCTGGGAGTAGCCTCTGAAGTGTACTTTATTCTGGATGAATTTTGCGAAATTTTGCACAACTGTTAAACCGTAAGATCTGGACAAAAAATTACCACACGAAACATGTAGAGCTCGTTAAAACACACAATTTATGTTATATAACTTTGAGATATTCCTTGTTTTTTGTTTCAGCTTTGAAAAAAACATACTTTTCTCATACAGGAATTTGTTAACTCCTGTTCATACAAACAAAGGAACTTCAGTCACATAGCAACCAGTTTATGGTGCTCCCTTATTTCGCTTCTACTTACAAGGAAGCAAGTAATAAGACTATTTCTGCTATTTTTTTCTCGATTAGCATGAAGTAAATAAGCTTTTAACAATAATTTGTTGCAGAGATGTAGAGAAAGTCATATGAATGGAACACATTAGATTTTTATGTAAACCATCTTTAATATACAGAATTCTAATCAAAATCGTTAGAGCCATTTTTGAGACACTCAAAAAAAAATATTTTTTTCATAGGAAAGCTATTTTCGTTTCACATCCTTAAATACCAAAATAGTTTGCTATTTTACCGAATTTTCATTTTTGAGTTAACATGTTCACACATACAGTGACAAACACGCGCGCGCTGTGACCTTTTCATAAATATGGACCCTAAAACGTGTATTTCCGGTGAAATCTCTGTATTGAACTGTTTGGGTGGAACGCAACAGCTTCTCTACCTACTATTTACATTGTACATACGAGCTAGAGAAAGTAAAGGTGTACCTATTATATTATTTATGGTGTGAAGAATTAATTTTTAACGTACATCAATAATTTTACATGGATAATATTTGGAAAGCATTGCTGTATTCTGTGTTATTTCATTATGTTAAATAGTTTTTCAGAAATTTAAAATCCAAATCTGCAAACAGTGCCAAAAACTTGACTAACAACCAACCTTAAAATCCGATGTGTTCCATTCAAATGAGCTTTCTCTAGCTGTTGCGTCAACAAATAAACTTAGGTACAAAAGATTTTATCTAAATCATGCTAATCGAGATAAATATTAGCAGTATTGTCTTTTTACTTGTTTCTTTGTAAGTAGAACGAAAGTAAGGAAATGCACTAGGCTAAAGCGATAGTCAAATCTTTTAAAAACCCGTCGCTATTTAAAATAACTAAAATGTCATTCTCTTTGCTTTCTTGGAGTCAAACAAAAGAGAGACGGAAAAGAAAGATGCTTTTCCGTTTGCAAAATTCAAGTAGCTTAAAACTGAAACCATAACACGGAATATCCCAAAAGTGTTAACTCTACAAAAAAAAAAACAAAAAAAAAAAAAAAAATTGTGTATTTTAACAAGATGTACTTACATTTTTTGGTAGTAGGTTTTTCTTTATCTCTTACATTTTACCAATTATACAAAAGTCATCCAGAACTAATAGGACTTTAGAGGCTCTTTCCAGAACATTCAGAATATTATTTTATGTACATATCTGTAATAAGCCATATTTTAATCAAAATCGTTAGCTATTTTTGAGAAAATAAAAAATTTTGAAAATGTTTCCATGTAAAGGTAGTTTGGGTGGGGGGGGGAGTTACTTGAAAATCTTTGTGTCGCATCCTTGGGAGATACTCAACTTGGCCCTTTGTTTTTTTAGTTATGTTGTTCACTGACACATACCCACGCACACATAGACTTTTTTCTAAAAATGTATTCCATTTACATAAGTTTCTCTAGCTGTTCCACAAATAAGTTTTCATATAAAATATTGTTCTTTTATCTACTTCATACTAATCAGAATAAACATTACCAGAATTAGTCTTATTACTGCATTCTTTGTAAGTTGGAGGGAAATAAGGGAATGCACAGATTAAAGCGAGTCATCTCTTAAGAGCCAGTTGCTATTCGAAACAATTGAAATTAGGTTGTCTTTGCTGCTAAAAGCAAACAAAAGAGACGAAAAGAAAGATCGACTTCCCGTTTGAAAAATGTTTAAATACCTTAAAATTGAAACCAATAACTCAGAATATCTAGAAGACGGTTCACCACAATAAACATATAGATAAAAAACATAAAAATAAAAAAGCAATTAAAGCTGTATAATGAACTATGTATATTAACGAAATCGCATTTTTTGTGTACATATTAAGCTTTTTGTCAATCTCTTACGTTATACAAAAGTTACACCGAAGTCTCCAGAGGCTATTCCTAAAAAGTTCAAGATATACGTTTCGTTTATCATGATAATATCTTAAACATTTGGCATTTTAATCAAATTAGTTAGAGCATTTTTTGAGAAAATCAACATTTTCGAAAAAAAAAGTTCCATGTAAAGGATAATTGCGGTGGGAGATTTTGAAAATCTTCGTGTCGCATCCTTGGAAGATATTTGACTTAAATGCCAGATATGACTTTTAAAATAAAAGTTTGCTATTTAACTGACTTTTCGTTTTTGAGCTATGCTACCTCCTCCCTCCCCCCCCCCCCGCCAATAAAACAACATAGGACATATATGTAATGTTTCTAAAAATGCATTTTATTTTGGATAAGAAGGTCTCAAAATATGTATTTCCGGTGAAATCTCGGTATCGAAATTTTGGGTGTAATACGATAGGCACTTCTCTATTAACTATATATATATATATATATATATATATATATATATATAGTACATATGTGCTAGAGAAAGTAAACATTCTTTTTTGGAGGGATTAAGGGGTCTAAAACATTATTTCAGGTGAAATCTCGGTATGGACCTTTGGGTGAAATACAATACCTTCTTTATCTACTTGTACGTTGTGCATATGCGCTAGAGAAAGTAAAATGATAGAATTAGGTGTAACCCACACTACCTCGAAATTAACTTATTCGTTTCAAAAATAGCACAGAATAGAATGATAAAGTCCTCTAGATAATGTGCAATTCTGTGTTATTAGCGTGAGCCATTGTGCAAAGTCTGGCAGTTTCATTATCTAGGAGCTGTTGAAACGGAAGGCGAAAATCAGTCACTTCTCTGATAAAGATTCTTCGTTAAAATGCGTTCGTACACTTTCCAATAACGGCAACTTCCTGACGTTGTCATACCACATAAAACCTTAAATGTATATCTGAAGTGCATTCCTTATTACATGTTTATCTCGAATACTATACATACGTTTTATACCAAATGGTACATGAAGGGTATCTAACGTCAAGCTACTTAAGGTAATACATCTATGAAAAATCCAAAGTCTGCAAGGTATCCAGTTGGAATTTATACCAGTTATTACACACTACACTGTTGCCATGTTTAAACCCCTAGCTTGCACGCTTATTTAAATATATTTATAGAAAACAACTTTACCAGCTCAAAGGAAGCTATGTCTTACCAGGTTAAAAGGACGCTAAACTAAGAATCTGATGTGTTCCATTCACATGACTTTCTCTACATCTCGGTAGAGATGTTGAAAAAATCATTGTTAAAAAGCTTATTCGTCTATCTACTTCATGCTAATCGAGATAAATATTAGCAGAGATGGATAGGTAGAGTCAGGCTGAAAAATTCAATGCCATGGAAGAGCAACTGGCTAGAGACCGGGAGATCGGTGGTTCAAATCCCGGCTATGGCATTGAATTTTTCAGTCTGACTCTACCTGTCCAACTTCTGTCCTACACACGGCTTGTGTGAAAAAGCAATTAAACCAATACTCATTGACCATAATAGTTGGCTATACTATGGTTCCTGGGACTTAAAAGTACTTCCGACATTGTAAGTCGTCATTGGGGTTGTCACCTCAAAATAATTTGAGATCACCTTGTGGTTTACCGGGAAACATGTGAGTCAGTTGAGAAATTCAATGCTATGCCGGCATGCTGCCATAATAGCTCAGTGGAAGAGCAACCGGCTACAGACCGGGAGATAGGCTAAAGTGATAGTTAAACCATTTAAAATCCGGTTGCTATGTGATTGAAATACTTTTCTTTACATGACCAGGAGTTAACAAAAGTACGAGAAAAGTTCAAGTATTTTAAAATTTAAACAATAACAGGGAATATTTCGAAAATGTCATTTCCACGAAAAAATATATATCACATAAATTGAGTGTTTTAACGATATTTTCATTTTTTGTGTATAGGTAAGTTTTTGTCTATCTCTTACGGTATACCAGTTATGCAAAATTCATTCACAATGAAGAGATCTTCAGAGGCTATTCCCAGAAATTTTAAAATACATTTTATTTGTCATGTATTAAATAAATTTACATGGTATTTTAATCAAAATCTTTAGAGCCATTTTTAAGAAAATCAAAACTTTCGAAATCTTTTTCCATGTACAGAGTAGTTTGGGAAGGGGGATTTTCCTCAAAGTCTTCGTGTTCCATCTTTGGAAGAAGGTAAACTTAAATATCAAGTTTGATATTTTACCGGCTTGTTCGTTTTTCAGTTATCATGTTTACAGACACACGGACATATACACATAAAAGCGCGCGCGCTGGTCCTTTCTCTAAAAATGACTTTTTATACAGTGGACTCTAAAACGTGTATTTCCGCGATATCGAATTTTTGGGTGGGGTGCAATACGTCCTCTACCTATATACTAAGCTAAAAAACTAAAAATGTAAGCCCTAATTATTATGCAAAAATTACTTATACTACCCAAAACTCTTGGATTTTAAAAATGTAATAATTTATTTATCAAAATTGTAGCATTATTTAGAAAAAGTGTATGGTCATTTTCTTTAATGTACTTTTGAGAGTCAGTAGACAGTTTTTTATACAAGTTGATAAAACAAAGCAAAGAAGCAATTTGCAATGACATTCGCATAACGACAGCTTTTAAAACATTTGATTATCACTTTAGCTAGTGCATTCCCCTCTACTTATAAGGAACCAAATAATCAGTCTGCTGATGTTTATCTCGATTAGCACTGTGTAGAAAGAAGAGGTTTGTTTGTAGAGCAGCTAAAGAAAGTCATGTGATGTAACACAGGTTTTATTTTTGATATTTTTTAGTGTGCTGTTCACAGACACTCATGCACGGATCATTTTGGGATAATTCAAGGACCTCAAAATATGCATTTCGGTAAAATCTCGGTATCGAATTTCTGAGTAAAAACAATACCTTCTTCGCCCACTTTGCACACTGTATGTACATATCAGTGAAATAAAAATGTACTTAATGCAATCTGAATAGATTTTAGTTCCGATACGCATACGAGTATAGTGTTGAACACGACTCAGTTACATAAAGAATGAACAGCTGTTTACTTATGCAGTTCTTACGGTTTTGTAGCCTCGTATTTGCTAAGATTCTCATTTATAACACAGATGACAGCATATTAATATGCGGCTCATTCATTACTTCATGATCCAATTTATTGTACTGATGAGTGCTAAAGTTGCAAATGTAACCTAGCGAGAAGAAATACCTAACGCATGAGCAATTCATTTCTGATAAATGTCTATAAGTAGGAATCTTTAGTAGTCGTAAGGACGAAAAACATTGAACTAACCTGTTTTATCCCCATCACAGCACTGAATTTAGTATTTGTGTGTTTTAACAACTTCTTTACCATAGTGTGAATTTCTTTCCATCTAAACATGCCTAAATAAACAGATGTAAACTCATATTTTAGTATCGGTGATTTGCTATATTGTCACTTCTATAAGCATTCTTTCACCTAAAGGAAATTTGTTCGATCGTAATCAGTAGGGATAGCATTTTGGAAACCGATAGTGGGACAGAATCGAAGTTAGCGCAGCATGGTATATAGTTGTGATGTGTTGACAATGGAGTGTGTACGTAGTTGTACTAATAGAAGGAAAATGGGGCAGTGGTTGCATTGTAGACTGTGATGTTTTCACTAGCTGTGGAAGGCGATTGAATTTGGATGGGTGATAAAAATAAGTACCACTGATTTACGGGAACTAACAATTGTAATATTAACATGTATTAAATTGCTGTTGTGTCAATAAGTCATCAGTATCATTAGCCGCTTCATTTTCTCTCGAGATACATAGATTAAAATGCACAATATACATTCGGAACGTCTCAAATGTGAATCGTCTCCGATTGACACGTAAACAGGCTTTGTATTGTGAAAAACTTAGTTCCGTATCATAAGATGTGATTGGAGCACAACAGAAACAGGACACATCATCGACTGTTGGGTAATATACTCCATCAACAATTATTTCCGTAGCAACACCTCATAGCACATTTCGCATTTCACGCATGATTGAAAATCCGACATTTTTTTCTTCAAACACTGTCTTCACTTTCTTTTTCATAGGTCCAAAACAGGAATCACATTCTGATTAATTGCTTTCACAAGTTCATTGACAGCTTTCAGTGCCCGTGGCATTTCAGCGTTCGATGTTTTCCAAATATGTGTTATTGTCGTAGAATTATCTGCAAATTTCTTCTTTGTGAATTGCAAATCTTCACGCAATCAATTTGAAGAAAGAATTTTTTTACAATTTTGATTAAATAGTATGCACTATCATCAAATGCATTAACTACATATAAAACAGTATTGTAATATACAGCATAATATACTGCTACGTCGAGCTACGTTCCCCAACGCATTACTACAGGTTGTTTACATGTTGCACGTGCAGTCATCAATGCAGGTGGATCTCTACTCGGTAGCTATGCAACTGGTATTCGCATGTGTGCCGCTATCGGTTCCCAAGATGCTATCCCTAGTAATCCGTTAACTAATGTTAAACAACTTCTCTAGTTTGGCAGCCGCATCAATTTTCCCAAGCTATCGGATCAAGTGAGCTTTGATCACCAAACTCTCCGTTCCCAACCGATTTGAAGCTTGCACTTACCTAAACGCTCTTATACTTCTCTAAGTGAAAGAACAGGGAAAGTTTACCAATAGTAATACCAGGAGTTCGAGTATGCAGATTTGTTTCAAGGTATATTCGCGAAGTTTCACCGATATTGTAATAAAATTAATTACGATGGAAACGTGCTACCCATAGCGGTAATTATAAATGTTGGCAACAGTTGTAGATAGTGGTGTAATAATGAATTGGACAGGAAACACAGGTATAACGTAATGAGTATTCTATTCCATTTAGCTGCAGTACCTATTATTAAGCATATTTGTAGGTCTTGGTGTAGAAATCTGTTAAACACAAATATAAACGGCAATATTCGCATTGTTATCCGGAATTCGAAGATTCAAGTTGCTCAACACCTAACTGCAAGACTGGAGGGGGGAGGCGGATAGAGAATAATTCTGATTAAAGAAAAATGCCCCGCCACAGCAGGGAATTGAACCCGGGACTTCCGGGTGAGAAGCCAGCTCGCTGATCACTCGACCATGGAAGCAGCCCATTCAGGATTTTGTTGTGGAGATATGAGGAAACAGGACAATTAATTTTGTCTAGATTATAGAATTCTTATTCCTATATAAGATAGCAACATCAGTATCATACGCGAGCACAAAATATGCTATTTTATTAGACGCTACATGGAATGTATTTGTAGAATATCATAGCATACCAGATTAGGCGGAACAAGTGTAAGACACCTGTTCTAGTAAAAGTAACGCCAAGTTAATTGTTCATGTAAAATTGCATGCAAACTTAGCCAGGATCATCGTTTATCAACTGTGGACTTCAAACGCAACAAATTTGAAATTATTTCTAACGATGGTTTTCCGCAAAACTCGGAAAATATTCCTTGGAAATATATGATTCATTCGACTTGGCGCCCAAGTCTTATTAGCGGCTGTGCTGTAAAGATCTGCTCTCTTGCCAAAAATGATTATGGCTGGTTACCTCTGACCTCCCCCTCGCAGTAGGCGTGAACAATGATCAAGAGACTAAAAGGTGGGTGGAGAGGGAACAATCCCGGGAAGCTTAAAACAATAAGGCTCGCACAAGCTTCGACCCATGACCTTCGGCCTCGAGGCATGTCACGTACAAGAGAGATAATGCATAACAGCACCTTACCTGCACAACCGCCGAAAAGTTGTTTCATTTATAGCCTTTGTTTTTACATGCACTGAAACAAAATACTTCAACAAGTAGAGGCCTAATACGTCGTCGGCAGAGGTGCCAAACGAATAATGAAATTCGAGACTGTGTTGAATGTTCAAAGGTCTCTTGTATCTGCGCGTCTGAATGTTATAAATGATTGTTTATTTTGGGTGTATCCAGCCTTTTTACTTTCTCTACACGTACTATGTACATGTGTGTATAGAGAAGGTATTAAAAATGTGGGCAGGATAGATCAAAAACGAAAAGACCGTTAAATATCAAACTTGGTATTTAAATTTAGTATCTTTCAATGATGCAACGCGAAGATTTTCAAGAAAATTCCCCCACTCCCAAATACTCTTTACATGCAAAACAAATTCGAAAATGTTGATTTTCTCAGAAGTGGCTCTTAAAGATTTTGATTCTCCTATATTTAGGATATTTACATGACAAAATGTATATCTTGAATTATCTGGGAATAGCCTCTGAAGACACGCTTATTCTGAATGAATTTTACGGAATTTTGCATAACTGGTAAGCTGTAAGAGATAGACAAAACTTACCACACAAAAAATGTAGAGCTCCTTAAAACACACAAATTATATTATATATATTTATCGAGGAATGAACCGTCTTCGAGACAGTTCTTGTTATTAGTTTCGGCTTTAAAATATTTATGTGATTTTCTCATACGTGAATTTTTCAGCTCCTGTCCATTTAAACAAAGGTACTTCAATCACAAAGACTATCGGTTTAGTCTATGGTACTCCTATATTTCCCTTATAATTACAAGGAAGAAAATAATAAGACCATTTCTGCTAATTTTTTCTCAATTAGCATTAAGTAAATAGAAGAATAAGATTTTTAACAATAATTTATTGTAGAGATGTAAAGAAAGGCATAGGAGTGAAACACATCAGATTTTTCTTTCTCTGCCACCTATCTATTAAAGTGGAAGTACTGTATGCCACCCAAATATTAATTTGATGTAGAGATTATACCGGAAATAAATCATTTATGTGAACATAACTCAAAATACCGGGTAAAAACCAAATTTGCTATTGTAATTTAAAACTTTTAGATATTACTTATTTTCTTAAACATGTTCTAGTTTGTAATAAGTCTACATTTAAGATATCGCATGACAAAATGTATTTCTAAAAATTTCTTGCAGCATCTGAAGGAATGTTTTAGAAGTTCTTATAATAAGTAACAATAATAACATAGACAGAAAATTACTAATGAATATAAAGAATGGAAGGTGAATAGGTGCAAACGTTTGTTAGCATATGAGGACGATGTGATGATCTAGTGTTTCAGGTATTTATTTTCTCTATGCGTATTATGTACAAGGTATGTTGTATTCCACCTAAAATTTCGATACAGAGATTTTACGGAAATACCAAATAAAAACTTGTATGTAAGTTTAGTCGTATATTTCAAGAATGCGACACCAAGCTTTCCAAGAAAATTCTCTACTCCAAACTACCTTTTGTATGGAAACATTTTCGATTTTTTTCTCCAAAAATAACTCTTTAACGATTTTGATTAAAATATCGTGTATTAAAATATTTACAAATTATTATAAAGACATGTATATCTTGAATTTTCTGGGAATAGCCTCGGAAGATCTCTTCTTTCTAAATGAATTTTGCGTAATTTGTAAATCGCAAGAGATTGACAACAAATTACAACATAAAATGATAGATCTCGTTAATACACACAATTTGTTACACAATTTATTTATTTATTTATTTGTTGTTGTAAATTTTCCAAAATATTCTTTGTTATTGGTTTCAGTTTTAAACCACGTAACTTTTCTCAAGTATTGCTGGCCGTGCAAGGCGAATCGCTCTTTAATTGTTCAAATAGCAACCAGCTTTTACAAGATTTTACTAACGCTTTAGATTAACGTATCCCCTTATTGCCCTTCTTCTTAGAAGTGAGTAATAACAGAATTTCTGCTAAGGTTTATCTAGATTAGGATGATATAGGTAAAGAGTCTTTTATAAGAATTGTTTATTTGCAAAACAAGCAGAGAAAGTCTGTGAATGGAATACATCCGATTTTTACTTTCTCTATACGAACTATGTACATAGTTAAAACGAAAAGTCCATTAAAAACCAAATTTGGTATTTAGGTTTGGTATCTTCCAAGGACGCGACACGAAGATTTTCAAGAAAATCCCCCCACCCCAACTACCCTTTACATGGAATTTTTTTCGAACATTTTGATCTAAAAATGGCTAACGATTTTGATTAAAATATCGTATATTGCAGATATTTACCTGACAAATAAAATGTTTATCTTGAATTTTCTGGGAATAGGCTCTGAAGACTATTTTGTTCTGGATGAATTTTATGGAATTTTGCATATCTGTTAAACGTAAGAGATGGTTAAAAACTTACTAAACAGAACATGTAGAGCAAATTAAAACACACAAGTTATGTTATATACATTTTTTTTCGTGGAGGTGATGGTTTTTAAGGTATTTGTGGTTTTTGGTTTCAGCTTTGAAAAATTTATAGTTTTCTCATACAGGAATTTGTCAACTCCTATCCATACAAAGGAACTTCAGTCACATAGCAACCAGCTTTTGACTATCAGTTTAACCTATGGTTTCCCTTACTTTGCTTCTACTCACAAGGTAGCAAGTAATAAAATTATTTCTACTAATGTTTTCTTGATTAGCATGAAGTAAATAGAAGCATAAGCTTTTTAACAACAACTTGTTACACAGATGATGAGAAAATCAGGTGATTGGAACACATCAGATTTTTTTTTTCTAATGTTATGTTCATAAGGAAACATTCACGATTTTTTGGATGGTTATTATTCCTTATCTCATAGGGCGGTTGTTTACGTAACAGGTCACACATTGGATCCTTCTCTGCCCTGCGCGACTATAGGTGGAGTGATGCATGTAAACAAAGCAGAGCCATAACTCAGGGCCGCTCAAAATATTTTAGGCCCTAAAATATGTGCTTCATTTATAACAATGATGTTAGTAAGCGGACAAATGAGGTACACTTATGTGTTTACGCATTGTTCTCCACTAAATATCAAATTATTTGCACTTGTTCACCTCCACGGCTGAATATAGCTTTTTTATTTATTTTTTTTCCCCACTTAACACATTTGACTGGCAATTAATAGTATAAATAGATAGGCGCATGCGTATTACTGGACACGCAAACTTTAAACCTTGCTTTCTCCCTACATTTCAATGTTTTTCCATTCTCAATATTTTCCATCCGAAACAATGATTTCTAATTTGCTTACAACTTTTGTGCTAATTTTCAAAAGAAATTAAATAAAATGCATACATACTTTTTTGAATAATGCTACGTTTTGAGAAACTGTATTACATTTCGAAAATTCAAGGATTTTGGAGAATATAAAAGGTACCTACTTGATCACTTTTCTTCAATAATCATTATAGCAAAATTGTTTCTTATAATGAGGGGTTAATATAAAAAAAGTATATTTATTTGTATCCCATTTACTATAAAACTTGGAATTTTTATGTGAATATTTTTAAAAATGCATCCACCAGAGGATTTTTATTATAACAATGAATTTAGACAGTAAAATTATTTAAATAACCACGCACGTTAGAACTTTAGAATCATGGCAAAAATAATAACGTACTGAGTGTAATAAGTGATATCAATGTTCAACAACAATATCTTGCACAATGTGAATATTCCATTTTTACTTTCTCCATACGCACTATGTACATAGTGTATAGAGAAAGTATTGCAGTCCACCCAAAAATTCATACCGAGATTTTACTGGAAATATATGTTTTAGGGTCCCCAATACCCAAAAAACGCATTTTCACAAAAAGGTCCGTGTGTGTGTGTGTGTGTGTGTGTGTGTGTGTGTGTGTGTGTGTCCGTGTGTCTGTGAACACGATAACTCAAAAAAACCATGAATGTGTACCATTCACATGATTTTCTCCATATCCCTGCAACAAATTATTCTTAAAAAGCTTATACTTTTATTTACTTTATGCTAATCAGAAAAAAAATAGCATAAATAGTCTAATTACTCGCTTCCTTGTAAGTAGAAGCGAAATAAGGGACAACTGTAGGTTAAAGTGATAGTCAAAAGCTGGTTGCTATGTCAATGAATTTCCTTTGTTTATATGGATAGGAGTTGACAAGTTCCTGTATGAGAAAAGTATACGTTTTTCATAGCAGAAACCAATAATAAGGAATGTCACAAAAACGACGAACTCCACGAAAAAAATGTATATAACATAAATTGTGTGCTTTTATGTGCTCTACATTTTTTGTGTAGTAAGTGTTTGTTCATCTCTTACGGTTTGGCAGTTATTCAAAATTTAGTAAAATTCATTCAGAATAAACTACTCTTCAGAGGCTATTCCCAGAAAATTCAAGATATACATTTTATTTGTTAGGTAAATATGTTTAATATACGAAATTTTAATCAAAATCGTTAGAGCCATTTTTGAGAAAATCAAAATTTTCGAAAAAGTTCCATGTAAACGGTAGTTGGGGGTGGGGGATTTTTCTCAAAATCTTCGTGTCGCATCCCTGGAAGATACTAAACTTAAATACCAAGTTTGGTATTTTACCGACCTTTCGTTTTTGAGTTATCGTGTTCACAGACACACGGACACACACACACACACACACACACACACACACACACACACACACACACGGACCTTTTTGTGAAAATGCTTTTTTTTTTGGATATTGGGGACCCTAAAACATATATTTCCGGTGAAATCTCGGTATCGAATTTTTGGTGGAGTGCAATACTTTCTCTATACGCTATGTACATAGTGCGTATGGAGAAAGTAAAAATGAAACAAAACACGCTGCTACTGGTCACTGATGGGAAGTAAAAACGACAAATGCGAGTTAGCGCATGAAAAATGAAGTAGATACTGGAGTGAATCTTTGACGCGAATTTCTGAAGCTGTCAGCTTCTAAATATTTTCGGTACTCAGTCATATTTTCAGAAAATTTATATGTTACTCAAATTATTGAGAGCAAACCCTTTTCTTGCCCGCAAATTCCCCATTAGTTCAAATTATGCACTTATGTGAAGGCTTGTTCGGAAACAAAAAGAAGTCAGGCCGTCTGGTTTTCCAGCAGCTGCCCACTGAAATACTTCCCTTATATGGTCTTCTGAGATCACCTTCTTATTAAAATAACCTTGCTCTCATAGGAATCGCGCGTAAACAAATGCTTCTGTATAAAGAATTAATGAGGAACCGCTACTCTTTTGTCCATTCTGCTCACCTTTCATTCCGCTATCTCCTCCTCATGCAATTGCTTTCTCTTGCGCTGCTTCTATTTTATCTCTCATCGTCTTAGTGCTTAACTTTCTATATCTGTTTTTAACGTCAACATTTATTATTGATAGCATATTATAAAAATATAAGTGTTTTATATGTTTAAAATATCTACGCTGATTGAAGACACAGCAAAATATGGTGGTAACTTATGATTTAAATCATTTCCATATATAAGAAATTGCGCGCCTGTCTGTAAATGCTGTAATTTCCAATCGCTAGATGGGCTATATATCTACTTTAGTTGAAAACAATTTCAACACGAGACCACAGAGGGCAAAGAAGATGAAAATGCATGCAATTCACTGGATCGTCTTTATGAACAAAGAAAATAAAAATTAGAATTCGGGAAGAATTGGGTTAAAACTCGCTTTCCGAACAACCCGATGAAGGTATTTTAAAATTGCGACAGCTATATGGATGTAGGATTAATAAACAATTTCCATGACTCCTCAATTACATGGCAAGTAAAAGGGTATGAAATTCTAAAGCCGGTCACTATACGCATAAATAAAACAGCATAAGAGGCAACACTATGACCGTCCATTTACTTACCACAAATATGTAGTACATTCAAACTACGTCTGAGATACTGTGATAAGGCTTTAGAGGCAATTCTAAATAGCCACGAAGAGAAAAAAATGACGTATTCCATTCACATGACTTTCTCTACACCTCTGTAACAAATTATTGTTAAAAAGTTTGTTCTTCCATCTACATCATGCTAATCGAGATAAACATTAGCACAAATTATCCTTATTACTTGGTTCCTTGTAAGTAGAAGGGCAAAATTCTGATATGTTCCATTCACACGATGTCCTCTAGCTGTTCGGTAAACAAACCTTTTATTCAAGACATTAATATGTTATTATATCATGCTAATCAAGATAAACATAAGCAGAATTAGTCTTATTACTAGCGTCCTTGTAAGTAGAAGATAAATATGAAAATCATTAGGCTAAAGCGATAGTCTCGTCCTTTAAAAGCCGGCCGCTATGTGAAACAATTGAAATTCCAATCTCTTTGCTTGCCAGGAGTAAACAAACGAGAAAAAAGTGTTTTTCCGTTTGAGAAAAGTGAAGTGGCTAAAACTGAAACCAATAAACTAGAATAACTCTACAAAAATTAATATGATCTAAATTGTGTGTTTTAATAAGATATACGTTTTTTGTGTAGTAAGTCTTTGTGTATCTCTTACGGTTTGCCAGGTATACAAAAGTCACAAGAGAGATCTTCAGAGGCTATTCCCAGAAAATTCAAAATATACATTTGGTTCGTCATAAAAATATCTTGAACATAAGGTGTTTTACTCAAAATCGTTCGAGCCATTTTTGAGAAAATCAAAATTTTCGAAAAATATTCCATGAAAGGGGTAGTTGGGGAGGGGGATTGTCTTCAACATCTTCGTGTCGCATCTTTAGAAGATCTCAAGCTAAATATCAAGTTTGGTATTTAAGGGACTTTTCGTTTTTGAGCTGTGCTGCCCACACACAACACACAGATTTTTTTTTTTTTTTTTTTGGGATTCAGGGGTCTCAAAGCATGTATTTTCGGTAAAATCTTGGTATCGAATTTTTGGGAGCAATATAATACCTTCTTTATACACTATGTAGCTACATAGTACGTGTAGAGAAAGTAATAAAAATGACTACAAAAACATGTTGACAATGTTCAATGGACTAAGAATTTTGTAAGCAATCCCACGACATGTAGATATTTCGTAAATACCTCCAAAACAGTCAACTACCAGTACAGGTGTCGGTAATGATCGTCATTGTTATCTGGCTTCTCAACTTCAGTCGCAATGTATCGTATATAATGAAACTGACCACATTTTTTTATAAGTAAACAGCTCAACAGCGTGATTGTGTTCCTGTTACGTGTGAGTTTAGTGTTCATTGCATACGCTATGGAATTTTCTTTGTGGCATATAGGTTTTAGAAAACAATTATTGTGATTTAGGTACCAACATGAAATATATGTTCAAAATTGATTTTTAACAAGTTTAGGATATAAATTGCCCATCTAAAATCAATGATATGAGTCATTCCCACGCAGAATTCCACACCTGGCCAATAGAGAGTGTTTTCATGTTCACCTTATGGTCTAAGGTGGGCAGCTTTGACAATATAAAGAAGCCCCAAAGCTCATTGCTAAATTTCCCGTCAACAGCGTCACAAAATTCCTGCTTGTAATTTAAGATGGGGGTGCTAGAGCAAGCATGCAGAAGTCCGTTACTTCGAAGTGAAATAGTACTTTCATTTCTGGATATATGTGTCGCGCTGAAACATAACTACATTCCTAGTTTTCTAAGAAGCCGATGTTATTAATTAAACCCTATATTAAAGTAAAGGCAAATTAAGGTTAATTTGTGACCATTTGGCATCAATTAATATCACGGAGCTGTACCCTTTTATTTCGCTGGCTGACCATGACTGAGCGACGCGTATCATGCTTTCTATTATTTTCGTTTCCATTTTACAGCAAGCGCCGTAGCGAGTCCCTTAACCAACGCTCGAAGTGGGATGCCACAGATAGATTTACTACTTTCTATTAATCGCAAATATATTAAGTTTTTAATATTAAATTCCAACTGCATTGAATTTTTTGCTTTCTCTGCCGCTTGCATTCGATCCAAATATCCAAAATAAAACGCGCGCACGCTGTCATTTTTCTAAAAATGTTTTTTTTTTATTTATTCAGAGATTTCTAAAACATATATTTCCGGTGAAATCTCGTATTGAATTTTTGGGTGCATTACAATACCTTCTCTATAAACTATGTAGTACGTGTAGAGACAGTAAAACACAAAGAAAAATGTACATATATCATATAAATTGTGTGTTTTAATGACATCTACATTTTTGTGTGATAAGTTGTTTTTTTCTGTTTTTTTTTTCAGTTTAACGTCATTTAACCTAGTTGGTCATATCGGACGATGAATGAAACTAGTGAAATGATGCTCAAATGATCTCGGAGTCCATGGAGCTTAAAGTAACTCGACATCCTCTTCTCAGGATAAAGGAAAACTCCGAAAAATACTTATCTGGGTAACTCACCCTAAGCGAGATTCGAACTTGCGACCTGTTGAATGTGAGGCGGACATGCTACCACCACACTACCCAGGTGGGCTAGTAAGATTTTGTATACCTCTTACGGTTTGTCCGTTATATAATTCATCCATAATGAAGAAGTCTTCAGAGACTATTCCCAGAAAATTCAAGATACACATTTCATTTGTCATAGAAGTATCTTATGCATAAGGTATTTTAATCAAAATCTTTAAGAACCCTTTTTGAAAAAATCAAAATTTTCGAAAAATGCTCCATATAAAGGGTAGCTGGGGGTGAGGGATTTTCTTGAAAAGCTTCGTGTCGCATCCTTGGTAGATACTCAAGATTGGCATTTAAGCAGCTTTTCGTTTTTGAGCTATGCTGCCCACAGACACATACGCGCGGACCTTTTTCTAAAAATTTTGAGGGATACAGGGGGTCCCAAAACATGTATTCCTGGTGAAATCTCGGTATCGAATTTTTGGGTGTATTACAATACCTTCTACAATGTAGTAGTACGTGTAGAGAAAGTAAGAATGCATATATTTTGTTAACGCACAAATTTATGTCAAATATGTTGCGGCCTTGACAATCTCTTAAATATATTAGCCCTTGTTCGTTCAGGCTGTTCTCGATTTCTTTAGTCGTGCACGCTGAATTACTAATTGGTCACTCCCCTCGCTTTTGTATCATAGCCAGCACATATAGACCCCACTTCATAAGCACTTCAGTGTTTCATTCCTGACAGTGACTAACTGTCGGAGTAACACACTTGAGATCTATTTTTCATCGGTAGAACTGGTAAGCGAAGATAACTCGAATTTCGGAAATCCTTGGCGTAAACCACTTATTCTTAGTTAATGCCGATAAAAAATGATAAGAAAAGGAGCTTAAAAATGGAACTTAAAATTTTTGTTTTTGGGCGTAAAAACTCGCGAATTGCACAGTAGGCTACGCGAGGATGTCAATTTTGTTTTACAAAGAACACGAATTAAAATAATAGAATGTTAGATTGCTAATTTTTTACTTTCTCCATACACACTATGTACATAGTGTATAGAGAAAGTATTGCACTCCACCAAAAATTCGATACCGAGATTTCACCGGAAATATATGTTTTAGGGCCTCCAATATCCAAAACAAGCATTTTCACAAAACGGTCCGTGTGTGTGTGTGTCCGTGTGTCCGTGAACACGATAACTCAAAAACGAAAAGTCGGTAAAATACCAAACTTGGTATTTAAGTTTAGTATCTTCCAGGGATGCGACACGAAGATTTTGAGAAAAATTCCCCCACCCCCAACTACCCTTTACATGGAACTTTTTCGAAAATTTTGATTTTCTCAAAAATGGCTCTAACGATTTTGATTAAAATTTCGGATATTAAACACATTTACCTGACAAATGAAATGTATATCTTGAATTTTCTGGGAAGAGCCTCTGAAAAGTAGTTTATTCTGGATGAATTTTACTAAATTTTGAATGACTGCTAAACCATAAAAGATGGACAAAAACTTACTACACAAAAATGTAGAGCACTTTAAAACACACAATTTATGTTATATACATTTTTTTCGTGGAGTTCGTCGTTTTTGTGACATTCCTTATTTTTGGTTTCTGCTATGAAAAACGTATACTTTTCTCATACAGGAACTTTCAACTCCTATCCATATAAACCAAGGAACTTCATTGACATAGCAACCAGCTTTTGACTATCACTTTAACCTACGGTTGTCCCCTATTTCGCTTCTACTTACAAGGAAGCGAGTAATAAGACTATTTCTGCTATTTTTTTCTGATTAGCATAAAGTAAATATAAGTATAAGCTTTTTAAGAATTATTTGTTGCAGGGATATGGAGAAAGTCATGTGAATGGTACACATCAGATTTTTTCAAGTTAATCCCTACTCCTTGCTATTAACCTTCTATTACTCTCTATAACGTAACCACAAACCAGAATTAGGATGTATTTTATGAGAAGTTTCGTGCATTGTACAGCCTTTAGAATATATCATGGCAGCCAAAAGAAAATGTATAATGTATGTTTAGGTATAATTGAGAGATCACACTTTCGAGTTCTAATACTAATGTTGAGTATAGTGTGAATAATAGTAATTATAATCGGTGACAATATTGATTTTTAATTTTTTTCTGTTCATTAGACACGGACCAGTTTGCTTCAAACATGTAGATCCCATTATTTGTAACATCAAGTCAAATAAATTGATGAGAAAAGAATTAATTATATAAATTAGTTTTAGATATGACACCTTAAATTGTATAGATAGGAAATCAATATAAAGCGTCCTTGTTTATTTAACTGAAAAATTAGATATTTAAAAATTAATATGTTATTCCATTTCTTATCAAAGCAACTAAGAACAATAAAACCTATATGTCTTCATGGAAATACCAAATGGAATAGTAATGTAAATTTTTAAAATCTATGATGGTTACAATTTGTATAAGCGCCCGTTTGCGTTGCAGCCCGATATTCCCGGGAAAGCGAACACGCCTGTGCATTGTGCACCTCTTTTTGAACGTGGGGCGGCGGCTCAGCTTTCCTTGTGCGTATTAATAGTTTGAAAAGGATAAACCCAGAAGGCATCTGTCCTTGTTGCCAAGAATTGGCTCATCTTAGCAGCAAGACCCACTCCTTTTAAAAATAGTCTCCATTTGGTGCGCCGCGCCGGCCATGCTTGAGCGGGAGAAACGCGGTAAGGCGCGCTGACCTCACAGGCACACTCCATATTCTTCATCACCAATATCCTTAAAATCTACTGCAAGACAGGAAGAAGTTTATCACGTAATCGTCTTCATACATTATAAACTTGCGGATACTCTATACATGCGTGTTGTTTGTATTTTAATAAAGTATTTCCATCAACTTTACTTAATTCACGATAGTTAATATTAGCCTAGAAATAGTTTCAGGTTAATACCGCAGTCTGGTGAAGTAGAATATGCTGGATTTGAGACAAGTCATTAGATATATGTATAATAAGTCGGTTTTTTTTTTTAATATTAAACTCATAGCAACAATCCCTTTGTTCAGGTATTCTACACAAATGGCGCACCAAAGGTCTTCAATTTGAGAAAAATTAAGTATAAAATGTATTTTGGAAATGGATGAATCTAGGAAGAAAACTATACCAATGGCAAGCCTATATTTTATCAAGGTGTATACTTTTCCCTTACAAGTTATGTCTATCCAGTACATTTTCCAGAATATATTAATACAAATCTGACATGTTCCTTTCACATGACTTTCTCTTTCTGTTCTCAAACAAACTCGTTACACAACATTATTATTCCATCTACTTCATGCTAATCGTGGTAAACATTAACAGAATGATCTTATTACTTAGTTCCTTGTAAGCAGAAGGAAAGTACGGAAATACCTAGGCTAAAGCCATAGTCAATTTTTACTTTCTCTACACATTCTCTGTACATAGTGTACAGAGAAGGCATTGCATTCCACCAAAAATTCGATACTAAGATTCTCGTTATTCGGGCTGAATTTGGCTGGATTTGCATAACTGATAAACCGAAGAGATAGACAAAAACTTACTAGCAAATAATGTAGATCTCCTTAAAACACACACTATATATATATTCTCGTAGAGTTGACATTTTTTCAGATATTCCGTGTCATTGGTTTCAGTTTTATAATACTTAATTTTTTCACATACGGTATTTTTTTCAACGCTTGGCAATGCAAAGAAACGGATTTTATCCATTTGGCAACCAGCTTTTAAAAGATTTGACTATCGTTTTAGCCCAGTGTATTTCATTATTTCCCTTCTACTTACTAGAAAACAATAATTTGTTAGAGATGTAGCGAAAGTCATGTGAATGGAACACGCCAGATTTTTACTTTCTCTACACGAACTATGTACCGCATTGTGTAGAGAAGGTATTTTATTGGACCCAAAATTCGATACCGAGATTTCACCGGAAATACATGTTTTAGGACTCTTTGAATCCCCCCCCCTCCACAAAGGGATTTTTTTTTTTTAGAAAAAATACTTTGTATGTGTATGTCTGTGTGTAGCATAGCTCAAAAATGAAAAGTCCGTAAAATACTAAACTTGATATTTAAATTCAGTATCCTCCAAGAATGCAACACGAAGATTTTCAAGAAAATCCATCCACCGTTTTCGAGATATTCCTTGATATGGATTTCAGTTTTAAAATACTTAACATTTTTCTCAAACGAGAACTTAACTCCTGACCACGCAAAGAAATTGAATTCAATCCCATAGCAAGCACATTTTAAAACAGTGCCTGTCGGTTTAGCCTAGGTATTCCCTTATTTCCCTTCTATTTATAAGGAACAATAAGACCGTTTTTGCTAATGTTTATTTCGATAAGCCTGCAGTAGATCGAAGAATAAGCTTATTACCAATATTTGTTACAGAGAAGAAGAGAAAGTTATATGAATGGAACACATCATCTTTTTTTACATTTTGACAGACTAGCTGAAATCTATACAGGCCACTCATAATACTGTAACAAAAAATAACAATAAATAACATTGAAGTGGGTATATGACACCATTAACATATGCACAATGTTTTCTGAAAAACTTAAGGTTAAAAGAAATTGACGAACCTTACAGTGAAGTTTAGAATTAGGTTATGTGCACAAATTAAATGTAAATTCATGAACTAAAATGAAAATAAGATTAACAGTTAACCAGGAGTTGGAATGTGAAGTTGTATTTGTAACTATTAACAATTATAAAAGAAAGAAAAATATATAATTATTACAAATTAGGCTGAATCAATGTTATTCTTTAATTTTGGTGTCCGATAATAAGATGTCATGAGATAATTTTCCCTTCAGTCTTGATTGCTGGCGGCTTCTTTTTCCAAGTTTGTACAGATCGTCTGAAACGTTAGGTAATTTAGAATAGAAGAATTTTTTGAGAGATTTGATGTATTGTTTGATAGGCAGGATGCAATTCTTGATGTTTAATGTTTCTGATAACCCAAAAAGAATTAGTTGCAACGAAGAAATTTATTTTGTCTAACCTGAATATGTCGTACTAGCTGAACCCCAGACGGAAAAGCGTGCGTGAGGAGAGGTCGAACCAGAGATTTGTACAGAAAAATAGAGCAACCAAGGCCAGTTTTGGAGCGCCATTTATTATAGGATATAACCTTTTACTTCTAGAGGTAGCAAATCGTCACGATCATTCTACACGGGCGTTCCATTTAATTCTGGAGCATGTGACGAGCCATGATAAAAATTTTTTAAAATTTGTTGCTATGCGATTGATATTGAAATGACCAGAACTAAAACAAAAACACGGAACAATTCCTGTTTGAGAAAAGTTTTAAGTGTTTTAAAACTGAAACCAACCAATAAAAAGAAATATCTTGAAATGGTTGCGCCAAAAAACTACCGGTCATAAATTGTATGTTTTGACGATATCTACATTTTTTGTTTAGTTAAGTTTTTGTCTATCTCTTATAGTTTACCAGTTTTGCAAGTCATCCAGAATAAAGCGTATTTCAGAATCTATATTCAGGAAATTCAGGATATACATTTTTTTGTCATCTAAAATATCTTTAATGTACGGTATTTTAATCAAAACCGTTGAGTCATTTTTGAGAAAATCTAAATTTTCGAAAATTTTTCCATGTAAAGGGTAGTTTGCGGTGGTAGAAGATACAGAATTGAAATATCAACTTTAGTAGACAACGGTACTATATGCACATATATACATAGTAAGTGTAAAGAAAGTGTGAATTTAGTTTGGACAAACTACGCAAAACTAAACGTCAGTGGATAGAGAAAATCACGAGGACCTAAAAACTCAAGATTGTTTATACAATACCCTGACAAAACTATTTCCAGTGAAAACTCCTAACGAATTTTTTTACCAAATAGATTGCTTTCCCCAACTTAACTTTATTTATTTATTTTTTTAATGTTTTAAAATCTTGTTTAAAGTTTACTATATTATTTGTGATATGAGATGCATTTAAGATTACTCATTACATATGGATTTTTGTCGCACAGAATGTGCAACAATGAAAATGGTTCTGACTTAGGACCGAAATCCGGATCTGGAAGTCCAACTACAGCTATGTGTGTGAGTAATCTTAAAATTTGTACCTCATATCACAAATAATAATTAACTCAACTTATTTTCTTTTTTCTTTATAATATATATATATATATATATATATATATATATATATATATATAAATTTAAGTTGAGAAAATAAGTGTATTTGTATACAGCACACACTCTTCGCACATATTTTGAAGTAAATTTTCAGTGCAAGGTCATCTGTTCAATTAGTTTTAGTCATTTTGACGTAGGGTTTTACAATGTGAAGAAATCAGCTTCCGGACCGCAGATGTTTATATAATTAACATTATGTTTCTGTTAATTTTTTTTAACTTATAGTTGCTTCATGCTTAATCTTGGAATTATTCACCCGCAGGATAATGGCCTTAAGTCCATTGACTTTATATGATTGTGCCTAAGAATACACCTGTGGTTTTATCCACAACCTGTCATTATCAAATTGCCTGTTTACTAAATAGGTTTTTCTGAAATTTGTTTTACCTAGCACGATAAGGTAAAATTAGGAGGAAACGCGCATTTCATTTTTCTCCTCCTTCCTCCGAGATTGCAGTTGTTTCCCTACTCGGAATAAAGTTATTAAATCCTTGGAAGGAACTTCAGTTCCAGATGGCAAGCAAATCCGTGTTGTGCAGTTTTAGTTTATGGTGAATTTGTCTCTTATTCTGCAATGTTTGTGTGGTCTTATTAACAAATTCACCTATGCTAGTTTTTCTTCACTTTACACACTGATGATAAGTTAACATTTTACGAGCAGCAGCATATTTATGTGCGAGTCCTGGTCGATGGGCGACAAGATCCCTAAGTAGGTACACATTACAATACTATTGGGATCCTATGAAACTGAAGTTTTTTCAAAGCCAACTTTGAGTTACTGTAAGTGTCAAAACCACCGGACCAATATTCTGAGCATGCGTCACTTTACGTTATCAAAAACACCAATAACATAAACCACGTTTCTGACGCCTTAAAAGGAACGTCTTAAAAATCATGACACAAAAGGACCACGAAAGACTTCGTTTCAGCCTTAATGGTGACATAATTCTTCTGCGAGAATACAGTGATGCAAATACCTACGACGCTTATGGAAGGAAACTCACTGAAATCAAAAATCAGCGTTAGTATGGCCATAACCCAAACGCGTAGGCTTTCTGTAAACCTGTCTCTTCAAAACGCAAATGCAGTTAGCAGTCCTGGTCCATTAAATTATTTAAATTTAAAATGTAGCTTTCTCTAAAGCTAAATTCTGAACTATTCTCCGTCTATTAAGATTAGGGATGCAACAAATAGTTATTTTCGGGTAACGGTTACCAGCAACGATTATCTTATTTAGGCCATGGTTATAATATTCTCAGTCACTCTAAGTTAATGGTTACTTTAATAATTAGGTGGAACTATGTTTCAATATGAACGACATCGAGCAGACTGACTTTATTGGATGCAATCAATAAAGAAGTTACTCTATATGTGTCAACAATTTGAGTACTACGGCAGTTGAGCAAAATGCATTAGCATTTACTTCTGTAGGTACATTCCTATATGAGATTCTAAATGTAAAAATCGCGTAATGAAAACATAATAAAGGAAACTGCATAACTACTGGCAAGATCATAATGACTTAAGCACATAACTTGAATTTTCTCATAGAACCTTAGAGAAAACATGGCAACGATACTTTTGAAAGGTGATGGTACTAGACAAATGAAACATTAACGTCAGAACACACATTGTTGTCTAACATACTAACATATAGCAAAGCAGATAATTAGTCCCCACATTTTTCTTGCCAGATGATATATTAGATCCACAATGGCACACACAGTCTCTTGCAAAGGGGATTAACACACTACGTAACCAATTGGGGTAACTAGTTCCCGATAAGCGATGGCTTACAGTAAATATCCCTTCGATTCGGCAGTCATTAACCAATGACTCCTAGTATCTTCGTTAGTTTGGTAATCACAATTGGGTGACTACTTACTTTGTATTTTTTTAACCGTTAATTGGTAACACTGTCACAGTTACTTCAGTAATCGTTGCATTACGTTATTTTCTGCTCATTCCTAATTAACATTGAATGGACAATCATATTTTTTAACAATCACTTTCATTGTCGATTTGTAATCTATTTTATCCATTATGTTGGCAATCGGCATTTAGTGACGGTTGCAAAGACTCAATTGTGATAAAACATTGCAAACTACCCTTTACAAAAAAAGTTTCTTATTTTTACGCTCTCAAAGAATGACCCTAACAATTTTATTATACCATCATTTACGATATTTGCAGGACAAATGAAATTTATATATTGAAATTTCTGTGAATAGCCTCTGAATTCCTCTCCATTCTAGATAATTTCTGAATAGTTGGTAACCCGCAACATACACAAATCTTACCAATCAAAATTGTAGTTTTCGTTAAGGCACAAATGACTATTATGTAGTTAACCATTTCCGACATATCCTTTGCTATTGGCTTAGATTTTCAAATACTTTTATTCTTTAAAAGTATCAAATCACACTTCATGTTTTCTCGCGGTTATGAAACGACCTGACATTTCCAGGCTATCACATTTTACAAATATTATTATCGCTTTAACCTACAGCATATTTTTACCTACATTGAAATGAGTAAATGTGCAATTAAAGTTTATCTCGACTACAAAGAGTAGACAAAATAATAACGTTTTCTAAGATTGTTTGTGATAATGTTAACAAGGATTTTCTTTTTTTGCTTAATTTATGGATGTTCTTCGCTGTTGCGGTTCTCCAAGTCCCATTCTATATTGGGCGTGAAAGTCCGTTCAATTTTGCTCAGAGGTCTCTTTATCAGGCTTGAGATTCGATACGTGTCGAAAATCAAGGCAGGAGACCAACGGCTTTACTTCCCTTCTGAAGGAACCCATGCTAAGGATTTTTACGTCCGAAAGAATCCATCGCCTTCCTTTGAACCCATGAATTAGGGAACTGCCGGCAACGGCGGTGAAGGTGAGAAGCCAAAACAGGCGAGCAAACCAGACAAACGTTAGAAAGAGACATCGATGTTGCTCAAAATCGAAAGGAATTTTGCACTGTGTCAACCTGGTGAAGTCAAATCTAAGAAGTCCTGCACTACACACAAAGAAAGTGAAATGTCTGTGAAATTTTCAAAGTATTATATAAAACTAATAGAATAAAACATCTTGGAAACCCCTATAAACATTCGAACTGTTAGTTCATTGATTGTTTCTGCTCATTAAAAATTGTAATTCTCTCTCCTTAATTGTTTAAAGCGGAGGTACATGCTTATGGAATATTGAATTATACGTGGCGTGTCCGGAAAGTAAGTACCGGTTTGGAAAACAAGGCACAAAATATTTTTTTTACACAAAAGTCTTATTTGTACATGATTTCTCAACCTATTTTTCGACATAGTTTGTACTATTGTTCGGGCATTTGTTATACCGGGGAGTCAACTTTTGTATGCCCTCTTCAAAGAAAACTGCCACCAGTGAAGACAGTCGCTGCTGAACACCATGTTTTGTGAAAACACATCACAAATCATTCTTATTGTGAACTTCCTCATTCACTTGTTCAACCAAATCATCAGTGATAACAGATGGCCGCCCACTTCGTGCTTTGTTATGAACATTGAATCCTCCGTCATTGAATTGCGTAACCCACTTTCTCACCATTTACTAAACGCACTTCACAGTCGACGGGATCAGAAATAACGTCACATGACCTGACAGGTGTATAACAGAGAAATGGGATGCGATAAGAATCATCGTTCATGAATATGTATTCATTGTCTGAATCCAATAAAACGTCATTTATGGCATATATACCTGCAGAAACAGGGGATTTCTCAAGGCATCTTAATTTGGCGTTCACCCTAATAACAGAGTCTGATTATGATTCAGTCTCATAGAAGCAGTTCAACTACGAACTGAAGAATCCTAGACATTTCATTCTGACGCTGCAGCATGGCCAAGCAGCAATATAAATGACGACATTGACCTTTGCTACACCAACAACCAACGAGCAGACATCAATTATTCAACCCCGTGGGTTTCCAACTTCAGCCTGCCACTTCCATGACCCACAACCGAGGCCTGCTGATAACTTACGGAAAGGAGCTTGCAGGAGTCCAGTTGATATCGCAGAGGCCGGCCATCCTTAGGCTGCTATTAGCCGTATACAATTACTTGAACAATCAACCAGTTGATTAACTAGCCTGGTGAAGATCTTGAGCGCTGCAACTAGTTGACAAACTGCCGTATTTCTGAATCATGTTGCGCATTGATTCAGTGTCAAATATATGTTAAGTAGTGTGGACCTTCTCTTCTTGTCTTAATTAAAGAAGGTGTAGAGAAAGAAGATTTCGAAAACACCCTTTAGCGGGGGCTAAGTAAAGGACTTCACTATAAACTGTTCGATGGTCTTTAAGTCGAAGAAAGTTTTTAAACTACTTTCGTATGCCAGAAACATATTTGCAGTGTTTCAAAATCGTCGTCACCCTCCGTGGTATAGTGGTTACCATGCTAACCTCTTGTACCAAAGGTCGCGAGTTCAAGCCCGGCGTAGGGAGGTTGACTATTCTCGGGCGTAAATTTCTTAGCATGCTATCCTTCTAAAGGGAAGTGAAGCCGTTGGTCCCGTGTTCGTAGATTTATGGTATTAAAATAACCTCAAGCTTGATAAAGAGGCCTCTGAGCAAAATTTAGCGGTCTTTCACGACCAACATAGGATGGACCGCTGAGAGCCACAGTAGTTAAAGACTCTATTTTATGGCATATAACTGTCACCACTAGCCATGGTATAATACTACAAAATTACAACCACAAAACAGCCAGAGTATTTGTTTTATACTGCAAAATCTGCGAGAAGCTTGCGTGCGCAGTCAGTTATACTAGTCGCTGCATATACCACAATACCGGTTGACGGGACAATTAAAAGGCTCTGACACAGTCCGCAACTGTTGTAACAACCATTTCTAGGTGTACGACCGATCGCCTACAGCTCCAATTTAATTCAATGCCCCAAAACACCGTCAATTAGCTGTACACGGCTAATAGTGACCGTCGTTGCAATCTATAGTTTTCCACGAGTGATATACATATCACAGCTCAGCAAAGATCACCATCCCAGTAATTCTATGGACGGTATTTTATAAGATTAAAATTGTAACAAAATTAACGCTTCCTCGTAGTATTGTTATATTTACCTGCAGTTTAACACATCCCTTCCTACACTTTTATTTAGAAGAATCAAGCTGCCATCTGGTATTACCGTCTGCAAAATAATTGAGCAGATATGAGAACATCAGGTTAAGAATTTTATTGTGATCATGTTTGACTAAAACAGACGGTACCATTAAATTTCATTGCTAGAAATCAGACGTATGGCACATTAACTTAAATTTCTGTCTTTTGGGCGCACGTCACAGCATCTGAAAACCGTACTGAGTCACATTCCTTAATCATTAGGTGCTGCGTAAATCATTTTTCCAATAAACGTAACCACATGTACCAAAAACACCAGCTCCGCATGTAAATATATAATTTATGTCTCAGACATGTGTTTCGTGCATGTGTTTCGCATATTTCAGAATACATAATGACCAATTCCAGCGGTTTCGTAGCACATAGTATGCATATTTGGACGCTGAAGTTGCCAGCTGCAATTACCATCACTTTTGTTATCATTTTACGGGGGTTTATCCTTGACATCGGCAACCAAGGGATGTAGAAGTAAATTTACTATGACATTACACATAATGCAATCCGGCGGCGACCACACTCGCAGTAGCGTGTTTTCCAGTGCTGGAATTCAAGACTTCGCCTGCCCTCTATCGAATGGCACATTAACTGCAAAGCGATTTGCGAGCCTGGTCACTAATAAAAAACAACGCAACGATTTTTCTCGGCCTTTTAAAGACAGAAGGAGCCTTATGACGTCAGATCACTTCCCCTTACAATCTTCTCCTCTGACGTCTCACTCTTTAAAGGATCGTAGCAACTGCGTTCCTGAATTCAAATTCATTTAATTAACATCAACACGAAGCATGAAACACTCCAACAGTGTTACGGTAGCTGATGCAAGAATCGATATTAATCAGTGGCTGTATGTTCGTTATTTTAGAAGTTAGTCTTAAGATTTACTGCCAAGTATGGCCAAAGACGCTATGGCAAGTTTGGACCCGCATCTCAACACGTGTTCCAAATAAATCTACGTAAAGTTGTGCGATTAGTATCAAGATAAAAGGAGATATAGGAGAGAAGTTTCAACATTCTTAATAATCCTTCTCTGTCACTTCCACATACGCCCCTCCTCAGATTTCAGTTTTTCAATGTAGAATTGTTGTACAGTAATGTTTTTTTTTTCTTCATTTATTAGGAAACAATTGACGATCTTCAAAAGGAAGCGTTATATATATAGAAGAGAAGGTCGTATAAATATACTTTTAAAAAAGGTCCGTGTATGTGTATGTGTGTCCGTGCATGATAACTCAAAAAACGAAAAGTCGCTAAAATACCAAACTTGTGTTTAAGTTTAGTATCTTCCAAGGATGGGACACGAAGATTTTGAGGAAAATTCCCGCACTCCAAATTATCCACTACATTGAAAAAAATTCAAAATTGTTATCCTCTCAAAAATGTCTTAACATTTATTTAAATACCACAATTTATAAATATTTACTGATAAATAAAATGTATATCTCGAGTTTTCTGGAAATAGCTTATGGAGACCTGTTAATTCTGGTTGACTTGCATTGGTAAACCGTAATAGACAAAAACTTACTATACTAAAATTGTAAATCTCCTTAAAATACACAATTTGTCATACTTTTTTTTTTTTTTCGTGGAGTTGACTATTTCCGAGATATTCCTTGTTATTGGTTTCAGGTTTAAAATACTTAATCCTTTCTTATATGAGAATTCTTCCACTCCTGGCCACACAAAGAAACGAATTTTAATAACATAACAACCAATTAAAATATTTAACTATCACTTTAGCCTAGTATATTCCCTTAGTCCCTCTCCACTTACAAATAAGTAAGTAATAACACCATTTATGCTAATATTTATCTGGATTTGCATGAAGTAGAGAAAGTTATGTGAATGGAACACTTCCAAATTTTACTTTCTCTACCGCTAAATAAATCTCTCAAGTTTTTAGAGTAAGTATCAACAGTTCAACATCAACGTTTCATCGGGAATTATACTTTATGAGGTAACCGAATAAAAAATCTGATTTGTCAATCACATGACTTTCTCTACCTTTTCTGTTAAAGTATTCTTACAAAAGATTATTCTTCTATCTACATCATGCTAAACAAGATAAACATAAACACTAGTTTCTTATATGCAGAAGGAAATAGGGAATTACACCAGCCTAAAGCAACAGTCAAATCTTTTAAAAGCCGGTCGATATGTAAACAAATAAAGTGCGGTTCACTTTGCATTTCCAGAAAAACAAAAGAGAGATGAAACGAAAGAATTGAGAAGATGCAATAACAAAGAATATCTCGGAAACCGCCAACTTAAAACAAAAATGAATATGACACAAATTGTGTGTTTTAAGGAGATTTACAGTTTTTGTGCCTTAAGTTTTTGTGTATCTCTTGCGGTTTGCCAATTAAACAAAATCCAGAAAAGTTATCCACAATGAACAGGTATTCAGAAGCTATTCCCAGAAAATTCAAGCTATGTGTTTTATTTTTGATATAACTTAGTATGCGGTATTTTAATAAAAATTGTTAGAGACATTTTTGAAAAAAAACGAAATAAAAAAAAATCATGTAAAGGCTAGTTTGGGGAGGGGGGGATTTTCTTGAAAATCTGCGTATCGCATCCTTGGAAGATTCCAAACTTAAGTAATATGTATTTAAAGGTCTTTTAGTTTTTGAACTAAGCTGTCCGCAGACAGACAGACAGACAATGGACGATCTTTAACTGCTGTGGTTCTTAAGGTCGCATTCTACACCGGGCGCGAAAGACCGCTTAATTTTGCTCAGAGGCCTCTCTATCAGGCTTGAGGTTCTTTTACGTGCCGTAAATCTATGACACGGGACCAATGGCTTTACTTCCCTTCCAAAGGAAGCCATGCTAAGGACTTTTACGCAAAAAAAAAATCCATCGACCACCGCCGGGTTTGAAATCGCGACCTTGAGTATATGAAGTTAGCATGGTAACCATTACAACACGGAGAGCGACCACACACAGAGAGAGAGAGAGAGAGAGAGAGAGACTTGGACCTTTTTCTAAAAATCTGATGTGTTCCACTCACATGGCTTTCTCTACATATCCGTAACAAATAATTGTTAATTCTACTATCTACTTCAAAATAATCGTTAAACGTTAGCAGAAAAGGTCTTATTACTAGTTCCTTTGAATAGAAGGGAAATAAGGGAATACACTAGGCTAAACCGACAGTCAGATGATTTAAAATGTGGTTGCTATGGGATTGCAATCCGAATCTTTGCGTGGCCAGCATTTGGCAAGTTCCCGTATGAGAAAAGCATTTTAAAACAAACTAATACCAAGAAATATCTAGAAAACGGCCAACTCCACGAAACAAATGTATACGACATAAATTGTGTGTTTAACGAGATATACCAACGAATAGTTTGGGGTGGGGGGATTTTCCTCAAAATCTTCGTGTCGCATAAATGGAAGATATGAAACGTATATACTTAGTTTGGTATTTTACCGATTTTTCGTTTTTGAGATATTGTATTCACAGACACACCGACACACTGACACACGGACCTTTTTCTATTTTTTTTTTTTTGGATACAGGGAACCCTAAAACGTCTATTTCCAGTGGAATTTCGGTAACAAAATTTTGTGTGGAATGCAATACCTACCTTCTCTATACTCTATTAGGCGGGTAGAAAAAGTAAAAAGATTTTTTTGGGCTCAGGGGACCTCACAGCTTATTTCCGTTGAAATCTCGGTATCGAATTTTTGGGTGGAATACAATACTTCCTCTATATACTATGTGCACAATACGTTTAGAGAAAGTAGTAAACATTTTTATAAAAAGAGTGCGCACTCATATGTTCGAGTTGCGTAGCTTTAAAATAATAATTGCTATAATTAAACTTCGTTTTCAAGAATGACAGCGAATATTTTCAAGAACTCCGCCATGAACATACCCAAGCATTTGTGCAGTTACAAATACAAACGAAAACATTTCATGTTCAACATTTCTATTTTTAAAAACGAAACATTTCTTATTCTTTATGAAATTTAAACATCCTATTAACGTACTTATATTCCATTAAATTTATAGTGTTCTACAAAATACAACAAATGTTGTTCTTAAAGGGTTGTATTTTATGTAGGACAGGTCACTTTGCGGTCCTGCCCCCCACCCCGACCCCCGCAGCATATTTAACACTTGTTTTATTCCCCAGAATTATGTTTCCATGGCGGCTAACTTTTTATTCATTTACTAGCATATGAATTTCTTTAAAATGTTCAGTCACATTCTGCAATGTGGAAAGCCTTTTTTCTACGTTGCGAGTTATTTCAGAGCATAGTTTCTATTGTTGATGTAATGCAACCTCCGTAATGTCTTAAAATGTTTTCTTTATTTTTTGACCCATTCTGATATTCTGCGGCTCACCAGTCACTGAATACATGACTAGCAACACTGCAGTTACTTAGGCTGTGTTCTGTGTTTACCATCAGTACGAATACTCCCACATAAAATACAACCCTTATGGTAGCTTACGTCCTTTAACCTGGTTGGTCATCTAGGAATGGAATTGGTGAAATGATGCTCAAATGATCTTGGAGTCCATGGAGCTTAAAGTTACTCGACATTCATCTTAGGATAAGGGAAAACCCCGAAAAAAGCCTTATCCGGATAACTCACCCTATGCGAGGTTCGAACTCCCGACCTTTTGAATGTGAGGCAGACACGCTAACACCACACTACCCAGACCGGCAAAAATATTGTTGTATTATTTGTAGAACAATATAAATTTAATGTCATATTAAGTACGCTAATATAATGTTTGAAGCTTATATGAGTGAGAAATGTTTGCATATTAGAACTAGATTTTTTTCAAAATAAAACATTTACGTTTGTATTTGCAACTATACGAATACTCGTGTATATGACTGCATATACTTCATAATTGTTTATTAGGTTAAAATTATCAATCTGATAAGCTACCGGAATAGTTGTTTGTCGTTGAAGCAATGCTCTGAATTATGTTACTTTTCACTATGCAGAAAGTGGCTAGATTTATGAAATTAAAGCCATATACAAAAAAGTTGAAGATGTTTTTAAACAACTTTATCAGGGACAACTAAGCCATTTCAACGTGCTGATGTATGTCAAGAGGTATTGTCAAGCATATCCATTTTTGTTAGTCCATGATCACAGATCAGGCCAGGTAAACGTCAGTTTTGAAATGAAGGCAACAATCAAAACCTACTGGCAATAGCAACGGTACTCGAAATGTTATGCTGTGAAACGAGATTTTGCTTTCAAAGAAAAATAGAGGTTGCTGTATCCAGAAAAGTCAGAAGTTAATAATACTGTTGTTCTTTGTTTCATAATTGAATTCACCTTTTTAAGGTATAATTTCATGAGATTTTATTTCGAGGTTGCAACTTTCTTTTCGAGATCACCGAACAATAGATTCACATTCATGAACTCTTTGACAGTTCGTGAAACCTGACCTCTCAGAAACACAAACTCAGTCCATCGTTAATAGCAGACTAGTGCAACAGAATAAAGATATTTGGCTCAACTTCTGCAAAATTTATTTTTAAAGTTGTGTCTCTGTGAAGTACTTCATTTCTGCGACACGGATGTCCAAAACATTTGGATGACCGTCGGAATTTTTTTACTCTCCCGAAAACTTGAGCCTGTTTCATTCTTGGATTGTCCTAAGCTCCTTCATTTTCTGACAGCAAGTGCATTTGGCGTCTCTCCTAAGCGGAAACAAAATTCAAATTCCATTTTTGGCCAGCATAAAGAAAGAAAACATGCATAATTAAACCGTGCCCATATTGTCTCTGAGGGAACTACATTTTGAGCTGGCAGAATGATACTAACACTTGTACATGCCAATGCTCCCTTCTGAAACTTAAAAAGAATACGCGAGGAATTAATCATTCGTTGCTTTTGAACTTCTCTGGTACATACCCAGTTCCTAATACACCTGTTTGGAAAATCAGGTGTCCAAAAATCATTACTTTTTTCTAAATATATTTTACAAATTATTTGCACTAAAACGTATTCTAACTAATTTTTGTTAATTGTGAAAAATATTTGCCATAGTAGTCTCAGTTGCACTACAGTTATTTCCTCGTATTTTGTCGTAGGTAGTTGAAGATTTGAGAAAATGGTCAACTGTTTAAAATCAGGTTGTTGCATATCTTTGCACAAGCTCCACACAAACAAAATAAATACTGTTAAACTACAAATTAAGAACATGTTTTCCTCCTTCCCCCTTTAACCGGGTAGTGATATAGGACGATGAATGAAATCGGTGACATGATGGTTAAATGAGCCCGAAGTCCACTGTGCTTAAAGTTATTCCTCGAAATCAGTCTTCTCGGGATTAGGTAAATCTCCGGGGTGGGGTGGGGTGCCTTATCCAAGTAACTCGCCTAACAGAGATTCGAACTCAGGACCTTTTAAGACGCTATACAGATACAGACCCAAAACAGCTCGTTAAGTGTGCAGCAATTTCTTAAATACTTGTTGCAATATAAATTTCTGTTTAGTGTTATTTAACCGAATTTACATTTTTGCACTTATAAGGTTTTGTTTGCTTCTCATGGTTTAACAGTTCTCTAAGGATTTCACAGATATTTTTAAAACATTTCGAGACTTAAATTTTATTTGCCTTATGACTTTTACATACCCATTCTTGAGAAGTACAAATACTAACGGTTTTCTGTATCAAGAGTTGTTTGGGTAGCGGTGGATTCCCTTAGCATCTTCACTATGCATTCTTAAAATATGACTGCCTTAATTTGAGATGTATCCAAATTTCGCAAAATTACTGATCATAGACATAGTAATTTTATCTATTTATTATTATTATTATTATTATTATTCAGAGTGCTACAAATCTTGTATTTCTTAAGAGGCATGATTAATTCTTTTTCTACTTAGTACATAGGTGGGGGGGGGCCGTGGGTGAATGGATAAACCGCTCGCTTCCCATCTAAACGGCCCGGTTTAGATTGCAAGCGCCCGAATTTGGGATTCGTGGTGGACGAAGCGGCGTCTGGGCGTGTTTTCTACGGGTTCTCTGGTCTCCCCCGCCACTCATTCCACCAATTGTTCCATCATCTCCTTTCCAATCATCAATTTCGCTTACATTTTATATCATCTACTTCATGTTCATGCCTGGTTACGGGTTGACCCCTCATAACAGGTTCTCCATTCTGTGGTTTCGTGCCGTTGACTTGTGACCCCTGGGCATTGGCTTGTAAGTCCTAGGGGGGTGTCAGTCTTACAAATACGGGGGTAAGTCTATTACGAAATGAAACATAGGTAGAAAAGGCATCGAACTCCTCACAAATATTCGACACCGTAATTTAACTGCAAATACACGTTTTAGGGTCCCCTATATCCCAAATAAAATTATGTTTAGAAAAATATTTGAGTGTCCCGTTGTGTGTGTGAACAGTATAACTTGAAAACGAATGATCGGTTTAATACCAAACTTGATAATTAGTTCAGCTCTTCCAAGGATACGAAACTTACGTTTTTTAAAAATATTCTCCACCCCAAACTACCCTTTACATATTTTTTTTTCCAAAAAGATTTTTTTTGGGATTCAGGGGGACCCAAAACGTGTATTTTCGGTGAAATCTCGGTATCCAATTTTTGGGTGGAATACAATACCTTCTCTATACACTATGCACATAATACGTGTAGAGAAAGTAAAAAACTTTTTACAAAAAGGTCCGCGCGCGCGCGCGTGTGTGTGTGTGGACAGTATAGCTCAAAAACGAAAAGACCGTTAAATACCAAACTTGGCATTTAAGTTTGGCATATTCCAAGGATGCGACACGAAGATTTTCAAGAAAATCCCCCCACCACCAATTACCCTTTACATGGAACATTTTTCGAAAATTTTGATTTTCTTAAAAATAGCTCAAATGATTTTGATTAAAATGCCAAATATTAGAGATATTTACCTGACAAATAACATGTATATCTTGAATTTTCTGGGAATAGCCTCTATAGACTACTTTATTCTGGATGAATTTTACGGAATTGTGCATAACTGCTAAACCGTAAGAGATGGACAAAAACTTAAAACACAACAAAAATGTAGAGCACATTAAAACATATACAATTTATGTCTTATACATTTTTTCGTGGAGTTGATCGTTTTTTAGATATTCCTTGTTTTTGGTTCCAGCTTTGAAAAGCCTATACTTTTCTCATATGGAATTTGTCAACTCCTGTCCATACAAACAAAGGAACATCAGTTACATAGCAACCAGCTTTTGACTGTCACTTTAACCTATGGTACTCCCTTATTTGTCTACTACTTGCAAGAAAGCAAGTAATAAGACCATTTCTACTAGTTTTTCTAAATTAGCAAGAAGTAAATGGAAGAATAAGCTTTTTAACTATAATTTATTGCAGAGATGTAGAGAAAGTCATGTGAATGGAACACATAAGATTTTTTATTTCGTGGAGTTAATAATTTCTGATATATTCATTGTAATTGGTTTCAATTTTAAAATATTTAAAACATTTCGCAAACGGGACTTTGTTATTCTTTATTTTACTCCTGGCCATGCAAATACAACCGAATTTCAACCACTTATTAACCGGATTTTAAAATATTTGGCTGTCGCTTTAGCCTAGTCTACTTTCTCATTTCCATCCTACTTGGAACTACGTAAAACGAGTTTGTTAACGTTTATATTGATAGCATGAAGTAGAGCGAAGAATAAGCTTAAGAAGAAGAAGTGTGTAATGGAATAGGCAGATGAATTCAAGTGAGTGGAATACATCGGATTTTAAAGTCCCCCTCCCATCAATTGGAGTTTTTCTAATACGTTAGCAGCGCAATGCAAATGTAAATAACAGAAATAATGAAGTAAAAGAAATTAAAAATAAACTGGAGTTTTATTTATGGACGCTCATTACTGCTGTGGTTCTCAGCATCCTATTCTATTCTGGGCGTTTAATTTTGCTCAGAGGCCCTTTTACCAGGCTTGAGGTTCTTTCACTTCCCTTCCGAAGGAAGCAGGGATGTTTACGCCCGAAAAAATCCATCGTCCTCCGCCGGGTTTGAACCCGCGACCTTGGGTATATGAAGTTAGAAGTAAAAGAAATCGAATACTTCTATGGTGTTGCTTTTGCCATCAAAAACATTAAGAGAATGTAACGAGCATTCTCTTTTGCACTTTTTAATCGGTTGGTTAGAAAAGCGCTCCACTTAAAACCGGCTTGAGCAGTAGCGAACCAAAACAACAACAATAAATTGGTTTTGCAATTCAATTTTATTTGAAACAAAGTACTGTAGTGAATTCTCTTACATCATGCGCTGAATATACGAACCTTGGGTAATTGATAATTTGCCATAACTTGCTTATTGTATACCATATTCTTCACACAAACTACAGCCACACTTTCAATGAAAACCATTTAGAACGTGAAGATTTTACTACAATGTCTCCCTTTGCTTTTATTTTTAATTCTGTAAGGAAAATGATATGCAGATGTGGAGAACTTGATGGTCGAACGCTTATCTTTCAATGTATTTTCTAATGAGGAACTTACAAACAAGAGCAACGACGTTTAAGTTACCATACTTTCTTGCAATTTTCGATTCTTCTTCTTCTTCTTCTTCTTCTTAGTCTTCTTCTTCTTATTATTATTATTATTATTCAGCCAATTTACAATGTTATTCATATCAAAGAAATATATAAACTTACAGCAGTTTATAGTTTCGTTCTGCTCAAAACCACATCGTATTATTAACTGTCTGCCCTTTGATGATGTACTACTATTTCCTCTTCTTGATGGATACTACTCATATGCCTCATATAAGGATCTTTCTTTACTCTGTCTCATCACACGTTAGTTGCTTTTTAATTGCTAAATATTTCCAAGTATCTAAGATACAGGCTTTGGCGAACCTTACTTAATAGGTGCTCGCGAAAGCTTCCTAACGAAACGGAGGGTGGATCTAGGGTTTTGAAAAGCGGAAAATTTTAACCCGTAACACATCTGTTTTTAAACACATGTTGGTTTTCAGGCGCGACCAAATTGACCATCAGCACATCTGAGTGTTTTGAAGATAATGAAAATTGTGAGTACGCTGTCATGATTAGCAGGTGATAAAATATTATGAAGGGAGCACTGCGAAGCAAGTAGTAGTAAAAGCGTTTTCAACTTCGCTTCAAAAATTAATACTAGGTTTACTTTACCAAAATAGTTTTTATTCTTCCGATTATTTACGAATCCTCGATCGCTATTCTGATATCTAAGTAATAGAAGACACGCGAGGACTATTTTATTTCACAGCATTTGCTGGCATTTAGAAAATTCGGCATTTGACCTTCATAGAAGCACTAATGCAAAGGTGCAACACTGTAAATATTGTAATGTTTTTTTTTTAAATTATTAATTATTTAATTAATTTCAAAATTTAAAAATGGTGTGGTTTCCTGCTGAATTTCAGATAGAGTGAAAGTGTTAGTGCCTTTTCCAATTACACCTTAAGAAGAAAATAACCTCACTTTTAAAAAGCTGAAACCGCATCGATTCTGGTTTGGAATTTATCTGCGTCAACTTCAGGTTAAACGCGTATACACGTTTATAAAATGTTCAATGAAAAATTGCAGCATGTAGGAAAACAAAGAAACAAGCAAATAAACCACACAAATAATATACACCCCAAGTTTTCCTCTCATCTGACAATTATCAGTACAATTTCGGACTCTCATCTGGCTTCCTTCGGAAAGGAAGTAAAGCCGTTGGTCCCGTGCCGTAGGTTTTCGGCGCGTAAAAGAACCTCAAGTCCGATAAGGAGGCCTCTGAGCAAAATTAAGTGGTCTTTCAAGCCCAGTATACAATGGGACGCTGAGAACCACTATAGTTAGAGATCGTCCATAAACAAAACTCCATTTCATTTCACTCTCCTCTGGTCGTATCCGTAACTGTTCATTCCATTTACCGACTAAGCTGTATTTTAAATAAAAGTGGGCGTCAAAATGAGGTATTGTTTTAGTCACATTTTAAGGTTGTCTGCAGTTAGAAGGGTGTAAACTTGTGTCTGTAAAATAGGATAAGGTATCTGTCACAAAAACAGCATTTTTCAGACCACAATTAGCACAGACGGGAGTTCGATTATGCACCAAGGCTAGTTAAGTGACCAAGGACCGCTCCCTAACAGTGATAAGTCCTTCCTGAACATGAACTGACTGCATGGATGAAATGATAAGAAAAGAGGCTGAAAATTAACTTCCACTCGCTAATGAAAACTGAATGCTCACACAGTCACATCAGATAAGTGTACCACCCAGAAGGTTCCGGGATCGAGGATTGGTTCGGATTTTATCTCCGTCGCAAACGCCCTGATACACGAGTCGACTTGTAAGAAGGCAGCAGCACTTTAGCTCACTAGAGTGACTATCTGCAAGGGAAAACTTAATTCTATTTTTAAATCAAAATACTATAGATCTCGATATCCTACTCTAACACTTTTAACGGTACGTTTATGAGTAGAAACCGAAGTTAATACATGATATTAACAAAACTTTGGTTTCTGTCTCTATCGAAATGAAAATACTCAGATAGGTTCAATAAAAGAAAATAATTAATACTGTAGCATTCCTTAACTACAATAGAGAGAGAATCGCTGAAATACAACAAATGAATGAATAGTGCACAACATGTAACTTTCAGTAAACAATCGTGAATATATAAAAACAGTTACTGCTAGGGAAAAAGCTAATTCGACATAAGCTATATATTTTATGACATCTATGTAGTTGTAGAATATACGATAAATAAACCAATGCTTCAAAGCATTCTTTAAATCATAATTTTAGGTCAAAGTTTAGATTTAATTGGGAGGATAGACATTTGTTTATTTTTACTTCATTATCTCGTTTACAAACTGAACCACCGCCCCTTATAACATAGCAATTACAGAACTGATAAGTTAGTTAAAATATAACATTAATATGTCATATTCAAATTATTTTCTTTACCACGTACATAGCAGGCAGAAATGATTACATTCCATCCTAAAATTCAATACCGAGATTACAGCGGAAATATATTTTGAGAAACCCAAAAAAGTATTTTTAGGAAAAGGTCCGTGTATGTGCCTGTAAACAACATACCTCAAAAACGAAATGTCGGATAAATACGAAACTTGGTATTTACATTTACTAGTGGAATTTTCGTTGTAGCTGACGTCAAAAGCAAACATGTACCGAAAGAGACTGCACTTAGAGGACTACCTTAGGCTAAAATTGAGCAAAACTCTTCCTGATATCAAAAACTGGTTCCAGTGATGCAAGCTCGAGCTTCTCATTAATGACTACTTAAATCATTTATCAATTCTGACATTTTAAAAATACGACACATATAATTAGACTTGAGTAAGTTGTTTCAATATGCGTATCAGTGCTGACTTGAGGGTTCCCAAATAATCTAAAAAACAACGGTTCTTTTCTCTAAGACAAAGTTAAATGTCCCCTTAAATCATGGTTGTGTAACTTATTTTATTTGTAGTTATAAAAGAAAACGCGTAGTGTAAGAAAATAGTATCAAGTGCGGGAAGACATTTTTCAAAGTTTAGGTCTTAAACATGAGCTGTTTTTGTTGTTGTTTTTGTTCCCTGTAGCTTAACGTCCTTTAACCTGGTTGGTCATATCGGACGATGAATGAAATTGGTGAAATGATGCTCAAATGATCTCGGGGTCCATGGAGCTTAAAGTTACTCGACATTCGTCTTCTCAGGATAAGGGAAAACCCCGAAAAAACCCTTATCCGAGCAACTCACCCTAAGCGAGATTCGAACTCACGACCTTTTGAATGTGAAGCAGACACGCTACCACCACACTACCCAGGCGGGCATGAACTTATTTAAAGCATCTTTGCGCTTTATTCAATTGTTTATGCTTAATACGAACCCTAAACTTAAATCTCGCAATTTATTTTCATTTCGTAAGACTTTATTGTGAATTATTGTATTGGGTTTAAAATGCTCATACACGCAACTTTAGACACTTACAATTTCTTTTACACTCGTGAAAGCTTCTCGCTCAAATAACTCAAAGAAAAGCTTTCCAGTCTAAAAAAATTCTCACTTCAGTCACAAGTTGCATAAAAATTCGCAAATAGTTGTACAATAGGGGTGAACTCCAAACTTTATCCTTGCGTTGCATGAAAAGAAAGGAATTCTGCTTTTCTCTATGCATTGCCTGTGAATTTAATAACAGACATCGCACTGCAAGATTTTACAGGGTCTGCTGTACATGCATGCTCTTCTGGCCGTGCAGTGTCGCGCAATCTCTAATTTCCCTCAAGAGGTTATGTATGACAGGTCGCCTTGCGAATCCTCCTCTGATTTAATGGATGCAACTATTATTTGCATCTAGGTTTCTTGGTTTTCATAACGAAGGCGCAGAGAGATAATTCGTAGTTCATTAACTGTGTAGCTGTATTACTTTCTACAGTCTCTATACTTGTCCTAGTTTCAATAATTTTGTGACGTCACTTCAGTTAGTAATATTTAGAGCCTATTTACTCGTAAAAAAGTTAGTGAATTTTCTTATATGGTATTGTTGGTTATGTTATTCAATTTGAAATGTGCGGAGCGCTTGGAAGATATCTGCATGTAAACAATTTACGTTAGAAACCCGTGTCAACTTCTTGCGCTGCGTTACGTCTGCGCTTGCATATCTTTGTGAATGTAGCTTAAGTGAGGAGCGGTAAAGCGAAAAAGAACAGTATGCATGATATTTTCTGATGACATGGTAACTAGTAAAAGAGAAAACGATCGTACGCATGTGCTAGTGGATATGACGATGAGTATACAGAGAAAAATGCATATTAAAGGAATAGGGGTATAACTGTCCAAAATAAAGTAAAGCAAGTATACGCGGAATCCAGGTGAAGCACTGGAGAGTAGATTGCTTCAAATACTTTTTGTTGCTATAGCAATACACGAGCTAATATGCAAACAGAAGGTGGTGGCAAATGTCTCATCTTAGTAGAAAACAGTCATCTGGGTGGACCTTTGAGGAAAAAATAAGGAACACGCTAATTTCGTGCTTAATGCGGAGTGTGGCGGCCACCTTTATAATGTACCGATATTTTTCAAACCTTAAAAAAAATGTCTGCTCTACTAAGCGTTTTTATCAAATAGTTTTAGGATGGTTTCTATGTGCACTACACTTAATTCGGTATAAATTTCAACGCAATAAAAATTATGGCAAAAAAGCTATTTAAACTCTTAAACATACAGTTTTTGCTCAATATATGCATGACCGTTTCATGCGTGGGGACAGACAGACGTATGGGGAACGTGATGCTAATATATATGTTTTGGGACCACCAACAGTACCTACGAATCCAAGCAGATATTTTACGTTGTTTATGTTGATTTCCTTTGTCACAACTGCAGTGATTGTAAAGCTTTCAATGAAGTAGATAAATAAAGAAAAATATTATGTGTTCCATTCATAGATACGATTTTCTTTGTCTTCTGCAAAAAAACTATTCTTAAAATACAATATTTTTTTTTATCTACATCATGATAATGAAGGCAAAACATTAGCAAAAAAATGTTTAGTTACTTGCTTCCTCATAAGAAGGGAAATGTAGGGGATACGCAAGGCTAAAGTGATAGTCAGATCTTTAAAAAGCTGTTCGGTATGTGAAACAATTGAAATTCGATTCTCTTTATATGTCCGTAATAAACACCAGAGAGATATGAAACGAAATATGACTTCCCCTTTCAGAAACGTTCAAGTATTTTACAATTTAAACAAATAACAACGGACATCTCGAATATATATATATACAATACAAATTGTGTGATTTAACGAGATGTATACTTTTTGTGTAGCAAGTTTTTGTCTACCTCTTATGGTTTACCAGTTATACAAAAGTAATCTAGGATGACATCTTTAGAGACTATTTCCAGAAAATTCAAGATAATATTCATTTTTGAGAAAACAAAATTGTCGAAAATTGTTTCACGTAAATAGTTGGGCATGGGGATATCTTTCAAAACCTTCCTGTGGCATCTTTGGAAGATACAGAACTTAAATAGTAAGTTTGGAATTTAATGGACTTTTCGTTTTTTATTTATGCTGACCACACACACACACATACGCGCGCGCGCGCGCGCGAGCGCGCGATTTTTGGGGGAATTCTAAAGCATGTATTTCCACTAAAATCTCGGTATCGAATTTTTGGGTCAGTTTCTCTCTCTTTTGTTGTGTACTGATAAAAATGGTTTAAGAATTGAGGCAAAACAAAAGAGCTTGATTCTTTCAGATAAGAACACATCTGGAAAATACGGCAGTTTTACGTACCGAGGATAAAGCAAAACAAAAAATAGCACTTTCCAATCGTTTGTCATTAGAAAACAAAACATGACCAACGACAAGCCATAAATCCACTGGCCGGTTACAGGCATTAGGAAGTGAGCGGTTAATGAGCGCAATGTACATATAATTAAATGCGAGCATATGGCACGCTGGGAAACAGAAATCGAGATTACAGCGGCTGCAGTGGCGTGCGTCTCAACATCACCTTCTTCTTCTTCTTCGCCATCCATGGTGTAATGGTTACCATTCTAACTTCATGAACTCGAGGTCGTGAGTTCAAACCCGGCAGAGGACGATGGGTTTTTTCGGGTGTAAAAATCCTTAGCATGGCTTCCTTTGGAAAGGAAGTAAAGCCGTTGGTCCCGTGTCGTAGATTTACGGCACGTAAAAGAACCTCAAGCCTGATAGAGAGGCCTCTGAGCAAAATTAAGAGGTCTTTCATGCCCAGTATAGAATGGGACGCTGAGAACCACAGCAGTTAAAGAGCGTCCATAAATAACACGCCATTTCCATTTTTTCCTTCTTCTCATCAAAGGAAGTGAATATTTACTGGTTTATATCTCTCCCCATTTTACAATGCGGTTTATATAGAACGGCATGAAAGACACGCCATTTCTCATTAGCAATAGAATTGTAAAAAAAAAAAAAAAAAAAAAAAAAAATCATAGAATTATAAAATCCACCTTGTTCTTTTAAAATATGCAATGCTTATTGTTTGCTTCAAGCTACTAGATACAACATAATTTAAACTGATTTTAGCATAGTTTTTTTTACAGTGATTTCATTAACCTGCCTCGTATCCCATTAAAAATAAAATCTGTCGTGTTCCATTCACATGACTTTCTCTACATCCCTGCAAAAAATATTATTAAAACGCTTTACTTCATGCTAATCGAGAAAAAATTAGCAAAAATAATGTTATTACTTGCCTACTTGTAAGTAGAAGCGAAATAAGGGAGTACCGTACATTAAAGTGATAGTCAAAAGCTGGTTGCTATGTGACTGAAGTTTCTTCGTTTGTAGTTGACAAATTGCTATGTGAGAAAAGTACAAGTTTTTCAAAACTGAAACCAATAACAAGGAGTATCTCAAAAGCGATCAACTCCACGAAAAACATCTATATTACATAATTTTGCTTTAACGTGCTCTACATGTTTCGTGTGGTAAGTTTTTGCCCATCTCTTACGGTTTAGCTGTTATGCAAAATTCCGTAAAATTCATCCAGAATAAAGCAGTCTTCAGAGGCTATTTCTACAAAATTCAAGATATACATTTTATTTTTCAGGTAAATATCTTTAATATACATGTTTTAATCAAAATCGTTAGCCATTTTTGAGAAAATCAAATTTTTTTAAAAAAGTTCCATGTAAAGGGTAGTTGAGGGTGCGAGGTGTTTTCTTGAAAACCTCCGTGTCGCATCCTTGGAAGATACCAAACCTAAATATCAAGTTTGGTTTTTAACGGAGTTTTCGTTTTTGAGCTATGCTGCCCCCCCCCCCACAGATATTTTTCTAAAAATGCTTTTTTTATTCAGGGGGTCTCAAAAATGTACTTCCGGTGAAATCTCAGGATCGAATTTTTGGGTGCATTACAATACCTTCTCTATATACTATATACATAGTACGTGAGGAGAAAGTAAAAATTCGCCTCCTGGATCCTACGATCAGTATTACTGAACCGAAAGTGCAGTAGGGAATAATTAACTCTTTCGAAACGATTGGATAGAGACTGATCACTAAATTTACCACTAAAAAGTACCATTTAAGACAATATAAATCCGAGAGCAGTTGTAAAGAGTAAACTGAAATGTAGAGAACTGGAACCTCTTATATCCTCAAGAACATTGTTTTTCTGGTAGAAAACTTCAATGTTTGGTATAAACAAATTAAGGTTACATCTGCAACAGTCATTTCAATGAATACTGAAAGTTTTGAGAATGGACAACAATGAGGTGTAAGCCAAAACAGGCCTTCCTATTTAAGCTCAGATAGTAACGTGCGCAAGCCTCAGGACTCCTGTGTCAGTGCATGTGTTGCTACGCCGTACGCTAAGATGGATCCAAAGTGAGAGAATTTCCAAGGATGGTTCTCTACGACTTTAAATTCGATTTAGGGGAAAGAGAGAAGGTCTTGAAACGACTGCATTGGTCATTTGGGGAGCTTTGACTCTCGCGATTCACGATTTATCGATGGTTTGCAGAGCTGAGAAGAGGAACTGATATTCATGATGAAGAAGACCGCGCAGGATAGCTGGCTACAGCAAACATGGATGAACACACGATAAAGCAGAGCGCTAAGTTACGCAAATATCATTATTGCACATATCAGATTTAAGAAGCCCTGAATATTGCATCGGGAGCAGGAACATTGATCTTCAAGAATAATTTCACATCAGGAAGCACTGCGGTCGTTGGATCTCATAGCACCTCAAAAATGAACAAACCAGGTCGGTGTGCAATGGCGCTAGAAAGTGGTAAGACATATTTGAAGGGGGATGATGCAAAAACATACTTAACAACGTAACAGCTGGCAAAAGCTGAGTATACTAGCATGATCCAGAAACTAAACAAAAGTCATAGGTTGGGTTCTTCCTAGAAGATGATCTCACAACAAAAGTGGGGCGAGCAAAAGATGGTAAGATAATGGTCTGTTCGTTCTTCACTGCAATGGTCATATTGTGACAATTACGTGTGAGGGACAAAATCCATTAATGAACTGATAACAAAGCGTCCTAATCTCGGTCTCCGTGAAATTTTGTTGCAGCAAAGCAGTAACTTCGCCCTTAAATGCACTAGCAACGAACCAAATTCTGCAAACGTGAGGATCCAAATATTTGTCAAATTCTTTCTTTCCTTTCTTTTTTTCTTTCTTCCTTTATCTCTCTTTCTGTGTTTGCCCTCCTCAAGTGTAGGACTTACAAGTCAGCGCCTGGGGTCAGACGATTGTTGAGGAGCAGAGGCTCTGGATTGGAGAGAAGCCAGGATGGACGATCAGCTCGATACCTTGTACGGAAGTGGATGGCATGAAATGACTGCGAAATTGGTGACAGGAAGTTGGAGTGAAATGGTAGAGTGAATGGAAGGGAAAACCGGAGAACCCGGAGAAAACCCGCCGACTCCGCACTGTCCACAAATCCCACATACGGTCCTCTGGGATTGAACCCTAGGCGAGAGGCGAGCGGTCTAACCACTCGGCCACGTCGCCGCCTTTCAACTCTTCTGCAGTGCAAATTTGGCCCCATGCAACTTATTTATATCTCCCCCCCCCCCAAAAAAGAGGTCAACGACTTGAATCACCTGAATCTGGAGTAGCTACTTGCGAAGAATGTAGCTGCATACTCTGTTTAGAAGAAAGATGTTTGGTATTTTAAAAGTGGTTTGAAAGGATGAAAATTTGCATAGAATACGGAAAATATTCTGAAAGGATGCAACGATCAGATCTAAATTTTAAATGTTAACTGCATTCATTCTCAAAACTTTCAAGAGTGACTCTCGTACATAATGAAAAGCTTAAGTTCGATAGCCTGGAGTTACAGGTGGCTCTTTGGCACCGTAGCATATTTGTATAAGACTGCCAACAGGCTATTTCAGATATATTTCTTGCGCTTTCTTAATTCTGAGTCAGTGCAAAGTGCGATTACAGAAATAATAGGATACAATATAATGTCTAGAACTTATTCTCTTAACCCTTTCCACCCCTATGCTGATGTATGGCATTATGTATAGTTGTTGATCATAGTTGATAAACATTCCATTGGCAAGGGTTAACTTGCAATAACTACCTTTAAGATAAGCGTTTCTTTAAATTTAGTATTATAATAGCCTAAAATAGAATAAAAATTAAAAATGTTGATTCTTTCTTGCACTATAAATTTAAAATGTGTGTTCAGTTAAAATACAAACTGCGTGCACACATATCAGACGCAGTTTGTTTCACGCGGGCCCATCCCACACTTTCCAACAAACTTGGTTACACCGCAGCTAGAATTCCAAATCCTATGTGTGTACATTAACTAAGCTAAAAATCCTGATTAAGGCAAGGTCTGGGTCACAAGTACCAAACCATAGATGCGTATATCATAAGAGTTTAAAACCGGTTTCAGCACAAAAAGTAGACATGCTGGAAAGGGTTGGCGCATACTAAGGGCAATTGTAACGTGTTTAAACTCACGTGGTATTTAAAATAAAATCGAATAGATGATAAAAAATTAATGAAAACCAAGAAGAATATTTTATCTACAAGATCATTAAATTTGCTTATCGACCTCATTCATTCTTAATTTAATCGGCGGCATATAGTGAGCGCAGTATTCTCGGCATTGCTGCTTTATGCACTACATCGTCGAAAATCCGTAAATGAAATGTATGCATTTGAAATGTATGTTACATTTATCATAATAGATATCTAAATAGACTTAAAATGTTAAAAAAACAGTGTAGTGAAAGTGTCTCCCAAGATCAATTTTCAAAAACTGAATGTTTCAAGTATTCGGATCCATCGATATTCTTGTGTACTTGTTTGCTTGTGTATTTGTGTACTCGCGGGAAGTGATTTGTTTGTAGCCTTAAGAGTTGCTTACTTGCCCTATTGGCTATCGTGTATATTTGGAGATCGTGGAATCCGTACAACCCCCCTGTTATGCAAATTACGTAAAATCTTGACGGATTAATGGAATTAATATTTTTATGGTTAATGAATGCTCTTAATGAATGACCCTTCATAGAAACTTTAAACATTCGGTCATATAGGACATCTAATAAATAATGCCAAAACATCGTGCGAGGAATCAAAGACAGCCATGAGGTTCTCCATAAGTTTCACACGTTTTGTCACATTGCTGAATACCTTTAAGAGTCCAATATTATTTAAATTGGCAATACGCAGAAATGATGAGAATGACTGTAAATGTGCGAAAAAATCGATATACTGGGTTCCTGTATTGTTCTTTGTTATTCATTGTGTAATACGCTGTTTAAAAGAGACTCTTTCCTTCTTCAACGGACATTGAAATTTTAGAGGGGTATTCCCTTAGTTTGTGCTAACTTCCACCGAATAAAATGTTTATTATCTTGTAGCCCTGCTGAAGTAGTCCGTAAACAAAACCATTTTTACTTTCTCCATACGCACTATGTACATAGTGTATAGAGAAAGTATTGCACTCCACCCAAAAATTCGATACCGAGATTTCACCGGAAATATATGTTTTAGGGTCCCCAATATCCAAAAAAAGCATTTTCACAAAAAGGTCCGTGTGTGTGTGTGTGTGTGTGTGTGTGTGTGTGTGTCCGTGTGTCTGTGAACACGATAACTCAAAAACGAAAAGTCGGTAAAATACCAAACTTGGTATTTAAATTTAGTATCTTCCAGGGATGCGACACGAAGATTTTGAGAAAAATCCCCCCACCCCCAACTACCCTTTACATGGAACTTTTTTCGAAAATTTTGATTTTCTCAAAAATGGCTCTAATGATTTTGATTAAAATTTCGGATATTAAACATATTTACCTGACAAATGAAATGTATATCTTGAATTTTCTGGGAATAGCCTCTGAAAAGTAGTTTATTCTGGATGAATTTCACTAAATTTTGAATGACTGCTAAACCGTAAGAGATGGACAAAAACTTACTACACAAAAAATGTAGAGCACATTAAAACACACAATTTATGTTATGTAAATTTTTTTCGTGGAGTTCGTCGTTTTTGTGACATTCTTTATTTTTGGTTTCTGCTATGAAAAACATACTTTTCTCATACTGGAACTTGTCAACTCCTAACCATATAAACAAAGGAACTTCATTGACATAGCAACCAGCTTTTGACTATCACTTTAACCTACGGTTGTCCGTTATTTCGCTTCTACTTACAAGGATGCGAGTAATAAGACTATTTCTGCTAATTTTTTCTGATTAGCATAAAGTAAATAGAAGTATAAGCTTTTTAAGAATTATTTGTTGCAGGGATATGGAGAAAGTCATGTGAATGGTACACATCAGATTTTTCATCTACAGCTCGGAATACTCTCCCTGGATTAATAGTGTACTTCCTCACTGGAAGGGTTTAGGAACACTATTGATTTTTCTTTCCTCAAGTATTCGTGTCACAAGCAGCATTAAAAATGCGGCAATACGCAATCATAATATGCGGTTTACCGATACAGCTCATCAAATCATCCAAGGTCCTAGTACTCGTCAAATAACGAAATAACTATTTAAGTGCGCTGTATAAATACCATATTCATTGATTTCAAGGCTGTTTTATTTTCATTTAAAGATGCATATATTAACGAGTAAAATAACTTTAGCATAAATAATTTTAATAGGAATCTGAAAACGAAGGAAAGCTATGTTGACATATTTATCAATTCAGTTAATTATAATTGGTAAAGTCGAACCTAATCTGGATGGATGATACAGATGATATCGGTTATAATGAAGGCTGATGTCACTTTTAAATAACAGGAACAGAAACTCGTGTTTAACTTTACATACAACATCTAGCTCTGCAATATTTAGAAGTGTGATTATATATTTTATTGTTGGCATTTTCAAAATGTGCCATATGTAAATTTATGAAAATGTTACAGTTTATACTTTAGAGCATCACCACATCTTGTGTTCCCAATCCTAACTTCATACAAAAAATGTAGAGTTCTTTAAAAACTTAGAATTTCTGTGATAATACATTATTTTTGTAGAGTTAGCCGTTTTCGAGACATTCTTTATTGGATTCAATTTCAAACTGCTTTAACTTTTATCAAATGGGTAGCCATCTTTCCTTTAATCTCTTTTTTACTGGCGGTTTTGCAAAGAGAACTGAATTTCAATTGTTTCCCATAGCGACCAGCTTTTAAAAGATTTGACTATGGCTTTAGCCGAGTGCATTCCCTTATTTCCCTCCTACTTCTCGTACAAGGAAGCAATTAATAAGACTAATTCTGCTAATCTTTATCTTGATTAGCATGATGTAGATAACATAATAGTATTTTTTAAGGATAGTTTATTTGTAGAACGCCAGTAAAAGCCATGTGAATGGAACACACCAAACATTTCTGTAAGAAATCTTTGTTTTTCCTGTTTCCCAGTTATGGTCTAAAACTGAACGAGAATGAAGAAGACATTGCCATTCAGTAAGAGAAAAAACTAAATATGGCTTTTATTTGTTGTGCCATTTCCCATCATTACGACACTTTAATTAAACTATTAATATTTAGAAAGCAATAAATATATATATATATATATATATATATATATATAAATAAATTAAAACCCTTTCGATGTTCATGACTGTTTAGGACTAAGGATTTTATGGATGCATTTGTCTTATATCGTTAAAAATGCTCAGGCATGAACATGAAGTTTGATACTTAGATAAGCGTCTCTTTTTTCGGGCTATCGTCTCCGCTCACTCTCGCCCTTTCTCTCTCTCTCTCTCTCTCTCTCTCTCTCTCTCTCTCTCTCTCTCTCTCTCTCTCTCTCTCTCTCACACACACACACGTACACACTAAAACTCACACATACACATAAATATACACATACATACATGAAGAAACAAAAGCAATGTAACTTGGGAGGGCATAGGACACCTAAAACAACCTCAGGTAGCAACAACACTGGCTTGAGAGCAAGGCAGGTGAACACCTACCTACTCCACCCGCGGTGGAGCCGACAGCTGCACGCCACTGGAGAGGAATCTCTCTAAGGCTATCATTTGCAGGAACCAGGAAGAAGCGGTGGCGGCGGCGAGATCAGACACAACACACATCATCTGCCACAGCATCCCCGTCTTGGCGCCCCTGGCGTCGCTCTGGGACCATATCTCGCCTAGCACTTCAAACTTTACACTACGAGACGGCATCTCATTAAAAGAGAAATCGTTTACAATTCTCAGAGAATGGATATGCTTGCGTCTTTGCGTGCAGATGGCCACTTAATGGTTCCTTTCCTCAGGAGTAAAGAATGCCGTGAGATGTGAAGGCATCCCAAACACATCCAAATCCATTAATAATCATTGTTCTTTTCTATATCCAGGTCAACAACCCCACGTCATCTGCAATGCGAAACAATACAACTTTCTGCGAACGGGGACCGTAAACGAGGAATGATAGCTACATGTTGCATAATGATAATACTACATGCTTAGAAACAAACCTTCAGTTTGTTGTTTACATGTTGAAGCAAAAGGAATATAAGCATTTTATTACTTAGAATAAAAGATAAAGAGCATTATACTGGTTTGCTAAGAGTGGAATTAGGCTTCTGTGCATTATCACAATCGATTTCATGAATCCAAAATGTCAGAAGTATTTATTTATCAATGCTTTCCCCAACCACCTTTTCAGACGCCCGAGGCTTCTCTGATGTATTCGTCTGTTCCGAGATACTAGCAACTTGCCTTACAAAATCCACTCGTAATATGTATTCGTGTCAATTTCTTCAAGTATACATTTTTAGTTTCTCTGCCAGGTACAATGCATATAGTAGGTAGACAGAGAGTGCACTGTATTCCACCCAAAAATTCGATGTTGAATGTCACCAGAAATATATGTTTTGAGAACTCCTGAATAAAAAATAGAAAAAGGTCCGCGCGCGTGTGAGAACAGAATAACTCAAAAGGAATTATATAGCACACTTTATATGTAAGTTCTGCATCTTCCAAGGTTGCAACACAAAGGTTTTGAAGAACCCCCTCCTACCCCATCCGCGACTATCTTTAACACGGAACATATTTAGACATGTTTTATTTTCTCAAAAATGGCTATAATGATTGTTTTAAAATACTGTACGTTTAAGATATTTTAATATCAAATAAAACATATATCTTAACGTTTCTGGGAATAGCCTCCGAGGTCCTCTTCATTCAGGATGAATTTTACAGTAAAGAGTAAGAGATAGACAAAAGCTTACAACACAAAACATGTAGATCATGTTATAACAAAAATTTGTCTGATACATCTTTCTGTAGTGTTAGCCATTTCCAAGAAATTCCTTTTAATTCGGGTTCAATTATCCAAAGCTTATAATTTTCTCAAATGGTGTCGTTATTCGTTTTTCTTTCTTATGGCCAAGCAAAGCTATTACATAGGAACCAGTCCTTTCAAGACCTGACTATCGCTTAAGCCTACTGTATTCCTCTAATCCCATTGTATCTACAAGGAAATATGCAATAACATTATTTCTGCAAATGACCATCCGGATTCAATTACATATATAGAAGAATAAGCTTTTTTAAAATACGTTTGCGTAGAGAAAGTTGTTAGAGAAAGACATGTAAATGTGCATCAGGTTTCCAAAATTTGGTTTTATAAAATTATCTTTTTTTACATCAATCAGCGTTCCTGACTTGGTCTTATGAAGGTGTGTTCAGCTATGTATCTTACAATTTTCATTTCCACATAGTAGGTAGTCCAGTTCAGGTATAAGAACACATTCCGTTGTTCCACAGTACTTTGTGAAACTTTTCTTCTTTTTAGGAAATGTTATATTCATTGGTGTATATTATAATTTTCATGGGAAAAATAATTGGTTGGTAGTCTTAGGTAAAAATTGTACTCATAATATAACTTAATAATATATCTTTATTTTATCTATATTAAGATCTTATCAAGTAAGATTTATTTGATATTCTTCGTATAAATTAACACCTTTATGTATATAAAGTATTATAACTTACACGAACTATCTTCTTACTTGGTTTCGCAAAATTCAATTTTCAGTTTCACATATCTGTGACATTTATATCAACTTTAAATCGTATATTCTTCGTTTATAAAATACCACAACCCAATTATGGTTTCTACCTGTACTAATACGAGCTCATTGTTAATTTTGGGTCTGATAGGGTCAACGCCTTTTATTGGGACGGGGGGGGGGGATAAATCACCAGATATGTTTGTATACTAAAAACTACTAAGAATATATTGTTCCTTTGTTGCTTTTTTTTTTTTTTTTTTTTTTTTTTTTTTTTTTTTTTAAATACAGATTCGCTCTGATCGGTATGTCTTGCATTAATTAAACGTGTACTTATCACTTGCTCAGATTTATTTTTAATTTCTTAACCACTTACATAGATATCCAAGTTAGTTGAAGTATCATATTGCACCATTCATTGAATATAGTCATCATGAGATTCTTAAGTATTTTTAGAAATAGGTCCCTGCACCCGTTAACTTAAAAATCAAACTATAATCCTATCTAACTTCATATTTTAGCCAGACATCTTTTAAGCATGGGAAATGAAGATTTTAATTAACTTTTCATCAAGTCGAGAAAGTCCAAGATGAACAACAATGAAGAGTTTGTTCTTTTTCCATTTTATAAAAATAATTTTAATGGCTTTGAGTGAAACATTATAGGGCAAGAAACTGTGTTGAAACAAAGTATTGATGTTCTGCATCTATTCCTTGGTCAGAGTATTTTGAGATAGTAGAAGGGGCAAAGATAGAAACAGGTTGCTCGTGTCCAAGTCGATTCCGTGTGTTGGCAGCCACATGAAATCCTTATCTTCCCCTTCCATTGTCTGGAAAGACTGATCAAGGTATATCTAGTAATATTCCCAGCACTCTTATTGAATATGCACAACCGAGTAACCCTAAGCAGTACACAAAAAGCGTATTATACAGAAATGTGTTTATGGCTAAAATGCATAATTTAAATAGGATAAAATGTATGGATTTAACCATTAAAGAATTCGCTGTGTACTGTGAAACATTAAAGAACCTCTCTGAAGAGCTAGTGCAAACAGTATGTAAAAAAAGAAGACTAGGAACCACAGAACAGTTGACTGCCTCAGTTTGTCTACCCATGTTCGTACCTTCAATAAAAACGTGTATTAAAACCATCTATTCCGAATAATTAGCTAAACGAAAAAATTCATTTGTGTGAATAATTTTTAAGTAGCCATGAAAATTAATAATAATGGGTAATGGTTACAGTATGTAAAAAGTAATATTAAGATGGTTCATTAATAATACTGCTGTCAGCTTGTATTATTGAAAGGCTTTTATGTAGTAATATAATGTACATAAAAATCTGATGTGTTGCATTCACATGACTTTCTCTACATCTCTGCAACAAATTATTAAAAAGATTGTGCTTCTATTTACTTCATGCAAATCGAGAAAAAATTAGCAGAAATAGTCTTATTACTTGCTTCCTTGTAAGTAGAAGCGAAATAAGAGAGTACCATTGGTTAAGGTAATAGTGAAAAGCTGGTTGCTATGTGACTGAAGTTTCTTTGTTTGTGTGGACACAAGTTGTCAAATTCCTGTAAGAGAAAAGTGCAAGTTTTTCAAAGCTGAAACCAAAAAAACGGAATATCTCAAAAACGATCAACCCCACGAAAAAAAGTATATAACATAAATTGTGTGTTTTGCCGTGCTCTACATTTTTTGTGTGGCAAGTTTTTCGTCCATTTCTTACGGTTTAGCAGTTATGCAAAATTCCGTAAAATTCATCCAGAATAAAGTAGTCTTCAGAGACTATTCCAGGAAAATTCAAGATATACATTTTATATGTTGGGTAAATATTTTTAATATATGATATTTTAATCAAAATCTTAGAGCCATTTTCGAAAAAAAATCAAAATTTTCGAAAAAAGTTCCATGTAAAGGGTAGTTGGGGTGGGGGAGCGTTTTCTTGAAAATCTTCGTGTTGCATACTTGGAAGATACCAAACTTAAATACAAAGTTTGGTATTCAACGATCTTTTCGTTTTTGAGCTATGCTGTCCACAGACATACACGAACACACATACACATGGATCTTTTTATGAAAATGTTTTTTTTTTTGGGGGGGGGATTCGGGGGGACCCAAAACATGTATTTCCGGTGAAATCTCGGTATCGAATCTTCCTTCTCTATACACTATGTACATATTCCGTGTAGAGAAAGTAAAAATACAGTACTTTAAAACCAGATAAGTTTAGAAAAGAGGCTCTCGTGCATCAGATGGCACCGAAAAATGAAGTTATATTACTCCTCAGCTTTATGTCTTTTAAATCTCGTCAAAACAAAAATCATGCAAACTCTCTCGATACCCCTATATCCATTAGATGACAAACAATAAAACATTTACCTTCTATTAAGCGGAAATGCAACAAGCTGTGGGAGATAATACCGCCGAAACTCTTCTGGTAAGAAGATGCAACATTCTTTACCGACATAATTGCTCACAAATTCCTTTACGGTGACTGAGAAGAAGAGGAATTCTTCGCATATTCCAAAAATAAGTCCAGTGATCTGTTCTTCCGGAAAGCTTTCAGCAACACTTGTTTATGGATACTGCTTCTGTTCTACGAGTACAAGCGGCAGCTGTTAGCATACGATTTGTTTGTGCTGACTGCATGCTCAGCACGATTCTTTCAAAACTTGGGTCACGCGCCATGCAAATGTGTGGATTAGCCTATACTTGCTCGTGGCATGTCTGATTCAGTTAAGTGAGCGCATATTTACGAATATGTGTGCGTCTCTATCCACGATGTTTTTGGCTTTATACGTCGTCGAGAAGAACCACATCTGCGAATCACATTTGACGTTCCCCGCCAGCTTAAGAGGTCCTATTTTCCCGCTGATGGAGGTCTTTCACTGACTAGGATGTTCACACCTTCCATAGAGCCTGTATACTATTCACATAAGTCTGAGTAAAATCTTAAATAATTTGATCCATCTTCATTTAATCCTAAAACAAAGCTTACGGAAATCTGTTTCAAAGCTAAGCCATTAACATAAATGTAGCACTTAAATCAATCTGCATAAATGACAGGATAATTAAAACAATATATTTGAAAAGATCATACGGTAAGAATTTGGAGAACGGATCTTTGGCTCTCCGTCTCGACGCTTTTATCTACCGAGTTTCTTGGAGCTGCGATTACCTCAGGGGTTTCAGATAATTTAATTTATAAAAGAGCTAACACCGGGATCTGCGGTTCGAATCACGATAATGGACCAGTGTTTCAATTTTGAATAATTCTTTCCTACCATTTCCTTATTTAAAGTTAAAGCTATCTTTTCGTCTAGGGGATACATACATTTTTTCCCTTCTATTTGAGCTTAACATATTAATATTTCAAACATGTAACTTAAATGCTTTGCAACCCATTTCACAATAATAATTAGCTTTAGATTTCTACATTTTGCCAATTAATTAGTATTATTGCACAAAAGTAAACAGTTTAAAATTCGGAAGAACTTAACACTTGTTCACTTACGTTAATTGTGTGTGTGTGTGTGTGTGTGTGTGTGTGTGTGTGTGTGTGTGTATTTTTGTGCACTTTGGGAATCAAGTAAGAGACCATAATATTTTTCCTGATAGTATCTTTACTAAGTTCCTGAATAATACTTTACATTATCCTTTTTACCAAGCAAGACTTCCAGACATGAAAAGATGTACTTCATCACACTCAGTAATAAAAAAAAAATGATGTGTTTCATACACATAACTTTCTCTACATCTCTGTAACAAATTATTGTTAATAAGTTATTCTTCTTTGTACTTCATGGTAATCAAGATAAACATTAGCAGAAATGGTCTTATTAGTTAGTTCCTTATAAGTAGAAGGGAAATAAGGGAACACACTAGGCTAAACCAACAATCAAATGTTTTAGAATGCGGTTGCTATGGGAATAAAATCAGTTTCTTTGCGTGGCCAGGATTGAAAAGTTCCCGTATGAGAAAGGTGTTTTAAACAAATCAATAGCAAGGATTATCTAGAAAACGGTCAACTCCATGAAAACAATGTATATGACATAAATTGTGTGTTTTAACGATATCTACATTTTTCGTGTAATAAGTTGTCTCTCTCTTATGGTTTATTACTTATGCAAAATTCAGAAAAATTCAAGATATACATTTTATTTGTCATGTAAAAATATCTTAGGTGTAAGAGATTTTAATCAAAATCGTTAGAGCCATTTTTGAGAAAATAAAAAATTTTCGAATATTTTTATTACAAAGGGTAGTAGCTGGGGGAGGGGAGATTTTCTTGAAGGTACTTGTGTGCATATGGCGCGTAAATTTATTTAATTCTAATCTTGTTTTCTTTGTTTCCAATTTAAAATAGCCCGCATCATGCAATTTTTGTTCAAATTCTTTCAACTTTTCTGTAAACACTTCTTGAGGATTGATAAAAGTCCAACGATGAAGAATAATTTTGAATTTAGGTTTTAATTTAATGCAAGACTGATTTTTATGAAATTAAAAATGTTACATACCAACTTAATTTTTCCAGGACATTTTTGTCACACAAAATTAATTTTTAACTTACAGAACTATATTCCGGTACAATAATTGGCATTTCACAGGTAACAACTTCTATTATTTTTATCAAGCGGGACATTTCACGACAGAATCCCGATTTTAGTTTATTTTTTGAAAATGTACACATTTTTATATATTTTTGTTTATTGTAATTCGTGGTACATATTAGTATGAAATTTAATGTTATGATATAATTAATTTTATGATATTATTTTCAGCTGGTATTTGTAGAAATGGATAATTTCCATAGACAATACGTTTAAAACGGCGAAAGTCTGATATAATTGTAAAACCCTTGTTTATTTCAAACTAATATTGACCAAGAACTAATGTTTAATTAGTATTATGTTGGTTAAAGGTAAAACTACAAAGATTTATTATTTTACAACCGAATCCGAGTGTTGGCCATTAAACAGTGGAGGCTGAAGTGTATCTATCCAAATCAGTCTATACTAATCTGGCGAATCAAAAGTGTGAAAGTTCAAGTATTTGCAATACTACTTTGGTTCACGTGGCTCAAGCGCAGACCATCGGTTTAATAAGTTCGAAAATTCGTGGGTAATTTAAGTACTAGCCGTGGCATACGGTTTTTCAATTTCTACTCGACATTCCAATCCTATTCATGAATGTAGAACTCACAAAATCTAATATTTCTATTTGCCATAACTTTGGGCAAAAGTCCATGCTCACGGTTGCGATATCCGTAGACATGAGTGTCGAATATGCAGCAATATCTGCCTAGTTGCAATATTGCATACCTGTTTGTTTGTTTGTTTGTTTTTAAATACAGTTCCGGAGTCGTGTGGGGACTCTTTTTCCCCTTTTTTCTATTTTCCCACATCTCCTTGTTTTATCTATTTGATTGCCATTTTGCTTTTAATACACACATATGCATATTTACAAACACAGAAATACCCATGCCCAAAGTCAGGATTCGAACCCATGATCCCCTGCGCCACGAAGCACCAAAGTGAGGCACTTTAGCGAGCATGGCCATGGCGACCGGCAACTTTTACAGTTGCCACGTTAAAATGAAAATGTTTGCATTAAAATAATTAAAAGTAACTATAAAAGTTGCAGCTTTAGAGTTAAGAATGCTGTCTTATATAGTAATTTGTGACTTGGTGAAAAGAATAACTAAATCAGCTTAATCGAACGATTTCACGGGCATTTGGTTGTTTTCAGAACATGTCAAAGTGTAAAGTGGCGTTTTAGTTACTCCAGGGATGACAAGGTTAAATGTGTTTCAGCAGCTCCGAAACCAGCAGAATACGTGTTCTGCCCACGAGGGCGGCGTTGGGCTGCCGAGGCCAATGGACAAGTCGATAACTCTGTGTTTACTCATCTAAACCGGTCCACTTCGTCTTCGCTTTAGAAAACAAAATTATGAGCCCACAACATGCACCACTTCTCTACTTCAATTTTTCCTGCGTTTTAATATAAGATGCATAAAATCAAACACAGCATCAGGGCAATAAAGACACAGTTTTCATCCAGGCGGATGACCTGAACCTGACTCGAACTCGGGCCCTCGCAATTATTAGGTAGGTGCGCCAAACATTATAAAGAGTAGGCAGCAATTCGCATATTTTAAATACTTTAACGTGCATGAATAACTTATAGAACGTTTATCCAAATTAGACCAAGCTGTTTACAAAGGAGGTGATAGAACTAAAAGTAATTAAAAGAAAGTAATAAGTCAAATATGTTTTTGCTTTTTTTTTCCTTCAATGGATAATTTTCGATAGTGGCGTTTTGATAAATTTGGTAATATATAATTTATCTCATAAAATTTACAAAATTGTAACGATATAAGAGGCAAAATAAGCTGCAATTGTTTGGCGACTGTAAATAAAGAATTGGGTAACATTCCGGTTTCTTGTAGACCGGTAGAGGAAGTTAAAAGAGTTCCTTACAACAGGACGGCCACCTCAATCGTGTATATGATATAGCAGGACTCTTGTGGGGACGACAAGCCTCATGTGGTGTAATGGTTACCATGCTAACTTCATATATCCAAGGTCGCGGGTTCGAACCCGGCGAAGAACGATGGATTTTTTGGGCGTAAATCCTTAGCGTGGCTTTCTACGGAAGGGAAGTAAAGCCGTTGATCTCGTGTCGTAGATTTACGGCACGTAAAAGAACCTCAAGCCTGATAGAGAGCAACATTAACCCGTCTTTCACGCCCATCATAGAATGAGACGCTGAGAAACACAGCAGTTAAAGAGCGTCCATAAATAAAACGCCATTTCATTTTGGGAAGAGCTGGATAACATAAAATACTGCTACCTCACATTTCGGGACTAACACTGTGCGCGTTGCCTAAGCAAGCACCTGTAGGCAGGAGTAGATTGAAGACCGTGCGCTCTAGTACAAAACAATGCGGGCGTTAGGAGTGTCCACGAATGATTTCCTTATTTTCGAAAACTGGGAGCAGAGGGTGAAATCAAAGTTAAGTTATACCACCGAAATCGAATTAAAAAGTTTTCAGAAAAATGACCACAGTGGTTTTCCTGATTCGGAGTTAAAACATTAAATGCATTTAGTTCCTGCACTATATAATTAAGAAACTTCGTGTATAGAGAAAAACAAACTAATTTACCTAATTTAATTAGAACATGAATGTAAATGAAGCTACAAAGGCCTACCAATATCCGAATCCTTCAGGAAAAAAATCTCTATTTGGTATGATTTAGAAGTGAAATTAATAAAAAAGTGCTAAAGTAACTTTTTACACACTGAATATTTTCTACAGTTCGATTAGCGTAAAAGGATGTGTCCGCACGTTCCATAGAAACGGATGAATGTGCTCCAACTCCCAGTCTTTACCACATACACACACAAAAATTGTGTATCTATATTGTTATCTCTGTAGTAAAAAGGTTAATTGGTAGCAGAAGTATTTCATTTCGAAATCACTAATCAGCTCATGCATTTTGTTGTACCTGCAATTCTTGACTTTTGTCACTTAACCTTTATGCCTTTATGCCTCCATGCCTCAATAGCTAACATAAATACTATGAGACATTGACTGCTGCTCACGTGAGCTGCGTGGCAAGAGATGCCACAAATATTTTTCTTTCACCACTGACTGACTAAGTTAACTCAATATATAACTGCGGTCTTTGTAAACTGAATGATAAGATCCAATACTACAATCTTAAATACTTCCATGCCTCAAATAGTTGCAACTACTAACTGGCTGATGTTAACTACTTTCAGGCCTAATAACTGGAAGCGTTAACTGGCTGTTTTATGTGACTGTTTCATATGAAGACGAATGACAATGATACATACTGCATTATCTGCTTTGCCTCAATAGCTGTAACTATTGAATGGCTGACATGAACAGCATGAGGTTTGACTGACCCTTGGTATACTGGATACCTAAATGATTATAGCTACCGATTGGTTGATGCACACTCTACGAGACAGGACTGCAGAAGGTACATACTGCTGTGTCTATTTTAACGCCTCAGTAATTATACTATTGGCTAATATAAACGCCATGAGACGTGTATTATAGCAGGAATAGCACAAACGGCTTTGGAGACCAAACTGTGATAATCTATTATGGTATCTATTGTCAGAGAACTCCCAAGATTTTTTCGAGGCATTTATGATGGTTATAGCCGTCATCATACTAGTTCTTTCGAAAGTTGAATTTATTATCGTAGCGATGATGACACATGTAAATATATAATTTGCATTTCTGTGCTATTTTTACTATTGTCTGCTTACCTGCCTCAATCATATAAAATTCCTCGTAAACGAGATTTGTTTTATGAAAGATGCAACAGGAGAAATAAAATAAGAATGATGGAAACTTTTAGGTTAAGGCAATTGTTCATTGCCATTATTAGTTCAGGGTAGATAAATATCCTTCATAAGAACAACAATATTAGTTCAGCTAAACAGATATCCTTCAGCACACTGCCAATATTAGTTCAGCGAACATATATATCCTTCAGAATACGAAGAAACTGGAATATAACTCGTGACACTCTAATCCTTAAACACGAGAAATGTTTATGCATTGTAGCATGAAGGTTTACAAGAGTTTCCATTGATCATTGTACAAGAAAGTTTGTGTTTGCAATTCTAAATGATTAACTACAGCTTTTATTTTTCAGGCTGATGCGACGTATGGCTGCCACCGTTGCTGACGTGCATCAACTAGAACGCAAGTTAGGTAAGTTACATTATTCTGTGACTAACAGCTATAGCATTTAGATATACATATATATTTAAATGATTCCAGAATGGCCCACTCAACTTTGGAATTTTGATAGTTCTTAATATTGCGATGTTCAAAGAACGTATTGAAGTGCAACCACAAAGAAAGGGATATTTGATGATCATAGAGTAACATGTATGCTCTATTTAAATGAATAATGCCCAAGATATGAAGGTCGATTGTAACTTTCAAGATGGCAACCGGTAGCTTTCTACAGAAAGCGTTAATCTAGATTATTATGTTTTTCAAATGAGAAAAGTTCTACGCTGCAGCGAATGAGATGCGTTATCGTGTTCTGCGTTGCCAGGTCGCTACCCTCCATTCTTTTCATATTTCCCTCTCACTCGCACACTGAGCATGCAAATCTGCCAGGCGACATATTGTAGATGCATGTGTATTATGAAAACTATTTCAGCTAAACCTCTGTGGATTTTACGATTGTATTACGTAAATTACTCCCTATCTTTTTTTCCCTCTAAAATTTGAATATATTGTCTTAGGGCAAGTAGTATTTATGAAAGACGGAATCACTTAGTGCGTTGCTCTTCAGTTAAGCGCGAATGCAATATGCCAACACAGCAGCACTCCGATTGACTGCCAGAAAGTCACTGTAGTCTAATAAGCGATTAGTTAAACTGTCAGCTGAATGTCACCGGCAGAGTAAATTTAAATGTTTTGTATGGTGCATTCACATGACTACCTATTAGTGCATCCCGATATCCCTTACAAAAAGGGATTATGCTATTGCTCTTTATCTTTATTTTTTGGACAGCAATCAGACCTTAAGTTACAGCGGAAGCGACAATAAATTGATTGAAATCAGTAGACAGCTTCTCGTTCTCATTAGCTAATGTACTGTGGAGGGGTATCGCTCAGACACATAGATAATGACCAATCTAACAATAAGTTTAAGCCCCGGAAAACAAAGAATATTTCGAAATAGTTAATCTATATAGTAATAATAACTGATTATTTTGATGACTTCTATACATTTTCTGTAGCAAGTTCTGTGCATTCTTTATTATTCCTAATTACTTAAAAGTATATAAAATTCGATGAGAATAAAGAGGACTTTTCAGGTTATTTACTGAATATTTAAGAAGTATAGCAGTGTGTGCAGTATAGCTCGAAAACGAAAAGTCCTTTAAATATCAAAATCGGTATTTAAATTCAGTGTCTTCCAAGGATTCAACACGAAGATTTTCATGAATATCCCCATATCCCAACTACATGGACATTTTTCGGAAATTTTCATTTTTTCAAAAATCGCTCTAATGATTTTGAATAAAATAAAAATGCCATATATATTTAAGATATTTTCATGACAAAGAAAAGTATATCTTGAATTTTTTGGGAATAGCCTCTGAAGACCACCTCATTCTGGATGACTTTTGCAAGTCTGGTAAGCCGTAAAGGTAGACAAAACTTATTACGCAAAAATATAGATCTCGTTAAAACACAAAATTTTTGTTATATACTTTTTTTTTTTTTTTTGAGTTAACGTTTCCAAGATATTCCTTGTCATTGATTTCAATTTTAAACTACTTAAAACTTTTCTCAAATGGGAAGTCCTCATGCGTTTCATATCTCGTTTGTTTTACTTGGTCATGGAAGGAGAACCGAATTTCAATGACAATCTATACGATTTGATTGTCGCTTTTGCTTTACATTCTACTAATAAGGAACTAAGTAATAAGACCATTTCTGGTAATATTCGTCTTGATTAGCATTAAGTAGATAAAAGAATAAGCTTTTGTAAGAATAGTTTACAGAGCATATAGAGAAAGTCATGCGAATTTGAAGTATCAGATTTTTTTTTTTTTTTTTTTTTTAGTGATGGTAGTTTTTATTTTTCTCAGGACCGGTTTTACTTTCTCTAGAACGTATGTACATGCTATGTATCTAGTAACTAGTAAAGGTATTGTATTCCACACAGAACTTCGATGCCAAGATTTCAGCGGAAATATACACAGCCGTTTGGGAAAATTACAATACCAAGAAAGGATTTCCCGAATAGCTCCAAACTTGTTGGAAGTGTAAAAGAGTGTACAATCAATAAGTGATTATGTTTGCAGAGAGATGGAGAGGCCGAACAGAGCCCTTTCGTGTCGGTCAGACAAGGTCAGTGTTGCACCAAGTGTAGCCAGTGCAAGCTGTGAAAAAAGGTGGAAGCATAAAGTGAGTGTCAGTATGCCTCGTCGTCGTTAAAGGGAGCCATATCGGCATGTGAGAGTTCGAACGGGGCAGAATGATCGTTCTCCGGGAGGCGGGTTTGTCATACCATGACATTTTGTCTCGTACAGGGCATGCTGCTACGACAGTGATGCATGTGTGGAAGCAGTGGATAGATAAAGGTCGTACGCGGCGATGAGCGGGTACTGACCACGGAAGATGACCAGCATTTTGTCCGCATGGCCATAAGCTTCATCCACAGTGTTGGCTAGACGCCGGAAACCGGCAAGTGTGAACTTGTCTGCATCAACAATTCGTCGCAGTCTATTACAGGTTAGGCTGGTTGCATGCCATTACGTCAGCTTCCATTGTCCAGAAACGATAAGCTCCTCCGACTGCAATGGGCACGTGAACACCGTCACTGGGGTGCTGAGTGGCAAAATGTAGTCTTTTCGGACGAGTCCCGCTCCAACACGTCCTACAGTAATGACCTCACATATGTCTGGCAGTACCATGGTGAGTGTAACCTCGAGGGCTGCATTGTTGAGCAGCATAGTGGACAAACACCAGGTGTGATTGTTTGGCTACAACAACCGATCTCGCCTCCTACGAATTGAGAACACTTTGAACAGCAACCGGTACCTACAGGTGGTTGTAGAGCCCGAGGTACTCCCCTTGCCTCAGGCATCTCCACAGATCACATTCTAGCAGGACAATGCCCAGCCACATATTGCGAGGAATGTACAAGTCTTCTTCGAGGAGCGACGGGTACCATTGCTTCCCTGGCCTGCATGTTCGCCTGACATGTCCCATCAAATGTGTCTGGGCTCGAGTACAAACTGCACGGACAACTTATTCAGAACTTTTTGATTCAATGCTCTAATTGCAGTGCATGGAGGCTGCTGTATAACCATCTAAATACTGAATAAGAGGGCTCAAAGGTCATGTATGGATTTGAAAAGTTTATCATTTATTACTTGTCGTGTACCTAATTTGGGGTGTTTGCATTTATGAGTTTCCTTCTAGGTGTATCAATTTTCACAAACGGTAGTATATGTTTTGAGGTCCCCCAAGTCCAAAAAAAAATTTTTAGAAAAAGGCGTGTGATGGGTGTGTCTGAGAGCAGCATAGCTCAAAAACGAAAGACGGTTAATACTAAAGTTGGTAATCAGATTTCGTATCCTTCAAGGATGCGACACAGAGATTTTCAAGAAAATTCTCCACCCCCAACTACCCTTTATATGCAACATTTTAAGAAAATTTTGATTTTCTCAAAAATTGCTCTAACGAGTTTAATTAAAATGCCATATGTTTAAGATATTTTCATAACAAACGAAATGTATATCTTGAATTTTCTGAGAATAGGCTCAGAAATGAAATGGCGTTTTATTTATGGATGCTCTTTAAATGCCGTGGTTCTCAGCGTCCCATTCTATACTGGGCGTGAAAGACCACTTAATTTTGCTCAGAGGCCTCTTTATCAGGCTTAATGTTCTTTTACATGCTGTAAATCTACGACACAGAATAACTGATGTACTTCCCTTCCAAAGGAAGCCAAGCAAAAAATGTTTACGCCCGAAAAAAATCCGTCTTCCGCCGGGCTTGAACCCGCTACCTTGGATGTATGAAGTTAGCATCGTATCCATTACACCACGGGAGGGGGGGGCGACTATAGGCTCAGAAAACCTCTTCATTCTGAATGACTTATGTAATTTTTCTATAACTGGTAAGCCGTAAGAGAGAGACAAAACCTACTACATAAAAATATAGCTCTCTTTACAATACACAATTTATGTCACACATCATTTCCTGTATGATTAACCGTATCCGAGATATTCCATGCCATCTATTAGATTTTAAGCTACTTTAACTTTTCTGAAATAGGAAGATATCTTTCTTTTCGGGTCTCTTTTCTTTACTCCTGGAAAGCAAAGAGATGGAAATTTCATTTGTTTCACATAGCAACCGACTTTTAAAAGGTTTTACTGCCGCTTTAGCCTACTGTAATCCCTTACTTCCCTTCTGCTTACAAAGAAGCAAGTAATAAGACCAATCCTGCTAATGTTTATCACAATTAGAATGATGTAGATAAAAGCATGTTTTGTAAGTAAAGTTTGTTTGCGGAACAACTAGAGTGTCTTATGAATGGAACACATCAGATTTTTTACTTTCTCTGGCCCAAATGTACAATGTACATGGTGGATAGAGAAGGTATTGTATTCCACCCAGAAATTCGATGTCGAGATTTCACCAGAAATATAGGTTTTGGGGTCTCCTGAGTCCGAAAAAAGCATTTTTAGAAAAAGGTCCGTGTGTGTGTCTGAAGACAGTAAGCTCAAAAACAAAAAGACCGTTAAATACCAAATTTGGTATTTAGTTTCAGTATCTTCCAAGGATGCGACACGAAGATTTTCAAGAAAATCCCCCACCACAAACTACCCTTTACATGGAAAAGTTTTCGACAATTTTGATTTTCTCAAAAATGCCTCTAACAATTTTGATTAAAATCCCATACCATAAACATATATACATCCCAAATAAAATGCCTACCTTTAATTTTATGAGAATAGACTCTGAAGACCTGTTTATTCTGGCCAAATTTTATCGAATTTTGCTTAACTTGTTACACCGTAAGAGATAGACAAAAACTTACTGCACAAAAAATGTAGATCTCGCCAAAACACACAATTCAAGTCCTTTACGTTTTTGCTGTGGAGCTATTCCTAGATATTCCTTATTATTGGTTTTAATTGTGAAGTACTTATACTTTTCTCAGACAGGAAGTGCCCGTTTTTCTTTTATTCTACTCCTGGCCAGTCAAAGAAGCGATTTGCAATTACAATCGCATAACCACAGCTTTTAAAACATTTGTTACTCACTTTAGCTTAGTGTATTCCCTAGTTGTCTTCTAATTAAAAGAACTAAGTTGTAAGAACATTCTGCTAATGTTTATCTCGAATAGCATTGTGTAGAAAGAAGAATAATCTTTTGTATGAAGTTTGTTTGTAGAGCAGCTAGAGAAAGTCGTGTAAGTGTAACACAATATTTTTTTTTTCTAAAAATGTGTTTTTGATCACCGGATCTCAAAACATACACTTGGTTTCCAAAAACAACAACAAAGACAAAACGCACACTGCCACTGTATTTGATAAATTATTCTTACAAACACTAAACAGGAAAAAGTTCATCGGTGATGGAATTTGGATAAAAGTGTTGTCAGAAAATAATATCTCTTTGAACACGAGTTTTAAAAATTTTGGTGAATGCCTCTGAGGTCAAGCAGAAATGTCCTAGTACTGGTTGCCAAGAGCGAATTTTTGTTTAATTAGAAGTTTCTTTATAATCCGCGGAACTTGAGAGTGTATGTAAGCATGCTTCTCAAGGTAAAAAGCCTGATGTTAAAATCCTAACATCAACAAGTCAACACACCAAAATAGCAAATGGGGATTTGAGAGACCTGCTGTGAAAAATATACTGTGGTACATACACATGACTTTCTCTATCTATATCGCTTATTAGAGGCAATATAAACTACTCTTACAAAAGGAAATTACTTTCTCTATCACGTTCTTAGTACGTAAGAAAGGTACTGCATTCCACCCATAAATTAGATATTGATTTGACAGGAAATAGTGCTTTGAAGTTCCCTAATTCGAAAAAAATTTGAAAAGGCGTCCGCGTTTGTATATGTATCTGTATGAACATCATTACTCAAAAACCAAATGTTGGATAAATACTAAACTTGGTATTTAAGTTCAGTAGCTTCCAAGATGCGACACGAGGATTTTCAACAAAATCCCCTCACCTCAACTCCCTTTACATGGAACATTTACCTAACTTTTTCTGAAAAATTACTTCAGTGATTTTGATAAAATGCAGTAGGTATATTAAATATGCATATTTTCAATTTTCTGGAATAGCTTGTGAAGTCCCCTTTATTCAGAAGGAAATTTACAGGTTGCATATTAATAGATGTTGAGCGATATGCGCAAAAGTACGACAAAAATATGGAATTCTTTAAAGCGCAATTTATTTCAAGTAATTTTTTTCTGGTATAAGCTGTTTCCGAATATCCTTTATTAATGGCTCCACTTGTACAAAACTTCATTCTTTTAAAGTCCTCTCGGTTTTCACTCCTTTTTCGCGATGCCATGGAAAAAAAATGTCCAGTTCTAAAACATTTGATTTTAGAAAAGGTAGAATCAGACTGAACAAATCCAATGCCATAGTCGGGATTTAAACCACGGATCTCCCGGTTTCCGTCCGGTTGCTCTAATCAACTGAACTACCGGAGTATTTCCGGTGAAATCTTGGAATAGAATTATTAGATGGAATGCAATATCTCCTCTACTTACTATAAATAGGAGTAGAGAAGAAGGTAAAAATGTCAACGCATACCCATAAACATTTCCGGTTTATTCTCCAGAATAATTAGTTTTATTTTACGTGTATTATTTTTATGCTAGTAACTCTGTGTTATAGTTTAAAGATGTAATCCGCCAACATATTCCGATAATTGTTTAAAATAAATGTCAATGTGTAAAACATGTATTTTCCGAATTTAATTTAATTCCTTTTTGTCCTTTTTTTGCAAAACAAAAGCTTTCAAAATACTGTTATAGGTGAAAATGAGACCTACATTAATGTCAAAAAATAAGAGTAGTAGCTATAATAAGAACATTAGGCTTTATAGTTTGTACAAAGAGCAATAAATGAAAACACTGGCTCACCTAAAATATGTCAGCCAGAACAGTAAACGTCGATAAAACTTGTTAACCCTTAAATGCACGATTTATTTTACATTTAAAAATTATTCGACTATCCTGGTAATGTTTTTTACGAAGAAATACGAAACGTTTAGCCACTATATAATTATGTATATGTTATATATTGAATGCCCTAAATAAAATGGTTTATTTTTTGCCTTAACTCGCTGCCAATACTTTAGACGTGTTAATACATTATATTACACCTGAATACTCAATTCTTCTATATCAAACCTATAAATGTGTGCATGTAAAATATTATCTTGTTCACAAATTATCCACACGTAATTTACATGAAGGTAACCAATCAAACTTTAATTTTAGCAATCTAGTACAGATTCCTCTAGTATTGACTGACAATATAAATAAATATTTCTTATATTTTTGATATATTTAAATTGTGTGTCACATTGCCAAATTATTTTCTGATGTGTGTTTAATATTCTCTCAAAACGAATAATATAATTTGACATTAAAGTGCTTCTTTTTTGGGGCGGGGAGGAGCTCATGGTTAAACTAAAAATACCATCCACTTGTATTATAAACAGATTACGTAATAATATGCTTCCTGCGCATAACATAGCGTGATTTAAACTATTTCCAGGCAGAAATTTATCTTGATTAATGTGAAACATATGTGACGATTAACACCAGGGTACTGCTATATTCTCGGCAGTATTCCAAGCATAATATTTCTGCTTATGAATTAGAACAATGCTAATTCCTGCATAAGAAAGCATTTTAAAATTGTTGTGTTATTTCACAACAGCTTTTTGCATTAAATTCTTGTTTTTTTCTTTCAGGAGTATGGTGATGGAATCAAGTCCACGTGGCCGTCAGCCCTGGTCAGCGAGAGTCATCCATCTTGAGATGCCGCATTAACTTGTGCAGGGATGTCCATTTGGGTCATCTCTCCATACCTTCATTCTTGGCCAAGCTGGTCATCATGGTCACGCCTACTTCCGCGTGAAGAAGCTGTCAAAACTCAGTGTTCAGTCCCGCTGCAAATGTCCGGTTCTTCGCTGCCGTCAGTCTCAATTGTCTGCCCAATCGTTTTTCCTCTATCATGATTTTACAAAGTCGGCTGTCATATTCACAGTTGCTCAACTCAGTCGAAGTGTTATTCTTCAATAAGGATTCAACAACGCACTTCATCAAAGCAAAAAACATGAAGATTTCCACAGCTTTTCGATGATGGTGGTCTGTATAATCCGTTATCACACGCTACATTACCCGCTTGGGTGCTACACATATAACAGCTGTCCTACTGGGAATGAAAATACAATATCATCTATATGTCAGATATACTCCAGTAACCCATTGATCCAAAGCTGGCTATAAATCTTTGGATAATTAAGTTCCAGATGTTTCTCTAAATCAACTGTAGCAGATTTCCATTACATTTACTCAACCATATAATATGTCCTCTAGATTCTCCTGTAGTTACATTTCTTCCAACGTTCAAATGTTGGGGAAAAAAAGTTCTCGATGTTGGTGGTCCATTATCATCTGTTATTTCACGCTGCATTCACTACACAACGGTAAACATTGTGGCTCTCGGTTTTGTGTGAAATAGCTTCTTAAATTTGCCGCAGCAACATCAGTGTCAAAGGCAGTGGCTGGTGTGCATAGTTCCTCAGGGCTGTCCATTAAGACGAAGCACCTCTCCACAGTAGCAGCAAAACTCGTGGTTTCAAGAGGATGAACGTCTCAGCAAACAAACTTTCAGAAGAATGTATATCCCAGAATTTGCAGACGAGCCATCGGCGTAGAGCACATACGGGTGACATCTGGGATCCTTCATTGCCAAGAGGAATAAATCGACCAACTAACTCCTTCAAGGGCATTTTCTTTTCTACACTCTTGAAGCGCAATCAACATATATCGTTCCAGAGTTATATCATGTACATTATTTATAAATATTAAAAACTCCTCTTAAATTTGTAAAAGAGGGAAGAAAAAGTGTTTATATGTATGCACCTATTTGTATATTCATATTTCAGAGTATTATACGACCTTTAATCTGTTGCAACACGTAAAAGTGCTGTATTTGTTCAAGCGGCTTACCTGCGCTAAGAGTTGATTTCTATGTGCTAATGCTCAATAACAGGGGGAAAAAATCCTCTTTTACGAATATTAGTTAGGGGCGCATTAATTTAATTACATGCTACTTCACGGTTAGGAGCACGGATAGGATTCGAAATGGCAATTCTCTGTAAAAGTAAGAATCTTCTTTCACGTAACAGTTTATTCAGCGTATGGGATTACAGCGATAAACGAGACGGTCATATGCCAAATTTATTGTTATATACATGCATATAATTGTGAAGAAATTAGTGCACGGCTCAATAATATGTAAAGAAAAAGCGCATGTTATATTGCTCAGCCATTGGCATTTACAAAAACATTGCTATTCAAATTAGCGTAAACAGAAGTTGTAGGAATACGCAATTGTGTTAGTTTGCTTAAGAGAGCAGGCTTAAGTCAAAAGATTCCTCTTTATTATGTCTGAATGCTTGTTAATACTTTTTTCTATTTATTTTATGTCGCTTTAACTTACAATAAGGTAGTCATATCGCGACATGTTTTAACGGTACCATTTAGATGAATAAAAACAATTTACATTGGTAAACACAACTCATAAATGTTTATACAAATTTAATTTCAAATCGTTTATGAAAAATCTAACTCGTGCAGTGGATGTTCGGTGGATCGTCATATATTTTCCAGATTTCGTATTCAATACCTATTTACATTTTTAATTAAACCAAGTGAGATTGTCGTACTATCATCAATTGTTCTTTAAATAAATGTCATTTTTTGCCCATTTCTGTGTGGCATTCAGCGATTCTTTAAAGAAAACGCCTACACCATACGAGTGTTGCGACGTCACTAAAGAATCATATCGCCCTTACTTATTAAAAAGCGAAAATTACTGGGATGTCTTAAAGTAACATTTATAAATTCGGTGACTAAATAACATAACAACAGCTTTGACTTTAAAAACAAATGCCTAATTAAATTAAAGTTAAGGTATTTTTACTTTCTTTGCTACGTTTTTGTGGAGCTAAACATTTCCTAGTATTCCTTATATTGTTTCAATTTTCCAATTTACTTAACTCAGATGGGAAATCGTTAATCGCCCTTTTTCTACGTGGTCATACAAAAAGAATGATTTCAAACAACCACATGGCGATCAGCTCTTAAAGGATTTAATATCGCTTTAGCCTAGTGCATTCCCTTATCCCCTTTGTACCTTCGAGGAAGTATGCAATAAAGAAATTTCTGCTATTAATGTTAATCTCGATTAGCATGAACTAAGACTTCTGTAAGAATAGTTTGTTGTAGAGTATGTAGAGGAAGTGATGCAAGTGTAACACGTATCTAATCCACGCATTCTTAATTGCCAGATTATTTCGAAGGCAAGGACAAATCGTTACAACAAAAAAAAAAAAAAAAAAAGCTCTCGCTAGCAGGGAACCGAACTTAGGACCTCCAGAGTTTAAAAATTTGCAGAGGCAGTCAAGAACACGGGTGAAATGCGCGCCGGCCGCGCCGTGCCATAAGTAGTTAAAGCGGGCGTTAAACACTACCCAAAAAAAAAAAAATGCGCGAGTTATTGCTTATATTTATTTACAAGTTTTTTAAACGAAAGCGTAAAACGAATTTACATGTAATAACTTACAAAAGAGCTTCCAAATCTTTTGAAAATTAACATTACAATTCCTATTCATACGAAACGTTAATGCCTACATTCATTTTGAACTCTCAGAATTTCAAGGTTCGGTAATTAAAACTGTACACAAGTATCCTTCTTTTCTAGAATATATAGCTTTAAAGTGCAAACTTCCAAAATTTTTCATTTTAATGATTTTTTATGCTAAGCACTTCGTCTTGCCTATATTGTTTTAATGCGGTAATTATTAAGTCAAGCCCAAAAACCTTGGGAGTCGGGAGAGGATTAAATGATTATCCATACATTACGTGTGGAATAGCTAAAGTGTAAATAATCTTAGATCTATTTTTACTTCCCCAATCGCTAACACAGCATTTTACACTTTGGTTAAGAAATGCGATGCAACCGGTGGCGCATATGCTTGGAATTTTTATTCTCCATACGGTATGAAAGGTAAGAAAATACTTTTTTTTTTTTTTTTTTTTTTTTGATAACTCAAAACATTGTATTGTAATGAATTTCAAACGTTGATCTTTAGTTCTTTCGAAACCTGAAGACGCATCTTTTTTTTTTTTTTTTTTTTTTTTTCCTCCTTCAGTTCTCATTAAGGCCTCACATGGAAACCACGTCTGATACTTTAGCGATAATTCCTCCCTCCATCTTTGAATTTACAGAGAGCTTTGAATGTTTATATACAGTTAAGTGGAACACATAATTCACTCGAAAACAATGTAAGATGTTGGTCGTCAATTAAATGTTTATCACCATGAAAGAATTCACTTACCTATGGTACCCATGTTTTTGGATTGCGTAAACTGGGAGTGAGAGGATTGGGTTTTAATATTCACGTCACTTTATGCGCAAACTTAAACTCATTCTGTTAATTCGAGCAATGATTTTGTTAATGCAGGTAGATGTTTCCCAATTTAGTTGATTTTTCTTGTCAAAACTTCGCCAGTATTCTGCCTCCCATCGGAACCGCAGAGGCAAACACGATTAAGAATTCGAGTTATAAAAGGATGCGTTCGATAACATTTCCCAACTTCCACATGCACATTTAACATATTCAAATGTAAACAACACTTGCTCTTAACAATTTTATCGAACGAGGGTAGTTAAGCCTTCATTCAGAGTCGCTGACTGCGGTATGCGTGGCAGCCAAGACAAAACAACGCGTAAGAGGCCGAGTTTTTAAAAACCGATATCTACTCCAGCAAAAATGTTACATATATTCGCTGTGAGCGTTTTTGTAACACCACGAATTAAATTGTCTCTCTTAATAACACTGGGGTTTGCTATAGCAATTTGGTTTTACAGGATGCCAAACGTACCTATTTAATTGAAAACCAAATATCAGTTCCTTAAAACGACAAAAAATAATAAATCAATATATTAAATCAGTCATTTTTAAACATTTTTTTTTTGTTTCGGAGAAACGAGTATTCAAAATAATTTATTAATTTAATTTCTAGTACCTCGAACACTGTATTCCTTGAACTTTCGGTACGAAAGTGGGCGATATCTCAAAGACAACAACCGCTTAATACCTTCTTCAGGAGTTCAAAAATTAAACTTGGTGATATTGCTGACGTATACTATGCTAGAATGCAGTAGCTTAACATAATGCGTGACAAAAGGCTAACATTGCTACTGATGCCAGCGCGTGTTTCCAGGAATTGCCACGTCAATGAGATTGCGCACGCTGCAAAGAGGTTGGCATGTCCTGAATCGCCGCGTTAAAATGTAAAGAATGGACATATAAAGAATGACCTAAGTGAGCCACGTTACATTTGCCAATAGTAATGGATATTTACATATGACCGTTACCAGGTAATTTTAAATCAAAATGCCCACGTCAAATGAAGTGTGCCAATGTACCAAGAACCTGTTTCCCAACCCACACATTCGGGACATCCCTGAACCCAATTAAGCCGTTTAAGATCAATCCTCCATGGTGAAACCGGTCCATTGGTGTTATAACGTGGTTTTCGATTTTACTATGGTTAATTGCATAATAGGCAATGGCCCCAGCCATCATTCACATGGACTCATCTTCGTTCAAAGGCGCCACAACTTTTCTCAGCTCATGAAATTTTAAATTAGCTGTGTTTGTTGTTGTAAGGGCGGCGTGTGAACCCTAACGTTAATTACACACATTAATGTTTACTTATTCATTATTTAAATGCTAGGCTACAGATTCCCACGTGAGAATGAGCTGTGCCAACTCTGTGCTGAGTATGCTTTCCTTGGGGGAAATTTGAATGACCATGTGGGCGCAACAATTTCCAGAGGTGCGGCCGTTAAGATCCCATCTGGGTGTGTTTCCAATTTGATTGCTTTTGTATATTGAACTTCCGAGGTCGCTTATACAAGACTTGGGTTTGGGTAATCTTTGAATCTCGAGGCATTTCAGTTAGAAAATGCGAAATAAAATCAATGCATCTAATGCAAAATCAATGAAGAGCTTTACTAACCATCCTTCCCCTCTCACAAACTGAAGAAGAAACTTGTCAAAGAGATCATAAATACAAGCATAGCATTAAACTTCAAATACGTTCGTTTTATTATGCAAATCATGTAGCAATACCGGTAATGACTAGCGAAATTACCTAAAATTGAAAATATCAGGATGTGTAAAAATTACTCTTAGTTTCGTAACGACTTCAACTGAATTTTAATGTGTTGACAACTGTCCTTTAAATTACAACTCCATAGTATAACATTTGCTTAAGTGGCTCCGCATGTAAACTAGCCAATCATCTCTAATAGTATACCAATTTCAATCAAATTTAAAATGTGTTCATGAATTTTCTTCAAACCCTTCAATGCGTGCAAGTTGGTCCCTTGGTTGTCACGCATACAGTCGCAAAAAGCGAAGTAACAGCACCTAAATTAGGTTAATTGTTTTTTCACACACGCCGTGTGTAGGACAGGAGTTGGATAGGTAGAGTCAGACTGAAAAATGCAATGCCATGGCCGGGATTTGAACCACGGATCTCCCGGTCTCTAGCCGGCTGATCTTCCACTGAGCTAGCATGGCTGTACTATGAATCCTGGGACTTAAAGTACCTACAACATTGTAAGTCGCCATTGGGGTTGCCATCTCAAAATAATTTGAGATCACCTTGTGGTTTCCCGGGAAACATGCGAGTCAGTTGAGAAATTCAATGCTATGCCAATATGTTGCCATGGTAGCTCAGTGGAAGAGCAATCGGATAGAGACCGAGAGATCCGTGGTTAAAATCCCGGCAATGGCATTGAATTTTTCAGTCTGACTCTACCTATCCAGCACCTAAATTGTTTTGTGGCAAATTGTACTATTTAAAGTTATCGCATAACTATAACAGTCCTCAACTAGTTCCAATGTTATGTTATCGACAGCATCTTCTCATATGTTGACATTTTAGCGTGCAAGAGAAGTGTATTGTTTAAGTAATAATTTTTCAAATCAAAATATTTGCAAATTCTTAATCTTCTACTTTTTCAATACCATATCTTTTTATTCACGAATATCTTATTTCTCTCAATCTTTATGTATAATGTGGAAGATATAACGCCGAATGGATCAGGTCAAATGATGAATGAAAGTTTGAAATGGATGTAAAAGCATTTTTTTAAATCTAAACGATAATTTATCTTAACCATTAAAGAAAAAAATCAGACAAGCGGCTTAATCTAGGAATTTAAGCTCGGACCCAAATAATGATAGATGAAAAAAAAATAATATACCTTTGAGACGTTGCGTTACTTTCTGTGTTAACAATAAAATAACAAACAAATGTATCATTGTGCAGGTAAGTGGTTTTAAGCGCACACTAATATCGTGAAACTTGAAAATTACTAAGTATTCTATCAAAATGTAAATAACAAAATTGATCAGCCAAAGTAAACATTCTTTACACAATTCCATAGAAATGAGAATTACATTCAGTCAAGTTAAAAAAACATGCTGTTCAAGACAATAGATTGGAGGGAAGTCGTTGTAGAAGTTCAATAAACACTAGAGAAAATATGAAACTCCTGCATAAAACAAACATTACAATTGTAATCTTCCAATTTTATTCTTTTCTTATTTCGTTTTCCTTTGGAAATCCGAGATGCTGTTGAATGAGCTCTTAAAAATTAAATTTACAAAAAGATTTAAATAGATCAAATTTACATTAGCATATATTCGATACTGCTAGCACTTGAACGCTTAAATGGTGTGTACGCTAGGGTGCAATAGCAAAACGACTCACCCCCTCCCCCGCCCATGTGTAAACCGAGATTGAAAACTATGTCTTGTTGCAAAATTCCGTATCTTACAAAATATTTGATTTCCAATCAAGTCATTGTGTCCCCCCAACGCTACATTCTTTTTACTTTCTCTATGTGTAGTAAGAAGAAGTATTGCATTTCACCTAAAAATTCCATAACATGAGTTCACCGGAAATACACATTTAGAGACTCCCTATTTAAAAAAAAAGAAATAAGAAAAATGTGTGTGTGTGTGTGTGTGTGTGTGTGTGTGTGTGTGTGTGTGTGTGAATATAACTCAACAATAATCTGTTAAACACCAAACTTGGGATTTAAGTTCGGTATTTTCCAAAGTCGCGACACGAAGAATTTCAACAAAATCACACCACTCCAAACTATAGTTTACACAGAAGAATTAACACATCATTTATTTTTTTAATTTTTTTAACGATTTTGATTAAACACCGTATGTTAGAGAAATTTACATGATAAATAGAATGAACATTTTGAATTTTCTGTGAACACCTCTTCAACCGGAAGGAGATTTGTGCGAGTATGTACTATTTATTTATAACTGGTGAATGTTAAGTGGAAGACGTAACTGCACAAGAAATAAATATCTCTCTGAAACACAGAATTTATTTTAACCTTATGTGGGGGCTATGTGCTATTTCCGAGATATCCGTTATTTATGATTTAATTGTACATTTCCTGGTCATTCTTTCGATTTTCAGTTGCTTCTCGCGATGGCATGTAAAGAGTAAGTTTGGCATTTTAGGGCCAGCATATTGCATCCAGTTCTTAAACATACGACTATAGATATTGCCTTTGTATCTGTAACGAAATGTGTACTGTAGCCATCTCTGCTGCCGTTCAGCTCTATTATAGTGAAGTAAATAGAAATATAAACTTCCGTAGGACTAGTTTGTATAACCACTAATAATAATCCTGAGAGTATGGAAGTCGCCCTCCGTGGTTCAATGGTTACCATGCTAACTTCACATACCCAAGGTCGCGGGTTCAAACCCGGCGGAGTAACAATGGATTTTTTCGGGCGAAAAAATCTCTAGCATGGCTTCCCTCGAAAGGGAAGGTTGGTCTCGTGTCATAGATTTACGGAACGTAAAAGAACCTCAAAAGAGGCCTCAGAGCAAAAGTAAGCGCTATTTCACGCCCAGTATAGAATGGGACGCTGAAAACCGTAGTAGTTAAAGAGCGTCCCTAAATAAAACTCCATTTCCATTTTAAGAATATGGAGAACATTCATGTAACTATGTGTGCCCTATTCACACGACTTCTCTACCTATTCTATTTTTATAAAAGCTTATTCTATCTACTCCATACTAATCGCGAAAAATACTAGCAGAAATCGTACTATTACTTATTTCTTTTTAGACAGGGGCGTTCAACAAAACCTTAGAAAAAGACAGAAAACAAATTATTTTTGGTAGATTTTTTTTTATTTTTCAACATAATCTCCTTTTAGCTCCATACACTTTTCCCAGCGTTTGTAAAACTGTTTTAAGCCTTCCAAAAAGTAAGATTTCGGAAGGTTCTCAAAATAGGCATTTGTTTGGGAGATGACCTCTTCGTTAGATGTGAATCGTTTTCCGCTGAGCCACTTTTACAAGTTTGGAAATTTAAAAAAAAGTCATTGGGAGCCAAAGCTGGTGAATATGGTGGATGTTGTAGTAATTCGAACCTTAAATCTACACTTTTTGCCATCGAAACTGCGCAGGTGTGCAACATTGCACTGTCTTGATGCAAGAAAGAGGGCGTTTTTTCTTGATTTCACCGTTCAACCGGTGCAATAACGCTGCATAATACTCTCCATTCTTCCTTCAAATAATCAATGTAAGGATCCCGCGTGCATCCAAAAAAACCGAGGTCATCCTCTTGTCTATAGATTTCACCAACTTGGCCTTCTTCAGAGCCGGATCGCCTTTAAACACCCACTGTTTCGATTGCACTTTTGTCTCTGCAGTGTAATAGTGTATCCATAATCCATCCACACTAAATGTCGATGCAAAAACTCGTCAGGATTGTGACGGGAAAATGCTAAACCAGCTTCGGATTCGATCACACGATTGCGTTTATTCTCCACTGAAAGCAAACGCGGCACCCATCTTGCCGAGACCCTTGTCAGACCTAATTTTTTGTGAAAATTGAGAACACTGTACCTTATGATATGCCTGCGGTCTCTATCTCCGAACTTTGATTCATCGATCACTCAAAACCATATCCTGGATTTTTTCAATAATTCCGGATGAAGTCACTACCACTGAACGTCCAGAACGATGTCCATAATTTGTGGATGTACGGTCACGTTTAAATTCATTCATTCAATTGTAAATTGTCGCAAACGCAGGATCAGGTATGCCATGAACTCCGTCCAACTCGGCTTTTATCTTTCTAGGTGTTAAGCTTTTTAATCAGAAGTGTTTAATCACCGCACAAAACTAGTAGTTTTCTCTTTCTAACGGAGCACAAGATTGTTGATTCAACAGCCTATGGCAATGAAACCACATGATAGATATAGCTGAAACTAATTGCCATCTAGTAAGAGACGACGGTTACTAAATACAAACGTTTTTCGATGCTACGAGTGTAACTTCTTGGATTTTTCTAAGGACTTATTGAACGCCCTTAGTACTTGATTACAGGCTACGATAGACTAAAGCGATATTCAACTCTTTAAACCGTGTGGGAATGCTCAGGCGGTAACGTCTGTGACCCGGATTCGGGAGATCCTGGGTTCAAATCCCATGACCGACAAATTGTTTAGACTTTTACTTGATTTCTCTCAATGACCAAGACTAATATACGTCTGAATATTTAATACCACGAGCCAAAGATTCGCCTTCAGCCTAAAGTACAGTAAAATCTGAAAGACCCAAAAGGCTATGTCAAGAATAACGATAATGAGGTATCTTGCTGAACAGATGCTTGCGATAAACCAGGATGTTAAAGAAACGCAAAATAAAATATAAAAAATGAGAGAAAAATGAACGACGGCTTACTATTTGAAGAAAATGGAAGTATTGGAAAATGTAAACCCATAAAAAGAAACATCTCGTATATGATTAACTCAAAAAACAACTATGAAACTGTTCAATATAAACGGCATAGCTTGGATAGGGTTAACTTTAAAAAATATATATCTTACATGAATTGTGTATTCTATTGAGATTACATTTTTGGGTAGTAAGAATTTTTATATCTTTTATGGTTTATCATAAGCAAAATTTGTCGAAAATGAATAGAATTTCACAGGCTATTCCCAGAAATTCATGATTTATATTTCATTTAATATAACAATCTGATAGGATTCTTCTATCTATTTCATGCTAATCGAGATAAAAGATAATAATTTTATTACTTGTTTTGTTGTAAGTAGAAGGGAAATAAGGGAATGCACTAAGTTAAAGAGATGGTCGTATCTTCTAAACGCTGGTTGTCCTTTGGTTGAAATACATTTCTTTGCATTACTAGGAGTTGAAAAACTCACATATGAGAAAAGTTGAAGCATTTTAAAACTGAAACTAATAACAAGGAGTAAATGTATGACAAATTGTGTTTTAACGAGATTTACATTTTCTGTGTAGTAAGTTTTTTCTATCTCCTACGGCTTAACAATTATGCGAAATTCAGTCAGATTCATCCAGAATGAAGAGCTCTTCAGAAACTATTCCCAGAAAATTCAAAATATACATTTTATTTGTCATGTAAATATCTTAATATAGGCTATTTTAATTAAAATCGTTAACAGTTATTTTTGAGAAAATCAGAATTTTCCAAACGTTATCAGTGCATTTTGTGTGTGTACAGGTATTTTGAGGCGAGGAGATTTTCCTCGCCATTTTCGTGCCGCATCCCTGGAAGATAGTAAAATATCAAGTTTGTATTTTACGGACTTTTTGTTTTAAGTTATTACGTTGACACGCGCGCGCGCGCTCGGACCTTTATCTAAAAATGCATTTTTCATTCAGAGGACCCTAAAACAGGTGAAATCTCGTATCGAATTTTTGGGTGGAACAATATTTTCCCTGTACGTTATGAACAGTATGTGTAGAGAAAGTAAAAACAATTTAAACATATGATATTTTAATCAAAATATTTTGAGCCATTTCTGAGAAATTCAAACTTTACATACATGTAAAGGGTAGTTTGGTGTAAAGAGAAAATATTCGTGTCACATCTTTGGAAATTGTTGAATTTTAATATCAATTGTATTTAACTGACGTTTAGGTCTTGAGCTATGCTACACACGAACACACACTCACGCACACACACACAAACACATCTTTTTCTAAAATGTTTTTTTGTTCAGGGATCTCAAAACATATACTTCCGGCGAAATCTTGGTATCAAATTTTGGAGAGGAATGCAATACCTTTTCTGTCTAATATGTGGATTGTACGTACATGGTAGAGAAAGAGAAAAAAACCTGATATGTTCCAGTCACACGACTTTTTCTATCAGTTCTAGAAACAAAATATTCTAACAAAAGATTATTCTTCTATCCGTTTCATGCTAATAGATCAACATTTGCAGAAATTCCCTTATTACTTAGTTCCTAATTGCAGAAGGCAATATGGGAATGCACTTGGCTGAAGCGATAGTCCAAACTTTTAAAAGCTGACGTTGCGCCACTGACTTTGAACTTCAGTTCTCTTTGCATGGCTCGGAGTAAAACAAAAGAAAACAAGAATCACGTTTTTATGCTTGAGAAAAGTCAATTGCTTTAAAATTTAAACCAGCAATAAAAATATATCGGAAATCGTTAACTCTACATAAATTGTGTTTTTAATAAAATCTAAATTGTTGTGTATAGTAAGTTTAAAAGGTTTGTCGATCGCTTTAGCCTAGTGTATTCCCCTATTTCCCTTCTGCTTAGAAGAAAGCACGTAAAAAGGCAATTTCTGCTAATGATTATCTCGATCAGCATGATGTAGTTAGAAGGAATAACTTTTGCAGGGATAATTTATTTGCTTAACATGCATAGATAGATTTGTGAATGGAACACATTAGATTTTTAAATTCAGGGAACCTCAATACACTTATTTCCGGTGAATTACGTGTATCCAATTTTCTTCTGCACTTCAATCCTCTACGTAGAATAGGTAAGAAAATTTCTTAGAACAGAAATTAAAAGAAACTTGGGCTCATGGTATTCGTAGTTCCACTGCGTTGTTTTATGAACAGGTGTTGCAAATTACAGTAAAATACAGTAAAACTAAAACCGAGAATTTCACCAACATAAGACCCCCCCCACCCACCCCCTCTATTATGAATGGCGATATCGGTTTATGTACTTTAGTCGACTTCCTAGAAAAAAACATTAATTATAATTTTCCTCCCATTTTCAAATTCTTTTGCTGGAACCCAACAAATCCAAAGTCAGGTTTTAACTGCGGTAGAGTCTATAATTTAGTAAAAGGCGTTCAGTGACAATCGGTATCGGATAGATGGCGCAGAGGCTTGCACAAAACTTCTCGCTCCTGCCAGAGTATCCCCTGCTCTCACTAGAGGGAAGCTGCTTGAAGGGACGCCTCAGAGCGATCCTGCTGTAGCTGGGTGTCAAGCCTGAAATTATTAGAGAACGCTTAGCGCCTCTTGTCGATTGCGTGGACATGTCTTACATACGTTATCTGCGGTTCCCTTGGTCTCCCGTTCTCCCCGGGGATGTATGCACTCAAAATTTACTAAAGGTCTATACTGAGGGATTTCAAGAGTGTTAAGACTGAGATTTTGCTCTTTTTCTCTATACATTTGTAAATGTGAGACGTCGAATTGACTCTTGAGATTAATAACCGATGCAATAGATCCAGAAGTTAAATTTCGAAGGAGTATTAAATGTCATCCAACATCTAGGAAGCAGTCCAACTCAAAGAGGTTTGTATAAGGGGTTATTTTAAAAAGGCTTAATGTACATAGATTAAAGAATCTGCTTTTATCGGACTTGTCCATTGATAAGCTTGTGAGATCAATTCTGGCGAATGGTGGTGGATTTTTTCGAAGTAAGTAAGGTTCTGTGTAAGTTTACTTGCACGTAACAGATCATTATAACTTGAAAGAGAAGGTCTCTGGGTAAAATTGCACCACTTCCACCTCCGAAGCCGTGATTTTGTCTTATGTTGCCGTCTCTGGACAACGAGCTGATCTCTCGCTACCATGGGTGCATAATGACGGGATCGCGAATCAAGAAATCATCGCTAGATGTCCCAAAATTTGAAATACGCCTTATGGCTTGATGGAATGGACTTTAATTGCGCTTTAATAGTTCTTGACTAGCCTGTCTTATGGCCGCGCTCGCTAACGTGTCTTGCTTTGATGCTTCATGGCGCAGGGGATCGCGGGTTGGAGACCCGCCTTGGGCATGGGTGTTTGTGGTGTTTCTGCGTTTGTGTTCTATCTCAGTAATTCTCTCCCCCTCCCCTCCCCCGATGGTCAAAGAGATCCCGCCTGAAGGCCATGTAATAATAAAAAATTCTTGACTGCTATATGAGTAGGAATAAGAGTTTTGTTTTTCTATAGTTACATTGACATCACCAGTAAACTTAGAGAGAGAAAAAAAAAGAATAATACCTACTTTCTAGAGCCACTTTAAGCGGTCGTGACGAATGTTTGCACTAAATGTGCGGAAATATACCTGGACAGGAATATTAAATGAAAATAACATTTTACCGACATCACGAAAACAGTTTTATTTTGAAAATCACTTTCAAAGACACTTAAAAACTTACAAACAACGACATATAATTTTGTTACTGCAGTATTAAAACAGAAGATAGTTTCTACCATTTAAGGCGTTTCGGAAACGTTAAAATAAAGTCTACGACTAGCGCTAAGATATCACTGCAGGAAGTCGTGCTAAAGTATGATATTTAAAAAAAGGGACTTAACGACAGCGTAATAAAACAATTGTTAACTGTTTGCCAACGCTTGCGATAAAATGGGACGAAAGTTGGAAAACGGTGGCATAAAACTTTGAAAACAACTTTTATTGTCCTTATCGTGTTTTAAAGCCAACTATATATATATTTTACGAAAACTGTAACTTATGTACGCATTAAAGCGCCCGTAATCCCACAGTAAATGCCGTAAGTGGTAGGGACTACAAACATACTTTTTAGCCCCCAGTTTTTTGCAACATTTTGCTTTTTCTTTCAATCATGTGGAAGTTCTTATTTCTATTACTTTTATTTCGGCGGATGATAGCTCTCACTCCCCTGTTCCCATATGTTTTAAAAAGTGTTTGGGAATATTGAGTTCTATGATTTAGGTATGAAGATTGAGTGTGGAAATCCGGGCCCAAACTTAAGAGTATATTTTTATTCTACCAAGCGCTACACCCTTTTCTACTTCGTAGATACCACATACGATCCAAAAAAAAAAAAAAAAAGGGGGAAATGTGTTCCATGCATCTACACTTCAAGTTTCTAGGCTGACGTGAAGTTATGGGTGAAAAACAAACCTAACGGCTTGACCATTATGCAGATTGGAGTTCTGAAACTATTAATCTTGAGGTCAGCGTCTCACCCCTGTCAGTTTGTCATTACTTAAGCCACATTTTCTCAAATCTTTTAACTGAACTGATGAGTACGGAATCGTCTCCGTTGATAATTTATATTCTTTAGTGCATAATTATATTAGGTAAGAAAAGATAGCTAAGATCATTTTAATTTCTCGAGATTTTCACTAGAAAAATGTAGGACCTGAGTGTATTTCGTAATTTAAATTGGCACTTCAGCTATTACACAAATTAAAAAAGTACTTATTTACATATCGTTAAATGATTTCATCTTATAAACGTCCTTCGGTTTTGCTACCCGAGAGTTACAGCATTATAACCTTGTGGATATTCAGCCTGTTGCATTTTTCTTTGACTTAGCCTTCAAATAAATGAACATCAACCAGTTGCTGTGGTTAGTATAACCTTATAATCCCGTCTTAACAGAAGTAAAACAGCGAATCGAACTCAAGCAAAACTTGCTCTTCGCATTCTTTTGAATAGAGGCAAACGCGAAATGCTCTGAATAACTTGCCTTACATTGCCTCTATCAAATTAAATCGGTAGCACAACTCAACGCAAATATAACCTTAAATTAAAATAGCGTCGCTCTAAATTCACTAGTCACCGAAGTTTGCTATCAGCAAAATATATACATATTTATTTATTTATATAGGTAAATCATATTACATTACCGTTCTATGTTGGGTCCATACAGGAGCTCTCATTCACGGCACGTATGCAATAGTTTTCATATTGTACAGACATTTTAAGTGGCGCATTATTGTTGTAATGCATTTATGCTCCTGTAGAACACAGTGCGTGAGATACCTACTTTTTATTTTCTCTAACCCCATATGTACAACATACATAGTGGATAAAGAACGTATTGTATTCTACCCAAAAATTCGATGTCGATATTTAACCGGAAACATATGTTTTGGGGTCCCCTGAGTCCGAAAAAAAACATTTTTTGGAAAAAAAGGTCTGTGTGTGTGTCTGTGGACAGCATAGTTTAAAAACGAAAATACAGTTAAATACCAAATTTGGTATTTAGGTTTAGAATCTTCCAAGGATGCGACACGAAGATTTTCAAGAAAATCCCCCACCACAAACTACCATGGAAAAAATTTTAAAAACTTTGATTTTCTAAAAAATGCTCTAACGATTATGATTATAATGCCGTAAATTACAGATATTTACACCCCAAATAAAATGAATGTCTTAAACTTTCTGGGAATAGTCTCTGAAGACCTCTTTATTGTGGAAAGATTTTGTCTAATTTTGCTTCACTGCTAAACCATAAGAGATGGACAAAAACTTACTACACAAAACGGTAGTTCTCATCAAAACACAGAATTTATGTCCTTTATATTTTCGTTGTGCAGGCAACCGTTTCCCACATATTCCTTGTTATTGGTTTCAATTGTAAAGTACTTATACTTTCCTCAGATAGGAAGTGTCGGTTTAGCCTAGTGCATTCCCTTAATTGCCTCCTGCTTGTAAGGAACTAAGTAATAAGGGCATTCTACTAATGAATATCTCGATTAGCATGGTATAGAAAGAAGAATGATCTGATGTAAGAGGTTTATAGAAGCTAGAGAAAGTCATGTGAGAGTAACACATCAGATTTTTAAACATAAAGGTTTTACGGACCATGTTTTTATAACGTTTTCCCTTGGACCAGAGCTAGGCTACACGTCAGAACTTTCATGAAGAACATTATTGATTACAATAATGTTGTTTTCAGATGAAATCGCAATATGGAGTTCATCTTACGTCGAATACGTGCTAGATATTAACTACTGCCTTCATTATAGTTTTACAATTTAACATCTGCATCAATTGACCCCAATGTATAATGAACCTTTTTTTTTGGGGGGGAGACTTTTAATTTACTCTTTGCCACCACCTCCACTTTGTTCGTCTTTCTGACAGTTCAGCATTAGGTCCTTCTAATGACTCCGCGATTACGTTAAATAATGTTCTATTAATAAGAACAGGGGAGTTTCAAAACCAGTAAATTGACTTCAAAATACACTTTCAAAATCTCCTTGAAACACACAATACACTCAACAAGCTTCAAATAAAAGCACTTGAGGTAACCAATGCACAGTCCGCCTGATTGCAATTTCTTCAGAATAAATAGTTTGTGCTTCTTGTAGAATATTGTTTTCTGGATATAACAGGTTTTTAAATGTAAACGATTTAATTATGTAAACAAATGCACTTCCAAAAATGGGCTATAAGGTGAAGTACTGGTGTTTAGTTTCCGAGGAAATCATCCCTTCTCAACTCCAATCTTCTCGGAGTTAAAGATTTTGATTTCGTGGGCTGTTTTTAACATCAAACGTAAAACAACCGCTACCTATACAAACTTCAAGAACTGTTAAGCATTATGTCGATGATCCCCATTTGTTTAACATCTAAAATAATACGAAGGTTAGAGCAAAAGTCATGGCAACTAGTTTTTTTCTTGTAAATATGTGAACGGATCTCAAACATATGTGTGTCATGTGGAAGTTCTATAGGCACAGTGTATATGCAGAACAACAGATGGCTCTGTGATAGCTGGTAGTAGCACAGCGAGGGCTGTGAAATCAGTCAGTTGGTGAGTGTCGTGCGATATGGAAGTAACCCGTGTTGAGCAACGCGCTGAAACGCCAGTTCGCTGAGTGGCGACATGCTGGATCACCAAGGAGGCAGAAGTTCCGTCAGAAACCTTCCCTAGTCAAATTGACGGTGATCGTCGTGTATGACGTCAGGGGTGTCACTGTTTGCCAATTTGTTCCACATGGCAGAACAGTGACCGCCCAGTACTACAGGGACTTCTTGGTGCGACAGGTACGACGTGGCGTTCGGGAGAAGCGTCCGGATCTTGAGGACAGTGCAATAATCTTGCACGACAATGCAAAACCAAATAAAGCAGAGGCAGCTACTGCGACGTTGGGGATGGGAAGAATTGGAGCACCGACCTACTATCCCGACATTTCGCCCTTTGACTTTGATCTCATTCGAAAGATTAAGGAACCACTACGTGGTAGGCGGTTTGCAACACGAGAGGACATTGCTAATGCTGTACGCGAATACATGGCCCGATTCACACATGGCGCGGCAAATGCTGCGGCGAATGTATACTACATCGTTGGCAGCGAGTGGTGACAGAAGCAGGGGACTACTTTGAGGGTCTTTCGGCCCAGGTATGTCATGTCAATTGTATGTGTACTGTGTTGTCATTCTTTCGCACTGTGAAGACCATATTGCCCTGTATACTACCGTAATAAATTAGTGTGTTACGATATTCAGTGATATTCGTTGTACACACATGTAGTTAACACGTCCTTTCGTCTGTATATCTTCAAGAAAATAAATAGTTGTCATGACTTTTGACCTAACCCTCGTATTTAAGTATTATAACACTGATAAATAAGAATTCACACAATCTGTAAAATTAGTGAACATGATTGTTACATTTATCGAGGGATGGCCAAACTACTAATTGCCTCTGCTCAAAGCATAGTTAATGGACATGATATTGACAACCGTTTGAATAAAATATGTAGAACCCTGAATTTGTTTGAGGTTTAGTAGTACTGAATTATTTAACATCAATTTCACATTATGAGAACTCTAACCTACATAACTATTACCCATTCAATTAATTCATACCAGGCTCTGAAAATCAAACAAGGACACAGTATAGTGCACTGAATGCAAAAAAAAAAAAAAAACAAACAAACAACAAACAGTATTTGTGTGCGAGTTTGGCAAAATGCGGGAAATGTATGTTGTGTCGGCATGTTGCTATGTTAGCTCAGTGGTTAGAGCAACCGGAATACCGTGGATCAAAGCCCGGCTATGACTGACACTGAATTTTCAGTCTAACTCTACCTTTCCAATTTCAGTAGAGTTGAAAGGCAGAAAACACCTTTAAACTATATTCCAGAAATATTTTCGGAATTCTGGAATTTTCATCCGCCATATCAATGTTTACGGTCGCAGAGAGCGATATTATCTACATTATTTCTAACATTTCGTTTTTATTTCAGCACATGACCCTATCTCAATAGTATTCACTTATTCAGAAGGAGAACATTTACAGCTTTTTGGATTTTTTCATAAGTGTAAAATGTGTTCTTTATTTTCTGTGTGTAATAAACGAAGACCAACAACCGAGAACAGCGAGTTAAACGGGTTTTGCCAAAAGACAGCGAAATATACAAGGTAATATAGTTAATGGTCGTAAAGTTGTAAGTTGAAATGTCCTTCTCCACCGCGGCTTAGTCACTGAGTCCAATTTTTGATCTCCATTAAAGGTAAACCTAGGGCAAATTATAGGGTTTGTTAATAGCTCCGTTCTACTGAAGCACTGCGTATGGCAAAATAAATATGTCGATTTTCATCTTTATATAACGACAACTTATTCAAGGATAATTTTAAATACTTTATTTAATTTTGCAAGTTTTAATAGAAAGTATACTGCCTGGCAAAGAATACCTCTCCTTAAAAATCTGCTTCATAGGACTGCTGAAAGTTCATGTGTGTATTGTACACCGGTGAATAATTTCCTCCCTACAGTTTATTTCATCCCATTTTTCCATTAGATTTAAATTTATTTAGCAGCAATTAAGGCTACAGGCTTTTTATTTACAAGTAAACAAGCTGCTATACGTTAGATTTTTGTAAATAATCTTACCATATTTATTAGCAACAGAAGTGAATAATTACATTCATTGTAATATACGAAAAAAATCTTATGTCTTTCACATGTCTTTCTCAAACCGTTCTACAAACTTCTTACACATAATTATTATTTTTACACTCCATTTTAATTGAGAAATTGGAACACAAATGCTAAAGCGATAGTCCAGGTTTTAAAAATTATCATTATGCGATTGCCATTGAAATTCGCTTCTTTGTATGACCAGGAGTAAAACAGAAGAAACATGGAGGATATCCTGTTTGAGAGAAATGTAAGCATTTTAAAACTGAAACCAATACAAGAAATATTTCGGAAACAGCTCCACAACAAAAATGTAAAGGACACAAATCGTACGTTATGAGGGATCTACATTTGTTTGTGCAGCAAGTTATGTCTATCTCTCGGTTTACCAGTTATGCAAAAGTCACTCAGAATGAAGAGGACTTCAAAGGCCATTCCCAGAAAATTCAAGATACACATTTTATTTGCCATGTATATATCTGTAATATACCGCACTTTAACCAAAATCCTTAGAGCTATTTTTGGAAAATACAATTTTTTGACATTTTCCCCATATAAAGCGTTGTTTGGAATGAGGGATTTTCTCGAAAATCTTCATGACGCATTCTTGGGAGATATTAAACTTTTGAAAGCTAATAACTGAAACAGTAGGCCACACTTTTTGTTAAAACAAAATATCTGCACTTGAGTGAAACTATTTTAAAATACTGCTTATAGTAAGCAAGAGGCATTATATAGTCTTAGGTATCCAGTAAAAAAAAATTACTGTCGAGGAACAGAAGCCTAGCATTTTAAATGCCCGTGAGATAAACCGTTATGAGCAGTATCCTTTTTATTTTTTGCTAACTTTTTAACGACGCTTTAAGGGTAGGTCGTATATTTTGAATTTCCGATACAGTTTCGAAATAAAGTTTAAAAATTTTATACAATATATTGCACACTTTGGTCATTTAAATGCCCAAAGCTATGTTTAGATGGACATACAGTTTTTGTTCGGCTTCTGAAAGATAGCTTCAGCATGACGTTCTTTGAGGTGAATGAACTTAAAATATTATTTTCTTGATATAAAGTAGGTATAGTTTTGAGTTTCAGGTTTTAATAATTAAATACATGACTTACATTTTTGAAATTCAAAGGTTTCACTATTTTTTTGTTCTTCACAAACATGAATCTTTGAGTGTCAGCAATTATATCCGACAATTAACATGCAGAAATTTCAAGTTTTAATCATGGGGAGGATTTCTTATATTACCCGTTTTTTTAAATAATTTTCATGATACTTAAGTACAAATGCCCATAAAATCAATTTGTTATACAATTATGTTAAAAATTTGTGAAAAAGTTAGCTAAATCGAATGAAATTTGGGGAAATAAGTAATTTCAGAACCATGTACTTTTGACTGTGAGGTGTGTACTGTCCATCATTTTGATGTTTTTGTGTAAACCGTCCGTCTTTTTGCACCATTTGCTTAAGTGACTTGTAGACAGGGCTTTTCGTTGCGAGCGGTGAAAATGTATAATAACGCCAAGCAAGCCACCAGTTCCCTCCACAAATTTATTGCTACAAGCGGTGAATAGCTCTTACTGTGATTTGGCTCAAGTGAAAGAGCATTTGTAGCCTTCTATATTCATAAGTTTTTGTGCAAAGATAACGAATAAATACAGCAGCATTTTTAAGTGCATCTTTTTCAGATGTAATCTGAAATTCGTTAGAAAATATTCTTATACCCAGCTCATGTTAAATATACGTATAATCTGCAAGTTGGTGGGTCAAGTTCGTTGTTCGGTATAGTTTTTGGACTTGAAAGATGCGTGTCTCGAGCAGAGATTCTGAACTTCGAGCAGGTGTTTTAACTTTCATTATGTTGTCTATTCACAAGCTCAGCACTGGAATTTCCGGTGAAGAGGTTCAGTTCTGCTGCTGGAAGATTTAGCTAGCTGGTGGTCTTAGTTGCATGGTTGTCTATCCATTCCATTTATCTTGCTCCTATGATTTTAGTTCAAAGGTAGCTTTTTTAAGTGCATGGGGGGGGGGGGCTATAAACCTTGATGACAATATAGATGCCAGATAGTCTTTACTGCATAGTTGCCTTCCTAAAGCATTCGTTGAAGTTAGTGGCCTTAGCTAAATCACCTTTATGTTGCACTCATTTCTACGTTACTATAATCTTGTGCGGGAATTTGGGTTATGGCACTGATTTAGCTGACTGCCTCCGTAGTCGACTGGTCAGCAAGCTGACTGAGAAGGTTCCGGGCTCGATTCCCGGCTGGGGCGGAAAATGTTTCTTTAATCAGAATTATACCCTATCCCCCATAGAGTCTGAAGTATGTGAGAGTGAATGTGTGTGTGGGTGTGTGTTTGAGGAAAATAAAAATCTATTTAAACCCAACGTAAAGAACCTACAGTCGAGTTGTATCTAATGCCAAACCCTCGATAAGACCTTAGATGCTAAAGGGAATTATATAAATGAAACAAAAAAAAATATTTAACTGAGTAAGATCAAGAAAAATCCCCCAGATACCCTGGGACTTTAGCCTCATTATTATCATTTATGATTGTATTACTGTACAAGAGCACATAAAACTGTATATAAATCATAATTACTTTAAAATATTTAGAAATACAAATAGTACAAATGAAATAAGTATTATGTAAATAATCATACGAATAATTACAAAGGAGTGCAGCAGCAGAGAATTTTAAAGGTCAAAACGGCTTTACTGGTATTTTCTTATCTGTGTAAATGTTCTAACTTAAATAAAACAGTAAAACACAACTCATGCGTTGTTTATTTATACCAATTCTGCATCCTTTATTCCTGGCCAGTGTCACGAGTTCGCAACACCGTGACTGAAAGGTACAACGTTATCTCATACATTAAGCTGCTCTGATCTGTATCACAGCATTGTCTGTTCACCTTGCCAAATGCCATCACCAACCTGTGTGACCCCTTGGCGGTGAAATCGCACTCCTCCACAGATCTAGTCCCGATCACGCTTCATTTTAATGAAAGCTCTATTCCCAGCACGTCATTTCACGCGATATCGCACGGGGTTTCTTTCCAGAACCTGCCTTTCCTAAATAGGAATATCGCCCAAAGTTATTCTAAGCTAAAAACATCGATACAGAGGCAGAAGTGAAGAGGTAAGTATATTAAAATCCCTATACAACACTTGTTTTGTTTTTTTTTACTTTACTTTTATTTTATATTTAGCATATCCATTTCAGAATCCGTATCTTAATTTAAAACATCTCCAACTTGAAACTAGAATATGAAATCAGGATACTGAATATCTATAAAGAACAATACAAATCTGTATATGTATACTTTTCCGGAGTTCTTTTTTTTTTCTTCTTCTTCTACTTTCTTTCTTGCTCTTAAATTTAGTTTGCAGATGACGTTCAGCTAAAAACTCAGCTCCGCTTGTACCCAATTAACAAATCTTCTTCCTTTCTTGGTGGTTCATAATGTGAGTCTTCACTGTTAAGTTCTGTGTACTACTTTTACTTTTAAGTAATAGGAGTAATGAGAGAGAGAGAGAGAGAGAGAGAGAGAGAGCGTGTGTGTGTGAGGGAGAGGGAGCTCCGGTGTGTGGCGTTAGCACCAGGGATATATGATGGCTATACAAATATACTTCCATTTCTATGCTCTAGCACAGGTGTCATCAACGCGTTGTTCTTTGAGTAAAGCAGAGATAAGAGAAACCTTGTTCGTTGCTTGTACTGAGACATCTGTGCACTGCGTGACAAATTCGATCAATGCATGGTGGTATGCATACCTTCCATAGATTAATATACTGTTGTAGGTTTATGATTGGTAGAACAATTACACTATTATAATGCCGCTTACATTAGGAATAACAGGAGTCGTAACAAACATTTGCAAAAGATAACAAGTACTATAGTGTTAACATAGTAAAACAACACGTTCTTCAACTTCGTCATTACCATTGTTAACGTATTATGACGCAGGGTGAGAATTCATTTGTAATGAAAAGCTTTCGCATTCAAAACTGTGAGAACGGACAGGGTTTTTTTTTTTTTTTTTTTTTTTTAATTAATTAATTGGTAATCTTATAACCAAAAAGGGAAGTTAGGATTATAGCAGTAGATATGAGCAAACAGCTTAATAATTGATATCCAACACAATTCGAAAGAAAGTTTCAATTTATATCAGTGAATAAGAACAAGCACCTTGATAAGAAAACGGTATCTAACACAATTCAAGCAAACTACATACAAGCATTACAAAAGAGCTGAAATATAATAAATGTACGCCACTTTCTATAAATAAGAAAGATTCCTCTCAGGCAGGGAAGAGTCGATATCCTTCATGTTCTAGACATTACACTGTATGGAACGAGAGCCCTTCACTCCTATCGGAAGCCTGTCTCTGACATATGTTTAACCAATGCAGTGCACGGAGAAAATTTGCTTGCCTGCTTGCTTGAGCACAAAATCAAGCGGTGACACTTGTTCAAGTAACTTAGTTGCACAATGCAAACCTTAGGAATCCGCTTATAAGCTACGAAAGGAAGTTAAAGAATTCATTAATGACTAGTTTACCCCCGAAATGAAGGTCCGGAGCAAATTGTAACCTGTTTAAGTACTAGAATTGTAATTCCACACATAAAATCGCATGTTTCATCTATTAGCTTTTTTGCTCTGTGCACATATTTTAGAAGTGAAAAAAAAAAGAAGTGATATTTGATTTTACTGAATGGTATAATTGTAAATGCAGCTGGTTACTAAATAAATTAGTGCATTTTAAAGAAGCTGGCCACTTGTAGCCTAGACTTCTTTTACGTGGAGTGGTGCTCATTATCTCATGATAATGCAAAGATCTTAGGTTGCCAGCAGCACCACAAGCTTACTGCTTTACGGATTTTGTATGTTCACCCTGCACGTACAGTCCATCATACACATTTTCAGATTTTCAACTGTTCTACGGATCAGAAGATTTACCAACGATGCCAAAGTGATATAAGAGGCGAGAAGGATGCCTCTATAGTCGAGTGGTCAGCGTTCCGGCTTCTGATCCAGGGGTTCCGGGTTCGATTCTCGGCTGTGGTGGGGATTGTTCATAAACAAGAATAGTTTTCTAATCCCCACAGAGTTGGAAGTATGCATGTGAGAGTGAATGTGTTTAATAATATAATATTGAAAAGCCTAACGTTAATAAACTCTTCTGTTCAACGAGAAGACACCAATGGTTGTTTCTAAAGCAAAGCCCCCGGTATAACCATAGAAGTTAAAAGGGGGATGTATAATAAAAAGTAGAAATAAAAAAGAGGCGTGGGATGATTTAATGTGCCTCTCATCAGCAAGGGAGAACCTCATTTTACCTAACCTTGAAAAACGTCTAAAGATTTCCAATATTGAAAAATAAAGGGAAGGAATTGTAGCAGTAAGGTGTTCATTGCCTTAATGTATTTGATCCGACCTCCCATTTAACAATAATGAAACTTACTTTTGACTTAATCACGTATTTGCAAGACACTCAGAATAAAATTACTAAACAGACTTAAAAAAAACTCATAAGTTGACCGCATTTGTGAAGATACCAATTACCATCGCTCTTGCGGAATAAGGAGTCAAACATTTTCTGTGATGGTGAGAGAAATTCATTATACAGTTTATCACAAAACGTTATACCTCATGCTATCTGAAAACAAAATATACCTACGGTGCTTCTTAGATGTATCAGTGAAGTTCATCACAAGAGAAACCTCTCCATGTCCAAATGCACAAATAAGTGGTACATACGGCATTTTTTATAACGGCCTCACTTCCCACACCTGCCCAACTTTTTAAGATTGGTTTTCGAAGTTTGTTTTGGGGGTTTCCCTTGTCCTGAAAAGGCGAATATTAGATGACTCTAAAGTTTATAGGCTCGGAATCGTTTTAGCATTATTTCAATCATTCTTGTCCAATATGACCTCCGATATTAAAGAGAATTACGTTAAAAAGCATCTTTTAGTATTATTTTATACACCACTGTATTAAAACCATGCATTTTGTAGTGGATCTTAACAGTTTTGCATTCTCGAAAACAACTCCAATTTATGTAACGTTGGTTTAGAAGCCAGTCGAGTTAGAACGTTATGCTGCTGTTTAAGCTTTCACCACTAGGTCACTAGAACGTCTAGGATTTTATGAACCGAAATGAATCAATGCTGTGACTGGGGCAGTACATGAGTTGAGAGAGCATATTTACGGGCGTAAAAATCTTTAGCTGGTTTCCTTCGGAAGGGAAGTACAGCCGGTGATCCCGTGTCGATTTGTGGTACGTAAAAGAACCTCACACAAACCTGAACATTTCCTGTCTTTTACGTCCAATATAGAATGAGACACTAAGCACAATAAAAGTTATGGTGCGCCCATAAATAAAATGTAATTTCTCCTCATACAGCAATTACATAAGATATCATCATTTATCTTAAGGAAGAAAAATTATAGACAATGCTGTAAATACATGCGTCACTTTCTGAGAATCAAAAATTTAGACGAATGTCAAGGGGATTTACATATATTGTAACTCTAAAGCAGTGACTTCCGAGAACTTTATACATTACAAACAGGTTGACCTAACTGTTTGGCTACGGTTTTCCAGGTAGTCTTGAGAAGCACTACTAGAGCAGCAAGGCTAGTGTGAACCATGGGAGGACAAGTTGGCAACTACCAGCTGCTTTTGGTTTTCATGGATTTTTACTAATCTATATTAATTTCTTGCAGCTCAAATATCTCTAGAAATATAAGCTTTGATGAATTTCTTTGCCGGTCTGAACAAGATGTTTTCGCATCCTCATGTTTTCATTGTAATAGCGCCTTTGTGAATTTGAACAAGATGTTTTCCTTTTCATATATGCCCATTGCAATTTCCTAATAGCTAGTGATTTCAATTTTTGAGGGACAGTCAAATCAAAATACTCAAGACACAAATAGTGCTAGTGAACACTGCATCAAAAGTAATTGCGCATCACATATTTACACTACTCACAAATAATATTACTGTGGAAATTCTTAGGATGTTAATAAGTCCATAATAACAAGCAATCGGAAATAGGGTCGTTCAATCCTTGTACAAGGTACATATCAATGAATGTTGCTGCTCGTATCACTTGAAATGTAAAACTCATAAACACAAAGCCCACAATGGAAAACCAAATTATCGCAAGAGAAAATTCCAAATTCCAAAGTCAAGCAATCAATTTCCGAGGAGGTATGGGCGATATTCGCCTGCAAAGTTCCTAAGCTTTTGGAACACTGTACCAGAAAACACATTTACATCCTCCCTAAAGCGAAGAGATTCTCCTTTGTGATGTTCCTAAAACAGAAGCATTCTCAGGCATTGATGTGAACCCGACGAAGACTTATGAGATCCGCCAGTGTGGATATGTTAGCAATCTAAAAGCTGGGAATAGCTAACTTATCTTTCAGTGGGGTAATGCATTAAACCATTCTCAATTTGCAGAATTATAAGTTTTATAAAGTGAAACTATTGATGCCTGCTGGGTATACAATTTGTAACAATGCAACATTACGAATTTTGTTTTCCTTTAACAATACGCCGAACAACTGATCCTCTGGGTTATGGAAATCGCAGTATTTACGTCAGCAATGACCACAGGAAACCCACAGATAATTATTACTCGCTATCAAGGACATTAATAACTCCATATAAATGCAGCCTTTAAACGCCCAATGGTAGTTGTTACGAAGAAGAAAAAAAACATCATGGCAGGATTTCTGGAGATACAAATGTTCTCTATATTTTTCCGTCCTAAAATTATGACCAACCGCTGAAAGATGAGTACCAGCAACGGATATAATTAAAGTCGAATAACAAGAGCTTCAGGACGAAGAACAAAAAAGGAGTTCATTAATCTGCAGACTACGCGACGAAAAAAATGGCTACAGATGCTATTAATACCATTTACGCAGCTCTTACACACCTACTCTGCATAAGTGATTCAAAAATATTTTCATTTACTCTAAAACATTTTAAAATATAAAAATAGGACTGAGGAATGTTAGGCATTAATTTTAAAGGAAGACGTTTAGAACACTAGTAACAAAAATATCAAACAAAATAGTTTTCCTTCGATCATGAGTAAAAAGAAAAAGCATTATGTTTGCACGTATGGACGAGCCGTAAGACCCGTATAGATTTTCAGAACATTAAAGAGAATAACTAAACGTTTCCTTAACTGTTTTCATAAATCTCTTTGGCATAAATTTAATTTCGTTCCAAGTCGCAAGGTGTAGATAAAAAATACATAACAAATATAAATTACATACACTACAAAGGCGATTTTTATAACTGTTAAAGAATGCGTAGCTCATTTTTTTTAGTTTAATATTCGGTTAACAAAAGCTGAAAGTCTCAAAAGAGCTAACTTAAATAAATGCAAAATCAAATATGCATTGAATTTTCTACTTTCACCATACTGGTCAAAAGCATTTTATCGAGAGGAAAGACTGAACCTTATACTATACACGATGCAATTAATTTCTCTCAAACTTATTGCAATAATTCTTTTTAGGACCTATTTTTCACCAACACTTATAACATAAATTTGGGCGAAGCCTATTCGAGAACTAAACCAAAGTTGAATGACAAAACGCTTGAAATATCTAACTTCTGCTTAATGAGTTCGTTTTATTATTGCGATTTAAAAGTGTCTGCAGAATAGTGTCAACTCTTTATATGGTAAATGTATAAATGTGTGCTAATTTTCCTTTTACAGTAATGAAGGTAATATATTTCCAAAAATAAAATGATGCCGTAACAGAGTGAAGAGAACTTCCCTTTCTCTCTTTAGTGTTTACACATCTCCAAGTCGGCCTATCAGTGCGAGAGAGGCTGAGGTGTGCCTTCTCTCGACCAACAGTGTCATACAACAATCGATCCGAGTACACAATAAGAGAAAGTTATCATTATCTTCACTTGTATTAAAACCAACTAATGTAAGTTATAAACATCCTCTTCGTGGGGCGTAATGTCCACACCCAAGTGAAGGAACATTTCTACAATATGTTAAATATATAATGTGCAAATATAAGCAAAAACATGCATCAATATATCACATGATAAGGATTTGACCTGTGAAGGATCATAGGACAGGCGTGTGCAGCATAGATATGCGGAATAGGACAGCAGATTTCATACTCTAAAGGAAAGCATGCTTCAAAACAATGCCCATCTAAATATGACAATGTTTATTCCTAACTACAATCCAACAATAAAATAATTCTCATTCAAATTCAACTGAGATTTACAAACAACACATCATACTACAGCTGCCATTCCGGTTTTCAAGATGCAGGCATCACAGCCACACAGAATGTACTTTTTAAGATTCATACATGCTAAACAAACAACAGGCCAATCATAAACATATTAAATATATTTACAAAACTATGTTGCAAAGAAGATAGCTGTTTTCAGAATATCTTCAACAGTTCATAAATAAAGCTCAAGGAATGTTGATATTTGTCAACATTCTTAAAACTAATAAAATTCCATCTCCAGATGGATGTGTACTCTTTCTTTTCTTAAAAGTAGTTGCAAATTGTTTCCAAAAGAATATTTTACCTTTAATACTTCTCTTATGCTTTAAACCCTTAGGAAAGAAGCATGTGCTCTAAAGGTTTCTATTAAATAATATAAATTTATCAAAAATCAAACATTAAAAAAAGTAATTAAAAACAACTTCCAAAAAGTTGTTTCCTTGTAGCTACTACATTTTTATTATTTGAAACTTTTCAGAGCATATGAAAACTTTCCCTAAATGATCAGAGACTCTTAAACTGCTTTTCTTCTTAGGAAAATTTCTTCAGAAGGTAGTTAAATAAAAACATCAAAATTAAATTAAGTTGAAATTTTGTATAGTATGATTTCTATACTGCTTAAAAAAATGAGATTTTTATGCAAATATTATTAATTCAAAACTTAAATTTTATTAGGCTTCATCAACCTACACAAAGCCTCACTGTGAACTTCACTTCATTAGGTACATACAACATTGCTGCACGAAGCCCTCAGCTCATGCCTGCACAACAGGTTATTGTTACTACAGGAAAGAGACATGTGTCCTTTAGAGAATATCAGTTTTTTCTTATCATGAAAAAGAATTAATTTAACTTTGCAAGTTCTTATAAAGTGATATTTACACATGAGCAAAGTATAAAATAAAATTAAGAGATGTCTTACATCAACTCTGATCACAGTTTCTGAACAAGTTAAATTCTTTTTACAACTCATAAGTTAAATTTCAAATAAAAACTGGATCTTTTATAAGCAGATCTTGCTTACAATTTCTAAGTGTTACTTAACATGCTAGTTATTAAATTCAATATAAAATATAAATTATGTTGACTAAACATCACATTAAACACAAATTAATATCTATCTCTAATGCACACTGACTATTTCAAAATTAAAGAGGTACAAAAACAAACTCAACAAATGAAAAACCACTTAATCCACAACGAACACAAAGGCAAAACTAACATGCCAATACTATAACTCAGTGAGAGTGTAAAACAGAAGTCTGAAATACTGGCCACTTTCGCACTAGTTATGAATCAGCCCTTTTTAAGGAATCACCACTGCAAAATAGGTATCCATTCTCTTATTTACTTGCTTTCAAATCGCTCTTGCTTAGTGTGTTAATTATGTAAGTTGGAGGTACTAAATGTATTTGCTGCCTAATACCAATGATTTTAAGACAAACTTTATTTTTAGTTATGAAATGAACTGAATCACAACAGAGTTCTATTTATAGACATACACATCTGTTTAGTTTTCTTTTAGTAAAATTTAAGTATTTAATAAATAGCTATTTTTTTCAATGATTAATGAAACACTTAACTTTCATAACACATTTGTCTGAAGAGGTATAAAAAAACCAACAGATTTAATATAAAACACTAAATCATCCTGTTTAATTATCCTATTATTTCTTTAGGTATGCTTTTTATAAAATAAAATTAATCAAAACTGTATACCTAAAGCAAAAACATACTTAATGCAAATGTATTCTCCTTGCCAAAATACTAATGCTCTGCCTAATAGAAAACAGTTATACATATTTACAATAATTACCTTCACAGTACCTCTTTAGATCCATGATGGTAGTGATTCCTTTGATTCTTGTAAAACACTACATAAAATTAAATTTCCTATTAAACTACAATGCTGCACAAATCTGTTTTAATTTATTACTAAATAAAACAGTTGCTCTGTTCGGAGGTGGAAATTACATCACCTTTAGTGTTTGATATTTGTTTAATACAGCAGTTCTCAAACATGCAAAGAAAATTATTTTTTTTCATTCATGACATTAGAGAATGGCATGATTTGCTGAATTTATTTTATATTTTTATACATGGATGTCATGTATTAGTTTTTATTCCATCAAAAGCAGTTGCTAATGCTGTGTTCACATTATACCACTTGACACCATACGTTTGTTTTCAAAATATGCTGTAAATAAGAAAATGGGAATGATTTTGTCATGTGCTCCAATGAAGGAAAGCTCCACTCGCATGGGTGGTAATGAGCTCCATTGAAATCCTCATTATACTTTCATATATTTATTTTGTAAGTAAAATGAATGTTTAGCATACTTAAATTATAAAGTACTTGTCCCTAAATGCAAAAACATAAATTATCTTTGTTTTCAAAATAAATCCACAGAAGCGTAAGGGCAAGAAGCAAGCAAAAGGTTTAAAAACACCATATTAATTCATATTGTTATTGGTTTTTCAATTAGCAATATATAATTTCATAATTATTTTGAAAGGTAAAAGAATATTGAAGTTTTGGTGCGAGTGTATAAATGCCTTAGAAAGAAAATATGACTTTGCAATTGGAAATTATATTAACATGTATATATATTGCATTTGAAGGGATTTGAAGCTCAATACTTCTTGTTCCTAGATGCATGCTTGTAAGTGCTCAGCTATCACCATCAATTTTACACTGAGAAACTGATATTACTAATACTCGTAACACAATGAAGCTAAAGCCAATTCACCCAGAGACATCAATGAAAATTGAATATGGAGTCAAGTGGAACTTTAATGCTTAAATTTTGAGTCAAATTGTAGTTTTTATTATAATTATTATTAGATTATTATTATAATTATTATTAGATTATTATTGCTAGATTATTATTATTATTAAAAACAAAACAGAGTTCTGAGAAAATGGTTTCACTGCTTATCTAAAACCACTAACTTGGTGAAGCTAACGCTCATGCGCAACATGGGAGGTCACCGTATTCATTTATATAATTACCATTAGAGCACAATTAACTGTCCAGCAGATGTTTCATATTACCTGCAGGGTTCTATACTATCACTTTTCCTTTATGTTTTTTTGTTTTTTTTCCAGCTGGTATTCTTCACAATTGTTTTAAAACACAGTATTCCTTGCCTATGCAAATTTTGAGGTTCAGTTTGAGAACTATTAACTTAATGCTATTGTTTCTGTAGAGAATAACCAAAGGAGCTTCCTAGTTAATTAGGAAGACTCTGGTAACTTTGGTTTTAGTGAAAAAGACAGCATTTAGAAAGCTAGTTCTCAGAACATTAATGAAATACAGCTGAAGAAACTGGAAAGGTTACTTTTGATAATACTGCTCACTATTTTCTAACAGATTTGTACAGCATTTTGGAGAGTTTCAACAAATGCGAAAGCAGCATGTTTAAGCTGGCAGGCACATGCATGATCACTAACATATTATTTCAATGTACATGGTACAGCACTGTACTATTTCTTTGTTGTACTCCTTTCTTAAAGGAAATTATTTACAACTGACCATTTTAACAGGTCAACATTTTGAAAGCAAAATAGTTTTTCTTTTGCTCTCTTTAAGGAAATTAAGCTTTATTTTACAAAGCATATAAAAATGTCTTAGAATGCTCTAAACCAAAGAATTGCAGAACCAAACTCCTGGCAAATATGCTGTATCTGTACATGTGAAACAATATTTTTAAATTTACTGTGTGTATGGGTAAGGTGAATATCTACCATGTTTGTGTGCAACATTTATGATGCTGAAGGAAGGTTTTTGACAAGGCTGCAGCACCTAATTATTTATTATAACTTCAATGAAGTGTGATTGATCAGCTGCAATATTACACTTTTGTTTAATCCATAGCAAACATTTGTTTAGACACAATTTGTGATATGAAACCACAAGGTATTCATCCTACTGTCTTGTTTTGGAATCTGGATAACCTATTATCCAGCTGTGTTATAATTAGTGATGATTATTCCTCACGTGTACTTTAAAATAAAACCTATACAAATAATGAAAACAGAATAGATGATGTAGGGTAAACAGTTTGCTTAATTTCAATAAAAAGAATTAGTGTGTCACAGCAGCAAACATGGTGTGATTACAATCATACGCCAATCTAGCACATTTAGAATTGGTTTTGGAAACACTTCAGATCCATTCAACAGCAGTTTATAGACCTTTCCAGTTAAGGACTCAGAGGCAATACAATGTACTCAATTAAGTTTATTATTGCAGAAAATAAAAGATCAAGGATGCAACAATATATGCATATTTATTTCATTTAGTCTTTTGTGTCATGAATGTTATGTTCATTTTTAACATGAAACAGTCAAGGCCATGGGATTTGCGAGTCAAAAAAGATCACTTAGAAAATGCTCAGTAGAAAAACAGGTCATTAACCCAAAATAAAATGGGTAACATTCAAGCTATTCAAATAATGGAGTAATCAAAATTTTACATAATATCATCCAAAGTAGTGTATGGTAAAGTAATTAAAAATAATATAGCAACTAGGCACATTTAACTTCAAGGACAGAAATTGGCATTCATTACCCAACTATAAAAACACAAAAGACTTTTTTTTTTAAATAAAGCATAAACTTCTTACATTTGGGAGCATCAGTACATTAATTATTTCAAAACAATAAATGCTATTAGAGTTCTTAGTTTTTCTGAAATGGCTGTTAATGAAAATTGCTGCATTATGTCATTCCTGCTACAACAAGAGAATTTAACTGTGTTAATGGCCATCAAACTGAAACATTTCAAGATCGCATTTGTCACTGTTTCATTACGTACTTTAATGACTTCATCAAACAGCAGATCTCACATAGCATATCTTCAAGCTTATTTTAGTTCAATAGAGGATATTCTGAATTACATATGTACCACTTTTAAGGAACATTATTAAACTCTTAAGAGCACAGATAAGCTTTCTTTAGCTTGCAGAAGAGCTGTCAAATTAGGGGTTAACGTATATTTGAGCTGTCCATCTTAAGAAGCATTTAAATGGCAAAAATATCTCATTAAAATGCTTAAACCTCTGAGTTATGCTGTATTAGATATTAAGCATTAAAGATCCTTTATATTTCTAGTGTCTCCTTCACCCCTGTAAAATCACACCTGAAGTGACCCTAAATTTACTCCTAATACAAACAGTTCAACTGTGACCATCTGCTTTATGATCAGTGTGAATTTCAACAAAAAATTGCTAAAAAGAGATGTATAAATGTGTCTTGGTTAAAATGACTTATCAATTTATAGGTAATGAAATGCTGTCCTAAGAGATGATAGAGAGTCATTAATGGAAGGTGGGTAATATGTTTCAGAAATGTGACCAGAATACACCCACCCCTCATCTCCTTGCTTTACCAGCTCTACTCGTGGCACCGTGTTGCTGGCAGTAAAGGAATTGCCTTGGGGCATCTGGTGTCTGCAGTTAAGCCATAATCAACGGGTATTCTGCTGAAGACAGAAATGAAACCTGTGTTCCCCAGGGGACATGCTAAAATAAGCAGCCTGAGGTCATAAGAATACTTGAGAGCAGATTGGTCTCTGCAGCCAAGTCATAGTCAAGAAGCATTACCACTTAAGGATGAGAATGGGGAGGAAGGTAACCAGTGTGAAGAGGCAGGTAAATGCACGGGGACCATTCCTGCACCTCCAGAGTGGGTCTGCAGCCATGCCATAGCCATAGGGCACTACCGCTGGGGGTGAGAATGAGACATATGAGGGTGAGGAGGAGGGTACCCAGTGTGAGGTGGCAGAGGGGAAGGACAGGACACATGTGTGGGTTGCTGATAACCGCTGCCCATCATTGGGCCCGGACTCGAGCAAGGTATAAGGTGCGAAGGGGGCGACTGGGCATGAGGATGGGGAGGTGCCATCATGTGGTGTTGGTGTGGGGAACCAGGGTGTTGCTGGAAATGTTGCGTGTGAGTGTGTGGGTGCTGCTGGGGGGCCATGTGTTGTGTCGAATGCGGCGAGCCGCCATACACGAGCTGTCTTACTTTCTGCTCCTCGTCCCCGATGTTGTACGTCAGCTCTGTCTCCTCGAAGCCCGTGGCAGACATCCGTTGGTCGCCGCCCACTCCTGAGGGAGGCGGATCGGGCGAGTTAAGGCACGTTTGGATTAGGGCCTTGCCGGCCTCCGAGGTGATCATCGGCTGCAGCTTCCTGGTGGCAAATGTGTAAACATGACCTGTTTCAGAGGCCACCAGTAACATCACCTGGGTGCCCGTCAGCGTTGACAGTTCGTATGCCTGTCAAAAGAGAACAAATCTTACGTCAATCCCTTCCTAAATATCCCTACTGTATTCCTTCATAAGAATATGCTCAATATAAAAATTAAATTGTTACAATCACATGGTCAAAGTCTTTGGAAGCGGTAGATGCAGTAAAGTTTATAGTACGCTGAGCTTTAGAATAAAACACTAGTAGCCATCCAAGAACCTATATAGTTGTAGAATAGTATTAAAGTATGATAAATCAATATTTCAAAAGATTCTTTAATTCGAATTTTGAGCAAATTATTTATTTATATGGATAGCGAGACTTTAGTATTTTTTTTTTTTTTACTCAATATACCTCTCATAAACCGATCCAATACATCCATCACAAACAAGACAACGCATTAGAAGGAAGTCTATTATTCCAGCATTTTTCTTTGGTTTGTTAATTGCTCCATCAACTGTTCAGGTATCGTATTTCATAGACTACTCCGAAGCCTGAAAAGTTGAGCTGCACATGGCCTCGAAACTGAAATCGCGAATCTTATCCGTTTATACATCTAAGAAAAAAATCTTCAAGGTTGCAGACATGGCATCTAATGTAAACAGCAGGAGAGACACTTCCTGACCAAAACGTATATCAAGTGCTAGGGCAACAACTGTAAACAGAAAATTAAATAGCATGCGACGATTCAAAAAAAATTGTTTGTTTATTACCAACGCTATCAATGGCCAGGGTCATATCAGCGCCGCGGATGTACCGGAATTTAATCCCACAGGAGTTATTTTACATACCAGTACTGACATAGGGCTGTCGCCTTTAAGCACACTTTTACTATCTGTCTGGGCCGGAATTGAACCCGCGGCCTTGAGAACAGAAGGTCAACGCTTAACCAATTGAGCCAGCCAAACCGACCCGACGATTCAAGCAATAATGTACGGTGGAAGATCATGCACCACGTTTAATACTAAGAAGTACATAACTAAGAGAAATACTTTTTGAAAGTTAAGGCTGAGATGAAACGTGTACCATGGACAGCAGGAGTTCGCAGTGTCTGTGGTATTGTGCAAACTTAGACTATAACTAGAGTTAAAAATAAATTATAGCAATACACTGCTAAACCGAAAAGGCCAACTGAATGCAGTAGCAATGAAGTAAGCCAACTAAATATCTTATTATGGATGAAAAACGTCTAATTGTTCAGACTTATGGCGCAACTGGTGTTAGCAATATGTTATTGGCAGGTTTTCTAACATTACAACTTCTTGTTTTAATATTTAATGAGCAGGCAATAGTTTAGGTTTACTGCTTCTTGTTTGACTTCATATTAATCCATGCAGCAAAACTATCCAGATTATTTATTTATCTAGATAGTAGAGAGTACGTTCTTACGTTTTTTGTAACATTGTAAAGTGCTTATCGATGATATTCATTGAGAAAAATCGATTCGCATCTTTGCTGTCATGAAATGCTACCGCAATGTAAAGTATTGGCAGCTGCTCCTTTAAGCATTTTCAACAATCGCTCTACCACCTACAATATGGCTTCTACATGGAAGTGATAGATAACATTAAGCAATAATGTTTGAATAAAGTTACTATTCAGTCGGTAACTTTATTATTTCTGTTATATGACAGAAAACTAAAGCGCATTTTACTGCCTTAACACGTTAAAAGCAGGTTTTTTGCTCAGACTTAGCCTGAATTTGAAATCCTAGCAGTTAGCTGTCATGTTGCAGAATGGGTAACGTACGATGATTCTTTATAAACAAAAATACTTTCTTGCCTTATCATCGGACTATGTCTATGTCTTGGTCGCTGTAGACACTGACAATTATCTCTAAGTAATTTCTAAAACTCTTTATAAATAACTGCGATCCTTCTCGGAGGTGTGTCTCCGGCATTTTCCTAATTACCCCAGTGCTGCTTAGGACCGGCTTTGCCGATTAAGGAAACCAATTATGTTACCGATTTTTCACCATTAACTAATCATGTGATTTATTACTGTTAATAACACAGTCTGCTGGTTTAAATAGCCAATTTTGCTGCTGGTCACTCAGATGCTTTAGAAATTTTGCTAACATCTGACTCCACATGAGGTGCCAAAGGTCATTTGCTTTCGTTCATGAAGTCCTCAAATAAGTTAAGCGCTGCCTGATTTAATGATTCAGTCAATGAGAATTATATGTAACTGGTTTTGTCATTTGCTTTAAGTTTATGGTACATGCACACTGTTTATTTTTTGGATATTTAGACTATAATTGTGGAACCATTGTAGAATTCTCTCACGAGAAAAGCACTGAATAGGTCGATATTTGTTATAAGTTTATGGTGCAAGCACGCTGTATATTTCTTGGCTATTCAGACTATAATTGTGGAACCGTTGCAGAATTCTCTCACGAGAGTGCACTGAACAGTCGATATATGCATTTCAAAGGTCACATTTAAAACACTATCAATATAATATCTGAGTTATGAAATAAGTCAATATGGCTGGCCCCGTAGCTCAGTCGGTAGAGAATCGACATGCTTTGCAAGAGGTCCCAGGTTCGATTTAGGGATTTTTCCCTAGTTCAGATTATTTCCTATCATCTCCAGAGACTGGAAGAGAGAGAGAGAGAGTGTGTGTGTGTGTGATCTAATGATTAAAATTAGTTACTCGTAAATACAAATCCAACGACATCAGTACACGAGTAAACACCAGACTATAGCTCCAATCACTAAATGTTCAAAAACATTTCATAATACTGTTGAAAGCAATATTCGTTTTGACAGTCTGAGAACCTTTCAAACTTTGTTTAAGAGCAGACCGATTCTCAATATATAATTAGGAAGTTTGAGGAACAGATGTTCAGTGTTTGTGTTAACAGTACACAGTTTCCAAAAGCATGGCCTTCGTGATTTACAAATTTTAATTCGACGACCTTTGGTTGTCGGATAACATAAATGTACTTACGTAAAGGTAATTAATTAGATTTCGATTAAACGTCACATAAAATATATCATAGTTACAAGCAGATCTGATCGGCTTTTACTTTTTTGTCGTTTCTGTTTTAAAGTCGTTGAATCAACATAAGCTGCATTTGATAATTTAAATACTCCAACGGTTTGTCTTATTCTACCTGTATTTTCTGTGGAGTAACAATTTGTTTACTCCACCACAATATCAGTGATGCCTTGTTCGCATGCAAGTTCTTTTATAAATTTAACATGTTGCATTGTAATGTACAAGCATTGTAGATTTGTTTTAATATTTAATCATTTAGGACCTTGTAGCACAAGACCGCCGAGAAGAATAAGAAATTTCAATGGTGAAAGAATGATTAAAATTAAATGAGTAGCACGCACACACACAGAGTAGCTCTGTTTACTTTTGCTCTACATGCTATGCATTTAGTAGGTAGATAAGGCATTGTATTCCACCCAAAAATTCGATGTGAGATTTCACCGGAATTATGTTTTGAGGTTACTAAATAAAAGTTAGAAAAAGGTCCGTGTGTGTGCGCGCGCTCGCGTGCATCTGTGGACAGATTAACTAAAAAAGAAAACACCATTAAATGCAAAATTTGGTACTTAAGTTTAATATTTTAGAAGATGCGACACGAAGATTTTAAGAAATCACCCTTTCCTAAACTACCTTTTACATGAAAACGTTTTTGAAAATTTTGTTTTTCTCAAAAATGGCTCTCATGATTTTGATTAAAATGCCATATATGACAAGTAAAATGTATGTGTTTAATTTTATGGGAATAGTTTCTGAAGACCTCTATATTCTGAATGAAATCTGCATAGCTGGTAAACTGTAATAGATACACAAAAACTTGCTACACAAAAAATTTAACTCTCGTTAATACACAGGACGATTAAATCAAAAGGTTGCTTGATTTAATCGACCTGGAGTAGCATCAGCTTTTACTTCAACACTAGGAATTGTTCATGAATGAATTACATCTTAGACGTAATTAGAATTCATGTTCATTTATATACATTTTCCGAGATATTCCTTCTTAGTGGTTTCAGTTTTAAGCAACTTAAACTTTTCTCAAACAAGAGGTCACATTTCGTTTCATTTCTTTTGTTTTCTCCTAGTCGTACAAAGTGAACAGAACCTAATTTGTTACACATAGCAACCGGTTTTCTATAAGATTTGACTATCACTTTAGCCTAGTGTGTTACTTTATTTTACTTCTACTTAAAAGTAATACAACCAGTTCTGCTAATGTTTATCTCGATTACTACGATAAAGGAATAATTCTTTGTAACACTAGTTTGTAGAGAAAGTCATGTGAATGGAACATAAGAGTTTTATAATAAAATGTAGATCTGTACATCTCTCCACAATAATAACGCATATAGTCATTTACAAATGCCCCATACTCATACTCCATAAAGCTATGGTATGTCTAATTATGGCTCTCTTAAATATTTTCTCCATCACTTCCGAAATGTTCCTTTTCCATGTCGCTGGTTCTCCTCCTCGTTCCATTAAATTCCCTTTTATTGATGTGCTTACCTTCCATAAATTGTGTGCTTATATTGATGCTTATATTTCATTTTGGCACCCTTGTTGAATTACTAATGGTTTATTTGTTTAAACTTTTTTCTGCATCATACAAAGCTGTACTACTGGCAGCTGGTTTATAAGTTTTATGCTTGATTTGTTTCGGTTTTCCTTTTACCCCACTATATATGCTGAATCGAAAAAATTGCTGTAGTTTATTTTAAAAATTTTAATCAGCGCAATAACATTCAGCTATATAAAATCCAACTGAAAGTTATTCCAATGAAAATGAATTCTTGACTTGAAGTACAACATAACGCAGACGTTAGCTCTAATGTTATTACTATTTAATTTCAAGAATGTAAAACAGTTTATAAAGAAACCAAAACACATCATCGTTGCTGCCACTTAGATATTTAGGGACCAATTTAAGTGAGTATTGCCAACTGTACTTAACAGTGATTATCTGAAACCCACTGCTTCATTTTGAATGAATCAAAAGATGAATAAGTCTGTAGCGAATTTTATTAGAGCTTGGGCTTTGCATGAATAATTTAACTGTTATTAAATTGACTTTTTTTCCTTGCCTAATGAGCCGAAATGCTGCTTTACCACACACAATTATGCACCTACACCGACAACACCGGGTCAGCCTTCACTGTGAAGCAGCTGCTTTGCTTTTAAACAGGCATAATTAACTTCAACACAAGACTTACGCTTCATCACCCTTTTCAGCCATTCCTCTTTCAATAGGAAGCAAGATTCTGACGTTCCTTTTTAACTGAAAAAGATAAGGAACAAAATAATATTTTATATCACTTTCCAAGCAATATCTCAAGATTGTTGCAAAGAACGGAGCTGGGCTAATGACTTGCTTTCCAGAACTATTTTTATTCACTTCAATTAAATGCATTACTGATTCCGCTGTTTTCAGTGATATCCGGAATGTCAAAGTTTCATTACCACCATATATGTATGTTAGACAGGCTTTAAGTATATTCGAAAAACATAGATTATCCTAAACTTGTAATATTCGTTTAGTTTTAGTCCAACCATTCAACAACAAAATAATTGTGTATTACCTGGTGACTTGTGTATTAGATTGAGGAATTTAATCGTGACGGCATGTTACCGTGGTAGCTCAGTGGTTAGAGCAACCGGCTAGAATCTGGGAGATCCATGGTTAAAATCCCGGCTATGGCTTTGAATTTTTCAGTTTGATTCTACTACCTAACTCCTGCCCTAACATAGCTTGTGTGGAAAAAACAATTATATATGTATACGTCACAATAAAACAAATTATTTTTTCTTTGCAATTCTTTCTTTTCGAGCCATTCTATTTCACGGAAAATATAACGGACTAAATTGAAGAATATTTGAGGTGACTTTGTTTCATTACCTAATCCACACAGAGAATGCCGAAGCGCAAATTACTTGTCAGTCATCCAAGGTAAAGGAGCCGAATATGTCATTAACCGTCTATGTTCTGTAAAAAGTAAATTTGATTCGAATTTCCAAAAAGAGAAAATGATATAGTGTGAAAAGTATATCTATATATAAGCTATGGAATGTAAGTTAACCGAACATTATCCTAACAAAATAAGAATTTTAATTATGTTAAAAGGCATTTTGCAATGTTATAACTTTCAACAATTTGACCAATGATTTATAGAAAATATTATTATTTTTAAACAATAGCGTTAAAATGCTTTGCCCTTAAGATGTAATATACTGCAGTTCATTTTATATTTTTGCATTACACAGTTATGAAATTATAATTTCATTCATTTGGATACTTATTCTAATCAATCCGGAGGCAAATGTCATCTGCAGTAATGTTATAAAAGAAAAAGTTATATCTGTACGCAAGTTAATCTCAAAAACCGATCCGTCGATTTTGATAATCCTTTCACCATTGAACAACACTATTCTTTTTGACGGACATGGGGCTATAAAACAACTAATTTAATTTCGTAAATTACTAAAATATTAATTGATTTGCACAGCCTTATACTCGATATGAATATATTGAACTTGTAAAACAACAAACTTGCGTTCAAGCTCTAATTGAGAATGCCATGGAGTAGAAAATATTAGTTCTTACTCCAAAGAATATGTATGTAAAATAAGAAACGCGCTAGGGATACTTCATCCCAAGCAATGTGATCGTAGATAAAACACAGCACAAGAGAATAGCTCAGTTTATGTCGCTATGATACCAACGCCAAAAAATCTTGTGTGTTCCATTCACGTGACTTTCGCTACATCTCTGCAACAAATTATTGTTAAAAAACTTATGCTTCTATTTATTTCATGTTAATCGACAAAACATTAGCACAAATAGTCTTATTACTTGCTTCCTTGTAAGTAGAAGAGAAATAAGGGAGTACCATAGGTAAAGTGACAGTCAAAAGCTGGTTGCTATGTGACTGAAGTTCCTTTATTTGTATGGACAGGAGTTGACAAATTCCTGTATGAGAAACGTGAAGTTTTTCAAAGCTGAGACCAAAAACAAGGAATATCTCAAAAACGATCAACTCAATGAACAAAATACATATAACATAGGTTATGTGTTTTAAAAGTGCTATACATTTTTTGTGTGGTAAGTTTTTTCCCCATCTCCTACGGTTTAGCAGTTATGCAAATTCCGTAAAATTCGTCCAGAATAAACTACTCTTTGGGGGCTATTCCCAGAAAATTCAAGATATACATTTTATTTGTCAGGTAAATATATTTAATATATGATATTTTAATCAAAATCGTTACGGCCATTTTTGAAAAACTCAAAATTTTCGAAAAAAGTTCCATGTAAAGGGTAGTTTGGGGTGGGGGATTTTTCTCAAAATCTTCTTGTCGCATCCCTGGAAGATACTTAACTTAAATAACAAGTTTGGTATTTTACCGACTTTTCGTTTTTGAGTTATCGTGTTCACTCACACACACACACACACACACACACACACACACACACGCACAAACAAACACGGACCTTTTTGTGAAAATGCTTTTTTCAGATATAGGGGACCCTAAAACATATATTTCCGGTGAAATCTCGGTATCGAATTTTTGGGTGGAGTGCAATACCTTCTCTATACACTATGTATATAGTAAGTGTAGAGAGAGTAAAAAACTGTTTTATTAATAACTATCGTTTAAGAAGTTTTTATTCTAATTCCTTTGTGCTTAAGGTGAAATCAATGTCGATAGCAGAGCATCTAAATAATGTTAGTAATGGTTAATTGCTAACATTAAAAATCAGTCAACTGTTATTTTGAGGATATTATTTTTCTAAATGGTTCAAGAACGTGTGTATTTTCCAAAGTAAAAATGCGTAGGCTATTCCTGGAGTGCGGGTTCTCCACATGCACCGACTTCATATTTCTTTGTACGGATATGTAAGGGTTTCTCTATTGTGTGAAAGCTGGGCACCTTTTATATTATTTGGTAACTATATGATCAAAGACAATGTACAAAGAGCTACAATGCCACCTGCTGTAATTATTAAACAATATACTCGACCACACAGATTGATAATTGTTTTACGGCTAAATGCTACTTATAGTTTGTAGTGAATTTCCAAAATTTGGAGAAGTTAAAGAAGCCGGACTTTCCGTCGATGTAACACATCCTTTTGCGTGAATATTTATTACTATGAATTATCGGGGATGTGCGAAATTACAAAAATAAGGAGGGCAGGATTCATCATAAAAAGCTTTTAATTCATTGTGCAACAATGCCCTAAAAAAGGATAAAGGTAAATGAAATTAACATGTCATTTGAATTTAAAATCTTATGTGTTACACTCGCATGGCTTTCTCAGGCTGCTCTACAAACAAACTTCTTACAAAAGATTATTCTTCTTTCTACACAATGCCTAATCTACACATTAGCAGAATGTTATTAGATTAGTTAATTCCTTATATGTAGAAGAGAACTAGGGAATGCACTAGGCTAAAGTGATTGTCAAATTTTTAAGAAGCGGACGTTATGAAATTGTCATTGCAAATCGATTCTTTGCGTGATCAGGAGTAGAACAAAAGAAAAACGGACACTTCCTATCTGAGAAAAGTACAAGCACATATTTTACAAGTGAAACCAATAACAAGGAATATATCGGAAACGGTTATCTCTACAACATAAACGCAAAGGACATAAGTTGTGCGTATTGGCGAGAACTACATTTTTTTGTGTAGTAAGTTTTTGTCTATCTATTACGGTTTAGCAGTTAAGCAAAATTCATCCAGAATAAAGAGGTGTTCAGAAGCTACTCCCAGAAAATTGAAGATACACATTTTATTTGGGACGTAAATATCTTTAACGTATGGGATTTGAATCAAAATCGTTAAAACCATTTTTGAGAAAATAAAAAAAAAAATGAAAATTTTTCCATGTAAAGGGTAGTTTGTGGTGGTGGGATTTTCTTGAAAATCTTCGTATCGCATCGTTGGAAGATTCTAAACCTAAATATCAAGTTTGGTATTTAACGGTCTTTTTGTTTTTGAGCTTGCTATCCACACCCAAACACACGGATCTTTTTCTAAAAATGTTTTTTTCCGAATCAGGGTACCCCAAAACATATACTTTTGGTGAAATCTCGACATCGAATCTTTGGGTGGAATACCTTCTCTATCCAATATATTGTAAATGCGGGCTAGAGAAAGTAAAAAGCTACTTAGCTAGCTCATGAACAAAAATCTTTGATTTGCTCTAATTTGTGAGCAATCTAGATGTAAATTTATGTTGTTAGTTATTGTAGAATGATTCCCCACCCCTCTTTTCCTTTGTTTAATCGCAAACGCAAAAGTCTCATTGGCAGTTCTTAAAAATTCAGCAAAGGCTGTAATCTAGCACGTACATAGAGGTAAAGGTATTCAATCCCCAAAGAATTCAATATCGAGATTACAACAAAAATACACGCTTTAAAGTCCCTGGCCAAAACGAAAAATTTAAGAAAAAGCCCCGTTTGTATGTGTTCGACAGAGCGAGAGAGAGAGAAAGAGAGAAAGAGAGAGAGAGAGAGAGAGTGTGTGAAGGGGGGGAGATGACTGTGTGCATATAGATCAAAAATTAAAATTCTGATAAATGCTAAATTGTATTTATATTCAGTGTGTTCCAAGATGTATGAAAATTTTGAAAAAACCCCTCATTCGCAACGACCCTTTACATAGAACTTTTGTTTAATTCGTTGATTTTCTGCGAAATAGCTAAAAATGTCGATTAAAATATCATAATATATTAAATATACTTACATGACATAACTACATACACACACTTGAACTTTCTAGGAATAGCCCGTTAAGATCTATTCATTCCGAACGATTTTAGTATAACCTTACACAATAAACGTTACGCGGTAGATAAAAGTACTACACAAAAAATCTTATGTGTTCTATTCACATGACTTTCTCTATTTATTCTACGCAAAGTATTCGTTCTGTTTGGTCAGAATCTTTTGCGACACTGGAAGGGGGAGAAATAAGGACGTCACCTGGCTGCATGGTAGCTGCGCAAAGTCCCAACAATTGTATCCGACCTTGTCACAGGCTACCGGTTTGCTAACTTTGCCCTATGCCGCCTCTAAAGACTACCGGAAGAATACAAAAATTTATCCTTTTATCTACTTCATCCTAAGTTAATTAATATCAGAAATTGTTTTATTACAAATCTCCTTGTAGGTACAAAAGAATAATGCAATGCTCCAGGCTAAAGCAATAGTCACACCTCTTAAAAGTTTGTTGCTAGGTGAGGATGTTGAAATTTGATTCTCTTTGTATAGCCACAAAAGAGGATAAAAATCAATATACCATTCACATGACTTTTTCTACCTATTCTGCAACAACTATGCTTAAAAAAACTTATCCTTCTATCCTATTCATGCGAATTATGATAAATACAAGCAGAAATGCTCGTAGTACTTGGTTCCTTTATTTACCTTCCACCATAAGTAGAAGGTAACTAAGGGAACACACTGGGCTAAAGTAATAGTCAACTCTTTTAAAAGATGGTTGCTATGTGACTGAATTCCGATTTTGCTTGCTTGGATAGGAATAAAACAAAACATACAAGAATGACAAATTCCCGTTTGAGAAAAGATTTAAATATTTTAAAACTTAAAACAATAACTGGAATATTTCGCAAATGGTTAACTGCACAAGCATGTATACAACATTATTGTGAATTTCAACATCCACATTTTTTTTATATTACTTTTTGTCTAAATCATACGGTTGAGACTCTTATCAAGTCATTCGGAATGAAGAGATTTTAAGCGGCTATTCCCAAAAAATTAAAAATATACAATTTATTTTAAATGCAAATGTATTTATTGTCTTAATCAAAATCGTTAGAGCCTTATTTGAAAAGTTAAAAATTGTCAAAAACTTTTCCTTGTAAATGTAAGTTTTCGGCGGGGAGATTTTCCTGAAAATCTGTGGTCGTCGAGCTGATCCTCCGTGGTGCATAGCGGCGAACTCAGGAACCAGAAATTACAATCTGATCATGAAATATCACAACGATGACCTATGCTCCACTTAGAAGTTACAGGAAATAACTTTCTCAAAAGGAAGGCTTCCGTATTTCTTTTGTTTTACTCCGGGCCATACAAAGAAGCTAATTTCAATGACAATCGCATAGCAACAGTAAGTATTCAATTCTACTTATGTTTATCTTGATTAGTATGGTAGAAAGAAGAATAATCTTTTGAAAAGAAGTTTGTTTATAGGACAGGCAGAGAAAGTTTTAGTTATGTAGTTCACGAGCCTTATTCTAAACGCTTTATTTATTTATTCATTCAGGCGACCTCAAAACACATTTCTAGTGAAATCTCGTCAATTTTTGGATGGAATACAGTACTTCCCCTACTTAGTAAAGTAATAGAGAAATAAAAATATATGTGGACATTCAGAAGAAGTTTTTGACGATTGTATGTGGATATGGTTTTAAGAATAATGGACCTGTGAAATTTGATAAAAAATTGATGTGTTCCATTCACATGCCTCTCTTTATATGTTCTGCAAACAAACTATTCTGATAACATATTATTCTTTTGCCCACATCACAATAATCAAGACAAACATAACCAGAAACGGGTTTATTACATAGTTTCTTTTAAATAGATACATAGAATGGAATACACTAAGCTAAAGCGACAGTCAAAGCTCTCAAAAGCTGTCGCTAGCGATTGTCATGTCCAGGAGAAAAAATCTGATGTATTCCTTCATATGACTTTCTCTACATCTCTGCAACAAATTATTGTTAAAAAGCTTATTGTTCTATTTACTTAAAGCTAATCGAAAAAAATAGCAGAAATAGTCTTATTACTCTCTTCCTTGTAAGCAGAAGCGAAATAAGTTAAAGTGATAGTCAAAAGCGGGTTGTTATGTGACTGAAGTTGCTTTGTTTGTATGGACAGGAATTGACTAAGTCCTGTGTGAGAAAAGTATAATTTTTTTAAAATTGAAACCAAAAACAAGGAATATCTAAAAAAACCGATAAATGCCAAGAAAAAATGCACATAACATAAACTGTGTGTTTTAAAATGATCTATATTTTTTGTGTGATAAGTTGTTTTTTTTTTGTTTGTTTGTTTTTTCCATCTCTTACGGTTTAGCAGTTATGCAAAATTCCGTAAAATTCGTCCAGAATAAAGTAGTCTTCAGAGGCTATTTCCAGAAAATTCAGGATATACATAATATTTGTTACGTAAATATCTTTAAAATACGATATTTTAACCTAAATCGTTAGAGCCATTTTTGAGATCAAAATTTTCGAAAAAAGTTCCATGTAAAGGGTAGTTTGGGGTGGGGGGATTTTTCTCAAAATCTTCGTGTCGCATCCCTGGAAGATACTAAACTTAAATACCAAGTTTGGTATTTTACCGACTTTTCGTTTTTGAGCTATCGTGTTCACGGACACACTGATACACGGACTTACACACACACGGACCTTTTTCTGAAAATGCTTTTTTTTTTGTTACAGGGGACCCTAAAACATACATTTCCGGTGAAATCTCGGTATCGAATTTTTGGGTGGAGTGCAATACCTTCTCTAAACACTATGTACATAGTACGTGTAGAGAAAGTAAAAAAAGAGAGACGTGAAACAGAGAAGGACTTCCCGTTTGGAGAGAGAGAGAGAGAAAAAAAGACTGTATATAACATAACTTTTATATTTTTTGTGCAGCAAGCTTTTGTCTCTCTCTCTCTCTCTCTCTCTCTCTCTCTCTCTCTCTCTCTCTCTCTCAACGAAGAGGACTTCACGGTCTATTCCCAAGGAATTCAGGATATACCTACATTATATCTCCAATGTAAACAAACATCTTTAATACACGGCAATCTATCTGAGCCCATTTTTATACAATCGTATATTACGCGACATGTTCCTAGTAAAGGGTAGTTTTGGGGTGAGTTTACACTTTTGGGTTAATGCTCCCCACAGAACGCACATGAACTTTTTTCTAGATTTAGGGGGGGATCAGGAGTCCTCAAAATATGTATTTCCGGTGAAATCTCAGTATGGACTTTTTAGGTGGAATACAATATCTACCTTCTCTACTTACTATGAACATTGTACATACGTGCTAGAGATAGTAATTATGACAAATTAAAAATGATGAAATAATATGGAATTCTAAACTTTGAAACTTTGAAATTTGATTCTCTTTGCATGGTCAGGAGTGAAAAAAATAGCAACTTCCATTGAAAATAAGTATATGAGTTTTTGGAAAGTGTAAACCAATAACAAATAATATCTCCGAAAAAATAAATAAAAAGCCGTATTTTACATAATTGTGTATTTAACGCCCTATGTATATAGTTATAACTATAAGAGATGTAATAAGATATCTATCTCTTATCTACGGCTTATCGGTATGCAAAACTCATCCTGAATGATGAACGATTCAGAAGCTATTCCCAAACAATCAAGATATACATTTTATCTGGCATGTAAATATCTTAATATTTGGGATTTTAATCAAAATATTATAACGATTTTTGAGAAAAAAATTTAACATTTACAAAAATGAGCCATTTATAGCGTTGTTTGTGGTGGGGAGATTTACGTAAAAACCATGTGGCATACTTGGAAGATATTGAACTTTGATATTAAAGTTTGGTACTGAACCGACTTTTCATTTTTGAGTTTGTTATTTTATAAAAACTGTGGGTGGAATGTAATACCTATCCTATCCATTATGCACATTTACGTGATAGAGAAGGTAAAAATCTGATGTTTTACATTCACATGACGGTCTCTACTTTTGCAGGAAACTATTATTGCAAAACATTATTCCTTTATCTGCTCAATGCTAAATCAAGATAAACATTAACATAAATGGTTTTATTACATAGTTTCTTATAGCTTCAAGGGGAATACGAGAATGAACTAGGCTAAAGCGTAGGCAGTTCTTTTCGAGTGGTCGGTATGTGAAGGCATTTCTTTATGCACCTTTCTATTTGTATGACGAGTATGAAAACACAAAACAAAACAACATCGACTTATTTGAGTAATGTTTTGGGACAGTTTAACTGAAAACAAAAAGAATCTCTCGGAAACTCAATAATACCAGTGTTTCTACATAAATGATTATTTTTTGTGTGCAACGTTTTGTATATCTCTTACGTTTACCAGTTATGCAGGAGCCATTCAGAATCTGGACTTCAGAAGCTGTTCCAAGAAAATAGAAGATATACACTTTATTTGTCACGTAAATATGTTTAATGTATGCACGTTTTATTTATATATATATATATATAAATTCCTTAGCCATTCTGGAAAACTTGCAAATCTAGAAGAAAAAAAAATCATATTAAAGAGTAGTAGTGTTTTAGGTGCGGGGATTTTCCTGAAAATGTTTGTGTCGTCTCTTTAGAAGATACCGAACTTAAATAACAAATGTGATAGTTAATCGTTTTTTCGTTTCTGAGTTATGCTGTACATGGATAAACTGACACTTACCTAGACACACAGTGTGTGTTCTATCCATATGATTTTCTCTACCTATTCTGCAACAAATTATCCTTGCGGGAGCTTAGTTTTCTATCTAATCCATGCTAATCAAGATAAACATTAACAACAATAGTCCTATTTCCTTGTGGGTAAACATAAATAAGAATAAACAAGATTAATGAGATAGTCAATTCTTTTAAAACCAGGTCCCTTAATGACGACATTGAAATGCTGTTATTTTTGTAAGGCCAGAAAAAAATAGAAAGAAAGAAAAACTAATGACGACTTCCCATTTGAGAAAAGTATACTTAATATCCCAAAAACGATCAACTCCACGAAAAAAAAAAATGTATACAAAATAAATTGTGTGTTTTAATGTGCTCTACATTTTTTCTGTGATAAGTTTTTGTCCATTTCTTACGGTTTAGCAGTTATGCACAATTCCGTAAAATTCACCCTGAATAAAGTAGTCTTCGGTGGTATTCCCAGAAAATTCAAAATATACATTTTATTTGTCACGTAAATATCTTTAATATATGATATTTTAAACAAAATCGTTGGAGCCATTTTTTAGAAAATCAAAATTTTCGAAAAAAATTCCAGGTAAAGGGTAGTTTGGAGTAGGGGGGTTTTTCTCAAAATCTTCGAGCCGCGTTCCTGGAAGATACTAAACTTAAATACCAAGTTTGGTATTTTACCGACTTTTCGTTTTTGAGTTATGGTGTTCACAGACACACACACGGATCTTTTTCTGAAAATACTTTTTTGGATACAGGGGACCCTAAAACATATATTTCCGGTGAAATATCGGTATCGTTCTAATGATATTGCTTTTTCTACATAGAGAAGGTATTACACTCCACCGAAAATTCGATACCGAGATTTCAGCGGAATACACGTTTTAGGGTTCCCTGCATTCCCAAAAAGCATTTTTAGAAAAAGGTCCGTTTGTGTGTGTATGCGTGTGTCAGTGAATACGATAACTCAAAAAACAAACAGTCGGTAAAACACCAAACTTCTCATTTAAGTTTAGTATCTTCCAAGGATGCGACACGGAGATTTAAGGAAAATCTCTTCCACCCCAAATTACCCTATACGTGGAAAAATTAAAATTTTGATTTTATCGAAAAGAGCTCAAATGACTGATTAATATACTGTATAATAAAGATATTTAAATGAAAAATAAAATGTATGTCTTGAATTTTCTTGGAATATCTTCTGAGACCTCTTCATCTCGAATTTTGCTGAATTGTGCACAACTGTAAACCGTAAGAAATGGACAAAAACATACTGCACAAAAAATGTAGATCTTTTATTTTTATATATATATATATATATATATATATATATATATATATAAGATAAAAAAGATATATTTTCGTGGAGTTGGCCATTACCGAGATATTCCTTATTATTGGCTTCTGTTTTAAAATACTTGAAACATTTCTCATATAGGAATTTGTAAACTCCTAACCACACAAAGAAACGGAATTCGATCACAGAGCAACCGGCTTTTAAAAGATTTGACTATCGCTTTAGCCCAGTACTCCCTTATTTTCCTTCTTAAGTTTTTAAAATTTGTTTACGAGAGAGATAGTGCCTTAAAGACTGCATCGGGCATTTGGTAATCTCTGCCATTCTTCTTAATCCATGATTTATCGATGGTCTGCAGAGTTCAGAAGAGAAAGGGCTCCCGCGAAGATGAAGACCGCAGAGATCGGTCGGCTACAACTACAATGAATAAAAATGTGATGAGAGTGCATGTGCAAGATCATTGTTGCACATATCGGATTCAAAATGCCCTATATACTGGATCGGCAGCACTGGACATTATTCTTAAAATAAAACTTCACGTCAGGAAACTAAGTGGTCATTGGATTTCCCACCATCTCTCAAATGTTTGCTATGGTACCAGGAAATGATAAAAACATTTGACGAGGAAGTTACAAAAACACAGTTCACATTGGTACAGATGACGAAAGCTGGATATACCAATACAATCCAGAAACTAATGACAGTCCTCGGTCTTTTTCCCAGGAGAGGGTCCCCGTACAAAAGAGAAGTTGATCCATTCGCTCTTCTCAGCTAGTGGTCATATTGTTTCTATTCCGACTGAGGGACAAAATACTCCAACTGTTGTATGATAGAGACATGTTTTTTTTTTTTTTTTTTTTTTTTTTTATTGTACCACAGGGTTAAGAGAATTTACCTGAACGTGTTAGAGGATATCAATTACTCTCTAATGAGCATTGCTCAAATTTAATATTAAATGTGGTTGCATAAATAGTACTCGAATACTTTACGAATGCAAAGTCCTGCAAATGTATGCCTTTGTTGGACAATCAATGTGGTACTTATTAAAACTAGTTTTCCTTACTTTACATTGTGGTTTTATTATATTTGTTTTTCAAAAAGTAAATTGTTGTTTAACTATCCATACTGGAACACTTTCTCGCATCGCGAGTATAAAATGCAGGGGTACTAAACAAGCAAATATTAAGAAGTTTTCAAAAGTCATAAAGGTACTTACTTTAAAAAAAAATCACGTGTTTATTTAAAACACTGAAAAGCTTAAATAAACCCTTCAAAAAGCTGAAGATGTTCATATAAATACCTACCAAAGGAAGCTCACTTCTAGCGCTAAATTTCCTGCATCAATTAATTTTTCGAAATCAAGAAAGATTACAATACTTTATATTATATCTACAGTTTATAAAGCACGTGACGGCAAACATTTTTTTAGTAAATTCAGAAAACTTAATCGAAAACAGAAAGTTAACTACAACTGGAAAAAGAATATATTTTAAATCCACTGCGCCACGAATTTACAAAAAAGCATTAACACCTTGAATAGGAAGAAATTATGTCATACAATAGCAGGTTAGGAAGTGTGTATCTGAGGATAGTTTTTCCCTTTTAAGTGTGTGTGTGTGTGTGTGTGTGTGTGTGTGTGTGTGTGTGCGCGCGCGCCAGATCCGATTCAATACTTTAAGACATGCATGTATTGTTAGGCAGTTAACTTTATGACACTAATACCGAGGGAGGGGGGGGGAGGTCCTTGGACTCCCAACCCGCTGCCGACCTCATGCCCACATGCAACTTGTTAGCACCATCCTTTCTCCAACCGGAACGTTGACTTTCATGGCTGTCAATCGAAGCTCCTTAAATGCAGATGGACAGCGGTCCTATTAACTAATCTCTTAATGGAAACACTGAATGACCAAGAGTTGCAAAAGTAAACCAAAATCATTTTGGTTTCAAGCGTATGGTAGTATCCGTAGTAGAGCCAGTCAAGTCAGCTTCAATATCGCTCGTTTCTCGCTGCCGCTAAGCGCGCCTCTCGCAGCCAGTAAATGCAGCTGAACACATAGCTGGCATGAGAGAGATTGATCAACGAGCGTATGAGAGTCTCGATTACTCTCAAGACTCAAAGTCTCGTTAATAGCAAGACTGCGGTGTAATGCGCGGAATAATATATGTTTAAATGATTTAAGATTTAAATAGCCTACCAAAATAAGGATGGTATTTAAATAACCTAGCTAGGCAAAGGGTTAAAAACGAAATATGTGTACGTGGTTTCCACTTTAATTACAAATAAGTGTGTATATATTTTATTACTTCTATGACATTTAGGTTGCAAGAAGTAATTCTACCTCCGGTTGCAATTGGAACATGTTTATACACAGCAACACAAAGTATAGATATGTCATTAGCGATTAAGGTGGCTGATTCAAACCGTTTGGATATACTACTGTGTCAAGAAAGTTCCGGAAATTTGCCAATAAAACACAAAAAATGAATTATTCATCCAAATTTTATTTTATCGCCTTCAAAGTAGGCCCCTTCTGAAATTATACATTTATGCCAACGAATAATCCAATCATCAAAACATTTTTGTAGGCACTTTTAGGAATCAATGTCAATTGTCGCCGCGAATTTTCCGTTATGTCTTCTATCGACTGAAAACGGGTGCCTCGAAGTGGTAACTTGAGTTTTGGAAAAAGAAAGAAATCAGCAGGAGCCAGATCAGGTGAATACGGTGGTTGTTCGATGAAATTTGTTGAGTTTTTGGCCAGAAATTCGTTCACAACAATAGCCTTGTGAGCTGGTGCGTTATCGTGGTGCAGAATCTATGAGTTGTCGTTCCACATATCTGGCCTTTTTCGGCGTATTTGTTCTCTCAAACGCCGCATAACGCTCAGATAATAGTCTTTATTTACCATCTTACCTGTCAAGAACTCTGAGTGCACGACACCGCAATAATTGAAAAAAAAAAAACCGTCAACATGACCTTCAGTTTTGATCGAGTTTGACGTGCCCTTTTAGGTTTCGGTCCAGTTGGAAGGGGCCATTCGGAAGCTTGTTGGCTGCTTTGAGTGTCAAACTCGTAAACCCACGTCTCATCACCAGTTACAATGCGTTTCATGAATGTGGGGTCGGAACTGGCTCGTTCTAGCATGTCCTCAGCAATCCTTACGCGATTGAGTTTTTGTATAAAATTTGGAACTAACCGAGCTGCAAAGCGTGTCATGCCCAAACAGTCGTTTAAATGGTACGAATCGATTCGTGACACACAGAAAGTTCAGCGGCAATCTCTCTCAGACCTAAATGGCAATTTTCAGACACCATTTTCTTCACTTTAGCGAAGTTCAGTTCAGTTGAAACCGTTGATGGCCGCCCAGAACGAGGCAAATCTTCGACCACATTTGAATGCACTGTACCACTCATATGCAATGTTTTTGATAAAGTCGATTCACCGTAAGCCCTCTGTAACATTTTCAGCGATTCGGCACACGAAATACCATTTGCAATGCAAAATTTGAGACTGATTCTTTGTTCAATATTTGTATCCATCGCAAAATCGCAAATCACCTTTGAGATGAATTAACAAAATGGCGTACTGTAAAACAAACTAAATGGCAGATGACGATCAAACTCCGCGTGGGTATAGAGGAAAGCTATACCAACATAGCGACAACAATAATTTCGGATCCCCTTTTAAACAGGATTTCTGAATGATCAATTCCCGGTACTTTCTTGACAGAAACTGTTACTGTTAAACAATGAGTCATCTTGTATTATTACTAGGGCCCGGATTTTTAGCTTTTTATAAATGCAGGTTTAGCCTTTTACTGTCTTCTATTAGCCTCTTTAACTTTTTAAACAATTTTCCTAGCTTTTGAACAATGTTACTAGCCTTTTTGTCCTTTTTTAAAGGATTTTAAACAATTTTCTACCTATTTAAGGGCGTCGACGACAAACACATTTTATAATAGAGATAAAAATATGAAAACTATTTTATTTCGTGGAGACATGCTATTATATGTACCGTAATTTAAGGCAATTTGTTACACAATATACTCGTGCTAGATCATTTTAACAAAAAGAAACAAAAAACAAAGAAAAAAACAAAAAAAAAAAACAAAAAATATCAGCATGTATTTTTACTTTCTCCATACGCACTATGTACATAGTGTATAGAGAAAGTATTGTACTCCACCCAAAAATTCGATACCGAGATTTCACCGGAAATATATGTTTTAGGGTCCCCAATATCCAAAAAAAGCATTTTTACAAAAAGGTCCGTGTGTGTGTGTGTGTGTGTGTGTGTGTGTGTGTGTGTGTGTGTGTGTGTGTGAACATAACTCAAAAACGAAAAGTCGGTAAAATACCAAACTTTAGTATCTTCCAGGGATGCGACACGAAGATTTTGAGAAAAATCCCCCCACCCCCAACTAACCTTTACATGGAACTTTTTTCGAAAATTTTGATTTTCTCAAAAATGGCTCTAACGGTTTTGATTAAAATTTCGGATATTAAACATATTTACCTGACAAATGAAATGTATATCTTGAATTTTCTGGGAAAAGCCTCTGAAGAGTAGTTTATTCTGAATGAACTTTACTAAATTTTGAATGACTGCTACACCGTAAGAGATGGACAAGAACTTACTAAACAAAAAATGTAGAGCATTTTAAAACACACAATTTATGTTATATCCATTTTTTTCGTGGAGTTCGTCGTTTTTGTGACATTCCTTATTTTTGGTTTCTGCTATGAAAAACGTATACTTTTCTCATACAGGAACTTGTCAACTCCTATCCATATAAACAAAGGAACTTCATTGACAAGGCAACCAGCTTTTGACTATCACTTTAACCTACGGTTGTCCCTTATTTCGCTCCTACAAGGAAACGAGTAATAAGGCTATTTCTGCTATTTTTTCTGATTAGCATAAAGTAAATAGAAGTATAAAGCTTTTTAAGAATTATTTGTTGCAGGGATATGGAGAAAGTCATGTGAATGGTACACATCAGATTTTTACTTTCTCCATACGCACTATGTACATAGTGTATAGAGAAAGTATTGCACTCCACCCAAAAACTCGATACCGAGATTTCACCGGAAATATATGTTTTAGGGTCCCCAATATCCAGAAAAAGCATTTTCACAAAAAGGTCCGCGTATGTGTGTGTGTGTGTGTATGTGTGTGTGTGTCCGTGTGTCTGTGAACACGATAACTCAAAAACGAAAAGTCGATAAAATACCAAACTTGGTATTTAAGTTTAGTATCTTCCAGGGATGCGACACGAAGATTTTGAGAAAAATCCCCCCACCCCCAAATACCCTTTACATGGAACTTTTTTTCGAAAATTTTGATTTTCTCAAAAATGGCTCCAACGATTTTGATTAAAATTTCGTATATTAAACATATTTACCTGACAAATAAAATGTATATCTTGAATTTTCTGGGAATAGCCTCTGAAGAGTAGTTTATTCTGGATGAATTTTACTAAATTTTGAATAACTGCTAAACCGTAAGAGATGGACAAAAACTTACTACACAAAAAATGTAGAGCACATTAAAACACACAATTTATGTTATATACATTTTTTCGTGGAGTTCGTCGTTTTTGTGACATTCCATATTTTTGGTTTCTGCTATGAAAAACGTATACTTTTCTCATACAGGAACTTGTCAACTCCTATCCATATAAACAAAGGAAATTCATTGACATAGCAACCAGCTTTTGACTATCACTTTAACTTACAGTTGTTCCTTATTTCGCTTCTACTTACAAGGAAGCGAGTAATTAGATTATTTCTGCTATTTTTTTTTCTGATTAGCATAAAGTAAATAGAAGTATAAGCTTTTTAAGAATTATTTGTTGCAGGGATATGGAGAAAGTCATGTGAATGGTACACATCAGATTTTTTAAGATATTTCTTAGCATCGGTTTTAGCTTTAAAATGCTTATACTTTCCTCATACCAGAATTTGTCTTCTCCTGGCCATAAAAACGAACGAATTTCATCCAGTTTTTAAAAGATTTGACTTGCTTTAGCCTAGCGTATTCCCTAATTTACCTTCTCTTACAAGGAAGCAAGTAATAAGGCCGTTTCTGCTAATGTTATCTCGATTAGCATGAAGTAGATAGAAGAATAACACATTTTAACAATAATTTGTTATCGAGATGTAGAGAAAGTCATAAGAATTAACACATCAGATTTTTAAACATAAATAACACTTGCTTTCAGGTAACTTTGTTTTCGTAGGTACGGAATTCAAAACTGCAGGCAGATTTCCTTGCAAAATAACTTGGAGACTGCCTCTGCGGTCGCGTGGTCAGCGTTCTGGCTTCTCATCCAGAGGTTCCGGATTCGATTCCTGACTGGGGCGGGGAATTTTTCTTAAATCAGGATCATTCCTACCCCCCTCCCACAAAGTCTTGTATTCATGTGAGAATGAATGTGTCTAAGTTTGAAGAAAAGAAAATTATTAAAAACCCAAGGTTAAAAACCCAAGGTTAAAAACCTTGACGAGTCAACGAGTTGTTTCTAAAACAAAGAACCGATATGACCATAGATGTTAAAGGTGGCTATACATAAATGAAACTATTATGGGGGCTATATATAAATGAAGCTATTACACAAAAAATAACTTGGAATAGATTTTTGAATTAGGTTTATATCTGTTTAAGCGAAATAAACGAAATAAAATTTAAATATTTTATCTGAACACAGTAGAAATTGTTTGCCTACATTTCAAAACCATATTCCATCTTCCTAGTAAATGAAACAAATCCAAAATCCTTTTCTGAAGTTGGGACATCTTTCTGCGTTGCGGCGTTGCATTTCACAAGACAGTTCACACTAGAATATATAACAATTTGTTTATTTTTTCTTCTTCTTTTTAATTTAGAGGATTTGTGGCCGGTTACTCTGCATACCCCGTGTATGTTGAGTACGATAGTCAGATAAAATCTAAAATGTGAAATTTGCAAGACTATAAGTCTCAAGTAATGGTGGCAAAATTTCTGTTCCATTTACCACTGGAATCACACATTTTGTCCCGATCTACTGTGTATAGATAGAATTAATCTCAACCACGTCTCTGTACCGCTTAACATTATCAAATGTGACGGGGTCAGGTTTCCCTTACGACCAAGTTTCGTCCCCACAGAGAATATTAAGTATGGAAGTGGTCTCCTATGTTGAGATTCTCGGCAACGGCAAACGCGTTAGAAAACACCTGACATTGTGAAATTAATTAACAGCTAGAAAATGCAGCGGTTATCTTCTACAAACAAGTCATTCACGTTTTCCTCGGCGCGTTTGAATGTCCTCAGTTGCGTTGGAATGTTCCAAGTTCGACTGATTCTACAAAAATGGAGAGACTCGATATTCCTGTTATGGCTTCGACAGCTCGAAGAAGCATTTCAGTTGAGAGTTTACAGCAAGGTTCTGCCACAGAATACCAAAGTGCCGAGACAGATGCTTTCAGACGGTAGCACAGGTGTCGTGTAGTGGATACAAAACTAAATTTCTTTTCCTGTAATTTACAACTTGCATTAAAGCAGATCTTGGCTCATCGGCATAACTCTGCGTTTGCTGTTATGTAATATCCAAATTGAGAACTGGAGAAACGAATTCAGTTACTCAAAGAAAAAGATGCCTACATATGTAAGAACCAAACCAGGAGGCTCAGGCGGTTTTGTCTGTTATGGCATTCGGGGGGTCCGAGTTAGCTCCCCTTCAATAGCGCACTCTGGGTTTTTCCGTGGTTTTCATGGGGTCACTTACACGAATGTTGGGTACTGTATATCTACCACAGCTCCATTCCTTCATTTCATTTCCCTTCATCTTTCAGGTCGGCGACAAATATGGTTCAGTGTTTTGCAGGCAGATGGCAGGTCGCTTGCTCCGAGTAAAATTCTCTTTCTCCTAGTTGCGCCGGTTGAAAGCCACACATCAGACAGCCTCCAGGCGCTTATTTAGCCTCCGTGGCCGGGCTGCTATCTAGTAACACTGTTAGGGACTTCCGCGCCTGTGTACTATCCTGTGGTTTCTCCTTCTTTAATCCTTTCCCCCGGGGGCAGTTGCCGAGGTCGCATATTCATACCTCATGCAAGAACGATGAGACGTTCAGTACAACCCAGTGGACATAGTGACCCCAGCTAGTTTACCTCTTCACTTTACAGAACGCAGCATTAATTTGCGAACATGCAAGGGAATGTGATATTGTAATGCTGTTTTTTTAAGGCAAGAAAAATAATTTAGACTCATTTTGGAAATCTCTCAAAAACGCTTCTGACGTAGGCAACCGAGTTGTGACGTCACCGTTCAGTCAGAACTTGCGTTTTCTGTGATGCTTGCATTGATGGTGGATGTACATTGTTTGCTAGGGCTTTATTTTCTTACGTTTTATCAGAATGAAGGATAAAGATTAAACACACACCCAAATGACGATCTTCCAGACGGATGCATTAATGGTAGCAGAGATTTTAAAAAACAACGAATGTTCTGTAGCTGCAGAAAATTCGTGGATTAAGTAACATACCCATCTATTATAGGTACATCCGATTATTCAAGTTTAAGTTGAAATGAATATAATATTTATATCTAATTCTTGAGAAAAAAAACTAAGATTAGTTTTGATAAGTTTGCAGATTATAACTGATCAATATTAAGAGTAGTAAAAGTATTTCTCATTCGCAAAGAAGGAAATTATTAACTCAAATATCTGCCTTAAAACCATTTTACATTTAAATAGCGGCTTTTTTACCTATTAATTTGTATACATAAACGTAGAACACAAAGTCAATAAAGAGGAATGTAAATCGTTGTAATATGTTGACGATATGAGACAAATGTAACACTTACAAGCTCTAAAGCACTTCTAATATTAAGACATTAACCAATTCTGGGTAGGTTTCTTTCACCCCTCGAATTTCCTATTTTTCCATGTCGTTTCTATTGCCTTTAATTCATCTTTCATCATGTTAGTTTCTTTAAGGGTTGGAAGAATCGGCGACGGTGCACAATGCGACGTGGCAAGGAAAGACGATGCTCAAATTGCGGTCCCCATGGCCACGCTCGCTAAGGCGTTTCGCTTTGGTGCTTCATGGGCAGGGGATCGTGGGTTCGACCCCCGCCTTGGGCATGGGTGTTATATGTTTGTGTAAAAGGAACAGTAAAACCAGTAATCATACAGTAAATTTAGGGGGGGAAAGTAAACAGGGTATCCTGACCAGACTCCGGTACTGTTTTTAAAAAAAGCAAAAAACATAAAAACAAAAAAATTGACTGTCTCCGTCCGTCCGCCCGACTTCGGCAGGTTGCCGGGATGAGGATCGCTCCTGATGGGAGTTCCGGTCTTCCTGTCCGACTGTCGTGGTACGCCATCTGGAAATTGCAGGGACTCTCGTCACTGCTGTGCCATCTCGCCTGCAGGTCGTCCGGTGTATCGTCTCACCTCACCCTCCCGAGGCCGCCCCCTTGTGGAGAATAGGTACAATAACCTCAGGCTTGTTACCGATTCCTCTCTGACCCTATCCTATACGAATATTAAAAAGTAGCAAATAAATCTGCATGGTTTTATTTTGTTACCCGAAGATGATCAAGGGAATACGAAAAACGCTCACTGCTTAGCATAGAATGTAGACGTCTTGTTTTGCTTTAGTTAATAAATGCGATGAAAGTGTAATCTGAAATGCTAAAAACAGTTCTTAGGTTAAAAGTTGCATATGCATTTCTCCAATCACTTCACATTAGAAATAAATATGAAGAAAAAGAAAAATGCAATTTATCCCATTTAAACCCACAACAACATTGTTAATTTCTCCGGGACATCCTTGTGATTTCTTAGGAATAGCAAAATCCTTTTCAGATTTCTGGCATGTAAATAACAATTTGTTTGAAGTCTGGGGTGTATTGATGCACATAGGAACTATGTACGATTAGCCTATCTGTTCCAACATGTGGACACAATTCATGTTGATCCGGAAATCAACGTTCTTCTATATAATCTACTCAAAAATTACACCATACACTAAAATAAAAAGAAAATAAATACTGTATGCTACATAGCAAAGCGTGTTAAATTCTTTCGGCTAACAACCTCCTACTTAGCGATGACGTCAGACTACTGAGAATGCGTTATTCACTCACATGACCTCTTTGCATATTAAATTATAATTTAACGATATTTAGTCATTATTTTTTATTTTTGACGTGCCATTTTCTATTAGAAGAGCTCACATTTGAATATAATTACCTTGTCGTGCATGATCCAATTCTGGAAAATTTAATCCACGTTATTTGGCATGAAATGAAAGGGTGCATTTGTCAACAAATTATTTTTTGAAGCTAATGTATTAAATAAATACCCTCCTCTGCTAGGTGTCGCGGGAAGCACTTCATTACACTCAACAACATATCCAGTGGAATGACACGGGTTTTAAAACGATTGGTTTCTGTAACTTCTAAAAAATGTATAGCCAATTGGCAGACTTTGTTCTACAATGAGCCCCAGAGGAATTAGCTTGGAGCAAGCAAATCCGGGGAGAGGGACACCCAGGTCAATCACCAAAGCGGGATATCAAGTAATACGTAAACAATCTTCGCAGAAGAGTTATGATGGGAGCTATATGTGGCTGACGGTGCGCCGCCCAAATTATATTCAGAAGCCGTGCTGGCATTTCTGAAATTAGAAAATGTTCTAACATAGGGATCAGCATTAACAGACCAACTGAGTCAGTCATTATTTGATTGTCATCATAAAAAAAAAACGCGAAGGATGCTGTGGAGATTTTCAGCAGTCCAATAAGGAAATTCTGGGTTTACAAACCCCTTCAGTAAAAATTGCCTTCGTCTGACCAAAGTAACTCAGGAGTGAAAGTTCTATGGCCATAATTTCCAGAATGTTGATGCAGGCGTCGACTCTGTAATGTCCAGCAACATCCCTCAACTCCTGCATCATCTGCATCTTATAGAAGGAACCGCAAATCCTTCTTCTTAATGATCGATGTGAGGTATGCCTAGTTTGTGCATGGTGTAATGAGTGGCTGGAACTCTGCTGTAGCGCCGCACGATATTGGGCTATATTTTCTGGCGTCCTGATGTTATTATGTCGACCTGGGGATTTCTGCTTCTGCAGACTACCAAGGCTCTCCAGTATTTAATCCATCTGATGTACGGATTGAGGCAATCTTCATTGTGCCGTTGCAATTCGCGGGAGTCCGCTGCGTTTTCGGAATGGAACCTGTTCGGATGAGCGTTTCCATTGCTGCAATATCGGGCTCATACGTCAATCTGTTTGCGGTTCTCGTATGGGAGATTTGTGCACATGCATTCAGAGATCACTATCAAATAACACTGGTGAATACAATAAGCGCGACCTTACGGTTTCAGATTATTTTGGCATTGTATCGATTTTTCAGCATTTGTCGTATACTGCGTTTACAAAAGTAGTTTAAATGCATTTAACAGGACAAATATTTTGTTACATATTGTGGTAAAATTGATCTGAGGGAAATATTACTTGTTTTACTCGGAAATGTAATGCCTTTCCTCAGCTTTTACAACTTCAAAATTTATGTTTCTGTCACTTCAAAGCATGCGTCGGCAAGAAGACTGCCATAGTAAATATACTTTACTTATTGCATATAAAATAATTTTATACACATCAAGCATGAAAAATTTTCAAAAATTGGTGCAATTAAAAGAAATCGGATACGTTCCATTCTCATTACTTTATCTGCCTGCTCTGTAAACAAACATCTTACAAAATACTATTTTTCTTATTGTTTCTTCGCATGGTCATGTAAAACAAAAGAAAACGGACGACTTCCTATTTGAGAAAATATAAGTATTTATCTAAACGCTGAAATCAATTAACAAGGTATATATCGGAAATGGTTAGCTACACAACAAAAATGTATAAATTGTGTGGTTAAACGAGATCTACATGGTGTAGTAAGTTTTTGTCTATCTCTTACGGTTTAGTAGTGATGCAAATAACATTCAGAATTCAGATGACTTCAGTGGTTATTCACAGGAAATTCAAGACATACATTTTGTTTACCTTTAATATGCGCTATTTTAATCAAAATCGTCAAGTCATTTTTTTAAAAAATAAACATTTTCGAAAAAAATATCATGTAAAGGATACCTTGGGGTGGGGCGTTTCTTGAAATACCTTCGTGTCGCTTCCTTGGGAGATACTAACTTAAATACCACTTTGTGTTTAACGGACTTTTCGTTTTTGAATTATGCTGCTCACACACAAGCATTTTGTTTATTATTATTATTATTATTAAAACTTATATTTCCGATCAAATTTCGGTATCGAATTTTTGGGTACATTGCGCATACGTGCTAGAGAAAGTAAAAACCATCTGAAGTGTTCCATTCACACGACTTACGACTTTCTCTACACATCTTTGTAACAAATTATTGACAAAAAGCTTATTCTTCTATTTATTTCGTGCTAATCTTGATAAACATTACCTGAAATTGTCTTGTTTTCTTGAAAGTAGAAGGGAAATACGAGGGAGTCTCCCAACGGCATTTAAAAGTCCCAGATCTTTATATTTTCTTTCACTGGAGGGCATGTTATTTGGTGTGTCCGATGGAATTTGTAGACTTTTTTTTTTACAGTGCTTTTTATTAATTTATCTGAATCAGATAGAAATGTATCTGGAACTTTTTAAAAGAGTGGTTTGAAATTTGCATATTAATGTGAGACAAATGAAGGACGAGAAGACGTTAAATTTTTGATGGGGCTACTTTTTTTTTATTTTTTTTTTTTTTTTTACACACCCAGGTATTTGATTGTTTCTGGTGACAACGCAGGTATTCTTTTTCCTGAACGCAGACTTGAAGACTTGCATGTTAAGATACCTTTAGTGACAGACAAACATTTAGCTTTATCTGTATTGATTTCTAACCCATTTCCTGACACCTGTTAATGGCGATTTCCACTAATTCTTTTCCCCCACAATTAAGAGTCGACGGCAAAAGCTATTGATGTTGTATTTGGAGACTGGGCTCTATGTTATAACCATGTTCGTCTTGATGTTTTTGACACGAGAGCTCTTGGAGTATGCGGTCAGTTGAGATGATGTACGAAGAAGGAGATCCCTCATAACACCTCTGTTGATAGCCATTGGTTTACTTTTATATAATTTTGTTTCAATCTGCATTACATTGTATTGCTGAAGCTCGAAGATTAATCGTGATAACTTTATAGGAAGCCGATGGATGACAGACACTTATCAAAATGATTATGTCCCACATTATCAAATGCTTTGCTAATGATGAGGAAGATCAAAGTGATGTCCTTTTTCATTGTTTAGCTGAACTTAAAAATAAAATAGATATATTTACAAGGGTACCGGGGTTCATAAACTATAAACCATATATGCATTTGCTGATATTTAAATCCTAGCTGTCAATTCTAAAATCATAATGGCCCAATTTAGGAAAACCAGCCCTATTCATTAAAACATCAATATTGTTCCTTTTGGCCTCTGCAAAAAAATTGCAAAGCAGTCGCCTCGGACAGTAAGAAAAAAGGACGTAACAGTTCTACCGCATAAATGACACAGAGAGACATTTTGCTTAAAATTGTCAAAAATTTAAAATCGTTTTTGTAGTATATGGTTACTGAACCTTTGGGCGTCACAGAGAGTCAACATTTACTTGCCCCCCCTCCTCCGCCCTTGATTCCGGTTCTATAGCCATTTAAAGATCGTACAATACACCTGTTGACTAGCATACTATTTTATTAAACGTTTTTCTGGAAATACATTTCACCTTTTTAAGATGTTCCGCGCGTCTCAGTTTTTGTTTTAATTACAATAAAATTTCCCAATATGTGCAAAAGTATCCATATCAAAATATGCTTTGTTTTAAGGTTAGATTTTTTTATAAGATACCTATTTTTTTTTTTTTTATCAACTTTTATTTTCTTTTTTAGATTTGATCAACACATTTAAAATATTTTATCGTGCAATTTTTGTTTGTGGTTCCAAACTCTAATTGCAAAAATTGCAACTAATTTTCTCAAACTAGGTTATGCGTGTGACATTTTGACACATTTAGATAACATTTATAAAATAGTTAATAGCTCTCAGATTATTTATCCAAATTGAATGAAATCTGGAATATATATTTAACAGCAACCTAATCACAGTAACATTTTCAGAAAAATCATTACAAAAATGTGGTATTTTAAAAATTCACCCTCAGTGCGCCGAAGTGGCAACAGCAAAAAAGTGTCTGCCCGAAAAGTTCGATCTGTAACACTGCGGTTGTGGGGCAAGGCAAGATCAAGTTTTTCCAACTCATGAAACGGACAGTAGGTATTCTGTATTTAATTAAACTTTAGGAATCCTTAGACCTATCATTTGTCAGTTAAAATGTTTTATGGATAGTGATATACAAATCTACAAAATTACCATTAGCATTTCATAAATGCTAAAAGCTTTATAAAACGCATAATTTTCAATATTTAAACCTGCCCGACAGGTTTCTGTCTCATCTAAAACTGATTTTTATGAAACATTTAATATCGAATAACTAAGACTGTTTCCAACAACTTAGATACTCGCAATCTTTGATTGTCATTTGACTTTTTCGCTTCAAGATTTTCGGTCTTTTTCTTTTTCTTCTAAGCATTCGTTTGTCTTCAGAGTGACTTAGAGAGCAGATGAAACGATAACTAATAACCTCGTGCTGTCAAAAATGCCGCCATTTTCTATGTAAAATGTAGTTTGTAGTGGGGGGATTTTCTTGAAAATCTTCGTGTCGTATCCTTTTTACTTCGTTACATACATACCAAGCTTGGTAACCAACGGTCTTTTTCGTTTTTGAGCTATGCTGTCCACAGGCACACACATACACACACAGATAAAACACTCACTCACTCACACACACACACACACACACGTGAACCTTTTTACTTTCTCTACACGCAATATGTGCATAGTGTACAGAGAAGGTATTGCACTCCATCAAAAAATTCGATACCGAGATTTCACCGGAAATATGTTTTAGGGTCCCTTATAACCGAAAAAAGCATTTTCACAAAAAGGTCCGTGTGTGTGTGTGTGTGTGTGTGTGTGTGTGTGTGTGTGTGTGTGTGTGTGTGAACACGATAACAAAAACGAAAAGTCTGTAAAATACCAAACCTGGTATTTAAGTTTACTATCTTCCAGGGATGCGATACGAAGATTTTGAGGAAAATCCCCCCACCCCAAACTACCCTTTACATGGAACTTTTTTCAAAAATTTTGATTTTCTAAAAAATTACTCTAACGATTTTGATTAAAATATCATATATTAAAGATACTTGCCTGCCAAACAAAATGTATATCTTGAATTTTCTGGGAATAGCATCTGGAGACTACTTTATTCTGCACGAATTTTACGGAATTTTGCATAAGTGCTAAACCGTAAGACTTAGATAAAAAACTTACTGCACAAGAAGTGTAGAGCACGTTAAAACACACAATTTATGTTATATACATTTTTTTCGGGAGTTGATCGTTTTTGAGATATTCATTGTTTTTGGTTTCAGCTATGAAAAAATTACTTTTCTCATATAGGAATTTGTTAACTCCTGTCCATATAAACAAAGGAACTTCAGTCACATAGCAACCAGCTTTTGACTATCACTTTGACCTATAGTACTTCCTTATTTCGCTTCTACTTACAAGGAAATAAGTAATAAGACTATTTCTGCTAATTTGTTCTCGAGTACCATGAAGTAAATAGAAACATAAGCTTTTTAACAATAATTTGTTGCAGAGATGTAGAGAAAGTCTTGTGAATGGTATATATAAGATTTTTTACTTTCTCTATACGAACTATGTACATAGTGTATAGAGAAGGTATTGCATTGCACCCAAAAATTCGATACCGACTCCCTGAATATAAAAAAAAAAACATTTTTAGAAAAATGTTCGTGTGTGTGTGTGTCTGTGGGCAGCATAGCTCAAAAACGAAAGACCGTTAAAGCCCAAACTTGGTATTTAAGTTTGGTATCTTTCAAGGATGCGAGACACGAAGATTTTCAAGAAAATCCCCCCACCCCAAACTACCCTTTACATGGAAAATGTTTTGAAATGTTTGAGTTTCTTAAAAATGGCTCTAACGATTTTTATTAAAATATCGTATATTAAACATACTTACCTCACAAATAAAATGTATATCTTGAATTTTCTGGCAATTGTCCCTGGAAGACCACTTTATTCTGGATGAATTTTACGGAATTGTGCATTACTGCTAAACCGTAAGCGATAGGGGAAAACTTACTACACAGAAAATGTAGCTCAGGATAAAACACACAATTTATGTCATATACATTTTTTTCGTGAAGTTGATCATTTTTAAGACATTCCTGTTTTTAGTTTTAGCTTTGAAAAACTTATACTTTTCTCATACAGGAATTTCTTAACTCCTGTCCATACAAACAAAGGAACTTCAGTTACATAGCAACCAGCTTGTGGCTATCATTTAACCTATGGAACTCCTTCATTTCGCTTCTACTTACAAGGAAGCAAGTAATAAGACTATTTCTGCTAATTAGCATGAAGTAAATAGAAGCATAAGCTTTTTAACCACAATTTGTTGCAGTTATGTAGAGAAAGTCATGTGAATGGAACACATCAGATTTTTTACATCGCTGTAACAACACATTGTTCAAATGCTTTTTCTTTTCTTCTATCTATATGATAATCGAGATCAGCATTAACATAAATTGTCTTAATTACTTTGTTCCTTGTAAGTAGAAGGGAAATAAGGGAATACACTAGGCTAAAAAGATAGTAAAATATTTTTTGAAATCCGTTTCTATGCGTGACCAAGGGTTTACAAAGTTCGTGTGAGAAAAGCTAAAATAATATAAACCTGAAACAAATAACAATAAATGTCTCAGAAACTATAAACTCCACGAAAAAAGTGTGACATAAATTGTGTGTTTTAACGAGATCTACGTTTTTTGTGTAGTTTTGTCTATCTCTTGCGGTTTACCAATTACCCCACATTCAGCAAAATGCATTCAGAATAGAGGTCTTTAGAAGCTATTCCCAGAAAATTCGAGATATACATTTGCGATATAAATATCTTTAATATATAGTATTTTAATCAAAATCGTCATTCAATTTTGAGAAAATCAAAATTTTCGAAATTCTTTCCATGTAAAGGGTAGTTTAAGTGGTGGGATTTTTCTCAAAATCTTCGTGTCGCATCCCTGGAAATACCAAACACATGTTTTACACCGACTTTTCGTTTTTGAGTTATCGAGTTCTCAGGCTCACGGACACACATAGACATTTTTTAAAAATCTGATTGTTCCATACATGACTTTCTCTAATCTTTGCAACAAATTATTGTTATAAAGCTTATTCTTCTAACTTCATGCTAATCGAAAAAAAATTAGCAGAAATGGTCTTATTACTTGCTTCCTTGTAAGTAGAAGGGAAATAATGGAGTACCATAGGCTAAAACGATAGTCAAATCCTTTGAAAGCTAGTTACTATGTAATGAAGTTCCTTTGCTTGCACGGCCAATAATTGACAAATTCCCATATGAGAAAAGTTGAAGTAATTTAAAACTGAAATCAATAACCAGGAATATCCCATATACATACATATATATATACATATATATACATATATATACATATACACACATATATACACATATATATACATATATACATATATACATATATATGATATAAATAAATGTTTTAAGGAAATTAAATTTTTATGTAGTGAGTTTTTGCCTATCTCTTACGGTTTACTAGTTATGCAAAATTCAAAAAAAATAATCCAGATTAAAGAGATCTTCAGAGACTATTCCCAGAAAATTCAAGCTATACATTTTATTTTTCATGTAAATATCTTCAATATAAGAGATTTTAATCAAATCGTAAAAGCCATTTTTGAGAAAATCAAAATTTTCAAATTTTTTTCATGTAAAGGGTAGTTGGGGGTGGTCGGATTTTCTTAAAAAAAATCGTGTCGCATCTTTGGAAGCTACTGAACTTAAGTTCAAATTTGGTATTTAATGGACTTTGTGTCTGTGAGTAGCATAGCTTAAAAACGAGCTCACACACACGGACATTTTTCTAAAATCCTTTTTTGAATTCAGGGGGTTTCAAAACGTATATTTCCGGTGAAATCTCTGTATCAAATTTTTGGGTGCAATACAATGCCTTCTCTATACACTATGTAGGTACATTTTACGTTTAGGAAAAGTAAAAGTACTTATTTTGGATATAGAGGACCCTAAAACGTGTATTTCTGGTAAAATCTCGGCATCGAATTTTTGGGTGGAACGCAATACCTTCTCTAGCTACTATGTACATTGATTGCACATACCTGCTAGAGAAACCAAAAATTTACAGTATTTGAATGTGCATTAATCAGAAACATAATTTTCAAAATTTTAAATACGTGGAAATTTGTTGATTTTGGGTGATAAAAGCTGTAGCGGATATTGAGGTAGCAGGTTTTTCTAATTTCTCATTTGCGCAAACATTCGAGACGGATTATGACCCTTACTAATCATTACATAGTAATACAATTACGGTTAAGTAACGAGTTCACGTTTTAGACGATAAAATTATATTCTTAGGATACATGGCCGGATTAGTGATTATCCGAGGTATTGCTATACGTTATTAGTCAATATCAAATACACATCTGAATGGAATAATCATCACAAAATTACAGATATTGATGATTAAGTTTATTACATATGCATACATTATATTATTGCATTTGAAAAACCTTGTACTCAAAGTGTAGCAAGTTCAACTTCTTCGTTGTGATTTAAGCTGGCGTGCTCAGACAGTAAACACTCTTATTTCATATAATGATTCGGTAGCCATGTGTGGTGTTTGTGAATCTCGTTGGAACCAATCATATCATCACAGACACTACAGAATCATTAAATGAAATAAGGGATGTGTTTCTGACGGAATTACTAGTGTTGACTTGTGACCCCCTCGTTCCCTTAGTCTTGCTTTTTATTCATTTCGAAACACGAAGTGTATCATTCTATCCCTCATATATTTCAGGGATTTAATGATAACATCATGCAAAAAAATCATGAGGATTTCTATTGCAAAGCTTAAGTTGCTCGCGAGAATATTTTTACAAGATGTTGCCTGTTTCCAACATTTGCATTAAGGTAAGGTTTTAGTGCGTCTCTGCCGCCACAACTTTCCCGGCAACTCTCTGTTCTCTCCCCATAATTTAACGACCCTAAATTTGGGAGTCCAGATGCTTTGTAGAGCTTTATAACTTACATTGTCATGGTTCCTTGTGGCGCAGACCCTAGTCTTAACTTGGATTTGCTCTGGTGACGATTGGTATGCTCATAATGCGGCCCCTCTTGTGTTTTATCGCCGCGTTCGTCACAATGTCGGTGTCTCAAACGGTGCTTATCTCTCCAAATCCAAATTTGTCTGTCGAGTGGGTTACTCCAATGTTTCGCCCTGCTCTCAGCATAAGAAATCGGGATTTTAAGAATTATGTCGTGAAAGAATTAAAAAAGTAACGACAGTGTACTCAGACTTCTTGTAAAATTGATATGCAACAGTCAAATTAAAAAATGTATAGTTTTGGCTAAGAAAAAATGTCACTGAAGGAAGCCTATCTAGAATGACCGGAGTTCTAAGCAATAACCTATGGGAAAGACACCACCGCATACTAAGTTTGTGAGTGCGGCGAAAGTTTCTACGCTACTATGTGGGTTCGTCCGCATTCTAATCGTGCACTCGTGTTCTTAGAAGCGTTTGTGCCGAAATTATCAGGTTTATGCTGGTATGTATTTTCAGTCATTAAAAATAAGCTTAACATATCTTAATTATCCATATGAAACAAAATGAATTATAGTTATAGGATTAAAATAGAAAGCAATAACTATATTAGGTTGTCGTTTAATTGTTTATTTACAAAATATTTATGCATTAATCAAACTAGAAGTTTCGGGATTGCCTAAGTTGGTCAATATCTTCCTCTATTCGTTCTTACTAGTATAGTTTATGCGTTGCCTTCCCTTCTTAATAACGCAATATATTCCTCATTTATTTATATTAGGTGGATTGATGGTTTTATTTCTTCAATGCAATACCTATGGAGGGGGTCGACGAGTTAAAAAAAAACATTGTTAAACGCATCTTGATATGATTCCTAAATTGCTGCATCCGGCCGCATTAACAACTTAATTCGGGGGTCCTTATATCTCTCATTTCAATTATACTGCAACAAATGAGAACACCAGATTCTGCTAAATTCACGTTACTCGTCACTAGAGCACTCAGCGTAGTACAATACGTTACACTCTTGGTATACAAAATAATTGGGTCACTGCGTTCCCTTCACTGCCTTACCATTCGTCGTTCACTTTGACTTGGATTGACTTTGTAATTGAATTCACTCTCACCGGCACTTGTCGGCCCCTTAGCCGGGCTTTGAAAGTTCTAGAAAATACCAGAAATCATCTTTCATCCATCAGAGAGAGACTACTCTGGATGTGGAATTCTTTGCATCGAGTTGTCTTGCAGGGAAACACACACATGCCTTTATTTGCCCGGCTATTGTGTCTATTCGCTTTATCGTTAGAGCGGTCAGGCACCGATTGTGATCGCTTGGGCATACGCGCCACCGTTACACTACAATATAAAATGTATAATCTTGAATGCGAAGTCCACGAACGAGATGCTACTTTAAACCAGAGGAATCAATTGAACAAAATCCAAGGATTTCCCTACTGAGTGACTGGGTTTCTCACATACCTTGACGGAGATAATACTTATATAAGAGCGATTGAAGCAACTTACGTTTTTCAATTCAGAATTATTATGATTATACTGTTATTGTTGTTGTTGGAACTTAGAGGCGTTCCGCGGCTGCAGTAAAAATAAATATGAAACGAGTATAGCACTGACTGAAGCTTTAGCACTGGCTTAGAGCTAGCTTAATACACATTGAAACGAAACATGATAAAATTAATAACTAATGAAATTTTGTCACTTGAGCAATAGTTTCCTAGCCTAAAGCATCCACGTTTATGTACATTTGAAGATCAAGATAAACTATTTTTATTAACCAATAACACAAGTACATAAAATTTGATATGTTACACTCACATGACTTTTTCTAGCTGTACTACAAACTTTTTACAAAAGATCATTCTTCCTTCCACACCATGCTGATCGAGATAGGTATTAGCAGAATGTTCTTATTACTTAGCGTTTTATAAGTAGAAGGGAACTAAAGAAATGTGCTAAAGTGATAGTCAAATGTTTTAAAACTTCGATATGCGATTGTCCAGGGGTAGAACAAAAGAAATATAGACACTTCCTGTATGAGAAAAACATAAGTATTTCAAATTTGAAACAATAACAAAGAATAGCTGAGAAACTGTTAACTCCACATCAAAAATGCTAAGGACATAAATTGTGTGTTTATGCGAGATTACATTATTTGTGTAATAAGTTTTTATCTATCTCTTACGATTTACCAGTTATGCAAAATTCATCCACAATGAAGAGATTTTCAGAGACTATTCCCAGAAAATTTATAGTATAGATTTTATTTGAGATGTAAATAGTTTTAATATACGGCATTTGAATCAAAACCGTTGAGCCATTTGAGAAAATAAAACTTTTCAAAACTTTTTCCATGTTAAAGGTAGTTTGGGGAAAGGAGATTTTCTTGAAAATCTTCGAGATATTGGAGGATACCAAACTTAAATACCAAGGTTGGTATTTAACAGTCTGTTAGTTTTTTAACGATGCTGTCACAGACAGACACACACTCACACGGATCTTTTTCTAAAAATGTTGAGTTTTTTTTTGGACTCAGGGAACCTCAAAACAAATATTTCCGTTGAAATCTCGACTTCAAAGGGAAGTAAAGCCGTCGGTCCCGTGTCGTAGATTTAGGGCGCCTAAAAGAACCTCAAACCTCAGAGAGGCAAATTTAAACGATATTTCATGCCCAGTATAGAATGGGACGCTGAGAACCACAGCAGTTAAAGAGCGTCCATAAATAAAACGAAATTTCATTTGCTCTCAATTCCTTTTCATCCATAACAGGCAAAGAGACAGTAAAATGGTAGCTGGTTCACTGGCTCGATTGTAAAAGTTGTAAACATCTTCCCAACAAATTAGTGCATTCTCGGAAAGTCTCCTCCTCATTTAATATATGAGGAGATAATGTTAAATTATGTTAATGAATTTTACTTCGCTCATTTAGTTTTAAGCAGCACCTACACCACAATTTCATTTATACCTCCTGTTTCTGGAATAATCGTTCCGAGTTCCTCCACTGGGAATCGAATCCGGGTCGTAATGCATGCCAGAGGCAGAAGGCATGCTTATTCGGGTTCAAGTGACAGTTGCTGACGACTAGATACTTGAACTAATTCGTCCTAAATCTCTATCTTTTCATTGCCTTACTAAAAGGTGAAATGCAGTAATGTTGTTTATGGGTACTACTATTTGAAATTTTAACATGACTTTCGAACATATATTTACTTTCTCTAACACGTATATACATGTATGTAGTAGGTAGAGAAGGTATTGTATTCCGCCCAAAAATGCATTACTAATTTCATCACAAATAAATGTTAAAAGGTCCCTTGAATCCGTAAAAATCATTTTACTTTCTCTACAAGTACTATGTACATAGTGTATAGAGAAGGTAGTTTATTCCACCCGAAAATTCGATGTCCAGATTTCGCCGGAAATATAAGTTTTAAGGTCCCCTGAATCCGAAATAAGCAATTTTAGGAGGAGCTCCGTGTGCGTTTTGTGTTTGTATCAGTATGTGTGTGCGCGCGCGTGCGCGCGTGCGCGCGTGCGTGCGTGCCTGTGGACACCATAGCTTAAAAAAATCTTATGTGTTCCATTCACATGTCTTTCTCTACCCCTCTGCAACAAATTATTGTTAAAAAGCTTATGCTTCTATTTACTTCATACTAATTGAGAAAAAATTAGCACAAATGGTCTTATTTCTTGCTTCCTTGTAAGTAGAAGCGAAATAAGCGAGTAGCATAGGACAAAGTAACAGTCAAAAACTGGATGCTATGTGACTGAAGTTCCTTTGTTTCTGTGGACAGGTGTTGACCAATTCCTGTAAGAGAAAAGTAGTTTTTCAAAGCTGAAACTAAAAACAAGGAATACCTAAAAAAACTATCTACTCCACGAAAAAAATGTATATAACAAATTGTGTGTTTTAATGTGCTCTACATTCTTTGTGTGCTAAGTTTTTGACCATCTCTTACGGTTTATCAGTTATGCAAAATTCCGTAAAACTCACCCAGAATAAAGTAGTCTTCAGAAGCTATTCCCAGAAAATTCAAGATATACATTTTTTTGTCGGGTAAATGTCTTTAATATATCTACGATATTTAAATCAAATTCGCCATTTTTTAGAAAATTAAAATTTTCGAAAAAATGTCCATGTAAAGGGTAGTTTGGAGTGGGGGGATTTTCTTGAAAATCTTCGTGTCGTATCCTTGGAAGATACCAAACTTAAATATCAAGTTTGGTACTTAACGGTCTTTTCGTTTTTGAGATATGCTGCCCACAGACACACACACACACACAGACACACACACACATGGACATGGACATGTTTCTAAAAATGCTTTTTTTTGGATTCAGGGAGACCCAAAACATGTATTTCTGGTGAAAACTCGGTATCGAATTTTTGGGTGCATTACAATACCTTCTCTATACACTATGTACGTACACTAGGTATTTATCTTTGGTATCTTCCAAGGATGCGACACGAAGACTTTTAAGGAAAGCCCCCACCCCACCACCAACTACCATTTACTTGGAACAATTTGTGAAATTTATGTTTTCATAAAAAACGGCTCTAAGGAGTTTGATGAAAACACCATATATTAAAGAGATTTACGTTACAAATAAAATTTGTATCTTTAATTTTCTGGGAATAGCTTCATCCTGGATGAATTTCGCTAAATTTTGCATAACTGGTAAACCGCAATAAATAGACAAAATCTTACTACACAAAAACACACAATGTAGGCCATATACATTTTGGTTGTAGTTTCCGTATCGCAGACATTCTTTGTAATTGGTTTCAGTTTTAAACCACGCAACTTTTCTCAAACGGGGTCACCTTTCGTTTTTCTGCTGGTAATGCAAAGAGAACCGAACTTCATTTGTTCACATAGTAGCCAGCTTTTATAGGATTTGACTATCGCTTTGGCCTAGTGTATTCCCTTATTTTCCTTCTGCACAGAAGGAAGCAAGTAATGAGAGAATTTCTGCTAATATTTATCTCGCTTAACATGCTGTAAATAATAGAATAATCTTTTATAAGAATCGTTTGTAGAACAGTATGAAAATGTCATGTGAATGTCACACAGAGGTTAAGAAATAAGCCTGTGTGTGTGTGTGTGTGTGTGTGTGTATGTGTGTAGATACCATAACTTAAAAACGAAAAGTTTATTAAATACGAAATTTGGTATTTAATTTCTGTATCTTGTAAGAATGCGTCATGAATATTTTTCAAGAACATTACTCCATCCCACTACCCTTTACATGGGGAAATTTTCGAAAATTGAATTATTTCAAAATTGGCTGTAACAATTTTATTAAAATACTGTATATTTAAGGTATTTATTTGTCAAATACATATCTTGAACTCCCTGTGAATAACCTCTGAAGCCCTCTTCATTCTGAATGACTTTTGCATACATGATAAACTGTAAGAGATAGACAAAAACTTGCTACACAAAACACACAACTATGTCCTATTAATTTTTGTTGTGGAAACAAAACAATTTCAGAGATAATGCTTGTTATTAATTTCAGTTTTAAAATACTTATACTTTCCTCAAACCGGATATTATCCATGTTTCCTTTGTTTTATTCTTGACAATATAATGAAGCGAATTTCAATGACATTCCATAGCGACAGCTTTTAAAGCATTTGACAATCGCTAGCTTAATGTATTCCCTTAATTCCTTTCCAGTTATAAGGAACTCGGAAATAAAACCATTCTGCTAATGTTTGTCTCGATTTGCGTGAAGTAGATAAAGAATAATTTATTGTAAGAAGATCGTTTACAGAACAGGTAGAGAAAGTCATGTGAGTGGAAGACTAAGATTTTTTCTGGGATATTGAACATTTTTGTTTCGTAGTAGGCTTACCCTTCCTGTATATAGGACTGATCTCTCCCACCCTAGGACTTAAAGGATGCCTAGGGATCAGGAACCTGTCGGAGAGCGAACAGCACGAACAGCATGGAGAATCTGGAACGACTGGTCGGTTCGTAGCCAGGCATGACCGTGAGGAAGTGGATGGTATAAAATGCAAGCGAAATGGATGATAGGACAGGTGACGATGGAGCAATTGGTGCAATGAGAGGTGGGGAAACCAGAGGTCTCGGAGAAAACCCTCCCTTATGTCGCTTCGTCCACCACAAATTCCACATGCGGGCTCTTGGGATCGAACCCGGGCCGTCCAGGTGGGAGGCGAGCAGTCTATCAGTCACGGCGCCGCCGAATATTAAACATACAATATCGAAAAGGGTGATTAGTATGTATTGACATTTTAATTAACTTCTCTAGAATAAAGTGTTCTTAGGACTGCAAATACATAAGATTGAATAATAGCTATTGCAGAAGGAAACACCTGAAATACCCCCTTTTAAAATATAAACAGAAATCCTTCAGAATCCTTTCAAATCTTTAATCTAAGTTTCTCGAAGGGGGAGGCGGGAATGGCCTCAAATTAGCTGTTTATATTTGGTATAACACATTTTCAAAACTCGACGAAAACTATACTAATTTTTGGACCAACACTCACACATCTGCGAACTATCTGAATCGTTGTCAAAGTTGAAGTATAATTTAGAAGATCAACGTGAAGCGATAAGAAAATTGCAGCAATGATCAAGTGTGGAAAACGACTATGAGGTGGAAAGGTCACCTCAAAGGTCTGAAACTGAAATAAGCACTAGACATAATACTAACAGATGATATATACAACCTTAAATGTTTGCACATGGTTGTGCCTATAAGGAAAAATATATTTAAACAGTTATGTGATTTTCTTTTTCTATTAGCAACTGACAAAAATACATGTACTTTATGTAAACCAATCTGCCTAGAATGATTTAAAAGGAATTAATATGGGTCATGTATACGTGCAGGAAACAATGACAGCGTACGATTCGTTATACAACCGTCAATTGCTTTTGCTTATACTCCAGCATTGAGCATTCAGATTCTAAGTTTAAACATAGACAAATATATCACCAACCATTTTGAAAAGTCGTGTTTCATTCTTATGACTTTCTCTACAAAATGTTGTTACAAAAGATGTTCTCTTTATCTAAACGTGGTAATAAGTTAAACATTAATATAAATGGCTGTATTAGTTCCTTCTAAGCAGGAGAGTTATAAGGTTATACAGTAAATTAAAGCCGGTCGCTATGTGAAAAATTTAAATTCGTTTCGCTCTGCACGGCCAGGAGTAAAAGCGAGATGAAACTAACGACGACTTCCCGTTTGAGAAGTTTAAGTAGCTCAAAACTGAAACCAATAACAAGGAATATCTCGGAAACGGTTAACTACAAAAATTGTGCGTTTTAACGAGATATGCACTTTTTGAGTAGTAAGTTTCGTCTATCTTTTACGGTTTATCAGTTATGCAAAACTCATTCAGAATGAAGAAGTCTTCAGAGGTCATTTCCAGAAACTTCCAAGATATTCATTTTATTTGTCATGTAAATATATTTTTAATCAAAATCGTTAGAGCCATTTTTGAGGGAAACAAACTTTTCAAAAAAAGATTCCATATAAAAGGTGGTTTGGTGAGGAGGAATTCTCTTGAAAATCTTTGTGTCGCATCCTGTAAATACCAAATTTGTTGTTTAACGGCCTTTTCGTTTTGGACAAACACACACACCACGCACTCGTAGATATTTTTCTTAAAATGCTTTTTTTTTTTTATTTATCTCTTGTTTGAGTGGGGGGTGAAGGTTCAGGGAACCTCAAACCATATATTTCTGGTGAAATCTCTAGATCGAATTTTTGGATGGAATAATACCTTCCATACCTACTATATGCGTAGTACGTGTAGAGAAAATATAAAAGAAACCAATTTGACAAATTATATATTAATAAGTTCCATATTTGTTCTACTATTTACCTATAGTAAGTAGAGGAAGTATCACATACCATCCAAAAGCTGGATATAGACTTCTCTAGAAATAAACTTTTGGAGGTCCCTGGATCCAAAAGAAAAACAGTTACTTTACCTTGCACCTCGTATGGTATACGTATTGCATTCCAGCGGAATTGTATGTTTCTTTAAACTGTTAATTCCATAAAAGGGGCGGATGCGCGAGGTGTATGCATGTGTGACTGAACAGTGTAACTTTGAAATCAGAAGCCAAATAAATACCAAATTTTGTAATTAGTTCATTAGCTTTCAAAGATGTTACATGAAGATTTTCAAGAAAATCACCCCCATTCCAAACTACTCTTCAAAAGGAAATGTGTTCGATATTTGTCTCAAAAAATGGTCCCACGACTTTGATTAAAATAACAGTCTATGAAATCCTCTTCATTCGTAAGGAAAACCACTAAAGATGACTGGTTGATTGCCAAAGCTACTCATATGGCTGCAAACCTTCAGGGTTACCTCTTTCACCAAGTGACGATAGACCACTTCTGAGGTGAAGGCACCCTCCTGGCGAAGTCTTATTACTTTCGATGATAAGAGGAGGATGTGGGCGAAAGGAGAGGACCTCCAGATTTTATCGCGGACTCCGACCCGCCTTGGCCCTACTAACATGAGCTACTCAGACACCTAGACGGCCCGGGTGTGAGATTTGTGGTGGGTCCTCCGGTTTCCCCCACCATCGCATTCCACCGGTGCTCAATCTCAATTCCATGTATCACCAGTGCCACCGCCTGCGGTGCCATAGTAGTAAAAGTGGACGTTAAACACTAACGAAAAAAAAAAAGGTACTCAGAGGTGAAGGCTTGGTCAGGGCTGTCTTAAAGTAGCCGGGAATCGAACCATGGACCTCCAGCAGGAGAGCCAAGAACGAAATTACTGTGCTATCCACCCCCGCCCTAGATAAAAACATTAACTTCAAAAGAAAACCAAGATAATTATTATTGATTTGATTTATTGAGAAAATTATTATTTTAAAAGTGCTTCGTTGTTTCTCGCGATGCCAAAAATGATAATTGAATTTCAAGGCCAGCATACTGGGTGCCGATTTTAAACATCTGATTATGCATTTGGCTTCTGTATTAACCATGTACCTACAGCAAAATATGTAATTAAACTACACTAAATTATTGTGAGAAGAAAGAATCTTGCGAATATGACCTTAGAAAAAAAATATATTGTTTTCTTGGAAAAACGTATGTGTGTGTATAGTTCCGAACGTGTGCTTGAACGTTGTGAATCAATGACGAAAACTCTCTAATGATTTAGATTAAAATGCCACAAGTTTATTCCATTGGCGTAAAAAGTCCCCTTCACATAAATAAATCTTGTGTCACTGTTAAACCGTATACACGAAGGTTTGCAACACAGAAGCCCAGATATGGTAATATATGTCAAATAACTTTTTGTGGTATTAAATATGTCCGTACATTCGTTATTGGTTAGAATGTTCAATACTTTATACCATTTTCAACTACTAACTTTAGTACTAATTCGCTATCCGTTTATTTGTCATTCATTACTTTCTTTACCACGTACACGTAACACTGTAGGCGGAGAATGTATTCCACCTAAAATTCGATACCGAGATTTCAACGGAAACCCTCAAGGCCCCTTGAAAGTAAAACAATTTTATAAAAAAAAGCATGTGTGTGTGAACAGCATAACCGAAAACGAAGTGAGTTAAATATTAAAACTTGGCATTTAAGTTCAGCAACTTACAAGGATGCAGAAAGAAAATTGTTAGAATATCCCCCCTTTACGCAGAACAATTTTCAAAAATGTTTATTTTCTCAAAAATGGATCCAATGATTTTGATTAAAACACCATATATTAAATATATTTATTTTGGTTTGGAATCTTCCAAGAATGCGACACAATGATTTTCAGGTATATCCCCGCACCACAAACTGTCCTTTAGATCGTACATTTTTATAGTTTCGATTTTCAAAAAAAAAATTTCTTAAACGAGAAGTTCTCAAACGTTCATCTCGCTCTTGGTCATGGGTCTCTTTGGCTCTCCCGGTCATGGAAAGAGAATCGAATTTCAATGACAATCTCAGCACAATTTTTGAAAGATTTGACTGTTATAGCCTAATGTATTCCATCATTGCTCTTCTACTTATGAGAACTAAGTAAATAAGACCATTTCTACTAATGGTTATCTTGATATGAACGATGTAGATAAAATAATAATCTTTTGTAACAGTTGTTTTTTAGTTTTTAATTTCTCTACACGTATTATGTACATAGTGTATAGAGAAGGTACTGCATTGCACCCAAAAAATGCCATACCGAGATTTCACCGGAAATACATGTTCTGAGACCCCCTGTATCTAATTCTTTTTTTTTTTTTTTTTTTTTTTTTTTTGTAGAACATGTCCGTGTGCAGCATAACTCAAAAACAAAGTCCGTTATATAGCAAACTTGAAATTTAAGTTCAGTATATTCCAAGGATGCGTACACGAAGATTTTCAAGAAAATCCCCCCAACTCCAACTACTTTTACATGGAACTTTTTCGAAAATTTTGATTTTCTCAAAAATAGCTAACGATTTTGATTAAAATACCTTATGTTTAAGACATTTTTATCACAAACGAAATGACCATTCTGATTAGCCTCTAAAGACCTCTTCATTCTGTATGACTTTTGTATAACTGGCAAATCATAAGAGATATACAAAAACTACCTACAAAAAAAAAAAAGCGTATCTTATTAAAACACAATTTACGTCCTATACAATTTTTTTTTAGATTTAACCGTTTTCGAGATATTCCGGATTATTGCCTTCAATTTTAGCCACTTGAACTGTTCTCAAACGGTAAGATATCTTTCTTCTCGTTTCCTGTTTTTACTCCTGACAAGCAAAGAGATTGGAATATCGAAAGCTTCACATAGCGACCGACATTTAAAGGACGAGACTTTCGCTTTAGCCTGAGTATTTTCTTGTTTTCCTTCTACTTACAAGGAAGTTAGTAATAAGACTAATTCTACTTATGTTTATCTCGATTAGCAGATGAAGATAACAGATTAATGTTTTGAATACAAAGTTTGTTTGCCGTAAAGCTAGAAGACTTCAGGTGAATGAAACACATTAGAATTTTTTCCCTTCTACTTACTAAAGACCAAGTAATAAAGACAATTTATGCTAATTTTTTATTAGTATGATGTGCATAGAAGAATAAATCTTTTAACAATAATTTGTTACAGAGTTGTAGATAATGTCTTGTGAATGGAACAAATCAGATTTTTTTTTCGTTGGAATAGTAATAAGACCATTTTTACTAATTTTTATCTCGATTAGTATGGAGTAAATAGAAAATTAACAATAATTTGTTGCAGATATGTAGAGAAAGTTCTGTTAATAGAGCACATCAGAGCTTTTGTTATTAGTCGCAATTTTAAAAAATCTGATGTGTTCCATTCAAATGACTTTCTCTACATTTCTGCAACAAATTATTGTTAAAAAGCTTGCTTCTCTATTTACTTCATGCTAATCGAGAAAAAATTAGCAGAAATATCCTTATTACTTGCTTTCTTGTAAGTAGAAGCGAAATAAGGGAGTACCATAGGTTAAAGTGGTAATCAAAAGCTGGTTGCTATGTGACGAAGTTCCTTTGTTTGTATGGACAGGAGTTGACAAATTCCTGTATGAGAAAAATATGTTTTTAAAGGTAAAACCCAAAACAAGAAATATCACAAAAACGACCGACCCCACGAAAAAAATGTATATAACATAAATTTGTTTTAACGTCCTCTACATTTTGTGTGTGTTAAGTTTTTGACCATCTCTTACCGTTTAACAGTTATGCAGAATTCCGTAAAGTAGTCTTCAGAGGCTAACCCAGAAAATTCAAGATAAACATTTTATTTGTTAGGTAAATATCTTTAATATACGGTATTTTAATCAAAATCGTTATAGCCATTGTTTCGAAAATCAAAATTTTCGAAAAAAGTTCCATGTAAAGGGCAATTTGGCGTGGGGGATTTTCATCAAAATCTTCGTGTCGCATCCCTGGAATATACTAAACTTAAATACCATGTTTGGTATTTTACCAACTTTTCGTTTTTGAGTTATCGTGTTCACAGACACACTGACACACACGGACCTTTTTCTGAAAATGCTTTTTTTGATTACAGGGGACCCTAAAACATATATTCCCGGTGAAATCTCGGTATCGAATTTTTTAGTGGAGTGCAATACCTTCTCTATACACTATGTCCATTAGTACGTGTAGAGAAAGTAAAAACTTAAAACCTTTTTTTCAGGCAGATTTTTTTTTAACAATGCGCGCACACGTATACACACAAAGCGCGCGGCGTGAAACGTATAATTTCAATTAAACCTCGGCATTAAATTGTTAGGTATAATGGAATATGTACGTTCTAGTAATTAGAGTAAGCGGGAGAACAAATTTACAATATGGATATGTAGCAGTAAGTAGATCATAACCCCCCCCCCCCACCACCGCAACTTATCTTGTCATTTGGTTAGAGTTTTGTTCATGGCTGCTTATACGAAATATCTAATTTATTTCGAACAGATGGTCTTATAGCTGGTGTTTTCTTATCCTAAATATATTTTTGTTAGGTGTATGACCTAGAAGCTTTCTTTATAGTGTATTTTTAAAGTGTTTTTGCTGACACGTGAACTCGGAGGCAGGAAAGTGTGCATCAGATTGGTGCGTGTTTAAATGCCTCTAAAATGGTCGCTTCTGTACATGAAGGCAATTCTGTAACTCCGTTGTTAAGAAGGCAGCTACAATTTACTCTTTAAGCTTAAAGAACTGCTCTTAACAAAAGTGCTGCCATTTGGCTGTTAGTAACTCGTTTGATTCCTCACGGTTTGTTAACCAACTGTAGTGACTAATCTGCGCTCTGAGAAGGCGTTTTGTTTTCTGTCAACAGCGCCAGAATATTGACTACCGAATATTTTAGTTACTTTTCCTTGCACATATGAAGAGGAAGAGTGATATTAAGATTTTGCACGAAAAATATCAAATGTAATTAAGGATTTTTTAAAATTCGCATCCATTGCTTAAATCAGGAAGTGACCCCAAAATAATGAATTACGTATGTTATGGACTGCAGCGACTGAACAGCTGTGGCAGTGGCCCTGTAAAATGAGTTTCAATGTTAGGTTAGCAGAGACCAGGGGAAAAAAAATAATATAAATAAAAATAAGATTTGGAAGTACATATTATTTTGTCGTTAGCATCAATCCATAATTATTGTTTAATTCTTTATGGGTTTTACTTTTAGCAATTTTTTTTAAGTATACCAGCGATCGTGCAGTTTTTCTCAAATGTTAATGTATACCATCAAGCATAATTAAGTATGAACCTTTTCATTATTCGTGATTTGGCAATGTAGATACAACTTCATTTAATTTTTGCATTTTAATCTTTGAATGAAAACAAATTATATTTGATGAATCTATACTATTTTAGATACGTATTCTTTAAGCTGAAATTTGTAATAAAAGAAAAGTTAAGTTTCACTGGTTCTACTATCTGGAGGAATACTGCTGCTACTAGTATTTTCGGATTATTTTTCATACGCATGCTTATTGCCTTTAAATTTTGTTTTAATTCAATTTAATACCAAACTGACTGCCTTCTGCAGTATCAGCACACATTTCATTTTTTATGGCTATGAGAAACTGGTAAATAACTTTCCATATCGAACAGCACCAATTTATAGGGCAACATGTATTCCAAAAAATCTTACGTGTACCATTCACATGACTTTCTCTACTTCTCTGCAACAAATTATTCTTAAAAAGCTTATACTTCTATTAACTTCATGCTAATCAGAAAAAATTTAGCAGTAGTCTTATTAATTGCTTTCAAGTAAGTAGAAGCGAAGGGAGTACCATAGGTTAAAGGGATAATCAAAAGCTGGTTGCTATGCCACTGAAGTTCCTTTGTTTGTATGTATGGACAGCAGTTGACAAATTCCTGTATGAGAAAAGTATAAGTTTTTCATAGCAGAAACCAAAATCAAGGAATGTCTCAAAAACGATGAACTCCACGAAAACAAGCTATATAGCAGAAATTGTGTGTTTTAACGTGCTCTACATTTTTTGTGTAGTAATTTTTTGTCTCTCTCTTAAGGTTTAGCAGTTATTCAAAATTCCGTAAAATTCATCCAGAATAAACTACTCTTCAGAAGCTATTCCCAGGAATTCAAGATATACATTTTATTTGTCAGGTAATGTCTTGAATATACGATATTTTAATCAAAATCGTTAGAGCAATTTTTGAGAAAACCGACATTTTCGAAAAAAGTTCCATGTAAAGGGTAGTTTGGGGTGAAGGGATTTTTCTCAAAATCTTCGTGTCGCATCCTTGGAAGATACTAAACTTAAATACCAAGTTTGGTATTTTACCGACTTTTCGTTAAGTTATTGTGTTCACAGACACACGGACCTTTTTGTGAAAATGCAATTTTTGGATATTGGGGACTCTAAAACACATATTTCCGGTGAAATCTCGGTATCGAATTTTTGGGTGGAGTGCAATACCTTCTCTATACACTATGTATATAGTACGTAAAAGTTTAAAACGGGTAAAAGTTTATCTTTCTACTCCAAACTGTAGTTATGCTCTTTTTTTCCTGCGCAGTGATGTAAAAATCACAGCACAGAAAAAAAGATACTGTATTATTTATACATATACATTTAAAATCGTGTCCAAAGTTATTATATAGTACAATAAAAACTAAATTTGCCAATTTTCGCCATTTGGTCTTCGCTTAAGCCAGTCATACCACTCGGTGTCCTCTCCCTCCCTCACACACATTCTCACTCTCTCAAACACCATCGCGCGCGCTCTCTCTCTCTCTCTCTCTCTCTCTCTCTCTCTCTCTCTCTCTCTGTCTCAACATGTGTTGAGGTGTTTTTTTTTTGTTTTTTTTTTTATATATATATTTTTTTTAAAATACGGTACCGGAGTCTGATCGGGACTCCGGCACTGTATACCCTACTTTTATTTACCTTTTTTTTTTACCTTGTTTTTCTGTATTATTACTGGATTGCTGTTTTCTTACTTTTACAACACACACATAAACACAAACATATAACACCCATGCCCAAGGCGGGACTCGAACCCACGATCCCCAGCGCTACGAAGCACCAAAGCCTTGGCGAGCGCGGCCATGGGGACCGGCAGGTGTTCGGACTTAACGGCGACACAAACAATACACAGAAGCACCTTAGATGGTGTGCAAACCGTACAACAAAACTGGGAATGGGCTAAACCTCGTGTAAAGTGACAGCCCTCCCTTACGCTCATTTAATAACAAGACTATAATTTATGTAATCAACAGTTGGATGCGGTTATAAACAAGTTCACACATCCACAACACCCAATTTGAAATCAGTTCTAACTAAACCAGCTTTTAATTTAACAACAAAATAATATGCAAGGAATACCTGTGAATTGATAATAACAGGGAGAGCAGTTACGATTTTTAAATGTGATACACGATGTGCAAGCCTTGTGTTAGTTCTAGTAGTAAGTCCATAAATTGCGAGGAAAATATAGTCCATGTACCATTAGCTGAACCTATGGAAAATTTAGTTTTATTTAAAAACACAACGCCATTGCGCTATTGCTACTTTCAGTTATCTTATTATATGCCGCTTCAAAGACTTTCAAAATAATATTCTCCTACCATAAACGCAATTCCGTCTTTTATTGACAGGAGGCCATTTCCTGAAATCAAGAAAAGCAGCTTGTACGTAGACAGAATTTTATGCTCAGCTGCAAATGGCGATAAATTCTTACATCATCACTGTGCCTTCAAAACGTATTCTACATAGCATTTATTGGATATCATCAAGTGCTATAAAATTGATCTGATGACCTTTCTCAGTTGTCCCTGTCGTCGACTTAAATGGTTTGTTAAGTGACACATTCAATGGTCCAATGAAGGACGAGGTCCTCCAGTTTATCGTGCTTGCATACTCAACATTCCTCTCACTGAAATAAGCGCTTGGAAAAATAAGTATTTTCCAAGTACCTGGCCACTGTGTAACTGAACTTAACAGCCTAGTCTCACATTCAAAAGTATCTATTTGTAATCTTTGGTTTCTTCAACCTTTAAATTACAATAGGGGAGGCGCTCTTTTTAAAAACATGTCTAGGAATTTTTTGTTTCTCTCTTTTTAAAATGGCAAATAATTTTAGCATTCCAAATAAAACGTTCCACCGTACAACTAAACAAAACCGTAAAGTTCACCAAAGCATTACAAAGGGAAAAAATCTGATGTGTTCCATTTACATAACTTTCTGTAGCTGTTCCACATACTAGGGCCGGCTGATAAGTCCCGGGCTTCTCAATGAAAACATTTAAAAAAAAATGTTTTTGTTGTTGCTTTATTTATCAATATAATCTCCAGAAAGGTTAATACATTTCATATCGGTATTCTAATTATTAAACCAACTCTGTAGTGCGATTTATCAAGGTCCTCAAAATAGTTGTTTACCGCATAAATGACCTCATTGCTGTGAAATCTTCGTCCTCCAAGAAATGTTTTGAAGTTTGGGAACAGGTGGTAGTCACTGAATGCGAATAGAGTGGATGTTCAAGCAATTCCAACTTTAATTTGCACATTTTTACTTTCTCTACACTTACTATACACATAGTGTATAGAGAAGGTATTGCACTCCACCGAAAAATTCGATACCGAGATTTCAGCGGAAATATATATTTTAGGATCCCCAATATCCAAAAATAGCATTTTCACAAAAGGTCCGTGTGTGTGTGTGTGTGTGTGCGCGCGTGCGCGTGTGTGTGTGTGTGTGTGTGTGTGTCCGTGTGCCTGTGAACACGATAACTCAAAAACGAAAAGTCGGTAATACACTAAACTTGGTATTTAAGTTTAGTATTTTCCAGGGATGCGACACGAAGATTTTGAGAAAAATCCCCCCACCCCCAACTCCCTTTACATGGAACTTTTATAGAACATTTCGATTTTCTCAAAAATGGCTCTAACGATTTTGATTAAAATATCATATATTAAAGACATTTACCTGACAAATAAAATGTATATCTTGAATTTTCTGGGAATAGCCTCTGAAAAGTAGTTTATTCTGGATGAATTTTACGGACTTTTAAATAACTGCTAAACCGTAAGAGATAGACAAAAACTTACTGAACGAAAAATGTAGAGCACGTTAAAACACAGAATTTATGGTATATACATTTTTTTCGTGGAGTTCATCGTTTTTTTAGACATTCCTTGTTTTAGGTTTCTGCTATGAAAAACTTATATTTTTCTCATACAGGAATTTGCCAACTGCTGTCCACACAAACAAAGGAACTTCAGTGCCATTGCAACCAGCTTTTGATTATTACTTTAACTTGTGGTACTTCCTTATTTCATTTATACTTACAAGGAAGCAAGTAATAAAACTATTTCTGCTAATTTTTACTTTCTCTACACGTACTATGTACATAGTGTATAGAGAAGGTATTGTATTGCACCCAAAAATTCGATACCGAGATTTCACCGGAGATACACGTTTTGGGTCCCCCTGAATCAAAAAAAAGCATTTTTGGAAAAAGGTCCGTGTGTGTGTCTGTGGACAGCATAGATCAAAATCGAAAATACCGTTAAATACCAAACTTGGTATTTAAGTTTGGTATCTTCCAAGGATGCGACACGAAGATTTGCAAGAAAATTCCCCCACCCCTAACTACCCTTTACATGGAGTTTTTTTCGAAAATTTTGATTTTCTCAAAAATTGCTCAAACTATTTTAATTAAAATATCGTATATTAAAGATATTTACCAGACAAATAATATGTATATCTCGAATTTCCTGGGAATAGCCTCTGAAAAATACTTTATTCTGGATGAATTTTACATAACTGCTAAACTGTAAGAAATGAACAAAAAATTTACCACAAAAAATGAAGAGTCATTAAAACACACAATTTATGTTACATACTTTTTTTTCGAGGAATTGAACGTTTTTGAGATATTCCTTGTTTTTGGTTTCAGCTTTGAAAAAATTTTACTATTCTTATACAGATATTTGTCAACTGGTGTCCAGACAAACAAAGGATCTTCAGTCACCTAGAAACCAACTTTTGATTTCACTTTAACCTATGATTCTCTCATATTTCGCTTCTACTTACAAGGAAGCAAGTAATAAGACTGTTTCTGCTAATTTTTTCTCGATTTGCTTGAAGTAAATAGAAGAATAAGCTTATTAACAATAATTTGTTACACAGAAGTAGAGAAAGTCATGTGAATGGAACATCATCAGATTTGTTTCTCGATTAGTATTAAGCAAATAGGAGAATACGCTTTTTAACAATAATTTAGAGATGTAGAGAAAGTCATGTGAATGGAACACATCAGATTTTTTACTTTCTCTATACGAACTATGTACATAGTGTATAGAGAAGGTATTGCATTGCACCCAAAAATTGGATACCGAGATTTCACCGACAATACATGTTTTGAGAATCCCTGAATAAAAAAAAGCATTTTTAGAAAAATGTCCGTGTGTGTGTGTGTGTGTGTGTGTGTGTGTGTGCATGCGTGCGCCTGTGGGCAGCATAGCTCAAAAATGAAAAGACCGTTAAAGCCCAAACTTGGTATTTAAATTTGGTATCTTCCAAGCATGCGACACGAAGATTTTCAAGAAAATTCTCCCACCCCAACTAAAAAAAAAAATTGGAAAAAAAATTGAAAATTTTGATTTTCATAAAAATGGCTGTAACGATTTTGATTAAAATATCGTATATTAAAAATACTTACCTGACAAATAAAATGTATATCTTGAATTTTCTGGGAATAGCTCCTGAAGACTACTTTATTCTGGATGAATTTTACGGAATTGTGCATAACTGCTAAACCGTAAGAGATGAGGGAAAACTTACTGCACAGAAAATGTAGCTCACGATAAAACGCACACTTTATGTCATATACATTTTTTCGTGGAGTTGATCATTTTTAAGATATTCCTGGTTTTTCGTTTTAGCTTAGAAAAACTTATACTTTTCTCATACAGCAAGTTCTTTACTCCTGAGCATACAAACAAATGAACTTCAGTTACATAGCAACCAGCATTTGGCTATCATTTTAACCTATGGAACTCCCTCATTTCGCTTTTACTTTCAAGGGAGCAAGTAATAAGACTATTTCTGCTAATTAGCATGAAGTAAATAGAAGCATAAGCTTTTTAACTACAATTTGTTGCACAGATGTAGAGAAAGTCATGTGAATGGAACACATTAGATTTTTTCTGATTAGCATGAAGTAAATAGAAGTATAAGCTTTTTAAGAATAATTTGTTGCAGAGATGTAGAGAAAGTCATGTGAATGGTACATATCAGATTTTTCCCATTGCAATGACTGAACGATGGGCCAGAGCATTGTCGTGATGAAGCAAGTTTTTTTCTTTCTTTTTCTTTTTTTTTGTGCCAAATAAGGTCTTTTTCTTTTCGCCTCATCACTCAAACGTTGCAGTAAGCTTGCGTATTAGTCACCAGTGATACTATTATCCTTTTCCAAGTAATCAATAAAAATAATTCCCTGTGCATCCTAGAAAACACTCGCTATAACCTTGTTAGCTAACAAAATTAACTTTGCCTTTTTTGGAGAGTTGGTTCACCTGGCGCAATCCATGTTTTGACTGATTTACTTCCTGGAGTGTAGTGATGTATCCAAGTTTCATCCATAGTAATAAGCCGTCTCAAAAATTCACTGGGATTTTTACGGTAGAGCACATTCTTTTGATATGTTTACAGCCTCTGCTATCTCAAACAACTTTAATCTGCGGTCTTCCAGTACTAAACGATCATTTTTTGTTCAATGATCTCTGGAGTTGTTACTTCTACAGGGCGTCCAGAGCGAGGTTTATCACTAGTGCTTGTACGTCCCATTTTAAACTCTGCAACCTATCTTTTAATCATTGAATATGAAGGGGCAGAGTCTTTTAATATACAGTCGGCCTTATCAGCTGACCCTAGTACTAACTATTCTTACAAAATATTGTTCTTTTGCCTACATCATACTAACCGACATAAAATTAGCAGAATTGGTGTTATTAATTGCTTCATTGTAAGTAGAAGGGAAATAAGAGCATACATTATGCTAAAGCGATTGTCAAATCTTCTAAAAGCTGATCGCATGTGAAACAATTGAGGTTAGGCTCGCCCTGCATGGTCCTATTTGAGGAAAGTTAGGAAGTTCAAGATTGAAACCAATAATGAGCATCTCAAACGGTCAACTCTACAAGAAAAACGCATGACAGATTGGGATTTAATGATATCTATATTAAGTTTTTGTCTATCTCTTACGGTTTCACCCTGATGCAATATTCTGCAAAACTCATACAGAATGAAGAAGTCTTCAGAGGCTATTCCAAAAAAATTCTAAATATACACTTTATTTTTTATGTAAATATCTTTAATATAAGGTATATTAGTCAAAATCGTTAGAGCCATTTTTGAGAAATACACATTTTTTTAAAAATTGTTTCATGTAAAGAGCAGCTTGTGATAGGTGGACTTTTTTTTAAAATATTCGTGTCGCATCCTTGTGAGATACTAAAATTAAATACCAATGTGGTATTTAACGGACTTTTCGTTTTTGAACTGTGCTGTCCACAGCCAGAGACAGACAGACAGATAGACAGATAATGTATGACACAATTTATGTAATTTTATGCATTTATTGACCTCATGATTTTGGTGATATAATTACTAATAAACTCATATTTTGTCAGATTGTTACATTAGTTTACCTTATTGGTCGATGTTGATATTTAACACTAACAATTGCATCAGGTTTGTATTTTAACAATGCCAGTTAAACACATTCAAATTTAATTGCAAGTGAAGAGTTTATTATTGTTTTGGTAATTATAAAACTAGAATTTCAAAACAGTTCTGCAGGCAGCGACAGTTTGATTCTTCGTCGTACAGAGACTTGGGAACGTTATTTTAAAATGTAATTAGCTTCAAATAAAGAGTCAATATTAAGTACGCTGATGTTTTACGTACCATTTATATTATTTGCATAAAAATGTATGATACAGACTGATAGTTAAAGGCGCAGTAAACTGGGCTGTAACTTCTGTCTAGAACAATAAAATGAGATTGAGATTTATAACTCATTGTTTCAGCAGAAAGCAAATATCAAACATTTTATTGCATTAATGAGCACATTCAACAGGCGTGCAAAAAGATGACCAGATGATGACATTAATATTGTTCTCATTTCCTCTACGCGTTTTATTGCTCATACTACCTCACCCATATACTATTGTATTTGACGCACAAAATCGGAATGGTATGAATTGATGTGAATAGTTTCCAATGGTGTGAACTGAAGTATAGTGTACAGTGCGCGCACAAAGTCTGCATACCCCGTTTTTATACGCATGCATGCTTAAAAGTGGAATGTATCTTAGGTATCAAAAACATCGGTTTGTACTCTTCAATGGTTTCTGATTAGTCGAATGCGGCGCCAAGTTCTGCTGTTCATGTTGACCAACATTCTTGAGTTACTTCCTGGAAGTAAAATATGTCAAGATGATGGTTTGCTGAATAACGGCGCTTTCGTAAGTATCTTACATCACTGGTTCCCAACCGGTGCGCCCCGGCATCCTAGGATGCTGTATGATTGGCTACGGGGTGCCGCGAGATATTGAAATAAAATAAGTCAAATTAATTAGTCTCATGTACGGCAGATCGTGACAGTGGTCGATTCATTTAAATGATTCTCTATACTAGTATCCGACAGATGACATTACAGCCAAACCATGCCGAACATTCCAGAGACTAATCGCTTCCTCATAAATATTCCCAAGACTTTGACAGGTCTGACGCCGCTTTCAGTTGTTTTCGCGTTGATTCACAGTGCTTAGCTATGGATAAGTTCGTTGATAAACGTAAACGCCAAGACAGTGAAAGTGTCCTACCGCTTGCTTTAAACAGCTGTGGGATGTTAAAGAGAATGACCATAAGTGATACTGCCCTTGAAGCCTCATTTAAAGTAGCAGAACTGATAACTAAAAAAAGAAACCTCATAGTCTTGGAGGTGAAATCATGACCCTTTATGTAAAGTTATAGTTTCAACAATACTTGAAGGAGTAGCTAATCAAATTTCGAAAGTTCCTCTCTCCAACAAACAATCAGGCGCAGGATATCTGAAATGCCATGCAATATCAACGAACAAGTCGTGGAGAAAATAATTTGCTTTGCAAGTAGATATTGCTGACAAACGCAATGTCTTGGTTTTATCACATATATTGATAACGATATTAGTGAGCAGTTTCTGTTCTGTAGACCGCTGGAGACTACAACTGCAGGCTATGATATTTTCGTTTCTATTAATTCCTTCATGGAAAGGCTGTTGTGGTATGTGTACAGATGATGCACCATCTATGTCTGGGAAATTTAAAGGTTTTACTATCATTGTTCTCAATGAAAATCCATCCATAAATACAACTCACTGTTTCTGTATAGACAGGCGTGTAATGCGTTTAATGAAGATTTTGCTCCAGTGTTTAACCAAGTTGAGAAAATGGTGAACTACATGAATTCTCGACCTTTAAAGTGTGGGATTTTTGAACAGTTATGTCGCGCCTGTTTTACTTCACACAGAAGTAAGATGATTGTTGCTGGGTCGTGTATTGAACCGGTTTCTCGCACTTAAAGAACAGGTGAACACTTTTTTTAGGATGAAAATCAAAACACATTTCATGAGCTGTAACTAAGTGATTCTTGGTATTTGGAACTGTCGTATCTGGCAGTTATTTTTCATAAGCTGAATGAACTGAATGTTTCAAAGTAGGGCTGATAGGAAACAATAATATCCTCCACCAATAAAATGAAAGGATTTAAAAGAAAACTTAGTTCTTGGAGGTCTGCAGTTCAGAAAGGAGATCTGTCGAACTTTCCATCTGAAGAGTCAGAGTCAGACTGAAAAATTCAATGCCATAGCCGGGCTTTGAACCACGGAACTCCTGGTCTCCGTGGTTCAAATCCCAGCTATGGTATTGAATTTTTCAGTCTGACTCTACCTTTCCAACTCTTGTCCGATCCTCGAACGTTTCGACGATTCATGAGAGCTTAGTTCCGTCTTTTTTTTTTTTTTTTTTTTTGGTAGTGTTTAACGCCCGCTTTAACTACTAATGGCACCGCAGGCGGTGACACTGATGATACATGAATGATGATGGAGCACCGGTGGAATGCGATGGCGGGGGAAACCGGAGTACCCGGAGAAAACCCGCCCCAGCGCCGTTTTGTCCACCACAAATCTCACATGCGGTCGCTTGGGATCGAACCCCGACCGTCTAGGTGAGAGTCGAGTGGTCTAACCACTCGGCCACGGCACGGCCTTTAGTTCCGTCGATAAGCAATGGCTGAAGCTCCATCATGTTGGAGCCAAGTGCTATCGAGTATTCCTGCAGTTAGGAGATTAGTTAGTTGTTAATCATTTGAAGAGAACTGACATCATTAACAGGAACTAGTAAAAATGTGTTCCATTTACATGACTTTCTCTACCTGTTCTACCAACAAATTGCTTATAAAAGATTATTGTTCTTTCTGCTCCATGCTAAGGGAATAGTCAAATATTTTAAAAGCTGTCGCTATGCATTTGTCTTTGAAATTTGCTTGTTTGCATGTCTTGGAGTAAAACAAAAAGAAATATTGACGACTTCTTGTTTGAGAAAAGTTTAAGTATTTTAAAATTGAAACCAAAAACAAGGAATATTTCGGAAACGGTTAGCATAAACTGCGTTTTGAAGAGATCTACTTTTTTTTTTAATAAGTTTTTGTCTATCTCTTACGTTTACCAGTTATGCAAAAGTAATCCAGAATGAAGACGACTTCAGGCACTATTCCCAGAAAATTCAAGATATACGTTTTATTTGTGATGTAAATATCTTTAATATACGGCATGTTATTCAAAATTGTTACAGCCATTTTTGATAAAATCAGTTTCGAAAAATTTTACTTATAAAGGGTAGAGGTGTGGGGAATATTCTTGAAAATCTTCGTGTCACACCCTTGGAAGATATTAAGTTTAAATTCCAAGTTTGTATTTAACGGACTTATCGCTTTTGAATTACGCTGCACACACACACACACACACACACACACACACACAAAGTCTGTTTAATACCAAATTTGGTATATAAGTTCAGTATCTTCCAAGGATGCAACACGAAGAGTATTAAGAAAATCTTCCAAATACCCTTTACATGGGACATTTTCCGAAAATTTTCATTTTCTCAAAAAAATGCTTAACGATTTCGATTAAAGTACCATATGTATATGTAGATATTTTCATGAAAAACGAAATTTACCAATATGTTGAATGTTCTGGGAATAGCCTCTGAAGACCTCTTCATTCTGGACGAATTTTGTGTGACTGGTAAACCCTAAGAGATACACAAAGAAGATACACAAAACCTTACTACCCAAAAAATATAGATGACGTTAAAACACTTTTTGTAATGCACATTTGTTCATAGAATTAACTGTTTCCGAGATAGTCCTTATTGGTTTCAGTTTTAAATTTCTCAAACGGGAAGTCATGTTTCTTTTGTTTAATTCCTAATCGTGCAAAGAGAACCAAATTTCCATTATTTCACAAAGCGATAGCTGCTTACAAGGAAGGAAGTAGTAAGGCAATGTCCATAATGTTTACCTCTATTAGCATGAGGTGGATAAATAAATTATATTCTGTAAGAATACTTTATTTGGAGAACAGGTAGAGAGAATCATGCTAATTGAACACACCAGGTTTTTTAGACATTAGGCAGCTTCACAGATATTTCTAATTTTCGAGGTAGGCCCAAGCTTTCCCAAAACTATACTTCGCAGAGTCTTTTAAGATAGCAAAGAACAAAGCTAGGAAATCGTTTTCCTGTGTCCAGGCCGGTTATGCTCTTCGAGACTTAGAACAGCTACCGGCAGTCACGTGACACCCTTATCTCCCTCCTTCCGCTGTCTCAAAAGACATGACTAAACACTAGTTTAGTATGCTCTGCAATATCAATGATGTTAAACTATGTACGTTAGTATCTATGGTTAGCATATCTAATTACGATAACTACATTAGCCACATATTGCACGTCTATTATTACTTTCTCTATACGTACTATGTATATAGTGTATACAGAAGATACTGTATCGCTCCCAAAAGTTCGATACCGAGATTTCACCGGAAATATATGTTTTGAGACCCCCTGAATCCAGTAAAAGCATTTTTAGAAAAGTGTGTGTGTGTGTGTGTGTGTGAGCGCGCGCGCGCGTGTGTGTGTTTGGGCAGCATAGTTCAAAAACGAAAAGTCCGGTAAATACCAAACTTGGTATTTAAGTTCAGTATCTTCCAAGGATGCGACACGAAAATTTTCAAGAAAATACCGCCACCCCTGTCTTTTACATGGAAAAAATTTCGAAAATTTTGATTTTCTCAAAATGGCTCTATAGATTTTGATTAAAATGTCGTATATTAAAGATATTTATATGAAAAATAAAATGTACATTTTGAATTTTCTGGGAATGGCATCTGAAGACATCTTTATTCTGGATGGATTTTTCGGAATTTTGCATAACTGGTAAATCGTAGGAGATAAACAAAAACTTACCTGATAGAAAATGTAGAGCTCGTTAAAACACTCAATTTATGTTATATGCATTTTTTAGCAGAGTTTATACTTTTTTTTTTTTTTTTTTTAATATTCCTTGTTACTGGTTTCAGCTATAAACTAGTTTTTTTGACTCACTTTAGTCTATGGTACTCCCTTATTTTCCTTATACTTACATGGAAGCAAGTAATAAGACGATTTCTGTTAATTTTTTCTCGATTAGCATGAAGTAAATCTAAGAATAAGCTTTTCAACAATAATTTGTCGTAGAGATATAGAGAGAGTCATGTGAATGGAGCACATCAGATTTTATTTTTCTCAAGCAACCACAACAATTACAACTATAGGGATATCACTATATGCATGCAGTAGCATCCGTACTAAACTTAACTTCTATGTCCATACATCAGCATTTTAAATGTATAACTAATCATAATTTGAACGAACGTTATATTTACACCCGTAATCGTCCATATGTACTAATTTTAGACGACCGAAGTTCAGGACTGTACGACAGAAAGCAAATATTCAGATTTAAGACCATATTCTATGGATATATATTTTCTTGGAAACTAGTTTTACGAGGAAGCGAGGGCTGGGGGAGAAAAGAGAGCTCGCCTGCCGTCTTTCCGAAGTTGTCAACCAAAGACGGTTTCTTTCTTTGAGGTCCTCATCCGTTATGGTGAATACGTTATTTAATTTACCGCGAACTAGTTTAATTATTCAACGAAACAGCGCACGTTCTCGTGAGTGAATTCTAGGATCTACAGACAGAATGAAACCTTAGTACTGAGGTCCCTATATATCAGGATGAATAACGTATTTCATGTCTCAATTCTGTCGTTCTGCTCTGCTTCCGAAATTGCGCGAAACCTACCGGATGAAGACTGGGGAACCGAGCGCCCAAGAAAACGTGCGCACATTGTACCTCCCTCTCACTAAACTCTTTTCGCCTATACCAATGACAATATTAACGTTGTCATTTCAAAGAGTAGCTCCAGTAATGTGCATCTGTACAAAGAAGAGCCTCAAAATGGTATCTCCTATACGAAGTTTTACTACAACGTCCCTCTAATCCCCTAGAAACTAGTCCTTCTTCGTGAAAAATAGTATGTTTGAATGTTTCAACCAAAAGCATTCGGTAAATGCTAGGACTGACGATACGTAACATCGGTTAAAAAGTTTGGAGTAAGTAGATAATTAATTATTAGTAACATATGCGTAGATTTAATCACTGCTCCTTAGTAAAAGCCTGTGTACAACCGCAATGCATTCAATTATACAACAGTCACATTGTGAGAAAAAAAGTTATTATGTGCTTGACATCACATAATATATGGTCAGAACTAAAAGGTCTAGAAAACTAACTACCGTGGAGTTAGACGTGCATAGATAATTACGCACAATGTGTGTGTGTGTGTGTGTAGAAATGTGGCAGCCCCCGAGGGACCGAAGCCTACCAACCCGAAGCGACCTCACGCCCACGTATTTACGGTAGATGAGGGCTATCATCCAACCGATATGGAGAGGTGTTGTGGTCAGCATCACGCATCCCCAGCTGGAAAGTTAGCTTCCTTGGCCAGGGCGCCCATACAGAGTGTAAATATCTGTTTAGAAACCATTATCCTAGCATGCTTAATGTGGAACAATCTGCGGCTAAAATCCAGTGAGGTATACAGTAACAGATACAGCAATTACTGTTTGCGGTAGCAGGGAAATAAAAACTGTAGTGCTAATATGCTAACCCTCATCTGCAATCGTTTCAACAAGTAACACAAGTTTACCACATTCCTATTAACACACGCGCAAAATGTGAACGCTGAGATCTGCGGATGTTCTTATTACTTACAGACCTACACAAAGCTTGTTATATAAATGTGCCATAAACTTTTTATGATTTAAGGCGAACTTATACTCATTTGTAGTCGTCGTTAAAGCCATTTTTTGAGAAAATCAAAATGTTATAACAATTTCCATGTAAACGATTGTTTGAGATGGAAAATTATACGCGTTTTGAGAACCATTGAATAAAACATTTATAGAAATTGGTCCATGCGCGTATGAACAGCATAATTAGAAAACGAAAAGTCTGTTGAATGCCAAATTTGATATTTCAGTTCAATATCTTCCAAGGATGCAACAAGAAGATTTTCAAGAAAATCCTTCACCGCAAATTGAACTTTACAAAGCAAAATTTTCGAAAACTTTGATTTTCACACACGCAGAAAAAACTAATGATTTTAATTAAAATACCTTATGTTTAGGTCCAACATAGAAGAGGGTAAACAGAGAAAGAATATGCATTTATAAGAAAACTATGTACAAGAGTGATTACAGAAAGTTATATGAGTGCAACGCATCAGATTTTTACTTTCTCTACACGTACAATGTACATAGTGTACAGAGAAGGTATTGCATTGCAACAAAAAATTCGATACCGAGATTTCACCGAAAAGCATTTTTAGAAGGAAGGTCCGCGTGTGTGTGTGTGTGTGTGTGTGTGTGTGTGTGTGTGTGCGCGCGTGCTTGCGTGTGTGTGTCTCGTGGACAGCATAGCTCAAAAACGAAAAGACCGTTTGGTATCTAACGGTATTCAAGTTTGGTATCTACCAAGGATGCGACACAAAGGTTTTCAAGAAAATTCCCCCACCCCAAACTACCCTTTACATGGAAAAAAGTTCGAAAATGTTGATTTTCTCAAAAATGGCTCTAACGATTTTGATTAAAATCTCTTATATGTAAGATATTTGCATGATAAATAAAATGCAAATCTTCAATTTTCTATGAATAGCTTCTAAAGACCTCTTTATTCTAGATGATTTTTATTGAATTTTCATAACCGCTAAACTGTAAGAGAAAGACAAAAACTTACTACACAAAAAATGTAGATCACGATAAAACACACAATTTGTGTCACATTCCTTTTTTTTTTCGTGGAGTTTGCCGTTTTCGAGACATTCTTTTCTATTGCTTTCATTTTTTTTTTGGCGTCCTTTAATCTGGTTGGTCATATCGGACGATGAATGAAATTAGTGAAATGATGCTCAAATGGCGCTTAAAGTTACTCGACATTCGTCTTCTCAGGATAAGGGAAAACCCCGAAAAATAACCCTTATCCAGGTAACTCATCCTAAGCGAGATTCGAACTCACGACCTTTTGAATGTGAGGCAGACACGCTATCACCAAATTACCCAGGCGGGCGATTTCAATTTTACAATACTTAAAACGTTTCTGATACGGTAACTAGTCAACTCCGGCCACGCAAAGAAACGGATTTCAACCCCATAGCAAACACATTTTAAAACATTTGACTGTCGGTTTAGCCTAGTGTATAGTCCCTTATTTCCCTTCTGCTTATAAAGGAACTATGTAATAAGACCCTTTCTGCTAATGTTTTAGCATTAAATACAAAGAAGAATAAGCTTATTAACAATCATTTGTTACAGAGATGTAGAGAAAGTCATGTGAATGGAGCACATCAGATTTTTTAAATTTCCTTTGACAATGTTTGGTTTGTGTGTAACAAAATTTCGTCTGGTTTGAGCCGACAATTTAAGCAATGTTTTTAAAATACTTCTATGGATCAAAGCTAAAGGATAGGTAACAGGACGCCGTTGCTGGAAATGAATGCAGCACCTTTTTGTGACGAGGATGTGGTACTTCCCACGCATGAAGGGAACATTGCTCCTAAGACTATCATTATTGTTATTTGGTCTCCAATCCACTTCACGTGGGCTGCAGACTACTCGAGGATGCTTGTCGGCTTGTGTTGTTGCATCTGATTCCATGGGTGCCTAAATTCAAGTGAATGGGTCCTTCCAGTCTTGATTGATAAAAGGCACACTGTTATCTTAGAAGATACTTTCATGACTTCATTACCGGCATAAATCGTCTTCTCGCTAAAAGTACCTAACACGATCTTCATGTCTTTCATGTGCCAAATACATATTGGAATATTTGAAACATTTCTGTAGATGCGTATTTTACTTATGGTGATTAATGAGGAAAGAAAAGTCACTAATCAACTAATACAACATAGTTACATTTCATACAATAATTCACCTTCCTTCTTTGTAATTAAGACACATTCGGCTAGATTTCTATCCTTAAGAGTTCTCTTCCTTTGAACCTTATACACATGACCACTGTGATTATTGGTTATAAGAATCCTGTTTGACTACTTTTAAATAGCTTACTTTCCCCTCCTTTCACTATCTGATAATTCTATACTATTTCTCACGCATTTTTCCACGTACCTGTCCCTATTTGTGTGTAGATATACCATTTTGTGTTAAAAGAGTTGCGAAACTCAACGGGGATATTTCAAGTTAAAAACTCGCCAGTACAGAACTGGGCGAGAGCGACCTTCGCAATTAGCGTGTTCCGCTGAGAGCAAGTCCTGTAAAGCTACTCGCCATTACTCCACTGGCAAGTTTTAACTTTAAATAATCCCGCTGAGTTCAACTTTTTAACGCACGAAAGGAATGTGCATCAAATACGGAACACTTGGGCCACCTGGTACTTTTCGCAAGCTATAATAAATCTTTTTCTATTGTTTTTAAACATTCTTTTTGTACAATTCATCTTTCCCTAGATTATTCCAGTTATCAAATTCCAATTCACTCCGTCATTACCGTGGTCTACGGCTCCACGTTAAGCCCTACTTTCCAGGTCGCGGGTTCAAATCCGGCGGAGGAAGAGGATTTTTTTCGGACATAAAAATCCTCAGCATGATTCCTTCTGAAGGGAAGCAACAGCGGTGGTCCGTGTTGTAGATTTTCAAATCTGTTCAAGAGGCCTATGAGCAAATTTCAGGTCTCTACGCCCATATAGAATGGCCCAATAGGAAGCATAGTAATTAAAGAGTGTCCTAAATAAAAGCTTCCTCCATGTCCCTGATTTCTTGCATATAAAAACACAATGCAGAATGTATTTTCCCAACTAAGTGAGTATAATAGTACCTAATTCAGATTGCTATAAACTAGTTGATGTAACACGTGGAACGGTCGGACTGAGTGTCGCATTTGACTCCGAATCCGAGGTTGTAGGTTCAAGCTCGGCTTATTACAATGTGCAAAATTACAAAATACTCAAGTCAGCAGATTTATTGGTATGCGTTAAGCACCAAAACTATAATTGTTACATGTGTCTTATTTGTGATTTAATCACAAGTATTGAAACTAATGCGGTCATTACTAGGCACAGGAATCTACTCTAATAGTCCCTTTAATATGTATCATTTACGCATCCGATTTTTTTTTTAAATAGACATAGAAATGCCCGGAGAAGATCTATTTAGATGACTGTTCACGTGAACAAAGAAGAGATTTGACGTAGTTAAGATTAGGCGTCTGGAAAGGCAACAAATTAACTAATGATGCCGGGGTGAGAATCTGTCCACTCTGCGGGGAAGGGGAAACATGGAGTCATATTCTGGCAGAAATATTAAGAAAGCAATATTTACCACCACTGTTTCTGGATTCCAATCAGGGAATGAAGGCTTGTATGGATGTAATGTTGGACCGTGGGCATCATAAAATGGGGTTATTTCTACCCAAGATTTGGCAAAGGAGGTTAATTGCTATGGAGAACGGAAGAGGGGGACAGGGTTCATAAGAGTGAGGGTCCCGTTATTTTTAGTCAGAACACTGTATTATGTATATTATATATTATATATTATAAGCAATCATCAATTTGTAGTTAACTTTATCTTAATTGTTTCTCATTTGATGTTTTTACTTTCTCTAGCCCCGTATGTACAATGTACATAGGGATAGAAAAGTATTGTATTCCACCCAAAAATTCGATGTCGAGATTTCACCGGAAATACATGTTTTAGGACCCCCTGAATAAAAAAAAAAAAAAAGGCATTTTCAGAAAGAGAGAGAGAGAGAGAGAGAGTGTGTGTGTGTGTGTGTGTGTGTGTGTGTGTGTGTGTGTGTGTGTGTGTGTGTGTGTGTGTGTGTGTGGACAGCATAGCTCAAAAACGAAAAGACGGTTAAATTCAAAACTTGGTATTTAAGTTTGGTATTTTCCAAGGATGCGACACGAAGATTTTCAAGAAAATCCCCCGCCCCTAATTAACCTTTACATGCAAAAATGTTCGAAAAATGTGATTTTTTAAAAATGGATCTAACGATTTTGATTAAAATACCACATATTAAAGCCATTTCTATGATAAATAAAATTTATATCTTGAATTTTCTGGGAATAGCTTCTAAAGGATGTTTATTCTGGATGAATTTTGCTTAATTTGGAATAACTAGTAAACCGTAAGCGATAGACAAAAACTTACAAAAAATGGAGATCTAGTTAAAATACACAAGTTATATCATGTACATTTTATTCGTGGAGCTGACCGTTTTCGAGGTATTCCTTGTTATTAGTTTCATTTGTGAAGTACTTATACTTTTCTCAGACGAAAGTATCCATTTTTCTTTTGTTCTACTCTTGATCAAGCAAAGAAGGATTTGCAATGGCAATCGCATAACAACTTTTAAAGCATTTGACTATCTCCTAAGCATAGAGCATTCCCTTAGTCCCACTCTACTTATAAGGAACTAAGTAATAAAATTCTGCTAATGTTTATCTCGATTAGCATGGTGTTGAAAGAAGTATCTTTCGTAAGAAGCTTGTTTATAAGGTAGCTAGAGGAAGTCATGTGAGTAACACATACGATTTTTTATATTCATTAATTTCTCTTTGATGTTACTACGCAGTAACTAAATATATATATTTACTGTTTTATAAAAAAATCTTACCATGGAGAACGGAAGAGGGGAGGGGCGGAGGACAGGTGACGTGTAGTTATTCTTAATCGTCTATATTATATAAGCAATGTAAAGCTTATGGGTGAATTTCGTTTTAATTCTCTTTCATTATTTTGTATTGTTTTTTTTTCTCACTTCTCTATTGTTATTTTGCAATGCTTAACAAAAATCCTACCTGAAATATCCAGAACAGAAAAGCATGTACAGCCATGAGACCCATGCGGTTGTTGCACATTTCTAAGCGTATACTGAATATGTTTGGCAATAAAAGTCCTTCCACTACTGCTATATTGCTGAAAATATGTTGTCTTCGGTTTTAGTGTTAAGTGTACGAAGATAAACGTGGTCCACAGACACGCTGTCCTTCAAAACACACTTTAGCTCATGCTAAAGACAGTAACTTTTATTCAGATCTTTTATAAAGAAAGAGGCCACAGAGGAAACTGTGATATCAGTAGGAGTGTGCCATTGTATTTTTCCAATACACAAGATATTACCAGAAATTGCAAATGAAATAGGTATCTTGTGGTCGGATTAAAGTGCCAGTATTACTGAGAACGCTTAGGGTCCAGTTTCCAAGAATCTTTCATTCAAAATTCAAAATCCGGAAATGGATGTTTTAGCCTAAGTTCAGATAGTTCAAAATTAGGAAATAAAAATACCGTTATTATAATTGTACAATATTTTAATCTAAAAACTGCGGGGCTTTAGCTCATTTTGCATTCGCGACCTACAGTAGTTCAGTAAATAACGAAACATTGTACAAACTGCTAGAGCAATATCTATATTAAAGTTTGCTGTAAAACAGGCGTCGTCAACTGAATAAAATAGAGAGCAAACTTGCTCGCTACTTGACTGAGTTGCCTCCTGTGCACTGCGTGACCAACTGCGCGGAAATTCAAACAGTGCAGTGGCTGTATGCAACATTTCCCGTTTGAAATGAGCAATTCACCGTTCATAGGTTAATCTATATTGTAGGTTCTTGATTGGTAGAATAATTGCTCTACTATTTCTCTTAGATTCGACGCATATATTTTGAACATATAGATATTTTCATAAATTTGGTAGTTCTAGGACAAACAACTACGAAAGAATAATGGAAATTATTATAGTATTACATAGTAAAAAACTTGATCAATACTATTGTGAATACGTTCCTGCCAGCTGTAGGAGAATTAATTTATAACGAAAAAAATCACATATAGCTATAGCAGTGAATAGAATAGGCTTCATTAATTGGTATCTAATACAATTCGAAAAAAAAAAAAAAAAAAACACTTGATAATAATTAGTATCTAACACAATTAAAAGCAACATTCGTATTTAAAACAGTGAATATGAACAGGCATTTTAGTAAGTAAATGGTATCATTCAAGCAAACTAAAACGATAAAACTAGAAGCATTACAAAATAGCTAAAACACTTAATATACGCCACTTTCTATAATAAAAACTGAGGTGTCCATTCACACAGGGTTATTAGCATCTCAATAAAAAATTGTTAAAAAGCATATTCTTCTTTCTACGTCATGCTAGTCGAGATAAACATTAGTAGAAATGGTCTTATCACTTGCTTTCTTGAAAATAGACAGGAAACAAAGGAATACACTAGGCTAAAGCGTTAGTCAAATGTTTTAGGTTGCCACGTGCTTGAAATCAGTTGTTTTTTTGGGGGGAGGGGTATTGCCAGGAGTTCAACTTTTCACATAAGGGAATTTGTAAAGTATTTAAAACTGAAACCAATAACAAAGAAGATGATCAATTCCACGAAAAAATATGACAAGTTTTGTCTTAACGAGATGTACATTATTTGTGTATTAAGTTTTTGTATCTTACAGTTTGACGGCTATGCAAAATTCAGTAACATTTATCCAGAATAAAGAGATCTTCAGAGGTTATTCCCAGAAAATTCAGATATGCATTGTATTTGCCATAGCTATAAATATCTTTAATATTCGGTATTTTAATCAAAATCGTTAAGAGCCATTTTTGAGAAAATCAAAACTTTCAAAATTTTTCCCACAAAAAGGGAGTTTGGCGTAGGGGGATTTTCCTCGAAATCTTCGTGTCGCATCCTTGGAAGATACTTAACTTAAATACCGAGTTTGGTATTTTACCGGCTTTTCGTTTTTAAGTTGTGTTCACACACACACACACACACACACACACACACACACACACACACACATACACAGGGACCCTTTTCTAAAAATGCTTCTTTGGATACAGGGGACCCTAAAACTTATATTTCGGGTGAGATCTCGGTATCGAATTTTTGGTTGGAGTGCAATTCTTTACCTACGTACCACATGTGCTATGTACAGAAAGTAAAAATGATTCCTCCTAGGCAGGGAGGAGTGTTATTTTCCCTTCCCGACATTATTAACTGACATACTGTACTAGAGACGAGACATGCATGGAGCAATCCTGTTTGCTCTAGCACAAAATCAAGCAAATTGGTGACGCCTGCTGTAAAGCATGTATGTATACTGACATAGTCATTAAAAGAGCTTAATGAATTTTACTCGACTGAAGAAAACGAAATGAGAAATTTAAGCAATTGCTTAGTTTTGTTGATGATACAGAATATAAAGGCGATCTAAGACAGGTAGTCGCACAGTGACTTTCATAGTATTCTACCGTTGCAAGACTAGGGCTTCCATTTTTTTTTTTTTTTTTTCCCAAGGGGAAAGAGAAACAGGAAAATAATACAATTCCACTCCTTTGCGCGCTTATGGTTTATGAAATGAAACTGAGCTTTATTTATGGACGCTCTTTAACTACTGTGCTTCTCAGCGTCCTATTCTATATTTGGCGGAAAGACCTCATAATTTTGCTAAGACGCCTTTATATGAGGCTTGAGATTCTTTTACGTGCAGGAAATCTAAGAGACGGGAACAACGGTTTTACTAATCTTCCTAAGGAAGCCACACTAAGGACTTTTACGCCCGAAAAAAATCCATTGCCCTCTGTAGGATTTGAACCCACGACCTTGAGAACCAGAGGCTACCATGTTATCCGAGGACGACTTTGTGGTTTGAGGTATTCTATATTCACATTTCAAAAACTCTTTCCGAGACTAAACTCTTAAGACTAAATGCTGCATATTTATAACACACCCTCGGATTTTTGGGGAGAAACAGTACTCATCCCTTCGTACTTTGTAATTTATCAATACCTACTGTTACCAGCGTAATAATAAGTATAACAAGTATAAAAAGCAAGCATAACTTTGTGTTTTAATTTTTATTAACGCACCACTAAAACTGGCTTTCTATCGGTTTTCAAAACACAACACATATTGCTCTGCACAGAGAGGTAAAAAGAGGGGAAGGAAATACTTATAGATATGGGGGAGGTAAAGAAAAACCGTCGCATTTAACCCCATTATGGAAAAGAAAGATTTTCTCTACATCTCAGTAACAAATTATTGTTAATAAGCCTATTCGTATATTACTTCATGCTATTAGTGATAAACATTACCAGAAACAGTCTTATTACTTAGTTCCTTATAAGTAGAAGGGAAGTAAGGCAATACACTAGGCTAAACCAACAGTCAAATGTTTTAAAACGTGGTTGCTATGTGATTGAAATCGGTTTGTTTGTTTTTTTTGTTTGTTTTTTGCGTAGCCAGGAGTTGACAACTTCCCGTTTGCGAAAATTTAAAGTATTTTAAAAATGAAACAAATAACAAAACGGTCAAAATGTATGACATAAAATATGTGTTTTGACGAGATCTACATTTCATGTAGTAAGTTCTTGTTTATCTCTTACGGTTTGCCAGTTGAGACCATACTATAACATACCAACCAAAAAGAAATAGTTAAATTATAATAATTAAACAGTAATTAATGAAAAACAAACATCCAAATTAACACAAATCGGCAATTTTTGGAATAGAAACAATATAAACATACCATAGAAAGTCAGTAAAAAAACTTAATATATTTTAATTTTGATCGATATTGAGGAATAAATAGCGACATAATCTAAGATATGTTTCTTGGTGAAGCTGAATATATAGGAAAATTTAATTTTAGCGGAGAATTTAACTTTCGCACATCTGGCCCTCAGACAGAGCGGCGCCAACTTATTCCACCATGCTCAAGGTCTGTTTGAGAAGGCTTCCTAACGCTACCCTCAAGCAAATGGGAAAACAATATTTAAATTTAAACAAAAATGCCCACCAAGTGTAGTTAAGCATCAGTTTTTCTAACTGGCGAGATTAGCGTGGGCTACAACTAATATAAATACAGTTCTCGACCAAGTTCGCGCATTAGTTCGTCATAACACGCGCAGACTCAACGTCGCTCCTAGTGAATTTTGAATCGCCAAGAAACAAATTTACTCTATAAAGTCATGCGCGAGGAAGTATAATTCTAAATCGGCCAGGAATTAAGAAATTGTAAGATTCGTGCAAAAATAAGTACAAAGAGAAACAGATGTAAAATTAATCGCCAATGTGAACCAGTCAATTTTGTATTATTTAATTTTCATCTGTCACATTCAAAAGTTCACATGTACATGCAGATAGGTTACTGGGGGGACGTGACATCAACGAGATTCGACCTTGAGATCGCCTAATCCTAAATCTCCAACGAACTACAACTCGACATAATGTCGAGAAACAACATACGTGTCACCTCACAGTTATGAAAGCTTCAGAAAAAAATTTGATGCGTTCCATTCACATGACTTTCTCTACATCTCTGTAGCAAATTATTGTTAAACTTATGCTTCTATTTGCTTCATGCTAATCGAGAAAAAAATAGAAATAGTCTTATTACTTGCTTCCTTGTAAGCAGAAGCGAAATAAGGGAGTACCATAGGTTAAACTGATAGTTAAAAGATGGTTGCTATGTTACTGAAATTCCTTTGTTTGTATAGACAGGAGTTGAAAAATTCCTGTATGAGAAAAGTTTGTTTTTTAAAGCTGAAACAAAAAACAAGGAATATCTAAAAAACGATCAACTCCATGAAAAAAATGTATATAATATAAATTGTGTGTTTAAACTTGCGCTACATTTTTTGTGTAGTAAGTTTTTATCTATCTCTTACGGTTAAGGAGCTATGCAAAATTTCGTAAATTGCATCCAGAATAAAGTAAGCTTCAGAGTCTATTCCCAGAAAATTGAAGATATACATTTTATTTGTCAGGTAAATAACTTTAATATACATATTTTAATCAAAATCGTTAGAGCCATTTTTAAGAAAATCAAAATTTTCGAAAAAAAGTTCCATGCAAAGGGTAGTTTGGGGTGGGGTAATTTTTCCCAAAATCTTCGTGTCGCATCCCTGGAAGATACCAAACTTAAATATTAAGTTTGGTATTCAACGGTCTTTTTGTTTTTGAGCTATGCTGTCCACAGATATACACACACACGCGCACACACGGACTTTTATCTGAAAATGCTTTTTACTTTCTCTGCGCGTACAATGTACACACTGTATAAAGGAGGTATTGTAATGCACCCAAAAGTTCGATACCGAGATTTCACCGGAAATACATGTTTTGGGTCGCCATGAATCCAAACAAAGTATTTTTGGAAAAAGGTCCGAATGTGTGTGTGTGTGTGTGTGTGTGTGTGTGTGTGTGTGTGTGTGTGTGTGTGTGTGTGGACAGCATAGCTCAAAGACGAAAAGACCGTTAAATACCAAACTTGGTATTTAAGTTTGGTATCTTCCAAGGATGCGACACGAAAATGTTCAAGAAAATTCCCTCACCCCCAACTACCCTTTACATGGAACTTTTCTTGAAATTTTTGATTTTCTCAAAAATGGCAGTAACATTTTGATTAAAATATCGTATATTAAAGATAGTTACCTGACAAATAATACGTATATCTTGAATTTTCTAGGAATAGCCTCTGAAGACTATTCTGGATGAATTTTACGAAATTTTGCATAACTGCTAAACAGTAAGAAATGAATAAAATTTACCACACAGAAAATGTAGAGCACATTAAAACACACAATTTATGTTATACCTATACTTTTTTTTCGAGGAGTTGATCTTTTTGAGATATTCCTTGTTTTTGGTTTCAGGTTTAAAAAACTTGTACTTTTCTCATACAGGAATTTGTCAACTCGTGTCCATACAAACAAAGGAACTTCAGTCACCTAATAATCAGGTTTTGACTTCACTTTAACCTATGATACTCCCATATTTCGCTTCTACTTACAAGGAAGCAAGTAATGAGACTATTTCTACTATTTTTTTCTCGATTAGCATGAAGTAAATAGAAGAAGAAGAAGAAGAAGAAGAAGAAGAAGAAGCTTCTTAACAATAATTTGTTACACAGAAATAGAGAAAGTCGTGTGAATGGAACACGTCAGATTTTTTTTGGATTCAGGGGGACCCAAAACACGTATTTCCGGTGAAATCTCAGTATCGAAATTTTGGGTGGAATAAATGCCTTCTCTATACATATGTACATAGTACGTATAGAGAAAGTTAAAATATGATTTGTTGCATTCACATGACTTTCTCTACATCTGTGTAACAAATTGTTATTAGTAAGCTTATGCTTCTATTTACTTCATGCTAATCAAGAAAAAATTAGCAGAAATAGTTTTATTACTTGCTACCTTGTAAGTAGAAGCAAAATAAGGGAAACCATAGGTTAAAGTGATAGTCAAAAGCTGGTTGCTATGTGACTGAAGTTCCTTTGTTAGTAGGATAGGAGTCGACAAATTCCTGTATGAGAAGAGTATTAGTTTTTCAAAGCTGAAACCAAAAATAAGGAATACCTTAAAATTGATCACCTCACGAAAAAAAATGCTTATAACATCATTTGTGTGTTTTAATGTGCTCTGCATTTTCTGTGTAGTAAGTTTTTATCCATCTCTTACGGTTTAGCAGATATGCAAAATTCCGGAAAATTCATCCAGAATAAAGTAGTCTTCAGAGGCTATTCCCAGAAAATTCAAGATATACATTTTATTTGTCAGGAAAATATCTGTAACACACAATATTTTAATCAAAATCGTTAGAGCCATTTTTTAGAAAATCAAAATGTTCGAAAAAAGTTCCATGTAAAAGGTAGTTGGGGGTGGGAGGATTTTCTTGAAAATCTTCGTGTCGCATCCTTGGAAGATACCAACCCTAAATACCAAATTTCGTTTTTAACGGACTTTCCGTTTTTGAGCTATCCTGTCCACAGTCACACAAACACACACACTCTCACGAACCTTTTTGTAAAAATGCTTTTTTTTTGGATTCAGGGGACCCAAATCATGTATTTCCGGTGAAATCTCGGTATCGAATTTTTGGGTGGAATACAATACCTTCTTTATACACTATGTACATAGTTCGTATAGAGGAAGTAAAAATCATCCAGAATAAAGAGATCTTCAGAGGCTATTCCCAGAAAATTCAAGAAATATATTTTATTTGTCATGTAAATATCATTAATATAAGATATTTTAATCAAAATTGTTAAAGAAATTTTTGAGAAAACCAAATGTTCTATTTTTTTTTTTTTTTTTTTTTTTCCTGTAAAGGATAGTTGGGGGTGGAGGGATTTTCTTGAAAACCTTCGTTTCGCATCCTTGGAAGATACTGAACTTAAATATCAAGGTTGGTCTTTAATGGACTTTTCGATTTTGTGCTATGCTGCCCCCCCACACAGACACACTGACGTTTTTCTAAAAATACTTTTCTTTGATTCAGGGGGTCCTAAAACATGTATTTCCGCGAAATCTGGGTATCGAATTTTTGGGTGCAATACAATACTTTCTCTATATACTATTAAGTAATATGTGTTGATAAAGTAAAAAGGAAAAAAAATGTAACTTCTGCTGGTTTACGATGTATCTTAAGTGTTTGAACGGGAATATTAGCCATTCCTTTTCCTGGTCAATTTTTGTAATTGGACAATAATACTCTACGTATTCTGCATTCTGCACATGCCTAAAAAGTCAATGCTGTAATTTTAACGTCTCAATGGTCAAGAAGACCTTTGTGTAAAAAATTGGAGCCAAAATGAGAACCAGGTCCATGATAAATCTCCATTTTTTTAATTTATTTATTTATTTAGGCTTAACGTTCCTTTAACCTGGTTGGTCATATCGATAAAAGAACTTGGTGAAATGATGCTCAAATGATCTTGGGGTTCATGGAGCTTACAGTTACTCGACATTCGTCTTCTCAGGATAAGGGAAAACCCCGAAAAAAACTTATCCGGGTAACCCATTGTAGAATAAATAGGCAAGCAATTTGTTATTGGTCATGCATAATGGGATGTGTCCAAACCACGGGTTGGCCGATAAGGACATTATGATTAAACTCAAGAAATTAAGAACATTCGCGTGATTGTCCACCTGTCATGCATCATCAGTGCAGAAAAGTTAGAAAAGCTGTGATTCTACTTCTGGAGAGATAAATCAGGTTCGACGACTAAAAACACGAGAAGAATTTAAGAGATAGAGGGGATATCTTTCCTGAGGTTTATACTTTCCTTACTACTCATATAAAAGTAGGAGTACTATTAGGGAAGTATTGTTTTCCACCTAACAATTCGATACCGCTAATACCACGAAAATGTTTTGAAACCCCGAGTAAAAGAAAAGCATTTTCAGAAAAACGTGTGTGCGTGTTTGTGTATATGTGTGTGTGTGTGTGTGTGTGTGTGAGTGTGCGTGTGTGTGAGAGAGAGAGCAGCTTAATTAAAAACGATATCGGACTAACACCAAACTTGGTATTTGAGTTGTATCTTTCTAAGATGGGACATTCAAGAAAATCCCTCCCATCCCAACTTCCCTTTATTTGGAACATTTTTGGAGGGGTTTCTCGAAAAAAAGTTAATATTTTGATTAAAATACCATATATTAAGTATATTTAATTACCACTAAAATATATCTCTCGAATTCCCACGGAATAGCCTGTTAAGTCCTTAAATACAAGTTTTACATCACAAAGAATTTGTCGGGGGGGGGGGGTGAAAAAAAAGCATTATATGTTTGTGTGTGTGTGTGTGTATAAGGACTTCTCAGGCTATTCCATGATATCAAAGGCGTATACTGCAACACACTTCTGGGTCATTTCTTCTTTTTACACTCTCTCTCTACACGTACTATGTACATAGTATATACAGAAGGCATTGCATACGTCTCTACTACTTTAAATTAATACTTCCCTACACGGCTGATAAACTGTACATTGGTTTTTCTTCCACACGGAATTTTAGTGCCTTGATATTGTTATTGTATTTTGTGAAATTTTGCAACGGATGATATCACGTGGCAAATGGCTCGAGTCCGCTGTCAATGTGTTATTTATCTATAAATTAAAACTTTGATTACATTTATTAACAAATTAAACATAGATTAAGGCAATGTTTAATTTGAATAATTGCATTTTAACACCTTTTAGACCCGCTGGGTTAGCAGTTTCTGCAATTTCGATATTTCACTTTTTGTGCACGCCTTTATCGGGATCATTCTTCTAATCAGAAGTATTTCAAGATTATTGGAATCGCTACAAAAATAGCAATTGTATTACAAATAATGCCATCTGTTGCTATATCTTATCAGAAATATCTGACGCCGTCAGATAAAGCGACGCTTTGTAGATCACAGAGTAGTGAGTTAAAGCTACTTTGCAGACTGACCTACAGCATGCCGGTTATTATTACTTTCTCTACTAGCTAATGCAGCTACTATAAGCAGAGAAAATATTGCATTCTACCAAAAATTCGGTATTGAGATTTCATCAGAAGTACACGTTTTGAAGTTCCCTGAATTCCTCCAAAAGTATTTTTAGAAAAGATTCACAGTAGTATGTGTGAAGAACTCAAAAAACGAAATGATCGTTAAACACCAAATTCCGTATTAAGTTCGATATCTTCCAAAAAATGCGAAATGAAAAATGTTAAACAAATATCCCAACCCAATATACTTTTTATAAGAAACATTTTCCGAAATGTTTAATTTTTTTTCCAAAACGATTTTGATCAAAATTCCATGTCTATATTTAAGATTTACTTACTCTACACGTACTATGTACATAATGTATAGAGAAGGTATTGCATCCCACCAAAAATTCTATACAGAGTTTTCGCTGGAAATAAACGCTTTAGGATCCCCTGTATAAAAATGCATTTTTAGAAAAAAGTCCGTTTGTGTATGTCCTATGTCTGTGAATACGACAACTCAAAAAGAAACGACGGTAAAATACCAAACTTGGCGCTTAATTTTAGTATCTTCCAAGGATACATGAAGATTTTTATGAAAATCCACTCCAAACTACCCTTGCATAAAAAAAAATAGAATGTTTTTATCTTCACAAAATATGCTCTATTTTGATTAAAATACAGTATATTAAAGATATTTAAATAACAAATAAAATGTATATTTTGAATTATTTGGGAATAGCCTCTGAAGAGTCTTCATTCTGGATGAATTTTGCCTAACTGGTAAAGAGACAAACACACTACAAAAAATTTTAAAACACATTATTCGTCGTTTACATCTTTTTTTTTTTTCGTGGAGTTGACCATATTCCTTATTATTGGTTTCAGTTTTAAAATAGCTTAACTTTTCACATACGGGAATTTGTCTACTTCTGGCAATGCAAAAAAACTGATTTCTTCCACATAGCAACCAACTTTTAAAAGATTTGACTATCGCTTTAGCTTAGAGTATTCCTTTGTTTCCGTTCTACTACAAGAAAACAGGTAATAAAACCATTTCTGCTACTGTTTATCTCTATTAGCATGAAGTAGATAGAAGAATAAGCTTTTTAACAACGATTTGTTGACGAGATGTAGAGAAAGTCATATGGATGGAACACATTAAATCACGAATGAAAGCCAATTAGAGCACAGTTTTAATGTTTAGGCAGAACAAGGGTGTTCTAAATATTATGCTTTTTTTTTCTTGTAGTTTAACGCGCTTTAACCTGGTTTGGTCATATCGGACGATGAATGAAATTGGTGAAATGATGCTCAAATGATCTCGGGGTCCATGGAGCTTAAAGTTACTCGACATTCGTCTTCTCAGGATAAGGGAAAACCCCGAAAAAAGCCTTATCCGGGTAACTCACCCTAAGCGAGATTGGAGCTCACGACCTTTTGAATGTGAGGCAGACACGCTACCACCACACTACCCAGGCAGGCTTATATATTATTATATTCTACGGAGTTCTCAACATAGTTCGTTTTCATTTACTGTCAGCGTAGTCATTTTAGGTAAAAGTGCCTAGTATTGTGGTATTAGAGATTACGCACGAAAGAAACGTGATGCGCGAAATCCTAATTTCACGTATAAGTGAACGCGTATTACAGTTTCAGCAATGATCGTATAGAAATATAACGTATACATAATTTTTTTTTTTTTTTTTTTAGTTTAACGTCCTTTAATCTGGTTAGTCATATCAGACGATGAATGAAATTGGTGAAATGGTACTCAAATGATCTCGGGGTTCACGGAACTTAAAGTTACTCGACATTCGTCTTCTCAGGATAAGGGAAAACCCCGAAAAAAGCCTTATCCGGGTAACTCACCCTAAGCGAGATTGGAGCTCACGACCTTTTGAATGTGAGGCAGACACGCTACCACCACACTACCCAGGCGGGCTAATATGAAATCTTTGGTAACAGTTTAAGTAAATTGCTTAAATTAAAAGTTACAAATGTGTTAACTCTGAAATAGTTCCTTTCACCGTTCACACCTGTTAAGAGATACTTGCTCGACCGAGGAACAAACATATATATATTTATTCGAATCAAATGCAATTGCCGTAGTCAAAATAAATTTATATAATTCATGGTTTGCTGTGTTTTACTAAGCAATTCCCCTGTTATGCGGTTTAACATGGAATCGAGATTTACATGATTTGTGCTTAAAGCCATGTTTTTTATCTTATTTTTTTTTTATATACATAGTAGTTAGAGAAGGTATTATATTTCTTCAAAAACAAACTCGAACCGAGATTTCACCGAAAATACATATCTTGAGACCCCCTAAATCCTATAAAGCATTTTAGAAAAATGTCACCGCACGCGTGTATGTGTGGCAGCATAGCTCAAAAACGCAAATTCGAATAAATATCAAATTTCGTATTCCAGTTCAGTATCCTCAAAGAACGTGACACGCTCTTACCGATTTTGATAAATATAATATTTAAAACATACTTTCATGAAAAAAAATTACTACAAAAAAAATGTAGATTAATTAAAACAGAATTTATATATATTGTGGGTACTCCTTAATATTGGTTTCAATTTTATATTACTTTTCTCCAGTGGGAAGCAACTTTCGTTCCATCTCCTTTTTTTTTTTTTTTTTTTTTTTTTTTTCATTTAACCTCTAAGGTAATATCGAGGGCTTCGAATTAGAAACAACTCGTTGTCTGTAGGTTTACGTTGGATTTAAACCATTTTATTTCCTCAAACACACACACACATTCCAGACTCTGTGGGGGATAGGGAATAATTCTGGTTGAAGAAAAATTCCCCGCCCCAGCCGGGAATCGAACCCGGGACCTCCGGGTTAGAAGTCAGCTCGCTGACCACTCGACCACGGAGGCAGTCTCGCCTCCTTTGTTTTACTCTCGGAATGCAAAAGAGTACCGAATTTCAATTGTTCCGCATAGCGATAGCTTTTTAAACATTTTGCTATTACTCTAGCCCAGTATATTTCCTTATTTCCCTTCTAATTATAAAAAATCTGATGTGTTCCATTCACATGACTTTCTCTATATCTCTGTAACAAATTATTGTTAATAAGCTTATCTTTTATTTATTTCATGCTAATCGAGAAAAATTAGCAGAAGTAGTCTTATTTCTTGCTTTATTGTAAGTAGAAGCGAAGTACCATAGGTTAAAGTGAAAACCAAAAGCTGGTTGCTATGTGACTGATGTTCCTTTGTTTGTATGGACGGGAGTTCACAACTTCCTATATGAGAAAAGTATGTTTTTCAAAGCTGAAACCAAGAAAAGGGAATATCTCAAAAACGATCAACTCCATGAAAAAAATGTATACAACATAAATTGTGTGTTTTAACGTGCTCTACATTTGTTGTGTGTTAAGTTTTTGTCCATCTCTTACGGTTTAGTAGTTATGCAAAATTCATCCAGAATAAAGTAGTCTTCAGAGGCTATTCCCAGAAAATTGAAGATATACATTTTATTTGTCAGGTAAATATCTTTAATACATGATATTTTAATCAAAATCGTTAGAGCCATTTTTTAGAAAATCAAAATTTTCGAAAAAAGTTCCATGTAAAGGATAGTTTGGGGTAAGGGGATTTTTCTCAAAATCTTCGTGTCGCATCCCTGGAAGATACTAAACTTAAATACCAAGTTTGGTACTTTACCGACTTTTCGTTTTTGAGTTATCGTGTTCACAGACACAGACACACGGACACACACACACGGACCTTTTTCTGAAAATACTTTTTTTGGATACAGGGGACCCTAAAACATATATTTCCGGTGAAATCTCGGTATCGAATTTTTTGGTGGAGTGCCATACCTTCTCTATACACTATGTATATAGTACGTATAGAGAAAGTAAAACGCAAGTAAAATACCATTTGTGCTAATGTTTATCTCGATTAGCATGTCGTATTAGAAATAATCTTTTGTAAGGAAAGCTTTTTGTGAAACAGCTAGAGAAAGATGTGAATAGACACATTAGATTTTTTCTTCCGCTTTTTCTACTCCTCTTCCTCTAATTTTCAGAGTCTCAAAATCGTTTTTCACGATAAGAAATTTTTGGGTGGAATGTAATGTTGCCTCTAATCTCGGTTAGGAAAAGAGACAACCTTAGCGATATTTTAAAAACCTAATATTCACTTAAGTATACTATAGGTATACACAGACACACACACACACACAAAGTGGCAGGTGAATGAGTATAAATATTTGTGTCAGCGTTTGAAGACGATCTGATGATCTAGTACTTGCAGTTTTATTCGCTCTTTTATGAAGTTATGTTCATGAAGAAATGTTCACAATGTTTTTAGAATGGCTATTATTCCCTATTTCAGAGGTATAGTGTTTTACGTAACGTCCGCCCTGGCGGACTCGGGTGTAGCGATGTATGTAAACACATCACGGGCATTGCTCATGCCGTTCAAAACACATTAGACCTTTAAATGTGTGCTTCATTTGTGGTAATGTTATTAGAAGTGGACAAAAAGAGATACACTTGTATTATACGCACTGTACAATATCAAAAATAAAATTATTTGCACGTATTCACCTCTCATCATTTATTTATTTGTTTATACATAATATGAGAGGTGAATATGTTATACATATACCTAACGATATTTTCCTTTCTTCTGGTATATTCTTTGTTCCTATCCCATTAATTCATACATTTTTCTCTTCTGCAGCATTCTTAATGCAGCACTAGAGAATGACTCACTCTGCTATTGTTGAAATGATCCAGTTCTGGTACAGGGAAGTCTTCCTTTGGTTCACAAAGGCCCATTTCTCATGTCGTGCTCTATTATGTAAATGAAACACTCCCTTGCTTATAACTCAACAAAACAAACATCCACCCACATACCAGTTACACAACAATTTATATTTCGTAGCAGCCTAAGTGCACCAATGGCAACAGTTTGTTTGCATTTCAACTTGTCATCCATGAAAATGATCAAAAATCCAGTATCCGCGAATGCCCCTTTATAAGCCGAAAGGGGCTATCTGCTTGCTACAGATACATAGTATTTAACGGCATTTCTCTGCTACGGAATTAATCATATGTTTCGGAAAACATGCGTATGATAAAACATCAGTTTCAAGCAGCTTGAGGGAGGGGGAGAGAAACACTAACAGAACTATAAGTCGTCCTCCTTGGTCTAGGGGAATACGTTAAACTCTGGTTCCCAAGGTCGTGGGTTAAAACCCGGCGGAGGGCGAAAACTTTTTTTTGTGTCTAAAAATCCTAAGCATGGCTTCCTTCGAAGGGAAAAAAAAACCGTTGGTCCCGTGTCGCAGATTTACGGCACGTATAAGAACCTCAAGCCGATAAAGAGGCCTCTGAGCAAAATTAAGCGGGGTTCACGCCCAATATAGAATGGGACACTAATACCGTAACAGTTAATGAGTGTCCATTAAAAAAAACTCAATTTAAGTTTTACCACTACACTGCTACTACTAATAGGTGTAAACTTCACTATCGGGGTCGTAAATCAAACTTAGAGAGATTAACAATTGTTAAAACCGTAATATTCATTTGTAAAACATAATAAAATAACCCGAATATAATGATAAATAATTTGTATTTCCATCTAGATGATAAAGAAACCAGTCACTCTTTTTTAAGTGAAAACGTGTTATAAGACTATTTCGATCATGACACGTGATCGTAGGAAATGGCCAATCCAGTACATTGGCGCGTAAAATTTCGAACCAATCGGAACTAATCACTGCATTTTAATCGTTTTTTACTTTCTCTATACGCACTATGTACATAGTGTATAGAGAAGGTATTGCACTCCACCCAAAAATTCGATACCGAGATTTCACCGGAAATATATGTTTTAGGGTGCCCAATATCCAAAAAAAGCATTTTCACAAAAAGGTCCGTGTGTGTGTCAGTGTGTCCGTGTGTCTGTGAACACGATAACTCAAAAACGAAAAGTCGGTAAAATACCAAACTTGGTATTTAAGTTTAGTATCTTCCAGGGATGCGACACGAAGATTGAGAAAAATCCCTCACCCCAACTACTCTTTACATGGAACTTTTTTCGAAAACTTTGATTTTCTAAAAAATGGCTCTAACAATTTTGATTAAAATAGCGTATATTAAAGACATTTACCCGACAAATAAAATGTATAGTTTGAATTCTCTTGGAATAGCCTCTGAAGACTACTTTATTCTGAGTGAATTTTCCGGAATTTTGTATAACTGCTAAACCGTAAGAGATAGACAAAAACTTACCACCCAAAAAATGTATGTAGAGCACATTAAAACACACAATTTATGTTGTATACATTTTTTTCTTGGAGTTGATCGTTTTTGAGATATTCCTTGTTTTTGTTTTCAGGGTCGAAAATCTTAACTTTTCTCACACAGGAATTTGTCAACTCATATCCATACAAACAGAGGAACATCAGTCACATAGTAACCAGCTTTTGACTATCGCTTTAACCTATGCTACTCCCTTATTTCCTTTCTACTTACAAGGAAGAAGGTAATAAGATTATTTCTGCCAATTTTTCTAGATTAGCATGAAGTAGAGAGAAGCATAAGCTTTTTAAGAATAATTTGTTGCAGGGATATAGAGGTCATGTAAATGGTACACATCAGATTTTTTTTATCACACCCACGTGCAATTGTTTTTTATAAATTTATCGCAGCTACGTTTATTTGTTTTTTCTCTGAACGTCTCATAATAATAGTATCCGTGTGCAGTGGTACTCCCGAAATAAAAGGTAGAAGTTTCAAAACATGTTTATTTTACGCCAAAATAATAGAATGTAGCAATACAAAGACATCTGAAATTTATGATATGGATTGCAGCGATTACGGTACAAATATACGTCAAGACAAATGGCATTTTAGGAGGATTATTATTACTTTCTCTACAGTACTAAGTACATAGTGTATAGAGAAGATATTGTATTCCACCCAAAAATTCGATACCGACATTTCACCGGAAATACACGTTTTGGGTCCCCCTGAATAAAAAAAAGCATTTTTCAAAAAGGTCTCTGTGTGCGCGCGCGCGCGTGCGTGCGTGTCTGTAGACAGCATAGCTCAAAAACGAAAAGACCGTTAAATACCAAACTTGGTATTTAAGTTTGGTATCTTACAAGGATGCAACACGAAGATTTGCAAGAAAATTCCCCGACCCCCAACTATCCTTTACATGGAACTTTTTTCGAAAATGTTGATTTTCTCAAAGATGGCTCTAACGATTTTGATTAAAATATCGTATATCAAAGATATTTACCTGACAAATAATATGTATATCTTGAATTTTCTGGGAATAGCCTCTGAACACTATTTTATTCTGGAGGAATTTTGCATAACTGCTGAACCGTAAGAAATGGACAAAAACTTACCACACAAAAAATGTAGATCACATTAAAACACACAATTTATGTTATATGCTTTTTTTTCGAGGAGTTGATCGTTTTTTTAGACATTCCTTATTTTTGGTTTCAGCTTTGAAAACCTTATACTTTTCTCATACAGGAATTTGTCAATTCGTGTCCATACAAAGGAATTTCAGTCACCTAGTAACCAGCTTTTGACTTCACTTTAACCTATGATACTCCCATATTTCGCTTCTACTTACAAGGAAGCAAGTAATAAGACTATTTCTGCTAATTTTTTCTCGATTGGCTTGAAATAAATAGAAGAATAATCTTATTAACAATAATTTGTTACACAGAAGTAGAGAAAGTCATGTGAATGGAATACATCAGATTTTTTTTTTTTTTTTTCATTTATAGCCCCATATAACATCGAAGGTCATATCAGAGGCTTTGCACTTGAAACAACTCGTTGTCTAAATATATTTAGGGAATAATTCTGCTAAAAAAGTCAGGGTGAGAAGTCAGCTCGCTGACCACTCGACCACGGAAGCAGTATTATTCTTCGTGTCCATATAGGATAGATTTTATTCAAGTTGCTCGCGAATTTATCGATAAAAGTTGGAGCTCTCGTTATACTACTTATGATAAAGGTGCGTAGTTTGAAGGATCGAATTTGCAAATAGGCGAACGAAATTATCTATATGCAAAGAGATATTTCATACATAATAAACACTTGAATTTGGAAAAGGCAAATGAAATTAGCTATCTGAGAGAGTATGGTGCACATAAGGAAACACTTTGGACTAGCAGAAACAGAGGTACCTAGCTAACATAAAAATCGTAGCTTAAATGCTCACAAGCATTTAAGCTCACAAGCAGTAAGTTCTTTGGTTCAATCAAGTCAACAATTTTAAAGTAAAAAGCAGAAGAACGCAATAAAGGGTAAAGGTTAACTTGTTTTGTTGACAATGTTGATTTCTTGCATCAGTCCGCGTGCTTTATCTTGGAGAATTATGTTCTGAATTTATCTTTGTAGGTTTCCATTCCAGATGATATTGACCGCAAATATGTATTCTTACTTTTGAAACGAAAACCCAAAAATCCAGTTTTCTTCTGATTGCTTTGAATTCTTTTACTATATACTCGTAAGATAAAGCATATATTGCACACAAAAATTTAACCAGCTATGTCAAACCAATATTTTGTATTTATAACTAACGACTTTCTGATTTGGTATTATGAAATTCTCCTTGGGTCCTCAGGTTTATCGCTCCCAAATGTTTAATATGAGCTTAATATATACACAAAGAAGCTGTTGTGTAGGCATTCCTTAAATGTACTTAGTGTAAGAACTTTTCCAGCTTTTGCAATGTGACCAATGGAAAAGAGTTTAAACTATGTAATATGTTTAACTAGTGCACAAGTTTTAAATTCCAAATACCTGAAGCCTTCCTGAAAATGTTAGGGGAATAATTATTAATGTAAAAAATGCTGATAAGAAGGAGCTGAGAAAACATGGATTTTCAGTTCAATGCGGTGCACTTTTTTTCTCGATCTTGCAGGGAAGCGAGAGCCGAGGGAAAGAAGAGAGCGCTTACTCGCCTGTCTTTCCGCTGTGTTGTCAACCAAAGAAAGTTCGCAAGTTAACTTTTATGGTCAATGTTATTTAACTTACCGCGAACTAGCTAATTATTAAACGAAACACAGCGCACATTCATGTGCGTGAACTTGGGTGTCTAAAGAGAGAATGAAGCGTAAGTATTGAAACCACCATATATCAGGGTGTATAAAGTACTTCATGTTTCAATTCTGCTCTGCTTCCGAAATCGTGCTTAACCTACCGGATGAAGACTAGGGGACCGAGCGCCCAAGAAAAGGTGCGCGTAAACGATCAATTAAATATCTATTCATGGCTTTAAAATAGCCGATATTAAATAAAAACAAATGTGTAACGTTAAAAATTAAAAAAGATGGAAAAAAATTCTCATTTTTTACCAAGTTGTATCGATGCCTTAACATAGCATTTATGCAGCAATTTTAAAAGCTTTTCCACACAGTTCCTAGTCGAAGCATCGCTTCCTTGTGCGGATTCATGGCGGTGACGTAAGAATTCTCTTTTTTATTTTCTCTGCGTATTGTGTACATAGTGTATAGAGAAGGTATTGTATTACACCCAAACATTAGATACCGAGATTTCACCGGAAATATATGTTTAGAGATCCTAAAAAGCATTTTTATACAAAGGTCCGTGTGCATCTGTGAGCAGCATAGCCCAAAAACGAAAAGTCGGAATAAGAACAAACTTAGTATCTTCCAAGGTGAGACACAAAGATTTTCAAGAAAATCCCCCCACCCCAACTACGCTTTATATAGACAATTTTTCAACAATTTAAATTTTCTCAAAAATGGCTAATGATTAAAATACCTTATGTTTAAGATATTTTTATAAAAACGAAATGGATATCTTGAATGTTCTGGGAATAACCTCTGCATTCTGGATGACTTTTGTATAACTGGCAAACCGTACGAGATATACAAAAACTTACTACACAAAAAATGTAGATCTTATTAAAACACAATTTATGTCATGTTTTCCAGATATTCCGGATTATTGGTTTCAATGTTTGCCACTCAAATTTTTCTCTAACGGGAAGACATCTTTCTGCACGTTTGTTTACTCCTGGCAAGCAAAGAGATTGCAATTTCAATTGTTTCACATACCGACCGGCTTTTAAAGGACGAGACTATCGCTTTAGCTTTTCTCATTACCCTTCTTCTTACAATGGAGCTAGTAATAAGACTAATTCTGCTTATTTTTGATTAGCGTGATGTAAGTAACAGATTAATACTTTAAATAAAAGGTTTGTTTGCCGAACAGCTAGAAGACATCATGTGAATGGAACACATTAGTTTTTTGCCTTTCTACTTACAAGGAACCAAGTAATAAGGACAATTTCTGCTAATGAAAATAACTTTTCTCGGGCTATCAGTCAGGTCAATTCTGGAAGGATTTCCAAGCTTTCAAGAGCTAACGTCGCTCTCATCTTCAGGGAATGATGTACAGACCAGACCAGTCCAGCAGTTGGCAGGCTGAGGGCTGCCCGAAGTGTGTTAGACGTGTCCCTGTTCTCGGAGAGAACTTAACCACGTGCTGACGTGATTGTGTTTGTTAGCAGGATGGCGGGTAAGAGTTAGGGTTGTGGAGTGACAGGAGGAGGCAAGTATTGCTCCTCGTCGGTTGCCTATTATGGTGCAACGGCCCTTGTACACCGCTGGTGTGAAGTTTATTAAAAAATGTTTAATTTGAGGTTTTAATTTTGATATCCAAGCAACTCTTGAAGGATTGTAAGGAGCTTAGCCGTAGCAGCTGTTGGAGGTGCTCCTTCGTTACCGGGAAGCCGGTATCGCCTGAAGCGGCGGTTTGTGGGATCGTAATCCCCAAGAGACCTAACGAGGGCGCTGCGATGGAATGGTAACCCTTCGTTGAATTTTGTTGCCCGACGCCTAATCTCGTCCTCCAGGTATGGCAGACCAGAGGCTTCGTGCAGGAGTCTCGTAGGAAATAGTCGAGGCACAGAATAGAAGGCCCGAAGGCATCTATTCTGTACCCGCTGAAGCAACAGCAGACTGGAGTCTGCCGCCATGCCCCAGATCTCACAGGCGTAGATTAATAAGGGGATTATGAGGGCCCTCAAAAGGCGCAACTTAAGGGGAAACGCATCGTGGACTTCAGCATCGGGTACAGTGAGGCCGCAGCCCCGTTGTCCCGACACCTCAGCTCCCTCAAAAGTGACGCCCTTGTCAAGCTTCACCCCCAAGTAGGTAATGGTGTTCGTCCATTGTATCCTTCGTCTGAGGTACGTGAATGTAGGGAGGTTTGCGGGAAAGCGGCGCTTGGTAAATAGAATAGCGTGGCTTTTCTCCGGATTGATGGACAACCGCCAAAGCTCGCACCACTCTTGGATGAGGCGGAGGTGTCTCTGAATGGGGTTGAAGGCTCTGCGTGGGTGTTTGTACAGAATAACAGCACGTCATCAGCATACTGTGCTATGTTGACATGCTACACTGTTGGTAGGTCGGCCATGTAGACGCTGAAGAGCGTGGGGGATAGTACAGAGCCTTCGGGGACTCCGCCTCTTATTGGCCTTAGTGTTGATTTGTGTCCCGCAACTGAAACTACAAAATATCTATGTTTGAGGTATGAGTGTCTTGTGACTCATCCGGCTGGGATGCATTACGTTGTGCACAGTTTGTACTGGCAGAAACCCTTTCTAGTGCCTTGTTGATGCTGCTCTTACTGTATCCATTTTTCTCTAGGGATTGTGCCGATCCCCCCCCCCCCACCGGACTGACTATAAATAAATGCGGACCCGGAGTCTCTACATCATTCCCTGAAGATGAGAGCGACGTTAGCTCTTGAAAGCTTGGAAATCCTTCCAGAATTCACCTGGCTGATAGCCCGAGAAAAGTTATTTTTATATCGCCGTCAGGAAAGCTTCAAGACATGGTTCAATGTCTGCTAATGTTTATCTCGATTATCATAATACTTTTTTTACAGATATAGAGAAATTCATGTGAATGGAATATATCCGATTTTTCCCTCGTCATTAATTGTGAAATTCTAAAAGGTCTCAGCAGAATCCTCACTGATTTTCATTATGGTTCGCCATAATTATTTCCCATGTAATCAATATTTGCTGCCTACAGTCTATCAATAACTAAAATTACCTTAATAAATGATTTGGAAAGCTTTCATACTTTTACTTAAGCACAATTGGATGGCCTTAGTGTGGAAAATAATACTTTATATTGTTCCTCTTCTAGTATATTTAATTTGCACGCGTTCTGCTTTTAGAACAGAATAAAAAAAAAATTAAATCGTATACGTTCCATTCACATGGCTTTCTTTACAAATTACTGTTACAAAAGATTATTCCTTTATCAACACCGTGGTAATCACTATAAACAGAGCAGAAATTGTTGTATAAGTTCCTTCTAAATAGAAGGGAAATTGGGTAATAAACTTGGCTAAAGCAATAGTCATTAAAAAACGGTGGCTATGTGAAATAATTGAAATTTTTGGAGAAAAACAAAAGACCTAAAACGAAAGGTGACCTGTTTGAAAAAGTTTTATTCAGCTTAAATCTGAAACTAACAAGGAATATCTCGGGAACTGTTAACTCTACACACAAAAGTAATAAGTTTTTATCTATATCTTACGGTTTACCACTTATGCGAAATTCATCCAGAATAAATTCTTCGGTGGCTATTATTAGAAACTTCAATATAAACCTAATTTTTATTTATCATGTAAAATAGCTTCATTATATGGTATTTTAATCAAAAATCGTTAAGCCGTTTTGACAAAAACCACATCTCAAAATAGTCCATGTAAAGTTTAGTTTGGAGTGCGAGATTTTCTTGCAAATATTCATGTCGCATCCTTGGAAGATACTAAACCTAAATATATAATTTACATTTTACTTTCTCTACACGTAGTATGCACACATTAGGTAGAGAAGGTATTGTATTCCACCTAAAATTTAAAAGTCGAGATTTCATCCAAGATATGTTTTGAAGATCCCCAGAATCCTGAGACCGTTAGTCGGCCTCGCTACTATGATTATTGTTATTTCCATCAATTGTTAATTAGCTAATGTATTTAAGAGTGTTAATTATCAATTATTTCATATATTTAGAAGTATAAAGATAGCTTCTAGTAAGCACAGCTCAGAGTTGTTTACCCAAACTTGGCTATTGAAAAGGGGAAGGCTCTTTGTGAGAAAGTTCTCTATTGTCAGTCCATACATGGTACATGTGCGTGCAATAAAGAAATACGTGATGCTGAAGACCCAAATTGTAGTGAAATGTGTCTTTTTCCATTGTGCGATGTTGGTCACGTGGGTGTTATGATGCATTCTGGGTAGAAAATGATGCATTATGGGTCACATCAACGCCAAGTTCGCGGTTATTCTGATCAATCAGAAAGATGCAGCCATGACAGTAAATCTACTATATAAGTAGGATATTGTAGGATCTCAGTTATGGAATTTAGACACTCACTCAGTTACGCATAGCAGGCACCGAGTTATGGACATTTAGGCATGCACTCAGTTACGCACAGCAGGCACTCAGTTACGTACATCAAGGCACCCGCAGTTATACTCATCAAGGCATTCAAATACACTTAGTCGCTATGTACGCTTAACCGTTAAGTTCAAGGCGCATACTTGTTATAAGATTGTTAATACGGTTTGAGAGTAATAAGCGAACACGTAATAAGTTTAATAAGTGAAGTTAATGTACGTCGTTAAAGAAGGAAAGCTCCTAAATAATTGCAGTAGGATTGTAAAGCAAAGTGCTTGTTGACATGTCTTCTAGTCAGGAATAAAAGAATAGGTAAAATAAAAGTGTGTGTTAACTATTTCATAAGAACGCCCCAAGCTACTCTCATTGTTACCACCCGAGTGAGTCAAACTACATGCAGATTGAGCTGAGCCAGAGGCAAACCACCGTAGTGGATCTTCTAAACAAGGTAGAGTTGGATTACTTTCGTAAAAACCCTGGCACATTTCAATGATTACCTTAGGGGCGACTCTCACTGCTGATGGGCATGGCTTAGGTATGAGGTGATTGGGGAAGCTCTTCGATACCATCTAGCGTGTCATCTTCGAAAACATCCATATTTATTTCTGATCTTCTGCCGCACTCGTATTCAGACGTTGCTGAAAAATCACTTTCCGAATCACTGCTGCAACTACTACTGCTGCTGCTGTCATCAACAGTGAACGTCAGGTTTTCCACTTCTGTTTCTAGGAGGGCTTCAGTTTTTATATATTGCTCTTCCACTTGGTAAACATGCCCGCATACTGGACCCCATTCTGCTTCTCCTATCTCACCGAATCGCTGTTCGCTCCAAATGCCACACGTCTTCCATCTTGAAACCCATATTGAGAAGGGCAACCCATTCTTTTAAATTTGCCCAAATTTGTTCTATGGCACTGAGGTCTGGATGGCACGGTGGTAAGCGGAGAACTACGTGCCCATCTTCTAAAATTCCATGCAGAATATATTTCTTATGCTTTGGCTTATGTAGCTTTATAAGGTCGTAAAGTTCTGTTTTTAGCATGTAACTTCCGAATGGAATTCTGTTTTTAAGCAACCAGTCTTGCATTTCCTGCTTTCTTGTGTCTATTGTTGGACACTTGTCCCTGGCCACATTGTGATAGGAAGCATTGTCAATCACAAGAACGGAGCTTACTGGAAGATTGGACTTTAATTATTCTTTAACCCATTTCATGCAATTTTCGCCGTCCATTTCCCTATGATAATCACCGCTTTTGGTGTTTGATTTAAAGATCAGTTGTGCACTGGGAATGAAATCTTTTTCTGTTCCTGCATTCACAATAACTAACCTTTGTCCCTTGGGGGTAGCTGTCATATAACCCTGTGTACTATCGACAGACCAAGTTTTCTTTTTCGTGTGCGAACTGTGAATATATGTCTCGTCGCTGGACAATAGGACGGCCTTCCTGGCGATATTTTGTAATAGCAAGTAGAAATGAAACACGTGCACTTCTTATGACATGCTTTTCAATAAGAATGCGCCTGTTCTGACGCATGTTTCGCCAACGAAATCCCAGAAGCTTGAACACTTTCAGCAAACTTGATTCTTGGCCTTTATAATAAATTGTTTCTCTTAACACAGCTTTCACTGTAGGAACTCTCTTTTAATGAATGTAGAATTCATTTATAGTCCTACGAACTACACACAAATCAAAATCATCCAGATCAGTGCAAGGCTTGGGCCTCTTTTTGTTCCGTTTTGCTGTACTGAACGAAGAAACTGAGCCACTTTGTACATCAAGCATCTCCTTCTATATTTTTTTAACTGTGGATAATGAAATGCCCGTTGCGGCTGCAACACGCTCATTGAGCTTTTTCACGGGGATTACAAAATTCTTTCCGTCGGCTTCCTCTCGCATAAATTTCAGCGCATTTGCCACTATTTCCCTAGATTGGCCTTTTATTGTTCTGCGATAAACTTTAGAGCACTTGAATGCCATTGCACTCCCGTTTTAATGCACTGGAAAACTCACACACAACAGCAATAATAAGTATAAGTAATAGCTATAACAATAATTAGCATTCCGACATAAAGCAGGTGCTAACCAAGTTAACTCATCTAGATCTTGAAACAAACTGACTTTTGCGCATACAGGTTAACGCAGATAGCAGGCGGCAGGGTGTGAGGAACTGACAGGTTCAGTCGGACGGTTGAAACGAGGCTCGCCCGCTGTCGAAAGCTAGCTCTACCAAGGTTTTTTATGGAAATACGAATACTACTTCTACGTGGAGATCTACTCTTTTGGTAGTGGAGCGAGTCTAGAGGCACCCATCAACGCAAGAGCAACACCAACTTCATGCTTGGCACTTCAACGGACTTAAGTAACTCTGTATACTTTGCACATATAACGTGGTGTGTTGTGTCTGCTTCTTACTTGGCAACCATCACGTGGGACAATAAACTCGCCGCAATCCATAAAGTGCATTTTAGAAAAAGTTCCGTGCGTGGATGTGTGGACAGCGTAACTAAACAAGGAAAAGTTGGTTAAATATCAAACTTGGCATCCCCTTGGATATAAAGGTCTGCAGAAAAATACCGACACCCCAAACTAATTTTAACACGTAATATTGATGTCCTCTTCAATCTGAATGATTAACTGATAAACCGTAAGTGATAGACAAAAACTACTTATCTCGTTAAAACACACAATCTATGTGATATGTAATTTTTTTTTTAGAGCTATTCATTTCAGAGATATTCCCTTTCATGGTTTCAATTTTAGAATACCTGAAACTTTTCTCAAACGGGAAGCTCTCATCCATTTCATACCTCTTTTGTTTTACTCCTGTCCTCGGAAAGAGAACCTAATTTCAATGACAATCACACAGTCACAATTTTTAAGATTTGACTGTCACCTTAGCGTACTGTATTGCCGTATTTCCCTACTACTTACAAGGAGCTAAGTAATAAGACCGTTTCTGGTAATATCTATCTTTATTAGCGTGTTATAAATAAAAGAACAATCTTTTGTAAGGATAGTTTGTAGAACAGATAGTACCAAAATTCACCCAAAATACACGTTTACAGGACCACTGAATAAATATAAAAACATTTAATGAAAGGGTGGGTGGGTGTGTGTATGTGTGTGCAGCATCACTCACACGAAGATTTCCCTCAGACTATCCTTTACATGGAAGACTTCTCGAAAATGTATTTGTTTCATCTCATTTTTCTAAAAAAAAATGGCTCTATCGATTTTGATTAAAATGTCATATATAAAATATTTACATCACAATAAAACATACTTTGAAATTTCTGGAAACAGCCTCTGAAGCTCTCTTCATCCTGAATGACCTTTGCCTAGCTGTTAAACCATTAGAGATGGACAAAATCTTACAACACAAAAAATGCCAATCCGTTAAAACACAAGATTAAGTACAATACTTATTTTTTGTGGGGTACCATAGGCTAAAGTGATAATCAAAAGCTGATTGCTATGTGATTTAAGTTCCTTTGTTTCTATGGTCAGGAGTTAACAAATTCCCGTATGAAAAGTATTTTATAGCCGAAACCAATGTTTGGGTGCATACATTACCCTCTCTGTACATTATGTACGTAATGTAGAGAAAGTAAAAAATGTTGCAGAACACTGAGCTAGATAAAGGACCTTCCAAGCAGCTAGGGAAAGTAGATGTCAATCAGGAGGTAATTTCTCCCATATCATCATTTCATCTCAATTGCTGCGATCACCTAATAGTTGTCGGTTTATTGTTTGAAATGTTGTAGATTCCTTTGTTACCTCCCTCCTCACCCCTTGTCCAAAGTAACATGCATATGTAGATACCAATTTGAATATGTGTTTTACGAGGCAAAATACTTAGTTTCAAATTGATTCAATAAACGACGATTAGAGCATACTCAAAATGGTTAGCATGATCACAACCAATTACTACAGTATGAATGGCAGCAGAGCAATATTCATAAGCATATGCATGAAAGATTGCAACGAAATTAAGAATTCATTCTGCTAACTCATATTCAATGTCGATCACTTTGTGATAAACTACTAGCAAGTACAACAGGTTCAATTTATTCATATTATTCATATGTAAAACCCGTTTTATGAAGATTCAGGTATTATCTATTACGAACAACAGGTGCACCCTGTTCAACAGTCCCATGCAAGTATGTAGAATTCATCTACAGTGTCACCTTAAGTGTTCATGTAATTGCTTGTTAATTCAGTAATTCACCTCCTTTTAAATATTATTACTTACAATCAATAGTTCTAGACATATGAACTCAGACTATGCTATTCATATTTGCGAGAAGGATTCGAAAAGAGTTAAAAGAGGAGATAATGTATTTTAATTGCTTTTTACTAAGTCTGTAAAAAGCAGATAATTGTAACAGTAATAACCACGAACAGGATATTTCAAACACCAAAGTCAGGTCGAGAGGAGACTTTACACAGCGCTTACTGCTCACGAATTTCTAATCCTATTATAATAATAATAATAACAACAACAACAACAATCACAATAATAATATTAACAGCAATAATAGGATTTCTAATTCTCCACCTGCTTACCCTCCTCATATGGAGAATTTGCAAGCTAATGCCCAGGGTCATCGCCTATTGAGGAGAAGATAGGCTATGGATCAAATAGGAGTATCCAGGGATGGAAGATCAGCCTAATGCCTTGTATGAACGAACGGAAGTAGATATGAAATTCAAACACCAAAGTCAGGTCGAGAGGAGACTCTACACAGCGCTTACTGCTCACGAATGTCTAATCCTATTATAATTATAATTATAATAATAATAACAATCACAATAATAATATTAACAGCAATAATAGGATTTCTAATTCTCCACCTGCTTACCCTCCTCATATGGAGGACTTGCAAGCTAATGCCCAGGGTCATCGCCTATTGAGGAGAAGATAGGCTATGGATCAAATAAGAGTATCCAGGGATGGAAGATCAGCCTAATGCCTTGTATGAACGAACGGAAGTAGATATGAAATGTAGGATAGGAAAGGTGATGCAGCAATTGGTGGAATGAATGGTGGGGGAAAACCGGAGGACTGAACTACACTTCATCCATCACAAATCCCACATGTAATGAGATTGACCCGGGCCGCCTGGGTAGGAGGCGAGAGGTCTATCCACTCCGCCACGCGCCGCCGATGGTAGAACCACAAGAATCGAAATAATGCATAAATGAAATGAAATGAAATGAAAAGGAACATGGTGCACAATCCTTACATGATACTATGTAAAGAAAATGCTGAAGGTCTCAATCTTTACAGCATTAAAATTATTCCAGCATTAAAATAATAGTTCTGTGATATAGAAAACCCCTTATCATTTTTCATCGTTTGATTGGATTTAGTTTTGACTATAATGCCGGATATTCACTTTTCTTCAAAAACAAATTGAACAACTGCATTACAAAAACATTACACATTATGTATACATATAACATCTCTTATATATATCCTACGCACTTCAGAAAAATATAAAACTTACAATCAATAGAATTGCAAGCCTTATATTGACTAGCTTCTCTGGTCACAACTGGGGGCGTTGACTTGAACACCTGCTGGTGTTTTCCTCGCTGAACTGTATGGTTTCTTAATGTTTTTCTTTTTACATTTTTAAACAATTAAATAAATACACACACATTCATACTGTCAGAATGATTCTGTTAAAGAAAAATCCCCTGCCCCAGCCACGAATTGAACCTGAAACCCCTGAGAAGCCCAGTCCGCTAACCACTTGACCGCAGAGGTAATTTCCATTAACTATTTTATTCATAGAATGCCATCATCTGTGTATCAGAAAATGAAAATGACAGGGGAAAGATGATAACCATCATCATCCTTTCATTCCAGAAAATATTACATAAAACTAACTATTCAAAGTCTAGATTTGAATAATAAATTGCCACAAATGATTAAGCTACATTCTGGGTTAAAACTGTAATAATATTGGTATTTAAAGTATTCCTAACCAGTAAGTATTTTTGTAATTAGAAAACTTGCAGATGGAGCTGTGACCGAGTGGTTAGACCACTTGCCTCTCCCCTAGGCGACCCGGATTACATTACAGGGGACCACATGTGGTGGACGAAGTAGTATCTGGGCAAGATTTCTCCAGGTTCTCCCGTTTTCCCCACCATTCATTCTACCAATTTATCCATTAACCACCTTTCCTGTTATCCATTTCACTGTCATTTCAAATCATCCACTTCCTCACTTTCATTCCAGATATTGGACTGACCATCCATCCTCACTTCTCCTTGATTCAGTCTCTCTCTCAACAGGCGTCTGACCTCAGGCTATTGTTTGTAAGTCATGGGGGATATAAGTCCTATATACGAGGAGAGTAAATAAAGAAAGAAAGCAAAAACTTGCAATTATCTTTTGAAAACCTGTTTTATATAACACATTAAATTTTATATTTAAGATTTATTTTTAATTCAAACCATTTTCATTTTGATAATACTGCAATTCTTTTTAAAAATTGTACAGGAAGATAACTTAAATAGAAAATCTTATGTGGTTGATAAATATCAATATTTCTTTTGTAACTTTAATTTTAAATACTATAAATATTTCTTTGCTAAAACCATGGAATAAATTTATTATTATTATTATTGTTATTATTATTATTATTATTATTATTACCATCATCAAATTGGGCATTGTTTCATTTGATTCATTATGAAAGCAAAATAGTTTGAAAAAATACTGAATACATCTATACTTTTATTCCTACAATAAAAAATATTAACATGATAATAATAAAAATAAATGAAATAAATAAAAACAATAATACTCCCTTATTTCCCTTCTACTTACAAGGAAGCAAGCAATAGGACTATTTCTGCTAAATTTTTCTTGATTAGTATGAAGTAAATAGAAGTATAAGCTTTTTAACAATAATTTGTTGCAGAGATGTAGAGAAAGTCATGTGAATGGAACACAACAGATTTTTCTATTTTCCATCAATATACAAAACAAAGAACAACTGTATTTATTTGTGAGTATATTGCAATTAAGGAAATGTGTGGTGCATAAAATGATATGCAGCATATAAATTATTCTGAACATAATTTTATTTGCAGATAAGTAACCATTCTCCAGCAAACATTTGTATGTTTGTTTCAGTAGATGATTTTCATACTCATTCTTATACCTCTGAATAATTAATCAAGCAAGCAGCCAATATTAAAGAAAAATATTTGATAAGGAGCAATTCATGGATAAGAGGGTTAATAACACTCTTAACTAAGGTATATTTATTGCAGATTATTTATCCTATGCTAATTTAAAGCAAGGGAAATATAAAATAAATGTTTGAAAACTGATTAACCAATTACTAATCCAGACTCCAATTGAAAAATAATTTTAATCATCTGCACAGGTAAATTTATTAATATAAATTAAAAGTTAATCAACTGTTTCTGAACTCCTTTGGGAAAAAATAAAAAAGGAAAACCATTTATCCACACATTCAACACTTCATATTCTAAAATTTAAGATTAACAGCATGAACTAGCATGAAAATTAAAATCAATTTCTGTCAGAAGTAGCTCAAGTTAATCGGAAAGTATAAATGTTTGTACTCATAATGAACATTTGAAAACTCTTTTTAACGTTCTCTCTGCAACAAAGTGTTTGTTTTAAATTAAATCACTTTATCCAGCCCATTATTTGTTTTACTTCAATATATTGCAAAATTTTACTGTTATTTTATTTCACGTTTCTTTTCTGTACTCTTCTTCCACTTTTAATTTCAGTTGAGATCTGTACAACAGCAAGCAATAGTGCTGTAGTCAACATGAACCTAATGATACACCACAACAAATAAACAACCTTTACATAATACTTATGAACAGTCCTAACTGCTATTCTATATAAGCTGGGTGCTATTAACTTGCAAGGGAGTTTACCACGAGTGGGCTAGAATATTTACTGCACTTCTAAATAATTTAAAATTATTAACCGTAACAGAATAGAAAAATCTTATGTGTTTCATTCACATGACTTTCTCTGGCTATTACACAAACAACTTTTCTTACAAAAAAATTATTCTTTTTTCTAAAAGATGTTAATTAAGGTAAACATTAGCAGGAATTGCCTTATTGCTTGCTTCCTTGTAAGTAGAAGAGACATAAGAAAGTACACTAGGTTAAATCAATAGTCAAATCTTTTAAAAGCTGGTCCTATGTGAAACAACTGAAGTTCGGCTTGCTTTCCATGACCTGAAGTAAAACAAGAGAGATGAAATAAAACATCACTTATCCTTTAAGAAAAGTTTAAGTAGTTTGAAATTGAAACCAATAACGAGGAACATCTCAGAAAAGTCAGCTCTACATAAAAGACATATATGACATAAATTAGGTCTATTAATGAGATCTTAAATTTTTGTGCAGTAAGTTTTTATCTATCTCTTACGGTTTAACCATCATGCAAAATTCATTCAGAATAAAGAGGTCTTCTGAGGCTATTCCCAGAAAATTCAAAATATGTTGTAAATAACTTTAATATACAGTATTACAACAAAAATAATTAAAATTAAACCCACTATATAAATATTAGTAATTCTCTTACCATTTTGCTACTTATGATTATTAATCATATTCACAGATTTAAATCTGTTACACTTGTAGTTTAATGAAGATAGTTACAGCCATTTTTAAGAAAAATAAAATTTTCAAACATTTTCCCTTGTAAAGATAGTTTGGGGTGGGGGGAATTTTCTTGAAAATCTTTGTACCGCATCCTTGGAAGATACTAAACTTAAATACCAAATTTTATTTTTAATGGTATTTTCGTTTTTGAGCTTTGCTGTCCACAGACACACACATGCGACCTTTTTCTAAAAGGTTTTTACGAACTCAGGGACCTCAAAACATGCATTTAAGGCGAAATTTCCTCGACATTGAATGTTTGGGTGGAGTACAATACCTTCTCCATCCACTATGAACATTGTACATAGGGACTAGAGAAAGTAACAATGCAACTCTTGTTACTGCATGACACATGTAATACAAGGTCTGTTACTCTGTACACAAGTTTATATCAGGAATATTGCAGCATCTTTGGCTGCATAGTATGCTTGTTAATAGGTGGTAATGCCTACATGAACTGCCTATGGCTATTCACAGCATTTCCTGTGTTATGTGTGTGATAGTGATAGTATTTAGTTAACTTAACACTGCAGAACAAGTTGTTTATCTTATCATATAGGGATATAACTGGTAGTAGCTGTAAAATAACTAAATTACTTTATGTTATATTCTTGAGTTGCATGGCATTTTAGTTGTATTGCTGAACGATGTTCTTGGATCATGCTGTGAAATCAAAGCAATGAATATAAGACACACACAAAATGTTTCCCATCATGTTTGAGTGCTATGTGGCATTTGTTCCGCTATCATTGTACAATTGGTGACATTTAAAATCCATACAAGGTTAACATTCTCTTAATGTTGGATTTATGAAACATACAACATTCAAAATAGAGGGCATCTTCCAGGGGTTCACAGAACAAAACCAACTTTTAAAGACCAAAATCTATTAACATCTTTTTTTGATCCAGCAGAAGGTGGAAATCCTATTCTTCATCAACACTTGCTTTGATTCTTTGATCATGGTCCAGTTTGGTGAAGAAAAAGTAGTTGAACTATGTTCATAATTACAGCAATAAACTTATTTGTCTCTTTTCCTACTTTCTTGAGGTAAATACATAACAGAATGACAGTGATCATTTGATATCTGTTAGAGCAACAATCTGATGTGATTCTCACATAAATAAAAAATGCAAATATGATATGATTCTTGTCATAACACACATTTGCTTTGAAAAATACTTCAGATTGGACAGCAATTGATTGCATGTAACTACAGAAATATGTTCAAGTGTTTTTGGAAGTACAGAGGTAGTCCTAGTAATGTCCTCTTGCAAAGAAAAACAAAAAAGAGTAAATCCAATATCCTACCACTCATCTAAAGAGATGAGAGCAAATTTAATTTCCTGCTATAGGACAGGCCATTCCAGACTCACACACTGATGCCAACTTGCTAAGAGTGAACCACTGCAATGTACAACTGTAACACAAGGCAGACCATCAGGCACATAATAAATGAATATCCACTAAATTCCAAATACACAGAGCTATACACATTTCCTAACCATTATGCAAATCATTATCAGAACTCTGCAATACAAGAAGTCTCAAAAAAGTCTCATAAAATCCAATGTTTATATTGTCACATCTAAGCAAGAAAAAGCAAAGCTGTTGTCACCACAAATATAAACCCAATAGCCAAAAAGAATAACACCATTGTACTAATTAGTAAATATTTCAGAAAGTGTACCTCCATTAAAACTTAATCTTAATTGAAATAATATTGTATTATTGTGTGTTTCAGTATATTGAAAAAAATAATTGTCCTATACTCATACATTGGGTTCATTTTGGACTGGATACAACACTCCACTCTTTCTAGGTCACAGAGGAGGAGGCAAACATAAAACAGCTTAATTACCAAACTAAAAAAGTGCTACACTGAGATTTAAGAAAATCTCCTATCACAAAACTTTTAAATTGTTTTCCCTTCCTTCTCAAAAATGCTTTTGACAGTTTTAATTAAAATAACTATGATATAAATACAAATAAAATGTAGATCTTTAATTTCCTGAAAGAGTCTATGAAATAATTTTCATTCAGGATTTGTATTACGGTAAAGTATAAGAGATAGATCTTGATAAAACATCATTTGTGTGGAGCATAAGAACACTCTCCTTTAAATATGACCTCTCTAAGATATTTGTTTATATTGGTTTGAATTTTACATTATTTAACTATACATTTTTGATGTGTTAAATGTCTAAACTTCTTATGATGTCTTGCAGACAGCTGAAAGTCAGCATATAGCAACTCACTTTTTAAAGATCTGATTAGGTTTCAGACTTCTAAAAACTCTACCACCTACAACATAGGAAACAAAACCAATTTTTCAAACATTTCTCTCAATTAATATGGGTTAGACAGAAAAATATGCTTTTAAAAGAATACTTGATACAAATATATAAGAAGAAATTATAGTTGTGCACATTTTTTATAACTTCTGTTTTCCTTTTATGTTTGGATCTTGGAAAATGTAAATAAATATCTTATGTTTTATCAATTAAGTTTTGTTTGCTGCAAACACTTTATGTATGTTGATACACAGTATTATGAAACTCATATAAAGATAGTTTGAATAGTTACACTGGTGTTACTTATAAATAAGATTGTAGGATTATATTCAATTCATAAAATTAATTTATGGGCCTCCTTTAATAGAATCTATCATTAAAAAAAAGGGGGGAGAGAGAGAGAGAATCTGAAAATGATGCCTTATTGCCAATTCAGATGCCAAGTGTTTTATAGAAGAGCGACTTTTGAAAACCCTGATACTGATATTTCCAGGACAGACCAGAACGAGTTGCAGATTATAATCTTATCTTCTGCTGGATGTGAAACATGTTGTCGTTGCTTATTCCTGGTTTGTTAAATCACATTACGCATATTAATGTGAATAGTCTTCACTACTGTTATTGGATTGAAAACTTGAAATGTCAGTTTGTTTTTGTTCTATCTTTCTTTTTTTCAGTTAAGCAACATTTTTATGCATTATAGTAGGATGAGTTGTTTGCTACCACTCATGTTGAGCTGGTGGTTTCCTATCTAATCCACTGTATGATTTCACTTTAGCATAAATTTCAGAATGTAAAGATTGGGAAAGATTTAAACCTCACTAGATTCTTCTTTAAAAGAACCTGTTACATTTCTCTCAATGTTTAGGTGAGATGGAAGTGGATTTCATTTTCAGTGTAGAGGATTTCTTGGAATATTTTCATACTTAGATCAGCTTTCAAACTGAAGGTGTTGGCGAGAACTCTTATTATTTATATATATATTCACACTTGCTTGATACCTCAACTGCATTTAGCAAATTTGTTACCAGTTCTTGATCACTTTATGTTTCAATTTATATGCACTAATTTGCAAACTGTTTCCAATAGACAAACAATCTACTCCATATGCTATGCACTGCGTTAATAGGATTCCTTAGTGAAATCTAAGTGGAAACATTTTAGGACAAGGAAAAAGAAGTGTGCTGGAACATGCTTTTTCCACTGTGCAAGTTTAAAAGTAATCAACAACAAAATATTGCTAGCAAATATTAGAAAGATAAGATCTGTTGCTCCTAATATTAAAAGTACTAATCAATTACTAGAATGTTTTATTTTAAACTTTTAAAAATAACACTAACAATATTTTATTTTATATTTTTTTGTTTTGGATTGTGATGAAATTCATAAGACACTAGAAGATGCATTGATATTACTCAACCTAGAAGATAGCAAAATAAAATTTACAACAGAAATGGAAATTAACCACCAGCTCCCATTTTACTTTCTCTACACATACTATGTACATAGTGATAGAGAAGGTATTGTATTCAACCAAAAATTGGATACAGATATTTCACCAGAAATACAAGTTTTAGGGTTCCCTGAATAAAAAAAAAATAAAAATAAAAAAAAATAAAAAAAAGTGTTTTTAGAAAAAAGACAAAGTGTGCGAGTGTGTGGACATGATAGCTCAAAAATGAAAAGTGCATAATATACCAAACATGGTATTTAAGTTTAGTATCTTCCGAAGATTCAACACAAGAAAATCCCCCCCCCATCCCAAACTATCCTTTACATGCAAAAATTCAAAAATGTTGCTTTTTCTCAAAATTGGCACTAACATTTTTTTATTACAATACCATATATTAAAGATACATAACAAATAAAATGTGTACCTTGAATTTTCTGGACCATTTTTATATAACTAGTAAAGCATAAGAAATAGACAATAACTTAATACACAAAAAGTATAGATCCTGGATAGGTAGAGTCTGACTGAAAAATTCAATGCCATAGCCGGGATTTGAACCACAGATCACCCGATCTCCAGCCGGTTGTTCTGCCACTGAGTTAACATGGCAACATGCCGGCATAGCATTGAATTTTTCAACTGACTCGTATGTTTCCCGGTAAACCACAAGGTGATCTCAAATTTTTTCGAGATGACAACCCCAATGGCAACTTGCAGTGTTGTAAGTACTTTAGACCCAGGATTCATAGTATAGCCAACTATTAAGGTCCATTGGTATTGGATAAATTGTTTTTTCACACAAGCCGTGTGTAGGACAGGAGTTGGATAGGTATCCAATACCAATTGACCATAATAGTTGGCTATACTATGAATCTTGGGTCTAAAGTACTTACAACATTGTAAGTCGCCATTAGGGTTGTCATCTCAAAATAATTTGAGATCACCTTGTGGTTTACCGGGAAACATACGAGTCAGTTGAAAAATTCAATGCTATGCCAGCATGTTGCCATGGTAGCTCAGTGGCAGAGCAACCGGCTAGAGATTGGGTGATCCGTGGTTCAAATCCTGGCTATGGCATTGAATTTTTCAGTCTGACTCTACCTATCCAACTCCTGTCCTACACACGGCTTGTGTGAAAAAACAATTTATGCAATAACAATTGACCTTAGTAGTTGGCTATACTATGAATCCTGGGTCTAAAGTACTTACGACATTGTAAGTTGCCATTGGGGTTGTCATCTCGAAATAATTTGAGATCACCTTGTGGTTTACCGGGAAACATACAAGTCAGTTGAAAAATTCAATGCTATGCCAGTATGTTGCCATGGTAGCTCAGTGGCAGAGCAATTGGCTAGAGATTGGGTGATCCATGGTTCAAATCCCGGCTATGGCATTGAATTTTTCAGTCTGACTTTACCCATCCAACTCCTGTCCTACACGCGGCTTGTGTGAAAAAACAATTTATCCAATACCAATATATGACCATAATAGTTGGCTACACTATGAATCCTGGGTCTAAACATTGTAAGTCGCCATTGGGGTTGTCATCTCGAAATCACCTTGTGGTTTACCGGGAAACACACGAGTCAGTTGAAAAATTTAATGCTATGCCGGCATGTTGCCATGGTAGCTCAGTGGCAGAGCAACCGGCTAGAGATCGGGTGATCCGTGGTTCAATCCCGGCTATGGCATTGAATTTTTCAGTCTGACTCTACCTATCCAACTCCTGTCCTACACACGGCTTGTGTGAAAAAACAATTTATCCAGGATAGATCTTGTTAAAACACACAATTTATATCTTATTTATTTCTTTATGTAGAGGTAACCATTTCCGAGATGTTCTTTATTTGTTCCAATTTTAAACTTCTTAACATTTCTCAAGCAAGAAGTTATCTTTAGTTCAGCTTTCTTTTATTTTTACTCCTGACCTTTGCAAACAGAATCAAATTTCAATTGTTTCCCATAGCAATAGTTTTTAAAAGCTATAACTATAGCTTTAGCCTACTATATTCCTTTATTCTCTTTACTTATAAGGAACTAACTAATAACACTGTTTCTTCTGATGTTCATCTTGACTTAATAAATAAAAGAATAAGTTTTTGCAAGAATGCATAGTTTGTTGCAAAATAGGTAGAGAAAGTCATGTGAATATAACACATCAGATTTTACACAAAATGTTATCCTATCAGGCAACAAACTGAATTTGCAATTTCTCAGAAAAGAAACACAAATTATAAACAATGAACACTCATTTTAACCCAAGAGCACACAAACATTCAGCTTTCATTAGGTTAGTGTTCAGATTGGTGGGCATGTCCATAGGAACAAAGAATATGTGCAAGAACTCCACACATCAGAATGGCTTCCAGAAAGAACTTGCTGACATGAATGATAAACCAATAAAAAAATCTGCTGTTCCATTCACATGACTTTTTTCTATGCTTGCAAATACTCTTCTATCTGCTTCATACTAATCAAGATGAACATTAGCAGAAATGGTCTTATTACTTAATTCCTTATAAGTAGAATGGAAATAAGGGAATACACTATGCTATTAATGCAATAGTCAAATATTTTAAAACCTAGTTATGTACTATATGATTGAAATTCAGTTTCTTTACATGGTCAGGAGTAAAACCAAAGAAACAAGAATGACAAAATCTCATATGAGAAAAGTTTTAAATATTATTTTATAATTGAAAATTGAATACCTCAGAAATGGGTTACTCCACACAAACAAATGTGTGTGTCACAAACTATTTGTTTTAACAGGATCTACATGTTTAGTGTAGCAAGTTTTTTGTGTTTCTCTTACGGTTTGCCAGTTATGGAATATTATCCAGAATGAAGAGATCTTCAGAGGTTATTCCTAGAAAATTCAAGACATATATTTTATTAATCATAAATGTAAATGGCTTTAGTACGCAGTATTTTAATCAAAATTATTAGAGCCATTTTTGAGACAGTAAAATGTTAAAAAATGCCTCCATGTAAAGGGCAGTTTGGGTTGAGGTGATTATCTTGCAAATCTTTGCAACACACCCTTGGAAGAAATTGAACTTAATTATCAAGTTTGGTGTTTAACACAAGCATGCACGCATGCACACACGCACATCTTTTTCTAAAAATGCATTTTTTTTTTATTCAGGGGGGATCCTAAAGCATGTATTTCCAGTGAAATCCCAGTGTCAAATTTTTGTGTGGTATGCTAATCCTTTTCTACCTGTGTACTATACGAGAAAGTAAAAATCAACACACTGCAGAAAATCTTAAAAAAACTTGCACACCACCCGAAAAACATGACAAATTTCAAAAAATCTTGGAAAAATTTAAAATAGCTATAGCATCCATCAATAAACATTGTCTAAAGACAAATATCCTACAAGCATAGGACAATTAGTTCTTCTTCTGCTCCTCCACAACTTGCCTTTGTCATATTGGAGAACTTGTAGTCCCCAAGACTCACAAGCTAATGCCTGGGGCAAGATGCCTGTTGAGGAGACTTAGAATAAAGGTCTGATTGAGTACCCAGGGATAGTGGATCTGCCTAATGCCTGGTATGAAAGTGAGGACGTAGACAATGTAGGTGAAATGTATGCAGGAAAGGTGATGATAAATTGGTGGAACAAATAACAAGGGAGACCAAGGACCTGGAGAAAACCTGCCAGTCCCCATTTCATCCATCAAAAATCCTACATGCAATCACCTGGGATTGAACCCAGGCTGCCTAGGTGAAAGGCAAGCGATCTAACCACTCTACCAGTACTGCCATAAGATAAATTCCTATTGAAAAACTGCCACTCTAATGTGAGATACATAATGAATGTGAAAAAAAAAAGATATATATAATCTTAGACAAAGTGGATGCAATGCTTTCAGGTTATCTACTCCTGACAGACTGTGTACCTGTAACCCTGTAGATAGTAATATCGTGAAACATTCAAACTTGAGACAGCAAAACAAGACAAACCAACAAGAGCTATACTTTATATGCAACTATTAGAACATAGGAGTGGAGTGTCCACATAAAAATACCTGAGCATGGTCAAATTTTTTGAAGTAATATTTATTTTGCTGACTGGAATGGATGGTTTTGATTTATTGGCGTTCCAAGCGATATAGTTCATTCATAGCTGGGTAAACCCTTGTTTACAAAATATAGCAATGGTCAGGAATTTGGTGGTATATAACGATGATGGATTGGTACAACCCAGGCAAAGACGACAACCTCTTTATTAATTCATAATATTATTATTGTTATAATAATAATAATAATAATCAGTAATTAATTTGTAATTTGTTCCCATTTGGAAGTAGCATCTCTACTCTAGTCACTTCCCTTTGGATATGATACAGAGAAAGTAGGACTTTCTTTTATTTATTTTGAGATATTTATATTTATTTGATTTATGACTTGATAATTTGCATTATTATTTCAGGATTAATAACTAGTGATTATTTTTCATAAACATTTTTTCATTAATTTATGCCTATGTTTATGTTTTTGATGAGATCAGTAGTGAAATGCATAGCTTATATTTGCATAGCATTTATTTATATATATATATATATATGACAATTAATTTGTATATATGTATATATTTTTGTACATAGGATAAAGTGTGTTAGGCATCAGAAATATGCAGGGCAGCTGGTGAGCTTGATCAACTATTTCCATGAAAGATGTACAGAACTCCTACCTGTGACCGAGTTATCATGCAATGAAGACAGTCAGTCCACTAACCAATGGCCAAATCAAATGAACCTAGCTTGCCTGCTCTTGCCAAAGCAAACTTTAGTAGGGGTCATACTTGACAAACATGAACCAAATACAGAGCATATTTTGGATGGCAGTATTAGGCAGAAGTGAACAGGTTTATACAGTAATTGACTTCAGTGCCCAAAATTGCAGATCTTATCATTTTAAGTATTTCTGAAAATTCAAATCAGGGGTAATGTTCCATATAACGCATTACCAGAAAGATAATGAATAAAACTAGAGGCATAAGTGAACATATAACTTTTGGAATGATTAAAAGTTATTGCCAGCTGCTCACTTCCAAAAGGTTTCTTTTTAATGATACCTTAGGAGATCTTTGGACGAAGGTATGAGTTATCTGTTTCTTGATTAATCAAAATTATTTTAGCAAAGATTAAGTCCTTTCATCCAATAATGCATAATGATTTTCCAATGACATGAAATTCAAAATGCGTAAAATGTTCAGTGCATTTGCAAAAACTACATGTAAAATAAATGGGAATTAAGCTCTATAAGAATGGTTGAAGACTAGTACTGCTTCATTCTATTCATACATTGCCATTCTTCCTGGTTTCAAAATAAGCATGTATTAAAGCAAAACTTTGTAAGCTAGTCCACATTTTACACTTTGTGAAATGAACTATAATAAAAACCCTAACCAAAAATCTGACGTGTTTCATTCACATGACTTTCTCTACATCTTTGTAACAAATTATTGTTTATAAGCTTATTCTTCTATTTACTTCATGCTAATCAAAATAATTAGGTAGGTCATATTGCCTAGTTTCCTTTAAGTAGAAGGGAAATAAGAGAATAGGTCGTCTCCTTAGCGCGGTGGTAGCGTTACTTCTTACCAAGCGGGAGACCTGGGTTCGATCCCCAGTACCAGCATGGGGATTTTTCCCCCGCTGGGAGACCTGGCCCGGGGTGCACTCAGCCTCGTAAGGTCCCTGGGGGGCCAATTGAGGAGCTACTTGATAGAGAAGTAGCGGCTCCAGGTCATGAGGACCGCATTAACCGGCCAGGGGGACTCGAGGCGCTGACCACGTCTCACCCTCCAATACTGCACCCCATCCATGACGTCTGTAGTGGACCGAGATGGGGGACGCAGTGGCTGGGCGGTAAGCCAAGGTTCCCCATGAGCTGTCGTGCCATGGAGTTATAAATAAGAGAATACATTGGGCTAAACCGACAGTCAAATGTTTTAAAATGTAGTTACTATGGGATTGAAATCCATTTCTTTGCATGGCTAGAAGTTGGCAGATTCCAGCAAGAGAGATGTTCACATATTTTAAAACTGAAACTAATAACAAGAAATATCTCGAAAACAGTAAACTCCATTAAAAAATGTATATGACATAATTGTGGTTTTAACAAGATCTACATTCTGTGTGTAGCAAAATTCGGTTTACGGTTTACCAGCAAAATTCATCCATAATGAATAGTTTCAGAAGCTATTTCCAGAAAATTAAATATATATATATATAAACATATATATTGTATTTGTGATGGAAATAGCTTTAATTTTGGTATTTTGATCAAAATTGTTAGAGCCATTTTTGAGAAAAACAAAATTTTTGAAAACTTTTCCATGTAAAGGATAGTTTCAGGTGAGAGGATTTTTTAAAATCTTCTTCCTCATCCTTGGAAGATACCAAATTTAAATATTAAGTTTGGTATTTAACAGTATTTTTGCTTTTGAGCAATGCTGTGCATAGACGCACGCGCACACACACACACATACACACAGATTTTTATCTAAAAATCTTTTTTTTTATTATTCAGGATCCAAAAACAGATATTTCCAGTGAAATCTGAGTATCAAATGTTTGGGGTGCAATACAATACCTTCACTATACACTATGTACATGGTACGTGTACAGAAAGTATAAGGGAAACTGTATTCTGCAGCTATAGAATGCAAATAACACAAACAGCTTACAATGTCCATTTACTGATGGTTTTTAGGGGTCGCTTTGATATAATTTAAATCCACATTGCAAGTATTCTATTGCAATTCAGTGAAGGGGTTTAAGGACAGACATCTACATCTATAGATATCTATAAGCTCTGCCTGTTAGCTGTGTACAACAATTAATGTGGTACATTCAATCTGTAGATATAAGTTTAGTAATTAATAGTTCAATTTAAAACTTTGTCATGTACATGGTAAAAAACTAACATTTTGAATCTTATCATAATTTTAAAAATGTTTAGAGCATAAAGTGCCTGAAGTTAACAAACTGTAAACTTATGGAGAAAAAGTTCAAGAAGTCGAAGACCAATCAAAAACACACTCATCACCTTGGGTCTCTGAGATATATTATTTCTGCAGGCAATTTTGTGATGGTAAATCACTCTCTTTCTCACTCATAAGCTATAACTAGTGACACTAATTTGACCATTTGACAATAAAAAGCAGTATTTTATTGAATAATAAACACATATGGTGTATGTTCTAGGGCTCCTCAAAGCTAATAAATTTTTTTCTCAACCAGTTGAGAACAAGTATTACATTTAACTAAAAATATATGAGATCAATGTTCATAGATATGAATGTTTTGAAGTCACTTAAGCTCAGAAAAGGCCTAATACAAAAATAAACTCACATGAATGTGAAACTTTAACTCATATTTAATTCTAGAACCTTACATGGATGCTACGCAAATAATTCTCCAAAGTTCCTCCAAACCCAAACTATTCTTTGAACAGAAAATGCCTGTTATGTGCAATTTTCTCAAACAGCCATAATGATTTGGATTAAAATAGGATACCTTGTAATTATATAATTATAACTATATATTAAATTATACAATATAGATTTTGAACCTTGGATTTTCTATAAATAGACCTTTTATTTTCACTGATTGTTAGACAATTTCATGTTCCATGTGTCAGGCAACCTAAAGAGATAAAGTAGTTAACTATATAAGTATAGAAAAATCTCATGTGTTATATTTACAAGACTTTTTCTACCTATTTTGAAACAAACCTATTCTTACAAAATCTTATACTTCATGCTAATGAAGATAAATATTACATTAATGCTTTTATTTCATATTTCTTTGTAGAGCTGGTCACACTGTGATGGAACTGAAATTGAGATCAGTTTAAATATTGGAAACTTTAAACCGATAACAAGAAATATCTGGAAATGGTTAACTTCACAAAAAGATATCTGTTATATATTGTGTGTTTCAACAATATACATTTTTTTTATAGTTAAATGTTGTATATTTCTTATGGATGAAGAGGACTTCGAAGGCTGTTCCTAGTATATATTTCATTTGTCATTAAAATACTATAGACATATAGAATTTTAATCAAAATCAACAAGTCCATCTTTGAAAAAATCAAAATGTTCAAAAAAGGTTCTGTGCAAAGGGTAATACAAGTTGGGGGGATTTTGAGCGACATTCTTGGAGGAATATTGGTTAGAATGGAGAAAATAAAAATTGTAGAACTTATTAAAATATACAAATTATTTGTGTTACATGGTTGTTTGTAGGGTTAACCATTTACAAGATGTTTTCTGTTGTTGGTTTGAATGTTACAGTATGCAAAGCTAAAAATTTATGATGTATCATATCTGCTCTTTTGTCTGTTATTAATCAAATAAAAGGTTAAAGCGGGAGGATTTTCATGAAAATAATCCTTCAAAAATGTTGATGTTCTTACAAAATAGCTCTTATCAATTTTGATTAAAATACTACAGGTTTAAGAAATTTTCAGGAAAAATTAATGTTTATGTTGAATTTTCTGGGAATAGTCTCCGAAATCCTCTTCATTCTGGATGGCTTTTGCATAACTGGTAAACCATAAGAGAGACAAAATGTAGATCTCATTAAAACACATAATGCTTGTTGGTTACTTTTTTGGGGAGTTAACCATTTTCGGGATATTCACCGTATTTCCAATTCTTACACTTTTCTCAAATGAAAAGTCGTCATTTGCTTTTTTTTTTATTCCTAATGATGCAAAGAGAAGCCCAAAAAAAAAAGATTTATCAAGTGCTTTAGCCTAGTATATTTTCTATTTCCCAAGTACCTACAAGGAAATAAGTAATAGACAGTTTCTATTAATGTTTATCTTGATAGCATTAAGTATATGGAAGAATTAGCTTTTCTAAGAATAGTTTGTTGCAAAATAGGCAGAGAAATAAACATATGGCTTGTTATTTAAGGACGCTCTTTAACTACTGTGGTTCTTAGAGTCCCATTCTAAATTGGGTGTGAAAGACCACTTAATTTTACTCAGAGGCCTCTCTATCAGGCTTGAGGTTCTTTTACTTGCTGTAAATCTACGACGTGGGACCAATGCTAAGGATTTTTACATAAAAAAAAAATCCATTGTCCTCCGCCGGGTGATATAGGTAGAGAAAGTCAGGTGAATGGAACATACCAGATTTTTAAACTCATTTTTTGTTTGCTGGAGTGTTACATCATAGTCATCTATGTACATCCCTTGCAACAAAATGTGCCTTTTTATTTTCATACTTGCAGAGTGTAGCAACTATTCTAGTAGGTACAAGGCATTCTCAATTAAAAATCAAGGCCTTCTTCACAAATTTATACATATTTAAACAAAGGGCTTTAAAAATGCTTTTTAATCTTTAAGTGATTTATGCAATTAAATTAGGTGATTTCTAGCCCTGTGTCCATGAGAACAAATTCGGCTATTCCATTGTGAAATAATTATCAATATTGGTTGAGCGCTTATTGAGACTAACCTATCTACGCAACCATCCACCCATTCACACAAATTTTCTATCTATAAAACAGTATAGATTTATTCTTCTTTCATATAGAATGAAAGAAAAAATACAGGTAGGAGCACAAATGGTGACTGGTGTACATTTAGTTATATATCAACAGGTACTCACATAAATAATTTGGTTCACATAATATTTTTCTCTATCTAATATAGAGTTATATGCAATTATGAATTGGTTTTAAACATAGTTTGTGTTGAACAAAATTGATTACATATAGCCATTTGGGAGTTTTGCAAGAAAGATTACAAGTCTTGAAGTAATGTCTGACTTCAAAGCATGATATATACTTGCCACTTCGATATTTGGTCATTCTTTGTTATGTTTGTGTCAATCTGCTTAGGTATAAAATGGAGAAGCTCACACCCTCATTACAATAAATGACAAAACTGTATTTCTATGTCGACATGGTGTACTGTAAAGTCCAATGGGTTGCAAAGGAGCCAACATTATCTTAACAGCAAAAACTTGAGATTTTTTCCCATAAGTGTCTTGTGCATAGAGAAATTGCTGCTAAGATAAATATACCACGGAACACTATTGGAGATATCATTCAATGATATAGGATTGAAGGCAAATCAAATCTTTGCCACTAACAGAATATGCACATAAACTGAGTAAAAGAGAGAAGATATTGTTCATAAGAAGTGTAATTATTAATCCTAAAATAAGTGCCCTCAAAACTGGTAATCAAAGCACATCTGACAACTGACGTGTAGCCAGAAACAGTTAAAAGAGTTATTAGAAAGGAAGGCTACATTGGAAGGGCAGCCAGAAAAGAGCCTTAAATAAATAAAAGTAACACAGAAAAGAGATTGCAGTTCGCTAAAGAATGCTACAACAAAAGTCAATGTTGGAATTTTTGTTGATGAAAGTTTCTTTTATGTATCTGATACAGAAAGAAGGGATCATGTTTGGTGCAAGCCTAATAGAAAATTGGACAAAAGGTATTTTCACCCTATAGTAAAAATAAATGTGGCAAGTGATAGTATGGGATTGTGCATCAGCAGATTGTGGAGATTTAATTTAATTGAAAACACCATGGATAAACAACGCACTTAAACATTCTCAGAGAAAACCTTCACCAAAATAAAGAGAAATCAGGGATAAGAAATATTTTAAAATTGTATCAAGATAATGGCCCAAAGCACCAAGCATATATTATGTTGTCTGGGATTTGTTATTAAATTCCCAAAAGCCATACATTCATCCACACAGAGTTCAGGTATTATGCCTACAAAGAATTTATGAAATGAGTTGAATAAAATAACCAGAAATTCTTGCATCTACTCTAAAGAAAAGACTAAGCTTGCCTATACGAGGAAAATAATTTTAACATGATATCACACCTGCAAAAATCAGGCGTAAAGATATCCTATAGAATATTAAATTCAACCAGAACAAGGGGAATATACATATAATCTTGTTGGCTGAATATTTAAGTAATTTTTAAATTCCAGCAAGTTCACTAAATATTTTCTGACAACAGCTGTTGCAGTTTAGAAGAATGATTCTTATTGTTAATTATGCAAAATATATGCAAGTATTTATGTGCATTTATTGTTACTTTAATGTTCTATATTGTATTTAGGAAAATAAAAGTTTGTGTTAGAGTCTTGAACAAATATTTTTAAGCATTTACATACTGGTGAAAGTGTTTATGCCATAAGCTATGTTCAATATCCTGAGCATTACTCACTTTGGAATCTTACAAACAAACAAAATTGCACGACCATTCAATTTTGTTTGGGAAAGATGGGGGAGGGACACAAATCATATATCGAAAGAAGTGCATTATAAACCATTTTGTTTGTTAATGCCATCGTCAATTGTCAGGATCATATATTAACAGCACAGCAGATGTGCCAGAAATTCGTTCCGCAGGAATTCTTTTACATGCCAATAAATCCACTGACATGGGGCTTTTTAAGCACACAAAAAAATCATCGGTCTGGGCTAGGTTTGAGCAAGATCAGAAAGCTAGCAACTAACCAACTGACACAATGTATATTTACTTTTCTTCAATAATGCTATGCAGAACAAATTTAGCAAACTACCACTTGGTATCGCCAAAAAGGCCATCCAAATCATGTCTTGCACACATAATAGAACTCATTCAAGGTATATTTCTAAAAGTTCAATGTTCTGACACTTCTTTATAATATACCTATTCTCCTTCTTACATATTTATATGTTAAAAATCAAGAATATTTCAGTACAAAAAATGCATTTATACATAACATTAATAACCTAAAAAAAAAGAAAGGCAATTGCTAACCTAACCCACTCTCAAATAATGTTTACTATGAATGTGTTAGAATATTTAATGCACTCTCAAACAATTTAGAATTACTCTCATCTCCGGACATAGACAAATATAATTTTACTCTTACAAAATAATCTGTGCAGCAAAACCTGTTGCTCTGTACAAAAGTTTGAGTGAACAACGAATGAATATTCAGTTAACTATCCTTATAATGAACAATGATGTTTGCATAAAAATTGTAAATTTATACAGATCATTTCCTTAAATGGCATTTACGATAGTGACAATAATGTATGAATTCTATATTCACCTGTTCTTTGATATAGTTGTAGATGAATGCAGAAAACAACTTAAATGGCTGAGTTTTTAATCTAAATCTAAATATGCTTGCCATTGAGTTGTCACATTATTTCCATATGCGATTCGGATTTGGAACTTTTGTTATTACGGCATTAGAGCCGCTTTGTAGTTACTTACTGGTTTGTTATAAACTTGTAGGGCTATATGCCGTAAAGCGTAACCGAGGGAAGCGCAACCGAAGGTCGCGACTCCGGAGGGACTACAGGGCCTAGTCGAGGAATCTGTAAGCTAAAACCTCAATGATCCCAACAATAATGCAAAACGACAACCAATTAGATTTAAAATTATATTTTCAACACTTTCACATTTGGATCACTTGTGGAAGTTTTACCAAGTTGACTCTTAAATTTGTTACTTATGAATGATAAATCATTTTCAAATGTTGAGATATACCCATCCATCCCATCTTTAATTAAAGTTATTTAGTTGTCCGTTTAGATATGAACAAGTCTTATGATGACTATATAAACAACTGATGATTAATGCTTCAGCCATTATTAATAAACAATACATCCGTAAAATAATAGGAGATATGAATACAATTCTCTATCCTTTAGCCAATATACCATTGCTCGGTTTTTTCAAGTTCTAATATTTCTGATGGAATGTCAAATCTTCAAAATCAACAATTGGATCTGAACATACGTACACTATAACGTGTCATTTACCGCTAAGGCATATGAATGAATTATCTTTTATTCTTCAAGCTTTTATCAACATCAGAATACCTAGTAATAAATGTATCTTTTATGGCGCAAACTCAATGTTACGCTGGAACCTAACCTCTATTTGCTTTGCTGGAACGAACAGTTTTTGCGTTTACTTTGCATATTTAATGAAATAACACGAAAAATAATATTTAACGCTTTACAACATTGAGTAATAACAAATCATGTATGAAGTCTGGTGTCTTAATTGTGTATGGTAACGCAGTTACTTCCAAATGATTGGTATCAGTCACTCTTTGACAGATTCCCTGAGAGGTTAGGAATGAAATCTAGTTCAAATGCTGTGCGCACATTTTGACGCACATAAAAAATAAACTAACCAATATATTAAGAAATTCAAATTAGCCTTATATATTGTGGAGCAACATTTGAATTTCACAGTACCTAATTTAACACCACTAAATATTTAATAAGCAGGTGATTTATATGTTTAGACCCATTATACGCTTGATTTTTCTTATATATTTGAAAACAAATGCACAAACATAATAAATTAAAAGCATATTCATCTTAAAAGGTAAGTTAAATCGCAGGTGTGACAGATCACACTGCTTCCTGTACTTTTTTTATGGCATGTTTTGCTATCGACCACGTGACATACCTTTTTCATGATTCCGGTTTTTCTCTTGGAAAATGTTGTGTATCTTCTCAATTTGTTGTCGATGTATTCCATTTTGATTTTGACGCGCCCCTTGGTTTTCTTGCCATTAGGTGGAGGAGTCTTTTTTTGTGCCTGCGAGAAAGCATCATCCCCTAATTCGGTACCACACTCTGTCATGCCCATCCCACTTTGAGATGACATGCTTGGTCTTCCTGACACTTCTTGTTCAAAACACACATCGGAAGACGTTCTTTTTATTCCACGTTGGAGACCTGCACCACAAGTACTTGGTAACGACATTGAGGACCTTGACACTCCAGAACTTAACGAAGTTGAAGGTCTACTGTGGCCAGTATTTCCGTAAATTTCCGCAGACGCTTCACCACTAATAAGAGACATATTGTACCCCATGTTAAACCGGGAATCTCTTCCCCCTCCTGTGGGGGTATCCATCACTGCACAGCACTAGTTTTCTATTTCATCACAACACCGCAAGTACCGCCCAAGGAGCTCCCATGCAACACCCAACCACACAGGAACCAATGCAACAGCACCATGGCCGCACCACGACTGTCCGTAATTTGACCTACGTGCTTCACTACTGAGCGTGCAGCATGCTGAGTTACACAAAGAAAATAGTTCTTCACATTTTGAAATAATTCTAGAGCATAAAAATACACTAAAATTACATAAATAGGATTTAAAAATTATGCTTTACAAAAAATCATTCATTAGTATGCACAGAGCTATCGTTTTTCAACATAAATGTACCGTAAAAGTGGTCTGCGCAGTGATACTATTAAGCCTCTAAGGACGTCCCCACTTCCATATTTAGAAGTCCCTGTTGCCAAATTAGGTAAACTTCTCCTAATATGGTAAACAAAGATCCACCCTTTCTGGCCAAGAGTCGTGGTTGACAGATACGCACTTCATTTCCTACTGAGCCAAAGCACATGCAGATTTATAAGCACTGTCAACATCCATACTGGGGTTCTTCAAATTTTAGTTCGCGTCTAAAACAGACTCCAATAACTTTAGCAAGCCACTGTATTCAGATTAGCCAAAATGCTATGAAGCAAAAACTCTTACTAGAGTTGTAGTCTGTGAGGTGTGAGGTTAACTTCTGTGAAATTGCTGAAACTAATTTAAGAATGAATTAATTTACATATGTTAAAAATGCGAAACTACCTCATATGATATTTTATTTATTTATTAATTGATTGATTAATTAATTAATTTGTTTCGACAGAGTTCATATCTCAACTCATCTTCCACACAACCAGATACAAAATAAAACTACTTTGGAACACAGAATTTCTGAAGACATAGAAAAAAGAGAATACAAATGGACTGAACATTAAACAAAGATGTGTCATCACAGTAAATCAAATACAAATTAACATCTATAGAACTAATTTAGGCTTAATTCTGATAGTAATTAGTGGAAAAGACATTAGAGTTGACATTTTAAATGTACGAGCACACACACATGAGATAGGGTTTTTACTAATAACTACTGAAACGCTGGGAATAAAATATAGTTGTAAACTACCTATTTAACTTGAGATGACAAGACAGTTTTAATTTGCATTAATTGTGGCAATGCATGTTAGTATGTGATATGACCAGGTAGCACAAAGATAAGTGATGAGGCGAATGAAGGTAACTCTCAGGTTATTCGAAGATGAGACGGAGAGGGATTAATTATAGTTATTTCCAAAAGACGTGATGATCTGGAAGCAAATTGTAACATGAATTGCGACTGAAGCATACAGAAAAAAAGACATTTACACGTTATAACATTGTTTATTATTATTATTATTATTATTATTATTATTATTATTAAAGTGTTGATAAAACATTTCAAAGGCAATTCATGAAACTCAAAATTTTATTTGTACTAAACATAAAGAGACAAGGTCAGCCAAAGCACAGCCCTTTAATTGAATAACCTTTGGATTGTAAAACATGCAAAATTTTCGTTTAAGCGTTTGTAGCTAGAACTGCAGTAAAACATAATGCGCGTATTTATGGAATGCATAACTAATATTTAACAGTTTCTTTAACTCGGAAGCAATTTTATAATACGGCCGTGGAAGCAGCAGATTAATACGTTCAGAAATAAGATATTTGGAAATAAAAGCTTACAGATTAACACGACTGTTTTGAACAGTGTCATTCTTATAAAATTATGCTTAATGAACTTCCTCCCTGAATCATTGAAGATTTCTTATTGCAAAATACATTGTTTTCATGTTCTTTGTGCATCATGTACATGTTATTAGATTAATTTATACAGTGGCGTTACATAAACAATTTTATATACAAAAATTGGTGAAGTATTTTGTTATTTATGGAATTTTGTAATTTTATTCGGTGTTTCCCTTCCATTAATAAGGTAATAGCAACTCAGATCGCGAAGGCTGCATATCTAGGTGCAATATTTAATGCGATTTCTAACTGCAGTATGGAAACATGCGTTGTGTGACAATCCTTTCTTTCAGCATGAAGTACAAACGGTATTTCCAGAGGGCCGTAATAGTCTGGCCTTCTATATGGGCGGAGCATATGCACTGCAAAGTGCTACTTTATTTAGCACGGTTATAATGGGCACGGGCATCGAGCGCAGTGATGGCGCCCCTGCAAACAGCTTGCTGTCAACTTGCCGCATGCTACTGCTCAAACAGTTGCATATAAACAAGGCGTTATAATCTCTCTTTGTCCACCGCAAATTACTCTAGCATATCTCGTATCGTGGGTTCAATACTAGAACTAGATACCTGAAAATCTACTCTTTTGAGATAATGAGGGTTTTATATTTATACACTCACAGCGTGTCATCTTCCTATGAAGCAGTGCTTCTAATAACACTTCTTGCACAAATGCAGCCAAGAAGCTCGTAACGTATCTCTAAGAACAGCTTTTATAAACATTTAGGAATTAAATTAGTTAATAAAACGAAACTCTCAGATATACCTAGTCTAAGCACTAATTAAACTGATATCAATAAAATTATATATGACACAAGGCCTGAAACTGTCAGAACATAATATAATACATAGTTTAATGCTATATGTCCTGGACATTACTTGGATTTACCAATTGTCCTCTGTACTGTTCGACGAATATGCAAGGATAGCACAACAGCTGTAATAATATCTGTTTGCAAATGCTGGCTTACTGTAAAAAATCTGATGTGTTACACTCACATAACTTTCTCCATATCCCTGCAACAAATAATTCTTAAAAAGCTTATACTTCTATTTACTTTATGCTAACCAGAAAAAATTAGCAGAAATAGTCTAATTACTCGCTTCCTTGTAAGTAGGAGCAAAATAAGGGACAACCGTAGGTTAAAGTGATAGTCAAAAGCTGGTTGCTATGTCAATGAAGTTCATTTGTTTATATGGATAGGAGTTGACAAGTTCCTGCATGAGAAAAGTATACGTTTTTCATAGCAGAAACCAAAAAAAAAAAAAAAAAAAAAAAAAGGAATGTCACAAAAACGACGAATTCCACGAAAAAAATGTATATAACATAAATTGTGTGATTTAATGTGCTCTACATTTTTTGTGTAGTAAGTTTTTGTCCATCTCTTACGGTTTAGCAGTTATTCAAAATTTAGCAAAATTCATCCAGAATAAAGTACTCTTCAGAGGCTATTCCCAGAAAATTCAATTCAAGATATACATTTTATTTTTCAGGTAAATATGTTTAATATACGACATTTTAATCAAAATCGTTAGAGCCATTTTTGAGAAAATCAAAATTTTCGAAAAAAGTTCCATGTAAAGGGTAGTTTGGGATTGGGGGGATGTTTCTCAAAATCGTCGTGTCGCATCTCTGGAAGATACTAAACTTAAATAACAAGTTTGGTATTTTACCGACTTTTCGTTTTTGAGTTATCGTGTTCACAGAGTTGAGTTTTTGTAGAAAATTCAAGTCTTTAGGAACTAACCGAGCTGCAACGCGTGTCATGCCCAAACAATCGTTTAAATGGTACGAATCGATTTGTGAGACACAGAAAGTTCAGCGGCAATCTCTCTCAGACCTAGATGACGATTTTCAGACACCATTTTATTCACTTTAGCGATGTTCAGTTCAGTTGAAACCGTTGATGGCCGACCAGAGCGAGGCAAATCTTCCACCACATCTCGACTACTTTTGAATGCACTGTACCACTTATGTGCACGTGTTTTTGATAAAGTCGATTCACCGTAAGCCATTTGTAACATTTTCAGCGATTCGGCACACGAAATACCATTTGCAATGCAAAATTTGAGACAGATTCTTTGTTCAATATTTGTATCCATCGTAAAATCGCAAATCACCTTTGAGATGAACTAACAAAATGGCATACTGTAAACAAACAAGATGACAGATGACGATCAAACTCCGCGTGGGTATAGGGGAAAGTTGTACCAACTTAGCGACAACAATAATTTCGAATCCCCTTTTAAACAGGATTTTTAAATGATAAATGTCCGGTACTTTCTTGACAGAATGTACGTCTATAAGGAATTAATCGAATGTTAGTTACAAATTACAATATACTAATAAGTCGAGCTACCTTACCCAGGAACGGTCTAAAACGGAATAGCAAGTTAGCGCTACCCCAAATAATGATGTACTTATAGGGTTTCCAGAATGTACTCGAGGCAGGCCCGGAGACCAACCAATGGGCAACGGATATTTGAGTAAATTAGGACAGAAATTGTTAAACAGACATTTTTGTATTATTACGGTCACAAGGTTACAAGTTTTACTAACATAATAAAATTAACTTACTGCTACGGCTAAGGCGATGACTGTTATTACTACTACCATATAACTACTATTACTACTGCTGCAACCATTCTTCACAGAACGCACTTAGATATCGCCTCTTCATTTCACTGTTATTACTCAGTATTACAGAACAACAAACTATAACTATTTTGAATTATGATAGGTAGTGATAGTCTATCCACTCACGATTCGAGCGTTCCAATAATTGCCGGTAAACTGCTAACTGATAAGTGACAATGAACGAGCCTCGACTTGCCAGTGTTTCTTTAATAATGTGAGCCGAATACTAAAGACGCAGCAATGAAAAGTTGCTAGAATAAGAACAGTAACATATCGTTTGTTACAATTAGAAATTAACATACGAACCAATTTATTAAAAACTATTAATGAGTAAGGTGACATTCAAGTTCGGAGAATTCATTCCAAATCCGGGCACTCTTAAAAAGTCATAGTTATCTATAAGGGTATGTCCATCTCTGCAAGCCTTGTTAGCAAAGCCTCTGATAATGCGATGTAGAACCTCAAGAGGTAGATGGGGAGGGAGAAACTTGAGTTGTGACTTCGTTAACAAGATCTTTATGAGGCGTATACACTCAGCGGAAATGTATAAACAATAGCTCCGCCCAAGACAGTGTTGCCAATGAATATGTTACACACCACGGCAAGAAGGCTGGGAAAGATTCAATTCTATTTATTGCACTGAATGTATCCTTCGTTTACCACTGGCCTAATTTTGAAAATAGTGGATAAGAAGCTCAAAGTTCATAGTTTTGTTATTAACTTTTAGAATTTGAAAGCCTAACTAGTTGAATAATACATAAATCAAACCGATAAATTGTGAGTTATCTAGTTATAGTGTTGCACCCACAATATGATATTTAGCAGGAGATTTCTAGAACCAAATGTTGCTACTGTTGATTATTTTGTTGTGAAGCCTATGGCATGTCCCCACTAAACATGCTGCTTCTCACTGTCGTAGCAGTGTTGTCACATGTTTCACATTTGTAAGAGAGATAAGTAAGTCCAATTGGTTTCATTTTCATTTCTCCTTGTTTCAGTAATTAGTCTTTGACACTCTCCTTATTATGGAAATAGCTCATGTAAGTCAAAATTGCCCGGTATGATTTTGCACATTCACATACAAGTCGCGTTAAAACTGCCATTTAACGTCTTCGTATGATGTTTTTATTTCAGAGATAAATTGTAGGTGCCTACATAAATTGTAGTTCCGTAAACATACTTTAGAGGAATAATGAAAGCTCGGAAAATCAACATCAACAGGTGTAACAATTACGAAAGATTGTTCAAAGGAACTCCACAGCAGCTTTTGTCAAACTGAAGTATTGTGAAGATCACAACTTACGTGCAGAGCATGAAATGCGAATTATTGTCATTTTGCTACTTAATATAACCTTGCTGCTAGTGTTGTTATACAAGGTGATTTATATAGAGCTGACACATTTCTTTCTTTAATTGTTTCAAAAGGAATTGTACTAGCGACAACTTATTATACCTAAATTGTAGAGGAATTTTGGGAGATTATTTACCTCTGTAGCAAATGTTGAAAATGTCCTCATTCCTGCATAAGGCACAACTCAACACGTCGTTCCATGTTACTGGCCACTCGTTGGATGACTCTGTTGTCAATAGCTTGAATCTCCTTTGTGATGTGCTTCAGATCGTCCAATGTCTGGGAACGTGTGGCGTAAACCCTGTCTTTTAAGTAACCCCACAGAAAGAAGCCCGGTGATGTCAAATCCGGAGATCTCGGTGGCCACAGGTTCCTGGAAATTATCCGGTCGCCAAAGAAATTTGCAATTAGGTTCGTGGACTCATTTTATGTATGGCATGTAGCACCATCTTGCTGAATATCCTTGACTCAGCTCTACATCACACGGCATTTTCACGTTGACTACAAGAACAAAATGTCGAAACAGCTGCCAACAATGCAATTAGGAATAAAACATAAACATCTGCATCTAGTGATAAGGAATCGAAACTCCAGAATATTCTGCTTAATTTGGTGCTAAAATTGGGCCATTGAATGAATTTTCAACGGAATAATTAAAGAAAGAAATGTGTCAGTTCTGTATAAATCACTCTGTAGATAAAACTAGGTGGAATTTTTGGTGCTGCACGATGGTTTCACGGCTTGAAGAAAAGAAATTAATATTTCAAAAGTCGGCGTGTAGTGCGGCCATAATCGCCGAACAAATGAGACTGCCCGAATGTAACAACATGAATGTCAGCTACGTTCCCGAGAAATCATTACAACTGCGGTATATATGGTGAAGATATTAGATAGTTACAACATATAATATGTAACGCCAGTTAAACAATGAAACTAACCTAATTATTCAATGTGGAGCGTCTGAACCAATGAGTTGTCGTCTGGACGTGGTAAAAGATACTTTCTTAAATAGCAAAATTTACGAAAATGTGCAATTTGGGGGAAGATATAACAGCGGTTTTTAGATGGGAGGCAACCGTTTTCGGGCCAGAAGCAATGACATATGTTGGCAGATGCTACCAAAGTATAAACATTCACCAGAGAAGAAACCAGTAGAAATTACTAAAAATTAAATTCACGAAAATCAGTTTCAAATACACACACGCGCGCGCGCGCGCACTAACCAGAACTAACACAGCGCATGCTCGCTTCATTCTCATGCTTTGGTGATACCAATGAAAATTATTAAAATCAAAGTACAGAAAAATCAGTTCATCTATACACACACGAGCGCATACACTAACCTAGACCTAATACAGGTATGCTCGCTTCGCTCGCATATTTTGGTAAAGCAAATGGAAATTATTAACAACTAAGTACAGAAAAGTCAGATTATTTACACATAATAGCTAGACCTAACACGCGCTTTGCTCTAGTTCTACAATATTTTAATTGATAGTGATAATTTTAATATATTTATTGTTCTGAATTTTGCGATATGAACGGTAACTATGAATGATATCGATTTGAACGCCACCTTTCTGATGATAAGTAAAACAATGGAAGTTATTGTAAGAAGCCAAAGCAAACGAAGTATTTTCAATATAGATCACATGTTTTATTGAAATTTAAGGACCAAAAACAGACTCGAGAAATTCTTTAGGTTTCGTAATAGGATATCGTGCTAAGTAAAAGTGAGAAACTAATACCTAGATAAGTTGTGATAGTTTAAGTGGTGTAACTAATGTACATTAATTATGGCTTCTATATCGTTTCACCGTTTCGAACAAATTCAGAAGTCATATATTTCAGGATAAAAGTAAAAATAATACGAGCTAAGATCACAACCCCACATCTAAGACCTACAAAAATGTTCGGAGAGTTAATTTAGAGACTTAAGTGTAAAACTGCTTTATTAATACTTGTTTTCTTTATTCCTTTTAGGAGTGGTGATACCTAATATTCCTGCCTTTACAAATAAGAAGATTGAAAAATGTTCGGAGGGATGCAATCTGAAGAATGTTCTGTATGAACGGGCTTGTTTTCTAAATAGTTTTGTTAAGTAAAGATATGTTCTCTTATTATTTAAGAAATGGAAACAAATATTGAAAACCACCTCAGTGGTAGAGGACAGGAAATGTTTCATTTCAAGCCATGTTGACATTATTAACATGAATGGCCCATTTTCGGAATTCTTTTGCTAAATAACAATGTTGTAGGTATAAATCGTCAACCCATGGACAACTTTGGTTATTTTCTCTACTAGTTTTTTATCTAAAGGATATCTTGGGGTGGGGGATTTTTTTTTTTTTTTAATTTTTCGTGTCGCAACCTTTGAAGATAGAAATTTTAAACACTAAGCTTGGCATTTAATACACCTTTCGTTTTCGAGTTTTATTGTTCACAGACACAAAAGGACTTAGTCTAATTTTTACGCAGGGACCTCAAAACATATATTTCCAGTGACATTTCAACATAGAATTCTGGAGTAGAATATAACACTTCCCATACTTACTATACGTAGTAGAAAAAATAAAAATGCATAATTAATTGTTGCTCTTACCTGAACTCTGGAGTTTGATTGTTTTAGACTTAGATTGCACTTGCCCAATAGCATTGTGTTTCTTTGAGGCATTTTAGAATTGTTACAGACGACACTAACTTAAAGAATTAAAACTCTCAGATACTACAACATAAAAAGTCTAATAAACTACTATAAAAATCTGATGTGTACCATTCACATGACTTTCTCCATATCCCTGCAACAAACAATTCTTAAAAGGCTTATACTTCTATTTACTTTATGCTAATCAGACAAAAATAGCAGAAATAGTCTAATTACTCGCTTCCTTGTAAGTAGAAGCGAAATAAGGGACAACCGTAGGTTAAAGTGATAGTCAAAAGCTGGTTGCTATGTCAATGAAGTTCCTTTGTCTATATGGATAGGAGTTGACAAGTTCCTGTATGAGAAAAGTATACGTTTTTCATAGCAGAAACCAAAAATAAGGAATGTCACAAAAACGACGAACTCCACGAAAAAATGTATATAACATAAATTGTGTGTTTTAATGTGTTCTACATTTTTTGTGTAGTAAATTTTTGTCCATCTCTTACGGTTTAGCAGTTATTCAAAATTTAGTAAAATTCATCCAGAATAAACTACTCTTCAGAGGCTATTCCCAGAAAATTCAAGATATACATTTTATTTGTCAGGTAAATATGTTTAATATACGAACTTTTAAACAAAATCATTAGAGCCATTTTTGAGAAAATCAAAATTTTCGAAAAAAGTTCCATGTAAAGGGTAGTTGGGGTTGGGGGGATTTTCTCAAAATCTTCGTGTCGCATCCCTGGAAGATACTAAACTTAAATACCATGTTTGGTATTTTATCGACTTTTCGTTTTTGAGTTATCGTGTTCAAAGACACACGGACACACACACACACACACACACACACACACACACACACACACACGGACCTTTTTGTGAAAATGCTTTTTTTGGATATTGGGGACCCTAAAACATATTTCCGGAAAAATCTCGGTATCGAATTTTTTGGTGGAGTGCAATATTTTCTCTATACACTATGTACATAGTGCGTATGGAGAAAGTAAAAAAGTAGCGTTCATAAATTCCGCAGTTTGTAATGGTTTCTCGTGAACGTAGCTGACATCCATGTTGTTACTTCGGGCAGCCTCGTCTATTTTAGGGAAATAGTCTAGAAACGTCAATATAACCTTGTTTATGATGAGTAACCAACACACATTTCTAAGAAAACACAGAAATAACCAAAGAAAGGCAAAAAGTAAATTTTGTTGGTGATGTTTGAGATTTACAATATTGAGAAAGATACAGGTGATCTTGTAAGCTTTAGCAGACATTCATCTGTGAAATGGGGCGGAACTTCAATTCTATGCTAGACAATTTATCAGTTCCAAGTTTGGTCGAAATCACTGAAGTAGATGTGTACCTACCTACATTAACTTTTACCTATATATTAAGATAAGGTATAGGGTATTGTTTACAACAATTGGTACCAGACTACATACTGAGGATCTCAATGAACCTGTATTTCACACAAGACAACAACATGGGGAAAACAATCAATATCAAAAGTATGAATTTGGATTCTTTTTTTTTTTTTTTTCGTTTTTATTCTTTCATTTATATAGCCCCTTATAACATTTAGGGTCATATCGGGGGCTTTGCATCAGAGCAACTCGTTAGGTTTTAAATAGTTTTATTTTCCTCAAACACACACACACACACATTCTCTCTTACTTACATAATTCTGGTTAAAGAAAAACTCCCCGCCCCAGCCGGGAATCGAACCCGGGACCTCCGGGTGCGCAGTCAGCTCGCTGACCACTCAAGCACGGAGGCAGTCTTGGATTCTTGTCTCTTCAGGAAGGATCATTTTGCTGAAGTATTCAATAAAGCTTAGAAATGCCTAAACATCCTTATAATTCATGTTCGACATAGCAAGGGCACATTTTAGTGTCAGGTGGATGCTTAATAATATAATATGATCTAGGATAGGTAGAGTCAGACTGAAAAATTCAATGCCATAGCCTGGATTTGAACCGCGGATCTCCCGGTCTCTAGCCGATTGCTCTGCCACTGAGCTACTATTGCCGGCATTGAAATTCTCAACTGACTCGGATGTTTCCTGGTAGACCACAAGGTGATCTCAAATGATTTTAAGTTGTCAAAACCCTTCCTGAAAATGGCCTTCACCCTTATTGTGGTTCTCTTAACAGAAGTATACTGAGAGGATCTTCTCTGTTGTATTCAAGTTATTAAAACCACAAGAAGAGAAAAATCAAGTTTACATCCTCATTGAATGTGGATGTGTAATTCTACATTCATCATTGGTCCATATGATCACATTGTGAAAATTGGCAAAATTTCAAATGTTATACCGGAGCTGTTAAAATTGCTCCTGTGGATACCATTCTACGTCTAACAAACAAAAGTGAGTCGCTATATGACAGTTTTAAACTTAAGTTCACTTTCATCATTACAAGGGTAGGGGGGAGATAAGAAGCAAGGAAAAAAAAAAAAGAATAGTGACTTTCAACTTGAGAAACGTATAAGTATTTGAACATTCAAAACAATTACGAAGAATATCTCGGAGATATCGTATTTGGAATAGATTATGTACTTGAACGAGATCTAAATATGTTGTGTAGGTAATTACACTTGCCTATCTCTTACGGCTTATATATATATATATATATATATATATATATATATATATATATATATACAGGATGTTAATGAACTACACCGAAATATTTTCACAGAATATGTAGATTACTTAAATGAGTAATTTGAGATAGGAGACTTATGGCCTGCTTATTGAAATGTCGAAGTAACGGCTACAAGTTTCTGAAGTGCCAGTACGCCACAGGCTAATTTATCAACCATTCGAGAGCATATCACAAAAAACGAAGGAACATATTACAGTGTACCTCTCTAGCGTAGTGGTTATGATACTGGCTTTCAAGTGAAAGATGGTTTCCGAGTTCGGGTCTCGTTCACGTATCGTGGCACTTGGTCTGGAATGAAAAAAATGATAATAAAACATATACTCTATTACAGGAATCGAACTCGCGACCTTTGAGATAGCAGCTTCCCGCGTTACGCATTAAGCCACCAAAGCAGTTGTGAAAACTCCTCCAGAGTAGGCTACTTCAAGAACGCTATTAATGAATGCTCAGAGTCTCACTGCAAGTGATTAGTTAGAGATTTTACAGCTTTTTGCGACATTAAATCTTAAGAACGCTAGTATCGAGCTGCTAAAAATCGATATTTCTATACTCGGCCAGCAGTTTTAAAGACATTCTAAGCCATTTTTCCAACCTGCTTTGCTTTAACACCGAGATATCAGCACCTGATACCCACACGTTTAACGTATGTAGTTGCGTTATGTTTATCCGGGGACCATGCATCGCCGATCTCAAATTACTTATGTCACGTGCACAATCTCGCAAATTATTTCGGTGTAGTTCATTAACATCTTGTATATATAATTTGTTAGTAAACATATTAAACATGTAGTATTTAAATACAAAAAAAAAATAATAAAGTCCATTTTTAGAAAATACATTTAAAAAATTTAGCGGCGTACGATGAAGATGCAATATGACACTATCTTGCTATAACCATAACTTGCTCCAAATGGAAAGCTTGCAAGTTCCGATGTGAGAAAAATCTAAATACCTGAACATATAAGTAATTACTTTCTGCTGTTATTGCAAGAGCAAGAAAACAATTTATGGCACATTGAAATATAGACCACATCTGGACTCACTCATGAAGTGGGTGAGCATTTGACATTGAATTCCACGGTGTTATTACTTTGCTATAAAATTTCTAAGCGTCTGAAGTAATTTGTCTAAAGATAATACATCTAAAGATAATGAATTTGGTACTGCTGAAAAGAACTAAGTCCATTTTTAAGGTTTTGACATAATCACAAATGACTTGTGAGTAACCTAAAGATGATCAAACCAACATTTTAAACACATGAACTATAAGCCCGAAGAACTAACTTCTTATCAATGTTCTTGCCTACATTAATTATTTTCACTTTTCGACTGCGTATATATAATTTACATAGTAGGTAGAGAAGGTATTATTTTACAAAAATTCGAGTCCGATATTTTACCGGAAATGCATGTTTTGAAACCTCCTGAATAAAAAAAAGGTCTGTGCCTGTATGTGTGTTAACAGCATAATTCAAAAAACGAAAGTTCGGTTAAATACCAAACTTGGTATTTAAGTCCAATATATTTCCAGGATGCGATACGAAGATTTTCAGAAAAATCCCCCACCCCAACTACCCTTTATATGAATATGTTTCGAAAATTTTGAATTTATCAAAAATGGCTCTAACGATTTCTGTTAAAATACCACATGTTTAAGATGCTTTCATGACAAACGAAATGTACAACTTAAATTTTCTGGGGATTTGAAGACTGTATGGATGACCTTTGTATATAACTGGTATAACTTACTATAATTTGCGTCAAACCTCCTACATATGACCACAGAATAGTGAGTACACAGAAAGGAAACTTGAGGTCGGCTCCTTTGATGTGCATGAAACCAAGCACTGCGCTAGACGCCATATTGAGACCTAATACACGCAAAGCTAAAGCTGTTTATAGCATACGATTTTAAGCAAATAAAAACGTTTAAAATAATAACATATGTAATAAAAATCTTATGTGTGGCATTTATATGACTTTCTCTGCTTGCTCTGCTACAACTTATTTATACGGCTGCTTATTCTTGTGTTTCTTGTTAATACAAATACATTTTAATTGAGAATGTCGTTAGAGGTATAAACGATAGCCACATTTTTTCTATGCAGTAGCAGCTATGTGATGCTTTGAAATCCCATTGTATATGCATGAATTTGAAACAAACAAAAAATAAGAAGAAGAAGAATGCCTGAATGGTAATTTCCACGTAAGAAAATGTATATACATTTGAAAAGTTTAATCAATTAGGGAATATCTTGAAAATGGTTAACTCCATAAAAAATGTACCTGACAAATTGTGAGCTTTAACAGGATCTAAATTGTTTGTATAGTAAGGTTTTATCCATCACGTACGGTTTACCAGTTATAAATAAAGTCATCCAGACTGAAGAGGACTTCAAAGCACATCGCCAGAAAATTCAAGATATACATTTCATTTATCAAGCAAAAGTTTTAAGGTTAAAAGTATTTTTATTTAAATAAAAATCGTTAGAGCCATTTTTAATTTCTCTAGCCCGTATGTACAATGTACATAGTGGATAGAGCAAGTATTGTAGTGACTTAAAAATTCGATGCGGAGATTTCACCGTAAATACACGTTTTAGGACCTTCTTTAAGAAAATAACTTACATTTTTGGAGAAATATGTTTTTTAACCCCTAGTCCGAAAAAACTATTTTTAGAAAAAGATCCGTGTTTGTCTATGTATGGACAGCATAGCTCAAAAAATGAAGTCGGTTAAACACTAAACTTGGTATTTAAGTTCAGTATCTTCCAAAGATGCGACACGAAGATTTACAAGGAAATTCCTCCACCCCAACTACCCTTTACATGGAACATTTTTGGAAATTTTTGATTCCCTAAAAAATGCCCTTAATAATTTTGATTAAAATGTCATATGCTTAAGATATTTTTCGGACAAATGAAATGTATATCTTGAATTTTCTGGAAATAACCTCTGAAGACCTCTTCATTCTGGATGACTTTTATATAACTTTTGTATAACTGGTAAACCGAAAGAGATAGACAAAAACTTACTCCAAAAAATTAGATATCATTAAAACACACAATGTGTATGATGCACTTTTTTTTTTTTTTTTTTTTTTTTTTGTAGATTGACCATTATAGAGGTATTCCATGTTGTAAGTTTCAGTTTAAGATGCTTATACTTTTCTCAAACGGGAAGTCATTCCTACCAATAAAAAAAGAACTGAATTTGAATTGGATAGGTAGAGTCATACTGAAAGACTCAATTCCATAGGCGGGATTTGAACCACGGATTTCCCGATCTCTAGCCGGTTGCTCTGCCACTGAGCTACCATGGCAACATGCCGGCATAGCATTGAATTTTTCAGTCTGACTCTACCTATCCAACTCCTGTTCCTACACACGGCAGTTATTCCAATATGAGTTTGAATTGTTCCACATAGCGACCGGCTTTTAAAAGATTTGACTAGTGCTTTAGCCTGTGCATTCTCTTATTTCCCTTCTACTTACAAAGAAGCAAGTAATAAAACTAATTTTAGTAATGTTTATCTTGATTAGCATGAAGTAGATAAAAGAATAATCTTTTGTAAGAAAAGTTTGTTTGTGGAACAACTAGAGAAAGTTATGTGAAAATGGAACACATCAGATTTTTGAGACTGTTTGTTTGCTACCCATTCTATAAAACAAACCCTAGCAACATGCAATGATGGTTAGGAAAATATGTAGAAAGGAGTAAATAACCAAGTGATTAAATGGGATGCCAGGTTTTATTTAATAAAATAATAAAAAAGCTTAAGGTATTGCTCCGAATGGGCAGTAAATATGATTAATGATTAGACAGAATGAATCAGTCCTTCCATAGACAAAAAAAAAAAAAAAAAAAAAAAAAAAAAAAAAAAAAAGCTTAACAAGCTAACTTTACAGGAGACATTCTATGACTTTCTTTCTTTTTCTTTTTTTTTTTCTTTGATAGGTTTTATCATTACACGAAACAAATAAATATAAAAAAGGAAGCTTGATGGAAACCTTATTTGTATTTTAATTATTTTTGCGTTAGATGATAAGCACCACTAGCAGCCTTTTCTCTTATTACTGCTGATTATAAGAGCAGTAAAACTTTAAGAGTCAACAAATATTCTAACTTATACAGTGTATAATAGAACTGTTGAGTAGAATATAAGCTCAGCAACTAAAATACACAATTAATAGCATTAACAAAATGTATATATGAAGCGCGCAACAACAGATCTGTTTACTCGGTTCGGATATGGTAGAATTCGCGCATGCGCACTGAATTTTTGCGCACGCATCACAGTCGAGTTTCCTTTCTGTATACTCACTAATCTGTGATATGACCAGAGGCTGCACGGCTGTAGCGAATTATAGGAGTGCAACGTTGCCAAGTCAGAACTAGCCAGGTCTCGCTTAGTAATTAATATATTAACGCTCGGATACTAATAGTTTATTACAACTACAACCTAGTTTATTACAGCTTACATCAGATACAAGGAGAATGATCGAGCAAGCATGTACGAAAAAAGAGCGTAATTTTAGCTTCAGCCGTTCGGTACACATACGCAATTATGTTTTACGTGTATTTGTCAGAAATGAAACAGGTGTTGAGCTGTTAACAAAAGTTGTGATTAACCTTTGTGTAACGTGCATTATGCATCGCTTTTCTCATAATACACCAGGGGATAAAACAGATAGTTAATGTGCAGTTCTATGAAATTGAAACCCACAACATATCGCTAAGTAAAGCAAATGATTGCGTTAGTGAAAGAAGAGAACCAAAATATAGTGCTTTACGTAGTCAAACTTTGACGATGAGCCCTTGGCCATCCCTCTGGAATAAGCAGGTACGTTAATTTTTATTGTCATTTAGTTTTACTAAATAGCCAAATTTTATTTAGAATTGTACTCTAGATTCCATTAAGTAGCCCTCGGCAACACCCTGCACTGCATACTACTACGAATGTCTATCTCTCTCAGGCACAAGCGCACGATATGGCTACGCTGTACCGCGCTCCTATTGGCTACTGCCATGTGCAGGAGATTTGACGTGAACTCTACACAAAAAATATAGATATTGTTAAATCACACAATTTTGTTCATTCATTTTCCCTTTCTTTCTTAGAGTTAACAGTTTCCGTGATATTAATGGTTATTGGTTACATTTTAAACTACTTAAAGTTTCCTATCGAGAAGCCGTCTTACACTTCATATCTCTTTCGTTTTACTTCTGGCCATGAAGAGAAAACTGACTTACAATTATTTTACCTATTGACCAGTTTTTGAAAGATTTGACTCGCTTTAGCCTAGTGTATTCCCTTATTTCCCTCCTAATACAAGGAAGCAAGTGATTAAACAATTTCTGCCAAAGCTTATCTTGTTTAGCATCATGTAAATAAAAGAATAATCTTTTTTAAGAATAGTTAGTTTGCAGAACAGGTAGAGAAAGTCATGTGAATGGAACACGTAACTGTTTACTTTCTCTAGCAGGTATGTGCCTTCTACGTATATAATAGGTAGAAAGGTATTGTATTCCACACATAAATTCTATACCGAGATTTCACCGGAAATACATATTTTGAGGAACCCTGAATCCAGAAAAACATTTTGGGGAAAGGTCCGTAGTTTCTGTGGTGCATGCGTGCGCGCGCTCGTTTGTGTGTGTGTGTGTATGTGTGTGTGTGTGTGTGTGTATAAACATTACAACTCAAAACCAAAAATTCGGTTAAATACAAATATGGAATTTAAGTTCAATATCTTCCAAGGATGCGACACGAGGATTTTCAGGAAAATCCCCTCATCTGAAACTACCCATTGCATAGAACATTTTTCGTTTTTCTAAAAATGGCTGTAACGATTTTGATTAAAGTTGATTTTACATGACAAATAAATTGTATATCCAGAATTTCTTGAGAATGGCCCTTCAAGTTCTCTTCGTTCTGGGTCAGTCATTTGCATAACTGTTAAACATTAAGAGACAGACAAAAGCTTATTACACAAAAAATTGCATATCTCGTTAAAACGCACAGTTTATGTCATATATATTACTTTAATGCAGCTAATCATTTCCGAGATATTCCCTGTTATTGGTTTCAATTTTAAAATACTTAAACATGTTTTCAAAAGAGAAATCCTCATCCATTTTCTCATCTCTTTTGATTTACTCATGTACATAGAAAGATGACGAATTTCAATATCAATCGCATATCGACAGTTATTAAAAGATCTAATTGTCGCTTAGCCTATTGTATCCCATTATTACCAATCCTTACCTATTGTATTCCCTTCATTTACAAGGAACTAAGTGATAAGACATTTCTGGTACTGCTTATCTTGATTAGTGTGATGAAAAAAGAATAATCTTTAGTAAGAATAATTGGTCTGCAGATCTGATGGAGATAATAATTTGAATGGTACACAATAGGTATTTTATTAGAAAACGTGTCACTGAATTTAGTTATTTTCAACATGGAAAAGAATTTACCAGAATGTAAACAATATGTAGGCAATCTTATGTATTATATAAATATTATGTTTTTTCTCAAAGTATTAATATTGTTTATGAAAGCCTAAGTGCCTACAAAAATAACAAAAACATGTATTATCAAAATTAATAAATGTTACAGATACAATAACTATGCTAAACCCAATACTGAACCGAAACATTCAATCTATTGCTCAAATGGCCGTAGCATTATTTCAACACAGAAGTCTGTAGCAGTAACATAATGATAAACTTTCTTCACATCTTGTAGTTCGCTTGATTTGATCGGAAGTCGTCCTTGACAATAAGCTTTCTGTAACTTACGAACTTCTTTGACCAGAGTTTAATAGGTGGAACGTGTGTAAGACTGGGCTTGCAATGACTGGATTCGTTACAACTAGACCGGGGTTAACAGAAGAATATACATATTATGAGAATGATGCAGGGTAAATGCCATCTTTATATTCATTGGGATACTCATAATAGAGATTCACCACTGAGTGTGGTTATCTTAAGCAATTTTGGCCACCACTTATTTACATTATATGCCAATGTCTGTTACCATTTTAACGATGACATTGCTCTTTTCCGTTAGCAATAAATAATGTCGTCAGAATTCAAGAATCAGAACACGAGCACAAGTGGAAGTAAATTGTGCATTGTATGTACAGAGCCGCCAACGTGTAAGTTTCATGTTGACACGCACCAGCTCTAGTAGTTAGCTCTTTGCAGCACTTAGCGTATAATTAGTTTGTTTAAACACCAATAGATATAACTTAGTTTCTAGATTACATTGATTAAAAATCCAAAATAAAAAAAATCAGGAAGTGGTTCTTTTAACTATTCATTTGTTACATTAACTTCTATTAAAACGGAGAACATCGGTTCTCATCTGTTATTTTGTTTAAATGCATTTCAAACAGTGGCGGCCGCGAAATAAATGCCTCGGGATTGCAAGTACTGATGATCTGTGATGAGCTTCCAATTTTAAGGATTATATCAACGTTTCTGGTGTGCCGGAATTTTGATCCAATAATTGCTAGCGCGGTAACGATCCAACATAGACAATTCAGTATTCCCATACGATTACATGTTCCAATAAAATAAATCGCTAATAATCAGTTGCGTTGTCTGCCTGCCTGAGCCTGGATTTTGTTGAATTAATGTGAAGTCAGACTACATTGTTGCGCTCAGGCGGATCAGTTCGCTCCAATTATATTATTCTTATTCTGTCCTTTTGGGTATTTTAGGGCCACACACATGACTTTGTACCCGCGCCAAGGAAGATGGTGAAGAAGAAGCGCGTAACGGAAGTAATATAGCCGCCGCAACAACGACGCCTCCGTCAACGACCCGCCGGATTCATCACCGGAGCGTGGCAGCGCGCTCTGGACAGTCTCTCCGGCGGTTGAGTAAGCGGAGCCCGGGCAGTCACACCATCAATCGCCGGCTACACAGCCTTCCAATGCCGCCTGCCCAGCACTGATGACTCCTGTTGCCTCATCGTCACCCACCGCTGACACCATTTACACCAGTCATCCAGCAGTTCAACGACAACTCAGCCTTAACACACCGCCTTCTGCCGCAGCAGAACGCCGGCAGTTGCAACCGCAGTTGCCGGCACATCATCCGCCACCACCACCGAAGAAGCCCGGCAACTGTTGGCTACACCTGCCAACACAACAGCATCATCGGCTCCAGCCGCCACCGCCGTGCCTATTAGCGCTACCCCGATGCCAACAGAGCCTCCGCCACCGCAGTCCTCACCGCCTGTGCTTCTGCAGAGGTATCGCGCGGTCATTCGGGGATGCTCCGGGGCCTACCACTTAGGCTCATCACCGCAGCTGCACGTCACTATTGGCCTTCAGCAGTGAGGGCCACGAGGATAGTGACTTCAAGAGGCTCTTCACCGCTAGTCCGACTGGAGTTCGCCGTCGCCGGAGACCTCGAGGCTGCCTTGCGCGAGGGCCTGCCCAAGTTTGGACGGTGCCTAAGCATAGAGGCCAGCCGAGGGCCCCGTCCTATCCCGTGCCGCCGTTGCTGTGCATTCGGCCACACCGAGGAAGCCTGCGCCGACAACTCACGGTGCCACTACTGTGGTGTACCAAGACCTACGGCCAAATGCACAGCACACGATCTGAGGAACTGCAGGGGGTACTGCGCCATCTGCGACGGCTTCGGCCAGGCGCGATGCCCTTTCTACCCTCGCTGCCGCCAGCACCACATAACACCATCCACCGCCGCCACACCAACAGCAGATAAAGCGAGGACTACAAATGCCACCACCACCCAAAAGACAGCACTACCAGTAGCGCCAACCCACAGCACATACAACGAGGACCACACCTGCCACCGCCACCACTCAGACACGTAGCGCCAGCCGACTCTGAGGTCCTGCACATCAGCTCCCGATTGGCTCTAATTGAGACAGTACTGGCTACCATCTCCGCCGTCATCACCGAGACACACACCACCACTCCCCGGAAACTACATGAAATAGAGCCCGGAGCTCAGGATCCACAGGAGACCTCCGCCGCCATTGCAACTGCGCTGAGGACACGTGTCGTCAGCTGCACAACGCGACTAGACAACGTAGCCACTTAACAAGCATCCCTGGACGAAGGCTTCTCCCGGCTGACCTCAACACTGAACGACAGTCTCCCTAACGACATCACAGACGCCATCAACACCACGCACTCAAGGCAACAAAGTTCAACACAGACTGCACTGACTAGACAACGTAGCCACTTAACAAGCATCCCTGGACAAAGGCTGACCTCAACACTGAACGACAGTCTCCCTAACGACATCACAGACGCCATCAACACCACGCACTCAAGACAACAAAGTTCAACACAGACTGCACTGACCTTTTCCCTCTTCATATCTCCAACACTGACTCAGTTACTACAACATCATGACCACCAACCAACACCACTACACAAAGCATTTCAACGAGTGGAACAGAACTTCCCCCCCCCCCTGGGACAGAATACCGGGGAAAACATGCCAAAGCCTCCCAAAATCAATAAAATAAAAGCAAAGCAATAGATACCCGAAACTCCTTCCGAACCTTCCTGAACCCCAGGTGGCAATCAGGACCTAGGTCATGACTGTCAGCCGGAACCATAGCTATCTTTTGCTGGGCCACTCTTTGGCCAGCAGCAACCTCCTGCACTAACGAAGGTGTTCTGCGGAACCTCCCTACCCCGACACATCTCTTTCAACTCCAAAACTTTCTTCCTCTTCCCTTCACCTAGATAAGCCAATTATATATATATATAAATAAAAAAAAATCTTACCTGCATAATAGCATATATAAAATAAAGTTAACCTTATTTTATATGTTTCATCTTCCATTCCTACTTCGTTTCTCTTAAATCACAGTTAATGATCCCAGACATATTGTATTTAATCTACCTACTTTCTACTCGATTAGCGGATTTTTCGAAGTCATCACAGTGAAGTATCATAGTTCAGAAAAAGAAGTACAGAAAGCTATAAGTTCAATATTTTTGAACAAGTATGATGCTTTTTAAAGACTTATTATGTCAGTTGAAAGGGATGCTATTTGAAAACAAACCTTAATGTTACACTAATGGTGTAACATTGAATAGTGCCCACCATTTACATTAACTTGAGGTCCCAGGTTTGATTTCTGGAGGGAGCGTGGAGAATTATCTACTTTCAGGAAACTTTCCATGCACTTCACAGATCTGGGTATATTTAAAACTTTTGGGTATATATATCCATAGATAATTCCAAAATACCACAGATCTAAGGTTAAATCTGTGGACTTGGAAGACAGTTAATGAACGATATAAAGCTACTAATTAAACCCTTGTTTTCAACATCAAGGATTGTTATACCATTCAAAGAAAGTGAATATCTCAGAAAAGTTAATGATACAAAACTATAAATATAGGCTTTTTACAAAGAGATCTGCTATTTCTCTAAATACGACTTTCGCTATCGTTTACTGTTTTCGAAATAGTTAAAAATTTTTAAAACACAAAAGTTAATATCTCAGAAACAGTTAAAGCTCACAAAATATAAATTACCAAGCGCTATATTTTTCCTTCGGTAGGGTTTCCCTATCGTGTACCTCTGTATATTACACTGATTATTACAAGTGAAAAAAGTTTACATTCCCAAAAAACTTAAGGTACAGTGTTCAAAATCCCCAAAATGCTGGGCAAATGACAAACAATCGTTAAATCATAAAAAATGCCAAACAATTTAGCTTAGATTTGCCATATTTTAGAACAACAATGAGGGACAGTGGCTGTATACATCAATTTGCATAAAATGTCAATATTTACATCCTATATTTATATTCAGTGCTAAAATGTCCAAGAAAGGTCCAAGGTGATTTTGTCCTGAACTGTGCACATCAAATGATATTGCTGCACTATATTTATGTCCATTGTTTGCAGTATTCATTTAATCATCTGAATATTTTGATAAACTAATGATAGCTTTTGATCAATGCAATGGAAAGTTGCTTTGATAAAATAATATGCATTATTCTAATAAGATCATAAAATCCTGACGAGCCACACTATAATTCAGTGTGAATTTAATTTTAAAATGCAAAATTAAAACATTTACTCCTTTTAATGCTAATTTTTTTGTTGAAAATTGAAAATACTCCCTCTATATAGTCAATATGCCAGGGACACTCAATATCAGTAAATGCGGCATTAACCTGCTCGTGTTGAGGATATACAATTAAGTGGTATCACTGAAAAATGTTAAACTTCCGAACTATTCAGCGACCTTAAACTATCAGAATTCAAAACAATTCTTAGTAAAAGAAAAAACTTGTCAGTGGCAACACATTCTCTACTAAAGCATCTAAGCTTTTAACTGAAGCTTTTACTTCAGTTCTACCTTATTCAAAGCTGCTAGAATCCTAAACATGTACTGAATGTGTTGTACCCTACAGTCAAGACTATTATAAATGAGGCTGTATTTTACATTATGGTAGTACACTATTACTTAACTCTCTATAACTGACTGTTCTTTAATATTATAATTTCTCACAATATCTTCTGATTAGAAGAACCCTGCACTGCACTTTTATGATAGACTGAGTGTAGACGCATGTTTCAAAGTTGATCGTAGTATGTAGCAGAAAACTCATGATTGCAGCTGTTACCTATATCGCGCTTTGAAATTGCCATAACCCCAAATACTTCTCTTTAAATTTCCCATTTTATTAAACAAATACTTAGTTACCTTTTTGTTAGCGGAGGGATCATTCATATTCTTTCAAAAGGTCACAAATAACAAAAATTATAATTACCACAATTGGCCAATAAATTTATGTTTAACTGCCTCTGCATTAAAAAAAATTCTGACATGACTACACTCACATGACTTTCTCTAGCTGCTCTACAAACAAACTTCTTACAAAAGATAATTCTGCTTTCTACACCATGCTAATCGAGATAAACATTAGCAGAATGTTTTTATTATTTAGTTCTTTATAAGTAGAAGGGAATTAAAGGAATACGTTATGCTAAAGTGAAGGTTAATAGTTTTAAAAATTGTTGTTTGGCAATTGTCACTGCAAATCGCTTCTTTGCATGGCCAGGAGAATAACAAAAGAAAAATGAACACTTCCTATCTGAGAAAAGTATAAGTATTTCACAACTGAATCTAATAACAAGGAATATCTCAAAAACAGTAAACTCCATGGAAAAAATGTATATGACATAAATTGTGTATTTTAATGAGATCTACATTTGTTGTGTAGTAAGTTTTTGTCTATCTCTTACGGTTTACTAGTTATGCAAAATTCAGCAAAATTCATCAGGAATAAACAGATCTTCAGAAACTATTCCCAGAAAATTCAAAAGATACATTTTATTTGTGATGGAAATGGCTTTAATAGACAGTGTTTTAACAAAATCGCTTGAGCCATTTTTGAGAAAATCAAAACTTTCGAAAAAAGTTCTATGTAAAGTGTAGTTAGGGGTAGGGGGATATTCTTGACAATCTTTGTGTCGCATTCTTGGAAGATACCAAACTTAAATAACAAGTTTGGTATTTAACGTCTTTTTGTTTTTGAGCTATGCTGTTCACAGACACGCACCTTTTTTGAAAATGCTTTTTTTTTGGATTCGGGAGTCCTAAAATATGTATTTTCTGGTCAAATCTCGGTATTAAATTTTTGGGCAGAATACAATACTTCCTTAATACACCATGTACATAGTATGTGAAGAGAAAGTAAAAAACAAAAAATTACTATAAGTTTCGTAGGATCTTATAAACATGGTGCAACTACAATATGATAATGTGACAAATAGATACCAATAACAAAGTAGCAAATGAAGTGCGCCCATTTCAAAATACAATTTTTAAACATAGAATGAAATACGGGATTTTTGACTTCCCGCATGACAGTAATACGGAACACGAGACTAGTCCTCTTGCCTCCTGAATTGCTTCAAAGCAACTAAAATTACAAATAATCCAAAATACCTTTCAGAGTACCTTATATAATGTTTGAAAACTTAAGCATTTTTGAAAATTTTATCTTAAAATGTCTGTAAACCTACTAAATTCTGGTGAAAAATCAGCTAAAAGTGTGCAATTTAGTGATGGTGCAGGTCTGTCCTTTCCTAACTAAGCACCTTGTAAAATTTTAGCGATCAGACTGTAGAGGCACTGATATTTTCCAATGTCTTTGGAATACCATAGAATTGTCTAACTTTGTGACATATACATTTCCATTTTTCATAGGTTTCCTCCTTGATTTGAAATCAGGGATGGCTCCTCAAGGGGGTTGCAGATTTGTACATCTCCCAGCAATTTTCCCAAGCTTCTAACTGTATTTTCAACATTTTATTACAATTCTATTTCCTGATTATATTTGTTTCAAACGACTGCAGAGGTTTCGATTTGCAGGGGCACTGTAGCTCTCATTAAGGTGTGTGATAGGTAAGTTGAAGGATGGCTGGGGAAAGAAGGGATGAGAAGGCGTGGCAAAGCTCTCAGTTTATCCTCCTATCCCTATTCCACATGAAGATTCTATACAGTATGTTAAGAAGAAGCTGATACAAAAATGGAAGAACAACTGGATTGAAAATAATCGCAACAGTAAAACGTAACACATCATTTATTAAAATATACAAAACTCTCAGCCAGCATCAATAGATGATACTCACCAGATTAAGAATTGGACATACTAAACTAACTCATGACTATATATTCATCAAACAGCAACCTCCATTCTGTGAACATTGCAGCCAAGAGCCTGTCGCGGAGCTAACAACAATGAAATCACAGAATGGCGAACCTGGAACAAGTGATTGGTCCATAGCCAGGCATGGTCTTAACACTTGTAGTATATCACAATTTAAAATATATTGTGTGTGCCATTTTCAGAAAAAAATCTTTTTTCTATGTAAAGGTTAGTTTTAGTTGGGAGGTTTATATGAAAATATTCGCCTTGTACCCTTAGGAGATATCTAATTTAAGTATGTAATTTAGTATTTTTGTGACTTAGTTTTTGAGATATTCTATTAACACACGCACACCCACACACACACAGATATATAAATTTTCCAAAAATGCTGTTTTTTGTTTTGTTTATGTTTTTATTCAGAGGCCCCAAAACATGTAGCCATATCTGCTTATATCTCAACATTGAATTATTGTATGAATGTAATACTTTCTCTGCCTATGGTCCATTAGGACCAGAGCAGAGAAAATAAATAGAATTTGTTGAAACATTGAATGTCACTATTACGGTTTTCATCAAAAGTACCCTTCCTAACAATTTTGAATCAACTACTAAACCCAGAACAACAAATAAAATTCAATTTCTTTATCTTTGGAGATTTCACTTTGAAAGTATGTTCCTCATAGTCCTACTTTAATGATGATGATAATGATGATGATGACAACAACACTACACACCGAAGTCACAATACAAAATTAGCTTGCTGCACAAACTTTTTCATGACATGATTTTAATAATACTTAGAAAGTGTATTTTTTGAGCGAACATACAATTTTTTAATACAAATAATGCCTATTTATATCAACAAAATAAAGATAGAGTAAATTAAAATGCCAGTGGTGTTTGTTGCAGGATTCTAGTGCAAATATTTTATGAGAAATCTTTTGAAACTTTTACTACCGACATTTATACATACTGTGATAGCATAAACTAAGGAAGAGCAAAAGGGAATGCACTACTTCTGTGGATTCTGATAAATAAAGAGAAAAATGACCTTCAAAGGTTGTGTTCAAAATAACTGCTGGCAGCTTCAATACATGCTTTCGTCTGCTGAGAAAAGACTGTTGCAACATGTTCTAGCACTTCAGCAGAAATTTCAGAGCAGGCAGCAGTAATACATCGATTCATATAATCTGAGCAGTTGGCATGTCATTGTAGACAGTATCTTCCAGAAAAAAAATCTGCAGGAGTAGATCTACAGTGTACGGACCAGCGAAGGTCCAATCCAATGATTTGGAAACAATTCGTGAAGACAAGCTGTATTAATTCATGCACAATGGACTGGAAAGCCATCATGTTGATACCACAGGTTCATCCCAGTCTGCAGAGGAATGTCTTCTAATATCTGTGGCAGATGGTTTATTAGGAGGTTGTGATACTTGTGTGAATTCAGTGTACCTTCTATGAAAAAAGGGTCTATGAGCTGATGGATCACTATCCCACACCCACATTTAAACTCCATGGATGCTGATGTTCCACTTAACGAAGACAACAGGGATTGTCAACAGACCATAATGCATGCTTCTGTGGGTTACCTGGCCATAATTAGTAAAGGTTGCTTCATCACTAAACAAGATACATGATGAATCTGGAGTATCATGTCTTACTGCTCATGTACAAAATTTAACGTGATTCTCAAAGTCATTTCCATGCAGCTCTTGGAGAGAGATATGATAGGGATGGAACCTATATCGATGGAGAATGTAACGTACACTGCCTGACTCACTCATGCGATTGTGCATGAACTAATTTGTGGATATTCTGCAATTCATTTCTCCCTTTTCCCCAACCACTTGTTTGTTTCTGTTACGTTTTCACCACCATTTGAGATTGATAAATAATTGCTGAGATGGTTGACATGTATTGGGATATGTTTCTGCATACACTGTACAAGAACGAACTGCATTCTTCCTTTATTCTCCATACACCATGAGCATGTCAGCTTTTTCTGCAATGGTAAATTCCATCTTCCATTCATGACCTATTACTTGAACTATCAAAAACTAACTGACCAGAAAGTAGCAGTGTAATCAATGAATAGAAAACACAATATAAACAAACTTAGCATTGTACCTAGCAACTAAGCAGGTTGAATGGAAGAAACAACTGCCGGTGTGCAAACTTTACAAAATACAATTTCTCATAAAGTATTTGCACTAGAATCCTACAGCAAACACCATTGACATTCTAATATACCCTAATTTTATTTTGATATATATAGGCATTGTTCCATTTAAAAATTGTATGTTTGCTCAAAAAATACACTTTATAAGTATTATTAAAACCTACTTATACACTAAAAGTACAAGCCCCTGACTACCAATCAATGCTGTGACAATTGCACATACATATGATTTTCATTTCCAAAATATTTGCATTACAAGGTTTAAGTAGTTCACTCTGTACATCTAAACCAGCAACAGAAAGTTTAAACTTACCAGCTGTGTTTTTGTTTCTGTATTTACTTTGCTACAATGTTATTTAGTCAACTGTAAATAATTTGACAAATTATTAAGGGGATGAAAAATCACATCAAGTTTAGAACGCACAAAACATTAAAAAATGAGTATAGTAATAAATATGTTTTGACAAGTTATATTATAATCATAATTAATAATTAGAATGAACTTGTATTAATAATAAATAATTACAATAAATTTAAGAATTGATAATATACATAATACTATATACAAGAGGTTACCTAGGAAGTGTATACACACTTTAACAGTTTATGTATTATTTTCAGAATTGTTCTGAATTATCTGTGGAATTCAGTATTGTGTTTTCCCAAAAGATGTTGGTGCCATACAGCATTTATGACTAACAAATAATTATATATAGTGAATAAAAATTGCTGAGGTAAAAATGGCATTTGAGGAGCAAAAGCTTGTTCTAAAGTGGTAGTTCAACTTTGAAAATGTCTCTGAAGTTCAATGTACATGTAGATGTGATATCACAGCATAACCTCCAGCATGCTTGATAACTACATGGCTTAAGTTTCAGGCATGGTACTATGTAAAGGGCAAATCTGCAAGACCTTATCACACAGCTACAGATTTTGCTTCTTTGGATGTGGTCTTAGCATATTTGCAATATTGCCTTATAAATCTGCTACATAATGCTCATAAGACAATATATGATGACTTCTGAAAATCATTAAAGTATACATACGAGGGCTGTCCCAGAAGTACCCAACTTGACATATAGATAGTGGTTGTTGTTTCAAACAACAATGGTAAAAAGTACCAACCTTAGAAAGCTTAAGTTTGAAGTTTGACGATTTTACATTGTTTAGCATTTGTTTGGCAGCCATTATTACTGAATGCTCTGAGCGAATTTATAAACATTAATACAAATGGTCATCATTATGTGATACAAATCTCTTAGTTGAAAGGTCTTAGTCCAACTAATATTAAAGCTGAACTAGCTTTGAGGGGAGTCTGTTCCTTTGCTTATAATAGTGAAATATTGGGTGGCAGAGTTTAAGTGCAGCCTTACGAGCTGCCTAGACAAACATCACAGTGGTTGACCAAATGAGATTACCAGTCCAGAAATTGTAAAGAAAATCCACAAAATGGTATTGGATGACCGTCAACTGAAAGTGCGCGAGCTAGCAGACATTGCAGGCATTTCAAAAAGTTCTATATATCGCATACTAAAAATTTGGCTATGAGAAAGTTGTGTGCAAAGTGGATGCCACGTTTGCTCATGATAGAACAAAAACAGATGTGAGGATGTTTCAGTCGAGTGTTTGGCAATGTTTCACAGCAATAAAGCTGAGTTTTTGTGTCAATTCATAACAGTGGATGAAACCTGGGTCCATCACTTCACACCTGAGACGAAGGAACAATCAAAACAGTAGATTGGAAGGGGAGAATCGGCTCCAAAGAAGGCGAAGACAGTTCCAACTGCAGGCAAGGTCATGGGACGAACCAGCATAATTTTCGTTGGTTATCTCAAAAAAGGAAAAGTAATCAATGGCTAATATTATGCAAACAGTGTTTGAGTGATAAAATTGAGCAAAAATAGCCGTATTTAGCAAAAAAGAAAGTTTTGTTTCATCAAGACAATGCACCAGTTCACACATCATTATTGCCATGGCCAAAATCAAACAGTTTGAATTGCTTCCTCATGCACCCTATTTGCCAGATTTAGCACCCTCTGATTATTTTCTGTTTCCAAACTTGAAGAAATGGCTTGGCAGTAGAAGAGGTTGATGGCTATTTTTCAGATCTCAGTAGTTCTCACTATAAACAGGGTATCAAAGCTATTGAACAGCACTAGGTAAAGGGTATCGAGCTGAAGGGAGACTATGTAGAGAAATAAAGATGTTTTTCCCCAAAATTTTTGTGCTTTCTTTGTTAGGTCAGGTGCTTCTGGCACTACCAACATTGTTGGTAATGGTGCATTAGGAAATCTTGTTTGAAAGTCATCATGAACTCTGGCTGTCGCTTTGTCCCATTTGAACATAAATTGAAACATGTAAATGCATTGTTCCTTACTAAATTTATTTGCCATAGCAAAGAATGTTCAACACACCACTAATAACAAAAACAGCAGACTCACAAACAAATGAATGTGTATACAGTGTTGCCAACAATATCTTGTAATTAATTTTATTCCTGTATATCATCAAGATTTACCTACAAAAAGTGAGTCGATGAATGGGAAGCTGACTTTAGTGCCAACCTGTATGTATAAGTAAGTATACATGTGTATATATATGTATATATTATATAGTAATAATGATGTGAAATTTAAATTTAAGAGGTTTGAGTTGGAATAGAAACACTTGCATCACTTACATTTTTTGGATGCCTGTCTGTTTATTTGCTCTTATCAGAAACTGACTGACAGATGATGAGTACAAATAGTTCTTGAAACCAATCAGACATCCAAAAAATGTAACTGATGCAAGTGTTTGCAATCCGACTTGAACCTTCTCTTAAACATATACATCATGTCCAAAATGTATTCTGCACATTAAAACATTTGCTCTCCTAATAAATGTATATAAAATAAGAGGTACAAATAAATTCAATTGATATTCTTTGCATATGTGATTAGCTAAAGTGTATTTTTCTTTACTGCAGGTAGCAGTGGTTTATTTCTGGTTTGCTGTTAAGAAACAATTTTATTACTGTGGAAAATTGGCTGCTATATGTGTAATAGCATGAAACTGTTGTGTTTGTTAAGGTTTAATTGGTTATTCTTTTTTTTGTAATCAGCTATATAGCAAAATTCAGAAAGGATAAAGCCTGTTTGTATCAAAGGCACAAAGAAAGAGAGTCAATCCTTCACATTGGTAGAAAAATTGGAAAAAAGAATAAGGTTTCTGTTCAAGTTTATTTAAAATATCTCTTTTGACACTATATTGCATCTGTTTCTTTCAATGTGCCTAGTTGTATTGCTTTCTATTTTCTTTTCAGATATCCTGGCAAAATGAGTACTGGGGCTATTAAGATCTCAACACCAGAGGGGCAAATTAAAATGCACTAGGCTTGCAGGACATCCACCAAACACACCAGATGTTTTATGCAGATGCAGATCTGGTGAAGCCGATTATCACACTCTAAGTCACACTGTTGAGATTCCATATTGCAAATATTTATGAAGTGAAGTGTAAACAATAGGATAAAAGTAAAATTACAATATTTCATACCAAGACTGAAAGAGGGAAGACAATGAGAGTTGTACAAAAATAGTCATTGAAACATTGAGCATTGGCAAATATTGTGTGCAAAATCAATACAAGAATTTTTGCACACTGGTATGGTACCTATACAAACCACAGGAGGTGATCATCGCAAGTATGCGGACAAAGAGAAAGTAGTAAAAGCGTCTGAATTCCTGCAGCTGGGAAGCAAAATTCTCCACAAACAATATTTACTGAGTGATCTAGCAATATCTAAAATATGATGTTTTAAAAGAATAAGTTCAAAGAAGGCAATATTTGATTGACAACATAGCAATGGATTTGGCAGTCCAGAAGCAGATGCTTACTCAAACAATATGCAGCTTGAAGGGAGTGAACAAAAGAAAAAGAAAGAAAGAAAGAAAGAAAAGCACATTTTATATAGTGAAATAGAATGTGTTGCCTTTTTACTTTCTCCATACGCACTATGTACATAGTGTATAGAGAAAGTATTGCACTCCACCAAAAATTCGATACCGAGATTTCACCGGAAATATATATTTTAGGGTCCCCAATATCCAAAAAAAGCATTTTCACAAAAAGGTCTGTGTGTGTGTGTGCGTGTGTCCGTGTGTCTGTGAACACGATAACTCAAAAACGAAAAGTTGGTAAAATACCAAACTTGGTATTTAAGTTTAGTATCTTCCAGGGATGCGACACGAAGATTTTGAGAAAAATCCCCCCACACCCAACTACCCTTTACATGGAACTTTTTTTTCGAAAATTTTGATTTTCTCAAAAATGGCTCTAACGATTTTGATTATATTTAACATATTTACCTGGCAAATGAAATGTATATCTTGAATTTTCTGGGAATAGCCTCTGAAGAGTAGTTTATTCTGGATGAATTTTATTGAATTTTGAATAACTGCTAAACCTAAGAGATGGACAAAGACTTGCTGCACAAAAAATGTAGAGCACATTAAAACACACAATTTATGTTATATACATTTTTTTCATGGAGTTCGTCGTTTTTGTGACATTCCTTATTTTTGGTTTCTGCTATGAAAAACGTATACTTTTCTCATACTGGAACTTGTCAACTCCTATCCATATAAACAAAGGAACTTCATTGACATAGCAACCAGCTTTTGACTATCACTTTAACCTATGGTTGTCCCTTATTTCGCTTCTACTTACAAGGATGCGAGTAATAAGACTATTTCTACTAATTTTTTCTGATTAGCATAAAGTAAATAGAAGTATAAGCTTTTTAAGAATTATTTGTTGCAGGGATATGGAGAAAGTCATGTGAATGGTACACATCAGATTTTTTATCTGCCAATTGTATTAAATATACAATTTCAATATATTAAAAGGTTATTCATATATTCATAAACCACAAAACATATGATTATCTGAATGTGGCTTTAAAATGTGTATCCAAAAGATCCATGTCAGATTCCATTAGCAGTGCACCAAACACTGTGTACTAATGACTTAGATACTATCCACACTGTTCCTAATAAATGTGGGGGTAAAAATAAAAATAAAAAAAAAATTGATGTGTTACATTCACTGACTCTCTACCAGTTCAGCAAACTATTATTAAAAAAAGTTCATTGTTCTATCTAGTTCACATTAATCCAGAAAAATGTTTGAAGAAATTCCTTTATTATACATTTCCTTGTAGATACACAATTTTGAGGACCATCTCCAGAACCTGCCCAAGATAATGTAAAGCTACAGGCAGCTTACCTGAAGATAAATGCAAAGAAGTCAATTCTTCTGTAAGGAGGTGAACTAGTTGGTCCATTTAGTCTCATCATCTGGAGTGGCCAAGGACTGAAGAAACTAGAGCAGTGAGAGATTGGCCTCACTCGAAAGACAACGAGAGTTGTGGAGTTTCCTGAGACTGCGCTGCCTATCAGAGGTTGCTCCAACATCGTGAAACCACTCACTTTTCTGACAGAAGAGTCCTGCTTTACTCATGTCAGAGAAGGCAGAGAGCGCATTCTAGGAGTTTAGGTCAACATCTATAGGACACCTATTTTAGGATTTTCACAACCTGGTGGTGGCTTTATTGTAGACACTGGCATTGGAGGCATTCTATCCCAGGTCCAGGATGGCCAGAAGTGTGTTATAGCCTACTATTGCAAGATGCTCTCCAAGGCAGTAAAGAACTACTGTGTTACCCGACAAGAGCTCTGGCAATAGCGAAGGCACTGGACCACTTCTACAGGTACTTGTATGGTCAACCATTCCCAAATGAAGACTGACCACTCCACCCTGATCTATCAGGGACAAGACTTATTCTTGGTTCCAGAGGCTCCAAAAATAAAACTTCACATTAAAATATCAGAAAGGGAGGAGCCACAACAGTGCAGATGCCATGTCACGACAGCCCTGTCCAGATGAGTGCAGTCACTGCAGCAAGGTTGAGGAAAAAGAGCATACTGCAGCTGTCCATGTCACTTTGGAGGTGTCTGTAGCAGCATCCAATAGTGCAGACCTGAGGAGAGAACACCTGGTGGATGCTGGGGCCACTTCTGAGAGATGTGGAAGCAGGGACTAGACTGAGTTGGGAAGATATCACACCCAGGAGTTGTGAGTACAGGTTCTACTGAGCCTAATGGGACTCATTAATACTAGGGAAGGAGTGCTTTTCAGAGTATGGAAGTCACCCGATGGGAAGACTCAGAGAGAGAAACTGATCCTCCCACAGAGTAAGGTCACCGAAGTCCAGGAGGAAGTACTTGCAGGGACTTCAGGAGGACATTTCCAATTCAACCTTCTACAAGCTCCATCAATAGTACTACTTGCTTAGCCTACATACAGATGCTGAAAGGTACTGCTGTCAATGTCATGGGTATGAAGCAAGTCACAGCCCACAGACCAGGAGCCAGGGTTGTATGCAGCAGTATGACACAGGAGTGTCTTGAACACTTAGCCATTGATGTAGCTGGGTTATTCTCTGTGTCAGACAGTGGCAACAAATAGCTGTTAGTCGCTAAGGATTACTTCACCAAATGTCTAGAGGTGCAGGGTATTCCTAACCAGGAGGTTAAGACCATAATGAACCACCTGCGTTATCGCTATGAGGACTGTTGGAGCTGCACAGTGATCTTAACATGAGCTTTGAGTCTAAACTGACTAGAGAGAAACTGAAATGACCTGGAGTGCAAAATATCTCTCCACCCACAGTCAGACAGCATGGTTGAGTGGTACATCAATACTAGAAGAACATTTGAGGAAGTTTGTGGCCAATCACTAGAGGCTTTGCCACTTTTCTTGCTGGCCTACACTCTTCAAACCATGACATCACTGGGTTGACACCAGCAGTTGGTATTTGGCAGGGAGCTGCGTCTACCATACAACTGATGTTTGGAAGTCGTCCTGGAGCAGAACAGCTAGCAGTTGACTACATGGAGAATCTCATAGACCAGCTTCATGATATGCATGAGATGGCATGCCAACACATTCAGATAGCAAGAGACTGGATGAAGACCTGTCATGACTGGCAGGGTGACTTGGCGCAGCTAGATCACCCTACCTGTTGCTCCAAGCTTCAGCATCCATGGTAAGGGAAGAGGATAAATGGTATCTACCGCAATCAGATGCTGCCCCGCTAGTACACCTGGGTTGTCTAACCCATTACAATTGTGCTGGTAGGGATGACCAGCCTTGAGGAGGGAGCACTGTGACTATGCCCTGCAGCCATAATCCCGAAAGTGAGTGGCTTGCTTCATAAGTCATAGCAGACTGTTGGCATTCATTGTTACATCAGCGTTAGTGGACATGTGCGTCGGCGGCAAATTCTTTTGATTGAAGCCGTGATTGGAAGGATCTTTGATTTCAAAACTGGGCATTGTTACACCTGAGTGAGTTTCCAACACCTGTGGTGGTTTGCACGTGTAGCTGCTTCTGGAAATTTCCTGGCACATGATCGACAGGTGTAAAAAGGAGAACGAAGCCCTGCCCAGAGTTGTTTTGATGGGAAATTCATAGTCAGCAGTGGTAGTCGTCACAGTGGATATCGAAAGGAAACTATACAGAAGAATTGTTACGAAAGCACTAAGAAAGCATAATTATTTTTGAGGAGATGCTGATTGTAATTAGTTTGTGAAAAAATAAGGAGTTGTTTGTTAGAGTAAAAAGAGAGTTTTTGTTACAATAATTTTTTTTGGCTTTTATATTGCTATGTTCCGAGATACAATTGGCAAACCGTTTAACAGTAGCATACCTACCATCATTACTCATGGTTCTGTGTATGTGCAATAGCCTGTTCTACATTGCATAATAAGGTTTCAGAGTTGAACCATGCTCCAACTTGGACCTGTTTTAATCAATTCTATAAATATGGAAAGTTTAATTTGCCATTAGAACTATTTAAGTTAGTACATGAAAAAAACTGGTCAACATAAAATGTATGATAATGTGAGTCTGCATGTGATATTAAATTTCAAATGGGTATATTTTATAATTGGAAATAAATTCAAAGGTACTATAATATTTTGAGAAATAATTCTAAAAATCATAGACGTTAGGAGACCTCCCATAAGTACATAATGTTTCAACATTTTAAATATACCTTAAATTTACATGTAAGATTTTTACCCACTATGTATATTATGCACCTAAAAATCATTAACCTTTAGCAGACTCCATATAAAATATTCTGACCATCTTGGAAAAAAAGTGACTTGGCATATGCTCTTCAAAGTTTTATATACAAAATGTTAACGACATAACTGTAGCTATATGCTTAAAAATCATACATTTTTAATAGACTCTAAGCATATTATATTGTTATTCTGTACTGATTTTAAGTAAACCTAAAATGTCTCTACAAATGTTCTTTAAACTCTTGAATTTCAACTTGAATTGATTCCCTTTAACTCCTACAATTTTTAGGTTCTCCATAATGCCACAGCTAATTTTTTGCCAAATTCAAACACATTTTTCTTAAGCCCTTAATCACATACTCTTAATTCCCTCTAACAGTTGTTTTTGAGTTATTTCATGCATATGGATTGATAAGTAGGTGTTCCTTTGTAATGAATCCACCTAAAATGTCATTGTCAGGCCATTTATGGAAGACAAGTAAAAAAATAAAATCACTAAAAGAATTAAATAAAATTGTAGAAATTACTATGTTTATTTAAATATTCATATTTTTTTTCTTTACACACAGTATTCACAACACATTATTTGTAATAAATCAGTTGTATTTCCAAATTGCAGAAATACTTTTTTTCACTGATTACAATTCCTTTCTTGACAAGATTGGACCAGTGAACACTTTCAATACCATCTGCAGCCATCCTACACAGGATCTTTGTGTTATATGTTCCCATTATAAACTTCCTATATCGTTGAAACGCTTGAGTTTCTCTGGGAAATTATCTTTGTACAATACTGGATCTGCTCTGAACTCCACTGTCTGCAAAGGCATGGTACCATATATAGAAGAAAACCTGTCTATACACTGTGATCTTTCCATCATGTGATTTAGGTCTGCTGATAACATTTCATTATTGGTACATTCTGGACATTTAAACTTCTTTCTTGGTGTAACCTGAAAGATGTACAAGTTTATTAATACAGATATTCAGCACACATATCATGTTTGAGCCACAATTTGTTGTGATATGATCTAATTTTAATGCCATATTATACTGCATAATTATATTTTGGAAATTATTTGTACTATTTAGGGCTTGTATACTTTTAGAGTAACCATCAAGGAGTACTTATTGAAACATGGCAGGGGTTTAAGCAATAGCACTCCTCACTGAACTGCTGAACATATTATATACAACAAAATTTGTTTTAACCACAGACATGTCTGATGGAGAGGTTTGGGGGGGGGGGCTTTTATCACATACATTTTTCAAACAATTACTTTGGATTAATATTTTAAATTCTGTGCTTCTAACAGAACGACACACTTCATGACAAAATTGTTGGCAATACAATAAGGGGTTCGTTGTCACATTGAATTTGTATATTGAGCTGCAATTTTTTATAGTGCAAATACATTAAACAAAAGTACCTGTATTTCAGCTTTCTCTCCCATGAGCCCTTAACTGGTAGATTAAAAAGTAAAAAACGTTTAGTTGTAACAGATGACTTTAGGTGTGTCTTCTACCCAATGCCTTGTACAGAGAGTACATGTAACGCTTGAGCCAAGAATGCAGGCAGGAATGAGGCTGGCAGGATGCAAGATAAACAATGGCATAGTAAATGCATAATTTCCCATATATTCTAGTCGTAAACTTTCATTAGTCTATGGTATATACACAATCATCATTTTTATTTCATCAAATGTTACAGTAGTTACTGAAAGTGCTGTTCTTCAGCTTCTTTCCAGGGAATCTGTCTATAAATTTCTGATACACTTGTCCAATTTTCTGTTTTGATTAAAGTGTTATACACAAATAGTCATTGTTGAAGAGTAACTTTTACCGCTGGCATTTCAGTTATCCAAATAGTTATTTTAACCCATGCGCACACACACGTGCCCCCGCCCACCCACCCACGCACGCACGCACACACTTTAAAAGTAATTCAAAAGTAGTACACAAGAAAACGCATTTTCTAACACTTCAAGCTATAAAGCAATGACTGCTAACATATAACCCACACAAACATATGTTTTACACTAAGATCTTAACTTGTATAGGGGATTTACCGGAAGCACATGGACCCGAGCAGAAGGAAAATTACTACTGGAGTGCCACTCTTTAACTTGAGTTCTATCAGCTTTCTCTAGCGTGCTTTCTTGGATAAGCCTGATTCAGACACAATGTAGTATGTGAGGCACTGATAATGAACTTTGACCACACCAAGGCTAGAAGTTCTGTGCACAAGACCACACTAAAAATAACTTACACTTGAGATTACATTTTGCAAAGGCACAACAGACCACAATTTTGTTTTCATTTTTTAACAGTGATGGGTGCATCCAAGAAAAACACCAGACAACAATTCCACATTCATGTAAGTTATTTTGTGTAGTAATTATTAAACAACAATATATTCAAGAAATTAGATATTATTAGTGGGTCATTCTAATTTGTAAATAACTCTTTTCTTATAATCTCTAAAAAATTAAATAGTGAAGCAACACAGGTATTTTTATTTTTGAGATAATTTCACTAAAAAAAAAAGAAAATCCTGGTTCAATCTGTGACATTAATATGGCAATGACCCTTTATGTATTCAGCCTTTTTTTTTTACCCTTTCTTTCTTTTTCATGGCGACAGTATTTGAACTATTTTTTGTCCTATTTAAGAATAATATTATAAATGTATCAACAGTAAAATTTAAATATGTAGAACATACATTTTTCTCTTCACTTGACTTTTGAAAATCACAGGAGCCCCCTTATTTTTTAACATTGACGCCCATGGTTGCAACCATATAACAAGGTACAACACATTACTTGTTACACAGGTTTAAATTCAGAAGCCATTTTATACATCTTGATTTGTTGTTTCAAAAACACAGGAAATTACATATATGTATGATAATTGTAATTGTGTTGCTCCTGCAAGCTAAAGTCAGTAAATAGGAGATTGCAGATTGATTTGTAAATTTTTATTAAAGATTCAACCATTTCACTTTGCACTCATTTGTTTCAGTTCAGTGCAATCTGGAGATGCATGTGCTACACTACTTGTGTACAGCAAATCTCAAAACTCTAAGTAATTACACAGAGTGGAAGGTGACCTATTATCATCCTTTCAAATCTAAGGAAAATCATCTTGTTTTGAGTCTTTTTTCTTCAACAATTTTGTCCATAAAGTTTTTTCTTGAGGCAATTACTATTTTATTTTGCACAATACTAGGGGCATACTGAAAGTCACGAGCAGCCCATTGTAAAAATTTAAATTTCAACAATGTAACAAAACGAATTGCAGGATCGTAATCTACAGACTTTAAGCCACATGTTGACATATTGTGATGTCATTAGCTTCTATCACATGACCACAGATGGTGTTTGAAAAATGGCTGACATTGATGTTTCGTTTCGACAGCGTGCTGTCATTGAATTCCTTGTGAAAGAAGGAAAATCTGCTCCTGAAATTCATCTCAGACTTCAACGTGCGTATGGAGGTGTCTGCATGGGTGCCAGCAGTGTTAGAAGATGGGTGAAACATTTCAAAGATGGAAACACGAGTCTGCAAAATGCGCCTCGTAGCGGGCGTCCTCGAACTGCCTCTACAGAACGCAACAAGGAAAGAGTTGTTGAGCTCATTACAGGAGATATGCGTTTCACTGTGAATGAAATTGCTGCACAACTTGGAATAGGACATAGTGCAGTGCAAGAAATGATCCACAGCTTGGGTTATCGAAAGGTCTGTGCCCGTTGGGTCCCCCGTTTATTGACTGAAGACCACAAACTTCAGAGAAGAACCATTGCACAAAATCTTCTTCAGAGATTTCATAATGAAGGTGATGAATTTTTGACGTGTATTGTGACTGGAGATGATGAGAGCTGGTTCCATCACTATGAGCCAGAAACGAAGCGTCAAAGTATGGAATGGCACCACTTGAGCTCACTATCGAAGAAGAAAGCGAAGACAGTGCAGTCTGTAGGAAAAGTTATGGGAAGTGTCTTTTGGGATGCACAAGGTTGCATTCTGGTTGACTTTCTTGAACCTGGACAAACCATAAATTCTGTCCACTACATCAAGACACTTCTGAAGCTCCGTTGGGCTTTGCGTGATAAACGCCCTGGAAAGAGGATCATCCTTCAGCAGGATAATGCACGTCCACATACTGCCCGTGCCACTATGGAGAAGATCAGGGCATTAGGGTGGGAAACTCTTCCACATCCTCCCTACAGTCCCAACTTGGCACCCTCCGACTACCATCTTTTCGGTTCTGTGAAGGAGCAGATGCATGGCCAACGCTACGAGACGCTGGAGGATATTCGGAAAGCAGTGCGTCAGGGTCTGCGGGCAGCTGGAACGGAGTTCTATCACAAGGGCATTTTCAAACTTGTAGAACGATGGGAAAAATGTGTGCAAAACAATGGAGACTATGTCGAAAAGTGAAAGAAAGTCTGTAGATTATGATGATGTATTTGGTTTGGCTTAAAAATTAATATTAAGATTGTAAAACAGTGTTGCTCATGACTTTCAGTATGCCCCTTGTATATGCACCACAGTAAATTTAGTTTCACTTTACATTCAACACGTTAACTTTTAAATTAATTTTAATTCTTTAGCTTTGCTACTATGGCAATGAACAAATAAAGAGAAAACCACACATGATTTTAATGGAACTTAAATATAGAAGTTCATACAAAACTGAAGAAGCATTTACAATAAGTAAATTATTAATAGGATCAGTTATTTATAAAGGTAAATAAAAGCTTGAGAAACCTAAGTTAGTGTATGCTTCCTTTCTTTGTGAATTAATCACTTTTGCAAAAATTATTCCAATATTTAAGAGGTACACTTGTTAAAAAGCACAGGCATCACATTCAGTTAAAAACCTGGGGAAAAAAATCATATGAAGTATGAGAAGCAATTAATGAATTTTGAAGTAAATATAGAAAAAAATCCAAAGTGTAAGTTTGTCAAACCATAACCAAAGGAGGAACTGACTTTCTACTCCAGTTTCTCACCAGGCTCAGACAGTTGATTCTAACTGATGATTCAGAAACATCCTGTGAAAATGTTCTAGGTAAATACATAAAATAATGAAGCTTAAGGATGTTAAGTTTGACACATTTTTTTAAAAAATTGAATGAGGAGCTGTGCTTCCTATATCTGGAACTGTATAGATGAAAACAATGTCTTCTATGATGCGGAGCTTGTTTATTTGAAAATCATTCTTGACAAATGTCACATTACAATGTGTTTCACTATAAATGAGTATCCTTCAAGAAAACTGGCATTAGTAGAATGACCCATTTTCAACTCCTAATCTGCTGCTTTGAAAGCAACCCGTAAGTGCAATAAATAAACAGGTGAAGTGAATTTCTATTTTACAGTATTGTCAAGTTGTGTAATCTTTGTATTAACAATGTAGATTCCATTAAGACAAATTTCAAAAGCTATTAATGATAATTATAATAATGTAATAATAATAATAATAATACTGAAAATTGTTTTAATTAAAATATATTTAACATGCAAATAACATTTATCATTCTATCTCCTCTAATAAACATTTGAAAAAGTATTTAAGTTTTGTAAAATATTCAATTAAAATAGGTGTAATATTTAGCAATTTTTTATTTTTTCTCTCAGACCTTACTTTATAAACAGCAAAACTGCACTAAGATTTTTTGTTCTATTCATTAAAAAGAGTCATCCTGTTTAAGGATGATATTAGGTCACCTTCTACCATGTATTTACTGTAATTACTGCTTTAAGCATTTATGTTAGAATAGTGCACAACTAATTGCATAAGGCAAACACAGTGCTTTGAAATTCTCAATTACTCAAACAGCAAGAGTCATCCTCTAAAGATGCCTGGCAGAGTCATGGGCAAAACGTCAGGTGGCATTTCTTCTAATCGACCACAGTCTACAAATCCATAAACCCCTACATTTTACTGGGTTATTATGTTCATTTTACTAAAACCACGTTCACAATCGGCACTGCTTACAGTTAGCGGCAAAACACTTCCTTAATTTCTCGCTCACAACCCTCTTTCCTGTTGCTTTGTACTGAACAAAATCTAGAAGAGAGTTTTTGCACTTCTCTTTCACCTTGCCGAATATCATCATGCACACTAAAAACTGAGTCTATTTGTCATATTAACTACTGATTTACATTGTTTTTATTCATCATTCTCATTTTCAAATTGTCTACATTGTATTTTATAAACTGACCTCTGGCAACAACTGGAAAGCTAGTTTTACTGTTAGCTTTCTCACTTTTGAAAATCACCAACTTCGATACATTTAGTCACTTCGGACTCACAGTCACCTGGTAAAGATTTCAAACTTTCAATTCTATTCAAACACAGTTTTATATTCTCACGTGCATTTTTTATGGTGTAATGACGCATTTGTAGTACTTCTGACAGGTGCTTTAATTCAAGTCATCATGCATAAGTCCTAGCAGTTTAATAAAATTATGACAACTCAATTTGTTTGCCAATCCTCCAAACTGACTCCGCTCTTTACTATTGGGGCAACTGTTTTTAGATTCAGCATTACAGTGTACATATAATGCAGCATAGGACCACCACACTGATATGACACTGTGAAAACAAGAGTCAACCCATCTCAAGTCTATAATAAGATCAATCTTTTTAAGTTCAGTTGCATGCTTCTGAAGTTGATTCCAGTTTTTTGGAGAGATGCTGTATAAGTTGTGCAATGTGTTGATAAACATGCAAAAATGATTCACATCTCCTCAAAGAGTTTGTAACACATCATTCACGGCAAGTTTTATGACAATGTCACAGTAAGATTTTAGGAAACTTTTCTTCTAATTGTGGTCCTACTCCAGATTTTTTCCCCACATAAAGCACTTGCACTGTCACTTGTGAAACTAACCATACAGTTTTGAAGATAATTTTCATCAAAACCATTTCTACAGAAACATACCAAGAGGATGTTGCATATGGTGACTGCTCTTTGATCTGCAAGTTCCACTAATTCTAAAAATAATTGTTGATGTCATTTGAAAGTTAGTTGAGTCGATTTTGTAACACTACATCACTTACTTTTTATTTTGGTAATTTGAAGATCTATTAAACGCACATGGTCCACAAATGGTCTATCTTGTTTTGCAATATAGTACACTCTGCGAACAATTTGGTACGTTGTTTCAAAATTAGTTATTTTCATTGTCAAAAAGGTTTTAAGTTTGTTATTCAACCTCCAATAATATTTTTTCTGCTGTAGAATGACTTTCCTTGTGTTTGAATATTTTCTTTTGTAAGGACAGGTGCTGACTTTCTGTAATAGACTCATAAGATTTTATAACACCTGAAATTCACTGTTGCGAGAAAGACATGCAGAGCTTGAATAAAGTTTAAAATCTTTTACTTTACAACAAGTTAAACAGCAAAGAGTATTAGAAATGGCTAACCACTCATATTTTCTCTTTAAACACATTAACCTGTCTTGATTCCAACATGATGGGAAGGTGTTTGACTCAACTATCACTTCCTTATTAACACTTGTTAATGTACCGGCTATGGCATCACTCAAAGTTTCACATATCAATAAATCTTTCTGAGTAACACCTGTATTTTGTTTATTTGCATAACTAGGTATACTAAAATGATTTTTATTTTCTGCTGATCACGCTTCATTGTAAGGAAAATTATAGGCCTATACACATACAGTTATTAAGAGACTGATCAAACACATACCTTTTATGAAACTAAAAGATTTCAACTGGCCTCAGACCATTTGAAATGCATCCAGATATTATTGTTACATTAGTCATTGTTGCATAATGCATATACATTTTTATATAAACTGAATAAAAATAATAAATAATTAGGCCACCTGGGTAGTGTGGTGGTAGCGTGTCTACCTCGCATTCGAAAGGTCGTGAGTTCGAATTTTGCTTAGGGTAAGTTAACCAGATAAGGTTTTTTTTCGGCGTTTTCCCTTATCCTGAGAAGACGAATGTTGAGTAACTTTAAGCTCCATGGACCCCAAGATCATTTGAGCATCATTTCACCCATTTCATTCACCGTCCGATATGACCAACCAGATTAAAAAAAATTAATAAATGAAACATCCCGTTGAGCTATGAATGTTAAATAAATGATTAAAATATTTTATCAAATTACTAATAGTTAATTTAAAATGAGTCTAAACACCATTATATTGCCTTAGGCATTACTAAAGTAATCAGATTTCAGACAAGGGGCAGATATGTGTCTGTGTTCATGGAAGTACAAAGAGACAGAGGTCATCTTGTTACATTGGACAAACAAAGTGCTATTTGAGATGTAAAAAATAGTATCCATTGTTGAAACAAACAAACAGCAATTTTTACTCTTGAAGCTTAAACTTAAGTCCTGAAATGACAATTACACGAAGAGGTTAAAGGAATAAGACAATAATTAAAATTTTAATCAGTTTTATAAATGGTATGCCATACCGGCTCATTTCCGAGCTTTCGAATGCATACCTGGTTCATACTGGTCCACTTTAAGCACTAATGCATTGTATCCCTTAAAATAATTATTATTCATTGTATATTTTTTGTTATTAGTTTTACTATTATTTAAATTGAAATAGCTTTTGATAGTCAAAAGTAAGTAAAATTAAAACTCTGTATTTTGAACTCATTACCAGTTCTGGTAGTTTCCAGACAAAACTTAAGATGCCAATAACAAGACATTTGAGCTGCTACAACCACCACCAGTTTTTGCCTAAAAAAATGTGTCTATTGTTGAACATTTTTCTATGTAGAATGTGTAATGGTCTGTCACAGCCATTGAGGTAGCACAAATGATTTGAATACTGTTAGTCATTGTATATGTTTAGTAATTAATAATTACTATTTAATAAAATATTAAACTTTATTTATAAAAATCTTATGTGTTCCATTCACATGACTTTCTCTACAACAAATTATTGTTAAAAAGCTTATTCTTCTATTTACTTCATGCTAATCCAGAAAAAAAATAACAGAAATCATCTTATTACTTGCTTTCATGTAAATAGAAGGGAAGTAAGGGAGTACCTTAGGCTAAAATGATATCAAAAGCTGGTTGCTATGTGATAAAAGTTCCTTTGTTAGTATTTTAGTTTAGGAGCTGGGTGTACCAAACTTTGCATATTTAACATTATGTAGATAAGAGGTATTCGGTCCCCTTAACATTCAAAGAAAACATATGAAAAAGGCATTTTTGAACAATTAAAAACAATAATATTTTTGTTTTAAACATGGAAATAGACTTCAGAAAACATGGTGATAAAATAATTAATGAGAATGAAGATACAATCAGCTGCCTCTCTTTCATATGCTTCAAAATTTGCCTTAACTGTTTTTAAATTGTGAAAAATGTGTTAGCTTAATTTTTCTTTTGTCTATGCACAAAGTATAAATTCATGCTTTAGTTATTTTATTAGAGTTCTTGCAAACTGTGCCTAAGCAGAAGTGTCTTACATTCTGCCCATGATGTACAATATGGAGACAAAATATGGTGCAAAATATGCAATAGGCATGTGGGCCTTATCCTGTTTCAAGTCACAAAGTTGTGCCCCCCTCCCCATAAGTATTTTAAAATTTGGAACATATCCACACACATGACTTGGGATTTTTAACTGACAGATAATATGTTTAACTAAACACAAATTGTTTTTTGAAATTATTAATTACAGATTACTTTTTATTACTGTATTTAAAAATATCTTAAAAATTCGTAATTTATGTTCATTATGATATTAACTTAAAATTGTTCTAAAATAAATCCATTTTAAATAATACCATTACCAATTTGACAGCAATATAAAAATACATTTTCCTGCAGAACAAAGGTGCTTTCAGGGAATCAAGTGATAGTGATTCAATGCAGATTTAAATGCACTTCTAAAATTTGCAAAGACATGCAGCTGCATTTCAAACTATACCCCGATTCTTGGATATCTATTTTTTAAGCCTACACAGATAACTTATTTACCTTGATAGGTGCTTTCTTAGTAATATTGGCAACCAAGAAGTTCATTGCAATGTCTTCACAATTCATGTGTTCATCCACCCATTCTTTAATATTTCCTGGCATTGATGTTGTGTAAAGATAGCTCCAATACTGTGGGAAATAAACATAGACATTTAATCTCATATATTATGTAGTCCAACGACATAAATTAAAACCTTATGCTATATTGGTTACAGTCAAGCCTCTATATTATTAGGGAGACAAATCTTTAATTGACAATGCAGTACACTTGACCATAAATATCTTTTTATATTCATATACTGAATTGTGTTCATTTACTATTAAAAAACAGATTTTCATGCTTGTGTGCTGCCCTACTAATGGCTGTTCACTGCCTGCTAATTTGCATAAAATACAGAAACATATTACGCGTACAGTAACCTCCAAGAATATTTAATTATATATAAGAATATAAATTATTTCCTGAATCTAAACTCATAATATTAAGTAAGCAAAGAAAGTAGGTCATGATTTTGGCATCATAGAGTCGAGGAAATCAATAACCCACTGCATGCACGCTAGTTCTACTTCCAACCAAGGTCAGTTCACTCACTATGAGGACATTTTCTATGAATGAAGTTACATTTCTTGTTATTCTCTATGCCATGAATTTATCATATAACTTTTTGTAAATCTTTTTTGATTTCTATAGAAGTAAATTTTTAACATTACTCACCTCCTCTGTTATATCAGTAGGCATGGAATTAAATTCCATATCATTATCACTAGGCCAAAATTAATCAGTTTAAGGGTTAGTTATAAGAGTGACCAAAATCTCGATTTTAGTACCTACAGTTAAAAGTGATAACATACGAGGGCTGTCCCAGAAGTACCTGGCCTCTCCAGCTTGCAAATCAACTAACACCGTGAATCAAATTTCATTTGTTATTGACGCATGCATACAATAAGCATAGCAGTAGAGTTCATCTTTCGTATGTAGGATATCTAAATATTAAATATTTATTGTATAGCTACATGTCGTAGAAAAAATTATGTATGCAGCTCTCATATAATAGTTATTAGAATACTTGTGAGGTTTTTAGACGCGAGCGAAGTGAGCGTCAAAACTTACCTCTTACTCATATCCTAATAACTACCATTATAGGATCATTATTTATATAACTATTATGTACTTTCACAAATGGTAAAGTGAACTAAAATTATGGCTGCAACTTTCATAGTATCAATGAGTCTGATTTATAGCCATGTAACATTTTCAAATTGGCATGCTTGAAACAAATTTTATTTTCTCAATGTTCTTTTTTACAATAAACTATAAAAATGGCAAAAATTTGTATAAACATTATATGCATCTAAGACCAAGATATGCAATATGATTGTAAAATGCATTCATTAAATCAGTCAGGATTTTGGAAATCTGATATGAAATACAACAGAATGTTAAATGGCGTTTAGTCTATAAAACTTTCTGATAAGTGTCCTAACAGTGATCATGTGCTAGTGTTTCTGCTGATACCTTATGATGAAATGCAGCTCCAGTAAGAACCATTGATATCTGATTTGTCCATTCAGATTCATATTTCCATTGATGAGTTACGTTATCCCAGACATGTGTTCGAGAAGGAAAGCCAACAATCCGATCTGGAAACTCTCGCCAAACCTATATGACAAACAAAAGCTTTAATTTCAAATTGAAAGAAACTATTAGCAATGAAGACTGTGTTAATTTATTAATATGTGAGTCAATTAGTGATACAATACTTTATTTCATTTGTGTCACACATTGACTGAAATATTACTAAACAAAACCTTTCATATGAAAAACATAAGGTGATCACAGAACTTTATATTTTATTTTTAACAATGCAAGCTGCTGATACATTAAACACTAAATAAATGAATGTTTACTCATGGCATTTTTCTTAGCATATTCAAAACTCAGAGGTTGTTTCAGATTACACTACACATGATGATGATGATGATGATGATGATGATAATAATAATATAAATAACAACAACAACAATAATAAATTTATTTGAGTGCTAAGTTCAACACAATGGCGGCAACCTCCTGGCCATTATCTGGGCATACCACTATCTTCCATTCTACATATACAATTAAACACTATATTATCTGTATAATAAAATTAGTTTACAATATGTCTCACTAATTATAGTTTAACTATTTGCCTTGTCCATTTCATTTTAACTTTTCATAAGAATTCTCCTAAATCTCTTAGCTGCCCTTGGTTTGAGTATCTTCTTTATCCCTCCTCATTATCTCTCCCTATGGAGGGGACACACTAGTGATTTATGCTGACAGGCACTGGACATATAAAAGGTTGCTGAAAGAAAAGAAGATAAAATACGGCCAATCAATAGAACACAGATTAATAGCCAAGGCAGAAGCAAAGACTTACAAAATCTTAAGATAATCAAAGAAGCACATTCCCCCCAATGGGAAGCACATTTCAGTAATCTCCTCAGAGAAAAGAACAGAATGTCAAACTGCTTCATACTGCATGTGGCAAACAAGCAGGACATGTGCCCAATTAAACAGAAGAAGTCTGGCAACTTATAAGAAATGGAAAAAATAATAAAGTGGCTGGGCTGGACAGGGTATAAACAGAACATTTAAAAGACACACTCCAAGATCTGCTAGAGCCTCTAACATGTCTGCACATCAAATGCCTAAAACAAAACTCAATTTCAGAACAATAAGGACATCACTCATAATTATGATCTACAAAGGGAAAGGAAGGAAAGATGACAAAAATTCTTGCAGAGGAATTTCCTAGGAAAATGTCATGTTCAAGATCTTCTCCAAGATCCTATTCCAACATGTGGAACAAAGGCTAGGTGACAGCATTCCATCAAATCAATACAGCTTCACCCCAGGTAGATCAACTCTCCATGCATGAAATAAAAATATATCCTCTGAATTGTCTGATATTCATCTTTAACAAAATGTTGATTACATTAATAATAAAACTCCCTGACAACCCCAACAGTTTTAACATATTTCAGAATATGTTATAGCCTCTGATGGTCCATAAAAACAGTACTTTCAATGGTGATAGAATTATGAAAATTGTTTGAGTGGCTTCCAAGATATCTTCCATACACACACATACAAATGCAAAATATTCTGGTGAAAGTAACATAAGAGAAAACAACACATGGAGCTTTGTTATTAGTTATTACTAATATGAATTACATCATGTTACTGTCAAAATCTGAAATATCTGTATAACATCAGCGACTTGGCATCCACATATTCACTGAAATTACCGTTCATGTCAATATAAACTAGACCTTTAAGTATATTTTGATAACCTAAGTGCATTAATTTTTGTTTTTTTTTAAATAGCTTATGAAATTTATAATAGAACAAAATTATCTTCTATCAACATACATTTGTATTTTTTTTTCTCCAGAGTAAAATGGATGTAACAATTCACAAGTAAGCTTTATTGGACAGTAACTATTTTTTCCATCTACATATTGTCCAATATTAATTAAGTTTTTAAATAAATAGAAGTAACATTTTCTGTAACAAACTATTAAGACTTATATGAAAGAGTGAGATAAAAGATTTTGATTAAGTAATTTAAAAGGTCAGGAGTTTTTATGACCTTACCTCATAGCCAAATTCAAGTTCATCAGCAGTGAGCATCACTATGTCATCATCAATTGTAAGAATAGCTTCTGTTTCTATCTCTTCGTATGGGTAAAAACGATTAGAAAGTTTATTCTCCTTTGTTTGGATCACCTTCAGTGGTTTATTGATTTTTGGCCATAAAGATGCTATGACATTAACATGAAAAATAAACAAAATTAGCAGGAATAAAACACAGCTGCAACAGATTTAATAAATACATACATGCATATTTAAGTATAAGTTACCTGTGAAGGTACATGATATTCAGCATAATTTTGGGAAAATAGAGTACTTTATCTCTGTTCAGTGACAGCTCATGTTTTATTTGAAAATGTATTAAGAAAATAATTGAACCAAGCACCATTGCTGTCAGTAATCATGCCACATATTTATACACATCATACTATTTTAAAGTTAAAAAAGAAAGCCTGAGGGTCCACTGAAAGCTAGAGATTTCCATTGTCACTGCCTGCATTCTATGCTGAAGGAAGCTGAAGAAAGTGCAGGAAAAGAGTTTCACGTAGAAATTTAAGCTCTACACTGGGATTCTCTTCTTTATGATCACATTTATTCAGAATTTATCCCTGAGACCCTACCTTGAATTTTTTATTCACTCCATTTTTTTTCCAAAATAGTCATAACCCTCCATACTTATTACTTGCTTTTTTTCAGCCATTTTTTCACCATTGCAATCACATCACCCCACTTCAACACTTGTGTTAATTCACCTTTGTGTATTTTGTCTATTAATCCTTCAACATTCCAATATAAAACAGACAAAATTGGCCCATCCTATACCGAATCTGTCCTATTTTATCTAAATTATTGCAGTTTTGCTCTTATCCTGGTTAACCTCCCTTCTTGTTGTGACGTAAGTCTCCCATTGTCTTCGATTGTTAGAATGCTCCCTCCTGGTGTTGATACAACACTGGTCCCCTCTTCATCTTTCCATATGTCTAAACCAGCTGTAGCCACTAAAGCATTACTTCTCACCTTGTCAATCAGCTGTTTGGATGGACTGATTTTCCTTGTGGTGACGTCATAACCTTGAGTGAACAGTTGCCTGCATCTCATGTCCCCTCTCCGTGACACATGCATCTCTTCTACCATCCCCTCTTCTCCGTTGACCTGGAATCTTATGGCATTTTGCTGATAACTGGAGATTCCATCGACATATAACTGCAAACCTCGTAAATAGGCTCTTCTTCCTGTATTTCTTGCTACTTTCAACTCTTCGTGTCTTATTTCTTGCTCTTCTTTACCATAGCCATTTTCAATAAATATTCTCGTGCCTTTCAATTTCTTTGTGTTCTTAATACTCTCCATTTGACATTCATGGTTGCTAATTTAATTAGAATTGGTCTTGGTTTTCATCCCAATCATCTTAATCTAAAGCAGTCAACAATTTCCCAATCTGTAAGCTTAATGCCGAGTTTGGCTCGCGTGATTTCTTCCACTTCTTTATATATTTTTCTTTCTCTTTGTTCTTCTACTCCAAATATCACTACATTCAATTTCCTATTGACCTGCGCCAATTTCTTCAATTTAGATATTCTATTTTTATATTCCCTTAATTCTTTTCTTGTTTCATGTTCCATCTGGCACATGTTCCTTTTTATTTCTTTTATGTTCCTTTCCATTTTTCTCTTCCATACTCTTTTCTCTTAGTTTGATGTCCTTTATGTTGTCTGCTATATTTTTTAAGATTTCCATAACTTTATGCAATGCCATCCTGGGTTTAGTTCTATGCCTCCTATTACTAGAAGGGCTGCCAGCACTAGTGCAATTCAACATCTTAGCATTCTTAATATATTTTCTCTATTATCATTTGGATTACTTATCTTCCTCCTATTAAACAGCCCAATACAAGCTCTATACAGCTGAAGTGCTATACCCATGTTTCTAGTTAAGCGAGCGTGCACCTCACATATCCGTCCTCTTCGTGCTAGAATAAGCAACTCCCTATATATTAATATAAAAAGTTAAAGGTAATTTTGAAACATGTGTCTATTAAACATTGAAAAATACTATTTTTAATTTAGTAACATATCACTGTTTCCAAGTTTCTAACTAATGGACATATAAAACCTTGCCAGAATGAAAATGGTAGAGGACTAATTGTTTCACCTTAACAACAGGATGTCGTCTAGAGTCCCATATCTAATATTTGATAATTAATACATTATTGAAAGTCACAAATATAATGTTTATAGTTATGTTATAAGCGAATGCTAAAAAGGCGTAACTTACTGTCTAATTTTCAAATTGATTCAACATTAAATTGAAATAATGGTGCTTCAATTCCTAAGGAAACAACATCTGTCAATATAATTAAATGATTAAACATTTTATCCATTTTCTGCTTATGCTATTATGGACGGAGATTTGAAATTACTACAATGTATTTGTTTTGCATTTTTACTGCTCCATTAATAACATATATTTATCTCTTCAGCTATTGATTTTCATATTTATTTTTGCAGACATGCATATAATCATATTTGATAGTTGCATTTTACAATTTCAATCTTACTGTCTTTATTTCCTCATATTTGTTACTTAGCAATCTCACCTTCAGTTGAGTGTCGCCCTCCGTGGTGTAATGGTTACCATGCTGACTTCATATACCCAAGGTCGCGGGTTCAAACCCGGCGAAGGACGATGGATTTTTTCGGGCATAAAATCCTTAGCATGGCTTCCTTCAGAAGGGAAGTAAAGCCGTTGGTCCCGTGTCGTAGATTTACGGCACGTAAAAGAACCTCAAGCCTGATTTAGAGGCCTCTGAGCAAAATTAAGCGGTCTTTCACGCCCAATTTAGAATGGGGCGCTGAGGACCACAGCAGTTAAAGAGCGTCCATAAATAACACGACATTTACATTTCCTTCAGTTGATGATCAGCTTGATCAACACTACCAAGTTTGCAGAGGCTAGTCAACCTTAATGCTGCTTTTAACAGCTGACAGTGATTAATTTTATTTTTGTGTAAACATTTCTATTATTCACTATCATCAAAAAAATAGTATACAATACACATGCATTAGGTCCATTACAGATTCTAACTTCTGCAAAGATGGATTTAGCATAAATGCATCACACTGTATAATGAGCTACACTGATTCTAATTTACAGGGTCTAATTTGCTTGCATAATTAGTCAGACAGTATGCTGTGTATCAATTACAGGAAAAAAAAAAAAAACAACTTTTATTAAACTTAAGCTTTTATATCCACTGCATATGTTGGTAACAGAACAATTTTTGTACAGTAACTTTATATCTTACATTGAGGAGGAGATTTCCGCTGATTGTTCCATATCACAAGCACCTTATTGAGACTTGGAACCTTCACAAGCTTCTGAATTAGTGTGAACAGACTTTCAACTCGATCATAAGTTAGAACAACTGCAGTAAATCCTTGAGATCGCGGTGCCGTCAGCTGCAGGAACAATGGTGATTTTGCTGCCTGCTGTGATACACAACACATATTTGGGAATCAATATTTAAGGGCTAATAATGATAAGTGACATCATTTATATGAAATATTCTATTCCCTAAATTACACAACATTCATTCATCTGCTAGGTTTTTGACTGGAAGTATTTTACTAAGAGGAGACATAACTTTTAAATATAAGAGGTGTGTCAATAAAGAAACCAGATTGACTGTTGTACACATTTCTGGCTTCATCAATGTCAAACAGAAGTGTGGGGGATTGGCCTTGGGACTCTCCCTGACATGCATACAAAATTTTACATCACTGTGGTGGTTAGTATAGTTGTGAGTCTTCTGAAGTAGAACAACATGTTAACATCAAATTCCTCACAAAACTTGGAAAACTCATCACAAAAACTTACAAGTTGTTGATTCAAATTTATGGTGATCAGTGTCTATCACACACACAAATTTTTGAGGGGTTAAGAGGATCAAGGATGGTAGGGAAGACGTCAAAGACGATCCGAAATTGGGCTGCCTTCCACTTCGAAAATCTAAAAAATTGTGGAGAAGGTTGCAGAACTGTTCCAGAAGACCACTGCCTGAGCATTCAAGCAAATTGAGAACTTGCCTGTACCATAAGGAAGCCGTTGGACAGATTTAGAACAATGATCTGGGCATGACAAAGGTTTGTGCTAAAATGAGCAAAAACAACATCGAGTTGACTGCTGTGCTAACACTCTTGAGAACATTGAAAATGACCCTGATTATCTACGAAAGTAATTATGTGTGATGAAACATGAATACTCCAATACGATCCTACACTAAGTGACAACCCGTGATTGGAAGAGCTCTCAACCCTCAAGGAAGAAGAAAGCACACATGAACAAATCAAAATTCAAAGCAGTGATGATTTCTTTTTTTTTAATATATCTGAGGGGTTATCTACATTGATTGAGTACCTGAAGGTCAGACTACCAATTAAGTTTATTACAACTGTTCTGAAGACCCTCCGTGAATGTGTGCGATAAAGGAGACCAGATTCGTGGAAGAATCACTCTTGGATTCTTCATCAGGATAAAGTGCTGGCCCATAACACAATGTCTGTGAGGAGAATTTTTTATGAAAAACAACATTCCAGTGAAGGAACATCCACCTTATTTGCCTGACTTAGCACCATGCAACTTTTCTCTTCCCAAAAATAAAATCTGCACTAAAATGAACCAGGTTCGAGTCCATGGATGCAGTGAAGGAAAAAGCCATGAGACTCCTTAACAACATAACAGATAAAGACTTGCAGCACTGCTCCCAACAGTGGAAAGTTTACATGGAGTGGTGCAGGGATAAGAGAGGAATCTACATTAAAGGGGACAACATTTCAGTTGTGCAAGTTTTTTCAATAAAGAGTTAGATCATGAGTCTGGTTTCTTTATTGCCATGCCTCATATAATGCTAAATGAATATAGAGAAACAAATATACAAATACTGTTGTTTTCTTAGAATACATAATATCTGAATGTTTTAAAGAAAGCTGAAACAGGAATTTATTAAAGCATAGGATGTGTTACCTATGATATTAATATACAACATGAACAAAAAGCATGTAACATTGCTTATAACTTTATAACTGAATGTTTATAAATTATATTAAATGCTGCAGTTGTTGAAGGTATATCATTTAGGGGACTGAGTGCTGATTGGATAGGTAGAGTCAGACTGAAAAATTCAATGCCATAGCTGGGATTTGAACCACGGATCTTCCGATCTCTAGCCGGTTGCTCTGCCACTGAGCAACCATAGCAACATGCCGGCATAGCATTGAATTTCTCAACTGACTCTCATGTTTCCCGGTAAACCACAAGGTGATCTCAAATTTCTGATATCAACCCCAATGGCCACTTACAATGTTATAAGTACTTTAGACCCAGGATTCATAGTATAGCCAACTATTATGGTCAAAATAATTTGAGATCACCTTGTGGTTTATCAGGAAACATGCGAGTCAGTTGAGAAATTCAATGCTATGCCGGCATGTTGCCATGGTAGCTCAGTGGCAGAGCAACCGGCTAGAGATTGGAAGATCTGTGATTCAAATCCCGGTTATTGCATTGAATTTTTCAGTCTGACTCTACCTATTCAATTCCTGTCCTTTCAATATTTCAGTACATAAATTTAATTGAACAGTTTTACACTTCCACCGCACAGATTAAAATGACATTTGGCATGAATGTTCAGTAATTCATTGTAATTTCAGTGATATAAACAACTACAGAATTATTTAAAGTTGTCAGAAAAAAGGCCTTAAGTGATATGTTTGAAAAAAATCTTATATGTTTCATTCATATGCCTTTCTCTACTTATTCTGTAACAAACTAGTTCCACAAAAGCTTATTTTCTATTTATTTCATGCTAATCGAATTTCATTTGTTATTGACGCATGCATACAATAAGCATAGCAATGGAGTTCATTTTTCGTATGTAGGATATCTAAATATTAAATATTTATTGTATAGCTACATGTCGTAGAAAAACTTATGTATGCAGCTCTCATATAATAGTTATTAGAATACTTGTGTGGTTTTTCGACGCAAGCGAAGTGAGCGTCAAAACTTACCTCTTACTCATATCCTAATAACTACCATTATAGGATCATTACTTAAATAACTATTATGTACTTTCACTAATGGTACAGTGAACTAAAATTATGGCTACAACTTTCATAGTATCAATGAGTCTGATTTACAGCCATGTAACATTTTCAAATTGGCATGCTTGCAGAAATGGTGTTATTACTTAGTTCCTTATAAGTAGAAGGGAAATAAGAGAATACACTAGGCTAAAACATTAATCAAATCTCTTAAAAGCTGGTCGCAGTTTGCATGACCAGAACGGAAAAAAAAAAAAAAAAAAAAAATGAACTACGATTTTCAATTTGTTTTAAGTTTAAGTACTTATTGGTAATTTTAGAAACAATAACAAAGAATGTTTTGGAAATGGTTAACTCCACAAAAAAGATGTACTATATAACATTATTTGTGTGTTTTAATGAGACCTAAATGTTTTGTGGAGTAATCTTACTAGTTATCAAAAGTCATTCAAAATGAAGAGGACCTCAGAAGCTATTTCAAAGAAATTCAGGATATACATTTTATTTGTCATGTAAATGTTTTTAATATATGGTATTTTAATCAAAATCCTCACAGCCATTTTTGGGAAAATCAAAAATTTTGAAAATCGTCCATGTAAAGGATAGTTTAGGGTCAGCATATATTTCTGAAAATCTTTATATTGCATCCTCGAAAGATACGAGGGTCAGTCAATAACTAATGTCTCCTAATTTGCTTCTCTTTTAATTTACAAGAAAGTTAAACATTGATTACACAGCATGAAGCCACAACATTGAAGATTACTTTTCAATGTAATCCACATCCTTTTCTAGTTTTAGTTCATCTTTTAATGAGGGCAATTATCCTGTGTGCTAAAATGCACAGTCTTGTTTCTGAAGCCATTGATGAATAGATTTTTTTCATGTCCTTCACATCTGGAAAGTGACTCCCAAAATGAGCTTTCTTCAGCCGTCCAAACAAATGAAGGTCTGATGGTGCTAGGTCAGGGCTGTATGAGGGATGAGGCAAGACTTCCCATCCAATTTCACAATCTCTTCAGTGGTATCATGACTGATGTGTGGTTTTGCATTGTCATATAAAAGCAGAACATCTGCCGGTTTTTGTTGGGCGCAACTCACTGAGGACGTGCTTTCAGCTTTTTGAGAATGCTGACATATTACATAGAATTTATTGTGCATCCCTGCTCCAAAAAAACAATCAGAATTGTACTCTCTGCATCCCAAAGATGGTCACCATCACTTTCCCTTCCGATGGCACAGTTTAAAATTTTTTATTCCTCAATGAGGTTGGGCAATGTCATTATATGCACTCTCTCTTTGATTCTGGTTCAAAAAAAAGAACTCACGTTTCATTTCCAGTCACAATTTTGTCCAGGAACTCCCCTCCTCCAAATTTAAGGACTGCAAATATTCTGAGGTTTTTGCTTTTCATGTCTCATTATTCTGCTCGGTTAACATTCAGGGTATCCACTGTGAACACACTTTTCACGGTACCTCAGTTCTTGAATAATCGTCACTATATTGCCTTTACTGAGGGATGTAATGTGACACAATTCATCCGTTGTTATCTGGCGGTCAGCTCGAATGATCTCATCCACAGGCTCAATGTTGTGTGGAGTCACTGCAATCACGGGTCTGTTGCTCTGCTGTTCATCAGTCAAACGTGTTGGCCCTTCAGCTTCATTACAGCAATGAACCCATAAACCATTGTTTAAAACGTAAAGTAACTCCTATTTTTGTTAGAAAAACTGTTAAATTTGACAATAATAGTATTCATCAAAAAGCAGCAGAGAAGAAAGTAATTGAAGTTGAAAGAAGTTTGCATTTTAAAAACTTAAATAACATTGAATTGAAATTATATAATTTGCATCTTAAACTTATAAATGTTTTAGGTAATTCAATTTGGCTCAATTTGGAATGTAAATTGTTTGCAAATTTGAACTTTAGCATGAAAAATAAAACAAATAAACTGAAAAATAAATTAAATAAATTATGCTTAAAACAAAATAAATTGAAACCAACTAAAGGGAATAACCCTAAAGATAATGTAATTAACCTTTCAAATTGTAATTTCAATGAGAAGGAAATTAATTTTTTGAATAAAGGTTTAAAAACCTGTGTAGATTTTTCAAAAAAATATAGATGATTATGTAGCAGATATAGAAATTGCTAGTCAGGATTTAAATGAAAATAATAAATTATTGGTTAAAGAAAAATGTAGTAAAATATTACAGAATTTCAATAAAAATCACCCTAAAGTAAATCACAATAAACAAATTATTAAATCATTAAAAGAAGAAGATGTAATCTATACTAAAGCTAAAAGCATTGTAATTTTAAATAAAATTGATTACATTAACAGAATGGAACTCTTACTTCAAGGTGAAGATTACAAAAGCATTGATATTAACCCTTTAAAATCCTGCATTTCAATTTATAATAAGACCCTTAATGAAATTAAAAGTATTACAATAAAGAAAAGCAAATTATAAAAATCAGTAATCCAATTTTACCCAGAATATTATGCTCTTCCCAAAATTCATAAACCTCGAAGTAAAATGAGAACCTATTGTAAATTGCATAAATTCACCTACTTACAGCCTAGCTAAATGGTTAAATAAAAAATTCGCTAATTTTGAAAAATTTGAGAGTTTAAGTATTAAAAATTCTTTTGAGCTAGTCAAAAGGATCAGCAATATTACATTATCTACTAATGATAAACTTGTTTCTTTTGATGTAACTGCTTTGTTTCCAAGCATTCCTAGAGAAAAACTTCTGACATTTTTAAAAAAAAATGGTTAAGTTCTATAGAACTGAATGAAGATTTAATAAATGATTTTGTTATCCTTACTAATCTTTGTTTGGATCAAAATTTTTTCAGCTTTAATGACAAATTCTATCAACAAACTTCTGGTTTAGCAATAGGTAGTCCACTTTCACCTTTTCTTGCTGGGCTATTTTGAAATACAGGTCACTAAAGCATTCCCTCTAATTTTTAAAACTTGGTATAGATATGTAGATGATATATTTGCTATTGTTCCTGATAAACATATAAATGATGCTTTAAAACTTTTAAATTTACAAGATAAGGCTATAAAATTCACATTAGAAACTGAAAGTGATGGCTATCTCCCTTTCCTGGATTTAAAAATAATAAAAAAAGACAATAAATTGAATTATGGAATATACAGAAAGCAAACCCACACTGATAATTATATAAAAATAATGGCTTTAACCCTTTTTCACATAAATTTGCTGTTTTTAAGAGTTTAATTTATAGGTTAATTAATTTACCTCTTAATAAAGATGAATTCTATAAAGAATATAAACACATTATTAACACTCCTTTAATTAATGGTTTTAATACTGATTTTATAAATAAAAAAATTGAGAAGTTTAAATATCAAAAAGCTATTAAAGATATTTCTACACTTAAGAAAATAAAAGATAATTACATTTTTAAAAAATTTACTTATCACCCTTGGGCAAATAAAAAATTCACAAATATTTTCAAAGAGCATGGCATAATATTGGTTCCTCAAAATAAATACAGTATAAAAAATTTGTTAGGCTTTTCTAAACACGATGAAATTTCAAAAAATAAAAAATCTGGCATTTATCAATTAAACTGTTTAAATTGTGACCTTGTTTATATTGGTAAGACTAAACGTCATTTGGAAACCAGAGTAAAAGAACACTTTAGGAATATTAAATACAAACAAATTGATAAATCAGCTGTAGCAGAACATTTTTGGAAATTTAATCATGAAATAAATCCAGATGTTAAATTATTAAAACACTTAAATGGGCCCATAGATTTAATGGTTTGGGAGAAAATATTTATATTAAAGTATAGAAATCATGCAATGAATTTTGATATACCTCCAATTGACACTCTTACCAAATTTGTTTTGATTCCAGTAGTTAGCAATGCATTAGTACACAATCCACCTAGTAGCAGTAACCATAACGGTGTAAATAAACAACATCAAAAAAGAGACCAAAAGGATATGTTGATAATACAATGAAATCATTGCGAAACTAGTCCAAGCAAGGATTCCAAAAGATAGGTGAAGATTTGTTGCAACTATTATTTTTATATTAATATTTGTGTTATTCTTCACTGTTACTAGCTTCTTTTTACATTTTTAAGTGCCAAGTTTGGTATTTTACCTACTTTTTGTTTTTGAGTTGTGCTGTACATACATGCATGCATGCGAACTATCTACGAAGTACAGAAAGTAAGAACAACTTCATTAAATTATATTTTTGACAAAAATTGTAGGAACATATGCCAGTAACAGTAAAAAGGGCATTAAAAAGGGAATTATAATTTGTGTGCTTGTACATGTGTACATGAATTAGGTGATTTGCATAATCTTTGTATGATGACTGTGATTTTTACAATAAAATATATATTTTGATTTCAATAATTTTCATCACATATCATTGATATACTGCTTGAAATATAATCATAGTTTTACATCAAATACTTTCTTTTACTCATAACCATTATACATGTTACTTACAGAATTTGGTGGCATGTTCCATTCTTGGTATGTTCTAGCATTTTGTGAAAAAACACGGTCATTGAGAATATCCAGGGTAGTCAAGGTAATTGCCTTAATAGTAGAGAGATATTCATCATATAACCAGCTACCCTGCTTGCGAAGTTCTGTTATACAATCATCTGATATGCTTGTCAGGATTTCCATTAAATTGCTCAAATCATCCTCCGGTATGAATATAACTGCCCTAAAATGAATACAAACACATTCACAAGTTACTAATAAATCTGTAATGGGGAGCCATTATTTGATATATGAAAAATATGAGAGGTGTAACATCAACTTTTGGTTATTACTATTATGCTCACAAATCAGACATCTTAGATTCTAATTGTGTCCAGAAACCTTAAAGGCTCTATTTCAAATCACACCTATATCAACTTTTTACAGTTTCAAGATTACCATTAAAGTAACTCTTATCGATGAATGCCAAAAATCCAAAAATGCACTTATCAACTTATGGCTACTCACCACAGAAGTAACCTCTTTTGAAGTGGTTTTTGTACTCAGAAAAAGGTTATTTTTTCTCTCAGGAAAAGATAATAAATAAATAGCAATATGAAATAGTTCCACAAATATAATCTATTTGGTATAAGTTAATTTATGGCTACAATTTGCTTCAGAATAACTTATTAACTTTAATTTTTAAAATTAAACATTTCTAATTGATTTCTACTTCTTCAAAAGAATAAACAAATCTATTATTTTTTACTTAAAAAAAGTGATGTTCTGCATTACCGGTTTGTTTTCAACATGTGTTTAGAGGAATTTAGTATCAGTGACTTCCAAATTATACAACTATATTTTTGGAGTCACTAAAACTATGTTACTTACACTTTTGATTTACACTTTCGGGAGCTGTTACTTCCAAAATTAATTCCTCATAAATCAAAAGCGGTGTGGTGTTAAATACCAATACAAATATTTTGTACATGTTAAACTATATGAACACTATAATAATTTCTAAACTTGGTACTTTTAAAGACAAAATAAAATTTTAGCTGTATACCCTGAATATTGCTGGAAATATTCTATAAAATTCCAATTACCCACTATCATTATTACTCTTTTAAAGAACCAAAACTGTATTAAAGGTTTTTGTATATGCTAGAACTAGAAGATAGTTTGTGGCTGGAGCCTTTGGATGTGTTTTAAAACATAAATGTGATTTAAATTAAATATGACTTGCAAATTTTGCTTAAACTGATCCTTAATCTAACCCTTTGAGATTTTGATAACTGTATCTCAGAGTTCATCTTGTAGACGTTCCAGGAAGTGCATGGATGAATCAGACAAAAGGGTCAAGCATTAATAAAACAATTAATAATTTGTAACAATTCTTCACTTATCTTTTTTAAATCCACAGGACTCGTTTTGCAATTAAAAGATCTATTGCATTGTCAGCTACATTTATTTTTGCAAAAATAGATATTTTAGGTAATCATAAATGCACTAAATATATAGGTATTTTAACTAAAAAAGCCAAAATTATTCTAATATATAAAAATAAATTCATAAAATTATTTATATATAACAATGAAAAAACTAAATAATTTAAATTATTATTTATATATATATATATAATACCTAATAATAATGGTAAAGAAGCAAATAAAGTATAAAATAATAAATAATTGATTGCGAAACTGGTGCTGTGGATTTCAAAAAGATAAGTGAAGAATTGTCACAAATTATTAATTGTTATATAATACTTGTGTTACTTCACTGTTACTAGCTTCTTTTTTACACATTAAAAGGCTTAAGTAATGAAATGCTATGTAGGTTCTTCTTGTTATTGTTCTTCTTTTTCTTCTAGTTTACTACTCAATGATACTTTTAAATTTGCATTGCTATAGTTTGTTAAAGCACATAATTGTAAATGTCAAGAAAAAATATGGTTTTGGAGTTTAAATATTTGTTAATATTCTTTAAGGAGCAGTTCATAGTAAAATTTTGATTTTATCATAGAACTTTTATGCCTGTAATCCTTAGATTATCACTATTTGTCATATTCTATGGTTTATACTTTTTCAGATATTACAATGTTTCAGTTTATCTGTGTAATTTTCTCCACTGTTTTCTGTTGTGCAGGCAGCCAGAAAGTAGCCTATACATAGTGATGCTAGACAACACCTGAAATTCAGATAGCCTAACATTCACAACTTAGGAGTTGGAAAATTAGCATAACTTGTGCTTTAGTAGTTGAGCCATCTCCATGCCTCTCCAATGGCAACTTTAAACTATCTTCGCTTGGCATCAGCTATTCAACATCCTGCATGCTTGCTTGGCAATTGGAATAACATCCAGAGGAGCTTGTGTTTGGAGCCACTAGATAACACTTGTTGCTCTCCTGGACATAGTTTTGGCTCACCTGCAGGCTGAGAGAAGAAGGCAGTTCCAGGATGCCAGCTGCTTGAGTAACAGCCATTTTAACGATTGGAGCGAATAGCTCGTGTCTGGCAGGTAGTCTGATAGTAATTTTGGTGGGGAAAAATTGTGGGTTATTTATGCTTTCGGGAAGTCCAAATTAATTCATTATGTTTTCAGCTGTCCGGAAAGGCTCTGCACATAATTTAGCATGGAATGAAATTTACCATTAAAAAGTGAAAATTCAAAAACATATTGAAAAAATTTGTAAGTCTTTAAATGGCATATTAGGAAGTAATGTATCTTAATATTCTTTAAGGTAATCCAAGTGAATAAATAGTGGAATGGAATTTCTTTCTTCTCATTTACTATTTCAATTCATACTATAAGTATAAATGAAAGCAGATTTAATAGGAACATCTTATTGAAAAGAAAAAAAACAGCACAAAAGTGGGAGCAGAGCATACAGTAGGCAAAGCACTGTCAGCCAACAAAATTTTGTTTCATGTCAGTGGTATTTAAAACATTGAGCTGCGGAACAAATTGTATATTTCATACATATGCATAATAGTGTATTGTGAAACATACACAATTCTATTTCCACAAAGCTTTTACTTTATTAGCATGATCAGAAAGAAATTTTGTAGAATTCTTTTTGTTAGAGTATGTAGAATCACAAACTCATGTAATGGTATCGACCATGTGACGTCACATGTGCTTTGTTCTTGTTACCTCCTGTTTTGCCATAATATTCATATCTTTATATAAAAACAAATTTAAATCTTTTGTGTTAAATTCGTAAACATAGTTATCTATCTATAAATCATGACAGTATATAGTCAGATTTTTCATATTACGATGACTTATTTCTTATATCTGTCTTTTTTATGAGCATTTTAAGCTCTTCATTATTCCATGTATTCCTATTGAGTTTGTATGTATATTCTTCTCAGCAGGTGCTATTTACCGGGATAATTTTGGCTTGTATAAAAGTTGTGGAATATGAACAGTGAATATTCCAGTGTGCCACATGACTCAGGTGGTTCTTGGTATTAATGAAGAGTATATGAAATTTCTGAGATATGTATATACATTGAGGATTTATTAGGAATTAACTTTTAGATGTTTATCTTGCTTGAGCATCATGTAGTTTTTTTCACAATATAAAACGGTTTTAACAATTTTATACACAGTTGATATATTATAATAGTAACTTTGTTCCTATAGTTCTGTTGGAATTTTGCAAAATTATTATTCATTCCATGTTAGTCACCATGTCTTTTTCAAATCCAGCAAAGATTGCTTTTTTTATTGCAATTAAAAGGAATTGAGGTTGATTCTTCAGCAATGTTGGTTAAAATGCTATAACTATTAAAACTTCATACACAAGCTAAGGGGGGTTAACACATTTTTTCAAATGGCAAATTCATGATTTCATTTAAAGTTCACAGTTATAATTGCTGGAATTTCAAGCCTTTTATGATGAACAGATTATAGCTATTACAATTCCTTATTGTCATAGAGTTAAGAGTCATCTGACTTTTTATACAGAACATTTGTAATTAATACAAACTTACAAGTTGATGCAACAAGAATATTCACAATTTGAAGAGCTTTTGTCAGATTATCAAAATTTACTACAACCTATTACTAAGTTATATGCTACATTAAATACGCAAAACTCAGTCGGTCAAGCAACATGAAACAATTTCTGAGTCTAATGTGATGCAAACAAAGGAGGTGAAGCATGTGCCCTCATCTTCACAGATTTTAAATCTTTGCAAATCTCACATCCAGCACACAAATTAATTAATTCTACCTTGCTTTTAGTGAATAACCCTGATCAAGTCGTATACTTTCTGCAATTTGTGTTGAAGCTGGTAGATTTAAAAGTGTATTCACCAGAACATTGGTGTTGTTGATCTTAACAGAGGGCAAGGTGTATTTTTTTATTTATGTTACAGTTTCACATTTCTGTACTTGATTTATTTTTCTCTACTTTCTAGAGTACATATGCAATATTTGACTACTAATTATTATTCACCTCAAACATAGACTGAGGAATTATTGGCATACGTTCACAGAATTAAAGGATTTGTGCATGTATTTAATTTGCCGGATACGGAATATTATGTACACTTTCTATACCACCTGTTACATTTTCTGAGTTAGATGAAATGATATTTTTGGTGCAACAAATTGCACTTCAAATAAAAAAAAAAACATCACAGCCTTCATCCGGAATAGTTTCAACAAGTAGGTTGCCTATTTTGTATTCAAATTTAGTTTCTTCAGTACAGCAAAAGGTTTCACCACAATTACATAATGAAACTACAGTTTGTGCTATTCATTTTGACAATGTTTCAGGCTCTAAGAACATTGCCATGCCAGTGCCGCTTCTAACTATGGTTGTAAATAAATATGTGACAACACAGGTATCCTCACGTCTATGTATTTAATCAATATACCAGGTCATGTGATTAAGTACTGTTTTCAGAAACAACAGGATAAAAAGCGATCAGCTACAAATTCCTGTCTAGCAACAATTACTTATACAAAGCATTCCTCTACTTCTGGGGTGGAATTGTTGTTATTGCCTTTTGTTACACTTTTATGCGGTAAGAGGTCTACTACAGTCTTGATTGATTCTGGTGCTTCCTTCAATGTAATAAGTGCTGCATTAATTTATTACATTCCAAGAAATTTAAGGAGAAAAGGGCTTTATTGGCAAGATCTTGTACTAATATTTCTGATGAAGAACTGTCAATTTTAGGTCAGGCTCAATTACATCTGAAGATAGGCAAATTTTCTTGGAATGCAGAGTCCATTATTGTATACACTTTATTTTTGAAATTATATTAGGAATTCCAATTTTGATCACATCCCATTTGTAGTTGGATTTTGATAAATGTTGTTTACAGTTCCCTTATAGTAATAATATTGTGCCCTTTTCTTTAGGTACATTATATTTTCTATCTTCTGTGGCAATGTTAAATGTCCAGGATCCCCATTTTCCTTTGTTACTTTTAGCAGAAAACAACTTTCACAATTAATTGATGATTTTCCGGCTGCTTTGACTGCAGTTGGGATGTGCTAAAGGCCTGAAATATACAATTCGGTTATCAGACATTACACCTGTCCAATCTTATCTTTATCGTTTTCTCGCGCCACCAAAATTGAATATTTTACACGAGAAAATTGATAATTTATTATGTGATGGTGTTATTGAACCATCTAAGAGTTCATATTCTAGCCCATGTTTTTTGGTGCCAAAGCCAAATGTAGACTTCAGACTAGTGATCGACTATAGATGGTTAAACAAGAAACTTTGTCTTGATGCAATGCCCCTGCCAGAAATTAAATTCTCTGTCCATTATTTTCCGGGAGTCAGTGTTTTTACAACATTGGACTTAAATCAGGTGTATTATCAAATGCCCTTAGATGATGCCTCATGGCCTCTAACCGCCTTCTGTACTCTGAATAATCTCTATCAATTCCATTGCATGCCCATTGGACTGACTACAGGTGCTCAGATTTTGTCCAGGTATCTAGATTTGCTATTGCACAAGTTCAAATTTAAATCTGTCATTAATTATTTAGGTGATTTGGTAATTTATTCATCAGACTTTGAGTCCCATGTGGTTTAATGTCTAATTTTTTAGCACCTTCAACTGGCAGGCATTACAGTTAGTCCGTCCAAGATAAATTTTGCAACCTCACAAATTTCATTTTTGGGGCACATTATTTCCCTGGTGGGTATTTCAATTGATCCAGAAAGGACTTTGGCATTATGCCAGTATCAACTCGTAAGAATGTGAAGTAGTTAGCATCTTTTTTAGGTCTGATAACCTTCTTTTCTAAATTTATACCACATTTTGCAAGCATATCTGAACCCTTGAATGTGAAATTTAAGTGGACTTCCTTACACCATGCAGCATTTGAGAAACTGAAATTAGTCATCATGAACCCTCCAGTGATAGCCATGCCTGATTTGTAATTCAGTCTAAGCCTCCTGCTTTGGTATAGCAGCGGTCATCCTCAAGGCTCAGATCACGAGCAGAGGCGTATTGCATATGTTTTTAAGATGTTTATATCACAGAAAGGAGCCATTTTGTTTATGAGCTGGAAGCTCTTCCCATCCTATTGGCCTGTGACAAATTTTGACCTATTTTGGAACATCGTTCACTTAGTTTGGAGTGTGATAACCAGATAATTACGTGGGTATTGTCTCATGTCAGGAAGACTGAAAAAATTGCATGTTGGGTTACTAAGTTAGGTACCTTTCAATTTTCGGCATGGCACATTTGCCATGAATGTTGTTGCTGACATGCTTTCATGCATGTTTCAAGAGGAGTAAATTAATTCCCCATCAGTGCTGGTTACAGCTGTATATCCAACCTTACCTGCTGATTTTTCAGCATTCTTTCTTCTTGGTGGATAATCAACATTTATGAGCAATATTCCACTGGGATATCAATTTCGGGATAATATCAAATATGCTAGGCTGATTTGAACCCAGAAATGTTGTGTCTTGTTGCCACAGAAACTGGTTTGGTTTGTTCTGGAGTATTTACATGCAGCCCCGTTGGGGGTCCATTTGGGTATATATAAAACAAAAACGAAAATCCATCAATATTTCATTTGGCGCAGGAAGTATGCCTGTGATTTAATTATGCATTCGGTAAGTACAAATTAATTCGTTACATGCTATATGGCACGGAATGAAGTTTACCACTAAACAGTTAAAATTCAAAAACATATTAAAAGCTTTGTAGATCTTCAAACAACATATGGGAAGTAATCTATCTTAATATTGTATAAGGTATTCCAGGTAAATAAATAGTGAAATTTCTTTCTTCTCATTTACTATTTCAATTCATCCTGTCTTTCCATAAATATAAATGAAGGTGGTAGATCCATGTATTTAATAGGAACATCTTATTGAAAAGAAAAATCCAGCACAGAGTTCTGAACTGATTAATGTATGATGTAACATAAAACCATTATTGCCATCTTACTTACCGTTTCCAGTCAATAACATCCTGGAAAGGCATCACTAAAGTGTCTGCACACACAACAGGAATACAACCTGCAGCCATAGCCTCGAGTAATGCTGGCTGGCCCAAACGTGCTCCCCTCACCACTAGGCAGAACTTGCCCCTCTGTAGCACCTGTGGGTACTGATGTATGTCCCTTCCATGACATCTCATAGTGTAATTACCTTGCAGATCTCCTGTACAAGCCTCTAACAGTAACAAATCAGGATGATCTTTGGCAAGATACTGGAGATCCCTCATGTATTCTGGATGCAGATTTATTTGACTTGAGACTACTAGCCATGGCCTGTAAATCATGGAAAGTACATCTTAGTGGAAAAGTGACACAAAAGTCAAGCTGTGAAGTTAGCTTTAGGCTTCCTACCAAGCTACTAAATCTAGCAACACTGTAGCTGCAAAATAGTGGAGCTCAGGTGAGTCAAGGTGCAAAATGATACTCAGAAGTTACTGAAGTATGGCAGTGATTCATATAAATATTCTAAAAATAATAATAATAATAATAATAATAATAATCTCAATATGAGACATTGTAGTTTGACATAAAGATGAACTACACTATTCATTTACTAAGTAACACTTAGTAATGAAACATGGAAAATAAAAGAACTATCCATTTTTGTCACCCTGACCCATTCATTTTTTTCATAATCAAACTGGTAAATCATGAAGATCAGATTTTGTCCTCAATGTGACTCAAACTCCCAATAACTTGGCACTGTAAACACAACATAGCAGCAGGTATAGAGAAAAAAAGTTGATACTTCGTAGCATGCGACATATTTACTGTTTTAATGTTATTACTTGTAGTTTCCTATAGTAAGTAGAGGAAGTATTTGTTACATTTCATCCAAAAATTCAATACAAGGATTTAACTGGAAATACACATTTTGAGGCTCCCTACATAGAAAAAAGACTGTGTATATATGTTTTGTTTGTCTGTGAACAGCATAACTCAAAAATGATAAGTTGGTTTAACATAAACTTGGTATTTAAATTTAGTACCTTCCAAGGATGAGAAACAGAGATTGTCAAGTTTAATACATATATAATTTTTTAAATCAAGATTATAAACTAATAAGTTACACAAAAAAAAATACACACATTTCCACCCACATATGCACATACATATGACACGCACACATGTGCGCATACATACACATACTGAATTAGCATTTTTACATACTCTATGTATTCAGTTAATAAATAATAATAATAATAATAATTTCTCATTAATAGTCTACAATTTTCTTTGAAATTTGTCAGTGGAAGAGATTTTCCTGACATAGGCCCTAATTTAATATACCATTGGAGAGTGCTAACCTAGAGTGTAAGAAAGAGGTTGTATGTAGACAGCTTCCTGCCTACACAAGTGAAGGAAAAAGGGAATAAGGAACAATGGTAGTAAACACTGAAGTATACAGGGCAGAAAGTGAGTAGGTTAGGGTACTGAAACTGTGAGGGTTTTAAAAATAAATTTTTTTATGGGAAAGAGGAGGAAATTACTAGACAATGTCGATTATTTGGACATAGTAGAAACCTGGCTCAAAAAAGAAAGGAAATATACAGATAAAGCATTTTACTTGTCAGACTAAAAGGAGAAATGTTATCAAGGAAGGGAAGAACATATGGAGGTGTTGGTTTTTTGTAATGAAATTTCTAAGCAAAGTAATGAGACTCTTGGTCAAGGGTATAAAATATTTTGTGGGTTATAATGGAAAGCAAGCAATTTGAGAAAAATATATATGTTTAGGTATAGTATATAATCCACAAGTCTCCTCGCAGTACCATAAAGCTGACTTGATGAGGAGTTTAGAAAGCAACATTGAAAGGTTATGAGAGAAATAAGGGAGTACATAAATAATAATAATAATAATAATAATAATAATAATAATAATAATAATAATAACAACAACAATAACAATAGTAAAAATACACCATAATAGGGGAGGGAGATGTGATTATAGGTGATATATTTGGAAATGAAATAAGAGCTAAAATGCATATGTTTGGAATAGCAGAGATATATATGTAGATAAGGAAAGTGTAAAGTTCATCAATTTTTGGAAATTAATTAACTAGACATTTTGAATGGTAAGTATGCGGAAGATGGAGTGGGGGATTTTATCTATGCTAATAAGAATGGGTAAAAGTGACATTGACATACACAATGACTAGGGACCACAGATTTTTGCAATTGTGATAAAAGCGATAAATTGTTTATTGCCAAGAAAATTCAATTTCTTTATGATAAATATGTTTTATAGGAAAATAAATTATTTTGGCAAAAGAAAAAAAATGAAATTTATTGGCATTTTGTAGCCATTAGTTTCTTTATTATTCCATGCACCTCTTAACCTTTTTGCAGATATGGACGTCATATGACGTTATTTTAAAATGCAGGAGAACCAATATAGACGTCATATGACATCCTGTGCATGCGTGCATTTAATGCTTAGTTAACCCTAATTATTTTAATTTTTGTCTTTTATAATAAATTTAAATAAATTCTAGAATAAATAGTCTTAACTTTAAAGGTTTCTTTTTGAATGGTATATCTCAAAACATGGATAGACACATAAGGGCACATCTCCACATTCATGGTAGTGTCTTTACGAATTCCTTTTTTTGCGGCACATCAAACACCTTCGAAATGGATGCGATTTTTTTGTTGTCGATGGTATCCTTTAGGAAAGTGTTTTCCTTCAAGTCTGAGGGGTGTATGAAGAGGCCTCTGAATCTTATAGTGCTCAATTAGGCTAAGAGCTATTGATATGCGGAAGTCCAGGTAGGTCATCATCTTGTGTGGGTTTAGAGTTCTCCAAATTACTAAACAATTGTATATGGTGATATCCAGCTGGTGCAAAAATACCTTTTTATACAATTTAACTGTTTTTCATAAAGAAGGATATGATTGTAATACCTGATCTACTACAGCCACACCACCCATATGCATATTGTATTCTTGGATAACATCAGGCTTGAAAATTGACATTTTGATGTGGGCATCTATCTTTCCAGAGTCATTCATCAAAATCTTAGGGCTGCAATTGGACAATGCCGTAACCACCCTCCTATCTTGCCAAGTAATGTAGGTCAAGGGTGGGAGGTGACGCACCTGCACTTCTCCTCTCCTAGTCTTTGCATTCACATTCTTCGACCAAATAATTAAATTTGAACATACTGTATAAGGCCATGTATAGTTTAGGGGAGCTGTACCAATTATCTAAATATGCAATATTACCCTGGTCAAGTAGAGGTTCCATCAGATGCATTACTATGGAACCAAGTAGCCCCAAATCTTTATCTCCAGTATTATCAGTTCCTTGACCAGTGTAAATGCAGCTATTGTAAACATATCCCATTTTACTTTCACAAAGATCAAAACTCTTTATGCTTCCAAACTAAGTGGCCCTTCCAAAGCATCAAGCTTTCAGCTGCAGTGACCTTATCCCCAGGCACGTAATTTTCTGTCAACTTTGAAATAATATATTCCAAAACCGACCTAATTTTGTGTAGTTTAACATTTACATTTTCTGTGCCGGTGAAATGGAAGTAAACTTATTTGACATGCATTTCCCAAAAAATGGAGTGACTAGCATGTCATCTGTAGACCAGTACATGTCTAAAGTTGGTTTACTAATAACACCCATGAACATAATTAGACCAATTAGCCTGTAAGTAGGGCCGGGGTTCGATCCCAAGTGACCGCATGTGAGATTTGTGGTGGACAAAGCGGCATTGGGACAGGTTTTCTCCGGGTACTCCGGTTTCCCCCACCATCGCATTCCACCGGTGGTCCATCATCATTCATGTATCATCAGTGTCACCGCCTGCGGTGCCATAAGTAGTTAAAGTGTGCATTAAACACTACCAAAACAAAAAAAAAAAAAAAAATAGCCTGTAAATCTCATTCAGTGTTACTTCTGTCCACTTCTGAATTCTACTCTTGGGCCCTAAATTGCCTTTAGAAGCCATGTCTTCCTTCACCTTACTTGCATATGCATTTGTTTCTGCAACAATAAGAGACACTAAGTCAGCAGTAAAAAATTTTGAGAAAATGTCAATTGGTTGGCTGTCAGAAATCAGCTGAGCTTGGGGTTGTACACCAGAGGCTGTGCTCATGAAGATATGTCTAGTTGTTTTGGAGTCATTTCGAATACTCCACAATGTTGCTTCTTCATGAACACCTGAATGAAGAGAGTCACTTTCTTCCTCACTGCTACCTATAAATCTGAAAAGTTGCCATCAATATCAAAGTCATTGTCATATAGCAAAAATCCTCCACATTATCTGAAGTAATTTCTGAAGCCCATACACTGCCTACACAAGCTAATTTGTTACCTACACTGCTAATCAAAGCCATGGTTAGAACTGAGGTATAACATTTTCAAATGTGCTTTTCTGATAGCTAAAACAAAAAACTGTGAACCCCTGTAGCTACACGGCTCTACCATAAATCTCTGCTGTGTATTTATTCTAAGGCGTAAATAGAAACGCTGACAGAGAGGTTTGATTTCTTTGCAGCTTGGGTGTTCCTCATAAACACACACGTAATTGCGTCATAGCATTAAACAGAATGATAAACCTTTGAAGCCGAGAACATTGTGCTTAGCTAGCTATAAGTATATACATTTGCACATACATAACACAAGCCTGACTCATAAATTAGGTGCGTTCGATGTACAGAATGACTTTTGTTACAAAGAAAAAATTAGTGATATTTAAACTTTTGCTAACATAGTCTCTCTTTGTTTCTACGATAGATGTATAGTGCCTTTGGTGAACTTTAAGTCAGTTTTTGTTTCATTAAAATATCTTAATAAATACCAAAGATACAAATGTTTATGTATGAAGTACATTTACCTACATTTAACAATTTAAATGCCTTGAATTGTTTATTGGGTATCCAGCGTTTATTGGGTATCCGTGCAGCGTTTAAATGGCCATCACTCAAGCGGTTTAACATTTGAACTTGCAAACATGTCAAATGCACAACTGTAGGTTTCTAAAAATTGAAAGACTTGTCACAACAATCACTAAGCCATAACCAAACCTGTATACTGCCAGTTGGAGTAACAAACTTTTCCTCAGTTGTAGCTGAAAATTTGTGATGGGTCGAACATCAACAATGACAGATCATTTTAGAGTCAAAGAATTTTCTAGTGAAGGTCTTTATGTATCCGATTCAAACATTCTAATGTGTAACTTTTGTAATATGTGGGTAGACTGAGAGAAACAATACACAGTGTCTAAACATTGTTTTAAAAATAAAGAGCATTTGCGGCTTAAATAAAAAGGTGTCGCTCCTAAAAGACAGGCATCTACTGATGATTCATTCAATCATCAGAAGAAAGTAAAACAAGAAAAACTGGAGTTTGTAAAGGATACAACAAAAATGTTCCTGAGTGCAAATATTCCAACTGTAAAGATGTATCATCTGCAGTTGTAACTTGGTTTAAGAAATATATTCCAGGTGAGTATTGGCAATAACATATAAAATATGTTATTATTATTATTTATTAATTATTATATTTGAAACATAAATTCATTTTAATAATTATATATTATAATTATAATACTCAATATATATATTTAGTTTTAATAAAACAAAATAGGTCCATCAAAATAAATATTTTTAAATATTGTACTTTAATATATATATATATATATATATATATATATATTTTTTTTAAATAAATTGCATAATATCAGGAGATCTCCTCATGTTTAATCAACTCAGACAGGAATATGTCCCTCACTGAAGGGAACAGATAGTAGCAAAAATAAAGGAATCTTTAGATGGTAAGCAAGATTTAGCCATAATTTGCATAAAACAGATTCTGCAGGTTGTTGTGTATTTGCTGTCTTAGCCAAAACATTCACAGGAATTTCACAACACACATTTTGTTATGCATAAAAATATCTTAAACAAATTGTATTTTAATCAAAATCATTAGAACAATTTTTGAGAAAATGAAAATTTTCGAAAAATGTGTCATCTAAAGGCTAGTTGAGGGAGATGGGTTTTCCTGAAAATCTTCATGTCATATCCTTGGAAGATAAATACCAAGTTCGGTATTTAACTGACTTTTCATTTTTGAGTTATACACACACCCACGCATGTGGGGAATAGTGTTACCCAAAGCTCTATTATAGAGTTACAGGTGGCAGTGTGATTTTAATAACTGTAGGTTTTTAATTCCAATATTACTGAAATTAAACTTCCCAAAATACTGGAGATTTGAATGACATTTTAAATATGGATGAACAGTGATTAACATCTAAAACGAAATGAATAAAAAATAATTTATTAATTTCATCCATCATTGTTCGTAACTTGTCAATTAACTTCCATTAGAGTTTGAAATCACACTATATCATTTGTGTTCCTTTCACAACATGCCATACTAATCGTGACCATACCGATTTCTTCCTTCCTAAAGTTGGTACGATTTTCTGAGATTATGTGATCTCTGGACACAAATGTTAACCTCACCTAATTAAGATTCAAAGTTAGGTCCTCTGGACAAACTACTCCCACACAAAAGAGATGGGCTTTGTCATTTTGTAATTTGTTTAATCTTCAGAATGTAATAATACTTATTATTCATGTACTGAACACTTTTCATTTTTAAAGTATTGTTGTGTATTGTATTAACTTATTGTAATGACCAAAGTATGAAATTATAAATATTTTCAAGTGGTAATTAAAGCATACCAATACTAAAATGGAGTGAAGAGGATTAATCAGGTAGTAGGAACTATCTCATGTTTTTCAGGTTTTTATTTTATAACATTTTTGTAATTTATATGATTTATTAATGCATAATAAAGTAAAGGGCTACCACAAATTCAGTCAGTAGAGCACCTGCCTGCTCTGCTAGGGGTCTTGGGTTTGATCCCAGGCTGGAGGATGGAACTTCTTCTACAATCAAGATTATTGAAAAAGAGTTGAGTTTTATTTATTGATGTTATTTAACTGCTGCGGCTTCCAGCATCCCATTCTATCTATATTGGATGTGAAAGATTGACTCATTTTGCTCAGAAGCCTCTTTTTCAGGCTTTTATGTACCATAAGTCTACAACACTGGAACACCGGCTTTATTGCCATACCAAACAAAGTAATGCTAAGGATTTTTGCATCTGAAAAAAATTCATTGCATTCCTCAGATTTGGACCAATGACCTTGGGAACCAGAGACTAGCATTTTACACCTGGACCATGCAGGACGAACCAAGATTATTCCCTATCCTTCCTCAGATTCTTGAATGAACATGTGAAAGTCTGTGCATTTTCTAACATCCAAAACCGAAAAAGAAATAAAAAACTTTTGTTTTTGGATTATAGAAATTCTTGGAAAGTCTAAAAGCTCACTTATGGATAGTACATCAAATATCACATCTGAAGGCAGCAATATAAACACCTACTTTCACTTTTGTTTTAAATGGTTTCTTTAGTTTCATAGCAAAATACGAGGGGCATACTGAAAGTCATGAGCAACACTGTTTTACAATCCTAATATTTATTTATAAGCCAAACCAAATGCATCATCATAATCTACAGACTTTCTTTCACTTTTCGACATAGTCTCCATTGTTTTGCACACATTTTTCCCATCGTTCTACAAGTTTGAAAATGCCCTTGTGATAGAACTCTGTTCCAGCTGCCCGCAGACCCTGACGCTCTGCTTTCCGAATATCCTCCAGTGTCTCGTAGCGTTGGCCACGTATCTGCTCCTTCACAGAACCGAAAAGATGGTAGTCGGAGGGTGCCAAGTTGGGACTGTAGGGAGGATGTGGAAGAGTTTCCCACCCTAATGCCCTGATCTTCTCCATAGTGGCACGGGCAGTATGCGGACGCGCATTATCCTGCTGAAGGATGATCCTCTTTCCAGGGCGTTTATCACGCAAAGCCCAACGGAGCTTCAGAAGTGTCTTGATGTAGCAGGCAGAATTTATGGTTTGTCCAGGTTCAAGAAAGTCAACCAGAATGCAACCTTGTGCATCCCAAAAGACACTTCCCATAACTTTTCCTACAGACTGCACTGTCTTTGCTTTCTTCTTCGATGGTGAGTTCAAGTGGTGCCATTCCATACTCTGACGTTTCGTTTCTGGCTCATAGTGATAGAACCAGCTCTCATCTCCAGTCACAATACACGTCAAAAATTCATCACCTTCATTATGAAATCTCTGAAGAAGGTTTTGTGCAATGGTTCTTCTCTGAAGTTTGTGGTCTTCAGTCAATAAACGGGGGACCCAACGGGCACAGACCTTTCGATAACCCAAGCTGTGGATCATTTCTTGCACTGCACTATGTCCTATTCCAAGTTGCGCAACAATTTCATTCACAGTGAAATGCCTATCTCCTGTAATGAGCTCATCAACTCTTTCCTTCTTGCATTCTGTAGAGGCAGTTCGAGGACGCCCGCTACGAGGCGCATTTTGCAGAATTGTGTTTCCATCTTTGAAATGTTTCACCCATCTTCTAACACTGCTGGCACCCATGCAGACACCTCCATACACATGTTGAAGTCTGAGATGAATTTCAGGAGCAGATTTTCCTTCTTTCACAAGGAATTCAATGACAGCACGCTGTCGAAACGAAACATCAATGTCAGCCATTTTTCAAACACCGTCTGTGGTCACGTGATAGAAGCTAATGACGTCACAATACGTCAACATGTGGCTTAAAGTCTGTAGATTACGATCCTGCAATTTGTTTCGTTACATTGTTGAAATTTAAATTTTTACAATGGGTTGCTTGTGTCTTTCAGTATGCCCCTCGTACATTTCTACACAAGTGCATAACAATTTTTTTTTTTTCAGTGCTTGCTTTGTTTTGCCCAAATCTAGGTGCATGAGTTTGAATCTTAAATTTTCACCTTTTTTATTGATGCAAGCTACAGTTAATGATAATTATTATAATACTATGCTAAAAACCTCTACACAGTATACTCAACACTATGGTTAATACAAGGAATTTTACAGTATAGCAGCTTCAGATAAGAAGATGAAAAAAGATGATCAACATAATTATGCATTTTTAGTTTTACTTTTAATTTAAACAGAAATTTTTTTCAGAAATATATATAACAGATAACATACAGTGAACTTTCAGAAATACATAATCCTCTAATTCCAAAGTATCCTCTTTTGTTGTAGCTTCTATTAGTAAAGCAGTTGTTTTGATTTCTTCTCCTCTGTTTCTGTTTTATATTTGGGAGCAACTAGTATATCTTAAATAATAGCTTTTAATTCTCTATGGAACCTTGTATATTCCAGCATCCAATACTAATTTTCTTTTTTAGTTTCCCTGTCATTTCCTTTGATTCCATCCTCTCTGAGGCAAATTGTTTGATTTTTTAACATTTCATTTTTTGCTGGCCCGAATGCACAATCTCCAATCTGAAGTGTCAGAATATGATTTTGTAGTTACCTTCATTACGGTACTTGATTTTTCTCCTACCTCTCATATCTGAGGGCATTCCCCTGTGTACCACCTGGGGATGTACCCTCTAGGGATTAAAAGTTGTTCTGGTTGAAGAATCACGCATTCAAATTTCTGCCTGTTTACGATTAGGCTTTTCTAATGGCAAATGGTTTGGGTGGGTGCAAAAGGATATCTTTTCAGGCAACTCATTCCAGGACTCTCTAAATTACTAAAAAGTGACACTGCAATACATCATGGAGATGGACTCTCAAATTCCTAATGGCAATGTTTTACTATCTCCAGCATTTCAGCCTTTTCAGATTGTTATACTTTACCTTGAATTTTTCTGACGTGATTCAGAGGATAGTTGCATCACAACTGGGCTATAAACTGGGAGAGATACATCAAACCCTATTCTGTATGTCCAGGAGGAGAACCCAGCTCCTGCTACTAGAGCATGTCCTAATGCAAGTTCCACCACTGTACTGTAATCTGGCACTGCCCCAGGAACCATATTAAATATTAGGTGGTTTTCACCTTCTTTCCAGCTGCAAAATAAAAATATATTATATAAGTATGTAATACAACATTTTCTTTGTTGAACACCTCAGTACATAAAATACATTTAGAAACTGCCATGTATTTATGTCTTAACTCTTACATACTTTAACACCTTGGTTGTATTTATACAGTAAAGCGACTATAATACTTCTGCACTTTTCAAGATTGTACCAAGACTATACCCATTTTCTTACCCATCCTTGCCCATTTCTCTCTTATTTCTAATATTTTATAAAAATATCCCTATTTAAATGTTTTCTGTATTTGGATCTGCCACCATTTTAATTCTACTATATCTATGGTTAAATTAACCTTATATTATTTTTAGCCATTTCACATTATTAAACAATGGAGAAGTCACCAAAATTCTCACACATAATATATACCTTTGTGAACTTATTTCCTAATTATTTTAAAAATAATACTCTCACGTGCAACCATTAAAAACTTATATTATACACACAGAATGTCATGAGAGTTCTTATAATTTGCTCCCTTAAATATCAAAGTGCAAAACTAGTAGCGAAAGAGAGCAGACATTATTGAAGCAGCTCCGCAGGTGAGAGGAAGAAGGGAATAAGAAGCATGGCAATAGGAGAGAATATGACAGCAGCAATAAGGTAGTTGAAAAATTTGGATGATAATGATGGTTAGTATTTAAGGACGCTCAAATACAAGGTCATCAGCACCCTTATGAAACAAATCATTGCAAAAGCCAGAGATAAAGATCAATAAAAAAAATTCTGATGTGTTCCATTCACATGACTTTCGCTACATCTCTGCAACAAAGTATTGTTAAAAAGCTTATGCTTCTATTTATTTCATGCTAATTGAGAAAAAATTAGCAGAAATAGTCTTATTACTTGTTCCCTTGTAAGTAGAAGCAAAATAAGGGAGTATCACAGGCAAAATAATATAGACAAAAGCTGGTTGCTATGCGACTGTTCCTTTGTTTGTATGGACAGGAGTTGACAAATTCCTGTATGAGAAAAGTATAAGTTTTTCAAAGCTGAAACCAAAAACAAGGAATATCTCAAAAATTATCAACTCCACGAAAAAAATGTATATAGCATAAATTGTGTGCTTTAACGTGCTCTATATTTTTTATGTGGTGAGTTTTTGTCCATCTCTTACGGTTTAGCAGTTATGCAAAACTGCCTAAAATTCATTCAGAATAAAGTAGTCTTCAAAGGCTATTCCCAGAAAATTTAAGATATACATTTTATTTGGCATGTAAATATCTTAAATGTAAGAGATTTTAATCAAAATCGTTAGCAATTTTTGAGAAAATCAAAATTTTCAAAAAAATGTCCATGTAAAGGGTAGTTGGGAGTGGGGGCATTTTCTTGAAAATCCTCATGTCGCATCCTTGGAAGATACCAAACTTAAATATCCAGTTTGGTATTTAGCAGATTTTTCGGTTTTGAGCTATGCTGTCCACAGACACACACACACACACACACATGGACCTTTTTCCAAAAATGCTTTTTTGGATTCAGGGGAATCCAAAACATGCATTTCCGGTGAAATCTCGGCATCAAATTTTTGGGTAGAATACAATACCTTCTCTACACACTATGTACATAGTACATGTAGAGAAAGTAATATCATAAATATGGTTGGTTGGTATCTAATGTTGAGCAGTTGGCAGTGAAGCCATTCGCTCTCTTGCATTCCAGTATTTTGATGTCATATTATCATGTCAACTCAAGGTTGGGCAATGCAGTAGATGGTTTCCATCCATATCTTCTTTAAGTGTACAGAAAGGACACGGGAGATTTCACTATACCAATCCTGAATAAATGTTTATTGAGACAGTCAGGGCCGTGTTAGGAGTCCAAAAGTTGCTACAGAGAATTTTCTCGGTAATGTATGATTCTGGTCGTGTCATTACATAAATTTTTCCATGGTTTTCCTTTTGTTTGTAGTACATTATCTTCTTTAATCTTGTTATTATATGTTGATATAATGATTCTTTTGACAGAGGGATAAATTATTGGATCGGATGAATTTGATGTAATTTTACTACCTTTCTTGACTAGAGAGTCAGTTGTTTCATTACCCTGTATTCTGCAATGTGCTGGTATCCATTGAAGTATTAATCTTTTATTTAAATTCATTAGTTGTTTTATGATTTTGCGGCATTATGCAATATTTAAGTTATTAGGTGTTACATTAGATGTTATGGAAATAATAGCTGCTTTAGAGTCAGATAATAGCACAACTTTTTCAAATTTATTTATATAGTATAGTAGGTTTTGTAAGCTCTGAAGTATTGCCGAAATCTCTCAATAAAAATTTGTAGTATTTAAACTTAATCTTTTGAAGAAAGAGAAGAGAGGGCATATTGCACCTGCGCCAGTACCACTGTTAATATCATAAATATAAATAAGAATGAAAACTAAATATAAAATTCAATGCATATAAAGGTAATCACAGCAAAAGCCATGTACAGGTGAATTTAGAAAAATATTTTAAAAAATGATGCAAAAACAGGGATAAACATAACTAAATACTCAATTGAAAGGTTACCTTTGGTAAAAATGTAAAAATCTTGTCTACCACTCGGTTATCGTCTGCCAGGATTTTTGCAAGACTGGCCACCAATTGCAGAGATTTACAAATATGTGCTAAATGAACACACTCTAGCAACACATGATGGACAGACAAATCTTCTCTACATAGAGGACAGACAGGATCTTCTTAAGAAGGTAACTATGCGTAAAAGTACAGTGACTGAAACACAAACAAGCCGATATCAATTCCTCCCATCGAGATTGATAAGAAGTTACCCAGTTTATTGGGAGGTCCTTCACTACTCTAAGCTTGTTTCCAAGGAGAGCTGACCACTCTTCATGCCAGCATGAAAGTACCGCTCTGCGTACAACAAACTTAAAGTCTTCTGATTTTACATATGAACTAGGCTTTGTGGTTGTTCTCTTTGCTGTTTTCATTCCCCGGCAAGCCAACCGGACTAGGAATCCATGCACACTCCACATTAATGCCGGAAGCATATAAAGCATGGCGGGCATCCTGGGTATGCTGCACGATAGGATGGTAGTTGTAGAGATCACTAAGGCTCCGAAGTGCACTAAGGGAATCACTCATAATAAGCCAGTCACAAATTTTGACGGCCAACATGCACATATATTGCATGCAGCTCTGCACTATAAATGGATGTGCGATTATGAAAACCGAATGTACCTATATTGTTTGGTACCATAAACAAAGGCACACCCAACACCATCGCTGCACTTACTTCCATCAGTGTATATACAAATTCGGTAATTGTAATTTGACAAAAATTCTAAAAAACATCTACAGATACTAGATATAGGCATTCTAGACTTACATATGCCATCATTCCAAGATTTAAGTGGGATTTGCATGTAACCAAGGTTGCACCCTCTCATAATTTGCTAACAGAATATCACTCCTATACTGCTGATTTGTCATAAAGACTAGTTACTGGACTGGCTAGAAAAGCTCCAACAGTCACATGGATATCCTGATTATGGACAGTATCTAATCTTCTCAGCACAGATGGTCATGGTGAAGAATAAACTATGCTCCTGTAATCTAACTTACATCCGATCAGTGCGGCATAAAGTCGCAAATAAGGCTGTCTGATCTGCTTCCCAAGATTTGCCACCAAGTGTCCGTAAAATATTCAGAGAATGGATACATCGTGCTTTCAGCTGTGCTATATGCGATGACCAACACATTTGCTATCGAATATCAACCTAAAGGATCTTGTCTCATCTGCGAATGGTAGTAAAACAGGACCAAATTGCGGTGCAGAATTAATGCAGAGTGACTTCTCAGTTGAGAAGCAAAAGCCATTTTCAGAGCTCCAATCTGAAACGTTGTCTAAACATCTCCAAAAAAGGTGTGTGCTGAGAATTACGATAGATAGCAAATTCATTTACGAATAAGCAGGACAACTGCTGGGGGAACATTTGAGACAGAAGTAATTGCTACAGCACACAGCGCAATGCTTAGTGCCGATCCCTGGGACACTCTGTGCTCTTGAACAAACATATTTGATAAAACCAAGGTGACCCTTACTCGGAAAAAATGTTCACTCATAAACTCCTGAATGAATAACAATGGGCATCCATGTATATTTCGGTTGTATAGGGAATGCAATATCCCTGCTTGCCAACATGTATTATAAGCCTTTTCGAGATCAAAAAATATCTCAACGGTTTGAAGTTTTACATGAATCTGTGCTTGATCTGCGTCAAAATTGAGATAAGGTGGTCAGATGCTGAACAAGGTCGTCGAAAACCCCACTGGGTGTTGGTCAGTAGGTTGTGAGTTTCCAGCCATCATACTGTCTACTGATCATGTGTTCCATCTCCTTGCAAACACAGTTGGATGGAAGAAAATATACTTTCCAGCTTTCAAATAGGTACAATGATGGCCTCCTGCTATTTTTATGGAAACGTGGCATCAACCCAAACACGATTATAGATCTCGAGCAGGAAAGACTTACTTTCAGGAGAGAGATGTTGCAACATTTGGATGTGGATTCCATCAGGACCTTGTGCAGAGTTTTGCAAAGATAATAGTCTTCACCATGGTGAAGAGGCGATTGTAGCTTCAAGATTTCTAGAATGAAAGGAAAAACCTTGAGATCCCACCCAAGCCTTAACAGGAGGAAACTCGGGCAAATAATTATCTGAGCTTGAAAAAAAGCACTACCAAAAGCATTGGCCACATTAAACGTATCCTTCAAGAGCGGCAATTGCCTATGAGTTCTTTTTTCAGTCCATGCCCCTTAACTTATCCCATATGACAGAGAAAGGTGTATGTCGATTGAATGAAGCTACAAACTTGCTCCATGATGACTTTTTGTTATCCTTAATAACTTTTCTAGATTTGGCATGCATCTATTTATACTGTATCAGGTTATCCGGTGTTGGGCAATGTTGGAAAATCCTGAGAACACATCTGCGAGCACAAATGGTATTCCAGCATTTATCCATCCACCGAGGTACCAGAAATCGATGACATGGTTGGATAGTCGACTGTAAAATATCAGCAGCATCAAGAATATTTTCTGCTAAAACCTTCACAGAATCGTGCTCGTAATAAAAAACAGCATCTAAGCAGCTGAAAGTGTCAGAAAGAAATGTAGGCTCTCCGGTGTTCCAGTGAATAGACTGGAAGGTAGAATGATGCAGTTTTTATTGTTGAGGGCATCTGACTGCATAGAGCCATGCTTTTTATTGCTGCTTTCCTCCTACCTCTCCATACACAAAATGCAGATCAATTAACTCTAAAAAAGAGTATGCCATGGCTGCAATATGAATAATTCAATTCCAGTAGCAAACAGAGCAGTAATGCAGCACATGTGCTATTAGTCTGAAATGACTTTGATAGTATGCATATACAGCTATTAGGAGGCACATTCAAATACCTGATACCTGGTCATTAACTCATGCTACAATGCATATTCAGAAGTAATGTATTCTGTATACAAAATGTTCAAATTCACCATGAGAGAACCTCTATAATATTTACTTACATTTTGAGAAAAATACCATAAATGAAAATTGTGTTCACATCAAACTTATACCATTCACCTGATTTGGGCGAAAAAAAAAACTGACAGCTTGAACATTGTCTAGAACCTGCACCAACTAACTGAAAACAGTACATGGTAGGTACTGATTGTGCCACTGCCTAGAGTAATCTTCTTTGAGTATCAGTAACAGAAGTAGTGAAACACATACGCTATTAGTCTGAAAGTATCTTTAAATTATGTATTCACATCCACATACCTGATACTAGCACACCATGTTACAAAACACAGGAAGAACAAAAAGGATTTTCTTTTTTTTATGCAATATGATAAAATATAGCATGTGACTACCTCCATAAAATCACTTAAAGTTATAAAGAAACATTAAGAATTGGGTTCACTAAGAATATGCCATTCACGTGCTTGGAAAAAAGGGAGGTTTGAACCCAGGCCTACCCAGGAGCCCAGCCTGCTTCCGACTGCTTTATTGTTGTATAAGTATAAAGAAATGCCTCTTTCTAATTATTACAGTTTTCCATAATGGGAAACTGGAATTCAGTGCTGCACTGGCTCTTGCAGATGGAGCATTTTCTTCAGAATTCCAAAGCTCATAACTTTGAAAATACCACATTGGTAGCTATTTTTGTACTTGAGGGGCAGAAGATAACTACTTTTGAATGGAAAGCAACACAGCTTGTGTATTCAGTCTTTATGTATGTGCAATTATCAGTATAATATATATTCCAGTGCAAAATCATTACTTAACTGCAAAGTTTGGTCAAAGATCTTAAGTGTCCAATCTCAGAATGTCCTGTCCTAAACGACTGCTCTGTAACCCCAGTCAATTCTGTAGCATTCTGTAAATTCTTTTGGTAATTATAGAGAACTTGGGCCCCTCTAGAAATTACACTAATTGTAGTTTGACTGTAAGTTTGGTTTATACCTGTTACGTTTTCAACAATTTTTTTTATCGGAAAAGCTCTGTAATTAAGTTAAACGCTAATTTATTACGTGCGCGTAGCGATCCTTTTTTGTGAATATTTATGGTATGCTGCCTAGAAGGAGTAGAATATAAATAAAGAAGTCTTGTAGTACTTTTGCAGTGTAAATATATAATAATACTACACACTAAAGTGCCTAAAACCTGAGTTTCATTGTCGGTGGCAGGCGAACAGTGTTGTGGAATGCAACACCGGCATATGTCGCTAGGTGCTGTGCTGATGTATGACAAGTATGTTTCACGCAGATACAGCTGTTCAGTGATTTTATTATACAGAACTTCGGCCACTCTAAAATCGAATGAAACTAAGTGCGATTGATTGACTTTGTATTTATGATGACAATTTCAAAGCGCGAGGTTAGGTTCCAATCCGTTTAGGTTAGTGTGTGTATATAAATTTATGTTTCTAATTTTATATTGTGGTAGTACCTCATTATCGATATTTCCAACAACTCCTAACAGCGCAATGGATACACCATTAGTGTTTTAAACCATCTCCCCACTCATAATCCCTCTCTAACCACATCGGTCCTGTTAGAGTGCAAAACTGGCATAAGTGCAGCGGAGAGATGTAGCGGCCCAACTTGTAAATAATTACCATTCTTTTTTAATGTAAGGAAGCTCAGGAAAGTTGCAATGTGCTGCCACAACTGTGGGGAAGAGTTTTTAAATCATCATATAAAACATTAACTTTGTGCTAGAAAAAATTCCTACAGAATTAAACTTATCATGTTAAAATGCCAAACATTGAATTTTGCACATTTTTCAACTTTCACTCTTACAACCTACATAGAAACCATACAACTCGCAAGATGAGGTATACTTTATGCATCACTAGTGGCTGTTGTTTCAACTAGGGCAGGCATAAGCCATAGATGCTATTGAGCAGGCTTTCCCTTCTTTGGAGACTAAGATAGTACCTAGTTCATGCAATCAGACCAGACATATTCATTAAAAAAAATTATTAGTAACATCATTTGAAGTTTGCCACCTTGACACAAGAATCAGCAAAGAATTTGAAAAGTTAGCAGTTAATAGTCTGACATGTCTAATCCATAAGAACAAGAATAGAATGGCCTCATATGGAAACCTTTCTTCAAGGAAATAAGTAATTTTTTCCCCTTTGTGCATTTTACACAATCAATTATTAAAGCTGTAGTTCCCACTTCACTAGCAGTTGCAGTTTAGTATGGTACTTCACATTTTATCATTAAGGAGCTTTATAGCAAAGAGTAAGGTGCACAAAAAATTTTGATATTTTAGAAAATACAGTTTAATTCTATTAAATGTAGTAAATATAGATTACAGTCAGTAATTGAGTAAAAATAGTAAAATTACATTGTTTATCTTATCATGATAATCCTTTTAAATCAGACATTTTACTAATTATTTTTCTTCACTATTTTCTTACTTTTAAATTCATTTATTTTATTTTGTTAATACAATTAAACTTTGTTTATATAATTTTCAAAGAACTACATGCTTTTATGAATGAAGCAATCAAATTTTAAATAATTTCATAAGAAATATATTTACTTGATCAATAGCTACAGGGCAAATGCAAATATGAGTTTATTTTGCCATACTTATAGAAAAAAGGTACTTTTTCATTTATAGAAAGAAGTATTGTGTTACCTCAGTTTGCTGTCAAACAGTGTGTAGTTCAAAGAGAGATAAATTTACAAACAGAATAGAAAATTGTCATGGAGAATCATGTGAAACAGTTTTTGTGTAACAGAAGAAAGTAATCTTCTATGCATAAAACAATGTATTTCTTCACTATGTTTCAAAAGTATAATGATAATACTTCTGATCTTAAAAAAGTTGATTTCAGAAAAGGTTGGTCTTTATTCTGTGTGAAACATCCAGTCTGTGTGTATGAGATACCATTGTTAGTAGAAGCATACTGGCAAGGTTTGCTTTCAAATTTCCATAAGAATAATAACAGCTTTTATGAAACAAAGAAACCTGGAACCTTTTAAACTACTGTTCGCCTCCATCTCTCTTCAAATGTGATTTTGCTTACTTTCATGATTAAGTTGGAAAATTATTTTTAGCAGTGCAAAATGTTGTAATGTAATATTGTGTCATATGAAAAGTATGATAATTGTGTTCTACACATACCTTGCTAAAGTAGTGTTACTTTTAGCATGGTATTGAGTAAGAACAAATATATTAATAACTTTAAAATATGTGCTGCAAAAGCTTAAACCTTTCAAGAATATGGTAAAGAACTGCAATTTGTATAGGTGAAGGATTTTTACTTTAAGATTATTGTTATGAATTACCCTTCTATTACTTAAATTGATTACAAAAACAGAGTGAATACTTACTAAGGTAAAGATGCTAATGCCTGTGAGGTCTCCATTGTTCGAAAACGATTCTGATTCAGCATATCTATTGAAGGGACAAATATGCATGCTTCTTCTGGATTTGGGGTGTAATATTTGCTTTCCAAAATTGTTTGCAGAATAAAATAGAACTCTTTTGAAATTTGACTTCCAATGGGTATGCCCCGCTCATCTACATATTTCTTCAAGGGATATACATAAATCTGTATTTTATCAGTCCCTTTATGTCCACATTTGTAAACATTAAAGCAGTCATAATAGCTACAGTGAGGATTTCTACCGTCTGATAAAGGTGAGTCCGACTTTATAGTTATTTCTGGCACCCTGTCTAGATTATCTAAAGATACATGCTGATACACCTTTTCTCCTCTCTCGTAGACTCCTGTAGGTAAGTAATGAACCACTACAATAATTGCTATAGAGGTTAACATTATTACAAAGAGCCCCAAAAAGAAATGTTTGTAGCGATTGAGAAGGGCACCTGGTTTCATTTGTGCCTTTGCAGTCATCTTGCATTTCGATTTTGTTGAAGGCTCTAAAACCCCTGTAAACAGAAAACAGATTTAGTCTGATGCTGAAAACAAATCCGATCTTAGATTTAGGCACCCGATAATTAGTTTTACTGCTTTCGTTCTAACCTTTATCCTAAGCATTTATAGAAAGATAAGCCCAATGTTCAAAACCTGAATTGTCACAAAAACCTACATAGCATCTACATTATTTAATATTCTTTTGTAATACACTCATGTGCTCATAAAACCTTTTGACATTTCATCCTTGAGCGATTTTTGTTTACTTTCTTTCTTTCTTTCTTTCTTTTTTAAACCATATCTCTAATTAGTTTTCCTAAGTATTGGCAGGTGTCTCTGTAAGTTAAGGTTTTGAAAATCCATCAGTAGATGGCAGCCAAAAAAATAAATCAATAGAAAATAAATAGGACTAAATAATATTTTTTTTTATTTTAAAAATTATTAGTATTACCGTAATTATTAATTTTTATTCTTAAAATTGTTCTTATTAGTACAGTATTATTCTCCTATATTACATATTTTGGTTTAGAGTAGTTACGAGGTTTATGGTGTGTCGCTTCCGTATCCGGGTTGAGGGCCCTTTTAGCTTTGGAATGGTGTAATCAAGAGGTGAGTGAAGAATGAGTGAATTATTTCTTCAAGTAGTAGCTATATATAAGTTTCTTTAGATTGTATTACAAATAGGAAATTGAAATCTATATAATATATCCTAACATCCGTCTTATCGTAGAAAAAACTCGAGCGTATATCAAGGAACGCCTCAAGCACATGGCACATTAGTACGTGTTGGCACAGCGGGAGGAATAATAACAGTAGTTTATTCACTCCAAAGTTTCGCTCTTTAAAATTTTTATACCATTCAGATTTGGGTGGTCAAATGACGTGAAGGGTATGTCTTTTTGGATTTGTCGGTGCTAACAGCTGATTTGAAAGAAGCTAGTTGTGGGAGACCAAATAGCACGTTTTCAGGTAAGGAATTTTTAAGTTAATACCGAATAATTAGATCTTAAGTAGAATAAAGATGGGACATACAGTCACCCGATTTGTAGTTCAGGGTTCATTATAAAGTGTGTTCAATGAAATAGATCCCAGATCTGCAATGTCAATGTGAAATACGTATATGGTGGACAATGTGACGTATGTGCTAAACTGCAGCTGACTTGGTTTCTCGTTCTGCTGATGAGATAATCAGTGCACATTTTGCGCCGTTATTATGGTAGGGGATTTAAAAGGTTTTGTTTACCTACAAAAATGGTGGGTACAGTTACACTGAATAAGTCGGGTATAAGGAATACGGAATACTAATTAGGTTTACGTAAGATGTCCAGATTTGAAATTCATTAAATTGCCGAGGTTTTAACTTTTGAGATATTGGGTTTTATACTACAGATCCCTCGGTTGCTCCGTGTCGGACCGTAGTAGCAACAGTAATGTAGCAGACTTACCATTTCAAATTTCGAGACGTTGGTAAAATAGTGGCAGCTGCTCACACATATGCATATGTGATCTGGATTTGGTACTTTATTCCGCCATTAGACTCCCTTTTATAGTTACTGGTGTGGGTAATGATTCTGCAGGACGTCCAAATTGAAATGTTGAAAGTACTAGCCGGAGCAATAATAATGTACACGTCATGTGTGTTTTGTAATACATGTGATCACTTTTGAGTTGCTGTGTCCCACCCATATGTCCGAATCAAGATATTTTCTTATGTAGAAAACTCGTTACAAAATGTAAACATACACCATTTTGTAATTTTCACGAAAGCACAAATATACTGCCAACCTATTTTATTATAGTGTATGATTGTTCCACCACTTGACATTACTTATATACGCGGGTACTTTTGTTGTTTCGTTATTAGAACCACTTTGAGGTTACTGGTATATTATAAACGCAAAGCGTAGCCCAACATGGAGTACCCTAAGCCGCAAAGCGTAGTCGAGGGATACTTTTTATAAGTAAAGGAGTGTAGCTGTTGTGGCCAAAGGCGTAGCCAAGAGATCTGTGAAGCTAAAACCCCAATGATCCCAAGAAGCAGGCAAAACTTCGACAATCTGGCGACTTTAACATCAGAACATCTTAATGATTTCAACACTTTCAAAATGTACAAATTAAAACAAACACCAGAGAACTTCTATAAGTGATTCTTGAAGTAAAGCATTATTGCTTAATGCACCACAGCATTGCTATAGAATCACATTTCTTCCTCATGCTGAAAAATGCACTAAAGTCTCAAAGCCCCTAGATGTCTATTTATGATAGCTTGTCATCTTGTATTTTTATTAATGTTGGCAGCCACTGCTATAATGCATCACAGAGATAGAAACAACTACATGAGTGCCCTTAATGGCCAAATAATATATTATGAAATCTGGATCGTCAAAGGAAATAAAGACCCTGGTCTATTTAAAACTCTTAGGGCCCCAAAGCTGCAAAGCGGGGCCAAGGGATCTTTTTATAAGTTGAACATAATACGACAGGGTGCATGCAAACTTGAGTATGTTAACATTTTAATAATTTGAAATTCTGATTGACTGTGGAAGTTATACTGCATTGTTCTGTTCCTGTTAATCTCTCACACTCTCCATCCAAAATTGGTAAACTAACTTTCACATAAGTTACATATTAAATTTTCAAGTCATTGCTCGGAATACTTATCTTAAATTTAAGTTGACCTCCATGGTCATGGGGTTAACATGCTAACCTCTAGTTCCCAAGTTAGCAGGTTCAAATCTGGCAGAGGGCGATGGATTTTTTTCTGGTTGGCTTCCTTCAGAAGGGAAGTAAACCTGTTGGTCTTGTGTCATAGGTTTATAACATGTAAAAGAACCTCAAGCCTTTTCTTTCTTTGATTTTTCTGACAAATTTCTTTTTTGAGTGAACAAAAGGCTCAGGTGTTTGGTGTGAAATCAATAGCTATTTGTTCTGTCCAGTGGTATGAGACAAGGTCATGACCAACAACGTTGAAGGATATTTTAAATTGACAGTTTTAGTTGGTGTACATCAGCTAAAAATTGTATGTGTGGCATGATAGCATTTGGGTTGTCATAAGCTCTTTTCCTTGTGTTAAGTTTTTGGGTAATTGGCAAGGCATTGTACTTTTCTTAGAGCAGCGGCAACTTTGTATCTGAAGTGAAGGTGTGAAGCAATTTGTGACCAGCAGTATCTAGGTTGTATGAAAAAGTAATGCAAATTTTTTGAGGAAAAAAAAGAAAAATCCAAAATCTGTTCCATAGTCTAAAATTAATTGAAAGGAAATGTCCCATACATCCCTTGCATGCGTTTCGCTCCAAAGAGGAAAGCACAGAATAAATCAAATATATAGAATCATTGTACACTTATTGGATTTTTCATTTCAGTTCTAATCACTGACTGCAGTCTGGAAAAATTGACTATGCACCTGATATTTGCACTGCCTTGTGGTTCTTATATGTTACATTTCCAACACCTGCTCTCCCTAACTACTAAATTTCATCTTTCCAAATGCTAATATGTTTTGCATACAAATCAAGAATCTTACAGTTCGTGTTGTTTGTTAAGCCAGGTCTCGACAATCGACAAAATGCTGATTCAACATGAGCAACTCAAGATATCTGCAGTTAATGAGTGTCTCCATGGGTTAACAAGTTTCGTGAAACACATTGATTCAACATGTCTTGGATTAAAATTATTTTCCAGCTGTACTGGAAAACATGTTGAGTATGCTATGTATTTGGCAAACTTCGCATACATCTGATTAACTTCCCACTCAACCTGCAGATAACTAGTTTATTATTTGTTGTTCACTAGCAAGGAAATGGACTTCAGCATCAGCATGCTTCTCCACATGCAGTTTCTTTTCTGCAAGCTGTTGATTGTTTACCTTTAATCCTCGAAGTTTCTTGGCTTTCTCAGTATGTTCATGGAGTTTGCAAGACAAGATTTTGTGTGGATGATTTTTCCACCAACAGTCTAGCTCTTAATTGCTCTAGCTCGTATTCACAGGAGCTGATTGTAGCTGGTTGAGCTTCTAGTATCTTGTGTGGAATGTTCACTACTGAGTATGTGCAAAACCATTTCTTCTCATTCTTTAGTAAGATGTCAATAGGATTGCAGTAAATGACCAAACTGCAAATCATAACAAAGCTCCCCTCACAAGATGATAACAGAAGCATATGCTCTTTTAGAAGAAGAAAGTACACTACCAGAAATGTTAGCAATGATAAAAAACACTAAACACATGCATTAACAATACAGGCACCAAATAAGAAGTGCTTTAAATATTGTATATCAAGATTCAGAAAGGATTAGGGACTATTCTTGATTGTAATACTTGCAGTATCCTATGTTGCCAAGATAACCTGGAAGAATTTAAACCAAGTTAACGAAAAGTGAGTTTTTATTTTTGGAACCTGTTGTATGGCAATGACAGTAGCTCCAGGACTGCTACAATTATGCACATTTCGTAAAACTATATTAATGTATTTCGGATTAGAAATGGTCATAAATTACTATTATTTTGCCATCATTAGAGGAAAACTTCAAATGCAATCATATGTTAAGAGTGTATTCTGTTTTAGTATGGCTTCCTAGTTTATTTTATGAATCACCAGCAGCATTACAAGGAATTGGGAGAACTACCAAATACTAGAGGGTGTCTTGTTTCCATATGAATGCAACCTCCATTTCAAGTGTTAAATGCAGTACAATTTGATAATAAATAATTAAAGGTTTTATGTTGGTGAACTTTGAGCTCCAGGACTGCTACAATTATGCACATTTCGTAAAACTATATTAATGTATTTCAGATTAGAAATTGTCATAAATTACTATTATTTTGCCATCATTAGAGGAAAACTTCAAATACAATCATATGTTAAGAGTGTATTCTGTTTTAGTATGGCTTCCTAGTTTATTTTATGAATCGCCAGCAGCATTACAAGGAATTGGGAGAACTACCAAATACTAGAGGGTGTCTTGTTTCCATATGAATGCAACCTCCATTTCAAGCGATAAATGCAGTACAATTTGATAATAAATAATTAAAGGTTTTATGTTGGTGAACTTTGCTGTACAATGACAAACCTCTTATAGTTCACTGTATTTTAACCAAGTTTTGAGATTATTGAATGGTTTTGAGAAGAATGAATTCCTAGATTATGGAAGCGCAAAAAAATGGCTGAGTGTTTACAGCATTTTCTAGTGAGCTTATTGAAGAAAACAAAATGAAGGGTATATAGTGTGTTGCAAAGAGAACAGTAGAATATAAACAAAAGCTTTCTTTTTTATTCCAGCAAACAATTCTTTTATTCTTGCACAAACTGATTCCAATTAGAATTTGCTCACAAATAACTGTCTTTGTTCAATGCTTTCATAATAGTTCTGATATATAGCTTCCTTTCAATGTGCGTTGTGAAGACTACTACTGCACGCTGTGAATTACCTTCAAAATTGAACTCTCAGCAGGGCTTCGTTCCCCCTTAAGCATGTCGATCAGTCATTTCCTGGCACGTGCAAACTACCACAGGTGTCGCAAACTTAGATGTAAAAATTCCCAGCTTTGACATCAAAAGAACCTCTATGACTTATGAAGCAGGCTGTTCATATACATTCAGCAATTACGGTCGCAGGATGTAGTCACAAAACGGAAGTGTTTCCATGCAACATATTTTGATCCCATTCCGCTTTTTAAAGAGGAGTGGTCTCATGATTCAACGAGATCTGAAACCATATTTGCATGCAGTATTGAAATGACCTAAGCACTCAAATCAATTTCAGTTACCCGCAGAAACCGGATATTATATGGCAAAGTATTGGGATCTGGAAACTTGGGTAACATTGACATAGATAATAAGCTAGGATGCAGTATTTCTAATTTCAGTTTTAGGACATAATTCTGCATTGCTTCATTTCTCATCTTTAAGGCAAGAAAGATGCAATCAAATTGAAAACTACACTTCACAAAGCTAAAGCTGCTCCTAAGGGGAGAAGATACCTTCTATTTCTGCTATGTTTTTCAACTTCGGTATACCTTTTCTCAAGCACTGTAGATAGTAACGAGTGAAACTTAAATGTACACTCCTAGCAACAAAGTAGCCACATCAAAGAGGTATTTTTATTTTCAATACACTTTACCTTTAAATCCCTAGTGAACCTGAAACGTCAATGCGACAGCAGTCCCTTGTGGAGATTTTGCAAGTTCAAGAGTTCACATTTTCCAGATGTTAACCCCTTCCCAATAATATGCATAACATATATCTACAAATTGTTTTGAAATCACAGGTTCCGATTCCTATTGCTACAAAGTGGATATTCAGCACTATGTTTACTATGCTATACCAGTGACTTTGATTGTATTTCAAATCTGGCTCTACCTTTAAAATATATCAAATTACCTTGTTACATCACATAATCTACATTTTAAAAATGCATTTAGAGCTTCTCAGAGTATACTGATACTAAAGTATTGCTTCCATCACATCTTGCAGACACTTCTGTAACTTTTAGAGCTGTGGCTGATGTAGAAAATAGTTGAGAACCAACTACTTTTAGAATCATTGTTTGTTGGTCAGTACTAGCCCAAAGGTTGTCACCTAATTTAAAGCTTACATTGTTACTAATATCTTGTGTATGTAAATTGTTTTCAGAATGATCTGTATTTACGTAATTTAGACACACTTTTCCCTTTCTTTCAGGCCCCTTTCATACAAAATCTAGGCATTTTTATTCATTTGAAGAAACAGTAAACACATGCAAGGCTCTGTTGCTAGAAATAAATGAATAAACACTACAAGTGGGTAAGAAAGTGCCTAAAACTAAAGCCTAACTAAAGAAAATTTCAACAGATGTTTAGAATCTAAAAGTCATGGCTCAGTGTACAGTCATTTAAGACCTTCAAATAGGCTTATAGCAGTAGTATTTCCTGTATATCCTAAGTGGAGCAAAGGGCATCATGTTTCCATGATCAGATTTGTGTTTCTAGTTCGTGAATTTGCCACTATACACCATAGCTCATTGCCCACAGATGGCACTTTAGGATGAAATCATAACTTGCAGATGCAAAATAGCAGAACATTTTGCAGAGGAACCTTTTTCTTCCAAGGTATGGGGTTCTACGAGAAAATAAACATTAATGGTACCACTGATTTTGGTTCAACGTAGATTTATATACTGGTAAAAAGTCTTTCAAACTATGAAATTAAGCAATAACATAAAAATTGATATGTTAACTATTTAGATTCTTTCTTGCCTTAAAGTACTTTGAACCAGAACATATTGCAGATAGTGGGGGTGGATCCAAAATATTTGCAATATTAAGAACGATTGTGAATACTGTCCATTATTTGACAAACATTCCTATAAGCACTTTCTTGGTAATAGAACTTCTAAAAATACTTCATTGTTTTACTTTGAAATCCTAGGTTTAATTATATAGTTTTTGTTGTCATAGAGATAGATGTTTGGTGAGCAGATGGAACTCCATTTCCATCTTTTGTGTATTCTATATGCTATTTAATTACTTTGAATAAGGCATTCCAAAATGGGGCGTTTGGCAGAGTGGAAAACTAGTGCACTCAATCATTTTCTCACATTTGGTAATTGCATAACAAAGTTGATAGGTATTCACAATTCATCGGCGAGGCACATTCGAGTGTAACTTATATTCTGTTTTTAAAATTTCTGCATTGGTTTTGATACCCAAATCTGAATGTGTGAAAATAGTGTTAGATGTATTATAAGTATAATTAGCTATATATTTTAGTTGTATACATATACCACATTTTTGTTATCTAAGTCTTGAGAGTATAAACATTTTTAATTATTTGCAGATAGAACAAGATGCCACAGAACGAATATATTGAGCGCCACCGGAAGCTGTATGGCTACCGCTTGGACTATCATGAGCGCAAACGGAAGAGAGAGGCTCGTGAGCCTCATAAACGTGCTGAGAAAGCCAAGAAACTTCGTGGATTAAAGGCCAAAATGTTCAACAAGCAGCGTCATGCAGAAAAGATTCAAATGAAAAAGAAGATAAAAATGCATGAGGAGAAGCAAACAAAGAAGAACAGTGAGAAAGTTGCAGAAGGGGCAGTGCCTGTATATCTTCTAGATCGTGATGTGCAAAGTAGAGCTAAAGTTCTTTCCAATATGATCAAGCAGAAGAGGAAGGAAAAGGCTGGCAAATGGGATGTACCCATTCCTAAAGTGAAAGCTCAAGCTGATGCTGAAGTCTTTAGGGTTCTAAAAACTGGAAAGTCCCGTAGAAAGGCTTGGAAAAGAATGGTAACTAAGGTGACCTTTGTTGGTGAGGGATTCACTCGCAAGCCGCCAAAATTTGAGAGGTTCATTAGACCAATGGCACTGAGGTTTAAAAAAGCACATGTTACACATCCTGAGTTGAAGGCTACATTCTGCCTGCCTATAATAGGAGTTAAGAAGAACCCCAGTTCTCCAATGTACACTTCTCTTGGTGTTATAACAAAGGGTACGATCATTGAAGTGAATATAAGTGAACTAGGGCTAGTAACGCAGGCTGGTAAAGTGGTCTGGGGCAAGTATGCTCAAGTAACAAATAACCCTGAGAATGATGGTTGTATCAATGCAGTGCTGCTTGTTTAGTTTTTTCCATATTGTTGTTTGAAACAATAAAACACTGGTACAGATGCTGCATGTTGGATTATGTTTCATTTAACCAACTCTCACATTCATTTCCTACATCTTGTGTAATGTTAATGTTTTTATAAGTTGGAAACATAAAAATAAATCACACTGGTATAAATGCAGCATTTTGAATAATGTCTTATTTAATCACCTTTTTCACATTCCTATCCTACATCTTGAATGTAAACTTTTAAGTATGCAGGTTTTGATGTAAACTGAGCTATGTCAGGCACACAAATGGCTGTAGCTGGTACCTGATTCCTATGGAAGCAGTTCAATTGAAGCTACACACATGAAGAGACCATGAAAATAATTTACAGGGTTTTACTGCAATATTCAAACGAACACATTGTATGTACAATTGCTAAGTTAACCAATCAAGTGGTCAGTCATACCTCAATAACAGTAGTATGAGTTTTGCACAGATAAAAAGATAGAATTCACATAAATTATATTCCTGCTGCTGATCTGACATTTCCTGCCCAATTTATAATACAAACCCTAGAATTGAATCAATAACTGAACGTTTTGTAGTTGACACCAGAGAAAAAATATATACTAAATCTACTACTGTTTTTACCTCATGCTGGTTCTGATATCTGTTTTGATACAATAAACAAAGGAGCCATGGAGGGAGTTGGAATGCTGCTTGGCATGATCCTTTGTTACTTAAAGTTAAATACACACTCATATTTCTGCAAGCAGTTTTTACAGGAATTATGTTTTTAGACTACAATTTTCAAAATAAAACAAGTTATTCTTTTTTCTGGAGCACAAATTAGTTCAGTGGGCACAAGTGATAAATTTATTGCCAGCTTTACAGTGGGATTCACAGCATCACAACACAGCAAGGCCTTTAATTGGACTTTTTCAAAACTCATCATAAGAGAGGGGAGCAAAGGTTGACTTTTTGCTACTGTGAGAGCTATGATCAATAGCTCTCATTTGTCTCTTAAGTTATCATGTAGCTAAAAGTCCATTAAAAGGTTTCAGCTAAAGATCTAAGTTTGCATTTATAATTGGTATTAAAATGTGAATGGCTTAATGATCTCAGGGTTCATGGAGCTTAGTTACTCAACATAAATTTCTCAGGGCAAATGCATTGGATTTAAATGTTTGATCCTGCATTGCTCTTTCATTATCAGTTGATTTTTCAGCTATCAAACCCTTGTTAAATTAGCAGTGGAAATAAAAATGAAAGTTGATGCTTTATTAGTTTCATTTCTTTCCAAAAAGTAATTTCTATTCTTTATGAAGCCTATCAATAAATAAATTTCATAGGATTCTTTTTCAGAATTTACCTCATAGACACTGCAAGTTACACACTGATCTTTTTTTGGGCTGGAAGAAAAACTAATTGAAGTTATTTAAAATATTTGTCCAAGTGATGAGGCTCACTGGTGTGAAATTTTGACTGAAATTGATGTTTGTAGAGCAAGCATTCAGTTTTGAATCCAAATATAGTGCACAGTGAAAGTTGACAGGATAACTTGCTCACCAGTGTATGAGTGACAACTCCAGCCACTTGCATGCTCTGTAAAAATCCTGTATTTCTGACTATGTCTGGCTTCCTCTGCTACAAAGATGAGATAAGTCTTGTAAGTGCATGTACATGTTAAAAGTTTTGAGAAATAATTCAAGAGAAAAATCTGATGATTGCCATTCAAATGACTTTCTCTAAATCTCTGCAACAAATTATTGTAAAAAAGCTTATTCCATTTACTTCATGCTAATCGAGAAACAATTAGCAGAAATGACCTTATTACTTGTTTCCTTGTAACTAGAAGGGGAATAACTGAGTACCATAGGCTAAAGCAATAGTCAAATTTTTTAAAAGATGGTTGCTTTGTGATTGAAGTTTTTGTTTTGGCCAGCAGCTGACAAATTCCCCTATGAACAATTGTTTTTTTAAAACCGAAACCAATAACAAGGAGTATCTCAAAAGTGGTCAACTCTAAAGATAAAGGGAATATATTCCAAATTGTGTGTTTTAATGAGTTCTACATTTTTTGTTGAGTAAGTTTTTGTCTTATCTCTAACAGTTTACCTGTTATCCAAAATTCATCCAGAATAAAGAGGATCCAATAACAAGGAATGTCTCAGAACGGTTAACTCCATAAAAAAAATTGTAGATACTTTCAAACATATGACAAAAGACAAGCAATTTTTCTCAAATTGATTCTCACATAACAGGCAACATGTGCACATTTGTAATAATTATAGACAACCTCTGCAAATAATCACAAGAAGTAATATATTAACAGTTTCATTTTTGAAAGTTCTGACCATGCTTTCTCTCAAGTTTTATTCCTGTACAAAAACATGGATGCAATCGACCAGCATTTATTGTAGTGGAGAAACGAAGGTTTATGTTCTTGGCAATTAAAGCAGTTTTAAAGATAGCTCATCTGATTAAGACAGACCTGTCTGCATACTTCAATACAGAGAGCTGCCTTAAACTATTAACTGTCAACGATCTCCTGGGATCAAGAATGATGTGTTCTGAAGTAATGCTGCCCTCATCCCATTAAGAGACAGTATTTTACATAACCCAAATGTAAAATGTTAAAATGAGAAGGCTACTCTTATGACTTTTGATATGGATAGTTATCTAGTAATTAACTACATTTATTATGTAGTGATTACATTTAGATTAGGCTTATTTTAACAAGTGAGATAGTGTTTAGTGTACATGGTTATACTATACAGTTAGAGTAATTTATTGAAAGACTTGGCATTATGGTTTTTTTTTTTTTTTATCAGTGATGCAAAATTTATCTAGAATGAAGAGATCTTCAGAGACTATTCCCAGAAAATATAGAATATACAGTTTATTTTACATGTAAATATCTTGAATATATGGTATTTTAATAAAAATCACGAGCCATTTTTTAGAACAAATTTTTCTATGTAAAGGGTAGTTTGGGGTGGGATATGCTTCTTGGAAGATACTGAACTTAAATATCCACTTTTGTTTTTGAGCTATGATGTACACACGCACAAAAACCTTTTCTAAAGTGCTTTGATTTTTTTGTTCAACGGACCTCAAAACTTAAATTTTTGGTAAAACTTGACTTTTTTTTATTATTATTATTATTATTATAATAATGAAATACAATACCTGAACAAGTCAAAGTTTCAAGTTGGGGTTCTGCCTCATAGATGAGGATCCAATTCATGCATTTTTGCCACTGATCTGTGGGATGATGTATTATCCTGGTAAAAGAGCAATTTTTGGAGTTTTTTCAGCCAATGCAAATTTCAAATGGTCCAATAATGAAACATAATAGGGTCCAGTTATGGCTCTGCCCTTTTCCAAGTAATCTATGAGGATTCTTTCTTGGGAATCCCAAAAAAAACCGTGACTCATCATCTTACCAGTTGACAAAATAGTCTTTGCCTTTGGTGCACTGTTACCAGCTTTTGTCCATTGTTTTGACTGAATTGTTTGATGATGGATCCAGGTTTCAACAGCAGTCACAAAATTGGCACAAAAAGTCATTGCAAGTCTTGTGGATTGCAATTAAATGTTGCCAGACATTGTCTTGAATTGTTCCAGATGCAGTTTTGGTTGATTGGAAGCAATCATGACAGCCACCTTGAAACAGCTTCTTCATAGCCAGTTCTCCACTTGCTCTGTTGAGATGCTTACGTTTAAGCATCCCATGAATCTTTGGTGGATAGTCTCACATTACCATATTATAAATTTTGTCAATAGTTTCCTGTGTGGTGACCTCATTGGACAGCTGGAGCAAGCTTTGTCTAAGGTGTTTGTCTGATGGCATTTAAATCTATTAATGCAAAAGTAAATGGTCTTTAATGATGGATTTCAGAGTCCACATTAACTACATCCAAATCTGCTTTATGCAGCAGTCCAGCCCTATAGTTGAAACTTTTGATAACAGCCTGAAACTTAGCTTTCTTTGTTTTCAATCTCAGTCGACACCTTGACCAATTTGTACAGCTGTCAATAATACACTGTATATTATTAATATTTTATATATACAATCCCTTGAATAATCAAGCTTACCAACCATGAAGCCACAAGAAAAATATTTACTTGTTTCATAGAAATATACTGAACTTGTCAAACCACCGTTGTACTATGCAGTCAACAATGGCATCACAGAGACTGTCCAGAAGTAAGCCGCTGACTTCACTTAATTTGAAGCTTCTGTTGTTTATAGCAACATGATCTTTTACAAGGCACCTCATTGATTGTATTGAATTTAAGACACAGTAATGTGGAGGAGTGTGAACACGGTGTAGTCAGTCCTTTCCTCAACATTATCTACAACAAACTTATTGCAATTTTGTTAACGTTTAGTGCCTTTACTTGAAGTATCAGTCCAGCATTGTGTGTGGAATCTCTTGGGTATTTGTTCATTCAATAATGTCCTTCAGCCACTGTTCAGAATGCAGTTTAACATTGGTAGGACGCATTATCCATCATGAACACACTGTAGGAGCAGGAAGAGGTAAATGCATTTTAGCCAGCTAATAAAAATGTTACCAATTCACTCTTTAAGGTAGTCCACAAATTTTTGTAGATTCCATTACCTGTTGAATTTTTTAGCCTGATTGTTGTCTGGATAAAAGTATTGCTTTTTCATTTTGATATTAGTCTCTACCCAAGCTTTGGAACTCTGACATTCAATTAACCATGTTTCATCAAGAAAATACATTTGTTCCTTTGTGTGTTTTTTTTTTTTTTTTTTAATCTCTATCTCCAGATAGTTCCTACACCACAATAGTATGTCCTTATATTTGTCTTGCTTCTATACATAAATTCAAACTTGATCTCTCAAACAATGGTGTGAAAGCTTGTTCTCTTGAAATTCAGCAAGTTGGTAACACTGTTCACAAAAGCGAGCACTTCAGTTACTGTGAATAGCCATTCTTGCAAAACAAATGACAAGATTATGTCATGTAACACTTTTCATAAGTTCATACTGTTGCATTTCAGTCACTGGCTGTTGTCTCTTATGTTTTTAGCTGGTGTAGATAAGTTTCCTTTATGCACTATTTCACATCAAGCAGAATTTATACTCTGGGTTGACTCACCAGTAAGCTCTGCAGTAAAACCTATTTTTGGAATGTTCACAGTTGGGTGTTTCTCACAACACAGTGCAAATATGTATAAAACAATTCACTTTTTGCCACTTTGTAATGGTTTCTCATTGCGATGCTTTACAAAGTTTGTCCATTTGAGTAAACAGCATATTTCTGCATTTCATATTGCAGTTAAATGTGCCAAGAGCAATTGACACATTAATGCATTCCATTTTCTCAAACTTTTTACAAATAATTGTTGCTTTAAATTTAATGCAAATTAATTTAAAACTGTTTTCATTTACACTTGTGGCCTTGGAAATTGTATGGCTCGAACAATCAGTGAGTTAACTATGATGGACAAAGTTCAGTGCCTGTCAGATTATATATATGCAATAACCATAAAGTGAATAATGTTTGTGAGATTCAAAAGTAGTTAATTTCCCTTTTTCTCTAAAACAAGAAGGATTTACATTTTAGGCATTTGATGTATTAATTTGCATTGGTTGATGGCATCTTAAATTTAACTGCAACATTTGTAGTGTTAATTTGCATTGGTTGATGGCATCTTAAATTTAACTGCAACATTTGTAGCGTTAATATAGCAATTATAGTGAATCATGTTAAGTTTTGTTTTACTTTTCAATAGGTATGCATTGTTAATTGTTTTCTTCACACAAGTTGGGCAGGTAAAGTAAGATTGAAGAATTCACCGCCATAGCGATTGGGATAGGAACCATGAATCTCCTGGTCTCTAGCAGATTGCTCAAATCACTGAGCCTACATGACAATGTGCCAGCACAGCATTAAATTTCCCAATTGACTCACATGTTTTCCAGTAAACCACAAGGTGATATCAAAATTATTTTGAGATTTACCCCAATGGTGACTTAAGTCCCAGGCTTCATAGTTTAACCAATTGTTAGGTCAGTTAATGTTTGATTCAAATAATTTGAGAGTACATTGTGATTTACCAGGAAACATGTGTCAGTTGGGGAATTTAATGCTGTGCCAGCATTGTGAAGGTAGCTCAACCGGCTGGAGAGCGGAAGATAGGAGGTTAAAATCCTGGCAGTGGCATTGAATTTTTCAGTCTGACTCTAATTATACAGGTGTACATTGCTTTGCACAAGCCTGATTTATCTCAAGTCTTATTCAGTAGTATGTAAGAGGTTTTTCAAACGTCACTCTTGGCACTTAACATCTTGTTATTCAAGCATCTGTTTAGATCATGTACGTTTTCTTTCTCTTTTCAGGAGATTAAGCAGTCACAATGCAGATTTTCGTTAAAACTTTAACAGGGAAGACCATCACCCTAGAGGTTGAGGCTTCTGATACCATTGAAAATGTGAAAGCCAAGATTCAGGATAAGGAAGGTAAATTTTATTTTGTACAAAATTTTCAAATTGTTGTGAAAACTGCTAAATATATTATTGAGATAAACGAGATGAAAAGTTTTACTGGTATTCTCTTGTATTGCAGAGGAAAATAAATGCAGAAGCCTTATGCAACAAACCCTTTGTAGCAATTTGATATGAGCTGTGGTATGTTAAACATGCTGGGGAAAATTATACTTTTTGCCAGTTGGTGAGCACTACAGGATGCCTTTGTTTTAGGCATTCCTCCTGATCAACAACGTCTGATTTTTGCTGGAAAGCAACTTGAAGATGGACGAACGCTTTCTGATTACAATATTCAGAAGGAATCCACATTGCACCTGGTACTTCGTTTGAGGGGTGGTGCTAAGAAGCGCAAGAAGAAGAACTACTCTACTCCAAAGAAGATCAAGCACAAGAAGAAGAAGGTCAAGCTTGCTGTGCTCAAATACTATAAGGTAATGTATAGGAAAAAGTATTGAAATTGGAATGTGAAATGGTTTGACATTAAATGTTGAAACTCTAAAATGCAATTTCTAAAGGATGTAACTACTTGTTCATTGACTTTTGAGTGCATGCAGACCTGTTGTACAAGCTTAACCCATTGATGGTCTTTAAATCCTGTATTAGTTGTTCCTAGACACCCAATAAGCAGATCTAGGTATTTAAATTGGCATGCAATTTGAACGCTTCTTTAGATTTGCCTGGTCTAACCCTCAAAACTTAAAATGTTTCTGATTGTTTCGTCCATGACTTGTTTGGGACAAATGCTAATAATTTATAAATGCTTTTAACACAAAAAAGTATGTGTGTAAGTACATACAACTTATTATTTCTTGTGATCATGTGTCCCTACCGCATTAGTATGGAAATCCAAAATCCATAGCTTTGCAAAAACTCAAAGATATACTTGAACTACTCAGTTACTTGCCTCCAATTTTATATGAATATTTTAGAGATCTTTCATCTATGTTCGGTGAAGGTAATAATAATAATTTTCACCCAAAATTCAAACTTTTATGAACAAAACAAACCATTGGTTCATTAATAATACTTTGAGTATTTTTTTTATACTAACAGATTTCATTTTTATAGAGAAAGAAAAAAAAGTATAATTTTTATAATTAATATTTAATAAATACTATTGTAATCTAAATTTAATTTGCAAGGGTGTTTTTATTTTCTCCACATGCACTATACATGGAACTAGAGAAGGTAATGTATTCCACTCAAAATCAAACTTTAGAATCCATCAGAAATATGTTTTGAGGTCCCCTGAATAAAAACAGTTTTTAGAGAAAGGCCCACAGGTATGTATATGTTTGGACAGCATAACTAAAAATTGAAAATGCTGTTAAATACCAAACTTGATATTCAAGTTTAGTATCTTCCAAGGATGAAACACAAAGATTTTCAAAATAATCCCCCTACTCTTTACATGAAAAAGTTTTTTAAATGTTTGTTTTTCTCAAATGGCTAATGATTTTGACTGCAATACTGTGGTAAAATATGTATCTTTAATTTTCTGGGAATGGTCACTCAAGGCCTATTCATTAGAGATGAATTTCGCATAATATGTGAACCATAAGAGATAGACAAAAATTTACTGCACAAATAATATAGATCTTTTCAAAACACACAATTTATGTCCTTCATATTTTGTTGTAGCGTTAACCATTGCATACATTTTTGCTGTGGATTAACCATTTGAGAAATATTCTTTATTATTAGTTTCTATTTTAAACTTTTCTCAAACAGGAAGTCATCTTTTGTTTCATGTCTCATTTGTTTTGCTCCTGGCCATGCAAAGAGAACCACATTTCAATTATAATTGTAATACTCCTCTCCCCTACATATTATTGAAAGGTACAATGATATACAATTAGTTGATTAGGACCAGCTGAAAAATTGAATGCCACAGGCAGGAATTGAACACGGTTCTCCTGCTCTCCGTGGGGTTGCTCTAACCATTGAGCTACTGTGACAACCTGCCGGTATGGCATTCAATCTTTAAACAGATTCAACATTTCAATTGTTCACATAATCGGTTTTTAACAGATGTTACTATCACTTTAGCCTAGTGCGTGCCCTTATTTCTCTTCTGCTTAGAAGGAAGCAAATAATACTTCTGCTAATGTTTATCTCCATTAGCATGATATACATAATAATCTAATGTGTTCCATTCGCATGACTTTCTATACATATCTGCAACAAATTATTGTTAAAAAGCTTAGGCTTCTATTTACTTTATGCTAATTGAGAAAACATTAGCAGAAATAGTCTTATTGCTTGCTTCATTGTGAGTATAAAAGCGAAATAAGGGAGTGCCATAGGTTAAAGCCAAAGTCAAAAGCTGGTTGCTGTGTGACTGAAGTTCCTCTGTTTGTATGGACAGGAGTTGATAAATTCCTGTATGAGAAAAGTATGTTTTTCAAAGCTGAAACTAAAAACAAGGAATATCTTAAAAACAACTCCATGAAAAAAAATGATGTAACATAAATTGTGTGTTTTAACATGCTCTTAAGTCTTTTGTGTGGTAAATCTTATGGTTTAGCATTTATGCAAAAATCCGTAAAATTCATCCAGAATAAAGTAGTCTTCAGAGGCTATTCCCAGAAAATTCAAGATATGCGTTTTATTTGTCAAGTAAATATCTTAAATATACAAGATTTTAATCAAAATCGAGAGCCATTTTTGAGAAAATCAAAATTTTCGAAATTTTTTCCATGTAAAGGGTAGTTTGGAGTGGGGGGATTTTCTTGAAAATCTTTGTGTCGCATCCTTGGAAGATACCAAACTTAAATACCAAGTTTGGTCTTTAACAGTCTTTTCATTTTTGAGCTATGATGTGCAAGCACACACACACTCTCCCTCTCTGTTCTAAAAAGGCTTTTTATTTTTATTCAGGGGGTCTCAAAACATATATTTCCGGTGAAATCTTGGTATCGAATTTTTGAGTGCATTACAATACCTTCTCTATACACTATGTACATAGTACGTGTAGAGAAAGTAAAAAAAAATCTTTTGTAAGATAGTTTGTTTGCAGAACAAATAGAGAGAGTCATGTCAATGAAACACATCAGATATTTTGTAAATAATAATTAAAAGGCATATAGCCCAAGTTATGCTTTATTCAGAACTTAGAATATTAGACTCTGCATAGAATGTAAGTTTGAGATGAAGGCTTTTAACACTAACCTAAAATAAACCACAGAGTCAACTAATATTTTTCTCACTTTTAAAACAGTGATGGTTTTTATTCACTCGCTTTCATTTTCTCAGAAGCTACTGTTATTCAATAGGTGCTTTGCAACAAACAACCAACCAACTAACTATTAGAGCAGTTAATTTTCCTTTTCAAGCTGTATTGCTGACCAATTAATGCTGATGTAAAATGTAAGGCAGCCATATCCAAGCACAGGTCCATGAGCCAAACTTGCCTCATCACTGCACATAGCACAAATTTTGTACTTAACGACAAATCCCTTCTCTTGCAGTGAATGCCATTCTCGTAACAAACAATGGTGTATTGTAGAGCGTGATATCATTGGTGTGTCATAATACATAATTTTTTTTTATTGCTTAGTGTGCAGATTCAGTTATTGTGATAGTATTTTCTGTGTGTATGGTTCATAATGGCCTCCTGCATTGTTCACTTAAAAATTATATTTTTTTACAATGTACGTAGAAAATATATAAAGAGGTTTCCAAGCAAAAGTTATATACTGAGATTTCACTGGAAATTCACATAATAGTACCCCGAGGGGGGGGGGGGTAGCATTTTTAGTAAAAGGTCCATATTAATTCCTTAAAACAAATTTAGCCTTAAAAAATCTGATTTCCCAATACAATACGACAAAAAGCTTGTGAAAGAAAAATCAGATATCTACTGCATCATGTAAACAATGCAACAAGATTTACATGGGAATGAGAAAGAGAGATGTAGGCACCAGGTTAAAAGAGCATTTCAGAAATTTGCATAGTAAGAAAATAGACAAGTCTGCTGTTGCCTATCATTTTTGGAAAAATCATGATATTGAAGTATATTTGTTAATATGTATGACAGTAAGCCTGAGAAAATTAAAAAGTATGAGAAGTGATTAATTTTTAAGTACAGTTTTATTTGTTTTTTTTTTTTGTTATCTAATATGTATTTAAAATACTTATCTATGCTTTCGTGCTGGAGAACATTTTTTTATAACATAACTTACGGTTTATGGTCCTTTATTTTCTGAATGCAGTGCACCAAATTATCCATCTTGTATCACTTAATGCAATGCTACAAAGGTCTTTTTTCTTCAATAAATTACATTGACTTGCTTTGTACACTGTGTTAATTAAGTTCATGGAAAGGATCTGAACCATTTTTATGTGACTATGGCATAAATATTCCCATTGAATGCCACCCCTGAAAAGATGTTGCTGTAGAATAATTATTGTGTTGTTAGGAAGTTTAATGCCCTTTAATTTGTAAAGTTATATTAGACAATGAATGAAATGGGTGAAATGATGCTCAAATAAACTTGTGCTACATGGAGCTTCTCAGGTTAATGGATAGCCCTGAAAAACCTTATCTGGGTAACTCGCTCTAACTGAGAATAGAACTCAGGGCCTCTTGAATGTGAGGCAGATACGCTACTTCCCATATAGTGGAAGCGAGCTATTATTATTCCTCTTGAAGGTGGAAGCAGGTTATTATCTCCCTCATTGGTCTCCAACCAAATATTTCATTACCTCATATGACTGCTTGTAAATAAAGCAGTAGACGAAAAGAAAATGTCTGGGCAATAGCTTTGCCCGTCCAAACCTTTGCATGAAGACTATGTGACTTTTTCTTGTCCAGTTCTAAAAAAAATGATAAATATAGTTAATTGCTAGATAATTGTGATACCAAAAGTCATATGGCTAGGGCTCTATTTTAACAATATGCTACCTGCAGCAGAACTTAGGAAATGTGCAGTCCCGTCTCCTAGTGGAATGCAGGATGGCATTACATTCATGTTCTCAGCAGACCCTGGTCAAATAATAGTTGAAAACAGGCCTCATTAAAATAAACCAACAAATCTATCTTATTAATCAGATAAGCAATTTCTAAACTGTTAACTATAAGAATACTGCTAAGAACATACAACCTTTGCTTCTCACATTACAATAAATTCTGTCTGATTGCATTTGCATAATAAGCAATAAAACCCAAGAGAAATTTTGATCAGGACTTTTCAAAATAACCGGCTGTTAATCCCTTCCATGTTATTTGCTGTGTAGATGTCTGGGGATTATTTGTGGAGGTTGACTATGTTTGTCACAAATTAAATACATGTTGGCTGCTATGGGAGAAGCAATAGGATTCATAGTTATCTGGCATTTCTGTCTGCTTGCTAAAGCACATGGGTGAACCTTTGGACTTACAAAAAACTCACCTCCTCACATGTGGTAAAGTATCCTCAAAAATTTGAACTATCGGTTCATAAAATCACCATCAGAAGATGTTACTTCCAACTCAATTTGTCATTGGGCTCAGATAGTCAACTCTAGCTAGCTAAATACTTAAATAACAAAGCAAAGAGTAACAAAGGGGTTATTCTTTCCAACATGTGACGCAGAATTTTCTGATGTTTTCTAAGCATTTTGAAAAATTAATATGAGCCAAATGGAAGCTGTGGCAAGCCACTTCAAGATTTCATCAAGGTCAGGTTAAGTTAGGTTAGGCATGGTAAATGAAGAGAATCAAAATAAGGGGTAAAAATGGAGTTTTTGAAAATTTGCTCTTCTTTCTAATGCAAAATGCCCAGTCTTCCGTTTGTTCTGTCTGCTTGCATATGTGCATTGCAGGATCTTCGGACTTACATTTTCTCTCCGTCTTGTGTCATGTTTGAAAGAATCCCCAATAAAGGTTTAGCAGTTTTAAGTTCCGCTTGTTTTCTGATATAATATGTGTGTTGTTATCCATTTTTTACTTTCTCTAGCAAATATCTCCATGTTTTGAGTCTGAAAAAAGAGTTTTTTAAAAAAAAGCTCCATGTGTATTTGCATGTGTCCTTAGACAGCATAACTCAAAAACAAAAAAAGGCTGTTAAATACCAAACTTAGTATTTCCCCACCACAAACTACCTTTTACTGGGAAAAATGTTTGAAAATTTTGTTTTCCTCAAAAATTACTAATCATTTTGATTAAAATAATATATATATACATCACAAAATATGCATTTTAAATTTCCTGGAAATAGCCTCTGAAGACCTCTTTATTCTGGGTGAATTTTTCTGAATTTTGTATAACCATAAGAGGACAAAAACTTACAGCACAAAAATGTAGATCTTAATAAAACACACAATTTATGTCATAGACTTATTTTGTGGAGTTGAGCTATTCAATATATTCCTTGTTATTGGTTTCAGTTTTAAAACACTTAAACTTTCCTCAAATGGGGACCATGCAAAGCAAACTGAACCTCAATTGTTTCACATAGCTACCAGCTTTTAAAAGATTTGACTATTCTTTAGCCTAATGTAGTTCCTTTTACGTACAAGGAAGCAAGTAATACCAATTCTGCTAATGTTTATCTCAGTAGATAAAAGAATAATCTTCTGTAAAAATAGTTTGTTAATGGAACAGCTGGAGAAAATTATGTGAATGGAATTCATCAGATTTTTTTTTAAACAAAAGGTGTGGTGGAGCTTTTGCTTTCTACATCTAAATTTGAGGAAGAGAAGCAGTCTTATGTACTTTTGGTGACTATGAGAAGAGAAGTAAACCTGCGGCTACAAGGAAGAGTAAAAAAATCATCCTTTTTCATCTCAATAGCATGAAAAATAGACATTTATGCATGCAGTTTTGGAGGACTTGATGAAGGTACATCTGGTCAATGAGATGATTTCCTCTCTCATTAAAATCCAATCGTGTTCTGCTATAAGGCTTTAAACCAATTTTTTTGAGAATCTCGCGTCCTGGTTGGTCATCTTAAAATAAAAGTAGCATAAAAGATCATTTCACTGTCACAGTCCTTACCATTCCTTTCTCTAGCCCATAATTGAGGTAATTTCCCATTGTTGTACAAGTTATATCATTTAACGCCTGCCAAATTATAGGATTATGGGATATTCAGACATTTGGTTGAGATGTGAATGTTTTAACGTGTTAGACAAATGAATTTTGAAAGTTGAACTTATAGTCATCACTTATTTGGGAAGGTGAAGCTTAACTACTTCCTCATTTCTGAAGTGTATATGGCAGCATGATTCAGTCACACAAGTCACTGTTTTCTAATTCACGTTGTTTTGTTCATAACAGCTATGAGCACAGTATGAAATTTTGCAGGATTTGAGTAGTACATATAGTTAGTTCCTTTTAAGTTTAAAATCTTGTAAATTTAACTAGACTTTATAGAATTAGTTATACAAGTTATAATAGGGTCTAAAACATAACTGGAATGGAATGAATGCATGGAGGTAGTAGACCACAAGTAAACCTTTATGAAATTATTTTTAATAAATGTAATGGAATCTCATTTTTTTTTTAGATGCCAAATTATCTTTGAAATCATAAATGGGAAAATGTATTAGCAGAAAATATTGTGCATATCATTTTTAAGGTGTACCTCTCATGCAGCAACTCCATAAACTGTTTATTAAGGTTACATTAACGCCCAAGCCCGAGTATAGCTTGGGCCATGCGAAATGTTCGTGCAGCCCATGCTTGAGTACAGCTCAGGCAGGTGTTTCTAATGCTTTTAATGCAATATCACGACCGTAACTTGGTCTTGGGCTATGCGGCAAAGAACATGCAAGAGTTAATGTTTAGTTGTCTGATTTGTGCTTTAGTCAACTGTTAGGAAATTTAGGAGAGTTAGTAATATTGCTGCTCTTGAGTAGTCGCACCATTTTCCTTGAAGGTGGTGATCTGTTTGTTACGTTTTGTGTTCTTTAATGTTAAAATGCTGCATTTTCCTTGATTTCTCTGAACTCGAGCTGAAATTCAAGATACAAATGAAGCTCTGGAAAATTCCGATTCCGGGGAAATGATTTACAAACGTTTAATATATGGAGTGTAACCTGCTTTATGCAGATTTTTTCAAACTCATATTTGATACTTCTTGTAAATTTAAAATGAAATATTAATACAGAAGTTATGACTATTTTCTTACCTGTTTAGAAATCCTTGAATACCATACTTTTAGATTGTAGCAATACTTTTTGACTGATTTGATTGATTTACTGTAAATAATAATGCAAAGTAGGTGTAAAATCCCTGCGTTTCTTGGCCATTCAACTAAAGAAATGCCTGGGCTTTAATGTGTTAACAGAGGCATTAGATAATTTACAATGGTGGCTTTGGTAAAACAATTGCTTCTTAAATTCAGCATCATTGTAATTTCAAGTGAACTCTAAACCAATCATGTAAATACTCCACAAAATCATTAACCTCAATATTTGTAGCCAGTTAATGCAAAATGGCATCAGCTCTGCTTCTTGCAAGTGGAGGTATGAAATTCTTTGTAGGAATAAGCATTTTCATTATTCAAGAAATAGTATAATGGTTGTGAATTGGACTTCATTGAAATAAGCAAAGATAATGAATTCAGCCCTGAGACTATCCTTATACTTCTCAATGCTGTGCTTGGGCCAGGGTCTTCTGTATTGAGTTTTTCATTTATGCAGATGAAATGCTAAGAAATGCATGCTAATTTATGCTTTAAAAATTTCTGCATTCTCTTTATAGGTTGATGAAAATGGAAAGATCCATCGTCTGAGGCGAGAGTGCCCATCTGAGCAGTGTGGAGCTGGAGTGTTTATGGCTGCAATGGAGGATAGGCATTACTGTGGGAAATGTGGTTACACACTTGTGTTTAATAAGCCAGATGAGAAATAAATAATTGAACTCTGTAAATGTTTTCAAAAATATACTTATAAAATTGGAAGAAAAAAATAAATTCTATATGTTGATAAGATAAAAAAAAAATTAGAGCCTCTCCTACATCATTATAGAAGCTTTTCTTGTAAAACCTTCTATAAAGCAGTTCCAAAACCTATGTATGTTTTGTAGCTGGAAATTAACTTAGATTTGGTCATCATCTTTCTTAACCCAGTATATTCTGCCACTATCAAGAACAGAATATAGCAGTGTTGGTGAATGTGTGTGTGTTTGCTGTGCAATGTTGGTAAACGATACCAGCTGGAGAAATGAGCAGACAGTGCCAATGGAATGCACCCAGTTATTTGCCACTAGAAGGCAGTAGTGTTCTCTTCCTCATACAATACCAAGCAAATGTACCCGGTTTTGGAGTAAATGATGCAAGTATTCTTATTTACTCAATCCCTTGCTCTTAGCATTTAAAATAAAGAAATAAAACATATTTATTTCACATGTAAAGTAAATTTGTTACCCCAATGGTTTAAAATTAACAAATTATAATCTATACACAATTACTTCTTGGAAGCTGCAAATGGAGGAGACTGGCTGGGACCCAGAAAGTATACAATGTCTCAACCTACCAGGTATACTTTACATGTGACAAGGAGGTGAGCAACTTTTCTAAGCTCAAAGTTTTGCCAATTCATATACACCAGCAAACAGAATCACATGTGTGTAAGAGCTCTAGTGCTTTTTGCATAGCAGTCAACATGCCCTTCATTTGTCACAATCATAGCCAATCTCTTCAAATAATCCCAGGTGGTAATGAAATGGAATTTTATTTATGGACGCTCTAACTGCTATGGTTCTCGTCATCCCATTCTGTACTGGGCATGAAAGACCATTTAATTATGCTCAGAGGCATATTTTTAGGCTTGAGATTCTTTTACATGCCATAAATCTACGACATGGTACAACAGCTTTTACTTCTCCTCTGAAGGAAGCCATGCTAAGGATTTTTGCACCCAAAAAAAATCCATCATCCTTTGTGGTGTTTGATTCTGTGACCTTGGATATATGAAGCTAGCATGGTGACCATTATACCACAGAGGGTAACAATGCCTAAATATCTAGCAAATATTATGGAGGAGATCAACAGCCCGTCATTTTTTTAAAATTCCTGACTATGCATTCTCTCATGTTTTTTGCTGTACAAACAATGAGGATGCAATTGGGCAGAATTTATTGTAGCTCAAGAAGCAAATATCTTTGCATATTCTTACAGATGATAACCATTTTAAAAATGACTTGTCTGATTAAAACAAATCTATCAGTTTAGCTCAATGATACAGAGGCATGTCTTCAACTTTATATGATGAGAATCTGCTTAAAACAATACGTTATGTTCTGAATGTAATGCTGTTCTGCATCCCATTAAGAGAGCAGGACTGAACGTTTCCGGAGTTTTGCTGCAGATATGAATAATTATACCCCCATTGCTGAATCCTTGCACTTGACAGGAGTTAGTTGGTACACCCACAGAAAACAGATGAAAATCTCTACCCATTTGACTTTCTGAACCAATCACAAAACATCATTGTGGTCATATGTTTTATTAATTTGTTGAGTTGGTTTTTTAACACTAAGTCACTTACATTGTTATTATGAGGGACTAGTTTCGAAAGCCTATGCTTCCATTTTCAACCTCACGGGTCCAACTGCCATTGCTGGCTGCATTTGCTTGTACTCTTCTCTGGTGGTGAAATGATGAACTTCTTAACTAAGCTGTCTACTGGCGGGATTTCAAAGTTTATTAGCCGATCTTTATTTTTCCATATGAGGATTTTTTCCTAGGTTGTGAGTTCATTGTGGTCCGACATGGTTTTAAGCAATTTTGGATTTGGATCTAGATTGTGGTTTTCTTTCCAAAAGTGAAATGCTACTGCCGATTTATCTTGTTTCAATTTTAGGTTTCTAAAGTGCTCTTTGGATCTGATTTTTAAACTTCTTTTGGTTTGTCCTATGTAGAACTTTTCACAATTTGTGCATTTAATTTGATATATTCCTGACCTATTTTCTGGGGGAATTTCATCTTTTATGTTTGAATTCAGTAATTTTATGACAGAAAATCTGTTTATTGGAGCTAGGGTGATGTCTTGTTCTTTGAAGATTTTTTCCTGCTGTTAGGGTAGTTATTTCTTTTATGGTTTTTTTCTGCTTTGCTTTGTTTAGTTTCTTGTACACAAGGTTCTTGCTGTATCCATTTTTTTCTGCTGTTTGAATTATGGTTTTTAACTCTTTGTTGAATTCGGTTGTGCTCATAGGTACATTTACTAATCTATGTGTGAGGCTGTTTATTATTGCATGTTTGTGTAGTAATGGGTTGCAGCTTTCATTTTTAATGTAATTTTCTGATTGAGTTGGTTTTCTGTAGATTCCAAAGTTTACTTTTGTGTCGTTTCTGATGATTCTTAGGTCTAAGAATGGGAGTTCTCCATTGGTTTCTGTTTCCATTATGAATTTTATTGTTTTTTCCTGTATGTTTAATAATTTTATGGCATCATCTAAATGTCTACTTGGTACTATTGCAAATATGTCGTGAACATAGCGGTACCATACTTTGAAAATCCATGAGAATGCTTTCTTCATGTGTGTTTCGAATTTGCTCATTTGCCAAATTTATTCTAGTCCCTCATAATAACAATGTAAGTGACGTAGTGTTAAAAAACCAACTCAAATTAATAAAACATATAATTTGACCGTCACTGTCACTAAATTCCTACAAACATCAATCAATCATTCTGGTCGTCCGGTCAGACAGGAAATGAAACTAGACGCTGCACCATTGCAATATCTAGCATTTCCAGCCACGTGCTGAGCTGTTCTATACAAGATAGATATTATTCGTTGTTATTTATATTTATTGTAATTGTTGATAGTGTTGTTGGTGTTTGATTGTATGTGTGGGAACATAAGACTTTAACAATTATAGAGGTGGATAGACTTTTGCAGAAGGTGTGGCGAGAGTGGACATGGCTTCATGAAAGAAGAAAGTGAATCATATGCACAAAATAATATGAAAAGCACAGGAATTAGAGGAATCATCAGTGAATGTGAACCACTAATGATATGTCTCGTTAATGAAGATACTTTCGAGAATCATGACAATGGAGACTTGGAACAATTGTAAATTGGTGAAAATCACTTTGTTACACCTTTCTCTCATTGTAACAAGCTATTTCGCATTTTTGTTCAGAATTGTCACAAATACGTATGTTACATGTGCTATAGTAACATTGTTATTTTCAAATAACGTTGATAATAATGAATTAGTTTCATTATTCATTGGCATGCATTTACTATGTGCACTGTTTATATTTGTCTTTACACACGATAGAGACATTTGTAATCAGCTGTTATTGTTTACTAGTTACTGTGGCAATGCTGCAAAGGCTGTATAGCCAACCTTACACGAAACCACTCAAACCGTCAAGTGCAAGGATTCAGCGGTGGAGGTATATCTAGTAATTAACTGTATTTATTATTCTTTTTAGAATTGGTCATGGAAAAAAGTTGCATGGACCATATGCAAAGGTTCAAGCAGAGATATCAGGTAACTGGAGTGTTCAGTGAAGAACTTGAGAGATAGTATTTGACTGGTTCAGTTACTGCCATGAAGTAAATCATTATACACTGAGAAGAAATAACTGGACAATTCAATTTTAAGTCTGGCATAAATGAATAGAAGGTAATTCTGCGCTTCGGTTCTAAATATTATTCAGTCTGCTGGCAGAGTACCAACATCAGAATACTGTATCCACTGGGTGCCAGCCGCTACCAATGTTATCACATCGCTACAAGCATACATAAACTGCACAGCGCATATCTCCAAATTGATATATGTGTTATTTGGCTCAAATATAGAAATTTATAGTTGTTTAGCTTTAATGAACTGTATTTTGCACAGAGGTCCCTAGTTCGATTCCCAATTGTAGAGGGTGAAATATGCATGTGAGTGAGTGAATGTGTGAATTTTATTAAAACTATTACTCCAGATTAACCATCAGCATGTGAAAGTTAATATGCATGCGTTTGAAAATGGAAGACGTTAAAAAACCAAGGAAATGAGAAATGGAAATGGCTTGTTATTAATGGACGCTCTTTAACGGCTGTGGTTCTCAGCTTCCCATTCTATATTGGGCATGAAAGACCACTTAATTTTGCTCAGAGGCATCTCCTATCAGGCTTGAGGTTCTTTTACATGCTGTAAATCTACGACACGGGACCCAAGGCTTTACTTCCCCCTGAAGGAAGCCATGCTCAGGATTTTTACACCCGAAAAAATCAATTGTCCTCCGCCGGGTTTGAACCCGCGACCTTGGGTATATGAAGTTAGCATGGTAACCATTACACCACGGAGGGTGACAAAATAAAAAAAAAACAAAAAAAAACCCCAAGGCATTATATAGGTATATATCTTACTTTTATTTGGCTTTTGGAAACTATTCCTATGAAAGATAATTTTTCTATCAACTTCATGTTAATTAAAATAAACTTTTACAGAAATAACTTCATTACACTTTTCGTTGTGCCAGTTAGCTTGTGGTTAAAATGATGATTGTGATCTATGAGTTAATTATTATTATTGATGTTATCATCACCACCATTATTATTATTATTATTATTGCTGTTATCGTTATTAGGATACATTTCAAAATAAGTGGTTAATTTGGAGTGATAGCTTTTAATAACATTCCAAATGGCAGTTTTCAATAAAAATGTTGTAAGACTACTTGCGGATACTCAGTGCTAAGTCTGCATGGTTTGATCAAGGAAGATGATATTTAGAAACAGGATCATATAAAGTCATCAAACTTGTTGAAATGGCAATATTTCATCGCTCGATTTTGTTGTGGGTACATGTTTACAGGAAGTGAACCAGGCCTAGGGTTGCAAGACTGAATTACAAACCTTTCAAGGCCTTGTCCCGAGGAAGACCACGCTGCTCGGAACTCCTAATTTTTCAAACGCCCTTGAATTTAACAAAATCATAACTCTTGAAACATTTACTGCAGGCAGTAAGTAAAGATGGTATGTCTTTACTTACTGCTATAATATTAAAAAAAATGTGATTACCCCCCTGCCTTCTGTAGCTTAGTGTCCTTTAAACCAGTTGGTCATATCGGACTGTTAATGAAATCGGTGTAATGATGCTCAAATGATCTCGGGATCCATGGAGCTTAAAGTTACTCGACAGGCTTAGGATAAGGGAAACCCCCGAAAAAAAAAAAAAAAAAAAACTTATCCTTGTAACTCACCCTAAACGAGATTTGAACTGGCGACCTGTTGAATGTGAGGCAGATGCGTTACCTGCACACTACCCAGGCAGGCGAGCTGTAAATTGTTCGCAATGACAGATTTCGTATTCATAGTATTTTTACTTTTCTCTACATGTACTATGCACATGGTGTATTGAGAAGGTATTGTATTCCACCCAAAAATTCAATGCCGAAATTTCTCCGGAAATAAATGTTTTGAGAACCCCCAAATAAAGTGTGTATCTGTGCGGCATAGCTTGATGGGACACAAAGATTTTCAAGAAAATTCCCTCACCCCAACTACCCTTCACATGGACAAATTATGGACAATTTTTATTTTCTTAAAAATGGCTCAAACGATGGTGATTAAAATATTGTAGGTACGTTAAAGATATTTTATGACAAATAAAATGTAGAAGTATATCTTGAATTTTCTGACGATAGCCTCTGAGGAACTACTTCCTTATTCTGGAAGAATTGTGATGAATTTTGCATATCTGTAAACTGTAAGAGATAGACAAAAACTTGCTGTATATATGTAAACCCTTTTAAAACAATAATTTATCTGATATGCTTTTTTTCCTTTTCTTTCTTTCTGGTCTGCTTTCTTTCCTTGTACAGCTGACCATTTCAGAGATTTTCCTTGTTGATATCAGCTTTAAAATACTTATACTTTGCGGGAATTTATCAACTCTTGGCCATACAAACAAAGGAATTTCAATCACATAGAAACCAGATTTTAAAAGGTTTGACTATTACCTTAGTATGTTCCCTTATATCCCTTATGCTTACAAGGAAGCAAGTAATAAGCTAATTTCTGCTAATTTTATCTTTATCATCATGAAGTAGATGGAACAATAAGCTGATTAATAATAATTTGTTAGAGATGTAGAGAAAGTAATGTGAATGGAGCACATCAGATTTTTTTCTTTTTGAAGTATGCTGTTCACAGGCATATGCAGACACACACGTTCCATTTTTTAAAACAGGCCCTTTTTATTCATTTATTTTTTTGTTTCCCTGGATCAGAAGTTCTAAAATATGCAATTTTTGTGAAATTTGTGCATTGAATTTTAGGATAGAATACATTACTTCTACTTACAAAAGGACATTGCAGAGAAATTAACAAATTTGTTTTAGTATTGGGAATTTTAATAAAGTGCGTTTTGTGTTGGAAAACTTGTCAAATATAAGAATACTAAGCAAAATAAACATTAAACACATGATAAGTACACATGGGATATATTACAAACAAAAAATGTATAAAGCATAGGACACAAACATTGCACATATGATAAAACACAAAACTGAAAAGTTTTCTTTTAAACAGTGACTGAAACAGTTCAATTTTTTAGACAAGTAATTAAAAGCACACATTCCACAGGAAACAGTGGAGATCATATAATTAAGAAATTGCATTGCATATTTCGATTTTAAACCTAACATACCTATGTTGCTGAAAGTTGCAATATTTACTTTTGCAACTTCATACCTTTCTTTTCACAGCAAGAGGTAAAAATATCACCAAAAATAGAGGTTTCGAGGCCCTACCAACGATAAAAAAAAAAATATATTTAAAATAAATCATCCGTTTGCATTTTTGCCATCAGCATAACTCAAAATCAAAAACTCCATTAAATACCAACCTTGGTATTTAAAATCTGCACTGTCAGATATGCGACACAAAGCTTTTCGTAACATCCCTCACCTTAAACTACCTTTTAATCTTTTAGTTGAGGTCTAGCTAAAATAAAATATAAAAAGTATCAATTTAGATAATGCTATAATATACATTCTATTATGAATGTTAGTGAAAGTGTCCATAAATTTGTATTATACGCATAGTAAGTATTTATAAGTAGTAATAATTGCATGCATGCAAGTTAACATTTCTTTCTTTGTAGTTGATCCTGCTTGAATCATATTGAACTCTGGGTGGGTGAATGAAATTAGCAACATGATACTCAAATTAGTCCGAGATCAATCGAGCTTAAAGTTATCCGACATTCGTGTTCTCAGTATAAAGGAAAATCATGGGAAAACCTTTACCCAGATAACTCATCCTAACCAAGATTTGAACTTGGGACCTCTTAAAACTGAGACAGACACTATAAAATGAAACAATGCTTAAAAATAAACATATCATGCATACCCATGAACATTAACTACCTCTTAACACACATGAAGTTGGTAACCTTAAATTAAATTGAGTTTTTATTTATGGACAGACTTTAACTGCTGTGGATTTTAATATTCCAGTGTATGTTGGATGCAAAAGTCACTTAATTTTGCTCAGAGGCCTCTTTATCTAGCTTGAGATTCTTTAAGTGTTGTAAAACTATGACAAGAAACCAAGTTCAGGATTTTTATGCCCGACAAAAATGTATTGTCCTCTGCCGGGTTTGAACCAGCGACTTTGGCCACCAGAGGAGAGCATGTTACCCCTAGTCCACAGATGACAAGGTTGCAAGTAAAAGTATCTGAATGCAATAATGTACATAATATATCCCCTAAATGCAATAAGCATGGAAATTAAAGCAGTGGGTAAAGTAAAATGAGTGCAATATGTTTGGACAATGTGTGATTATCTGCTCTTAAATGAAGGAAATTGTGGCCCTAAAAATGGCCGTTTTCTTCCCTTCCAGTTCAAATGCCATAGTTTTCAGATATTGTGGCCAAAAAGTTGGGAAACTTTTCTTGGCACACCATTTCTGTATATAAATTCGTTAAGCGTTAAGATAGGAGTCAGAACTGTCACCTCAGTTTCCTCTTGCAGCGCATCCTTAGATATCAGGGTGTACGCATTCTTCATAACTCAAATGCTGTCGCTTTCCTTGATTCTGAAATTAGGCAAAACCTCCTCAATGAAGACTTAGGGAGCCAAGTGCTCAAGAAAAGGTGCACTCATAGTAGATTAGTTGACTCTGAAGCTTAAATGAGTCTCCTATTTTCAACAAGGATTCAAGAACAGTGTTTGATAACATTGCACCAGTGGATTGAAAATACTGCATCAATGGATGACAATAGTGTTCCAGATAATGAAGAACAATTGTCATTATAAGACTATACTGTAAATGAAAACATCCATGAAAGCAAAACAGAAATGAAATAGCCTAAGTGGATGCAAGATTATGTATGTCCATTAGCTGAACATTTCAACAACCTATAGAAAGTAAATTAAAAAAAGAATGGATAGAAGCAATTAATTCAGCGCACAACTCCCTAGTCAAGAACAATGTATAGGAACTTGTTGATTGCCCAGAAGATGAACTGTTCTAAAGTGTAAATGTGTTTATAAAACAAGGCAATAGCAAAATGATATGGGAGTTGGTAAAAAATTATCCAAGACTGGGTTACTGCAGAATAAAATTGCTCCTAATAAATTGAAGGAGTATTTTGAGAAACTATTAGGTGGAATTAATGAGCTGATGCAGACAAAAGTACTAGGGGAGTTCCATTAATGTGCTGAAACACTAGACCAGAAAATATTGGAGAACAGATACTGAAGCAGTTAAAAAACTAAAAGAAAGCTAACGGAATACCTGGGGGAATTCTGGAGGTGTAGTATGAAAATAGCTCAAAAACGAAAAGTTGGTTAAATACCAAACTTGATATTTAAATTCAGTATCACCCAAGGATGTGACAAATATTTCCAGCCCTAAAAAAATTCAAAGATTTTGATTTTCTCCAAAATGGCTCCATTGGTTTTGATTAAAATCTCTTATATTTAAGATATTTACATGACAAATAAAATGTATATCTTGAATTTTCTGGAATAAGCCTCTAAAGACTTCTTTATTTTGGATGAATTTTTTTTTTTTAATTTTGCTTAACTGTAAGAGATAAACAAAAACTATGGAGCTCTTTAAAACACACAATTTATCTTATATGCTTTTGTTTCCCTGGAGTTAACTATTTTCTAGATATTTCTTGTTATTGGTGTCAGTTTTAAAATACTTAAGACTTTTCTCATACAGGAACTTGTCAACTCCAATGCAAAGAAATAGATTTCAATCCCATAGCAACTACATTTTAAAACATGTGACTGTTGGTTAAGCCAGGTATATTCCCATATTTCCCTCCTACTTATAAGGATATAAGTAATAATATAATTATGCAATTATAAGGAATTAAGTAATAAGAGCATTTCTGCTAGTGTTTTCCTCGATTAGCATGATGTGGATAGAAGAATAAGCTTACTAACAATAATTTGTTACAGAGATGTAGAGAAAGTCATGTGAATGGAATAAATCAGATTTTTTTTGAAGTGAGGCATGAGAATTATTTCAATGTTCTACTGTATGTACCATTAATCTGGAATGCTATTTGCTGGAATAAGGGTGAGAGACAGCTTCAAAGGTGTGTTTGCAAGACATCTCGCCTGATTTATAAAAATTCAGACTTCCATACAATTGCAAACTCATTATGTAGTACATAGGTCACTTCCAGCTTTACTGTTAGTAAAATGGAAATGACGTGTTATTTATGGACGCTCTTTAACTGCTGTGGTTCTCAGCTTCCCATTCTATTCTGGGTTGAAAGACCGCTTAATTTTGCTCAGAGGCCTCTCTTATCAGGCTTGAGGTTCTTTTAAGTACCGTAAATCTACGACATGGGACCAACAGCTTTACTTACTGTTTAAGTAAAACTACAACTTCTGTAGAAAATGTCTTCCATGGGTGTGAAAAGAAAACATGTTAGGCTGAATATAGAAATGAAAGTATGAATAATTAAGTGGTGTGAGAAGGGAGAAACTGAATTTAATATTGCATGTGAATATGAGATAGGTGTAACGATTGTGCACAATTTAATAATGAATTAAGACAAAGTACCACAACCTACATTTTTGTCAGATAGCATTAGTGGGTTAAAGAATTCTAAAACTATAAAAGAATTCACTTTCATAACTTTAGACAACACTTTGTTTTACATTTATAACCAGTATAATTTTGTGCAGCATACACAGTATACAGACAGCAGGAGCTTCAAATTACAAAACTGTAAGTAATGAGTATTTCATTTTTGAAAATTTTAATGGTACACATCACCTGATTTTTTTGATCCATTTATTCCTATCATTGCAACAGATAATGGAGGTTCCACTGTATATATTTTTGAAGTTTAAATCTTTCCTAAGCTTTACTTAGTGAACTTACTTTAAAGCAAGATTTTTGCTCTTCTTTTTTCTCTGCCTTTTCTTTCCATCACAGAACTTGCTACCACAAACATTTGAACCCTAACTTACCGAACAACTCTTCCATTTTATTTGAATGTATTCTGAAAAATCTGATGTGTTACATTCACATGACTTTCTCTACATCTCTGCAACAAATTATTATTAAAAAGCTTATGCTTCTATTTACTTCATTTTAATCGAGAAAAAAATAGCAGAAATAGTCTTATTACTTGCTTCCTTGTAAGTAGAAGGGAAATAAGGGTGTACTATAGGCTAAACTGATATCCAAAAGCTGGTTGTTATGTGACTGAAGTTCATTTGTTTGTATAAACAGTAGTTGACAAATTCATGTATGAGAAAAGTAAGTTTTTCAAAGCTGAAACCAAAAACAAGGAATATCTCAAAAACGATGAACTCCATGAAAAAAATGTATATAACATAAATTGTGTGTTTTAATGTGCTCTACATTTTTGTGGTTAAGTTTTTGTCCATCTCTTACAGTTTAGCAGTTATGCAAAATTCCGTAAAATTCATCCAATATGAAGTAGTCTTCAGAGGCTATTCCCAGAAAATTCAAGATATACATTTCATTTGTCAGGTAAATATCTTTAATATTTGACATTTTAATCAAAATCGGTAGTCACTTTAGAAAATCAAAATTTTCGAAAAAAGTTCCATGTAAAGGGTAGTTGGGGGTGGGGGATTTTCTTGAAAATCTTTGTGTTGCATCCTTGGAAGATACCAAACTTAAATACTTTTTGTTTTTGAGCTATGCTGTCCACAGACACACACACGCACATGGACCTTTTTATAAAAATGCTTTTTTTGGGTTCAGGGGGACCTAAAACATGTATTTCCAGTGAAATCTCGGTATCAAATTTTTGGGTAGAATACAATACCTTCTCTATACACTATGTACATAGTACATGTAAAGAAAGTAAAAATCTGTAGAACATATTTAGTAAAGCAGGACGGATAAAAGAATAATCACTATTTATATTAATATTATTATACTAAATATATTGTACCATTGTGTTGTAAATTTTCTATACTTTTGTCCCCCGAGGGATGAATTTTATTTTATTTATACTAACTTAAAGGTATAATTGATAGGAAAGTACACAAGCAGCACTCTAAATCTTTAACAATATAGCCTACCTTGCACATATTTGCTTTGATTCCTTACATTCCCAGTTATATCTTATGATGTAAAAACCTGAGTGTATGAATCTTCACTTTGCTTGCAGAAAAATGTGCTATTTCCTTCATGTACAATATTTTCCAAATCAAATTAGCATAACAATAAACTTATTTTTCCTACTTCTATATTGGATGTGAAAGAAGCAGAGAAACATTCAACAATAACTGTTAAATATTAATATAAAAATAATAATTGCAACCAATCTTCACTTATCTTTTGGAATCCTTGCCTGTATTGGCAAGGATTCCAAAAGATAAGTGAAGATTGGTTGCAATTATTATTTTTATATTAATATTTGTGTATTTCTTCACTGTTACTAGCTTCTTTTTACATTTAATAACTGTTAAATTTTGAAATTACTTATGAAGAAGAAGTGATGATTAAATTTTATCAAGACTGAGACATGCTTTGTGACAGGCTGTGTTGCCAGGAGTAAGTATTGCTTGTAGAGTTTCACTTGTTTCTCTTTCTGTACATTACCAATTCATGGGAGTCCCAAGTGACATTATACTGCCAGCAGCACAGATACATCAAGAAGACCTCTCTTTTGTCATTGATTTGGCATAATGAACTATAATGAAAGATTTTTGCAATTATTTTGATCATCCATCGACACAACAAAATCAATGGAATCACATTTTTTTCTTTCCTCTTCGGAGTAGCTTTGTGGAGCCCTAGATAAGTTTTCCTGGTTTATAAGTGAAAAGTATAATGCCCTATGCAGCAGTAGTTTAAAGTCCAATACCACTAAACAACTTTCGAAACATGTGACTGACTAATTTGAAACTCGGCATACAGATATGGTCATGCACAGGAAACTACAATATTATATTAATAAATCAGAAGTGACTGTAACTTTCTTATTTTAAATGGTACAAACGTGTATATTTTTACTTTAATATTTGGATAGGGTTCTTCCATACTTTTCAACAAGTACTCATATAGATAAATTCTATGCAGTTCACTATCGTTAAATAAAGAAATAAAAGTGTAGCCTTATAAAGTAAAATTTCTTTTAACTTTCTCTACACATACTATGTACATAGTGTATAGAGAAGATATTGCATTCCACCCAAAAATTTGATACCGAGATTTCACCAGAAATACATGTTTTGGGTCCCCCTGAATCCAAAAAAAGCATTTTTACAAAAAGGTCTGTGTATGAGTGTGTGCATGTGTCTGTGGACAGCATAGCTCAAAAATGAAAATAATGATTTTGATTAAAATGTCTAAAATTAAAGATATTTACCTGACAAATAAAATGTATATCTTGAATTTTCTGGGAATAACCTCTGAAGACTACTTTATTCTGGACGAGTTTTATAGAATTTTGCATAACTGCTAAACTGTAAGAGATGGGCAAAAACTTAACAAAAAAGAATGTTGAGCACATTAGAACACACAATTTATGTTATACACATTTTTTTTGTGGAGTTGATCGTTTTTGACACATTCCTTGTTTTTGGTTTCAGCTATGAAAAACTTACACTTTTCTCATACAGGAATTTGTCAACTCCTGTCCATACAAACAAAGGAACTTCAGTCACATAGCAACCAGCTTTTGATTATCAGTTTAGCTTATAGTACTCCCTTATTTCCTTTCTACTTACAAGGAAGCAAATAATAAGACTATTTCTGCTATTTTTTTCTCGATTAAAATGAAGTAAATAAAAGCATAAGCTTTTTAACAATAATTTGTTGCAGAGATGTAGAGAAAGTCATGTGAATTAAACACTCAAGATTTTTCTTTCTTGTGATGCATTTATCCAAGTAAACATTTAATGATGCTGATTGGTTTACTGAATTGTAGGACTCGATGACATTTCATATGTTAATATTCTATCTGATGTTGAATGACAAAGTAAAAGAATTCTAATTTTAATGATAGTTGATTATGAAAATATGCAGAAGCCACTTTGTGAGGTTGTAAATTTATTTAATAACTAGCTGCCCACCCTGCTTAGTATGGGTGGTGTATCTAATGAAAAAACTCAAGACAAAATCTTTGATTTACAATATGACCATGCATTGAAATAAAATAATAATTAAATAACTAACAATATTTTATTGTTATGCACAATTTTCTTTCCGAAGAGAAAATAAATAGCTCTGATGGTTTGCCGACTAGAGAATGCAATGTACAACTGCCCATGCAAAAAACACAGCAATTCAAGGTATATTTCACATATTTCTAATGATTGACCTTGGGATTTAATGTCATTGCAAATGCAAGACACACAGAACACTGAACATGCTTAAATTCAAAAGGAAAGCCGTTTGGTATTAGTGGTATTCTTACAATAAGCACATCCTTGCCTTTGAAGTTTCCTATGATTATAGTAGCTTAAATCAAAATGTTCATTTTTTAACAGCGAGTCTTGTTCCATTGCACAATTTCGGCTGATTGAGGTCGTGTAGCATAATTATTACGGAGTCAACCTTGAGCGGTAAATTGTGTGGCAGGATCCTGGCAAATTCAATGAATTTAGGAATTCAGTTAGATAATTGAAAACCTTATTTGACTTGGTAATGGAATCAATCGGCTTAAATGCATTTGTCCATAAATTTTACAGTGATTTTTTATATTTAAATCATCCACATTCTTATTAGTTACTGCTAAAACGGCTCATTTGCTCAACCAAGCATAATTTATGTAATTTACACCACTATTTGGGAACACTTTCAATATTAATTTTTCCTTAGACGTTGTGAAGTGACATAAATTTGGTGGAAATGAAATGAGGCCAATAGAAGTATCAACAGGAATTTTCCCATTGCCAAAGTCTAATAATACCTCTGCATCTGCAAAGCACAATGATCTGCGCAGTGTAGCAAATAATGATGTTGGTATGGCAAAAAGGACAAAGTCAGTGCACCCATAAGGTAGTGTGGAAAGGATGACATATGCAGTTAACAGCGTGGGTAAGCAAGGATGCCATTGACATAACAATAATGGCAGCGCTTTCAAAGTATGGCAGATAAATGCTGAAATAGGTAATGAATTGTATTAAGCCACATAGTAACATTCAAACTGCTTCCGAATCTCTTTTTTCCTTTACTCTTTCTTTAGTTTCCTCTATGTCAAAACAGCCATTTTAAGGCTAATGATGACAACTAAAGAGCAATGAAACCTTGTTGGGCAAGTAATAACTTTTTATTTGATAATAGCTTTGTGTATTACAGGTATCCATTTAACCCAAAATATTACTTGATCAAATGTATTGAGAGTCGTGAGAATTTTTCCCCTGCTGGGAGACCTGGCCTGGGGTGCACTCAGCCTCGTAAGGTCCCTGGGGGGCCAATTGAGCAGTTACTTGATGGAGAAGTAGTGGCTCCAGGTCATGAGGACTGCTTTAACTGGCCGAGAGAGCTCGAGGCACTGACCACGTCTCACCCTCCAATACTGCACCCCATTCATGACGTATGTAGTGGACCGAGATGGGGGATGCAGCCGCACCGGGCAGTAGGCTAAGGTTCCCCGTGAGCTGTCATGCCATGGAGTTATAAATGTATTGAGAGCACCGCAATTTAAGTGTGATGGTGACGGGGGTATCTTCATGTTCTGATGAAATCACCTTTAGCTAGCTCACGTACCACATAATCTCAAATAACCAACATCTGCAATAGGAAGTTAACCTAAAATGGTTTACTATCCAGGTCCTGTCATTTCTCCGCCATTTTCAGATTCCAAGTAGGATTATTGGTTATGTGCATAGTTTATAACTTGTTCATTTTAAAGAATTACAACAAAAAATACTTATTTCTGATTTCTTTATTTAAACGATGTGACCAAGGAAATGATAGTACATAAGAAATATATTTGATTTTCACTGTTATCCTGCATCATTGACTCCACAACCAATTGCGTTCCCTTAGCATTATATGGGGAAGAAAAATTGAGCAGTACTACAGCCATCTCGCGGCCTACTCTAGGTGTTCAGCACCAGGAAAGCTTCTTTGCTTCTTTATTTTAAGCGATAGGAGTAACGAAAGGACAGTTATAAACATAAAAATGTATTTGAATTTCACTGCTGCATTGCATCATTGTCTCGATAAACTGTTGCATGGCCTTAACACTGAAAGGGGAGGAAAAATTAAGCAGTACTATGGCCATCTAGCGGAAAATAAATAAGACTTATCTAAGTGTTCGTCACCAGTAAGGACGATAGGAGTAAGGAAAGGATAATTAATGCTTAAAAACATATTTTAATTTCACTGCTGTGTTGCGTTATTGTCTCGATAAACTGGTGTGTTACCTCATCACTGAATGTGGAGGAAAAGTACTACTACAGCCATCTAGTGGCATACAAATAAGTACTTACTCTGGGTATTCGTCGCCAGGAAAGCTTCTTTATTTTAAACGATAGGAGTAAGGAAAGGAGAGATAATACTTAAAAATGTATTTGAATTTCACTGCTGCATTGCGTCATTGTCTTGATAAACTGGTGCATTACCTTATCATTGAATGTGGAGGGAAAATACTGCTGCGGCCATCTAGCGGCAAATAGGTACTTACTCTAGGTGTTTGTCTCTAGGAAAGATTCTTTGCTTCTTTATTTTAAACGATAGGAGTAAGGAAAGGACAGTTAATATTTAAAAACATATTTGAATTTCACTGCTGCATTGCATCATTGTCTCGATAAACTGGTGAATGGGGAGGAAAACTACTACTACTACAGCTTTCTAGCAGCAAATAAATAAGTACTTACTCTAGGTGTTCGTCACCAGGAAAGCTTCTTTATTTTAAACAATAGGAGTAAGGAAACGACAGTTAATACATAAAAATGTATTTGAAATTCACTGCTATATTGCGTCATTGTCTCGATAAACTGGTGTGTTACCATAACATTGAATGGGGAGGGAAAATATAGCAGAACTATGGCCATTTAGCAACAAATAACCGTGGTACCACTGCCATCTACTAACTGAAAGCATTCCCTTGGCACCATTATTATTCATATTATGAGACTTTAAAAAAATAATTGTTCAATTTGGTACAGTCGTTTGGAAGTGATGTGCGTACATACATTTCGGCATTTCATTTATATATATGCATTGGATCATGCTCCAATTCCATATATAACAGTTACAAAGACTGTAAGAAAATGTACTGAAATTGGAAGAGAAAAGGACTTGCCAGGTCACCTAAAATGTGCAACTGATAAGAATACTTCATTGGTAAGGAAATCCAAAGCATCTACAACAAATTTTGCATAGAATCCAATATAAGCCTAACTGCCAATAATGGTCAAATGTAAATCCATATTTGACAACGGATAGAGCAGTACCTCTCGCAGCAACCATGAAACTGAATGTTTGGGCTGGTATTGTTGGTGAATATGTTATTGGTCCTTTCTTCTTTAGAGAAATGTTAAATGCTACCAGGTACTTGTAGTTGTGTCAAAATCAAGTAGTATCTGCCTTTACAAGCTTGTTTCCACACCCAGTCATCCATTGGCTACCCAAAACTAAATTTTTTTCCAACAAGTTAGAACTTCTCTTACTTTGAACATTTGTGAATAGGTTTTTCCACAATTATGGATTGGTAGAAGTCACATAGAGTGGCCAGGAAGATTCCCAGATTTGCCACTTTGGATTTCTTTTTGTGGGGCATTTGAAGTCAAGTGGAATATGAAGAGAGACCCAGAAACTTAGAAGATCTGGAGCAGTGAATGATGGAAACAATGAGAGACATTTCTAAATCCCAGGAAGTTATCCTTTAAATTGTTTTTATGTTCGACTATCACATTGTCAAGCAGCTGAGAGCTACAAGTTTTAAGATAGAATTAGGTGAACTATTTTGTTTTTCTCTATTGTAAATACTTATTAAAAAGCTATTGAAGAAGACTATCCGTAAACCACTTTTATGTTAATCCACATGGTTCAAAAGTTATGTAGATGGAGCAGGACTTTTAGCCATCCCTGTATAGATACTCAAAGGTAAAGACAAACAAAATTTTACTTCCAGCTCAATGATAGTCTTCTTTGTGTGCAAATTATACTAGTTTGGAATATGACTTTAAAGAGAAAATCTTCTTTCTTATTTGAGAAAAATTTACTGTGTCCAAGTAATTCATAGGTCTACTTTCAATAAAGACTCTTAAGAAAAGAATAGGTGTACCTTTTAGTTGCCTTCATCATGCCCCAGAATCACCAACATTTTTTATCGCCAGAGAAACAAAGTGTACATAGAAACCAATAAATCAGATGCATCCTGAAACAACATATATTTGTATCATGCATTGTATACTAAAAGTGTTTACCCATTTTCTCAACTTTTACAACATTTCATGAAAATGTACCATATGCTACAGCCTTTTCCCCCCTTTTCTTTCTGACATCACTTTTAGCCATAATTCATGGTCTGTGAGAGGGATAATTAAATGAAAATAAACAAAAGCCTACCCTCCCAATTAAATCAAACTTCAGCTCAAAGTTCAATTTTAAGAATCTTTTTTAGTATGGCTTACTTACAATATATGAAACTACATATATTCCATCAATTTCTTTGAACTGCTGGGAATTTGGCACTGCTGTAACAGTCGACTGCAGGGATATCTACTAAAAATGCTCAGGCACAAAATAGAAAGGCAGGAAGCGAATTCATTGCTCAGAGCAAATCAATTTTCAGAAATTGAAATTTAAAAACCTGAATAATATTTAAGATGCTAACCACTTTTCAAATCTATTTTTTTTTAAGAAAGAAAGAATTTTTTTTTAAGAAAGAAAGATAATTCATATCTCATATATCCTTCAAAAATGGTAAATAATACAAAAGAAAGTGCAGTGAAAATGTTCATAAGTGAGGCACAGTATGTGGGAATGGAGAAAGAATAGTTAGCATACGTGTATCACTGAAGTCCAAGCAGTGGTAGAGATGGAAGCTTCTGAACTTCAACCTTAACTAGGAAAGGGGATGAGTTACTTTTAAACAACCTTTAGTATTTGCATGTATGCATTAAAGTTATTCTTGTACACATTGTTACATGAATAACTGCTGTCTTAATGTTATTCAAGTAAGGCTTATTTAATTATTTTCTGCTGGTCAGTTGGAATAATCATATTAAGTGCAGATGCTTTTGAAACTAAATGTCTCATGGAAAACAGTTCAGGTATTTACAAAAAATAAATTAATACTCACTCAAACTTTTGCAAACCAAAGTTTACTGTTAACAGTTTATATTTTTTCGTAGTTACTTTCATAGTACATTCTGAGGAAATCCCCCTTTTGTAAAACAAGTTACATTAGAAGTCCAACTTGGAGATTTTACAGTTTGCATGTATGTGCTAACAGGAACATAACTGGAAATATAAAAACAGGTAGTATTGACTGGTGTGATAAACAGTAAAAATAGTAATTGTATATATTTATTAAAAAAAAATTGGAGATCTAAATTGCAGCATGTGACACACATTAAAATTTGAGGATATCAATGACCTTAGATGGCATCAGCTATGCTTAAATCCAGAATGTGTTATACAACCACACTTTGTGAACACATGTTTTTTAATTATAGAGTGAAATCTCTTAACACCACTTTATACCTATAAATGTGCATATACAGTGATTCATATAAAGTATGTGTCATTAAAGTTGCAAGCATTACATGTTTTACATTTTTTCAAATGGTCTGGAAAATTTAATAGGATCACATTATCACTGTTGTTTCACTAATCACTGTTTATGCTATCCAAATTACACAGGCATTATTACCCAACTAAAGAAAAACTTTCTTGCTATGCTGTCAGGGGACATTAAATAAAGGTGATAATAAATTTTAAAAATTTAGACCATGATTGCAACAAAAAACAATTTTGAAGAAATATTGTTGCTGTTTAGGCAGAAGTCTCCAGTCCAAAATCTTAATTTGATATGCAGCCAATTTAAACTTTAGAATAGCCATGAAATGTAATTAAAATGATTTACAAACGTCTTTCTCAGGAATTACTAATTGTACTCCATGAGAAACAAGGCTATAAACCATTTTTTTACTATTTTTCATGGCTGTACTAAAGTTTAAATTGGCTGTATTTCAAAATATGATTTTGCGCTTAGTAACTTCTGCCTCAATATTGATGATATGCAGTATTTATTCTCTCAAAAACAGACTCAATACTGTCAAAAATGTGAGCAACAGGTCATGATTGTGCAAGAATGGTAAGCATTGCCACCTCTGGTCTGGCAAAAAGAGTGGGTAATGATAAACCCTATCAGTAGGAGATGGCATTGTGTATCTCAACACTTACTGATTGTAGAGAATTCTTCCAGAGATGCTTCACATTTAAAACTGAAACTGCATGTTGTAGCTTCTTTCAAACATAACTACAAGATTTTAAAAACCATGTTTTATGAGATTCATCTGATGAATTTACAAGAGTAGAGTTTTCTCAATCATAAGCACACTGAAGAAACAGAAATTCAGTATACATGAGTCTGAGAATCCTTCAGATATGTGTGCACCTGCTTGTAATCATGTAACCTTCATTTATAATTGAAATCATACGTTAGTAATCTGCTTTTTATCTAGAAATAGCTTTCCAATGTACAGGGTATCTGAGATTTATATGAGCTTTGTAATCATAATTGTTAGTCTTGAGGAAAGAAAGACAATTTAAAGAATTTTATGTTTTTAATTGAAGAATTATATTTACTCCTAAATACCAGAGCTAATTTACAATTTTTTTTTTTAATCAAGAATTATAATTAATTATTCACTCGGGAATATAATGTCCTGAATAACACTGCTATGGTAAGAAAAAAACAGTAATTAGATGAACTTGGAAACTGAGAAAATTGAGATCAAAGATTAATCAATTTTTCATAACTTTCTGCTTTATGGGTGATATTGAAATTAACACATTAACCATAAAACAAGCATGAAAATTTATTTTTGGCATTGACGGATCTTGAATTTTTACAAAATATTTGCAGATTTAGCTTTGATTGCCAAAGCAGTAAGTGGAAGTTACTTTTTTTTTTCTCTTCCCAATAATACAAATGCTGCATTTTACTTTCTTTATGATGCACAATGTACATAGTAGGTAGAGAATTTTTCTTCTTATTTGGGGGGGGGGGCCTAAGTCCTTTAATCTGGTTTGTCATATCAGACAAATGAAATAGGTGAAGGAGCTTAAATGATCTTGGTGTCCATGGAACTTAAAGTTACTTGACGTTCGTCTTCTCAGGATAAGTGAAAACCCTGAAAATACCTTATCCTTGCAACCTCTGAATGTGAAGCAATGCTACTTCAGCAAGCAGAGAATGTATTGTATTCCACCCAAAAATTGATACCAATGCTTCAATGAAAATGCATGCTTTGAGGTCCCCTGAAGCCCTCCATGCACAAGCATTTTTAGAAAAAGGTGTGGTGTTAGTGTGTGTCTGTGAACGAAAACTCTATGAAATACCAAACTTCAGGCTTAATTATCCTGATATATGGTGGACTTTGAGACAGTGATGTGTTTTAACAATTAAAATTTATTTGAGTGATGTAGTGTTACAAAATCGACTCAACTAAATTTTAATTGTTCAGGCTTAATATTTAAGTTCAGCAGCTTCGAAGGGTGCAATACAAAGATTTTAAAGAAAATCCTAACTACTCTTTGTAGGACATTTTTTTTTTTTTTTTAAAAATGTTCATTTTCTCAAAAATGGCAACTTTGATTAAAATCCTGTGTTTTTAAATTTTTCATGATAAATGAAATGTATCACTTGATTTTATTTGAAACAGCCCCTTCTTTCTGAATAACTTTTGCATAACTGGTAAACTGTAAGAGACAAACACTTACTACACAAAAAATACACATCTTGTCAATTTATGTTAAATACATTATTATTCTTTTTTAGTTTTGTGGAGTTAACAATTTCCAAGATATTCTCTGTAATTGGTTTCATACTTACTTTTTCCTTAAATAGGAAGTCATTATTTGCTTTTCTTTCTGCTGGTCACACAAAGAATGGAATTTCAAAGCTATCACATACTACCCAGCTCTTTGAAAATTTTATATCACCTAATCCAGTTGTAGCTACAAGGAAATAATGAAAAATTCCATTTCTGCTCATGTTTATCTCAATTAGTAGATAGAAGAAGCTTTTATAGGAATAGTTTGTTGTAGAAGAGATAACATATGAGAGGAACACATCAGATTTTTAATTTCTCTACCATATACAATCTACATAGTAGATAGAGAAGGTATTGCATTCCACCCAAAATTTAATACTGAGATTTCATCATAAATACTACTTTGAAGACCCCTGGAAAAAAGGGAAAAAGATCCATCTCTATAAACAGCATAACTAAAAAATGAAAGTCGGTTACATACCAAAGTTGGTATTTAATTTTGTGTCTTTCAAAGGTGTGACACAAAGATTTTCAACAAAATCTCACTTCAGCCCAAACCACCCTTTACATGGACATTTTTTCAAAATTTTCCAGGATCTCAAAAATGTCTCAACGATTTTGATTAAAATTCTATATATTAAAGTATTTACAATACAAATAAAATGTATAATTATCTTTAATTTTCTGGGAAAGGCCTCTGAGGCCCTTTTCATTCTGGACCACTTTTGTATAACTGATAAACTGTAAGAGAAAAACAAATGTTACTACACAAAAAGTGTAGAACTTGTTAAAACACACAGTTTTTATGTCCAGTTAGTATTTTTGTGGAATTGACCATTTTCGAAATATTACTTGTTCCTTGTTATAGGTTTAAATTTTCCAATACTTACATATACTATTCTTAAATGGGAAGTCATTATTTTTTTTTTCTCCTAACCAGCAAAGAGAACAGAATTCAAAGTCATCACTTAGCTACCAGTTTCTAAAAGATTTGACTATGGTTTTAGCCTAGTAAATTCTTTTGTAACTACAAGGATATAAGACTTCTTTGTTAATATCTTGGTTAGCATGAATAGAAGAATAAGCTTTTGTAAGTGTAACTTCTTGCAGAATAGCTAGAGAAAGACACAGAACATCAGATTTTTTTCTTTTATACTCTGGTTTAAAATCCTGCATAAATAAAAATCGGACAATATGAGTGTGTTTTATTCAGGAATGTATCATTTAAAAAAACTTGAGTTCAAGATATTCACTTCATTCATGGTATATTTTAGATTATGATCACCTCTTATTTTATAAATATGCACAATTTTAGTTATATTTCACAAATGTGCTTAATTTTAGAAAAAGGAATTTTCACAGGACTGTAGTGTTAAGGATTCCACTTAGAAACTGAAGACAAATCTTGAAAATGACAGGCATCTGAAATGTTCATTACCATTGTTATGATTTTGCCTTTATTTGCAGACTGAACAGCTCTGACAAAATTGATTAAGTTGTAGGTCTTTCCTTAACTTTTCAACAATAATTCAAGTTGGTGGTGAAGATTGTTACAAAACATGAATGTTTGAAAGAGTTCACTTCAACTAATTTCACATTCACTCTTGAACAATTTACTATGTAAACCAGGAAAGAGAGAAAGGCCCAATTTTTATTTTGGGAAGCACAATTGTCTAACAAAAATATGAACTACTTTGAATCCCTATGCAGCAAGATGAATTGCATGAAAATACTAATTGTCTTTTTTCCCCTTCCTCTGATACCTTCATGCCATAATACAGTAAAAAGAAGTGGCTTGTTCTGATTTGTTTTTTTATAAGCAATAAGCCTACTAGTAAGCACTGCTTTTTTCTAAATGTGCCAATATGAGGTTACATAATCTTTTCCAAGTCAAAAGACACATATACTCTTCCAGATTCAAAGATTCTATTTACATACATCCTGTAAAGTGAAAGAGTATTAGACATTTGTTTGCTGTGCTGGTCCTATTGAATACAGGTTTTGAATTCAGAAACTTCTTTGTCAGCAGATGCCTTTCATGGAATTTGAGGGCCACTCAAATTCTCCAGTTTCAGATTGATGATGGATTGGAAACTAAGGCATACTTGTCCAAGAGTGAACATCTTTGAAGAGTTTTACATCTGTAAATATCATTTCATAAAACTTCATACAAGAAATATCTTTGTAATAAATTTCAGCAACAAAAGTGCCTTAACAGTCTCTATTTGCAGCTGTTCTGTTTTCTTGTCCATTTGTTGGAAAAACCTTTCAATAACAACTTTGAACTATGTAGAGTTAAACAGTAAGCTACAAGCACTTTAATACCCTTGTAGCAAGTTTTAGTTTCTCTGGACAAGTGTGAAAATATGTCTTGCCATTTCTCTGAAACACTCTTTTTTTTCTATTATTTCAGCCTTTTTTTTTTTTTTTTTTTTTTTTTTTTCTTCACTTACACAGGCTATGAAAATCTAGTTCCCCTGGCAAAAAGGATGCTTCTCGGTGCTAAGAAAATTCCCATTATATATATGTAACCAAAGGCTGTATGCTTATTTTTATTAGGATATTGATTGTAAATACAAGCTACAGCAAGCTCATCATTCAAATATGTGATAAAGCAGCATAGGTAATGAGAATACCTTCCTTCTTCTTAAATATTATGTATTACATCTAGCACCAAACAGAACTTGCATTACAGCCAGTTAAGAGAGCGAGGTAAGAATCCAAATGACTTGCAATTTACATTATGTACTTCTACTGTAAGGCATTAGTTGCACATCCAGTTGAACGACTTCTGAGGGAATTCACCATTACTTTCTTTACCACATAGCTAATAAGTAAAGGAATATTGCATTCCACCCAAAAATTCAATACTAATGTTTCACTGAAAACTCATATTTTCAGCCCTCCTGAATAAAAAGAAATTTTAGAAAAAACTGTGTGTCTGTGAACAGTATAACTTAAAAACTTTAGACAGTTGCATTTAGGTTGACTATGTTTCAAAATGAAACATGAAGATTTTGAAGAAAATCTGTAGAAATTTGAAGTTTTCTTTAGTGGACATTTTGATACTTTTTATCACTTAAAAAAATATACTACACAACAAAGTTGATTTCTATAGAAAATATAATTAAGTTAAAATAACTTTCTTTGTGGCACTGGCCATTTTTGAGATATTTGTTATTATTGCTTTGAGTTCAATTTCTTTTAAAAATGGTGCTATACGATTATTTCTCTTATGTGATGGAAAAGGCAGGATATAGTATCCTGCTTATAAACATTTGTCTATCAAGTTGGCTGTCTAATCTCCTTGTACCTACATAGTGAAACTATTTCCACAAAGGTTTATCCTGATTAGCATGAAGAAGTTAGAAAAAGTATGTAAATGTAACAGGAGATTTTTTGGTTAGCTAGATAGGCAATTCTTTGTTTTAGTTGTGTTTCTACATTACAGAATGAAGAGTTTAAGCAATTAAACTGAGAACTACAGAGCTTAACTTGAAATTCACATATTTTTGGTATGATGTCCAATATCAGTCACTAGACCTACTCAGGGAGCTTCTTCTTTAAGGCATTTTCCATGGTAATAAAGATTTGACTAGACATAAATTAAGCCATTTTCTTTGTTTAAATTCAGCAGAAAGGTCATGAGACAATTATGCACAGATGAGCTTGGGAACCTAGAGCACCTAAGATTTCTGATATAAGGTCAAATTCATATTAGTCTCTTATATGGAAAGGAGATGCTTAAGCAGTATTTCCTTTCGATAAGGAAGTGTTCATTATCATTTGGTATACACAGACAGTTTTCCGAAGTACATGTAGCAACATGTTCATCTGTATCACAGCCACTCTCTATGAAGAAATGTGTATTTGAGCACCATTTCCATACTGGTAATTGTTATGTTTGCAATGCTGATAGAAGTTTGTGTGTCTTGAATAGTACATTTATTAAGGGTTACTTTAATTTAAAATAAAACAGATTGTAAATTTAGTTAGACATTGTAGTATTATACAGTTATAATAGGTTTAAAAAAATGCCAAAGGGGAAACCTTTCAGTGAGCAGTAAAGAAGAGTTGGTGCTGAGAGACATTGCAGAATGCAGGCTATCAGATCTGTATAATGTATTACCATTTTCTATTTTTCTTTTTACAATAAATTAAGATAAAGTAAGTGGTATTCAGTTATGACTAGGGCTTAGAACTTCTTGAAACCTTTTTTCCAAGTCTTCACAGGCAATGCAGAATGTAATATAAATTCATTTTTGTTAAACATAAACTAACATTGATTACTTTTTTTTTTCTTTCTTTTTTGCATTTTTGGGGATTTTAATGTCTATTGGTCATTTTTTTGGAAATGTACTTTTGTTACATTTTTGTCACTTTTTTGCTTTTAACACTCTTTTTTATGATATATACATTGTTGTCATTCTCCAGGTTGCTTACTGAATTCTGCCGTGTAATTTTCTTTAGTCAATGGATAGGTGTTTATGCAGTTATCATTATCAATGTAGATAATGATGGTGCTTCCCCGCAGTAAGAGCGACACTAGCATCTACTGCTGCTACTGCAACCAGTCAGCATTTTATTTCTCACAAGTGAAGATGTAATAATGTCCAAAGTAAAATAAGCGAAGTTTCTTGCAAAAGTTAGTGACTGAGTTTGGTCACAAGATATTTTTTACAGATGGAAGGACACTATTTTGCAAGTTGTGTTAAATTGAAGTGCAGATAAGCATTTTACTGTGCAGCAGTATATTGGGTGCAAAAAGCACATAAAGGCTATTGCACGTACAGAAAAGTAAGTCAAAGTATGGGGGAAACATCCAAAAAATCTGTTTTTTTATAGAGATCTTTGTACAGCAATGGTTTCTGCTAATATTTCATAGCAAAAATCAATGATGCTACATTACAGCAATTTCTACAGCAATATACGGGACAGAACATTTCAGATGAATCCACCCTTAAAAAAGGTTACTTGCAGGGTTGATATGAAGACACAATATCAATGCAGTGCTGAAAAAGAGATTTGCCTAAATATTTAAATGTTTCCTAGTATATAAATAGGTATTGGGTATCTTACATAATTCTAATTATTATAATTAATAATAAAGATAGCTGCATTTTTTAACTTTTAATGTTAAAATTACAAAAATGTATGGTCATTTTTCTCTAGTTTTTGGGTCATAACTTCTGAGCCCTACATATGACAATTTTAAAATTGAAAATTTGAATTTCTGGCAAAAAGTATTAGCAGCTAAAACTATTTACTACATTGTTGCACTATGCATATGGATGCATGGAAGCAAACTACAAATACAATTAGTACTACTTCATCTATCCTTATTATTGTGCAGTACAATTTTTTCATGCACTCTGTATACTTCACAAATCCATTAACTTCAATTATAGGCAGTTGATATAAGATGGCAGTAGTTGCCCTTATTTCAAACAAATAAACTTTCTTGAAATAAGTGATGACTCTGAATGTGACCCATATTTATTAATGGCTAACAGAAAATATTATGCAAAAACCTCAGCAATGCAGCTTGATCCAACCATGGTATTTGAACATGGTACTGCAGTGTGAGAACCATAAACCTATTATTGTATATGCATTTTTGCTTTCTTGGAAGAGCAACTTCAGTTTTTACCTAAGATATGTTATGGGTGCTTTCTGAAAGACTTTCGATTGTTATTAAAATTACACCAGAGCAAGGTATCGTCTATGGTTGAATTGCAAACAGTACATTGTGGCTACCCTGCATATAAGCATTCATGATAAAAGGACCCACATACATTGAAAATCATACAGTTAGGTCCATATTTACAAAATCTGCTGACCTGTGCAGTCTTAAAGAATCAAATTTGACTGTGAGTTTAAATGCACACTTTCAAACACCATATCTAAAATACTGCTTACCTTCACTTGGCTTTAAGGTACTTTTTGTCAGGAAACAGCTCAAGTGATAAGGAACATAAGATAAATTGCAATAGGCATAATCTGACTATACATGGAATTGATATATAATTGCTAAGACTTATTAAACTCCAAACTATTAGGCGATGGTCTAGTAGTAATGCAAATGTTTCGCTCTAATGCTTTATTACATGCTGTGGTGGACATAATCAGAGGATAACTTGGCATCTTACTCAAGTTATCCTATGATAATGCCCACCACATGGAACAAATGTCTGGTCAAACAGTTAAATGACCAATAGAAGTAAAAGATCAAATGAAAGTGTAATTTAATTGTTTGGGTAAAAAAGACTTGCAAGTGAAAATCTAAGCAGTTTCATTAGAGTGTGGAAAAAAATTATCTGTAGCTGCCCAAGCTCCACACAACAAGCAAAGTAGGAGGATCAAAGCTATGTCACATGGCAAAACAAATGAGCATGGCAATAGTAAAATGATGAAAACTGACTTTCAATGAAACTTTGTAATGGTTCAACACTTTTCAAGATATGTTATGGATAAGTACATAGCTCATTGCTTACAATTACATGTTTTAACTATTTTCTTGAGATAGTTTCATTCAGGGCAAGTAAACAATAACAATTTCAACTGTGCAGGTATACTGTTCATGTTGCGGTTGTGTGGGCCTGCACAGGTTCTTGAAGGGTCATTCACAATGAAAATTATGCATAGACATAAAAGTTTGGTGTAATGCAGTGGTTTTATAGGCACTGCGTCACAAAACATTAAAATGACTAATCAGCCATTTATGCAACATAGAACCTAGGAAACTACAAGTTTTCATGTCAACTACATCAGAAGAAAACAGGCCAATCAGAGAATGGTTTATTTTCAGCTGCTGCCCCTCTATAGTTATATTTGATTTTGCTAACATCTTGTAATTTGGGGGCTTGCCAATAATCTCACTGTTTAAGTTCATGGCACAGGCTAAGAAATATTGATGTATCTATAAAAGCTGATTTATGGACTTAACCTTCTGCAGAAACAAACTGTGAGGGAAGCTAGTTCCTGTTCATTCTAATATAGGCAAATAACCCTCTTATTATATTTACTATTAGTCTCTTTGCAGGTTACCATCATAACTCAGCTGTTTCACACTCTCTTGCAATTCCTTACTGCTTATATTTCCATTTTTTGGTGTGAATGACAGCAAGCTGTGTTAATTTTATGGTATGTTATCTTATATTTTAGATATTATGTTAGTCCCAACATACTATGTGGTAATTGCAGAAATTTCTGGTCTTTAATTAACAATGTAAGTACAATACAATATTCTATGGTGTCAAATATGTTCTACTACATGCTATACATTCAACATATATAACCTGAAGTAACAAGCTTTCACTTACGAATGCAAAGTCAATTTAGTTAAGGATTACAATACTATTGCCATCTTAATATAGATCATTAATATCCCCAAAAGTTTGTGAGTGTTTGGTCCAAAATGCATATCATCTTCCTGAGCTATAATCTTCCTCATTTATCAGCATTATTGTAAATGTTTAAAACTATTACATCTTCAACATAATGCATTCACTAGTTAATGCTTTCTCAAGCTGCAGCTTTGCTTTAAAATTGCTTCTTATTGAGATTCTTCTTTCTAGAAGAGAGAATAAGAAACAGCTACTATTCACTAATTCCTTGTTAAAAAAAAACAAAAAAAAAAAAAACAACAAAAAAACAAATAAAAACTTTTAGTCACATAATGCCCATGGTAAACTTATTTTCCCTGTTCACACTTTTATCTATTAATAAGACAAATCATGCTTACAAAACACTTACAATTTTTTTTAAGAACACTGAATTTAGTATTTAGCTGTTTTAAACAGTAAACTGAGTATTGAACATACCATAACACATTTCTGTATTTTTTGCACATTTTCATTGATTTTTCAAAATACTGTATATTAACAATGCATCATTAACAATATGTACACACTTGAAAATGTACTAAAACAGTTACTGTCTTAATACTGGCACTTTCTGCTACAGTATAATCAAGTGCTGTCGCAAAATACCTCTGTTACATTCTACTGTTTACATGTAATAAAAATATTCTGTTATTCATTGTTGAAAAGTGTTTAAGTCAAACACATTTGTGGGCAATATTCTCCAATGTAACAATAATTAATATTTACATTATTCAAGTAATGTGACAATAGATAAATAAAATATGTCATGGTAAATGTTTAAAACTGAATACACAGATTGATGGTTAAGAGCAATGCTAATGAGACTAGCATTCCTTAAATGTTTCAGCATCATCATGGAGGCTTAAAGATGTCAGTAATGAGGGTTGTATAAACTCATTATAAGTACATTCATACTTAATGCAATAATCCATTCAAGTCTGTCACAGGATTCTGCCTAAAACTTTGATATTGAAATTTCAACAGAAAAACATGCTTTGAAACTCCCTGAATTAAAAAAAAGAATATCTGTGTGTGTGTGTGTGTGTGTGTGTGTGTGTGTGTGTGTGTGTGTGTGTGTGAACAGTGTAACTCAAAAACAAAAACTTAAATACTTTCTGCTAAAGAAATAACAAAGATTATCAAGAAAATCCCCACACTCTAAACCTACATTGTGAAATGTTTCAATGTTTTCTCAAATATAGCTATAACAACTTTGATTAAAATAACATTCAAGATGTCCCAGAATTCGACCTCACAAATTGGCAGGATTGAAGAGGGGTCCAAGATAAACAGTTTGAAATAGGGAACCTATGAGCTATGGATTCTAAATTCTTTGCTACAACATAAAATGTATTAAGTTAGCACACCACTGATCAAACCACAGTGGATCGTGACGTGAGCACCTAGAGTTTGGAGAGGGTAGAAACAGTGACATTATTTAGTGCTATGATTATTGTGTGGGCATGAGGTAAAGTTAACGGGTGAGTTGAGGCTTTAAGCCTCCATAAATACATTTATTTTTATGGTCTCCTCTTTTGTATTTTATGAGCTGTTCATATTTTTCTGCTCATTGATTTATTCCTACTGACAATAAAATAAATGTAATGTATGATTAGTATGTAGGTGCTACGTTGCTTGTTATGTACATTACAATTGTTGGCACATAGTTTACAATTAATGAAACAATATTATCATTATGTCAAATGAACTTCAAATAAAATAAAAATGAACAGCTATCTCTATTGTAAAACAAGAACCTACATAAAATAAATTAAGAACTGTGTACTAGTCAGGAAAATGAATTCTAACTTTTCATCTCTGCAGGAAAGGCAAATAAAAGAGACTTTGAGAAATAATATAATATTTGAAGCACAAAATACAAAGGTAACCAGAGGAACTTTTCGATGTAACTTCCTGCAGAGATTACATCTACGAAGAAATGAGCTTTGCACCTGTCAAAAATTCCAGGATTGTTGTGAATCTTGTCGCAAGAAGCTGAAGTTCATATCAGTAATTGTTCATCTGATTCAACGGAAATCTGGTAATCAAGGGCTCTTAAGCATGCGCAATGGTACCAAGTAGAATGAGCTCGGAAGTTTGCAGCTTAGATTATCTTCGGATGTTAATGTGTGTGCTCTCCATTTCCCACCTCGAAACAATTTACTTTCTTAAACATACTGTGTATGCTTTTACAATATGAACACATTTAGCAATTCATGATTCTCACAGTAGCCATATGTAGGTGTTGGATAAGATTTTCGGAAACACAGTCTCGCTCAAATGGTTAAAATGACACAGTAACTACATATGATTAAAATTAAAGTATTGCTGTTCAAATCCTAGCACTAGTCCAGATTTTTTTATTCCACTACTAAAATCATAATTCAGTTATTTCATTTCAAAGCACACATTACATAAATGTTTTCAACAAACCAATTTTTATTGCATTAATCTGCAGAGGGTCCTGGACAATTGCTGCATTTAATATTGAAAGCCATGCAGATATCATTGAAAGTAATTTGTAGTGGAGGGTTTGTCGTTTATCGTTTTGTCTTCAGAAATGTAAACTAAGTGTATTAGTGCATCTAATGGTGCACTCTTTGAGAAAAGACAAAAACAAGAAGACTAAGAAAATGGAAACTCCAGAGAGCGGTGCAACCTTTATATTGAAGGATTTGATGACCATTGATATACTGACTCGCCCACTAGTAGGTTTTGGCAGAGAGCTCTAGCTATCTACACATGAATTGAAATCAACCAAGCTGACATCAGAGGGGCACATACCCTCAAAGAACTGGCAATTTTGCCAAAGTTACTAGCCCAATAATTTTAAATATTGTATCAAGCACAAATACATTCCTTTGACTACTGGTATACAAATGAGACATTCTGAATGAAAACGAGACTCACATGTCCACATTCATTTAATTTTTGGCCATTGATGTGCGATCCAGAAAACATGCCATAACTTTGGCATTTGGCAAAAGGGGCAATAGGTTCCTTATCTCAAACTGTTTATCCTGAACCCCTCTAAAATCCTGCCAATTTATGCGGTGAAATTCTGGGATACCTGTATATTTAAAATGTTCACATGACAAATAAAATGTATATCTTTAGCTTGCTGGGAGTATAATGTGAAGACTTAAAAACAATATATTTAAAATATTTAATGACAAATAAAATGCATATCTTTAGTTTTCTGGGAATATCACGTGAAGACTTTTCGTTTGATAGGATTTGTATAACTTTGTAAAAAAGGTAAATGTTAAGAGACAAAAATGTGCTACATTGAACTCTTAGAGCTCTTAAAATGAATTTTAAATAATCTACAACTTCTAAGAGACCATTATTATTGGTTTGAATGTTTTAATACTTCATAATTTTTTATTAGGTGTCACTATTAAATTGTTTCTCATGATATGAAATGAGTATAGAATTTCAAGGACAGCAATAGCCTCTTCTTTTAATCATCTGACTATTGATTCATTTTCCTTGTACCTATAAAAATATATAGAATAACACTGTTTCTGCAAGTATTTATCTCAATTAGCATGATGTGTATGGAAATTAAGCCTTCATTAGAATTTGTAGAAAGTGAGTAGAGAAAGTCACATGATATGAAACATTAGCTTTTACATCTTGGAGGGATTGAGATGTAACACTTCAAGGAATTTTAGTTACAATAGTACTGATCTGAGCCATCACAACATATTGGATTACTATAATGAAAAATAATATTAGATTTCATAACATTTATAACATTTTTGGTTCATTTACACAGTATAAAATTCTATCTTTAATCTTGTCATTTTTCTTGGTGTATTATTTAACAGAAGCAGGGCAAATGGAATGCAGCATTATGACTGATAATACTAAGGGGTGTGATAATGATGGAAGTTGTTTTTAAGGTTAAGTTTATGTTGAAGGCAACAATAATTTTTGTAATTTATCAGGCAATTTGTATATATGCTATAGCTTAGTATACAGAATATAAAATCATTCTACAGTTGGTGCATTTGGATAAGGAGCTCATGTTCATTAAGCTATAGAAATATGTTCAAAGATCTCTTTCTATAACAAGAAACTCAAGAATAAACCAGTTTTAACATTAGCTTTTTACACTAGTGTAAGAAGACAACAAGCAAATAACATTCCATGTAAGTTATTAGCTCTCATTCCAATATTTGCATGTTCAACTTATCAACAAAATTGCTTCAAAATTACACACATAAATCAAAGTATTCTAAAACATAATAGAAAGTGAGCTTTTAAAATTAAAAACTAAGACAAAATGTTTACTCAGGCGTTAAATTCTATGTACTTTTGCTTCTCCCTCTCTCTGTTATAATCCAGAAAGGCTAAACTTCTTTGGTAGAGGGATTTTATGACAAATGTTATTTCCAAACATTAAATTCTCTCAGATAATATTATAAAATGGATACATATATTTTTTTTAATTGATCTTTCTGAGATCTTCATATACAATAAAAGGATGTACTTCTGAAAGCTGGCATGATGACAGCATTTTCACAACACAATAAAAGGATTATAGTTCGAAATTAGCAATTTTTAATGCCTTGCATTTTTTTCATAGATTTCTACTGAGTGAACATGATATGCAACAAAAACAAAGGTAATGTCTTCATAAAATATGTTTATATGCAACAAATCTAAATTGATCACATTATTTAGTTAATTTTAAAGGCACCAAGATTCAATTGGTAAAATATTTTGTGAACTCTTGTTTTATTTGGAAAGCTCCAGGTACACCATAAAGGTATCCTGTTTCTAATAAAAATAAACATGATTATGGGTAATAGATGGATGTGCTAATCTAATGACTTACAATAGAATTATATTGTTTGGGAATACTGTATATTTACATTTTATTTTAAAAATGTAACTCAAATTGTTAAATCCTGCAAGTTGTTATAACAAAGATTTGAGATGTTTCAATGTGCTTGAAAAATGTGACTAAGCAACCTTAGCTAAAACAGCTGCCTAAGTGGCTGACACGATTCAAACCTATCATTTCATAACCATTAAGCTGTATTCCATTGTGCCCATTAATTAATGTTCTTAACTAAGCTTAAACATGGTGGGAAGCATCATATAAATTGTACTTTTTGTCTGAGAAATATAACATTTAAAAAAGTAAACATGAAAAACCATGTATCCAAATAAAAGGCAAGCACTCACCACCTTGGCAAGATTTCTGTAGTTTATACAGAATTCACATAAATATTTGCTGCACAATGAAGACAGAAATTAGTCACATTTTAGATTGATCACACATTTACAATAAAACAGTCACCAGAAAAATAGTAATAAAGCAGGAAAGGCAATAGTGCTGTAATGCACACCTAAACATACAAACTTTCCTTATTTCTTTTTCTTTTTTTAATGTATAACTTATATATTCTCAATTCCTTTATAATGTTATGTGTATATTATTTCCTGTCTGTAACCATCTGGTGACTATACATAAAGCTTAGAAAGTTTAGTGTATGCCACCTTTGGAGGAAGTACACCACTATTCAGCCTATTTGGAACTTGACTAGAGAGATCACATGCATTCTACTCTTTTTATTAAAATTTTGAGATCACAGAACAATTCCTTATTCAATCATTTCTTTGAGTTTTAAAGTCCATATGTCCAATTTACTTATGTTTAAATAAGGCTTCTCTTTTTAAAATAGTATAGCCTATCATGTAGGGACCTAACAGCTGAACTTTTCTGAAGAAATTCATTAAGAAAATTCAATGAAGTTAAAATAACTAATTCCTGAAAAGCAAGAGCTTACAAGAAGATTGAATTTATTCAAGACAACTACTTCAAAGAAATTGGTATTTTAAAAGTATGTTCTATTGGCATAATTGGCTGCTAAATTTTTTATTCATGAAATCTGTGAAGCTTAATCATCATAAGTCTTCATCTTAAGCCATTGCCTAATTTGGTCTACATTTGTTTTTAATGAGAAATTGAATGATTATTACTTAAAATAGATTTTAGTCACCGCTTTTATCTGTGAAATGTTGTTCCTATCACATTTTCAAATCTGCATGATTTTTTGCCGGTTTAACAGCTAATCAATTAATTGAGTTTTGTTTATGGATGCTCTTTAACTGTTGTGGTGCTTAGCATTCCATTCTATATTGGGCATAAAAGACTGCTTAATTTTGCTCGAGGCCTCTTTATCAGTGTGCCTTAAATCTACGAGACAGGACCAACAACTTTACCTCCCCTCCGAAGGAAACTATGCTAAGGATTTTTACACTCCAAAAAAAATCCATCACTCTCTGCCAGGTTTAAAGTGCAACCTTGGGAACCAGAGGCTAGCATGTTACCCCTAGAGCATGGAGGACGATCCAGTCTTAACAGTCTACGACTGGTTAACTTCACCAAAGGTAAAACTGTTCATAGAATTTCTAAGAATTGACCATCCATTACATGATGGTCTATAAACTTATTGTTAAGTCCATTCAAGATATTGTTTGTTTGTACATATTCTTGCACTATTTAACATGTGTTAAAATTACTATTTTCAGTATAATTAAGCTTTCTAAAACACACTTAAACAATATTTCACATGGTATAAATTAAAATCTTATTTTAGTTACATTGCAAAAGAGAAAGCACTTTAAATAATAGTCTTAATTTTTTTTTTTTTTCCAACCCTGCCTAGTGATACAAATTCCAAACAAATATGTTGGGGTTTATGATGATTTTCTGTAACAAACCTTCTAAATACAGGTATTATGATCTTCATTCTACTGTTTCACTTGCAGTTTACTTTGTCATTGGCAAATTAATCCTTATCTGCAATTAATCTACTACAATCACCACATCTAAGATCTGGTATTTTATACTCTCTGGCAATGATAACCTAAAGAAGAGTTTTGAATGCTTTCAATTTACATGACATCCTGCACGTCATTCTAATTATAAAAAATAAGATAAGAAGAGAGAGGAAATAATACTGTTTACTGCACTGAAGGTAGCATACATTAAACTTTCAACGTTTAACTTTAAAACAACTTTTAAATTCCTCATATTCTGAAATCCTTTACATTAAAAAAAAAGTTGACAAAAAAGGGCAAGTTATTGTTTAATTAAATGCCAAAGTAATAAATACACATATATTTACAAATGCCCTCATAATTCAAGTTATATACATAACATCATAATATATCATAAAAAACATTAATTTTAAGATGGAAAAGTTATTAAGATGGAGGACTTAAAACTCATTTCGTTATCTTTATTTCAAACCTTCGGATTCATTTAAGAGAAAAATGCACTGATTAAATACACTCATATGACAAATGAATACTGAAAGCAACTCTGCCATGTTCATTCCAACATGTTCTGCTTAAAGCCTATTTACAATTATATGCTAAGACTTGTTATTGCACTATCATGAAATTCTGAAAAATCTTTAAGATGTCTTATACAATCTTTGAGGTCTAATAAAACCTCAGTCAACCTGGTTGAACAGCATTATTTCTGTAATTTTCTACCGAATAATTTTCATTATTAAAATAAAAGAAGTCTTCTTTCCTTTACTCGCAGCAAGTGATTCATTTTATCATGCATTAATATTTAAGCTACATTTTTCAGTTACAGGTCAAGACTGCAAAGGTGCTTTGAGGAAAACTTTTTTGCTTAAACTGCTAAATTATACCTTCATATGAATGCTGCACACCAATCCAGCGTAAAACAACTTGCTTTGTACACAAGTTATCAAAAAGTATTTTGCTTGCAACATACTATGTGCACAGGCCTATGGCTAAGAGTTGCAGTGTCTTCCAAGAGTTACAGTGTCAGCATAATATAATTTATTTCTAGAATCTGATTGTGATCACTTGCTTTGGTTTCAGTATGGATGTCAATAATGAGGCTTTCACGTCTTTGAAAACAGTTACTTGCTTTATGAAAGAGGTACAAAGAAATGGTAGGTACATAATTTGAAAGTTAATATGAAGATTAGGCTCGTCATGGAATGTAGGACTTTTTTCTCTTATTTTATAATTTAGAATTAAATAAAGCATATCAAAGACAATCTTGAGAAACTCAAAAATTTCATCTCCCAATACTGATACATTTTTGAAAATACTTTTCTTTCTCACTCTCCTAATAAATTATTTTTCATGTATATTTTTGTGGAGATATTTGCATCCATAATAATTACTTAAAATAGTGTATCCCAATAAGTATCAACTTCCCCTACAAGAAGACATTTTTTGGTTTTAGCAAAACCAGAATTTTGCAAACTAACTTTGAAACAAGAAAGAATGCTTTTGCCCTGAGCAAAAGTGCCTTGCTGTATTTATTTTGTCTGCATCTATCCTTGTTTTTAACAGTTTTTGGGCTAACATGCCAAAGGTGGTTGTTGTTGCTGTTGTTATTATTATTTTTATTATTATTATTATTATTTATACATTTGCATTAAATCATTTAAATATACTCACAATTTTTTTTAATAAACTGCTTCATTGTATAGCTCTATTGTCAAAACTGGTGCTTTGTCTTGAGAAATGATTTGATGATATTGCTCACTGAACTGTAATTTTCATGTTTTATTTTATTAGTTTTTGTCATGACATACATATTCATATTTTCAGACTCTGCAGACTGTAGGGAATAGTTTTAAATAAAGAAAATGTCAGATATATGTGGAGTTCAGAAGCCATAATGTCGACCATTCAACCACAGTGGCAGTTATAGTTTTTATTTAAAACTAAAAAACTTAACCACAATGCAGTACCTGAACTTAATATCCAAGTGCCTTATGTATGTTTCATGAATGTATTTAACCACTGTTTTAATCTCAACATATTATTTCAGTACATTTCTTACCCTGAAGTGGCCAGACTCAGAAAGTATACTAGGATTCATATTTTAAAAAGTCTGCACAGAAATAAATGCTGCGTTAAATTGAACTACACAAGATTACAATCAGCTGAACTTGAAAACAGCTCTATCCTAAAAATGTAGCTATAATAAGCATTTTGAATAAGCAAACCTACAGAAAAAAAAAAATGAAAAATTGTAACAACTAGTTGGTATTTTGGAAGTAAGGGATATATGGGTGAGATGATAATCTATAAGTGCCTTACACGTCTTGCCAAAAGTAGAATGTATGCAATATGCTGCATTCAGATTAGATTCTAACTTAAAATTAATTTTGTACATTTTTCAATTTTCAACAAATCACCTTTCTTGCACAAAAATCATGAAAGCATATACAAAATTGCACTGAATTTGCTTACAGTGAAGTTATAAAATGAAAACTCTAAATTCCAAGCAGAAGGCTTGGATTTAACATATATTTATATTTTTTTAAAGAAAAATTTGAAACATTGATAAGAAATATGAAGTATTAATCCTGAAAGGTATTTATAATCATATCTGCCTGAGCATGAAACTTATTAAATGCACCTAGACATAGTATTTGTGAATGTGACCATTGACTAAGCTGTGCTGTTCTCTTTAATTAAAAATATCTACTCCAGCATTGGCTTCTTATTTAAATACTCTAATGACCACCTCTGATATTTAAATCTCTGTACAACTTTATGAGTCCCTCCAGCATTGGCTTCTTATTTAAATACTCTAATGACCACCTCTGATATTTAAATCTCTGTACAACTTTATGAGTCCCATAAATTTGCAGTTAAGAGTTGTCAATTATGGGAGAGGGAAAAAAAAAAAATAGCTTAATGGCTACCTCATAAATCTGATTTAAATCTCTATACTGCTTTATGAGTCCTATGGTAAGTTGAAAAAAAAAGTCATATAAAATCAACCAACATGATTTATTTTGTGAAATTTTGCATGGATGGTGCTGAAAACATTGATTAGCCAACTTTGATGGCCTAATACAATTGTTAAGTGTGATAGATCTCAAAACAGTTCTGCAAATGAAAGTGAACCAATAATTTTACATTGCCAAAATTTTTGCTATTTTTCCTCCTGGAGGAAAATACAATACACTTTTCATTCCATTTTTTTTTTTTTTTTTCCTTTCTTTCTTGTCTGTGGGTGGAATGTGCACCTGAAAATGATATATGTTTAGCTTGTAGTGTTAACAGGATATCCCCAGCTGAAAGTCAACCTTCAATCCTGATCTCTAGTAATGTTTCATTCTGAAACAACTGATGAGCAATGTTGGTTCAAAAGTAATTTTCTTAGCAGTCATTTGTTAAACAATTGAAAACAAACATTTCCAGCTGTATTTGCATCACAACAACCAAAACTGTTCTAAAAAATTTGGACCTCTCATTTGCTCCAGATACAAGGACACACTTTAACTTCTTTATTTCCTCTTTGGGTGTATGACTTTTCCTTCTTCTCAATTGCCTGTTGTAATGTCAGCAGCTTTGTGTTTTATTAAAAGCAAATGAACACTTTTGTTATCCTTCTATTTTGTACACAGACATTAAATACAGACCATGATTCATACACTCCTCATATATCAAAGGGCATAACATCCTTTTTATCTGCTCTTAAGGTACAATAACATCAATTGTTTTGTTCGTTAGTCTTCTATAGAAACATGGAAATCCTCTGAATGCCACTACTAGTTCAAAATTCAAATACAAGTTTTTGTGTTTGATAATTGTGTCAATAATTTCTCTACGTTTTAACTAAATTCTAGGAAGAGCTGAAGGCTTTACTTTAAAATAGCTAAAAACTCCATTTGCTTCTTGTGATAAATCTTTTGACTTTGTTCAGTATATCAAAAACTTTGAAAAAGCATGTGTACATGGAGTAAGTATTTATATATCCATGCCAAAGTTTGCCAAACCAACTGTAACTGTCAATTTAAATTTAGAATATGAAAGTGAAGGTAATTTTTATGAAAATATTGTTTGAAAATGTTTTTATTTATTGGCAAAGTTGTTCTGTATATCAAACAGTGGCACTATTAAGTTGTCGAGATAGATTTTTGTAGGAGTTGCCAATACAAAGTTAACAAGAATCCTTTTTTCATGCAACTGCAATGCCTCTTATTGCATCTATTAATCATACAGAGCACTGTTATTTCTTATCTTATGTCATTATAACAACATATGAATCACTCTGTAGCAAAAAACGCAAATTCAGTTTTAAATTCAATAAGGAAAATAGAGTTTTTTAATTACATAAATACATTTCATTTATTATCAAGATCCAGGTTCTCAAAGCATCCTAAATGTTAAGTTTAGACAGGTTATTGAGAATCATGATTTGATTACAAGAAAAAAATTACCAAACATAACATTTTTAGTTTTTTGTACAGTTTTATTAACTGCAATTTCTTCTTTAATTTAATATATACTTTATCACTGTAGACACAATACATATTTTAAATTTATGAGAAAGTTTATATCAGAATACAAACAAGGACATTACAGTTTTTGTGCAGCATAGTTTGAAGAGAATTTGTTCTCTTCATAAGAGATAGACTGGCTCTTAGTTGGTCTCCTAGTTGAGAATAAATAACCTCAAAACTAGCCAGGCACACAAAAAATATAAGTGATGTATGTGTTTCTCTTTCAGCTCAAACTTTCTCTTAGATAATTTAATTTATCTTTTTAAATTAAAAACTTCATACATATATAATTACTTTCCTGGAATTGCTGAGTTTGGTATCATATACAGTTAATACCCTGGTTATTTATGTAAATGTAGCTTTTCCTCTATTTGTACATTTATATACCCTACCAGCTTAATATAGGTATTTACCTCTTCTATAAATTGCAACTTCTTTAACTCTATTATTAGGATCCTCTATTCCATTGGGGATTTTTCTCCCCCATTTCTCTCTTACTTTCCCTTTATATTTATATAGTTGTTTTAGAAATTCTTTCCTATTGCTTCCAAAAAATTTAAATACAATATCTCTATTAGTAACTGTTTCCAGTTTTTGTTCCATATTATCTCTTTTCATATGGTGGGCTTAGATCTTTATCAACTTTTTAGACCTTTTAATAACATTATTCCTGTTCTTGCCCATGCCAGAACCTTTCTCTCCATTTTTTCACAAACATCAAAGTATTTTTCTCTTCTCCAATTCTTTCTTAAAACTCCTATATAATATAAAGTACTCTTATCCCTTAAGCTACCTATTATTTCTTGCTTCTCTATGTCATCTATTCCAGCTTTCACTTTATTCCATAGTTTTTGTCCCCCTATTGCCTGTTGATTGGCTAACTCACCCAATCCAACTTCTCTTACAATTTCCTTTAATTGACATATCCAACTTCTTTCCCATTTTGCTGATTCTTGTGCCCTAAAACAGTCTTTAACAATATTTCCTTCCTCTAATACTTGGATCCTGTTCCAATATTTCATTACCTATTTGACCACTGATCTCTTCCTCCCAGCTCTTTCTAATTCAACTAGTGCTACCCCATTAGAAGCTACTCTTGGTAATCCCAATATCACTTTGCAAAAAGACCTATGCATTTGATCAATATATTCCCACTCTTTTTCAGTCCCCCAAATCTCTATTCCATGCATCATTCTTGATTGCACTGTTGCTGTATATATTCTTTCTAGCCAGTTTACTCTCATATTTGGTATTTTCTTTAAGCATGTTCTTATGCTATTAATAGTTAATTTCCCCTTATCTAGCACATTTTTCCTTCGCTTTGTCAATTTTCCATTGGTATTCAGTCTTCCTCCTAAGTAATCAAACTTGTTTACAACTTCGAATTCACTCCTCTCTAACCACCATCTCTGCTCTTTGTGTTTATTCCTGTTCTTACACACCATGATTTTAGATTTACTTTTATTTTATTTTTAAACTCTATTTTTTTTTTGCAGTATTTTTCTGCTGCTTCTATTGCTCCACTTGTGATTGCTACTGCTACTAGACCATCCGCAAAGAGCCAACCTGGAGTATCTTTATTTTTGAATGCTGGGTATTGTGAATTTTCTTTTGCTTTTTCTTGGAGTATGTCATTGATAAACAAATTAAATAAAATGGGACTTAATTTTCTGCCCTGCCTTAAACCAATTGTATTTGGTGCCCAATCCATTACTTTGCTTCAAACTTTCTCTTGAATTTAAACTTCACATTTCCGATATTTGGTTATGTAAATATTATACAATATATAGATATTTCTTATAATTGTATTACTTCTGCACTAGAACAGACTTTTATTTCCTTCATTCTGGAATATAAATCTTACCCCATCTTACATGGGAAGTTTTGCTCTACAAACTACTATTAAGCATAGTAGTTTCTATGTGCTTAAATCATGTGGTTTCTTGCAAATATATGTGAGTTTTCTCCATGTATGCTTTGAAGTCTCTTCTGTGAATGACATTTACTGGCATAAAATACCCATTTTCTCAGAAACTACTGAGCACAGTTAAATTAAATTTGGTTATATAAAAGCAATCTTAAGTTCTGCTGTGGATAGCCTTTGGAGATGACAACATGGTTGGGTATTTAAAATAAAATGTAATTATATAACTCTATCTTCCTTAATAAACAAAGTTATTGTGCAAGTACATCAGTGAATTTAAAAGGCATGCAACTACATACTGTAAAACATTCTGAAATATTGGGTCATGAATTTAGCAGTTTTAAGATTGGTGGGATAGGACTTTTAATTTCACTCTAAAATGCCAGGTTCTGGACAAAATGATAATTGCTGTTTTATTGGCAAATGTGACTGTGCTTGCAATCAATACATATTTACAAAATGTCAGACTTCCGTTGTGTCTCATCCACCCTATTTTCTGAACATAGCCCCATGAATACAGTGTGCAGAAATTTACACTAATATTAATGCAAATTAATGTACTTTTCCATGTTTTCTACTTAATACAGCCATTTGAATATTATATTCCACTTTTAATCTAAAAAGACTGATGTTTACAACAATTTCTCAGAAATGCACTGGTGTAGCAATCATAATTGTTTTTAAGTGTATATGAACCCATTTCCCCTGAAAGAGCTTAGTTAAAAATAACAACTACTTAAACTGTTCTTATATATAAGACAAACAATGTTATAATGTTGCTGTCATTGCAGCAGATATAACAACTTTTCCCTACATGGCTGACTCTTTAAGTGTGCATTGCATTTTTAAAACTGTTGCATCATGCCATGATGTTTCTGAGAGCATTATGCATGCAAGTTTTGTCAGGCAATGTGTTAAGCATTTTGAAGTGATTTCTAAATTGATGATAAATGCTTAAAATGCCAAAACCTATCTTTAAATTCTTGTGACAGAATCAATATAGTATAAAGAGGCCAAACCCAAAACTCAAGTTACCAGTTTTAACTGCAAAGCCTTGCGAACAAATGCAAAATCTTCCATATCAACCACAGGTAACTGACTATTAAATAATTTGATACAATAATAATAATAATAATAATAAAAGCAAGTGATTATTTTTTATTGTATCATTCACTCTGGGCATAAAATTCTTCCATTCATAATTTTCAAATAGTTATGCAGATAAATCTTTCAGGAATAAAAATGATGATTCTGTATAGTGCAATGAAAATCTTCTTCTTCTTCTTCTTCTTCTTCTTCTTCTTCTTCTTCTTCTTCTTCTTATTATTATTATTATTATTATTATTATTATTATTATTGTTAGGACAAGTTTGTAACAGTCACATATATGATGCAGATATACTTGTCTGCAAAGGTGTCTACCATAATGGGAATTTCCCTTTCATATGCTTTTTCTGTTAATTTCCTCTAACAGACATCATCCTACAAAGGAAAACATTGAAATAAGTTTAGAAAATATAGCACAAGATATAAATATCTTTTTTCAAGTTTCATTGACAGCTAGAAAATTTAGGACTTCTAATCTTCTAGCATTTAAATCTCCACTCTAGTCCCCATAATAGTTGTAATCATCTACCTAATGCAAAGGGAGAAGCACTCTAGCCATTAATTCTCTAATATCACTCCATTTCCCAGTCATATCTTTGAAATGCCAGTACAAAAGAGAACAAGACAGTTAATGGCATATTGCTAATACTCAGAATCAACTAGTGACAATCCCCTAAAAGTTCCTTTGTGCAAGTGTTTCTTGATTGGTTCACATCCAATGTCATGGAAAAGCAATGTAAATAGTGTATTAATTCCTTTCAAATGTGTTACGGAGTTCCTATCTTTATCATTTTTTCTATGCAAATAAAAGACAGGAATGAAACTGTAGCAATTGAATCTACAGTTAATGTAACTTAAATAACTTCCATAAAAGCGAAAACACTGGATTTAAAGTGCTCTGTTAATAAAATCTACCTAAAATTTTTGCATACACCTTTATCATCATTGTTAGATATTTAATATTTAAACAATTTTAGCAATATTACTTAACTATTCTAGAAAATCTGCAATTAAAATACTCAATATTTAATTTTTAGTATACTTTCTGAGCCATGACATACCACCAATAATCACATAACACACTTTATAAATATTTACAACTCTCGCTCTGGATCAGGTACCTTGTGTTGATGCTCTTCTAGCTCTGGGTCTGATGATGAGTCACTGCCACCACCAGCATGATCAGAAAGGGAATCTTTGAGTACTGACAGCACCTTCTTCCTTGCTAACGGATTTATATTTCTCTGTAGCTCTGTCAGTGATTCTTCAGTCTGGCTCATACATAAAGAACATAATTATTAAATTCCTTGGCAAATTAAAATTGATCTATTGTTTAATTTTAAACTCCAAACATTCCTAGTAGGAATTAACAACAAAAGTTGGTGTACCAGAAGAAAATAATTGTTTATACAAATCTCCTCAAAGATTAAAGAATGCTATGTAGATATAAAAATCTGATGTGTTACAATCACATGACTTTCTCTAGCTGTTCTACAAACTTCATACATAAGATTCTTCTTCCTTCTGGACCTTGCTAACCGTGGTACTCATTAGCACAATGTTCTTATTATTTAGTTCCATATAAGTAGAAAGAAAATAAGGGAATATACTAGGCTAAACCAATAGTCAAATGTTTTAAAAGCTGTTGTGCGATTGTCACTACAAATCGCTTCTTCTCTTGGCCAGGAGTAGAACAAAAGAAAAACGGACACTCCCGTCTGAGAAAAGTATAAGTACTTCACAACTAAAACTAATAACAATGAACACCTTGAAAACGGTAAGCTCCACGAGAAAAAGTATATGACATAACTTGTGTATTTTAACAAGACCTAAATTTTTTGTATAGTAAATTTTGTCTATCTCTTGCGGTTTACTAGTTATGCCAAATTAAGCAAAATTCATCCAGAATAAACAGGTCTTCAGAAGCTATTCCCAGAAAATTCAAGATATACATTTTATTTGTTAGGTAAGTATCTTTAATATATGACATTTTAATCAAAATCGTTAGAGCCATTTTTAAGAAAATCAAAATTTTCGAAAAAAGTTCCATGTAAAGGGTAGTTTGGGGTGGGCGGATTTTTCTCAAAATCTTCGTGTCTCATCCCTGAAAGATACTAAACTTAAATACCAAGTTTGGTATTTTAGCTACTTTTCGTTTTTGAGTTATTGTGTTCACAGACACACGGACGGACACACACACAAGGACCTTTTTCTCAAAATGCTTTTTTTGGATACAGGGGTCCTAAAACATGTATTTCCGGTGAAATCTTGGTATCGAATTTTTGGGTGGAATGCAATACTTCTCTATCCCTATGTACATTGTACATATGGGGCTAGAGAGAGTAAAAATGAGGCAATGAATATTTGTACATTACTAGACTGGAAAAGAGCTTAATACACAAGGGAAAAATATGACCCAGGAGAGATAATCTGTTAATGGATAAAGCTCACCTTAAGTGGAGATTACCAAGTTATAACTACAATGTTAAATTTTGAAAACTTGGTTATAACTATGTGCAGGAACACATGTATGTTGTATATATAGTTAGTATGATCTCTCAATCAAGCCATGAACCTATTTTTATTCTTTCTGTTGATTTCTTTTCAATTCTGATTCAAATCATCTCCTAAGCAACCACAAGGTAACATACTAACTTCTTTCCCACTGCCGGTTACCACAGCAGCTGCATTGAAGATGTTAGCATAAAAATTTATCTCCTATACCCCTCCAATCATCCCCAAAACGATTATTCAGTTGAACTGGATTTATGCATGTATCAAGGGGAAGAGGGAAAATTACTTGTAACTCAAAATTACTTATGAGATTTTGATAATGCATCACTTTTTTTTTTCCTTAGTGGGCCTACATGTGTACAATTTTACAAACAACAAAGATATGTACAAAGAAAACATTATTTTGAACTTGGTCCAGCTTTAAAGAAAACAATTTGGCTTGTTACACTTTTTTGAATTAAGTGCATACAACTTATTTTAAAAACTTATTAATAAACTTAAGAATTTTTTCACTACAACTTTTTGAATGATGTAATGGCTACACTCATTTATTGCACTTAATACTTCACTCGCTTTAGGAATTTCAAAATTTCAGTTGTCATTTCCTTTATTGTCAGTGTCATTTGAAGCTGGTCTGCTTTCTTGATCACCACCATGTTTTTGGTACACATTAACAATAATTTCCTTAGCCTGTAGTTCCCCACACACAGCTAAATTTTCATCAAAATGCACCAAAGTATCAAAATTTGCACCCTTCGGTAGAGCTAGCTCATTTATAGGCACAACTTTGTCACTACCAGTACCATCACTATCCTGTAAGATACCAGATTTAAAGAAACAGTGTTTAATTATGGAGGATGACACCTGCTTCCAGGTAGCCGAAATAAATTCCATGGCTTGTAGCAAGTAAATGGCAAGATTTTCATTTTCTGCATTAGTCAAGAGTTATTAAATGTTGAACAAGCATTTTTCTATAATACACTTTGAAATTTGCAATGATGCACAAATCAAGACAACTGGTACACTTAGGAGTGGAGAATTCCACTCAAACATTTTCCAAAATTATTTGTGGTGGATGTGCTGCACATTGATCCATAAAAAGAAGGATCTTCTTCGGTTTCTTTTTAATTCTATTGTCCAGTTTCTTTGGCCAATGTTCCATTAAAATCATAGTCATTCAAGACCTACTATTGAATTCATATGAGGGCTGATCAACAAGGACAGACTGATTTTTTCCTGTAGTTTCCATGATAGTTTCGTATCTGCAACATAAATATTTGAAAAGAGTGGGTTTTTATGTATAATGTCGGTAGACAACAGCACTCTCGTATTGGTAGGTTGGTAGTAATGCTCTATTTTGTAGACCATACGTGCATTTCGCATACCAGACAATGGAGGTGACGCGAGAGGAGCAGTACAGTGCAATCAAATTCTGTTTTCGTTTAAAGCATACAGCTACCAAAACTTATGAAAAGCTGAAGCAAGCATACAGTGAAGATGCACTACCTCGTGCAACAGTGTTTAGGTTCAAGGACTTCAAAGAAGGTGTTAAGCAAGGTGGGTCTGGTGTTTCAGCTTCTGCTGTGACTGAAGTCAACATCAATACAGTTGCTGTGATTGTCCAAGAGGATCAGCATATAACAATACGTAACTTCAGTGAAGTGTTGAGAATTTCATATGGCAGTGTGTTTACAATTATGTACGACCATCTCCATAAGACCCGAGTTTGTGCTCGTTGGGTGCCACATCTGTTGACTCCCGAACAAAAGGCTGTGTGAATGGAGACAAGCCATGAGGTGCTGCATCTCTTTGCTGATGGAGGGGATACATTTTTTAAAATGATTATCACCGGTGATGAGTCATGGCTGCATCATTATGATCCTGAAGGAAAACAAGTCAGCACAGTGTGGAAATCGCTAGGTTCTCCAAAACCAAAAAAGGCAAAAGTTGTTCCATCTGCAGGGAAAGTGATGGTGATCATATTTTTTGACTGTAATGGAATGATTTATCAGCATGCAGTTTTCCCCCTCACACTACTGTTACAGCAGCATACTACATGTCAGTATTGGCTACACTGAGGAAGCACATTGCAAAGAAACGACCAGAGCTTTCTTGGACTGGGTGGCAACTTCATCATGACAATGCATGGCCTCACGTCACAAATCAAGTCATGCAGTTTCTAGCTCGATTCAACATTACCTGTGTACCACATTCACCTTATAGTCCCGATCTTGCACTCTGTGACTTTTTTTTATTCCCATCACTAAAGGCAAAGCTTAGGGGTATTCGATTTGAGAACTCTGAAGCAGTGCTCAACAAAAGTGAGGCGATTCTCAAGGACCTGGCAAAGAATGGTCTGCAGCACGTGTTCAAGGACTGTCAGAGACACTATAAAAAGTGCACTGAAGTAGGAGGGCACTACTTTGAAAAAGTCATGTAAACATTGAATTGGAGTAACAAACATCTGTGAAAAAAAATCAGTCTCAGTCTTTGTTGATCAGTTCTTATATTTTATAGATTTTGTTTTCACACCATTAAAACACCTTAGATTCTTGGATTTTCCTATCTCAAATGGGATAAGTTTGTCTGATCTGTGTCTGCATTGGTGGCAAGAAGAGCTGTTATGCAAATTTCCCCCCCCCCCTCCATAGTAAGAGTCACCCTTTTTAGATGTCTTGCTGAGGAGATTGTAGAATAGGACAGTCTCATTACAGTTGTATTGAGGCTGATAATCACTTATGATTCCTGGTAGAACTCTTCCTTCCAGTGCTGAACCATAATATCATCCATAGCATTTGACTTGCCACAAGCTGTTTTCATTGAGATTCCATGACAATCTTTAAATCCTTGCTACAATTGAAATCAACCGTGATTTTCATAATTTTAGCTAAATCTATTGCTTTTGCTTTCAGTATGTTGGCACTGATTGGTAGAGCTGCAGCTTATTTCTGTTGGAACCATGTGAAAAGTGCCATTTCCAAATCAGCACATCTTCCTTCCTGCTGACGGCTGCATTTTGTTGATTTTGCTCTAAATTTTAAAAACTCATCCAAAATGGTATATCTGTTACTGATGACCGTACAGGGTTTGGTAAAAGCAATGGTTAAGTCTGAAGCAATTTCAATTTTGGTGTGGATTAATCCTAGCAATATCAACGGATGCCCACCTTCTGTAATTTTTTAAATTCTGTCTTAAACCTAATTTTGTTTATAGTATTGTTCTTCTCATTCTTGTTTGGTCTGGCAGTTTCATGTCATCTATTTTTTTCACTTATTTAGTATTGACTCTGCCTGTTGTGCAGTCATAGTAATCTACTACACCTGATTCACCAAGTTATTTTAAAATGTCTTGATATCATTTGACTGATGAAGAAATTATGGATATATATGAAAATGCAACAGTTTCCTGATTTTGAATTTGATGATAACGATGAGACAGTGAGTGAAAGAAAAGATCAAAATATTGTATGTGAGCAAGTTGATGAAGCAACTTTATCACATGATGATGATGATAATGATGATGATAAGAGGAAGATTAAATAATAGTGTAGTTGAAGATAATGTCAGTGCCAGATATGTTACAACTATTTACATATATAAGCCTTCTTGGCCTACAACACATGTAGCACAAAACATTGTAAAAGAACAAGGACTAAAACATGAAGGTAAAGTGAAAACTGTTAGTGAGTCAATTGAAAAATTTTTTACTTAAGAACTTACAAACATCATTATAAAATATAGCAATGAAGAAGCAGTAAGAATAAATGTATCACAAACACATCTCTGCTAGTTTACAGCTTGCATAGGACTTTTTATATATATACATATATGGAAGGTGAGAGGCACACTGTATTTCAGATTCCCAATCTAATATTTCTGGCAGATTCATATACACACTGCAACTATGAGCAGGACCAGGTTTTTGCAACTAACTGAAACAATTAGAATTGTTGACAGAGACCCGAAATGAATGCAGGGAATAAGACAAATTTGCAGCTATACGAGAGGTATTTGAAAAACTGAATGAAGCATTTCCAAGGTGTATTGCCGTAGTTAATGAAATACTATCATTATTCCGTGGGAGGTGTGCATTCAAAATGCTAATGAAGGACAAGTCAGGGAAATACAGAATACTCATATGCATGCTCACTGATTCAAAAGCAAAATTCATTCTTAGTATGGAACCATATGCTGGAAAGAAAAATGAATGGTACTCAACAAGGAAATTCAGCTACTCCTGCTGTAAAAAGCTTGGTGCATCCTACATATAATTCTGGACGCATTGTAACAACAGACAGATGCTATACTTCTGTTGATTTGTCTGAAGAACTGTGGAAGAATCACAAGCTTACACTTATCGGAACATTACAGTCCAACAGGAAGCACATTCCTCAAGAGCTTGAAGATATTTCTAGAAGAGAGCTGCATTCAAGCAAATTTATTTTCAGTGATTCTAACACAGCAGAGATCCAATCACAATTGTTTCATATAACTGCCATGAAAGACCTAAGAGGAATCTTTTTATGCTATCTACTCAGCATAATGACAATGCAATAGGTTCAGAGTCTGATCCGAAGAAAAAGAAAGGTTATCAACCTGTATTACAATGAAACTAAAGAAGTCATAAACACTGTATTCAAATGGTAAGAAAACATTCTGCAAAAAGAGGTAGGTGCCAGAAGACGGTCATTTTCTTTGCCCTCATTGATATAGCTGTTGTATTTCTCATGACTTTTCCTGACTAGAATAAGAAGTAGTCAAACTATCTGAGAGAACTAGGATTGCACCTGATAAAACAGCTACTAAAGAACAAGCCAAAGATATCAGAGGATTTAATTTCATAGTCAATAAAATCAATCGCAGCCCAATGGCTAAACAAATGACTACTCAGGTTCTAAAAATTTGAAAGTCTTAGCATATATGATTCCATAAAACTGACCCATAACATAAAATACATAGGACTGTCACCTAATGGTATGCTTTTCTCTTTTGATGTCAGTATTTTATTTCCAAATATCCCAATACCTACATTAATGCAATACTGCCAACTATGACTTGAATCTGGTCTGATGTTCATGCAGGGTAACATGGGGAAAAAGTTCAAAATCAGAATAAACATTCTTTGAGGAAATCCCGAACACAAATCTGCAGAACATGGGATGTGATGTGATAAATTTAGTAAAGAACTGCATCTTTTTATTGAACTATCCACTTTTAAATATGTCCTTTTTCAAGATGCAAATTACCTAGTCCAACAGGCAAATGCTTTCTATGGCAAGTATGCATCAAGAATAAAGTATTCAGTGATTATCTGATATTGCTTGTTAAAAAGGAAACAACCCTAATGAACATCCTAAAGCACTAAAGAGAGAAATTCAAGATGGAAATAATAAAATTAAAAAAAGTAAAAATCTGATGAGTTACAATTATATAACTTATTTTCATGTATATTATGCAAATTATTCATACAACAATTTACTTCTTAACAATGTACAGTAAGAAGAGGCAGTATTGCATTATACTAAAAATTTGGTACAAAGATTTTACCAGGAACACTTTTTAAGATTCCCTGGGGGATTAAAAAAAAAAAAAAAAAAAAAAAAAAAAAAAAAAAAAAAAAATAATAATAATAATAATAATAATTAGAAAAAGGTTTCTGTGTGTGTGTATGTGAACAGAATAGCCTCTTACCTTCCCAAATATAAATGGACAGGCTTTTCTAAAACTGTTTATTTTGGATTCAATGTATTTCAAACCAGAATATATTTCCAGTGAAATCTCGTTAAACAATGGCTGGAAGAGGATGGACACCTTCATATACCTGAGATTAGCATAAACAGAACTAAGGTTTATCAAAGAGAGGATAGCCACAGCATAGTAGTTAAAAAAAAAAAAAAAACACACAACTAAGGAAGAAATTAATAAAGTGCTTTGTGTGGCATTGTATAGTGCAAAATTAGAGCATGCAACAAAGTAAGGCAATGCGTTTGGAATATATGAAATATGTTCACCAATGATATACAAAATATGCAAAATTGAGATAATTGAGAAAATATTTCAAAAAGCTGACTGAGAAAAAATAGAAAATACAGAGAACATAAACAGGTTGGTGCACTGGAAGAGAAACTACTTGCTTAGAGATGGAATGGAAGGAAATGTGAATAGGAAATAATCCCAGGTGATATTATCAACATAAATGGCGCATATGCAAAAATAAAGCTGTAATTTAGGTGGAGTCTGCAGTGAAGGGTCTGCCCAAAGGCACAACAGTATAAATGATTGATTAGGGTTCTAAAAATTGTAAATTTAGCTGAAAGATAACCTACAGTGATTCAGCTTTTGAATAGTAATGTTGCCCATTTTCAAAACTCACTAAATACACTCAAAACAGAAACTGAGTACAGCTACTACCTTTAAGTCATCAATATACACCTTTTCCACTGTTTGAGATAATTTTTCCTATAGTTGCTGCAAAATTTAATTACGGTCCAAAAGATATGCTGCTTGAATGAAGTGATAAAAGCTGCCATTCTTTCCTGACCATACACATTTATGAGGGTTGTTTTGAATGCAGATCCCATTCCCAGTGTAACAAAGACACGTTCACATTTATAGTCTCTAACAAAAAAGCAGTATTACATGAGGTTTGTTGAAAGTTTGCATTTACGGATTTTACGGATTCTTACAAAGAAGTGGCATATTGTTTGTACCTTTACGGAATTTTGTGAGAAGTATACAAATATACAATATCCCTTGCCAAAATTAATTCAAAGTAATTTTTACAATTATAAAATTAGGATTTCTGGTTTGTACAAATGCTACAATTAATTTAAGACAGCTTCTTATTCTGTAAAATTATTAATAAAACTTTTCCTCATTCTGAAGCATAGGTTAACTGTATTTGACTAGTTATGAAAATAGAAGCTTCAAATGTCAAAATGCTTATAAAACAAAACATACCTCCCTTAGAAGTTGCACAGCAGCTTGTAGCACTTTCTGCCATTTCTGCATTTCTATATTATGTAACATTTCCTGCTGTTGCATCAGCTGAAGCCATTCATCATGGGACTTCGGAGGATGTCTGAAAAAATACTCATGACAATGATTGGTGTTGATACCAAAATATACAGAACAGGCAAATTCTACGTGGAGGAATAAAATATAAGTGATCGAGCTAGAACAATTTACTACAGTAACAGTTTATTTGTATTATATTTTCTAATGACTATGATCTTTAATACCATATAAATGCTTTTTTTTTTTATTATTTTTTTTATTAAAGTGCTAAGTAGTTAGAATTGGGCTTAAGCTTAGTTAGCTATTTCACAATACTAATTTTTATGTTACATAACTATCCTTTGCTCTCTAAGATCTGATCTAAGTACCAAGTTTTTCAAATGATCATTTCCATTTCCTCTTTACCTTCCACAAAAACTCCCCAATTTAGCATCTGCTTCTGATCTTCAAAAATCTTCCTAAGTACCATTTCTTATTTATTAGACACTCTCTCCAATTCTTTGTGACCTTACATTGAAGTAAAATGTAAATTTCATCTTCCTTGTTCCCACAAATGGAGCACATTCATGGGATAATCCCCACCCTCATTCCCCTTAGTTTCCAAACACCTGATCTAAACCAAGCTAACCTTTTTTATTAAAGCTATTGCATTTGCAGTATTAATGATAACTCCCAAAATTAATTTATAGAAACTTCTTAATATTAAATCCATATTACACCAACCCTTATCCATCCCCAAATTTCCCCTCAGTAACTCCATCGACATTCAACCAAGGAAGAATAAAGCCTTTCAAACCACTTGATATTCATTACTGCCATCATATATAAACATTTTTTATCTGTTTTCATGCAATTATGCCCTTAACCATTGCATTTCTTTTCTGTTTCTTCCAGCCTCCAATACTGCTCAGCTTGATACCTTGATATGAGAACCTGTTTGACAACTTGCATTTTTTTGTTCCCCACAGACCATGTTTTATCTTTACATAGTTTAGAACGCCATCATTTTTTTTTTTCATAATTTCTTGAATGCCATAATTCTAATTTTAGTCTGGTTCACCTTCAGATCCATTTTATGAATATCTGTCATCTCACCTATAGCTAACTTTAAGCCAATCACTGATATTGAGCATTCCACCAAATCATCAACATAAAGTATCCCTACATATTTTATTGCAGACATATGAATACAAGCATGCTGCAAACAATCCAAAACATCAATAAACAAATAAATTTTAAATAGCAACCCTTTCTTTGACAATGGTCCTAGTTACTTCTCCAAAGTCATACTTGACACAAAATCTGTTCTGATAGTGTAACTCCTGTAGAATGCTGACTATCCATCCTATCAATCTTTTTCTGGGATACTAATCATACATTTTCTTTCTCTCTCACACACCCACACCCACATAATATTGCAATCTGTAGATCTTATTATGAGATGACTCAAAGCCCAAAATCTAGGATGTAGATCATGTCAACAATTACATTTATTCATACTTATTAATACATTTATTTACAAATAATAACTCTGACAATGAATTTTTAAAGGTGTCAGTTTTGCATAATTTTCAATTACATGTCTGTTTCCAAAAGCCTACCCGTACATTTGCATTCTTAAAATATTCATGTTTATTACATTTATAATGTTACATTATTACCAGTGTTCTTTGATTGAACGAAATCCTCCTCTGATTAGAAGGTGTGAGTAATAACATATCTTTTTAATTCTGATCTAAACTTGTTTTTGTTCATTTCCATTTCTTTTATAAAAGAGGGAAGTGAATTAATTTGTAGTAAACCCCTTTTTGGAATAACTGCAAATTATTTGGTGGTCTACGTAACTCCTGCCTATGTCTGGTCTCTTTGTTATGAATATCTGTATTTTTTGTAAACTTTTCTGGGTTATTTATTACAAATAACAATATGGCTAGAATATATTCATAGGCTAATGATAAAATTCCAAACATTTTGAAGAGTGATTTGCAGTGAGTTGATCATCTTTCCCGTGCCATTATTCTTATTACCTTTTTTTGCATAATGAATACTTTTTTAGCATTTACTGAATTTCCCCAAAATATTATTCCATAGGTCATCAATGAATGAAAATTTGTACAATAAGCTGAATTAAAGATCGGATTGCAAAGCAGGCAGATCTCAGTTTGGGTAAGATATAATCAATATGGTGCTTCCAATTCATGTTAAGATCAATCATAAGGAATTTTGTATTACAGGCTTCTGCAATCTGGTTATTTTCATATTCTATCCTTAGGTCTGCCATGTTTTTATGCTTTGTGCAAAAATTAATGTAGTTAGTTTTTTTAAAGTTTATGTTTACCTAGACACTTATCTATCATTGTTTAAACTATGAATGTATTGTCCACTGTCCTTTTCCTGCTTGAGACTGAGATATCTTTTTGTTTTCTGTAGCTCAATTTAGTATTCTCTCTGCGAACATCCCCGAAAAATGTTTCCCAAAATTGATAATAATGTAATTCCTCTACAGTTATTTGTATTTGTCTTTCCCTTTATATATGAGATTATGATTGCTATGCGGCAACTTATTTTTAATTATATTCATAAGCCCTGTCATGCATGTTAGCCTGTCTGGATTTTCACATCAAGTTTTGTAAAACTCTGTAGGTAGACCATCAATTCCTATGAATAAATGATATTAATGATTACCTACTTCTAAACAATTTTCAGAATATGGAGGTGTCTTATATAGTAATTTGGAATAGGAAATGTAATGACCATTTGAATCATAACACACAATGAACAGAGGTTTCAGAGATATCTCTGGTGCAATGGTTTGAGTAAGGGGGATAATTGTTTTCGAGTTTGAGTCTTGTCCATCACTTGATTCTTTTCTTTTTCTTGATTTTTTAAAAATATCCTTCTTTCCTAGTTTTTGAAGAAATAAAGAAGAAGAAAGCCCAAAATAAAACCAGTTTAAAGTGGCAACTTGTAAATTTACAGTAAAGTTGATATTGATGCACAAACTAGGATTCCTGGTGTATGTTAAATAAAATCACAGGATTTGAGCAATTAGTATCCACTTTTGCTTAACATAATCAGATGTTTAATTCATTCCTAAGTTTTCACTAGAATTTTTTTCCATTGGCTCTTACTTGCTTGTAACTTATCTGTAACGTATACATAATTTGTGAGCTGGATTCACAGACCACAATTTAAAATGTAATTAAGGCTAAAAGCACATATATTATAATGACTGTTTCATTAAAAAAGGTTATTCAAAATAAATATGATAAAACTCTGCCAGTGTTTTTTGCAGATTCCTAGAAATTTTTCCCTAGACTTTTAAGAAAATTGTTAATGTAAAGATTCCCTCTGGGGTTTTTGTACAAAGCATTGCCTAGAATTACTACACTGCAGTCCTCAAATATTGTCCTTTGAGCCACATTTTAAGTTATGGGAAAAGAAAAAAATTCTGCTGCAGCCAAATCTGAAGAATAGGCAGGATGGGGAACAGTATTCATCCTATTTTTATAAAAAAAATTGGCAGAAAAAGCTTTGTGAGTGGGTGCATTGTACTGATGCAGGAACCAGCTACCATTCCTCCATTTCTCCAGCCATTTGCGTTGCACACTCTCCCTTAACCTTTGCAACACTTGTTTGTAGTATACTTGATTCATTGTTTGATCCTGTGGTACAAATTTCTTATGTAGAATTCCTTACATGAAAAAAAAAGATAATTGATTTCACTTTGGATCGAACTTGCCTGGCCCTTCTGGGGTATGGAGATTAAGGATACTTCCATTGTAAAGACTGTTGCTTTGTTTCTGGATCATACCCATTAATCCATTTTCAGTAATAACTCCAATAATACTTTCTCCATAAACCGAGTCATTTTGAAGCTGTTTTTTGAGACCTGTGCAGGCAATGACAAGGCTTTTGTTTGTAATTTGAAAGAAGGTGGGACACGAACTTGGCAGCAATTCTTCTCATGTCCAAATTGTCTTTTAAAATGCTTTGTACACTTACTTTTCTTAACATTTCATAGGTTTCTGTTCCAGTTTAACAAGTTTAAAGACAAATTTTGTTTGCTCTTTGTTCTTCATTTTCACTACATAGAAAAATTGCAGCAGGTGCAAAACACCCATTTTCTTGAGAGCTTCTAACTTTACACTGTCAGGTCACAGAAAGTCACAAGATCTCTCATTTTTATCAGAAAGCAATGCTGCATGTACAGTCTGTGTGAGAATAAACAGTTCAATGGCAACATTGTCGGGAAGCCATCCCAGAAACTTTTTGATCACCCCTGGTGTATGTGCGCGCCTGCCTGCCTGTCTGTCTGTCTTATCTTATCTCTCTCTCTCTCTGTCTCTCTCAGAATTTGAACCACACAAATTGGAAGGATTGTAGAGGGGTCCTAGATAAATAGTTTGAGATAGGAAACCCATTGTCCTTTAGCCAAATGTCAAAGCTATGGCATGTTTTCTGGTTCGCAGCAATGGCCAAAAATTAAAAGAATGTGGACATGTGAGTCCTGTTTTGATTCAGAATGCCTCCTTTGTATGCCAGTAGTCGAAGCAATGCAGTATTGGTGCATATTCAATACAATATTTAAAATGATTGGACTTGTGACTTTGGCAAAATTGGAGTTCTTTGAGGGTGTGCATACCACTGTTAACAGTTCCATAGATTTTAGATCATATGTAATTAGTTACAGCTCTACGCCAAAATTTACTGGTCAGTGAGTTGGTATAGCACTTGTCATCATGTCCCATGATACAAACATCGCAATGCTCCCTGGAATTTAAATTTTTTAGTTTTTTAATTTTCTTGTTTTTCTCATAGAATGCACCGTTAGAGCAGCACTAATATGTTTTGTTTACATTTCTGAAGCAAAAACGATAAAATCTCCAGTAAAAATTACTTTCAAAATACTGTGAATCATATTTACGTAGCATTCAATATTAAACGCTGTAATTGTCAAAGAACCTGTGCAGATTATTACAATAAAACAATTAGGTTTGTTGAAAACATTTATGTAATGTGTGCTTTCAAATCTAGTGACTGAAGTATGATTTTAGTGGTGGAATAAAAAATCTGGGCCATTGCTAGGATTCAAACTGATACTTTGATTTTATTGATATTATGCTGTTTTAACCATTGAGCTACTGTGGTGCTGCGACACTGTGCTTCTGAAAATCTTGTCTATAACTTACACGTAACTACTGTTAGAACTATTAATTACTAAACATTGTGTTTACATTATAAAAGTTTATACATTATATGTAAGAAAAAAAATATTTCAACAAGCAGCGAAACAGAGATCATGCAGACTAACATCCTACAATAATCTAAGCTGGGAACTCCAGAGCTCATGTGCTTTTGCTACCACATGGTACCATTACGTATGCTTAAGAGCCTCCTCCCTTACCAGGTTTCCTTTGATTTTAGTCTCTTAGCCTCTTGAGGTGAAGTTGTCATCATCCTGGAATTTGTATCAGGGTGGGAGGTTCAGTTCTTCATAGGTGCAATCTCTGCAGAGATGTTGCAGGTTCAAAAAGTTCCTCTAGTGACCTGTTGTATTTTGTGCTTCGGATATTGTATTATTTCTCGAAGTCTCCTTCTACTTGCCTTCATGCAGACATGAAAAGTAGAACTCACTTTCCCGACTAATACGACTAATACATATCTTAATTCATTTCATGTAGGTGCTTGTTTTACTTCAGAGATAGTTTTTCATTTTTATTTAATTTGAAATTTATTTGACACATTGTTTTGTTAATTGTGAACTACACCTATGATTGTCATATAGATAACACGTCAATCTGAGATGCACTGTATTTTAGTAAATCCTTGGAGGGATACGGAGAAGAGTACCTCTTCAGGTGTTAAATACAATTCCTATTTATTGGAACATCCTCCGTTGCCCCTATGAGCAACATAGCACCTAAATGCTCATCAATATTACATTTGTATCAACCATATAATTATGTCAGTAATGCAACAAAATACAAAAGACTCATTATAAAATGCAAAAAAGGAGACAATATAAAAATAAACGTCTTTCTGGAGGCTTGAACTCTCAATTCCCCCAAGATTTTAAGCCGATACCACATACTAACCTTAGCACTAAATAATGCCACTATATTTACACTCTCAGAAATCTAGGTGCTCACATCACAGTCCACAATGGTATGATCAGTGGCATGCCTACCCTTAATACATTTTATGTTGTAGCAAAGAATTTAGAACCCATAGCTTATAGGTGTGTGTGTATATATAAGTAGTTTTAATATTTTAAAATGATAATCTTAATATGCTTACCTAAGAACCTGGAGATCCATTACAGTAAAACTTTGACTTGAATCCTGCGCCCACTCTTCTAACATCCATAATTTATAATACAATACCGCATTAAGGAACACTAAAAATAGAAGAATTCCCAGTACAACCCAACTAAGTGTGTCGGCTATACTGCGCTCTTCAATGATTGGGCTCCCTGAAAAGAATGGCACAATCTAATAATTATCTTCCAGTATATATAAATCTGTGCATGTGTGTATGAATATGTATGTGCACACACTTACATTTTATTCATGATTGGAAATTTGTTAAAATCTCATAGCTTTGTCAAGAAAATACAATGGTCAACAATTCACTTCAGAAATTTCTATTTCTATGTACATATTGTGAAAATTTAGTAAACTTAATTAACAGATAACTATATATAATGAAACATTAAACAGTAGTATAAGGATACTATTTACACTGGTATCTATGTAATATGGATTAAGAACTCAAACACATTTGCATATTATAAAAAAACATTCATCAATTAAATAAATACCTCTTAACCTGCTTTCTGAACCTCAATGGGTGCTTGTCATTTATTACTTCTCTACTGAATACTATGTATGTACATAGTAGGTAGAGAAGGTATTGTACTCCACCCAAATATTTGATATCAAGATTTAATTATAAATACATATTTTGAGCATCCCCGAATAAAAGAGAAAGCATTTTTAGAACAGAGAGAGAGAGTGCGAGTGCATGTGTGTGGGTCAGTCTTTTGGTCTGTGGGCAGCAAAGCTCAAAAAAAAAAAAAAAAAATCCATTAAATAAATTTGGCATTTATTATCATTTCACTTTAAGTTCAAATTAGATATAAACAGAACCATGTCTCATTGGTTGGTGAGTGAATTTCTTCCTGCAAAAAAACATTATTACAACAGTTCAATTTATGAAATAAAATGTATTTGTTCAGATACACTTATAAGTAACTGAATTGTTACAGCAGAGGGTTTATGAGATATGCGCAGGTGCTTTAGTTCATTTCCGGTTTCCATTTAAAGATTTAGTTTACTCTTCATTGCTTTAGATGGTGTCATGACTCAGGAAAATCCTGGCCATTGTAGCCACCCTCCGTGGTGTAATGGTTACCATGCTGACTTCATATACCTAAGGTCGCAGGTTCAAACCTGGCGGAGAGTGATGGATTTTTTCGAGCATAAAAATCCTAAGCATGGCTTCCTTCGGAAGGGAAGTAAAGCCGTTGCTCCTGTGTCGTAGATTTACGGCACGTAAAAGAACCTCAAACCTGATTGAGAGGCCTCTGAGCAAAATTAAGCGGTCTTTAACGCCCAATTTAGAATGGGATGCTGAGAACCACAGCAGTTAAAGAGCGTCCATAAATAACTTGACATTTACATTTCCTGGCCATTGTAGAGAAATATAAATGAGGAAAACGGTTAAAAAGTTGAGAGAAGACAACTGTGCCACAGGTGCCTGAGACTAACTTCAGAGTTCACAGGTGTTCAGTGTCCACTGCATAATAGTGTTCAAAAGGAGAGGTAAACCTGGCAAACTTTGTACTCCTGCTGGATGTCCAGAACGATGTTCATCATTTGTGGATGTATGGCCATGTTTAAATTCATTTATCTAATTGTTAACTGTTACAAACGCAGGAGCAGATATGCCAGGAACTTCATTGAACTTGGCTTTTATCTCTTTCGGTTTCAAGCCTTTTAAATAGAAGTGTTTAATCAACCGAAACTTGTTTTTTCCCCATCTTTCTAATAAAGCACGAGATTGTTGATTTAATTGCCTATGGCAATGAAACCATGTGATTGATATAGCTGAAACTTCAATTGACATTTAGTAATGATAAAACCTTTTTTGATGCTATGAATATAATTTCTTGGATTTTCTAAGAACCTATTAAACGCCCCTCGTAGATAGTAGGTGTGTATAGCTGCCAAACTATTCAGGTACCACTTTTATCTGTTACTCTTACCATTATATGTTAGAAGTTTAGGATAAAGAAGTAAAATACAGAAATAAGAACACAAAATGTTAAAATGCTAATGATACCCATGCTGCAATCTGAGGCAATCTGTTATCGTGGCTACTGAATTCCTGCCATATCTCTAGGTTTTGCTGCCATGTGTACAATAGAGTGATACATTAGGGTTTGTTTATTTCTTCTTTGAACTTAGTATGAAATAAATGTAATATCTTCCAAAGATGCAGGACAAATATTTTCAAGAAAATCCTATCACAAACATGGAAACAATTTAAAAAAATTTATTTTTTTAAAAAACGCACTAGCAAGTTTCATTAAAATATTCAACACATTTAGATGACAAATTTGAAAAAATATAACTATTGGCAAATTTAAATCAATAATAAAGAATATCTCAACAAAAGAAATGTATCCTAGATAAATTGTGCTTTGATGACATCTCGTTTTTTGTGTAGTTAGATTTTGTCTCTCACTTTCTTCCAGTTAAAAAGTCACCCAGGATGAACAGGACTTCACCCAGAAAATTCAAGACATATGTCATTTATCAAAAAAAAAAAAAGTCTAAACATTTGGTATTTTAATCAAAATCATTAGCCATTTTTTTAGAAAATCCACATTTTCAAAAAATGCTCCACATTAGAGTTGTTTGTGGTGGGCAATTTTCCTGAAAATCTTCATGTCACATCCTTGGAAGATACTGAACTTAAATGTCAAGTTTGGCATATGAACAACTTTTTTAGTTTTTGAATTATGCTATTTACATACATAGATATTTTTATCCAAAAATGCTCTTTTTGGATCCAGGGGACCTCAAAATATATTTCCAGTGAAATGTGAACATAAAATTTTTGGATGGAATAAAATACTTCTCCTACTAACTATATGTTGTAAATAATGTAAAAACATATCAGAATTTTACATGTGGTCATAAAACATTCATTTTTTTTTTTAAAGAAATTAAAATAGCTTTAAAATCATTATGAATAAATTAAGCATAATTACTGTGTGTGCATGTGTGTGTATAACAATGTTGAAAGAGAAGAATCACACTGAAAAACTAACAAGTAAACCAACAGTAAAACTCAAAATCAGATTTGGCTTTCAAATCTTTATAAGATTTTTAGCTATTACAAAATTTTTAAAACTTTGTAACTATGATGTTTCCATTCTGTAACTTAAGTATCTAACATTATGAGTGAGAATTAGAAACATTAAATCATCACTAAATTACTTTTTTATCTGGACATGTTTCGAGGCATTCTCCAACTGATGTGGCATGGCTGCAGTTATTTACACTCTCTTTGTATTATCATAATGGATTGAGTGTAGATTAACATGAAGCCAAATGCTTAAGATTTCCAAAGCCTGATTATAAGTAACATTAAACTCAAATATACATAATTATCTTATTGCTAATACTTGTATATGGGTTTAAATAAAAGCTAATTATCATGCAACATATACTAACAATAAATACTCTCATATTTTCAGCCCTTAAATTTGGTTAATGACATTTGCATGCAAAACTAATAACTTCCATTTATTTGAGACTATGAAATTAGGATTGAGAGCAATATTAACATCCAGGTGCTATAAATACTGATGAATGTAAATACATTAATAAGTCAGTAACCAGCTAACTGAAACATTGTAAATTAAAATTCATTATCAAGCTTATGGCCTAACAATTCGAACTCCTATTATGTCTGGTACCAAACATCTTATCACAAGTTACCAAATTGTTTTATATCCGCCTGGGTTTTTTGTTATGTTTTTAATGTCTTCTGGCATATGTACTGTATGTGCAAACATGTATCTTATTGTATCAATTAATATCAGCCTCAATTAATTTCATTTTACTTCAAATATATAGCAATACATCAATAACATCCTTTCTGTTTTATTATAAAAAAATTGAGAGGTTGAATATTGGATGAGTTAAGGTAAAGAATTTCCTCCTCAAACAGTTTGCAGATACATACATTTACTTTTTTTAAAATGGGATCCTTAAATAATGTAGCTGTTAGCAAAGCTGTATATTGAGTATGAGGGAGCTTCATACACTATATCTTATTTTTTTAATGTTCTTTCCTCAGATTTAAAAATTGGAACAAAGTTGATTTATGCATTAGATTTCATATTTAATTTAAAACCTACCAAATTTAATGTCCTGAAGTTTTCATGGTTGTCATCCAAATGAAAGCTGTTTCTTTGCGGATTGTAGGCCATTGTCTAGAAGTATACATTCTATCTGACGTTTCATTCAATTCTGCATTAAGTATCCTCTAAGAGATGATTCAAGTGCTTCTGCTAGATGAATCCTCCGAGGATGTTCAATATAGAACTTGGCGAAATTTTAGGTATAATGAATGCCTACTAGACCACAACCTACAAACTTGGAAGAAACAGCATTTCGTCTGATGAATTAACACTTTCCAAACTATAATTTACAATAACCATAAATTAACCTAAACTCACACTCACGAGGAGCTGGTCTTCGCATTGGCTCTTCATCCAAACATGGTCCAAGAACCGTCCTTCTTCGCCGCCTAGTTTTCTTTTTGGTTATTGGTATCTGAGTACCTTCTTCTAATAAAGCTTTCTGGAGTGATGTGTAAAAATCTTCCAAACCTGACCATGTATTTTTTTCTATGAAACCTGCAAAGTTATAGAGGGTTCAGGAATAAAAATAAACGTTCTGTACCACAATACAAATTTAGTAGGCATTTACAGTTTCTATCATATAACCAGTTGCACACAGAAGCTTCCTGTATATGCTTTTAACTTTATAATATTAGGCTTCGCTATGTTAAGTTCAAATTAGAAACATGTTTTTATTTGTTTCACGAATATAAGTAGATGTCCAACTAAGAATGCAAGAATTATTCCAAAAACACATTTCACATTTTGCATTTTTAACTTTGATTTACGTGAAGTCTACATGTTAAAACACTACAAGTTTTTGACTCTTCACTGTGTTTATTACTTCATATTAACATTCATGCCTAATGCAAGAGATTATTTACTTATTAATACAAAGTTAACACCAGTAACTGGTTTTTAAAATACCAATATTTTGTTTTAATTATTCATTATGTTTATGAATTTATTTCTACAATTTATTTTACAAGATTCATTTCAATATTTAACCTAAAAATAACTTAAACTATGCACCAATTGTCTTGTCATCTAAGCATATTAGGCTACTCAGTTTGCTTGGCTCCCTGGTCTTATAACTCGCTGAGTAGCCATTTACTAACTTTAACGCTAAGGACTCATTTTCTTCCCCCTCTGTCCTTTGTTATTCTTCCTTCCTGGTCGCTCTTACTTTTCAACCCCATTTTTATTTTATTTCCTTTAAAAAAGTCCTCCATGTTTCTAGTTTTCTTTACTTCTTTCCCTATCAGCATTTTTCTCCATTTTTGTTTATTTCCTTATATATATATATATATATATATATATATATATATATATATATATAAAAAAAACATGTTTCTAGTTTTCTTCACTTCTTTCTCTATCAGCATTTTTTTTAAGTTACTACTTTTCTGTTTACTTTTGCCCATACGTTTTCCCTGCATATCATTCATTCTTTATATTGTGTTAATTTGCATGACAATTCAGGAAACTGCTACAGGTAATCTTGCCTCCCTGCTCCACAAGCAGAAACTGAATGCTCCTGGTTCTCATAAATTTTGGAACATTTCTTTAGTATGTTTCTCCAAAAAAGACAGCAAAATGATGCCACAGTTATGAGATAAATTTAAATAAATGATTTGTAAATATCAGAGCTGCAGAGCAAGGCTTGTTACACATTTGGCATAGTAAATGAAATTGGCATAATTAACTGGACCTATTATTTGTCACATTATTGTATATTGAGCTAGAACGTTTTTATTCTGAATTCAACTTTTACATCTGTAATGTTATAGAGCCCTGATTGCATCCATAACAATGGGCCAAAAATTCACTGATATTCATGAAAATGGAAATGAAAACCCTCAGATGCAATTTCTGATCATAATTTCATGGCTCTCATCCCAAAATAAAAAACTTCCAACTTCTGGAAATGATGTACAGCCTGCAAAACATATTTATGGGTAAAAAATTATCCAATTGGCTGAGTCATTTATATAATTATACAGAGTGAGTAAACAACCTCCGAAATGGTTGCGCAGTTTTTCCAATGGGTATATGGACACATGATTCCACGCTGCTGAGGTAAACAATGTCACGCTGCTGACACAGGTTTGCTCTGCTCTGAAAGTACAGTATTGAGTTGACAGTGATATGGTGTAGTTCAGTTATTACAAGTGATTTATTATTTTGTCCTGTACTCTGTCAAAAAGTGTATTATGGCTCAGCAAATGTTTTTTACAGTACAGCGTATATTTATTTAAGATTTGTGTGTGTTAACTCAGTCAGTTTGCCAAGTGAAAGTATGATCTGTAGAAAGATTTCCAGGTGTAAAAGTTCCAGGCCGTACAACAATCTATGAACAGCTCATACAGCCAATCTTTTGATGAGATCAATTGAAAGTGTGTTTCAAGACAGAACTATTAGTACAGATTTGTGGCACCTTAGTCCACCGACCTAACCCTCCCATGATTTCTATCTCTGGGGTAACTTAAAACATGAATAAGTGTAGAGAAAAGTAACCTAATATGGGGTATTTGTTTCCTTAATATAATAATTTCAAAAGCAACACAGCTCTGTGTCCATAAATAATATAATTCTATACTCTCAACTATTTATTTACCTTACAGAGTGTAATACATAAACTTAAATACACTGTTGTGCAAATACAATGCAATTTTCTAAAATAGAAAAATTGAACTCCTAATATAGGGTGACAGGGGTTCCTAATATGGAATGAGACTTTTCTAGTATTAATTTAGAGCATTACAAATAGAAAACTACACTACTTTTTTTTTTTTTTAACTTTAACCTGGTTGGTCACATCAGGAGATGAATAAAATTGGTGAAATGATACTCAAATGATCTCGGGGTCCTTAGACCTTAAGGTTACTTGACATTCATCTTCTCAGGATAAGGGAAAACCTTATCCAGATACCTCAACCTAGGCGAAATTAGAACTCATGACCTTTTAAAGTGAGGCAGACACGCTACCACCTCACTACCCAGGGGGCTTACACTATTTTTTTTTTCTTTGCTCACACACTTTTCACGGAAGAATTTATTGGAATTATCACCTGCACAGTGTGCACCCACTTGAAATATTTGTAGCACCTGATCCAAGTTTCTCCCTCTTGGTTCTCCGAGAACAGGCATGCACAATAAAGACACTGCATCATCATTACCACTCCCATTTCCCCACTTTTCTTTTGATCCCAGAGGCACGTTGTCATCCTCGTCTTCAGAGGATGAAGATTCAGCAATGTGTTTCTTTCCATTTCTGGTTGTCTTTGTTATTTTGGTTTGTAATGCTAAGGTCCGTTTGGCTTTTGGCAGAATCTTGTTGGCCTTCTTTGACTTCTGTTCAATGAGCTGAGCTTTGTATGTAAGGCTTGTAGTTACACAAGATGTCCCAGCTTTAGATGAAATGGCTTGTTCTGATGAGCTTGCCTTCTGCTTCAGATGGGATTGAGCTGATATCTGCTGCTAGGACCAATCTCCTCTGCGAAACTGGTGAATCAGAAACTTGTGATACATATGTAGATGGGATTGAGCTGATATCTGCTGCTAGGATCAATCCTCCCTGTGAAACTGGTGAATCAGAAACTTGTGACACATATGTACATTCAGCTGCATTTTGATGTTCACTTTCCCGAAGCACTTCCTCAGTTTCATTTTATTGATTGCAAAATCTTGGGGCCTGAAAATATTGGGGTTGAATGGATATATTCTTGCTGTTTCTGCAGTGGCTGCACATAGATAGGCCTTTCCAAATAGTTTCCCTATCTGATAAACTGTAATCATTCGACCAATATGATTTTTCAACCATGTTTCAATCTCCTGGCAATAACAGCTGTTCAAAGGCTCTATGAAAGCCAAAATTTGTTAGTGTTGTGAGGATGGAGGCAGATTATTGACATTGTTCTCTCTAGTAAAGTTTATTTAAAAGATATATTTAAAAATAAAAGAAAACCAGTCATAATTAATTCACAAAATGTATATTTATACTGCATATTATTATTATTATTATTAAAAAGAGAGGTGGGATTTATACATTGATTTAGCAGAAATAAACAAAAATGTCCTAATATTGGAGCCTCCTTGATACTTCTAGCATGAACATTACAAAGTAATAAAGTAAATCCTAATATGGGGTACCCTAAATTAAGCTGTCTGTTCTACCCCATATTAGGAAACACCCCATTTTAGTGTATTAATTCTTCCCACTCTTTTTGTAACTCAACTAAGGCAACGTACAGCATGTTAGAAGATAATTTGATTTTAAAACTACAATAGAATAATACATCATTGTTTTTGTATACAGAGGTGTCAACAGCAGCAAATAATTTCAATGAGCAAACTTCTTTCTTTATCTCACTGTGATGCGATCCAACACACCAATGTGGTGACATGCTCACTGAATGCTTTGTTGACAAACCCTTCTTGGTTCATTAGGTTTCCAGCAGGTGTCAGCATTATGTACTTGAAATACTGAGGTGCCCCAAATTAAGCACCAGCCTATATTAGGCTCCTTTCCCCTACAAGATAAGCCTACACATCCTGGAAGAATTAAAACAAAATATCTGCCAGGAAATTGCCAGCATTTCTCAAAGTGAACTATGGCAAGTGATGGGTAGTTTCCTAAGAGGTGCCAAACATACATGGATAACGATGGTGGCCAGTTTCAGCATATCCTTTCATAATGCTGGTAAGTAAAGCCTTTAAAAGTAGTTTTAAAACTGTTGTATGACTTCATCTGCACCTATCTATGATAGGAGCAAAAGGCAATGAGCACAGAGGATGCAACAAGCAAAACCCATACAGCCGCTTTGTACTTTTTTTACTCACTCGTTAGCAAGAATAATTTAAACTTTTGTTTTCTCTTTGTTTCTGTAATAATTTAATAACCAGTTCAAATTAGAATTCTTAAAGATGTTCGTAGTATACCTGCTCATGCACCAAAGATAAAATATAATGTTCTGATATCTTTATGGTTTGTTGAGAATAATCAACCTGCTCTGCAATTTGTGCATCAAGGGAAATGAATTGCTGACATATATGTATGTTCAACGAAATAGCGGTAAAACTGGCTGATAAAGATATTCCTTCCTTTCCCACCAATCAAAATTCCACTTTAAAAATTGGTATATAAAGGTGAGAAACATATGAATACCTAAATAAGAAGATAATATCACCCACTCTCAACTTTTATGCTAAATGTTATGTTTTTTGTTGTTGTTGTTATTGTTATTGTTGTTATTGTTATTATTATTATTATTATTATTATTATTATTTACAGAAAAGCTTAAGAGCAAAATATTATTTTTATGTTTCCACATTCGAATTTAAATATAACTATTGTAATTTAATATTTTCAGTTGTATGCACACTTTATATTTTGCACCAAACATTGTCTAATCTGAATTTGCAGACACACCCAAAATAAGAAGTAAACATCTTCAACTGCTCACTTTTATGTGCCCATAATGTTATGCATATAGCCTGATTATTATTATTATTATTATTATTATTATTATTATTATTTGCAGAATTGCTTAAGAACGATACATTATTTTGTATGCCTATTTTCAAATTCAAATTTAAAAACAACTATCATGTTTGAATGCTCAGCTGTTTGAAAACATTGTGCGATCTATGTTAGAGGATATACAAATATATCATGGCCACTCTCACATTCACTTTGGTATGCAGCAGTTAATGCTATAAAAATTGATAAATTTCCTATAAAACGAATATCTTAACATTTTTTTTTATATTATAAATTACTCAATTTTTTACTAAAAAAAATTTGATGTGTTCCATTAAATGACTTTCTCTACATCAAATTATTGTTAAAAAGCTTATTCTTCTATTTACTTAATGCTAATCAAGAAAAAACTAGCAGAAATAGTCTCTTTACTTGCTTCCTTGTAAGTAGAAGGAAAATATGGTTGACAGTCAAAAGCTGATTGCTATGTGATGAAGTTCCTTTGTATGGACAGGAGTTGACAAATTCCTGTATGAAAAAGGTAATTTTTTTAAAGCTGAAACAAGGAATATCTCAAAAACAATCAACTCCACGAAAAAATGTATGACATAAATTGTGTATTTTGTCTTGATCTAGATTTTTTGTGTAGTTAGTTTTTGTCTAAACATTAAAAATGTTTTATTGGTAATGAAATGTTTATTGTTTTTAAGGATATCTGGTTATTTTAATAAACAAATTTAATTTGGTGGATATAAATTTGTTATTATTTAATTACAAAAATATTAAGTATCTCATAAGCTTTACCAACTATGCAAAATTCAATAAAAATCATCCACAATAAAGAAGTCTTTAGAGGCTACTCCCAAAAAATTCAAAATATACATTTTATTTTGCATGTAAATATCTTAAATATTAGAGGTTTTAATCAAAATCGTTATAGCTATTTTTGAGCTAATCAAACTTTTTGAAATTTTTTTCATGTAAAGGGTAGTTGAGGGTGGGGGGATTTTCTTGAAAATCTTTGTGTCATCCTTGGAAGATACCAATCTTAAATACCAAGTTTGGTATTTAACAATCTTTTCGTTTTTGAGCTATGCTGCCCAAAGACAAACACAGACAGATAGACACACACAGACTTTTTCTATTTTTTTTTTAGATTCAGGGGGTCTCAAAACATGTATTTCCAGTGAAATCATGGTATCAAATTTTGGGTGCAAGACAATACCTTCTCTATACACTATGTACATAGTGTGTGTAGAGAAAGTATTATATTATCATTCATTATTACAATTATAATCTTAATTGCATCATATTTATTTCTATATTTAATCACAGGGTAGAAGTGATGTGCCGGTAACTGGAAGTTTTTGAATGCAAGACATCAGCTAACCCATTCTAGGAACATCCAGAATCTTCAGCTTCCACAATTTTCCAGAAGGTTCTATGAAACCATTTCTAGCTACAAAAAGAAGGAAAAAATGCAAACCAATGGAAGAGTAGTGCATAATGAGTTGGGAATGACTGGAGTGTTAATGTGCAGTGGCGAGCAAGATGCCAATTGTCTATACATTGGTGTATCAAGTGAATTATTTGCAGCAGTGAATTAAAGACATTTGTTACCTGGTGTCAGGAAGAATTAAGATGCCAAGAGATACTTTAAAATTGTTAGAGAAGATAGATAGGATGGGAAGTGAAATAGTGACAGTAAACAGCTGCATGGAAAAAATGATGGAATTGAGAAGATAAAAGAGAAGATGGAATCCAGAATGGGGAAGATAAAAGAGAAAATGGAAGAAATGAAATTAGATACAGACAAGATGGATGAGAAAATGAAATCTGAAATGGAAGAAATGAAATTTGGAATGGAGAAGAAGATGGTGTCTTGGCACAGAGAAGATGAAAAATAAAATGATTGAGTTGCACGATGTAAAGCATGAACACAAAGATATCACAAAATCGATGAATGACTGGCCAGCCTTTTAATTGTAAAATTTCAAATGTATTATGCATTAGTAAGACAGCGATAAATATCACAACGATCTGCTAAATAAAACCATATAATTGCTGCTCTGTGGGAGAAATTTTATCATAAAGAGGTTCAATTAGTCAGTCAAATTTATATTTTGCACAGGTCACGTAAATAAATATTTAAAAAAAGGCATTAAAGGGTATTTAATCCACCTCTCAACTTCTCTGGTATTTGGCAGATGTGCTTTAACCACTTCAGCTATTCTAGTTACAGACCAAATTTCTGATGCTTATTAAACTTTGCCTTGTAAGTAAAGCACCCTAAAATAGAGCATTTTCTACAGGCCTACCATTTCATTGAAACACAAAAACACATTTTCTGCATGTATACTGAACTTGCAATATTTTCGCTTAGTTTACAATGATTGATGGAATATTGGTCTCCAAAACTGTGAGGTGATAGATGGCTGCCATGCCCTCTTGAACATAAAGGGAAGCATATGGCAAATTTCATTCCCATACCATCTATGCAGGAACACCTGAGAATTAGGAGAACGATCACATAGTCAAACAAAAGGTGGGTATTTACTTTTATGAAAGATTAGTATATTATATATATATGCTAGAGAAAGTAAAAATATTAATTGCAAAGGCTTCGTTCCAAGCAAGGTTGTGTGTTTGAGGAAAATAAAATGAATAATTTCCTTCTCTGTACACAATGTACATAGTTCGTGTAGACAAAGTAAAAATGTACTCTATCATCATCCTTCAAGAAATTACTTAAAAATTTAATGTGAAATTAAGAAATGATATATGTATAGTTCAATCAATTTTCCAGTATGTAATTACAATTTCAGTATAATTTCAATGTATGCAGGATATTTCTAGTAACAATAGGCCAGTGGAGTGTGGGCAGAGGCATTGCCATGGAACAACAAACAAAATTATCTGCAGCCTTAGGATGCTTTGTTCTTAGTTCATTGAAGACTTACAGCAGAAATTTTGTGATGTACTATCTGAAAGTAACAGACTTCTGTTTCTCAAGCGGAATTGTCACAATATGGCCAGCTAAAAAACAAGACCAATTTCTTGTATTATTATTATCATTATCATTATTATTATTAAAGGTATTTTTATTTATTGCTAGAATCAGATGGGATTCTGTGGCAATGAATTTTTCATCTGGTTCTAGCTATAAATAACTTATATATAACTTATTTTGTACATGTCAATTGTCTACAAATGCAATTCAAGTACATAACATATCTACTTTATTAGTTCTGAACCTGAATTCCTTTTCTTTGTAGGCCTGTAAGCACTATTTTTCACACCATCTGGGCAGACTATATTGCAATCAGGGCTTAGCATTCAGAAAATTACTTTCCATGTTGTAGCAAAACTTATTTACTGAAAATACAGCAACACATAATACAGATTGTTTTGAGCTACAATATCCAAGTGTTTGCATTGAAGGTTGACCAGGTTGAAGTTTAATGCACATTTAGGCATCTTGTCACAGTAACCCAGGGGTAAAGCAAGCAAAGCTATACATCTGCGGCATCGAAGTTTCTTATCCCTATTTAACTGTGGAGCTTTGGGCTACATATGGCCAGTGTGAAAGATGGATTATCAACACCCAAATTCAGGTCAACAGCAAGGTAACAGTTCTTATACATATGGATTCATTTTTTTCTCTTAAACAGCATATATATACTAGCTGTTTATATGAGGGTTGGCTGATAAGTCCCATGCCTCACATAGATATGGCATCACTAGGCCAGTTAGATGGTAGCATCGTATAGTTTAGCTCTAGACTAGCTTGTATCCATAGTTATAGGTCAATAGCTTGTTTAGTTTTCGAATGACAGCATTTTAAACAAGCTAACTTTAGAGTTTTCATGAAAATGGAGGATTTGGAAAAACGAGCAGTGATTAAATACTGCCATTTGAAAGGCTTAACACCTAAAGAAATCAAGGCGGAAATGGACAGTGCATTGAAAGACTCTACCCCTTCATATTTGATGATTAAAAGTGGGTTGCAGAGTTTAAAATGGGACGTACAAGCACTAGTGATGAGCCTCGCTCTGGACACCGTGTAAAAGTGACAACATTGAAAAAATTTATCGTTTAGTACTGGAAGACTGCATATTAAAGTTGTTTGAGATAGCAGAGGCTGTAAACAACAAAGTCCAGGTAATATTTTAAGTAATGTTTTGGGCTTTCACAAGGTCGGTATGGGATTTGTTGACACCTGATCAAAAGTTGCAAAGAAAAACTGTTTCTGTTAACAATATGGAGCTCTTCCTTAAAAATCCCAGAAAATAAATCACAGTCAAAACAGTGGATTGCGCCAGGTGAACCAACTCCAAGAAAAGACAAAGTCAATTCTGTCAGCTAACAAGCTTATGGCGAGTATTTTATGGATGCACAGGGAATTATTTTTGATTACTTGGAAAAGGGTAAAAGTATCACTGTTTGAGTGATGAGCTGAATAGAAAAAGACCTCATTTGGCAAACAAAAAAATCTTGTTTCATTACAACAATGCACTGGCCCATCGTTCAGTCCTTGCAATGGGAAAAATGTGCGAATTAAAGTTTGAATTGCTTGAACATCCACCCACATTTGCCAGATCTAACACCCAGTGACTACCACCTGCTCCCAAACCTCAAAAAATTTCTTGGAGGACGAAGATTTCACAGCAATAAGGGGGTCATTGATGCGGTAAATAGCTATTTTGAGGACCTTGATAAATAGCACTACGGAGATGGTTTAATTAAATTAAAACACTGATATGACAAATGTATTACCTTTCTGGAGATAATGTTGAGAAATAAAGAAACATTTTTTTTTTTAATGCTGTTTTCATTGAGAGACCTAAGACTTATCAGCCGGCCCTCGTATATTACACTTTTTTTCATACTTACTTTTTACAAGTCCCCAAACTGACTTCTTGTATTTTATTTGAGAATAAATGCTGAGCCTTGTTTCATTGTCTGCTATTCGTTTAAGACAGTAATGACTATTCACACTGAATGAATCCGCATACGGAATCCCTGCATTAAAAGATTCTGTGTCGATGCCATAAAGTTCTCCAGGCTTGCTACATGGCAGCATGGTCTGCAAATAAAATTAGACACATTATAAAATCTAATATATAATTAAAGATTCTCACTTAAAACCACTTGCACACATACAATACTTTTTTTTTTTAAAAAAAAAACTTTTTCCAAAACCTTGAAATTTTGTATGACATACGTCAGCATGCTCCATTATTTAGTGGTCATACTATGTGCTTTTATAAGAATTTATAATGATTCCTAGTACTTAACTACCTACAAGGGCAGATCGAAAAGTAACACAATCATTTTTGTACAAAAAAGTTTAACTAGTTAAAAAAACAAAAGGAGTCGCACCTTTTACCTACTTTTCGACATAGTCACCAACTTTCTCAATACTTTGTCCCATCACGCTACCAGTTTCAATATTCCCTGTTTGTAGAGGTACATATGGAGTATTGCCATCTGATTTCACTTCCACATCTGTCACAAAGCATTGGCTGGCCAGGAATTTCTTCATGAGACCAAACAGAAGAAAGTCTGACGATGCAAAGTCTGGATGTATGGTGGATGCTGGAGTATCTCCCAGCCAAATTTATTGATTCTCTGACGAACAGCAGCAGCAACATGGGGGTAAGCATTGTCATGAAGAAGTTTGACATTGTCAGCATTAATGTTGTGGCGTTTGTCATGAAGGGCACGACGCAACTTCACCAAAGTTTTAATGTAGGCTGCAGCATTCACTGTATCCCGTGTTCAGCAAAGTCCACCAATAAAACACCATACATATCCCAGAACACTATCGCAAGCACTTTCCTAGAAGAATGAATCACTTTGAATTTTTTTCTTTACTGGGAAGCCTAGAATTTATCACTCTATACTTGCCTGCCTTGTTTTGGGTGTGTAGTGGTAGGCCCAGGACTCATCACCATGATGATTCCTTTCAGAAAGGCAAGCCCTTCTGCAGTGTACCACATTAAATGATCCAAGCTTATCATCATTCGCTGGCCCTTGTAGTTGTCTGTTAGGTTCTTAGGCACTCAGCGAGCACTAACTCTACGAAATTTCAACGTGCCATGAATAATATCATACACTGCACCATAGGAAATGTTGAACTATTGCAATAAGTTTTGCAGTAGCACATGCCAGGTCATTCAAAACTACTGTACCAATATCTGATATTTTGTGGGGTTGCAGCTGTTACCGACCTACCAGAGAATAGCAAATCACTAAGGTGTTCATATGGCCCTCTTGGAAGAATGCACACCACCTGGATACATTGTTATGGTCCATAGAATCATCCCCATACCTGCCACACATGTCCCTGTGAATTTTACTCAGTTGATGCCCTTTGGCTCACAAATATTGAACCACACTTCTCTGCTATTCACAGCATGACAGTAGCATGCATGCCATCTTTGTTGTGTAGTTCATGCTTTTTCTTGCTAGAGCTGCACATGAAACAAAAAATACCTTCTTTAATGAAAACTTCAAACTATATTTGTGTGAAATTGCAACATTTCAGCTGCAATACCTAGGCAGAAAAAAATTACTGTGCATTTCTTTTCGATCCACCCTCGTAAAATGGATTGTGCTTTGCTGCCCAATTAATTTATTTTTTGTATCTTAGTTTTCTGTTCCTAATCTATTTTCTATTAACTGACTTTGCTACTTCCTTCATTGCTACTATCATCAATATTAGTTAGCCTAGCTTAGACGTCTAGATTTTCAGTTTCTCAAGGTGTTTTGAATTTATAAATTGGATAAAATGCTCCTGTAGTTCTTAACTTATTTTTCAAAATTGGCCAGATTTTACATTCTTGAATACTAATAACCAATTTCTCTCTTTCCCTTTATTTCATTTGACACTCGTTGAGGATGTGAAAAGTAATGTAGAATATAACTTTTTGACAAATCACACAAAGTTTAATAGTGAATTTCCTGTTAATTTGAATTATGAAAACACAACAACCTTTTACTGGCAGAGAAGTAGTTAAAGAAGCAATGATCAGTGCTGCAGAATCTCTATTGATGGTCATAAAGATAAATCAGAACTTATGTCTTCTATAAACGGACTTCAATTGTCTCACCAAACCATTGCTAGACTTGTTAAACAGATTTCTAAGAATTTAGAATCTTGATTATATCAGGACCTACAATCATGTTAATATTTTTTGCTTTGCTGAAAGCACTGATATTTCTGATATTGCACAGTTGTATTTATGTATGAGAATAGCCTTTCATGACTTTACAGTTAAAGATAAATTTGTAAAAGTGCTGCCACTTCATGAACATACTAGGAGAGAAGACATATTTAATGCATTCTTGAAATTTGCAAAAAGTAGTAACATGCCACTCTCTAAACTTATTGCTATAACAACAAATGGGATGCCTTCAATGTCTGGAAGGAATAGTGGGTTTCTTGCTCATTATGCTAAAAATGATTCATTTCCAAAATTTCTTTATCACTGTATTATCCACCAGGAAGCTTTATGAGCAAAAGTTTTGAAATTCGACCATATCATGAAAATTGTAATTCCTATAGTGAATCACAGCAGGTCATCTTCTACACATTGTTCAGAAATCTTTTGAATTTAACAGATTCTGAGCATGGTGACATAGTTTTTCATGAAGATGTAAGGTGGGTTAGTAGAGGGAAAACTCTGGAACAATTCTGCAGTCTTCTGGATGAAATAAGAGATTTTCTGAAATCATCTTCTGGGCCATATTGTCAAGAACAGGATGAGATACCATGGCTCCAATAAAAGGTTTCTTGGCAGATATCACCTCAAAATTAAATGAACTAAACCCTGAATTGCAAGGGAAAAATCACAAAATTTCAGTCATAATAAGTACTGTAAATGCTTTTTGGAGGAAATTACTATCACAATTCCAACTTTGAAATCAGTTACAGAAACCGTAAATGTCAGCAAATGTGATGTTCTATGTTTTGCCCAGCATAAATGTCCTAATGTACCCTAATTTAGATATAACATCCTGAAAACACTATGGTACGCTATGCAGACTCATCCAGGACCTTTTCATTTGTGACTTTTCTAAGAAACTCCAAAGTCGCACATTATTCAGTTTCCACAATGAAGCTTCATACCAGTATAGAAATATTGTCACTCGAACTTGATTGCTTGTAATCTTTGTTGTAAAGTTGTAATCAATTGTTAATTTGAAGTAGACTTCTTACTAACCCAGCCTTTATTATGTGCTCTATTTATGTGTTGCACAACTTCAAAGTTTTTATTCAAAAACACTTTCTTCACTTACCATGCAAAACAAAATCTTGTCATCTTCACTAAAACTATTATTTCCAAATTCATTTAAATATTTACATAATTTGGCAGATGGAGATGCTTTTGTGGGTGGCATTTCTCAACCGAAGCACTATTCAAATAGTGTTATGAAAGTCAAGTCATTTTGCACAGTGCCCTTGAGCAGCAACTGCTTCACAATGAATATTGATGCATCATCTTCACATAAACTATCATATGTTGCACCATCTTGTTAAAATTGATTGCATCAATATGCTGCAGTAACCCAAGTGTACCATCCAGCTAATACTATCTGTGAAGATAGCTAATTGGTGGTGGCAGTGGTGATGCCTGTATCTCATTATGTATGAGTTAAATGTGCCTGAGCACATGAGAAAATTGGACAGCATTGTCTTAAAGTATATCAAATCATACAAAATTCATGCAAAATGAGGACTTCACTGGCTATTCTCAGAAAATATATGATACACATTTTATTTGTCAACCAAATATCTTAAACATACAACATTTTAATCAAAATGTTAGATCCTTTTTTGAGAAAATTAAAAATTAGAATATTTTCTATGTAAAGGGTAATTTTGGGTAGGGGGATTTTCTAGAATGTCATGTTACATCCTTGGAAGACATCAAACTTACACACCAAGTTTGATACCTAGCCAAATTTTTTTTACATCTCTATGTCTTCCCTCCCTCACTGCATGAGAGACACTTATTTATATTTAGAAATTCTTGGGTGTGTAGTATTGTTGAAATCTTGATTAGGTATTTTTGGCAGAAGAAAATACTTACTCTTCTTACTCTACATAAGTACTAAAGCAACTAAAAATGTATCTAAGATACAGGGTCTCAGATATGAGCAGCTAATTATATCTTTTGAAAGGAGAAAATATAAACTAGCTTGCAAAACATTTTCCAGAAGCAAATGAAACATGCAGTAGACCTTATAACAATGCTAAAAAGATTCTGAGCTGTTTTCATCCTGCCTGGATGCGATAGCACTAAACAGAATGTAAGTAGTAAATGGGAGCGATCCACTCCTATTACCAGAATACTGTCACTATAAACAAACGTGAACATGTACGATACATAGAACAGAATGTTCATGCAAATCAAAATCAGATTTTAACTAAAGAATTTTCTATAAAACTGGTTAAATAGATTTAACTTTTAATGAATTATAACTTCATAACACCTTTAAAAATCTTGGAATTACTTAACATATTTTATACTGATGCAGAGGATATAATGGTGCAAATTATAGTTACAAATAATCTACTTTTAATATATGAATTATAAGTACACGGTTCTTTGTTTCTATTTCATTTATCAAATCTTTAATTATATTTATGTTATTTAATCTGTTTATACTAGTAGTATATTCTAATGTCTAATTGCCTGAATATATTCCATTTGCATTCTTCCTTTCAGTCGAGTCTAGTCAGTGTGCTTACAAATGATATGAGAGTTAAACAGCTCCAGAGGTGATCCTTATTCATTATACAAGGTCTGTTACAAAAATATTTGACCTTTGACCAGGGGGGAGGGGGGGAGAACTGTTGGAGAGTTGGACACTAATCACCCTCAAAATAGTCCCCCTTGGGACTCAACACACTTCTCCAAGTGGTGTCGCCATTGTTGGATGCATGATGAAAAAGCCTCGTTTGGAATGAGTTTGAACTCCTTGCTGCCATAATGCCCTCTTTCCTGAAATTGCAATCCTTTCAATAGCCTACTGAATTGCTGGAGTCTGGTGATTTGCTAAAAAAGTCTGAATCAAGTGTGAGGAATGTGCTGGAGCATTGTTATGATGGAGATGCCAATTTCCTGTTGACCACAAAACTGATCTATTGCACCGCACAGCATCACGTAGGCAACATTCCTGTAATACATTTTGGTGATTGTTTGACCTTGTGGTACATATTCGTAGTGTACCACATCTCAGGAGCCAAAGAAAACAGTCAGCATCACTTTGATTTTGCTGTGCACTTGGCAGGCCTTCTTTGGCCTTGGTGACAAGGAATGCTGCCACTGTAACGACTGGAATTTGGTTTCTGGATTGTACCGGTACACCTGGGACTCATCACCAGTGATTATGGTGTTAAGGAAGTTGGGTCACTGTTTGTGGAGTCCAACATGTGCTGTGGCTCCGCTGTCAGCAACTTGGACACAAATTTTGCCACCATGGCCAAATCTTTGGTCACAATGAAATGTGCCAAAAAAGTACGGATGTTAACCTTTTAAACAATTTCTTGGATAGTCCCACATCACCACAGCATTCACTTTGGCAACGACCACATCATTTTGACATGTTGAGGTCAACCCGAGTGTGACTCGCTCTCCACCAATGTGCGGCTATCATTAAACTGGTTGTGCCACTCCTTAATCTGTGTGATGCTCATAGCATCATCACCAAAAACCGTCTAAATCTTCCAAATGGTTTCCACCTGGCTATTGCCCAGTTTCGGGCAAAATTTTATGCAGAAGCACTGCTCCAATTGTTCTGTCATTTCCTTGCAATGAAAAACAGATGCAAACACTGCACACTACCTCACTTAACAACTGCTTGCCAGCAACTGATGCTATTGACAGACGGGGAAAAAAATGGATGCTCACAATGGTTCATTGTCAGCTCATACAAGTAAGCTTGATTAAAATTCATTGGATTTTGGAAAAAAAAAAAAAAAAAGAAGGAGGAGGTCAGATTCTTTTCTAACAAACTTTGTATAGAATTTGGGGAGTTGAAGACTCCTATTTTGTAAAGTGTGCAGCTAAATAGCCATGAAATGAAATGACATTTTATTTATGGATACTCCTTACCCACTGTGGTCCTCAGCATCCCATTCTATACTGGTCGTGAAAGGCCACTTAATTTTTCTCAGAGGCCTCTTAATCAGGTTTGAGGTTCATTTACATGCCGTAAATCTACGACTCAGTACCAACAGCTTATTTATATTTATATCACCCAAAAGTTTCAAAAAAGAAACATAAAATCAAAAAATTTCAAGGAAATAGAAAAACAAAAAAAACCTACCACTTTTAGAAATTTACATACCACCCTTGGGCCTTCATAAATTACAGAACACTTTTGAAGAATTAAACATCTCTATGGTGCCATACATAGATATAGCTTAAAAAATTTACTGAGGATTAACAAATTGAATGTCCATTTGGAAAGAATTACATTTATATACGAGGTTTGGGGCAAAAGTAATGGCAACTAGTTTTTTCCTTGTAGATATGTGAACGGATCACCTGCAGAACAACAGATGGCTCTGTGATAGCTGGTAGTAGCACAGCGAAGGCTGTGAAATCAGTCAGCTGGTGAGTGTCGTACGAGATGGAAGTAACCCATGTTGAGCAGCGTGCTTACATTAACACAGCTGTTCTGAGGGAGAAATGCAAAGGATAATGCCCTACCATACTGTACAGTACCATGGTGGGTAGGAAAGTTTCAGCAAGGACGTGTGTCAACCAGTGATGAGCAACTTTGGGATGTCTTATCAGTGTGCGGACCGACGTGGCACGTGTCGTCATTGAGCAGCTCCTGGATGAAGACAGACAATGGATGCTACTGAAATTAGAGAGGGCAAGTGGCATCGAGAAATGCACCGTCCACAGTTTATTGTGTAACGATCTGCAACTACGCAAAATCGCATCACGGTGGGTACTGCATGCACCAGCAGAAGTTCAAAGGTGGGTGCATTATGCAATATGCCCTGACCACCTTGCATGCTGGCAACAAGATGGCAATCAACTGTCAGAATAATCGCCATCGATGAATTTTGGGCCAGGACATATGAACCAGAACTGAAACGTCAGTCTGCAGAGTAGCGACATGCTGGATCACCAAGGAGGCAGAAGTTCCATCAGAATCCTTCCCCAGTCAAATTGATGGTGATTGTCATGTATGACGCCAGGGGTGTCATTGTTTGCCACTTTGTTCCACATGACAGAACAGTGACCGCACAGTACTACAGGGACTCTCTGGTGCGACAGGTATGACGTGGCGTTCGGGAGAAACATCTGGATCTTGTGGACAGTGCAATAATCCTGTACGACTATGCAAAATCACATAAAGCAGAGTATGTAGGGCAGCTACTGCGACATTAGGGATGGGAAGAATTGGATAACCCACCATACTCTCCCACATTTTGCCCTGTGACTTTGATCTCATTCAAAAGATTAAGAAACCACTACGAGGTAGGCAGTTTGCAACACGAGAGGACATTGCTAATGCTGTGCGCAAACATATGACCCGATTCACACACGGTGTGACAAATGCTGTGGCAGATGGTATTCAGAGCCTCCCATTTTGAGGGTCTTTAGGTCCAGGTTTGTTATGTCACCTTTATGTGTACTGTGTTGTCATTCTTTTGCACTGTGAAAGCCATATTGCCCTGTATACTACAGTCATAAATTAGTGTATTACGATATTCAGTGTTATTCATTGACCACACATGCAGCTAACACTTATCCTTTTGTCTGTATATGTCACATTTTCCAGCTGGACTGGTATCTTCAAGAAAATAAATAGTTACCATGACTTTTGCCCCAACCCTCGCATTATATATATTTATAAAATAACCTCAGCACGGGGGGAAAAATTTTAGTAATAAATATAGCAAAACCTCACGAATTTTGACATTCTGGAGGACATAGTTATCACCAAGCTCCCATGTTGGTCAGAAAACCCACAATGACAGTCAACAATGAGGTGACAAATATGTGTGAAAAATTGTTCTCATGAATTATCAGAAAGTAGAGCTAATAGAGTATATTAAGATGTCTCAATTTTCATATACTTTATTATTCTGTTTCAAAGTGTTTTGTTCTTTCTATATATTTTACTATCTTAAAGTGTTAATTTTTAATTAAATTGTTATACTCGTGTGCATTTTATTGAGTGTTTCTTTAATGCGTTAATATTCAGCCTTATCAAAATTATTGTCTTGTACTTAACTAAGATGTGAGCCAAACCTCTTGACCTTTAGGGCGCGCCCACTAATACGGCAGTAGCCAATAGCAATGATGCAGCATTGCCTCATGCAGACAGTAAACCTCGCCACTGGTTAAAATTCTAATTGCAATATCACATGCACGCAGTCATATTTCATATTTCAGAAAAGTAACAAGTAGCTAGGATAAAAGGGGATATTTTCCTGAACAAGTACGAAAAAGAATAATATTTTTACACCCAGTGGTTCGGTTTTTAAGTCATAATTTATAGCTATCTTTCGTGATGTTTAAATGGAGAATACTTTTAATAGTAATAAATCCATTGCTGCCGTAGTAATTTTATACATTGTAATACAATAGACATAATTATTGCCTAATAATGTGAAGTTCTCAATCTTCTAAAGAAATTTAGAAATAGTTATTCAGCAATGTTTTCTATGAAGGTATGATCTCGTCGTGAAAATTTTTAAAAAGCCCTCTGACACAGCTCTAAATATCACGTATTGTTTTATTTCAAGAAAATTCCATTTGGAAAACCAATGATGAGTGCATTTTAATAATTATTATGTTTATTTCTGCACAATGCAGAGTCCTAGAATCAAGTAAGTAGGAAGGCACATGCTATACTTTTTACATTCAGCAGCTCGTTACTTGGAATGCACTTACAATAAGCCAACTGACAACTTTGCTAAAATTCAGCAACTGTCATAAAGTTGACTCTTTCAAGAAATTGTCGCTTATTAAGCCAGTACGAGTACCAGTGGATACAGCAGTAAGGTTAGGGCTGTTGTGTTCAGTGTTTATAATTTCTTTAAGAAGTATGCAAACGAAGAAAGCCGCAAAAACCTTGAACTTTAATGAGCAGAGGCTTGCTCATGTTTTTAGAGGTGTACCTCCTACCCTATGACATGAAATGATGAAAATGATTAATTGTTTTGCTGAGAGTGAGGTTGTAGGTATATAATGTAATTTATTTATTTGATCTATATACCTTCCTTGAATTTGTATGAGTTGTCAAGTTAAATGTAACATGAACAGATAATTCTGTTTGTTAGAATATGCTTTTAAACACTTATATTGCACATTTATGATTCACTTTCTTCTCAGGTTAAATCTTATAGACCCAATGTATTGTTATTGTGTGATAAACGGTTTGCCTTTACGTCTACCATCTTTCTGTATATGTTTTTAGAGGTGTGCCTCCTACCCTATTGTGGGTTACCTTTAACCCCTTTTCACAAGCATTTCCATGTAAATGTGAGTAATGAAAGAACACACAAACTCAGAGCAACTGAGTGGTGAAGAAGTCTTTCATTACTTACCTGGGTTTCTGTAACCTGTGTAGATTTTGGCCCAACAGACTGGTTCAAAGCCATTGTTAGGTTTACTTTTCGTTGCTTTAAGCCATCTGGAAGTTGCATCCAAGGCGACTGAGTGATATCTACAGGATTAAAGAAGATTATTTTAAGGAGAAAAAAGTTAAATTAAATAACCCAGATGCCAACTCAGCCAATCATTTAAAAATATTTGTACAAACAAGCAATCTGCACAATATACACAAAGCTCATTTGCAATTTCAACATACAAAAAAATGTACTTATAAACTTAAATTAAACTTATGAGTTGCACAAAATAGATGCATTGTCTTATAAGTTTGAAATTTGAAAACTTTCTCTAAGATGTTAATGGTTATTTAGTGGATGTAAGTAAATCACTTGTTATTTTACACACATTTGCAAAATTTATGTTTAAAATGTTTTTAAAGTAGCATATACATGTTAATATGTGAATTAAAAACAATAAATATGATGAAATTACACCTACTAAGTTAAACAATATCATTTGCTTACCAGTTGTTCTTCTAGTTGTATGAAAATCAAGGAAGAATTTGGAATTTGTAAATAGCATTGTAAAAAGTTGATCAATATTCAAAGGAATATCAAATTGAATAATTCTACGACCTTCATGAGAAGAGGTGCACTTCACTGGTTTATTTACATCTGTAAAAAAAAAAAAAAGATAGAACAATAAAAATATTGTCATTTTTCACATATTACAAAAATATTTTATGTTCTTCATAATTTGGAGTTTAAAATTCATTTAGATGCAGTTCACAGCATACTACACTTTGAAGATATACAGCATTTCATGATAAAACTTGGATGTTGCACTTAATTTCTTTGCTGTAAATGTTAAAGGGACTAAGTCCATATAAAAATTCTGTGGTTTGTAATACACTCTGGACCACATGCATTATTATATTTCTTGCTTTGGGTGCAGGACCTTTTTTTCCCATTTTGCACATACATATGCCTCACATTAGGGGCCTTGACTTAGTTTGGTCACAATAAATGTTTGAAAACAGTAATATTTTTTTAATGTGCACATGCCAAGGGGATCATCATAAGCATATATGGAAAGCCCAAAAGATGATCACAAGACAATGGATTTGAATTCACAAAACATGATCACAAACAATGGAGGTTCGGTTCACTTCAATTCTTCTAACCACACTTCACTTGCCTTTCTTGGTTGTTAAGGTTTTTCACACTTGATTTAAACACTATTATCTAGCTCACAAGTAAATGGTTCTTTCACAATCTTATGCCTTATAGAAGACTATAAAATATGATCTTCATTATGTAATGTGTTAAAATATTATTTAAATTGAATTTAGGACACTTGTCATTTGCTTTATTTTTACTTGACCATGCCCCCTTCAAACCATCAAATATCAATTAAATGTTATTTCACATGAATCGTAACCAGGTTTCTAATGAAATGATTAGCATAGAATCAATAATGTTATTGTTGATATTTTTTTATTCTTCAAATGCTTATGCACCTTCAGTTTGTTTTACATATTTTATTTTTATTTCACTTCCAACATATGTAACCGTAATTACTATACAGCTTAACTCTGATGTGTCTTCTTAGCTTCCGGAGAAGGCCACGTTATCTTGCATGGGAATGCCGATATTTTGCTCATCTTGCCATGAGCTTCTTCTGGGCTCTTGTGTGGTGGTTGCTTATTTGCTCTTGCTTATATAGTGGCAGTGTGGTGAAGATTGCCCTGCCCTCTCGCTTATGGTTGGCTAGTTGTCTGCCAATTGGCGTGGGTGCTGGCGCCACTCTTTCCTGGTGGTGTTGGAGTTGCTTTACGCCTTCTTTTTCCAGGTTTTTGTTTCCTTTTTGTCTTATTTCTTGTTCTAGATTTTGGTTTGGGTCTTCTTTTAGTAAATGCTGCCGTAGTTTGCCGTCAGTTTCTAGAGTGCTGCATGTCTCTGCCCCTTAGCTCTCTTTGGCTGGAGGCCAGCCTATGGCGCTCCTTGTGAGCAGAGTTTTCCAGATGTTATGGAGGTGTTTTCTGCCATCCCTGTTAATGTTGTTCTTTTCTTTGAAAATCTCTTTGCTTTCACGGGTCATTCTGTGACGAAAATTGCTGCAGGTGGCTATAAGCTGTGTATTGTCAAAGTCGATGTGGTGGACGGTTGTTATTACGTGTTCAGCTAGTGCACTGCCACTATATAAGTGAGAGCAAATAAGCAATCACCGCACAAGAGCCCAGAAGAAGCTCACGGCAAGATGAGCGAAATGTCGGCATTCCCATGCAAGATAACGCGGCCTTCTCCAGAAGCTAAGAAGACACATCAAGACATAGGTCGTGGAAGCCTACGCATCCATTTAACAAACCTCTACGGGGAACTTACTTACAAAGAAACTCAGTGGTTCACTAAACTGCGCCAGATGAAAAACATACTTCTTTGTCAACTAGCCTTCTTGAAACGCTGCAGGGATCATCAAACAATTCCAAACTTCCTCAGAGTCAAACACCATGTATACTCTGTGACAGCTAAGAAAATTCTACACGCAACATCTTTCAGACTGCTACGAGAAAGGATTGCCTACACTAGGAAAGCCCTTCACAACATCAAAACTGTCTTGTACAAACTCCACACAAAGCTACCAATGGATCTACAGCCACCAGACTGGGAAACGCTTGACCGCATCCCAGCCACCACCGCAGACCATGTCCACAAAATAACTGCAGAACATCAACAGAAGAAGTTCCAGCGATTGTAAGACCGGCAGCATCCTCCGACACCACAACTAGACAATGACACTCTTGTAGTGAACTTATCGAGCATTGTCATCGACGAGCCCACCAAGACCATACTAGCAAAGGGTCTTAAATTTGCACCTACACCAAAACGGATTCCCAATGAAGAAATCATAGCAGCAGTAGAACCAGTCGCAGTGAGCCTTCCTGAGCAGGTGGCTAACGAGCTGAGGTTCAAAATTTATGGGATCCTCAGCAGGGCTAAACCACCACAACCCAACATAACTAATGCAGAATGCGAGGCACTAAGAGCCATCTCTTCAAATTCACACATTTAATTCTACCTGCGGACAAAGGCAATGCCACCGTCATCATGAACACTACCGACTACCATGAAAAGATGCTCTGCCTGCTAAACGACCCCGCCTACAACAGAATACAGAAGAATCTAGTGGAGCACTGCCTAACATCCACTTACTTCAGTTACAGAGTAGAGCTCTTCAAACAGAAGGAGGGAGCAGCGATGGGCTGTCCTCTCTCACCTATTGTCGCAAATCTATTCATGGAAGACTTTGAAAAAACGGCAATAGACACATACAATCTCAAACCAGCACTCTGGCTAAGATACGTGGACAATACTTTTGTAGTATGGCCACACGGCAGAGACACCATAACCGGTTTTGTCCAAAATCTAAACAGCCTCCATCCCAGCACACAATTTACAATGGAAATAGAAGAGACCGGAATACTACCATTTTTAGACGTCTTAGTACAAAGAGATGAAACGAGCAAGACTGTACACTGCTCAGTCTTCAGAAAACCCACTCACACCAACAGATATTTAGATGCGTCTTCTCACCATCCACCCGCCATAAAACAAGGAATGATAAACACACAATTCATCTGCGCCATTCGCATATACGACCCAGAGCTCGTCAGAGAGGAAATGAGACACCTGAACAGCATTCTCAGGGCTAATGGTTACGCACACAAAGAAATACGGGGAATACAAAGGAACATCAACCGAAGAAACCTCCAAAAGGACAATGATCAAGACTCTTGAAAAAACAACCAAAAATGGATCAGTGTACCATACATCCGAGGCGTCACAGACAGGATTTCCAAAGTCCTTAAAAGCTATGACATCAGAACTCGCTACAACTCAACAAGAAAGCTCAGATCGTTCCTACGACCAGCCAAAGATACCAGCAATCCGCTCCTAAACCCAGGCATATATAGAATTAGATGCGACTGTGGAAGTGCCTACATTGGCCAAACAGGACGGTCTATAATAATGCACAGAAAAGAACACATACGCAGTTCAACCAACCCGAAAAATCTGCACTAGCTGAACATGTAATAACAACTGGCCACCACATCGACTTTGACAACACACAGCTTATAGCCACCTGCAGCAATTTTCATCACAGAATGACCCGTGAAAGCATAGAGATTTTCAAAGAAGAGAACAACATCAACAGGGACGGGGGAAAACACCTCCATAACATCTGGAAAACTCTGCTCACAAGGAGCGCCATAGGCTGGCCTCCAGCCAAAGAGAGGCAAGGGGCAGAGACATGCGGCACTCTAGAAACTGATGGCAAACTACGGCAGCATTTACTGAACGAAGACCCAAACCACAATCTAGAACAAGAAATATTACAAAAAGGAAACAAAAATCTTGAAAAAGAAAGCGTAAAGCAACTCCAAGATCACCAGGAAAGAGCGGCGCCAGCACCCACGCCAATTGGCAGACAACTAGCCAACCAGAAGCGAGAGGGCAGTGAAATCTCCACCGCACTGCCATTATATAAGCGAGAGCAAATAAGCAACCACCGCACAAGAGCCCAGAAGAAGCTCATGGCAAGATGAGCGAAACGGCGGCATTCCTATGCAAGATAACGCGGCCTTCTCCAGAAGCTAAGAAGACACATCAAGACACAGGTCGTGGAAGCCTACACATCCAGCTTAACTCTGTTACATATACATACATCACCTCTTCCTTCTGGCAACACAACCTGTATATTTACATTTGAGTTGCCACTGGTGCAAATATAAGTAAACACTGGTTTTACATATTATATTATAAAAAAAAAAGTGCACATTGTAAAAAGAAAATAATATTAGTGAAAAAATTTTATAAAACATGACAAATATAAACCTAATAATTCTGTTATACCTATAACACCACAAATTATAATTTTATTTGAAAGTAAGTATTGCATTGTGAAGCGTTTTATTCTCGCCAACTAATATCTCTAGATCTTTAAATTTACAAAAAGAAAAATGGTTTCATGGTTGGATTTGAAACATAAAGATTCATATAAAACCCAAATAGAATAGCATCACAATATGATGAAATGTTCAAAATTGCTAGAGAACCTATTAATGACAACTTTTTTTATCTCTCCAGGTGATTCCTAAGTGGTTTTAAGAGGACAAAGATAGGTTACTAACATCACAATGAGAATGTGATATTATACAGATGAGGGAGGTGAATGGTAGAAAATGTGGAGTGTAATGACTTGCAAGCAGCAAGTAGGTTGGTATACAATTTTTAACTTCCTATTTATGCCACAGTCAATCTAGATTTTTGAATTTTTTACGACTATTCAACCAGTGGAATCACTTTTGTTGTTGTTGTTTGCATGATTTTTGGTTTCCATTACTATCCTTCATTATAGTGGTGGCTACAAATTTGATACAAAGAATGCCATGAGATGAAGAGCAGCTTTAATTATTTCTCAGATCTATTTTTGGTCCTAGCATAGTTCTAATCATTACCATGCCTAACCATAGAGCCATGTGAGCAGCTCACATGGTCAGCATGGGAAGGGCTGCACAGTAACATGTGGTACTGGTGGTGTCAAAATCGTACTTTGTGAGAGATGGATTGTCAGAAACCAGATTATTTAAGTGCCACACTTTCAGACTGTCAAAATTATGTAATCTCTTTCTGGTGAGTAAATTATCCAAATTTACCTTTCAAAGGCACCTGCTGGCAGCACAAGAAATTATCATTGTAATCAAAACTATATGGGAATAATTATTACAAATTGCACCTATTTAAATGAATTGGTGTGAGCAGCCACAATATTCTTATTATGTATAGGACTACAGCCAGCTTTATTTGCAAATTTTGTTGCTATCATAAATAGAAACAATTACTGAGGAGATTAATGAAACATAATTTTAAAATGTGACATTAGTTAAAACTGTTATTGTAAAAGAAATAGCACACTATTAAATTGTACCAAGAAGAAAGGAAGCAGAATAAGAATTTAGGGGAGGGGGGAAATAAATAAATAAAAACATTCACACACGCACGCACACACACAAAATTTTATAGTTGACTACTGAAGTATAAACAATTTTATAGTTGAGTACTGAAGTATAAACAAGCTGCTCGAGGAACTTCAATAATGTTAAGAATAAGTTTACAAGGATGGTTAAAAGTTGAGAACCCTTTAATGAATGTAGTTAAAATGAGAATAAATATTTTTGAAAATAAATGCATAATAATAGAAGTATATGGAGTAAGTGAGGATGAAAATTAATGGTCCAAGGTGGAATTTTATGATCTCTTAAATAATGTCTTAAGCGAAATAGTTAAGTCTAGAGAGATTATATTACACAGTAAAAAGATTTAATAGTGAGAAACAGGGAAAGGAAAGGGGGACACACCAAGAAAGATTTAAATGGATGATATAAGAAGTGCTATGAAGGAGAGATGCTTGGAAGAGTTGGACTGGGAAACAAGAGAAGAAGGTAGAAAGAAGATTAAGAGTATAAATCCTTTAGTTACCGGAAGACGTGATTTACACTGAAACCCTGTTGAGTAAAAAATAATTAAATTGTGGAATGGTGTAATTTGTGCATTTCAATAATATCCATTCCTTTTCAAGCTAGGCCTTTAAGTTAGCAATTCATGCTTTTGAGCAAGAATTATGCCAAAACCCAGTTTTTTGAGCTCTTTAACTCTGCATCAGTATTGCATTGAGATCTTAGGTGAGGAAATTGTGATTGTTCTCAAGAACAGCATTTAATATCTCAAGTTTTCGACAAGTAATACTGATGTTAGGGGAAACTATTATTTCACAGATTTCAAGGTGATCATGTCTAACTCAAAACAATTTTTTATAGAGATTTTTCATTACTCAAATTAGTATTTTCAACATTTTTAATCTGGACTAATTATGCATTATCTTAACTTTTTTTAAAATATATTTCCTTAACTTAGTTTCTTCCCCAACCAGATTCCTGGAGCTACCTCACAATTAGAAACAGGTATTAATCCAATGACACAAATACTATAATAACTAAAAATGTAGATAACCTTCCTAGATTAGAAAACATGAAGTTTACAAAAAGTATTTTAATGAACCTGTTTTTAATTATTCATATTTAAGATTTTGCTACAAAAATAACATGCAAATAAAACGTCATTAGAGTATTATTTGCTACATATTTAGCATGGTTAACAATAATAAAAACTAAATAAATAAAAAAGCATCACTGGATGCTTATAGCACAGTAATAATACATTTTAAAAAAGTACCAAATATGTTGTTATATAAGCTGCAAAGTGGAATTATGTGAAACCAATTTTATTTTAAATTTCTTTTGACTTGACTTTGGTCCTTTATGAAAGTCAACACTCAGGTAACGTACCTTCAGGAGAGACTTTTTCTACATCTGATTCTGTAGTATCACTCATGTCAGTAGGCAGTGTCTCAGATAAAGGAATGTTTAATGAACTCATGTCCCTATCCTCCTTTTGTAAAGAATGTGGCATACTAGAGGTTTCTGGTAACATTGAGTCAACAGCAATAATAGCTGGCTCTGTACTGTCTTCCATACCACTAGGGCTTTCTGAAATAGCGGGAGTTTCTGCCATACCAAAGCATTCCTGTGAAAATAAGGTACCTTTATTGACATAAATGGCACACAACACAAAACAGCAATGCACATAATATTTTCAAAAAGATTGTCATGGTTAGCATAGCTCAAAAGTGAGATTAATTATTTATATACTAAATTTTGTTTCCATGGTTACAATCTGGTACTTCATGCATTAATAATTACATCTGCATTATTTTTAACACTAGATATCATTACCGTTTTTGAGCTTCTATAGAGTTTTAATTTTTCTGTAATTACAGTGTTTTTGCTATTTTTTTTTGCAGGATATGGTGTTATTTTAGGAGGTGTGCAATCTCTGTGGTGTAAATACATTATACAGTGTTTATGTCAAATGATTCATTGAGACTGCTCTTTCCTATATGGCTGCTATCTTATCTGGATCCACAAATGATAAAGATTTATGTTATCAATAACACCTACAGTGAAAAAAATACTAGGTTCAGAAACAGTGTTTGAATACAACTGCCACCCTTCTCTTTCTGTACTACTTAAGATGCCTTATATAGAAAGTATTCAATTTGATCCAATACACACACACTTTGTGAGGTTACTTGAAAACCCACTTCCAGTTGAGAAGAGTGATTGCCTGAGGGAAAGTGATGAAGAAAGAGAGCATTATTAAAAACTGATTATCATTAGGATTAATAAAACTACTGACCATCAAGTTTTAGTTTATGTAACTTGTTTTATTTCCATCCTGATTACTATTGAATACATGTATTGAAAGTCATTGTCCTCATTTTCAGCAGCATTTTACTGAAGCTAGGTTGGACCAAGCTCCTACCTCATAACATATGAGCATCATATTATTTTCTGAGGAACACAATTATGTCATCTTCTGGGATTTCTTCAGACACTACTTCTTACCTATAGTAGGCAGATGAACTATTGCATTTCATTCAAAACTGAGATTTTAACTAAATACTGGAAAGAAAAGGAACAAAAATTATAAAAAGGTCCAAGACCTCTGAAGAAAGAAATAAAGAAAAAAAATTAAAGAAAATGGTCTGTATATGCTCATACAGTATTACTCAAAAACAAAATGTCTGTTAAATACCAAGCTTGATATGTAAGTTCATCATCTTCCACAAATGACACACAAAGATTTCAAGAAAATCCCCACTCCAAACTACCCTTCAATAGAACTTTTTTTCCCAAATATGTTGAATTTATCAAAAATAACTCTTGTAATTTTGATTAAAATACTTTATATTTAAACCATAGGAAATAAAATTCACCACATAGTTACCAGCTCTTAAAAGATATGAACTACTGCTATCGTCTAGTGCATTCCCTTATTTTCCTTGTAATTATAGGAAGAAATAAGACCAGTTCTGTTAATGTGTATCTTGATTAGTACAAATAGGATAGAAGAATAAGCTTTTATAAGAACAGTTTGGTCAGAATAGGTGGAGAAATTCATCTGAATGAAACCATCAGATTATTTTTATGTCTACTTCATTTTAATCAAGATAAACTTTTGCAGATATAACATACATATTTTGTTGTAGGTACAAAGGGAATATTTATGAGAAAAACAAATGGGATCTTGGAAAGGACATTCACAATGGACATCGTTATGCCTAAGCAAATGAAAGAAAAAAAGGAAAGGTTATTATTGTACACCATACATCCTTTTTGTGGATTATTCTACAGCATTTGCCAAATTTATTAAAATCAAACTATGGTGTATAAGAAATGAAAAGAGGCATCCACTAGACTAAAACATGTGTAATACACATCAAAGCTGAAGTCTGCATAGAATAATTATTCTGCTCAACATGAGAAGAAAACATTAACATATATGTTAGAAAAGGGCGTGGAATTTCTGTGATAATGTTACCTGACAGTGGAAAGAGCAACTGAAAATTTTAAATATTAGGGCTAAAAGGAATTTTTATTAATTCACTTCTCTATGCAGACAACCTTGTGAAAATGTTTAATAATGAAGATATGTTACAAAAAAGTTATCTATGAAGTATATCAAATAGAAAAATAATATCCATCAACAACTAAAAATAAAACAAAAGCAATAGCTTTTATTAGCAATAATCTAGTGAGGTAAAAATGCCCATTTAAGAACAAATAATAAGAGAGGTCAATTGTTTTCCTACACTGGATATAACATGCCTGATACCAACAAGAAGAAGATAACAGAATAAAATAGAATGATTTAACCAGTTATATGGTACAATCAGAAGACACTTACCAATAAAACAAAGATACAATAGCAGAACTATTAAACCATGCCCACAGCTATATGTTATGAAATTTGGTCACAAAAAAGTTATATAAGTGGAATACAAGCAATTGAAATGAGTTATTTAAGGTAAATCAGAAATTAAAGAGTATACATAATAAGAAATTAAACAGTATGAAAAGAACTGGACATATTTGAATAAAAGAATACACTCTTTTAAAATAATTGAGTAGAACACTTTGGAGAAAAATAGGCAAGTCAAATAAATGAAGATCGATCATTTGGAGACACAATGGCTATAAAGCTCAATGCAGAAAAGAGGAGGAAAATTTACAATTATTAGAAATCAGTGAACCTATATGTTATAATTTATTGAGTTTATTTTTTTCAGTGGTTGCAGCCTGTGTAGGTTAACTTGGTGGCGTAGGAGTAGACTCAATATATTCACCAGTTAAACTGTATGTGTTATGGGTTTCTGTATGTGTTTTCACTGTATGTGTTATGGGTTCCCGCGCTATGTGAAAACTACATAGCTTATATGCCATTAAATAACTACAGGATCAGAGAGAGAAAAGTACAAAAATTTAAAATTACAATATGGTTGGTTGGTTGGTATCTTAATGTTGAGCAGTTGGCAGAGAAGCCATTTGCTCTTTTGCATTCTGGTATTTTGATGTCATATTATCATGTTGATTAAAGGTTGTGCAGCGCAGTAGATGGTTTCCATCCATATCTTCTTTAAGTGTACAGAAAGGACGCAGAGGAGATCTCACTATACCAATCACTACTGAGACAGTCTAAGACTGTTGAAACTATTGAGACAGACTGTTAGGAGTCTAAAAGTTGCTACAGAGGATTTTCTTTGTAATGTAGTGATTCTGGTCATGTTATTACAAAAATTTTCCCATGATTTTCCTTTTGTTTGTAATACATTATCTTCTTTAATTTTATTATATGTATTGAATAATGATTCTTTTGATAGAGTGATAACTTATTGGATCAGATAAATTTAATGTAATTTGACTACCTTTCTTGGCTAGAAAGTCAGCTGTTTCATTACCCTGTATTGTGCAATGTGCTGGTATCCATTGAAGTATTAATCTTTTATTTAAATTTATTAGTTGTTTTATGATATTGCGGCATTCTGTAATATTTAGGTTATTAGGTGTTACATGAGATGTTATGGATATAATAGCTGCTTTAGAGTCAGATGATAGTACAACTTTTTCAAATTCATCTATATGATATAGTAGGTTTTGTAAGCTCTGAAGTATTGCTAAAATCTCTCCATCAAAATTTGTAGTATTTAAACTCTTTGGTAGAAAGAGAAGAGAGGGTATATTGCACCTGTGTCAGTACCACTGTTATTTGGTAAGCTAGAACCATCAGTATAAACATGTGGTCATTCATTGGTAGGGTATCTTAAATTTATTATTTCTAGTGTCATTTGTTTCAGAACACACGAAGAGGTTTCAGATTTTGTAAATTCTTCGGCTAAGTGTTGACAGTGTTCAATATCAAATAGTTCTAATGGGTTAATATTTGTTTGTATGTCTTCTTTTAAGTAAGGAAGTTTTAATATATGTTTGACTTCTTTGACTTTATTAAGAAAACTATGTTGAGTTTTTAGGTTTACTTGTGGTTTTCTTTTTTTTTTTTTTTTTCCCAGTCATTGCCCTTATCCTAAGGATAAATGATGTAATTAACACATCCAGTGGCTGCCCCACGGGAGGATGTTACTAGTACACCCGGATCGTCTAGCCCTTTACAATGGTGCTGGTTGGGATGACCAACACTAAGGAGTGAGTAATAATAAGAACGATGATGATGATGATGATGATAATGATAACGATAATGATAATAATAATAATAATAATAATAATAATAATAATAATAGAGTAGTGTGACAATAGAGTGGCCATAATTGTCAAACATTTGTGAATGGCTTGCTTTGTAAGTCATAGCTGATTGTTGCCATCCATTATTATATCTCTGTTAGTGGGCATATATGCCGCAGAAAGTTCTTTTGACATTGAAGCTGTGATTGTAACCCCTTATGAGTGATACGTGTGCTGTGAGAAGGTTCATGTTGAAGACAGCATTGTTACACCCGAGTGAGTTTGTGTCACCTGCAGTGGTTTACAGTGCACCGCTACTGGAAATTTCCTATGTGATCGACAGGTATAAAAAGGGGAACAAAGCCCTGCCCAGAGTTCAGTTTCAACTGGAAGTGCATCTATTAAAATCAGTCACTAAAAATAAACTAAAAACTAAATCCTTATTGGATAAAAAGTTATAAACTCTATTCACCGCCCTGTGGTTGTCAGCAAGGGAGGCTGGCAGTTGGAAAATGGAGCGAAGAGCTTCTAGATTAGCACATTATAGCAGCAGATGCTGTGCTGAAATGCTATTCCACAGAGCCGGCAGATAGGAACAGGATCCCTCTTAAAAATATAACTATGCATAAAATTAGTGACCAATCCACAAACCAGCTATCACTTCTTCCCAATGTAATAAACAGGAAGAAGTTACCCTGTCTACAGAGAGGTCTTTCACTTCCCTCAGCTTGTTTCTACAAAGAGATGATGAACATTCAGCAATCTTCACAAGCGTACTTTCAGAAAGAGTTCCATGCATACTTTATTTTTTTCACACTCCCTTAATTGAAAAGTACCTTCTTGCTCTTGTTCTTTCACTTTTGTTTGTTCTTACACTGCTTATTGTAGTCTCTCACCAGAGTGTTACGATAATGTGTGTGTAATTCAATTTCTAAAAGGTATGATGAATGCTCCCTTATCATGTATATTTAAATTAACTCTAAACTGTTTGATACATTTAATATAATATTTTTCTTTCACATTTTTTACAGGAAGCCAATATTTGTTGTAAAAATATTCAATTTTCTTAGTTGCCTATTTGTTCTTCCTTCATTTCTTTTCACCTAACTGATGTCTTCTTTACTTCCTTACAAATGGCAGTAGCTGCTGTGTATTCAGCATTCTTCTTAATTTTGCCCCATCTTTTCAGAAAATGTTATGCCTCCTTGCTCTGATCTCTCTATGGATTCCCAAATGACTTTCTTTAAATCACAACTTGCAGAATTCCCTTTACTGCTATCCGTGGAATAATTCAATATGAATTTAAAGAAATAACTCTGCTAGTTTTCATTCCTGTTAACAGCGGCAGCTGCTGTATAGGAGCACAAGAGCACGTGAACCTCCAATATTTCTTAGTGGATCTCCTTTTTCTCTATCAGGAAACATTTAATAAAATGCGCTATCTGGTGCCACTTGTTTAAATATACCGTGCTCTGCTCTTCAGATTGAACACAGCCGAGAATCTGAGTATGTGGCAACAACGCTTGTAGCACAGGCCTCGTGTGCTAGCGTATTACTAACGTTTAGCAGCTCTGCACTTGCGCGGCCAACAAAACACCTTGGAATTTTACAGCCAGAAATGAGCACATTGCAATCGTGCACTTTAGTTCTCATTAACATCACCAGGGTTCTGTTTATTATCGGGAGGTGCTGCTATCTTTGAGATTTAGCTGAAACTATCCGGAAATGCAACTGCATTTGATGAGGCGCTATTTTTCTTAATAATTTGCAGTTTATGCAAGAGCTTGCTTAAGACTAGTGTGTGCTGCAGTTTTACTAAGTTATTTCTGGTATAATGTGATTAACTTACTGTGACAATACTTAATGAATTAACAGGTGAGACTAGTGTGGATTTTCTAAAATGTTTTAAACATAGCTTATTATTTTAACAACAATGTTCTCTGTGTTGAGCAAGTGACCTCGTGGTTCTCAATTCTTGTGACTTTTCAAAGGTAGCCATGAATTCGGTGGACTCCATATTAAGAAGCCATGAAAAACTTACATATGAGGAACAAATAGAAATAAAACGACTGGGACGTCCACAGCCCGATTTGGTAATTAAGCATGTGACAAAAACTCAAAAGCGGGACTATAGACGTAAATTTAATAACAATGTATACGCAACATGCAAATGGCTTTGTGGTTGCAGTATCAGAAACTCGCTGTTTTGCTTTCCTTGTCTTATGTTTAGCTCCAATGCGACAAGTAACTGGACAAGAGTAGGATGTGCTGACCTGATGCATCTCAGTGAAAAGATAAAAAAGCATGAGAATTCACGTGCACATAAGAACACATGTATTCGATTTGCCATGCTTGGTCGTGTGAATATCAGCACTCAACTAGACAGCGCTTACAGGTAATCGGTAAAGAGACACAACGAGCAAGTTGACAAAAATAGGTACAGTCTCTCTAGGCTAATTGATTGCATAAAATTTTGTGGAGCATTTGAACTAGCTCTACGCGGTCATGATCAGCGGGAGAATTCTGAAAATCCCGGGTTGTTTCGTGGGCTTGTTAATTTTGTAAGCTCTATTGACATAGCAATGCAAGAACACTTAGAAAATGCAACCGTGTTCAAAGGTACTTCAAAGACGGTGCAGAATGACATCCTCGACTGCATGTTTGCGGTCTACAGGGAAATGATATCAGAAGAAATAAAGGTAGCTCATTACTTAGCAGTCATGGCTGATGAAACAATGGATGTGTCTACTCAGCAACAACTCGCTATTGTGTACAGATACGAGATGCAAGGATCGGCTGTTGAGCGTTTTTGGGTTTTTTTCAATCCTGTTGCCCAAGATGCTGATGCTATATCTGGGGTAATAAACACTGCATTGCTAGAGCTTATAGGAGAGCAGAAACATACATTAATAGGTCAATGTTACGATGGTGCAGCTGTTATGAGTCGCAGTGCAAGTGGAGTTCAGGCAAGAATACGAGCTATGTACCCTCATGCATATTATATACACTGTTACGCCCGTCAATGCAATTTGGTTCTGCAGACGGCTGCTGCCATAAACAGCTCATCCAGGATTTTCTTTTCAACACTATCAGGATTTCCTGCATTTTTTTCAAGATCTTGTCTAAGAACCAAAATACTTGACAGAATTGTGCAAAACAGAGTTCCAAGGCTAGCAGCTACACGCTGGATTTGCAACATTCGTTCAGTGAATGTTGTGTATGAAAATAAAGAACGTCTCATCCAGTGTCTAGAGGAAATAAGTCTGCTTGATAATATTGATGACAAAACAAGACGTGAGTCAAGCGGCCTCTTAGCAGCTTTGGAGGATTCTGCATTCACCTTCTGGTTGGAATTCTTTTATAGAATAATGCCCCAGGTGGAGCTATTATTTAAAGTACTGCAACACAGACAAATCGATGCTGTAAAAGCAAAACGCTATTTAGATCGGTTCTCGTCTGCTGTGCAGGAAATTAGAGACACTACACTTAACAGATGTGAAGTTTCCAAAAATCGAGTGGCAGAAGGAAAGGAAGTGTGCAACGCGTTACTTAGTCATGTAAATGACAGATTTTCATTCACCGATCATTTAGTGGCTTCGAGGCTAGTTGATGTCGCTTCTTTCCAGACATTCTCTGAAGATTTTCCAGAAAAAGATGTCGTCACTACTGTTGAAATCTACCCATGGTTGCTCAAGTCGCAGCTTAAAACAGTACTTCAAGTACTGTATAACTGGCGTGATATGATGAACGCTGAAGGAGCATCATCTATGCTGCAGTTCATAACAGAAAACAACCTCAACGAAGAAACGTAGCAATTAACCGAGCTACTGAAGATTGTTATCACTACGCCCATGACTACATCAGAACCAGAAAGATGCTTTTCCACATTGAAAAGAATTAAAACCTTTACGAGGAATACGATGGCTGAAGACTGACTCTCAGCATTGACAATGCTTGCTATTGAGAAGAAACTGGTCAACAGCATAAAAGACTTTAATCACTGAGTGATAGAAAAGTTTGCACACTTGAAAAACAGGTGTGTGGAATTTCTGTTAAATAACCTTGGTGTCCATTGCGTAATTCAAACAATGTAAATATCATTTATTGTAAATACCATTCTTCACATGAACTACATCAAAGGACTTTACCCCTTCATCACCATCTGGGAACCTCAAATTGCTGTTAACTATTGGAGACTAAGAAATTCAACATCTTTACAACACTGGGTGAGTGACGATTTGTGTAACAAATTTATAATTCTTGTTTTTAGGCACTATCATTGTTTCTAATATTACTGGATTTTGTGTTATGGTGACGGCGGCTATAGTAGTAGTAGTAGCAGTAGTAGTAGTAGTAGTAGCAGTAGTCGTCGTGGTGGTAAAGTGCTGATTTTGAGAACACCTGCATTTTTAATCCACGAGCCGCCACTGCCTGTTAACCTTACCAATGTTGGCTGAGTCTAGCTGATATTAAGATCATAACTACTACCACACCTAAGAATTCTCTTAGCAGCTAATATCTTCCTTCTAACTTAGTAACCAATAAAGATAATACCAGATTGTGTTACAGTATTAGATTACAGTAGTAATAATACTCATAACATTCCATCAACATTTGTTTCATTCTTCCGAGTCAAGATATCTTGGAAAACTGTTTTCCTTTCTTTTGAGTTCATAGTGATGCTTAACAGGCACTCTAAACAAAGAATGAAACAATACTGGCTTACTTTTGTTGGAATTATCATCTAGCATTACTCAATGGAAAGAGCCATGGAGAGTAATCTCCCTGGTACTAGAGGAAGATTCGGCTCTATGCATAGTATTACTCACAGAGCAATCGATAGCAGTTGATAACTGTTATTAACACTGGCCCAGTAAGGTAAAATATTTATTTTAAAAAGGCAAACCAACTTTCTTGCTTATTTGATCCATGCTGTAATTAGGGTCAGAGAGATAGAACCACTTTTCTGTCTCTTTGATGCTTGTTGGTTAGGTTCAGACAAATGTAAAAGCTTTTACATTAGTGTGATCCTTAACATAATTTATCAAATGTAGATACGTTGATGCCAAACTTCTAAACTATGGAAGCTAGAGATACATTTGTCTAATACCAGATGGATATGACCTTTGGGATCCATTATGCAGTAATATGTAAACAACAGCAACAATGTAGTTACATCTGTCTGATCCTAAGCAGTAGAAAAACAACAAATAGTAGGTGCAACAGTTGTGGTGGTCTATCAACAATTTATACTGATTTTCAACCATTAGTTATCATACACAGACAATTGGAATGCTATCAGACATCATGTGCATTCCTATCTCTCGCCCCCTCCTCTCTGAGTATCCAAAAGAGACCTAAATAATCATTCAGCTTTATCGTGATATCAACAATAACAGCTTACAATAAGAATAACTTGCTCTCCGCAATAAATTAACTGGGTAATCAATTTCTTTTTTAGTGTCAAGGACAGCAACCTTAACATACTTAAACCTAATAATCATTTACATGGCACAATTTTTATGGTAAAGATTTTGCAGGTAACTTACTAAAGGAATCTGATGTGTTCCATTCACATGACTTTCTTTACCTGTTCTGCAAACAAATATGCCTATCTATACAATGAACTTGCAGAAATGGTCTTTTTACTTGCTTTCTTGCAAGTAGAAGAGAAATAAGTGAATACACTAGGCTAATGTGAGTCAAATGTTTTAAAAGCTATCACTATATGATTGTCATTGAAGTTTGTTTCTTTGCATGGTAGGAGTAAAACAGAAGAAATGCAGACCACTTCCAGTTTGAAAAAAGTATTAGATTTTAATACTGAAACCACTAACAAGGAACATCTTAGAAATGGGAAGTATTAGATTTTAATACTGAAACCACTAACAAGGAACATCTTAGAAATGGTTAACTCTAGAAGAAAGAAAATGTAAATGACATAAATTGTGTGATTAAACAAGATCTACATTTTTATGTAATCTTTTGTCTATCTCTTATGGCTTACAAGTTATACACAAGTCATTCAGAATGCAGTTTTGAGACTATTCCCAGAAAATTCATTTTTTTTTTTAAATATTTATTTATGGATGCTCTATAACTGCTGTGGCTCTCAGCGTCCCATTCTATATTGGGCATGAAAGACTGCTTAAGTTTGCGCAGAGGTCTCTTTATCAGGCTTGAGATTCTTTTATGTGCTGTAAATCAACAACATAGGACCAATGGCTTTACTTCCCTTCCAAAGGAAGCCATGCTAAGGATTATCAGGCTTGAGATTCTTTTACATGCCGTAAATCTATGACACAGGACCAACGGCTTTACTTTCCTTCCAAAGGAAGCCATGCCAAGGATTTTTACACCCAAAAAAAAATCCATTATCTTCCGCTGAGTTTGAACCCATGACCTTGGGTATATGAAGTTAAAATAGTAACCATTACACCACAGAGGGCGACAAAAATTCACGATATACATTTCATTTGTCATAAAATATGTTTACCATATGGTGTTTTAATACAATCTTTAGGAGTCGTTTTTGAGAAAATCAAACTTTTCGAAAAATTTTCCACACAAAGGGTAGTTGGGGATGGGGGCCTTTTCCTGAAAATCTTTATGCCGTATCCTTGGAACTTAAATATAAAATTTGGTATTCAACAGACTTTCCGTTTTTTGAATTATGCACACAAGCATGCGTGTGCCACCCATCACACAGGCCTCTTTCTAATTTTTTGTTATTTAGGGGTCTCAAAACATGTATTTTTATTAAATTTTGGGATCAATTTTTTTGGGTGGAATACATCTTCTCTATCTACTATGTACACTGAGCATATGTGCTAGAGAAAGTAAAAACTAATTCATTGTTTTACATTTACAGATTAAGCTGGATTATACAGCACCTTGGTTAATGGGAGTTTGTATATTTGGGGTTCTATTGCTGCACACTATATTGCAAAATCAGAACAATTTCCATTATTGTATATCGAAACATTTCAAAGGCCTCTACTGATTATGTATTCATGCGACTCCTTTGATTTTAAATCCAAATAGTAATTAAAATTGACTTCATTCTTTTCAAGATCTTTTGTTTCCTTAGGCATCTTACTGTACATTTACACATGGTTAACACTGGGTTACTACTATAAACATACTACTATAAACATACTAAATTGGGAAAAAAAGATACAAATATTTACATGCGATAAGAATTTGGTTCTGCAATCACCATCTACACACCGAGAAAGGTAATGCAGTTTAATTTCTACCTCCGGAAAAGAATCCACAGAAAGACGTACACTGATATTGGAAAGCTTGTCATCATCCGCTGTTGGTGGAATGTAATCTTCATCGTCACTAGTTAGTCCTAACTCATCTCCATAACAGGTGTGGACCCATTGCCACATTTCCTGCATTGACATTTGCTGTAAAAAAAGAGCAGAATCACAAAGTGTTTTACTCTGGTTCAACAATATCTAAAAGAGCATTTAAAGAAAAACCAGTTGTTACATTAGCATTTTAATGGTTACTGAAGTAGCAAATATTCTTGCTTCTTCAAGTAACAATGTTTTTGTATGACATTACTTCCTAAGACATACTTATGGTTAAGAATTTATGGTCTAAGACTAATATTAATAAAAGTATACTTGTCGGCTTACCCTCCCTGTATTTAAGACTGACATCCTTCTAGGACTTACAAAAGCATACTCTTGGCGCATAAACATAATATTAATACAATAACATAATATAAATACAATATTTTGTGCAAATGTCCACTCACAACTTGACTTTTAACTATTATCAATGTACATACAGTAAAAGTAAAATAGGCTTCATTTTCTTAATTTTTTCCTGCATTGTTGGTACACAAGATTTATGAAGTAAAATTTAGTTTTAGGATTTCACCATAAACTATACTCTTCATAAAATATTCGCTGTTTGTGGATTTATTTATTTTACTATCATTCACACTCTGGCTCTTTCTATATTCCTTGGCATGCTGTCCTCATAAACAATGGGTCATTAAAAACACCGGACATGTACCATGTAAGCAGAATGAAGCACATAAAGCTGTATAACACATTGAACAGAGTAAAATAATATAGTAATACTTTAAGCTTGTGGTAATGTCTTCTTTTTATCAGATAATATTAGGTGACATTGTTATCAACAGTGTCAATGTACCCAGTACTAAATGAATACTTTTTTCTGCTTGACTGCAACAAATACTGCTGGCTATATCCTTAACAGTAAACTACTGTGAAATCTATAATACATATTTTGCAAATATTCTGGTAATTATTAAGAAAATGTGTTAGAATTTAATATTTTTGTTGCATAGCAGAGGCTAAGCAATTTCAATTGGTATGCTAATCTTTGCTTTCTGCACAATTGCTTACACAGTTCACAGAGGCAATTCACAAAAGTATCAAGCAAAGTTCCTATCTCTGCTTTATGCAAAGAGCAACCAGTGGAGATGCCTGCTCCAGAGATTCATAATGGTAGTTCTTGCCATGTTTCTCAGAACATAATAGCTGATGAGACATTGATTTACTAAGGTCCAGAAAAAAAACCTGTTATGGCCAAAAGAGCAAAAAGTGCTGGCAAGAAAATTATGATTTTTTGGGGAGGGAGAAGACACCTATGGAGAATCAAAGAACTGCCCAGCACAATGGCATTCTACAGTTGCTCTGTTGTTCAAAAAAGTGTGGCAAAAGCAATCCAGTTGAAATGAAAACTTGTGTCAATACATACATTTGTCTTCTATATGTGTAGTGCTAAAATAAAAGTTCAAATATTATTTCCACATCAGGATTATGCAGAAGATGGTGTCTGCAACGTCCTGAGAAGTTCTGTTATATTTGTGGGTGTTACATGTTTGATGGGAAGGTATGTAAAATAGACTCACAAATAAAGATACTATATTATTCTATTTCAAAGAGAAAGTTGGTGACCAGCAAAACATGTAACAGTTATGTTAAGGTGTTACATTACTGCTATGAAGGGAAATGGAAGGTAATGTAGTTTGCCTAACCAATGATAATGATATGGAGAGAGCAGTAGAATCATTATGATGAATATTACTTTTGCATGTCCAAAGTTGCTGGCTTAAAAAAAAAAAAAAAAAAAAAAACACTATCCATACCTACATCACTAGCAGACCTGAAACCAGCTCTGCGAATTCAGACTATGAGCTGATTTTTAAGCCAAAAGAATTTGACAGTTCATCACAACAGTTTCATTAATTTGAGTTAAATAATTTAGTGAGGGATTTAGGACTTACAAAAAAGTGAATTACTGGCCTCAAGATTACAGGAGAAGAATTTGTTATCACCTGGCATTACATTTTCATGGTATAGGAATCATTAAGAACAGTTTCACAAGTATCACATCAAAGATGATCAACTTATGGTTTATGTGGATGTGTGTAATCTTATTCAAGCATATTAACATGCACTGATTACAAATATCTTTTTTGTGCCATAAGCCATTTCTGAGATATCTCTTATATTGGTTCAAACTGTTTAATACTTTCTCGTTCTTTTGCTGTCCTTTTAATATCTAGTTGTTTCTCACAATTTATGGAAATAGTACGGAATTTTAAGGCCACTATACGACATCTGTTTCTCAAACATTTGACTATCACTATTCCTTTGTATTTATAGCCAAATGTGTAATGTAGCTATTTCTGTAAAGGTTGTTTCTCAATTAAAATGAGTGGATAGAAAAATTAACTTTTGTAAGAATAGTTTGTTTGCCCACTAATCAATGATAAGAGGAAGAGAAAGTCTTATCACATTCAGGTATTTTACAATGTCATGAAATTAAGTTTTTTATTTATGGACGCTCTTTTAACTGCTCTGTTTCTCAGCGGCCCATTCTATACTAGATATGAAATACTGCTTAATTTTGCTCAGAAATCTCTTTATCAAGCTTTTACATTCTGTAAATCTACAGCACGGGGTCAATGGCTTTACTTCTCTTCAGAAGGAAGCCATTCTAAGCATTTTTATGGCCAAAAAAAAGCCATCGTCCTCCGCCAGGTTTGAACCCTCGACCTTGGGTATATGAAGTTAGCATAGTAATCATCACACTACGGAGGGCGACTACCATGTTATGGAAACTAATAACAAAATGCATAATTAAACTATTTATATGAATATTTATCTTAGTTAACTTCAAAGATAGAAGAATAAGCTACTTCAAGAACAGTTTGTAGATACTATATTAAAAAAAAATGTTCCATTTACACTACCTTCTCTACTTGTTCTGCAAACTATTCTTCCAAAACATCTACTTTGTGGTAATTGAGATAAACATTAGAAGAAATTAATAGTCTTATTACTGTCTCCCATGTAAGTAAAAGGTAAATAAGAGAATGCACAAGGCTAAAGCAACAGACATCTTTTAAAAATTGTTGCTATGTAATGACTTAGAAATTTGGTTCTCTTTGCATGACTAGAAGTAAAACAAAGGAGATATGAAGTGAATGATGTCTTCCCATTAGAGAAAAAAGTATTTTAAAATTTAAAGCAATAACAGCAATATCTCGGAAAAAATTAACTTAAAAAAACAGTATGACATAAATTTGGTATTTAACGAGATGGAAGTAAGATTTTGTGTATCTCTTAAGGTTTTTTGGTTATACAGAATTCTTCCAGAATGAAGAGAAGAGAACATTCAAGTATTACATTTATTTGTCATGCAATTATCTAAACAGCATTTTAATCAAAATTGTCAAGAGCCATTTTTGAGAAAATAAAAACTTTTGAAATATGTTTCATAAAATGGGTGATATGGGCTGGGGGTTTTCCTGAACATCTTTGTGTCATATCTTTGGAAGATGTTAAACTTAAATACCAAGTCTGGTAGTTAATAAAATTTTCATTTCTAAGCCACACTGCATGTGTGTACATGCATTCACAAGTACTCACACGCATATCTATTCACATAAACACATGCCTGTGTGCTATCTTTTTCTAAAAATGTCTGTTTTTGGATTCAGGTCTCAAAACATGTCAGTGAAATCTTAACATCAAATATTTAGGTGGAATGCAATAACTTCTCTACTTAGTATGTACATTGTACATATGCAATAGAGAAATTAATGGTAGTAGATAAAGTCATGTAACTACAGATTTATTTTATATACTGTCATATTGATTGCATCTAATTTAACAGCAGCTTTCTTACAATCTGAAACTGTAATTTGGGATCCTTTTGCAATCCCCAAATGTGCTCTTAAAAATGTTAGAAAAGAAACTAAGCAAATTACATAAAGCTATAAATGTTACTTTATAGTCTATTTAGTTTTCTCAATATTAGCCACACTCTGAGTGCAGTTAAACTTGTTTCATCTTGGAAGTGTAAGTGAACATTCCAACACTTAGGTCTATGAATTTTATTTATTTAAGGCATACTGCAAAATTGTGTTACCTGGTCCATAAGTGCATTCTGCCATACTCGAAATAGCATAAGATATGTCTTGTCACGAGCTCCAAATGATGTAAAGAAAAGCTTGTCTCCTTCTGTGCACACAAGAATTGCATTGGGTATCACCAAAGCAGTTTTCTCTTTGGTTATTGCTGTAACATCTTTCCATCTTAATGATACCTGGAAAAAAGAATGAAACACTTAATGAGAGATGCTCCCTTCACTTGTGCTTCCATTCTGCTGGCTGCTTTCAAGGTTAAGTAGCACTGCTGTAGTTTATATTTGGAACAGTGGTGACAGAGAATGATGCAGAGGTCAAGCTTCATTAAAAGACCCACTTTCTCCCTTCTTATTAATTTGCAGCACCATGGGTATGACAAAGCAGAAATTATTTTCTTTGTGAAATCTATATAGTTTTCTCTATCACAAAACATACATGTATTAAAAATGCTTGAGGGTAAAAAAGAGAATTTATAGTTTTTAGGCTCTGTTGCCTGCAAGTTAAAAGTGACAGCTTTATTTAATATATTAGTTGGTAATATTGGTTGTTCTAAATTTAGTATGTGTAAGTATTCTTCACAGCATTCTTTGTATTAAATTATGCTGTAGTAACTTAATCCAACAATACTCTACTCTGGATTTTTCTGATCTTGTATCTTTGAAAAGGCAGCACATTTATTTTTTTTATAAAAAAAACTCTACAATTTTCATTTCAATTTCTAAAATATATATTCAAAGCACACACTTCTTACTCTATTAATAAACCATTAATGCTGTAAGGATTTAATAGCACAAGAAGTAAGAAAGGCAAACAGAACATTTTTGGATAAAATACTCTTTCCAGCAGGTAGAATTTTTCTCATTAGAATTTAAACTGGTTCTAGGTGTGTGTGCCTGTGTGTATATTGAATTCACCCCACAATGGGAGGATTGTAGAAGAGTCCTAGATAAAAACTTTCAGATAAGGGACCTATTGTCCCTTTTGCCAAATGTCAAAGTTATGGTATATTTTCTGGATTGCATATCAGTGACCATAATTCAAAAGAATGTGGAAATGTATGCCCCATTTTCATTAGGAATGCCTTATATGTACGTTAGTAGTCAAAGAAATGCAGTATTGGATCACAATCAGTACATTATTTAAAACTATTGGATTTGCAGTTTTGGCCAAATTGCCTATTCTTTGAAGGTGTGCATGCCATGGATAACCATTCAGATCATATGCAGTTAGCTAGAGAGATTCACTATAACATATTGGTGGGTGAGTTGGTATAGTGCTGGTCATCCAATCCCATGATAGTAGGATCGCACAACTCTCAAGTTTCTATTGTTTAGTTTTTTAATTTTGTTTTTCTCAAAGAAGTACACAATTTAACCGGTACTAATATGCTTAGTTTACATTTTTGAAGTCAAGACAATGAACTCTCCAAATTGCTTTCAAAATACTCAATGAAATCTACGTAGCATTCAATATTCAATGCAGTAATTGCTTGTCAAGGAACTGCATAGATTAACTTAATTAAATAATTAGGATTTTGGGAAACATTTATGTAATGTGCTTTGAAACGTAAAAACTATGAGTTTTAGTGCTGGAATAAACAAAAAACTCTGCTCTTGCTTGGATTCAAACAGTGGTTCTTTGGTTTAGTATTATATTGTTCTAAGCACTTGAGCTACTATGGCCCTACAGCATTATGTTGTGCTTTGTGGGTGCAATCTCTGCAAGGATGTTGCAGGTGGTTGCATTGAGCAGTTCTTCTGGTAACCTCTGTATTTTGTACTTCAGATATTGCATTATTTCCCAAATTCTCTTTTTGTCTTTCATGCAGAGATGAAAAGGTATAATGCACTTTCTTTTCTAGTACATAGTTCTTAACTAGTTTTATGTCGGTACTTGTTCTACTATGGAGATGGTTGTTAATATTGTATTTAATTTGAATTTCATTTGACACAACAATACTATTTCGTTAATCGTGAACTTTGCTTAAAATTGTAATGTGCACATACATAACCGTCAATGTGTGAGCAACTGTATTTTAGAAACTCCCCTGAGAGGTACAGAGAGGTGTATCCCTTCAAGTGCTTAATACAACTGTTATCGAAGCGTACTTGCTTGTACCTAAATGTTAATTGTACATTACTTTTTGTCAGTACAATAAACCATATTGAATTATGCAGCAAAGTATGAATGGCTCATTATAAAATTCAAAGAAAGGAGATAACATAAAAATAAAGATAACTACAGAGACTTGAACCTCCAACATCTTAACTCGACGCCACAGGTTAATCATAGCGCTAAATAATACCACTATTTCTATGCTCTCTGAAATTTTGAGTGTTCAAAGCATGATCAATAGCACTATGATCAGTGGTAAGCTAACCCTAAATACACTTTATGCTATAGCAAACAATTTATAACCCTTAGCCCATTGGTTCCCTATCTCAAACTATTTATCTTGGATGCCTCTAAAATTCTACCGTGTGCGTACGTTTATATTTATATATGTACTATGTATTGAAAGGAAAGTGAATTCTAGCTTTTCATCTCAGCATGAAAGATAAATAAAAAGAAACCTTGAGAAATAATACAATATCTGAAATACAAAACGCAGCACATTACCAGAGGAATGGTTCGATGTGACAACCTGCAACAGCAGACATTGCAACTACGGAGCACAACACCATAGAACCATGTAGCTCAAATGGTTACAAAGACATAATACCTACATAGACAAAAGCAATGTACCACTGTTCAAATCTTAGCAACAGCCGAGTTTTGGGGTTTTTTTTTATTATACTTAAATCATAGTTTAGTTTCTACATTTCAAAGCACATTACATAAACATTTTCAACAAATCTAATCGCTTTATTGCATTAATGTATGCAGTTTCATGAAAAACAATTACTACATTTAAGACTGAAACTGCATAGATTTCATTCAGACTTTTGAAGGTAATTTGTCCATGAGGGTTTATTGTCTTGACTTCAAAAATGTTAACTAAGTGTATTACTGCTGCTCAAATTGTTTACCTCTTTGATCGCCCTCCGTGGTGTAATGGTTACCATGCTAACTTCATATACCCAAGATTGCGGTTCAAACCCGGCAGAGGACGATGGATTTTTTCGGGCGTAAAAATCCTTAGCATGGCTTCCTTCAGAAGGGAAGTAAAGCTGTTGGTCCCGTGTCATAGATTTACGGCACGTAAAAGAACCTCAAGCCTGATAGAGGCACCTCTGAGCAAAATTAAGCGGTCTTTCACGCCCAGTATAGAATGGGACGCTGAGAACCACAGCAGTTAAAGAGCATCCATAAATAACGCGCCATTTACATTTACCTCTTTGAGAAAAAGAACAAAATTAAAAATGGAGATGTGTGATTTTACTATCACATAATTCAATGCCTTGTGCTATACCGACTCACCCACCAGTACGTTACAGCAGACTGCTCTAGCTAACTGCATACGATCTGATAACAACAGAACAGTGGCATGACCACCCTCATAAAACAAAGAAATTTTGTCAAAGTTACAAGTCCAATTATTTTAAACATCATATTGATTGTGCACCTTGCTGCATTTCTTTGACTTCTGGCATGCAAATGCAGCATTCTAAATGAAAATATGACACACATGTCCAGTTCTTTGAATTATAGTCAATGACGTGTGATCAAGAAAATCTACCAAATCTTTGACATTTGACAAAAGAGACAATAGCTTTCCTGTATAACTAAGAAATGTTTCGGGGCTGTTTTGCGTGGTCTGCTGGTGTTAGGAGTACCAGACGTTTCGTCCACAACTAAGGTGGACATCTTCAGTGGCGCGGTCGAAGTTTTCTTGAAGGTTTCGCTGCATCTGAAGCGTTGAGTCCTGTCCAGTGTGATTGGCAGGCTGAGGGCAGCCCGAGGTGTGTTAGACGTGTCCCTGTTCTCAGAGAGAACTTAACCACGTTCTGACGGGATTGTGGGTTTTGTAGGATGGCGGGTGTGTTTTGGGGTTGTGGAGTGACAGGAGGAGGCGAATATTGCTCCTCGACGGTTGCCTTGATGGTGCAACGGCTCTTGTGCACCGCTGGTGTGTTTTTATCAAAATTTTTCTTGAGATTATAATTTTGAATCCAAGCAACTCTTGAAGGATAATAAGGAGCTTAGCCGTAGCAGCTGTTGGTGGTGCTCCTTCGTTACCGGGGATGCCCGCAAGCCATGCGGGGAAGCCGGTATCGCCTGAAGTGGCGGTTTGTGGGATCGTAATCCCCAAGAGACCTAACGAGGGCGCTCCGATGGAATGGTAACCCTTCGTTGAATTTTGTTGCCCGACGCCTAATCTCGTCCTCCAGGTATGGTAGACCAGAGGCTTCGTGCAGGAGTCTCGTTGGAATGCCTCGAGGCACAGAATAGATAGCCCGGAGACACCTATTCTGTACCCGCTGAAGCAACAGCAGACTGGAGTCTGCCGCCATGCCCCAGATCTCACAGGCGTAGATTAATAAGGGGATAATGAGAGCCCTCAAAAGGCGCAACTTAAGGGGAACCGTCATCGAGGACCTCAGCATCGGGTACAGTGAGGCCGCAGCCCCATTGCCCCGGCACCACAGCCCCCGGACGTGCTCCCTAAAAGTGGCGCCCCTGTCAAGCTTCACCCCCAAGTAGGTGATGGTGTTGGTCCATTGTATCCTTCGTCTGAGGTACGTGAATGTGGGGAAGTTTGCGGGAAAGCGGCGCTTGGTGAAGAGAATAGCGTGGCTTTTCTCCGGATTTATGGACAATCGCCAACGCTCGCACCACTCTTGGATGAGGCAGAGGTGTCTCTGGATAGGGTTGAAGGCTCTGCGTGGGTGTTTGTATGTACAGTATAACAGCACGTCATCAGCATACTGAGCTATGTTGACTTGCTGCACTGTTGGTAGGTCGGCCATGTAGACGCTAAAGAGCGTAGGGGAAGGTACAGAGCCTTCGGGGACTCCGCCTCTTACTGGCCTAGGTGTTGATTTGTGTCCCGCAACTGAAACTACAAAAAATCTGTGTTTAAGATATGAGTGTAGTAGGTGTATGATGTGTGTCGGGAGCTCCAGTCGGATGAGTTTGAGGAGCAGACCCGCGTGCCAGGTCGTAGAGAAGGCTTTCTCCACGTCCAGCGACACCGCCGCAGTGTAGGCTCTGTCCTGGAAGCCCAGGGCAGCGGCCTCCACCACTCTGAGTAGTTGCTGGGGTGTAGAATGCCCAGGACGAAAACCAAATTGGTGATCTGGGATGGCATGAATGTCGCCCAAGAGAGGGGACAAGCGGGTGAAGCGTTGACTGTCGGGCTCGCTACTTTTATACTGGCAAGTGGGGGGCGGGCTTGGGCTCTCCGGCGTACGTGGCTTCTGATTGGACCGCTTCGTTGCTTCTCGTTTGATGACGTTTCCTGCTTTCAATGACAGGATGCCAATTCCTATTGAGTTTTAGTGCCTCCTCTTTTTTATTAAAATTGTTCGGATGCTTATAAATCTCTATAGCCTCTCGCTGTAGTCGTGCATGGTAGTGTGTTGTAGATGAGAGGATAGAGGTATCTTGGAAATTTATAATATGCTCGCCCTCTGCCTCAATAGCGTGCAGGGCGACCGCGGACTTTTCTGTGTGGCCCAGTCGACAGTTAGCTTTGTGTTCCTTGATTCTAGTAGTAACACTGCGTTGTGTGGTTCCGATGTATACCGAGCCGCAAGAACAGGGAAAGCGGTACACACCGGCTGATGACAGCGGCTCCCGGGGATCTTTGGATGAGCGTAGTAAATTATTTAATTGCCTCGTGGGCTTGAAAACCGTTTTGACATTGTGACGTCGCAATATGTGCTCGATCCGGTCGGTGGATAATATTGAAATATGGCAGAAACACCGTGCCCTTACTTTTTGGTTGGTCTGGCTTTTGAGATGTGGACTGAAACTTGGCAGGGCGGAAAGCTCTATTTATTTCTCGGACGGAATAACCATTTGAATGTAATGCCTATCTTAGGTGCTTGAGTTCAGCTTGTAGCTGTTCCGGTTCACAGATGCGGGTAGCCCGATGTTTAAGTGTCTGGATCATTGCTCGTTTTTGTCTGGGATGATGGTTCGAGTCCTTGTTTAGGTAACGGTCAGTGTGGGTGGGCTTCCGGTATACCGTATGCCCAAGAGACCCGTCGGTATTTCTCTTGACCAAGACGTCCAGGAAAGCTATATGTCCGTCCTTTTCTTTTTCCATGGTGAACTGAATGCGGTGATTAATACTGTTGAGGTGTAGGTAGAAATCTTGAAGGGCTTCTAGTCCATGGGGCCATATCACGAATGTGTCATCTACATAGCGGAACTAGACCGTGGGTTTATGTGCAGCTGCGTTCAAGGCTGTAGACTCAAACGATTCCATGAAGAAGTTTGCCACCACCGGGCTCAGAGGGCTCCCCATGGCAACACCGTCTATTCGTTTGTAGAAAGAGTCATTCCACTGGAAATAAGTAGTAGTGAGAACGTGGTGAAAGAGTGCTACTATATCGTCCGTGAAAAATTGTTTCAGATGTGTGAGAGCTTCCTGTACCGGTACCATAGTGAACAGTGAGACGACGTCGAAGCTGATAAGAAGGTCTTGGGGCTGTAAAGTTATACTTTGTAGTTTTTGGATGAAATGAGTGGAGTCTTTGATGTAAGAGTCCGTTGAGCCGACGTGGGGTTGTAATAGATCCGCCAAATATTTAGCTATGGTGTAAGTTGGAGAACCAATGGCACTAACAATAGGTCTTAAAGGAACTTCCGGTTTGTGGATTTTAGGAAGGACGTAAAGTCTAGGAGGATGAGCTTCTGATTTTATGATTCGGCGTTTTTCCTCTGTTGGCAGGGAAGAATTTTTGATCAGCTGATTGGTCTGTTTTAAAATCCGAGCTGTGGGATCGCGTTGTATTTTTCTGTATGTGTCTGGCTTTAAAAGATCCAGAATTTTCTGTTCGTAGTCCTGTTGCTTGAGAATGACGATGGCGTTTCCCTTGTCTGCTGAGCACACAATGATGTCTTTGTTGATGTTCAGGTTCTTAAGGCAGTTCTCTCTTCGAAAGTTAGATTACTGCGCGGGGTCTTGGCATATTGAAGAATCCTAGCGGATTCCCGGCGTATCTCGTCGGCAGCTACTCCCGGTAAGCCCCGTATTCCCGATTCAATGTTAGAAATGATGTCCTCAACTGGTAGAGACGGTGTGACTACCGCGAAATTGCCCCCTTTGGCAAGCAAAGAGGTTTCTGCTGGTGACAGTTGGTGATCAGATAAGTTCACCACTGTACGGCTGGTATGGGAAGTAGTAGTTAGTTGGCTTGTTTCCCGCCGAAAGGCGTGTAAACTTGTTCTTATGTCGGGTAGTAATGTAGTCCTGGTTGTGAGACATGGTATGGTACGTGATCCTGTCTGTGTTATCCCAATCGTATCTATGAAGTGAGTTACTCACTCGGAGATGCAGAGCGAGTAGCTGGCGGTTGTTTGAATCCAGGCCCCTTCTAGTCTGGTGGATACGTTCTCGGAGCATGGCATGCTCAGAGCGGTTGTAGATACGGTGGGCGGCAGCTGTTTGAAACTGGCGTTTCTGTCTGAGGAATTTAGGAATAATTCCCGAGTCACGGCAGCGTAGAAGAAATGTAAGAGAGCACAGAAGAGACGATTTCTGTTTGCGTAGCGCTTCTAGTCGACGAATCAGACGGTATATCTCCTCCTCGTAGAGGCGAGTCATGAGAGCACGTAGGCTTTCACGGCCGGAGTCAGTGTAACTAAGAAATGTTTCGGGCTGTTTTGCCGTGGTCTGCTGGTGTTAGGAGTACCAGACGTTTCGTCCACAACTACGGTGGACATCTTCAGTGGCGCGGTGGAAGTTTTCTTGAAGAAGGTTTCACTGCGTCTGAAGCGTTGACTGTCGGGATCGCTACTTTTATACTGGCAAGAGGGGGGGGGCGAGGCTTGGGCTCTCCGGCGTACGTGGCTTCTGATTGGACCGCTTCGTTGCTTCTCGTTTGATGACGTTTCCTGCTTTCAATGACGGGATGCCAATTCCTATTGAGTTTTAGTGCCTCTTTTTTTTTTTTTTTTTATTAAAATTGTTCGGATACTTATAAATCTCTATAGCCTCTCGCTGTAGTCGTGCATGGTAGTGTGTTGTAGATGAGAGGATACAGGTATCTTGGAAATTTATAAAGAACAGTTACAAAGAACTGAATGCCATGGTGCAAAAGATGCTCAACGGAGGGCTGAAGGACATGAAGGTTGAGTCATAAAACAACATTCATATGTGTCAAACCACCCATGTGGGCAGGGAGGCAGAGGTAACGAGTGCAATTATATAGGCGATATCCACAAAGATCTGGAAGGCCTTTGAGAAACAATTTGGAAGCCATTGTTTGGCTGCAGCCTACCACTGTCCACTTAAGTTGTAGCTGCAAGAGTTCGTCCTGACGAATGAACCGCTTGAACAAATCTGTTGTGTGTCCCAGAAAGCCATCTACTTCTTTGTCGATAGGATGTGTGACGTCAAAATATGACAGCGCCTTTTGCTCGGCAACTACAAGATCATCCATGTGGTGTTAACGACAGCACTAAGGATGGAAGTGCTGACCAGGGGTAGAGAGGCAATCCAGAGGCGACAGCGACCTTTCAATGGCGACCAGGTCACCTAGCGAGAGACTACAAGATAAAGCCGGCAGCAGGCGAAAGACATGGGGGGGGGGGCAAATTAGAACCCTCATGCCAACACCTTGAGTGATGTTGCATGCCCTTGGCAGACGAGTGGACAAAGCCTTATTGCAGATGGCTGGATACAATGAAGTGTGTGTCGGATACTAGTAGACACAGGTGTAGTCATCTAATCAGACCCAAGTGGCAAAGGGTTTGCTGATACTAACAACCAATCGGCCCTATCAACTAGCGGTGATATTTACCTATGGAGAAGGAGTTTATACTGAAGTTGACTTTGGTAAATAAATAAATGACATGTTATTTATGGACGCTCTTTAACTGCTGAGGTTCTCAGCGTTTCATTCTAAATTGGGCACGAAAGACTGCTTAATTTTGCCTCAGAGGCCTCTCTATCAGGCTTGAGGTTCTTTTACGTGCCATAAATCTACGACACGGTACCAACGGCTTTACTTCCCTTCCGAAGGAAGCCATGCTAAGGATTTTTACATCCGAAAAAAATCCATTGTCCTCCGCCGGGTTTGAACCTGCGACCTTGGGTATATGAAGTTAGCATAGTAACCATTACACCACGGAGGGCGACGAGTTGACTTTGGGTCTGTGAGAATTTGCCACGAGGGTGGCCGACCATGTGATGCTAGGATTGGATGCTTCAGGAGCCACGTGCAACGGTCGACGTTGGCCGAAAAATCTGCGACTCAGCTGAGTTGAGGTGTTGCTCCAGAGCCCCCATAACATCGACACTGGAAATGCCCGACCTATCCTCAACCACCAAGATGTATTTCTCTAGCAAAACAGGTAGAGGTACGAGATATACTGGAGAACACGAGGTCTAGGGAAACCATTAAGGAATCCTACAGCCCTTGATGCTCCCCTGTAGTCTTTGTGAAGATGGATGCTTTTGCGTGGCCTCAGGAAGCTAAATGCGATTACCAGAGAGGACTGTTTGTCCTTACCCCGGATTTTTTATAGTGTTTGACGCCCGCTTTAACTACTAATGGCACCGCAGGCGGTGACACTGATGATACATGAATGATGGAGCACCGGAGGCGGGGGAAACCGGAGTACCCAGAGAAAACCCGCCCCAGCGCCGCTTTGACCACTGCAAATCTCACATGCGGTCACTTGAGATCGAACTCCGGCCGTCTAGGCGAGAGGCTAGTGGCCTAACCACTCGGCTTACCCCGGATTGAGGACACCTTGGGCACACTTGCTGGTGCCCAGTGATTCTCGACTCTGGACTTGAAATCAGGATACTGACAAATGGCCCTAGATCCCAGGTATAAGGAGAAGATTGCATCCTCGACTGGCCAAGGGCTTTGGCTATTTATAGTCTGGCCCTTTGGCCTCTGCAATGCCCCAGCCATCTTCCAGCTCATCATGCAATCAGTGATGAGACTGTTGACGTCTTGCCTGCTATACCCGAATAAAATCATCGTCGTGGGCCACACTTTTAAGACCATCTCAAGAACCTGGCCGATATAATGCAAAGTCTGCAGGCAGATAACCTGAAGTTGAACGCAAAGTGCTAACTCTTCTGCAAGGAGGTGAACTATTTGGGCCACATTGTCTCACCATCTGGGATGGCCACGAACTAGAAGGCTCGAGCAGTGAGAGAGTGGCCTGCCCTGAGAGGCAAACGAGAGCTGTGGAATTTCTTGGACCTATGCAGCTACTATCGCTGGTTTGTCATAGGTTTCTCCAACATTGCAAAACCCCTCATTTGACTGACGGAAGAACATCAGCCTAACTTGTGGTCAGAAGAGGTAGAGGATGCGTTCCAGGTGCTTAAGTCAGCATTCTACTGTGTGCCTATTTTAGGATTCCACACCCTAGTAGTGCTTTATTGTGGACACAGATGCCAGCAACACCGGTATTATAGGCATTCTATTCCAGGTCCAGGATGACCAGGAATGTGTTATAGCCTACTATAGCAAGATGCTCTCCAAGGCAGAAAGGAAATACTGTGTTACCCGGAGAGCTCTTGGCAATTCCATCCACAAGTACCTGCATGGTCAGTAAATCCACTTGAAATCTGAGCACTCCACTCTGACCTGGATGTTGAACTTCAAGAACCTGGAGGTCCAGATAGACAGTTGGGTCCAGAGACTCCAAAATTAGGACTTCACATCAGAACATCGGAAAGGAAGGTACTACGATAATACAAATGCCATTTCACGACGATTCTGTCCAGAGAAGTTCGGACACTGCACCAAAAACAAGGAGAAAGGTGCACTGCAGCTGTCTGTTTCATTTCGGAGGTACCTGTGCTGGATGGGATAGCACAGACCTGATGATAGAGTTGTTGACAAATGCTGATTTGGGACCACTCCTACGAGAAATGGAGGCACAGATTAGACTGAGCTGGGAAGACATTGCACCCAAGGCAGTGTGTACAAGTCCTACTGGGCCCAAAGGAATTCATTGAAGACCAAGAAAGGAGTACTTTTCCGGATATTGGAGTCACCTGATGGGAAGACCCTGAGAAAGAGAGAGCAGATGATCCTCCTATGAAATAGGATCACGGAGGCCCTGGAGGAAGTATATGCAGGAATTTTGGGAGGACCTAGGACCCAACCGAACCATCAACTTGCTCCGTCAATGTCACTATTGGCTGATATTAGGAGCAGACACTGAGAGTTAGTGCCAAAAATGTCATGTGTGTGCAGCAAAACATGGGCCACTGTCCAGGAGTCAGGGTCGTATGCAACTATATAACATGGAAAAACCTTTCGAACACACAGCCATTGATGTACCTGGGCCATAAGTATATCTGTTGAGGCCACGCCATGTCCTAGTGGTTACACCACTCGCCTCTCACGAAAGTGGTCTGAGGTTTGATCCCAGGCGATCGCTTATCAGATATGTCGACAAAGCAGCACAGGGGCAGGTTTTCTCCGGTTCATTTCAATCCACAGGTACTCCTTTTGCCATTCCATGTATCATCAATTTCATCGCCTGCGGTGCCATAGTAGTAAAGTACGTGTTGGCCACCACGGATTACTTCAAGTGACCAGAGCGGTATGCCATCCCTAACCGGGAGGACAAGATCTTTGCACACTGCCTCGTAAAAGATTTGTTTTTTCGCTATGGAATACTGTTGGAGCTGCACAGTAATCAGGGCAACAACTTTTAGCCTAATATGATGTGACACTGGAGTGACTTGGGAGTGCACAAAATGCTCACAACACCTCTTCACCCACAGACGCAAGTTGAGCGGTACATCAAGACTCTAGAAGAAGGTTTGAGGAAGGTTGTGGCCAATCACCGAGAGACTGCAATGTGCTGGCCTCTTTACCCATGGCATCACCAGATGATACCAGCCAGTTTGGTATTTGGCAATTAGCTGCATCTACCATGTGATCTGACGTTTGGAATTCTTCCTGCGGCACAGCCATCAATCGCCAGTGCAAGGAGAATCTCGTAGGCCAGCTTCACGACATGCATGAAATGGGTGTGTCAGCATATCCATATAAACAGCATACGGATGAAACACTGTACGACTGGCCAACAGCCAAGGGTTTCCAGCAGAGTCATTTGGTATGGCCCTACCTGGACCACTACCCTAAGTTTCAACAACCATGGCAAGGTACCTTGTGGTACCGATAAATGATGTCTACCGCATCCAGAGCCTGTCCTGATGGAAGAGGCAAGTAGTATCCTGGATCATCTAGCCCGTTACATTGGAGCTGGTTGGGAAGTCCTGAGGAGGAAAGAGTGTGAGCAAGCTCTGCGACTGCAATTGCCAAATGAGTGTGAATGGTTTGCTTCATTAGCCATAGCTGATTGTTGGCATCCATTATTACACCTGCGTTATTAGTGAATTGTTCTTTTGACATCACAGCTATGATTGTTACACCTGTGGATATGTGTGTTGTCAGAACATTATTTAATGATGAGACCTGGCATTGTTACACCTTGAGTTAACTTATGACACCCACAACTGCTTCTGAAAGTTTCAGACACATGACCGAGAGGTATAAAATGGGGAATGAAGCCATGTTCAGTTCAGTTTCAACTGAGAGTGCACAATGAGCAAGTTTCTACAGGAAATTCCTAGCGAGTAGTAGTAATATCGCTGCAGTAAACATCAAAAAGAAACTATGTGGCAGAGTTGTTATGAAGGCATTGAAGAAAGACAATTATTTGTTAAAAGATTCTGATTGTAATAAGTTTGTGGAAGAAATAATGAGTTATTCGTTTAAGTAAAAAGATTGTTTTTGTTAAAATATAACTACATCCTCCTTGGCTTGTAAGATTTTTAAAAAAAGTCTAATACAGGATTGATTACTTGCACCTCATTGTAAACATGTTCGGCAATAGAAATATGTCAAGGGGTATAAGATTGATCCCATGCATTACTTCATAAAAATATCTTAGCTACAAAGATATAAACTTTCAACTATGGAAAACACTTTCACTTGGAGATTATAATCAAAGCTATTAATTTGTAACCCCTGCCAAAGAACTTCAATATATGGTTCATTTAGATATCAACATATGATATCAAAGCTTAGTTCTACAAAGATTTCCAGAATTCAACAAAAGTGTATTCTTCATGAGGACAGCACTTTTGCTGAAACCTCTGGTGCAAAATTCAAAATAACTAATGTTTCTATAGGTCTTCTCTTCTCTGTACTACACACCATTGTTCTCTTAAATGCACAGAGAACCCTCTTAATCATTTTTATGCTAGCTAGCCTGTATTAAAACCATGTTATCCATCACTGACAAATGTGAGTAGCAGTTGTGGAGTTAATTAAGAAGTATTACATGCTCTATCAGAATTTGCTTACTATCAGATGGGAGATGAATAACTTCAAATAATTTGATATTTCATAGAGAACAATGTGTATAACAATGTGTATAAATTATTATTTTGTCTGCTTACTGTTAGCAGTCATAAATGAAGCAAAAAATTAAATTTCTTTGTGTTTTGAACACCTTGACTTTACATACATTATACCACCTATAGTTGGGGAAGGCAAAGGACAGAGAAGGGTCAACCAAGTGACCTGTTATATAAACAATTGAACATCTTAGATAGGCAATAATAACCACCCTAAAAATATTGTGAAATTTTCATTAACACAACTTTAGAAAATAACGAACAAACAGCAAATACTGGATCAGCACTTCATCTTCAAATGCTGCTACACATACTTGCACTTATCTTATACAGAATTCAACTACACTTGGGAAGATTTACAGGGATCCTAGATAAACATGATGGAAAACCTGTAGTCCCTTTTGCTAAATGTTAAAACTTATGGCATATTTTCTGGATCACGTATCAGTGGCTGTAATTCTATAGAATGTGAAGGTGTGTCTCCTATTTTCATTCAGAATGTCTCATTTGTATGCCATTAGTCAAAGGAACGCAGTATTGGTGCACTAGCAATATAAAATTTAAAACTATTGGACTTCAATTCAAAATTGCCTGTTCTTTGAGGGTGTGCATGCCACTGAAACCACTCAGTTGATTTCAGACCATATACAGTTAGCTAGAGTGTAAAATGGCATTTTTTTTAATTTATTGATGCTCTTTAACTGCTGTGGTTCTCAGCGTCCCATTCTATATTGGGCATAAAGAGCACTTAATTTTGCTCAGAGGCCTCTCTATCGGGCTTGAGGTTTTTTTACGTGCTATAAGTCTATGACACGGGACCCACGGCTTTACTTCCCTTCTGAAGGAAGCCATGCTAAGGAATTTTACACCCAAAAAAATCCATCCTCCACCACCGGGTTTGAACCTGCGACCTTGGGTATATGAAGTTAACATGGTAACCATTACACAGCAGCTTTAGCTAGAGCAGTCACCTATAACATACTGGTGGGTGAGTTGGTATAGTGCAGGTCATCAAATTCCCAGATTAAAATTGCACCATTCTCTGAAATTTCCATTGTTCAGTTTTTGTTAATTGTTGTTTTTCTTAAAAGGTACACAACTTCATTAATATGTTTAGATTACATTTTTGATGTCAAGACAATAAAACTTCCAGGACACATTACTTTCAAAGGACATGAAATCTACATAACATTAATATTCCATGCAGTAATTGTTTGTCAAGACACCTGCTTAGATTAATTTAAATAGAACAGTTAGGTTTGTTGAAAACATTTATGTAATGCGTGCTTTGAAATGTAGAAACTAAACTCAGATTTTAGTGGTGGAATATTTGACTGCTATTGTTAGGATTTGAACAGCGGTACTGTAATTTTGTCTAAATACATATGTTGTTTTAACCACTTCAGCTCCCATGGACAAAACGGCGTTGGGGCGGGTTTTCTCCGGGTACTCCGGTTTCCCCCGCCATTTCATTGCACCGGTGCTCCAACATCATTCATGTATCATTAGTGTCACCGCCTGCGGTGCCAAAAGTAGTTAAAGCGGGCGTTAAACATTACCATAAAAAAAAAAAAAAAAACCAACAACAACAACAACATTCTATCTAGAGATACTGCAGGTTGTCACATTGAACAGTTACCCTGGTAAGGTAACCTGTTGTATTTTAAACTTTGGATATTGTACTATTTCTCAAAGTCTCTTTTTATTTGCCTTTCACAGATGAACAGGTAGAATGCACTTTCCATTCTAGTGCATAGTTCTTAACTAGTTTTATGTAGGTACTTGTTTTACTATGGAGATGGTTGTTCATGTGCTTTATTTGAATTTTATTTGACACAATGATATTGTTTCATAAATTGTGAATTGTGCCCACAATTGTAACGTGTACATACATAACCTGTCAATGTATGAAAGTAGAAGTATAGAGAAATGTACCCCTTCAGGTGTTTAATGCAACTGTTATTGAAATGTTCTCCATTGCACCTAGATGCTTTGTGTACATTACATTAATTTCATTTTTCAGTACAAATGTATTATATTGATAACACAGCAAAATATGAATGGCTCATTGTAAAATGCAAACAAAGTAGACAACATAAAATGGTAATTATGGAAGACTGAACTTCCAACTCCTTCAACATATAACCCCATGCCCACATACTAACCATACGTTATATAATGTGTTACATAATACCACTGTGTCTACATTCTCTGAAATATGAGTGTTCAGGTCACAGCCCACGGCTGTTTGATCAGTGGCATGTCCCTCAAGACATTTTATCTGTAGCAAACAATGTATAGCCCATTAGGTTTCCTATTTCAAATTATTTATCTTGGACTCCTCTACAATCCTACCAATTTGTGTGGTTAAATTTTGGGAGTGGCTCTGACTCACTCTAAAATTTTGTAGCTTATATAAGGTTTTGTGAGAACTATAGCACCTTGGCCAGATGTCCCATTTCAACCAGTATTAACTCAGAGGTCAGTAAAGTTACTAAAAGACTCTAAATTCTTATTTTTGTAGCTTAAAAATGCAAATTAATGCAACACGAATATCACAGCAATCAAGGTACATAGAGGAATGCATCACATAAGTTTTTCAGGAGGTGGTGTTTGAACACAATGGTTATACCATTTTCAATCAGCAGTCAACTGTTATATATGTTTGTATACAGTTGTTTTATGAGTGTTAAATATGAAATCAAGATTATTAGAGTGCGAAGACGTGTTTTGTGAAGGGTACAACAAACTGAGAAGCAAGGCAAGGATGCATATTTCGAAATGTTTCAGTTCAGCGCCAAAATCACAATACATGTGTGTGTGTATATACGTGGGTCATCCAATAATTAGTGGCAACATATGAATTAACAGATATAAAACATTTTTGGAGCAGTCACATTATTGCAGTGCTAAGAAGTAATCTCCTCCAACATTAAACTTGTCTCCACACATCAGAGAGACAACAGATGCCATCCACCACAGCGTCTTGTTGTCCTAATATTTGAATGATCACTTTGCTGCTATAATTGCCTGTCTGATTCTAAAGCAAACTCCTCTAAGTGGTAATTTCATTTTCTTAAAAAGGTCAAAATCACATGGTCTCATATCCGGGTAGTATGGAGGATGCTCCAGAATTTTCCAGTTCCATCTGCAAAGTAAATTAACAATAGGAGTAGTCGTGTGAGAGCGACCACTATCATGTAACACAATAGGAAGAGAATTCAGGAGTTTTGGACATTTATGACGCACGTTTGGTGTTCCAGAAGGTAACTGTAATATGTGACATTCACACAATTTTTTTGAGGAACTGAATGAGTTATAAGAATACCGTCAAAATCATTAGCAACAATGAACATTACTTGAAGTGATTACGGTCTGCCAGCTTCACATTTCTACAAAATGCATTAGCCAACCCAGCCATGGTAAGATATGGCACAATCTCTCTACCACAAGCTTACAATAATTCTGTATGGCATTATTTAGCATTGATACCTCTTGCAACCTGAATTTTTATGAAGCATCTTTATTTATATTTACTAAACATATTTAGAGCACTAAAGATAACAGTCTACAATTAAACTTACTAAAAAAGGTCTTATAAATAAAATTATTGTCTTCAAATTCACAGCTAACAAACATTAGATGCTCTTCTGTTTCACTGTTATCAGCTTACATCATTTACCGCTGATGATGCCAAATGCAGGCAGTGCTGCCGCTAATATTTTAATGACCCATGTATATACATTTTTGCAAATGCACCCGCACATACACAAGGTGGAAGGTAAACTATTATCATTCTTTTAAACTTTGAAAGAGGACATTGTTTTGAATGTTTTCCCAATATAAACTTTTGTCCATAAAGGTTTCCATTCTTGAGATAACTTATTTTGTACAATATTGCAATACAGCAAATTCAACAGGTTAACTTTTAATTCTTCAGCTTTTGCTGATGAAAACAAACAAATAAACATTTCCAGTATACAAATAATACAAAGCCACATGTGATCATAATGTAACCTAAATATTTTACACAATTGGAAATAGGGAAGCTTTTACAATTTCAAGCAAACTATTAATAGAAACAATTACAATTATAAAAGTAAATACAAATTTGAGAATCCTAAGCTACAAGATTATGGATCCTTTGCATGTGAATCATAAAATTCTAAAAATATAAAGCCAGACAAGAACAGAAAATCAATGAGAACTTGTTTGTAATGTTTAGAAAAACTGTTCAAAATTTGTGCCCCTCACCAACACATATGCTTCACATTTTCTAAAATTTTGCTGCACTATACAAACTATACATGGGTAGTATTTTATTCCTTCTACTTCTCGAAGTATTCCTTATTGCAATGTTTCCACATCAGACACTTCTGTATGGTATGTGCAAGTTATCTAGCCTTATTGTGTGTGGACTGTCATAAGCCCAGCTGCGTACATTATGGTATTTAGTTATTCCATTTCTGCTATTGCAAGAATTTTAAGGGGAAACTTTTCTCCTTTTTGAAGAAACCATTTGGAAAATGCAAACCTTGCTGCATAATCTATTTCAGAGAGGTAATGGTTGCACTGAATATAATAGAGGTGTGGCCATTCTTCTTCTTAAAACAGTCAATGGGACATTCTGATAGTGCAAACTATACCATGACTGCTCTTCAAAATTTTCTTCCATCAAGTGAAGGACTTCTTCTTGTGCAACATTTCTTTGGCTAACTCATTCAAAATGAGGATATGCACTCTATCTTTGACACATGAAAACAAATATCCTATGATGAGGTGCCAGTCAATTTAGAAATATTTCTTGATAAATTATTGCCACTGCTGTCACATTATGATGTGTTACACCATAAAGAGTAGCATTTCAATATTCTTAGCATTAGTAAAATGAGCCATTTGTAACCAAAAATCTGCTGCTTTGAAAATATGCCATAAGAGCAATAAACAATAGCTGAAATGAGTTTCTTTAAAATCAAGCAGCTGTAGGTGTTTCTTCCAATCTTACAAGTTATTTGTGTAGTCTGTGGCTAATTATGCAAATCCAATTAGGACAAATTTTGAATGATTATAACAACAGTAAGAGCATGAATTGTTTTAATTCAAAATGTTTTTAAGCATGCAGAAAACATTAGCCTTGAATCTCCTCTAAAAACACTTGAAAAAGGGTATAAGTTTAATATAATCGTCATTTAAAATAGAATTAATACTAAGCAATTTTCACTTATTACTTTCTTTAGCACATATGTTTATGCACATAGGAGATAAGAATTTATTATATTCTACCTAAAAATTTGATACCGAGATTTCAATGGAAATACATGTTTTGAGACCCACTGAATCAAAAAAAAGCATTTTCAGAAACTGTGTGTGGGTGGATACAGCTTAGCTCAGAAACGAAAAGTTGGTTCAACAGCAAGTTTGGAATTTCAGTTCAGTATCTTCCAAAGCCACAACACAAAGATTTTCAGAAAATTCCCCCATCTCACCTACCCTTTACATGGAACATTTTTCCAAAATTTAAATTTTGTCAAGAATGGCTCTAACAATTTTTATTAAAATGTCATACGTTTACAATATTTTTAAGACAAAAGAAATGTACATCTTGAATTTTCTGGGAATAGCCTCTGAAAACCTCTTCATTCTGAATGACTTTTGTACAACTGGTGAACTATAAGACATAGGCAAATGTCTTGTTAAAACACACAATTTATGTCATACACATTTTTGTTTTGTAGAGATGACCACTTTCAAGATATTTTGATGATTGTTGTCAGTTTTAAGCTACTTTTCTCAAATGGGAAATTGATCTTTCTTTTTGCCTGTCTTTTGTTTACTCCTAGCAAGCAAAGAGAACCTAATTTCATTGTTTCACATAGCGACCGTTTTTTAAAAGATTTGACAATTGCCTTAGTCTGTGCATTCCCTTATTTCCCTTCAAATACTAAAGAAGCAAGTAATAAGACCAATTTTGATGTTTATTTTGATTAGCATGATGTAGATAACAGAATAATCTTTAAGAAAAGATGTTTAAGGAACACCTAGAGAAAATCATATGAATGGGGTGCATAAGATTGTTTTCTCAAGAACTCTTTTGAAAACAGTAACACTGCACTATGATTTTTTGTTCTATTCATTACAAAGACTCATCCTGTTCAAGCATGATCATAGTTCACCTTTCACCCTGTATACATATCCAGCATGTTAATGAACTACACCAAAATAATTTCAGGGATTATAGACATGTTCGATATAATAAATTTGAGATAGGCAATGAATCATCCACAGATAAACTCAATGCGGTTATAAGATGTTAAACATATTGGTATCAGCTGCAGATAATTCAACGTTAAAGCAAAGCCAGAGGAAAAATTGGCTTAGAATGTCTATAAAACTGATGCACAAGTACAGAAATACGATTGCTATTCATGCTTTCAAAATTTACTGTCATGAATATTTCTGAACAAATCAGTTGACAATGTGACAATGAACATTGATTAACTGCCTTCTTGCATTATGCAGCCCACTCTAGAGGCATTTCTTTAATCGCTCACATATGTTAATGTGTATGACCAAAATCTAAGGATTCAAATGTCACAAGTTCACTTCCTGTTGTGCAGTTTACTTGCTTCTTAATTCTACACAAAGAATTACTACAATATATATATATATATATATATATATATATATATATATATATATATATATATATATATAATAGTAATTCTGATTGGCCAGTGACATAGCACTTCTATCATTTCCTCAATTCTGCTCACTAAGGATAGTTTGTATGCTGAGGATGGATGGGCAGAAAATAATTTAACAGTTACAGAAGTAACAGAGACACAGTAGCTAGTTACCCAGTAACGAAGACAGTTACTAGTTATCTCCTTAACTGCTATCAAGTCTGGGTGACAACATTCAGTATGTGTATTATATCGCTTACCTGGAACTAGTAGTCATACCATTACACAGAATTAATATCCTCCAGAAGAGTGAGTGGCATTGTCAGGTTAATAAGCCATCTGGTGAGATAAAAGCCTGTAACTATCAACTTTGCTACATACCTATATGGACTAAGATTATCCTCATCTTTTCTGGTGTAATTGTAATATGTATTAGGGCATTATCATTTATTTTCTCTTGCATCATCGCCCTTCAAAATGTCAGTCCCCGCATTTTATCTAACATCTTATGAGGATATTAAATTGTTATATTCTTAATATCCGTCATGTTGAATTTATCAAAAATGGTGTTCATGTTTGCATTATGTGAAATTTACATTTAGGTTCTCATATATTTCAGTTCATCTGTACAATTCAGTAAGCACATGAATTTATGGAAATATACTGAACAGGCTATTTGCATATCGAACAGGCCTTTTCCAAACATCTGATGAGTTGCATTCACATGATTTTCTTTAGAAGATCTCAGTCTTATACGGTTTTCAAATGTGGACAAGATGCATATGTTGATGTAGACTCACTCTCGTGAAATAGCCACTGGTGTTTAAAAATTGGAGTAAAAATCACATAGAGTTGCAAGTGTTTCTTAACACTTTTAATGTATGTAGGTTACGAGCACAACTAAACCCATCAGTTCTCACTTAAGCAACAAAACTACATTCTTTACATTAAGATGGCACTCAAATTGATTTATAAGCTGTTTTTTTTCGGTAGTGTTTAATGCCCGCTTTAACTACTTAGGCACCGCAGGCAGTGACACTGATGATACATGAATGAAGATGGAGCACAGGTGGAATGTGATGGCGGGGGAAACTGGAGAACCTACCCCAGCACCGCTTTGTCCACCACAAATCCCACATGCAGTCACTTGGGATCGAACCCGAGCCATTTAGGTGAAAGGCGAGTGGTCTAACAACTCGGCCATGGCATGGCTGATTTATAAGTGAACAAGTTTCTATACATGATGGGTATGAATAAACTATTAATGCTGATTAGTAAAAAAATATGCATGTGCTGGTAAGGTCAAACTAGGACACACAGTTTTCACAAAGGTGAATCAAAATTCAGAGTTGCAAACTGTCAGCAAGTCTATTCTCTAGATTGCTTAAATAAATGTGAAATTTCTCCAATTTTTGAGTTCCAAAACAAAAGCATGTGTGAAGGTGCACACCACTGTTTACACTCCTTTGGAATTATCATCATGGATATTTACCCTTTAATCTTACATAACAATAAAAGACCAATAGGTATATGATAGCATTTCTGGAATCAAGCATCGAAAATGAAAGGGCTGCCCTATTATCAAGCACATAATTGTAAATTGAATATTTTTTATCAACATTGTACAGTGCATTCTTCTAATCTCGGTTTGCATGATTTTTTGGTGATTGTTCCTATCTGCACGTACTAAGAAAATGCACACCAGGAGGTAATTTATTAGCCGTTAAAAAGAGGAAAATATGAAGGAATACATTTTGGTGGTGTGTTTGTGTGAAAAAGAGAGACAATCCATTTTGATGCAGTAGGTAACCAAAGTGTTAACACAGATAGAGAAACTTTTTTTAGATTACATCAAGTATCACTTAAGTATATGCAGACATCATTCCTGTAGAATCATAGTTACAGTTAATCATTACCGGTAACCATTATTGCAATGTAACTGTGAACATGATAACCTTAAAACAAATAACTTTATTGTTACCGTTACTACACAGTTATAACCGTCATGCGAGAATAACTGTTAGTAACCCTCTAATGCTGAGGAGTGATTGAGATAATATGGAGAACATGTACACAGACTCCGAAATTGCAGATATGGACCTTATTTAAGATAAGTCAAGAAATAATAATTTTTCGACATACACCAGAAACTCTGGATAGAGCACACAATTATTGTTCCTTTCCCACTGCCAAATTTGCCTTGAAAATGCAGGTCACCATTTTGAGCAAACTCACATAAAGGCCTTGATGTTTTCATATTGTTACTTCTTTCACTCCTTAACCACTTTCCATTTTGAGATATGCATGTTGAAGTATTAAGTGTGATTCAATTTTTGTTAGTAAGGGTTGTACTGATGGGGTGGGGGCTTGATGGATGAGACCCAAAAATAACTTCATTATTCGAAACCTAATGTCATAACCACATTCTAAAACATCCCTTTGTTTTTGTGTGTTTTGCTCTCGAATGGTCCCATCAATAGTCAATGACATACTAACACTTTAGAAACTTATAGCCACAAATTTGAACATACAGGCCATACATCTCCTGTTTCTAGTTAATGACACCTCCTTATTCTCGGAAAATATTTCAGTGTAGTTATTAACACCTACATTGTCTTCTCAACCTGCGGATTGGTAACTTGGTAATCCTGAATCAGATGATGTGAAATTTAGGTGCTGAAACCACTTTCACCAGCCCACTGATTAGGGCAGAGTGATGCCCGGTAACATACCACAGTGGTGCAATAGTTAACATACTGGAAAATCATGGTGAAGGTCAGAAGTTCAAAATCACGCATGAGAATTTACTCATTTCTGTTCATGATTTGAGAATGCAAATCATTTCTTTCCAAATGAACTAGAAAGTGGATTTGCCTATAAATATGAAGTTTCAGCTGTTTGTGACTTCTGTGGAACAATGTTTTCACTAGAGAGTATCTGGAAATGCTGTTAGTATAGACAGAAGTGCAGCAGAATGCAATGGAGGCATAAAGGTTTCCACAGAGAACACTTCTTAGACCACATTTTTCTGAAGATTGCAAACCTCCTTTGGAATAGCACAAGAGACCATATCCATGAAGAGATTAGCCTGTCTGTTGTCAAGCATCTGCATCGTAGTGTGAGGGGCATTGACAGTCATTTCAGTATTAGCCAATTTTCCATGTGGAGAACACATCATGCAAAGGTTCAGCCTTATCATCTTCAATTATACCAGGACCTATTCCAGCTGGACCATGAACAATAAGTAGTATTCTGTATAATTTACAGATGAAAAAGGGTTCCACATCACAGGCCCTGAAAATTTCCACAACATGCATTACTGGAGCACTGTACATCCACATTGGATGCACGAGACGGCCTTACAAGTCCGATGGGGTTTCAATGTTTGGGCTGATATTCCGTAATCTTCAAATAATAGGTCCATATTTTTATAATGGCCAACTCAACTGGATGAAGTGCCGTTGCAGAACTGACTGTGTGTACCAGCATGATGGGGCACCAGCACATTCAGGCTTTGTGTAACAACTTATCCAATGCCACCTAACCTGAGCAATGGATCAGACAACACTCACCAGTTCTATATAGGTTTTATCTTATGAGGTTATCTTAAAGATATTGTATACCAGGAGTGGCCAATGACCCCTCAACAGCTCAGAGAATGTATCTATCATCTTAGCTTGCCATGACATTACACCGGCCATGTTGCGCTGGGGTTAGACTGGCAATGATGGTTAGACTCAGATCTTGCATTTGCTAGTATGGTGGCCAGTTCGAACACCTATTACAACCACATGGTGGAAGCGAATACATTGAAAAGGTTTGTCTGTGTGATGGTCCAGCATGACGTCTAGTCACTTAAATGCACTACTTTGGGAACCACAGAGATTCACAACGATCATAACATAGACTTGCAAATGTTATTTAATTTTTATGCCCATACTACATTTTATAAACTCTCAGAACAATTTATTGGTTTTCTTTCCTATTGAAAGAATAGCTTTAAATAGTAAAATATTATTTAATGATGCCTCATGTTTGTAAGTTATAATTACATATATGCATTTATTTATGGTGTTCATTAAATCATATTCTAACAGGTAACAATTTGTGTTTAAATTAAACTAATTAAAAGAAACTTCATGCTAAACTACCAGTTCTCATTAAATTTGTTAAACATAAGAAGTACCTTCAAGTGGCAGTATTTGAACCTAGGCACGCACACACACACACCACACCACACACACCCCCCACACACACACACACACACACACTGTTGCGCTATAAGAGCAAGTCACAGCAATGCAAAACAGTCATTTCTGCTGAAATTGATATGGTGCGATGCAGTGGACATGTTTACAGCATAGCATGTAAAATGCAGGGACTGCATAACTTCTCAATCTGCAGGCTGAAAAGACTCACCGGGTAAAACATTTGAATTTGAAATAAATTTACACACTAATCTTGAAAGTCCAGATTAAGTCAAAATTGCTGTCTCCACTATGAAGTAAAATATATTCTGAAATTATTTTGTTAATGGACAGAATATGTGCAAAATAGGTGACAATTTCACAGCAACTGGCTATTAAGTTTCTTAACCACCTGCATTCATTGCACTCAAAGAGAAAAAAGTATTTATTTACTACTGGTACATTTACAAGGGATGTTTAAAAAGTCCTTAGAAAAAGCTAGAAAAACAAATTATTTTTTTTATTTTTTACATAATGTCCTTTCACCTTGATACACTTTTCCCAGCATTTTTCCAACGGTTTTAAGCTTTCAAAAAATAGGATTTTGGAAAATTGTCAAAATATGCATGTTTGGGAAATGATCTCTTTGTTAGATGTGAATCATTTTCTGCCGATCCACTTTTCAAGTTTGAAAATTAAAAAAAGTCATTGAGGGCCAAATTTGGTGAATATGGTGGATGTTGCAGTAATTCAAAACTTAATTATACAATTTTCACCATCGAAACTGCGCACCCTTACATTGTCTTGATAGAAGAGAATCCCTTTCTTTGCCACATGAGGGCATTTTTTCTTGATTTCTCTGTTCAACTGGTGCAATAACCATAATAATATTTTCAATTTATCGTTCTTCCTTACTTCAAGTAAACAATGTAGATAATTCTGCATGCTTCCCAAAAAACTGAGGTCAACACTTTGTCTGCAGATTTCACAACCTTTGCCTTCTTTGGAGCCGGTTTGCCTTAAAAAATCTGCTGTTTTGATTTACCTTTGTCTCTGAAGTGTAGTAGTTTATCCATGTTTCATCCATAGTTATGCATCAATGCAGAAACTCATCAGGATTGCAAGGAAAAATGCCAAACCAGCTTCCAAATGATCACACGATTGCGTTCATTCTCCGTTGAGAGCCATATGGCATCCATCTTGCAGAGATCTTCGTCAGATTTAATTTTTGGCACAAAATTAAGAATACTGTACCTTGTAATATGCCTGTGGCTTCTACTATTTCGTGAACTTTGATTCGTTGATCACTCAAAATCAAATCCTGGATTTTGTCAGTAATTGCAGAGGAAGTCACTTCTACTGGATGTCTGGAGCAATGTTCATTTGTTGATGTACCCCATGTTTAAATTCATTTATCCAATTGCAAATTGTTGCAAATACAGCAGCAGATGTGCTACGAATTTCATCCAACTTGACTTCTATCTCTCTCAGTGTTAAGTCTTCTAAAGAGAAGTGTTAATCACCCAACCAAACTTTTTTTTACTCATCTTTCTAAATAAGCACAAATTGTTGATACAATCGCCTATGGCAACAAAATCACACAATGAATATAACTGAAACCTTAACTGCCATCTAGTAGGAGACGACGGTTTCTAAATACCAACCTTTTTCGATCCTTGGTAGCATTGTCACCAAATATTTATCCAATATGAAAAAGATGGTGCCAAAAGCTTAAAAATAATTCTATAGTATCGTGTATGGTGAAATTCTAAAACTAAACAGTACTTCATAAATATATATGTACCAGCTATTGCAAGAAAAAATTAAGAGAACAAAATATTAACTAATGCCTGTTTTACCTATACACTGTTAATAGATACCTAAATTCATACATTTCTGCTTTCAACAATTGTAGTCTTTAATTCATAGTTAAAGCTGTGATAGGTAACTAGTTTATATATATTCACAGTCTGTTACACTACAGAAATAAATTAAATAAATAAAAAATTATGTGTTGCAATCATGCGATTATCTTTACTGACTCTTCTACAAACTATTCTTATACAGCAGGTGGGGTAAGGGAGGGAAGGAGAGGTTTGTTTAGCATATTCCACCCTTTCCCCCCTCCTTCAAGCCCTAGCCAAAATGAATATAAATAGACTGTACAAAAGCTTGCTTTTCTATCTACTTCCAGTTAATTGTCATACACTTTCATTACACATTTGACTGTTGTATAAGCATACAGTATGCTTAAGTAAGTTAGAGTTTTAGAAAGTGATCACTTTAACTTGAACTTTAATCTCTTTCTATAATCACAAGAAAAAACAATATTATGTGTTACATTCACATGATGTCCTGTATTTATTTAGCAGCAAAATATTCTTACAAAATCTTATTCTTGTATCTACTTCTAGTTCGTGTTCTATTCTTCTAATAATCATGATGGGTCACTAAAAAGTTTGAAATGCAAAGAAACTAACCTGGATAAAATCAGTCTGACTGATGTTTCTCAAAGTATTCACCACCACACCTTATGCTCTTTCTATTCTCTCAAACAACTTTTAAAAGCACTCCTGCCATTTATTTTCATGTAGGTGTAAAAGCTCATTTTGGTACACTGCAACACCTTCTTCAGGGCTCGAAAACCTCTTTCCATGAATATGATTTTTTACTGTGGGGAACAGAAAGAATTCACTTGGAGCCAAATCAGGACTATAGGGGGAACAAGTGATAAACCTCACCTCTGTCTCTAAAAAAACTAGATCATTGCATTGGCTATGTGTGCAGAGACATTATAATAGCAAAATTCCTCACAGACCTATCCTTGGCCGCAATTCCTGAAGCTTCTCAAAAACTTCTGGTAAGCAAACTTGTGTACCCGTATGCAGTAACTGTTTTTGTTCCATAAGAGGAATAGTAGTCACATGGTAAGATTTACAGAAGATTTTCTGCGCAGATGCTTCACTTTCGTTGGAAGATCTTCATCCAGAAAGATTCACACGGCCAACTGGCACTTAGTCTCACGGTCAAACTGGTAAATCCAAGTTTTGCATGCGACAATCAGTAAATAGTTGGGCATTAAACAGGATGACACCTTTCTCACATGAAGATAGTCATGTAATGTTTTAGAAACTGCTGGCGATCCAATCTGCACAGTTGCCTCAATTTCCTTAAATGTCACTCAAATTAAGGACCATTATTTCCACAGCAGCTATATTTTCTTCAGTCACTGCTATAGAAGGGTGACCACTCCTAACCTCATACCTTAATGAAATTCTGCCTCTTTTAAACTCTCCAAATCACCAAAAAACTATGACACAGGAAGGAGCAATGTTACCATAAGCCTGCTGCAAGCACACAAGACTTTGGGTCTCATTTAAACTGATTTTAAAGACATTCAAAATCATTGCTTTGAAAGTGCTCTCGTTAGTGGCCATTCTGGAAACCAGCTGTTACCACACCTGTCATCTTGTGCTGTAGAATGCGAGGTGGGGAGAGGGATGTCAAATGATTCACTTTTGCACTTGCAAAGCATGTGGCTATCTAATGTGCAATCCATTAAATCAATTGACCTGGTTTATGCGTATCTCAAAACTTTCATGATGACCTTTGTATATTTGTAGAACATATTATATGGTTTCTTACAGGTTTAAAGGAGATAAGAAAATACACTAGGTTAAAGCGATAGTTGATTATTTAAGAGCTGGTCACTAGTGATGCCTTTGAAATTCCATTGTTTAAAGGCAAGAATGGGGAGGGGAAAAAAAAAAAAAAAATGCGTTCTCATTTGAGAAAAGAAATAAGTATTAGAAAATTTAAATCAAAACCAAGGAATATCTTGAAAATGGTCAACTCCACAAAAAGTTTATCTGATGTAAACTGTGTGCTTTAACAAGAACCCACATTTTTTTTGTATAGTAAGATTTTGTCTGTATCTTATGGTGTACCAGTTATGCTAAAGTCAATAGAATGAGGAGGGCTTCAGAGATTATTCCCAAAAAATTCAAGATATGCAATTTTATTTTCCTATAAATGCTGTTTTTGGTGATGAGGTTTTTCTGAAAGTCTTGTGTTGCAACCTTGAAAGATACTAAACTTAAATACCCAGTTTGATCATTGAATTTAATTAGTGAGTAAAATTTTGTAACACTACATCACTTACTGTTCTTTAAATGGAAGGCATGTTTCTGAAGATATGTGCTTCCATTATCAACTCCCCCATTTTGATGCTTAGCTGACTTTTCTTGTGAGTTATGATGTTCACAGATATACATATGAACCCTTTTCTAAAAACTTCTTTTTGGATTCAGATATCCTCAAAAAGTATTTCTGGTGAAATCTCTGTATCAAATAGTTGGTTGGTATGAAATACCTTCTCTAGCTACTATGTATATTGTATGTAGTAAAGAAAGTAAAAATAGTGACTTACCACTAGAAACTATTTGTAAGTTTAAACCAATAAAAAAGAACATCTAAAATGGTTATTTCTACAAAAAAAAAAAAAAAAAAAAAAAAAAAAAAAAAAAAAAAAAAAAAATAAATAAATAAATAAATAAATAAATATATATATATAAAAACAACAAGTATATATATATATATATATATATTTTATTGTGTTTTAATAAGCTCTACATATTCTGCTTCATCTACCTCCAATTTACCTATTATATAAAAGTCATTCAGATTGAAAAAAACTTAGAAGAAATTCAAGATATAAGAAATTTCTATATATGCTTAGGTAATTTCATATTTATATCTAAAGATATACACAAGGATGGATCAAAAAGTAATGCACAATAATTTTTATATCAAATATTAATATGTACCACTATAAACAAATGCAGAAACTGAGGAGATATCTTTGGTCTATTTTCTTGTTGCCAATTTTCTAAACACTTCTTTACCAATTTCAAAATACCCTGTTCATAGAAGTCTGTCTGATTGGAGTATAGCTATCTGTGGACTGCTACATCTGACAAAGTTTACTGGCCAGGAATTTCTTCCTGGGACCAGACAAATGAAAGCTCAACGGTGCCAGGTCCAGAATGTATGGAGGATGCTACAGCACCTCCCAACCAACTCTGCTGATTTTCTTATGAACAGCTGCAGCATAATGAAGACAAGCATTATCACAAAGTTTTGATACCATCAGCATGAACATTATGGCGTTTGTCACAAAATGCACAACACAACTTTACCAATGTTTTAATACAGGCTGCAGCATTCACAGTGGTCCCATGTTTAGCACAGTCCAACAATACCACAAGATTCATATGCCAGAATTCTGCCACAGCATTATTACAAGCAGATTGAGTAACCTTGGAATTTATTTAATGGGGAAACAGCAAGTTTCCACTCCATAGAGGCCTGGTTTGTTTATGGCATGTGATAGTATGTACATGACTCAACATCAGCGACAATTCCCTCCAAAAAGCCATGCCCTTCTGCAGCCTAACATGATAAGCAATCCAAGCTTGTCATCATTTGCTGGCCCTTGTGGTCACCTGTCAGGTTCTTAGGCACCCAGGGAGCACTAACTGCAATGTGTCATGCACAATATTGTACACCACACAGTATGAAATGTTGAACTGCTGAGATAAGATTCGCAGTTGGATCATTCAAAACTGCTGCAGTGGCTCTGAACTAAATACTGCATGCTGTTGCTGGCCATCTGGAACATGGTGTACCCTATGGTCATCTTTGAAGAATGCACACTACTGAAGACATTGCTATGGTCCATACAGTCATCCCCATAAATGTCAAGCATGTCCCTGTGAATTTCACTTGGTTTAAGCCTATAGCCCATAAAAATCATACCCACCACACTGCTCTTCACAAGTGGACAATAGTAATGTGCTCATAGTTGCACAGTTCATGCTGCTCTTGTTAGAGCTACATGAGAAACAAATAGAAAGCTGATGCTACACCAGGACGATTAAATCAAGCAACCTTTTGATTTAATCGTCCTGGTGTCAGGCATTTTACTATTTTTTAAATAAAACTTTCTTTCTTTTTAGGAAACTTTAAATTCATTGGTATATTTTATATTATTATTAATATTTTTTTTATTGAAGGTAGACTTACCTCTGTAGCAGAGGTATCAAACTATAGCTTAGTCAAACTGCAACCTTCCAGCCACAATACCAACACAAAAAAAAGAAAATTATTGTGCACTATTTTCCAATCCACATAGGAAATTCAAGATATAGATTTTATTTGTCATACAAATTTCTTAAACATAGGTGTTTTAATGAAAAAAAGTTTGAAAATAAAAATAAGGAAACATTTACAATGAAAGGTAGTTTGATTTGGGAGGATTTTCTTGAAAACCATCTGTAGCAGAGGCTCCAAACTATCTCTTAGTTAAATTGCAACATTCATATGCATATATTGTCCAATGAAATATTATACATAAATTAGGCCTGGTATTATGTTCTCTGATAAACAACTTTGGTTTGCTAGCTAACAGGTTTAACGACATTACTTTCAATAATCTATGGGTAAATTAACTGTTTTATTCTCAACTATACTAGGATTATTTTAATTCCAATATATGTTTGTATAGTTTGCATTCCTAAAGTACCTCAAGGTGTTTTGGTGGGTTGTGATTTTTAAGGACTGTACAAAAAGACATAAGCCATGATATTTGTATATCCTTTGATCATGGTACATGATACAGAATAAATCAGATACAACCAGAACTTAGGCGGAAATATATAAATATTAACAACAAACTACTAATAATAGTAATCTTATAGGGCATTTAACATTATAAGTTAATAGTTTATTTATCTCTTACATATCTAAAAATTCCACTAGGTTGTAAAAGCAATGTTCTCTCAAGAAATATTTCACCATACATATACATTTGCAAAGTGCACGTATGCTTTTTATGTGTTCAAGTAGGCCATTATGAGGTGAATTCCAATAACAAAGTCAACTAATTGCTGGCTATACAAGGAAGGTTTAAGTAACACATTTAATTTTTAAAATGTTCTGCAACTAGTTTTTTAGCTGTTTACTTTTGTGACCTATATATATATTTGTAATTTTATAGTATCCCCATACCATAAGATATAACACAGGGAAATATGCATAGTACAAAGATCAAAATACTTCTTTAGTCATAATTTTAGAGTTTTGTGCTTAAGCGTTATGCTAGGACCATCAGATTGCATGCCATGTATATTATGAAATAATAGAGCTATTGTCTTTTCTAATCTATTTGGTTCCAACCACTTAATTAGTTGATATGCTGTCAGTTTTATGTAATCATCAAAGAATATAATTTAGAACTGGTGAAAAAAAGACTTGTAAAATCTGCAAAAAAAGGCAAGTTTAAAATATGACAAAGTGAGCGCACTCCCTCCCTGCCCATCTGTCCGTCCTTCCCTCCATCCCCCCCTCTCTCTCTCGCTCTCTCTCTCTCAGGGTGTGTTACAGAATTCGACTGACAAACTTTTCGGGATTGCAGAGGACCCTTATGTGAACATTTTGATACAGGAACTGTATCTTTGAGATCACAATCAGGTGCAATAGATCAACATCAATAATGAGCCAGTATGCCACTGATAAAACTTCCTCAGTTGCTGCTAACTGCAGGTAATTGTAACCATGCAAAGCGAAGGACAAGATATCTGAGTGGTAAAATTATAGAGACCATAGTATTGTTCACATGGTTGATACCTCAGAGGTTCAAATCGCAACAGGACTACTTATTTTTTATCTGTATTTCAAATGAGTATCATGCAACTTTGAATACAATCCCTTTCATGTGCTGACCAGTGCTGTTAAATTTAACACAGGAATAACTTTAAAGAGCAATGACCTCAACAATTTTTGTTAATGAATGCAAAAGGATGATGCCAGTGAAAGAAAAGACGACATTAAAGTTGTGTTCTCGTTCACCTCAGGACAGAGGAAATATGAAGGAGCATTATACAGAAATAAATTTGTTGCTCATTAATAAAAATTAAATGTGTCTATACGTAGATATAAGAGAGATGAAGAATAGTTAATAAGTAAAGTGTTTCCACACCTGCACATTCCTTGTAAAAATTTAGAAATACGGAAATTGATTTTTCTATTCACTCCTCTAATTTGTGGGGATGTAAATAAGGAAGAAGAAAAACACATAAGACAAACCATACTTTTTTTTCACACATCAGAATGCTCAAAATGGAAGGAACTTTGGGATAACAAAGCAGAAACTGAATTTAGAGTCATTATTCGCAATGAGCTATGGATATTCATGATACACAGGTTTGTCTTGCACCAGAATCAGGCCTCTGCACAGCTAGGGATCCAATTTTCTGCAGGTGAAGAGTATGTCATGACTGCAATGTGAAGTATGCATGCGCAGCTATTAGGGGCACATTTGCATGCCTGATACCTGCTTATTAATTCATAGTGCAATGCATGCACAAGCAAATGCAGTAATATATCCTATGTGCAATATGTTCAAACACCCATGAGAATACCTCCATAAAGTTTAATAATATTTTGAGAAAAAATCATAAATGGAAATTAAGTTCATCCAAAACTTATACTATTCACCCATTCACCTGACTCAGGGAAAAAAAAAATTGAGAGCCTGAATGTGGTTGGACCCTGCAATGTCTAATTGAAAGCGTAACATGCTACTGACAACATCTCTGCAGACAAGTAATTTACTTTGAAAAACAATATCAAAAGTAGTAAAACACATACACTATTAGTCTGAAAGTATCTTTAAAGTACATTGTATACCCGATACCAGCAAACCATGTTACAAACCATGCACAGGGAGAATGGAAAGATTTTTTAATTTTCCTATCCAATATATTAAAACATAGCATGTGAGTAACTCCGTAAAAATCACTTAAACTTTTAAAGAAACACAAAGAATGAAAAAAGGGTTCACTCTAAATATATGACATTCAGGTGCTAGGAAAAAAAATAGTTTTAGACTTTGAGAGAGGTTTGAATCCAAGCCTACTCAGGATTGTTAGACGGGAAGCCAAGCTCACTTCTGACTGCTCTATTGCTATACAAGAAATGCTCCTCTCTAATTCGTACAATATGAATCTAGAGTTCAATGGTGTACTGGTCCTTATTGGTGGAGCATTTTCTTCAGAGTAACAAAGTTCATAGCTTTGAAAATACCACATTGGTACTATTTTTGCACTTGGGAGGCAGAAGATAAATACTTTTTAACAGAAAGCAGCACCATATGTGTATTCAGCCTTTATGTATATGTTCAATTGTCAGTATGAATATTCTAGTGCGAAATCATTACTTAATCGCAAATTTTGTTGTCACAAATCATAGATATCCTAGCTCAATATGACTCCAAACTATTCCTCTGTAACCCTGAAGGTTTGTCGGTTGAATTCACATCCTCTGTGTGAATGTGTGTGTATATCAGGGACAGTTCTTCCATTTGTGCACATTCGCACATGAACCCCCTTGTTAAAATGAATATTTTAACAATGTATGTTTTCATAAAATATATATTTAATGCATTTTAACTCACTAAAACTAGAGAATTTATTTCAAAATTCAAACAAAGAATATATTCATTAATGATGCAAAAATAACACCATACATTCCAATGGAATCTTGGAATGAGTTCCGCATACTTTGCATCACCATTGATTCCATTTATTGTAGTGCAGCTGTTTGATTCCATTTCCTTTTGCTTGCACGTGCGAGTAAACAAGGATTGAACCTGCTGCTAAAGACAGCAATAAGTGTGGTGGTGAAGGTACCTTCCTAATAAACACCTAGCATTGCACTATTTAGTAGTGCTCCAACCAAGCTTTAGATAGGTGCCAGTTGTGTTTATCTGTTGCAGGGTTTTTCTCTGTTTGTTCAGTGTTTTGTACACGTTAATGTCTCTTATTATTTCAGTAAGCATTTTCATTGTGTTGTGACAAAAAATTGTTTTAAGTAAATTAAAAGTCACAGAACTAAAGGAACTGTCACTCTTTACCTTATCATTCGAAAAGAAGGTGGAAATAAAAGGAAGCAGAACACCATATCATCTGAACACACAAAAAATAACTAAATCCATAGCCAGGGATTATAGAAGAGAATTTAAAGTAAACCTATATGAAAAGAAAAACTGGATTTGTGCTGTGAGGTAACAAATAGATTGCTTTGCTTTTCTTGCCTGTTATTTGCAAAACATAATGGCGAGACTTCTTGGTAAGCAACAGTGTGGCTGATTTGTCGCACAGAAGATTAAGACAAAATTGCAAAATACCTTGAAAATTCTGTAGTTAAATTTAATCTTCTGGAAAAAATTGATATCCAGCAGCAATTAGATAGTGTCTATTGCCTATCAAAAGACATAATGACATGACAAAAAATCAAAATCTACTTTGAAAATTATCAATTCTATTCAATTTTCCAGTGCTTTTCAATTAGCACTCTGAGGTACAATGAAAGTGAAGAATCGTTGAATCCTAGAATTTTTAGAGGCCTCATCAATTTCTCAGCAAAGCTTGGCGCATCTCTGAAAGACATCTTGCTACTGCAATAGTGTTTAAAGGAACATTCAAAGAGATCCAAAATATGTGTTGGATTGTATGCTCACGGTGTGTCAGGAGCATATGAAACAGGAACTTTCTGCTGCAAATTTCATGTCAGTGATTGCGGATGAAATTAGAGATATGTTATCTGCATTTCAATTGGTGGTTGTTTTCTGTTATGTTTTGGCAGCCTGTTGAAAGATTTTGGCACTTAATGGTTGAGCAGTACATCAACACTCTAGAGCAGCATTTGAGGAAGGTTTTGGCCAATCACCAGAGACTGGGATGTGAGTATGCTATTTGTCTTGCTGGCCTATTGCTCTTCAACCTGTGACACCCACCAGGTTGTCACAGCCAGTTGGTAGGGAACCGCATTTACTATGTGAACTGATGTCAGGAGCTCATCTTGGAGAAGAACAGCCAGCAGTCAACTAAATGCAATATCTCATACAACTGATTCACAGCATGCATGAGACGGCACATCAACACTCCAGGTATTCAGCAATTAGACGAAGACCCATTTCAACAGGCAGGTCAACAGCTGAAGTTTGGTGCAGATATAGCGCCTTACTAGGACCAAGGAGTGCATAGCGAGCAGCAGTTGAGTCAGTTTAGACAGGAAGTCGGAGAAAGTAGTAGTAGTTGCAGCCAATGAGCGTTAAAGGACAACTGTTGTAAAAGCAACAAAGAAAAACAGTAATTTGGGAACACATTTTCAATTGTAGCCAAAGAAATAGAAAGTAATTTGTTGGAGCAATAAAGAGAGACAATACTTTACATTCTATTAACAACCATTTATACTTCGTCTTGAAATTTCAAAATAACACCCAGGGTGATTTGCCTTGAAATACATTAACTATAATAATACTTTTGCCCTACGTTTATTATTTCAATATGCAAATTGCCACTAATATTTAGTTAGTTATGTGAGTATGTTGATCAACCATCATAGTTCATACTTACAGCTTTGCATTGCATTGGCCAAAAAAGCTTGCATTATTTTTAATATGGTAACAAAAACCCTGACATACCACACTACAATTCAGTGTGACTTTAATTTCACACTTGACCTGATATAAACATTTACCCTGCCTATATTAAATTCTTTGTTCAAAATTGCAAACACTCCCTTTTACATCTCCCTCACCAGAAACACTCAAAACATGACATTAACATAATTAAACAATATCACTGAAAAATGTTAATTTATTTTACAAATTTTGGACCTTAAGCTATCTCAAAATTCTTTGTAAAAGAAAATCCCTTATACTTTTCAGTCTCAACACACTTTCTTTTAAAGCTTCTACTTATACTGCCTTTATCACATGACCATGTAACTAGGTGGTTACAGTATACCAAATGAACATGGGCACTATTCAATATATAATCTTTAAACAGAATGAATATTTATGTCCCGTATGATAATGGAGAGGTGCTGTACATGTTTTGTGCACTGTAAGTTGTTCCAGTTTCCCTCTTCTCATTCAACTCAAAGTTGGTGCCCTAATTTTGTTAGATCCAATGGTACCCCAAAATGGCAGAACAGTTTTTCTGCGAGGTAATTTACAATGCTCTTGGACTCCTAACTGAGAATGGTATACACTTCTAGCCATTTAGTGATGTAATTCATGATCAGCAACAAATATTTGTTACCCCTAACAGACACAGGGAATGGTCCAACTATGTCAATGTTATAGAGTCAAAGGATGATACCACATTATACTGCTGCATGCCATCTTGGCTCTTGGTCTGTTCTGCAACTTGAGGCACATATCACATTAGAGCACCTTCTTACAGCATCCACCCATAGCCGCAACCAGAAATACAGTGTTGTAGATTGTTCGATTGGGGTCAAGATGTCCTCCCAAAGTCCCTGCAAGTCCTTCTTCCAAGATTTCTGTCACCTTATTCTGAGGGTGACTGCTTTCTCTGGGTCTTTCCATTAGGTGATTCCCAAACTCTAAACAGCACACCTTCTTTGGTCTTCAATGAGTCCCATTGAGCTCAGTAGGACTTACCAAGCACTACGGTTGCAATGTCTTCCCAGATCAATCTTATCCCTACCTCCATTTCTCTCAGGAGTGGCCACATGTTGACATTCTCCAGCTGCTTCCTCTTCAGGCCTGCAGTGTCCTATCCATCTGCTGGCATCCATTAAAATCACATGGACAGCTGTGGCATGCTAATTCTCCTCCACCTTAGTGCAGTGGTCTAAATCCTCTGAGCAAGATCTTTTTCACATGGCATCTGTATTAGCTCCTTCCTTTCCAACGTACTAATGTAAAATTGTATTCTTGGAGCCTCTGGTCACAACAGGTTAAATGGCCCTCCATGTTCTTGAAATTCAACAGGCAGATGAGGGAGGAATGGTCTGACCTCAGATGGAATGGCTGACTGTACTGGTGCTTATGCAAATGTTCAAGCACATTTATTACTGCCAGGTGACAAATTTGTTCTTTTCTACTCTGGAGAGGTTTTGCTTTGGTAAAATATTACCCATTCCTGATCATCCTTACCTGAGATAAAATGCCTCCAATACTGGAGTTGGTGTTGGTGTCCACAGTAAAATCCCTGCCAAGTTGCAGAAATCCTAAGACAGCACACTGCAGAGACTTAAATGCCTGGAACATGCTTTTGGCCCCTCTAACCACATGTAAGGCTGGTGCTGTTCCATCAGACGAATGGGGGTTCGCAATGTTAGAGAAGCCTCTTACAAACCTTCAGTGCTGTATACACCCAGGAAACTTTGGAGCTCTCATTTATCTTTCGGGCACACCAATATTTTTACTGCCTGAGCCTTCTCTAGGTCTGTTGTTGAGACTATGTGGCCCAAATAGTTCACCTTTTTGCAGAAGAATTGGCTTTTTTCATGTTCAGCTTCAGGTAATTGCCTGCAGCCTTGCAGTATCTTGTCAGGTTCTCAAGATGGTCTCTGAAATTGCTTCCAATGATAATGTCACCCAGATATAGCAAGCAGGTTTCATTAGTTCACCTTCTCTTCACATGGGATGCTGGAAGGTGGCAGCACATTGAGAAGGTCAAAGGCATAGTTGCAAATAAATTGCCAAAGTACTTAGCCTGTCGAAAATACGATCCTCTCTTTGTCTGTGATCTAGACCACTTGCTAGTATACCAATTTCAAATCCAAAGTCAAGAACTGCTGGTCACCAGCAAGAGTATCCAGGGTGTCTCAATCCAAGATAAGAAAAACATTCCTTTCTGATGATGCCATTCAGTTTTCTATAGTCCAAAAAATGTCTCAGCATTCTTTTTCTTCACCAAGACTATAAAAGAGCACCAAGGGATGTTGGGCTCTTCAGTGATTCCTATGAATCTGTGTCCTTTAGCATTTCCCTTACCTCTGTTTGCTTTGCCAGAGGATCATGCTTTGGTAGTTGTATGATAGCTTGAGCATCTTTGGTGTCAATGTGATGGAGTACAGAGTCAAGGTGACCGTATTTGTCGTTACCTTGGCTAAACATTGATTGGTATCATCTAAGTAGACACCAGACCCTTTCCAGTTGTGAGGCAGTTAGATAGCCTGCCGTCCTCTTCAACAAATCTTTCAGGTAGGGCCCCAGATGCAACAAATGTGTTGGCTCTTCAGATACATCACACAGCAATACATTCACAACTGACTTACACTTCCCCAATTTGTCCCAACTTGGATGTTCTGATTGATGTCTGTTGGATTCATGAGTGTTTCTTGCCAGCAAAGCACCAATGTCTGGGAAATGCATAAGCCATTCAACTGTGTTTTCGGGACCAAAACCAGGTTCATTCTCCATGGCCCTCCAGGTGTGCCTTCACCACCACATCATTTCATATGTGCCACTTAACATCATCCATCAGATCCTCCGATGTTCATGGGTTCTACGGAGCAACACCTCATTCCAGCTGAGTTGCAAGACCCTCCGGCCAACATTGACCATTGCTTCGTGTCTCCTGAGGGTATCCTCTTCCAGTATTTCATCCTCAGCCACCCTCATGTTAAACATCCACAGGCTCACAATGCTCCATCTCAGTGTCAACTCCTCCTCCTCCACAAGCAAATTGTTACCTGGCATCACTATACTGGTGTAGTTCGCAAGGCCAACTGTGTTCTCATGTTGGCAAGCCTTTCACCACAACAGGTCTAATTACAATCATGGCTGTATCTGTGTCCACTAGATATGGCACATCTTTCTTTATATCCAGCCTTAAATTCTGCGATGAGGCTGATATCCACGCTCTTCTGCTCAAGGAATGTGGTGGTGTCCCTTGAGGGGATGGTGAAGATAACTCTAACATGCCCCTCACCACACTGTTCCTTCCTTTTTTTCTGCCTGCTGATTGACTTTGAATGGCCAATCATTCCCTAGACGACACCCTCGGTACACACCACTTGAAAGTCACTGTCATCTCTGGGTTGTTTCCCTCTCCTTGTTGTAACAAATATTCTTGGTTCTTTGAGTGGGCAAGCTGTTATCTTGGCCATTCCATCTCAATTTGGCTGTCAACGCCTCATGGATTGTCTTATAATTGCTGAGTATCAGGGGCTGTGATATCTCTGCATCTCGTACCCCATTGACAAAGGAGTAAGCAGCTTCCTGAGAGAGATAACTAGGTGGTATGTTCAATAGGGCTTTACTCACCAGCTGCTTAATTGTAAGGGCAAAATCCTGCACCATCTTGCCTGGCTGCTGCAGCCTGGTCTTGAGTTGATTGTGGTAGGCTGTAGCCAAGTAATGGTTTCCGAACTGGTTCTAGAGGGCCTCCCTCTGGAAATTGTCAACATTGGAAATGCCTTCAATACTTATGCTGCCCACCCTGAAGGCTGGCTTTGATTTGTGCGGCTTCCCTTCTACTGAAAATTAAACTGAGTTTTATTTATGGATGCTCTTTAACCGCTGTGGTCCCTATTCTATATTGGGCAAGAAAGACTGCTTTGCTCACAATCCTCTATCAGGTTTGAGATTCTTTTAGGTGCCTTAAATCTACAACATGGACCACTGGCTTTACTTACCTTCCAAAGGTAACCATGCTAAGGTTTTTTGTGCCCTAAATGAATCCATCGCCCTCTGCTGGCTTTGAACCTAAGACCTTGGGAACCCAGAGGCTAGCATATTACTACTCCTCTGCTGGCCATCAGTTATGTTCAAGGGCAGCTAAATGTTGGCAAAAGATGTCAAAGGTTGCTATCCTGTCATATTTGGGTAGCTTGATGCATGCAGATGTGTTGCATCCTAGCAGCTCTAAATGCAGATATTGTCATGTCCTGGTGTCTTAGCCTTCAAGTCCTTCAGTGTTCTGTCAAGCACTCTTTTCCACCACGGTATTGAGTTCCTTGGTGCTACCTCAAATCTTCCCTCTGTAGCATTAAGCCATTCCCCAAAGTCCTCCAGGACATTAACACATTGGTAAAAGTCTTTCACTGTTCCGCCAAGCTCTTCTACCTTTACCCCACTTTCTTCCATTTCCTTCTTATGCCTGTTAATTTTGGATCATTAGCTTCATCCTCATAATGGACATTTCAGTCTTCATTTCTGCTTGTATCTTCTCCATCCCCAACTCCATTTTCTCCTCTATCTTCTCCATTCTTGATTTAATTTTCTGTTTCATCTTCTCCATTACAGATTACATTTGTGTCCATCTTCTCCATTCCGATTTCTTTTCCTCCTCTCCAGATTTCATGGTCTTCATTTCGGTTAGTAATACTTTCATCATCTCTATTTGGCATTCAATTCTATTGGTCAGGATACCAGTGTAACAAAATATCTTTATTTCAAATGCTAATTTCAATAAATATCCTTATTCCAATACTGCAGAACAACTTTATTTCAAGTCGCTTTAATGCTTCTACACAGTTGACAACTTCTTTGACTCTCTCAAATCCAACTGCACTGTTATCTGTTGCAATTGACTTGCTGCAGCCCTGCTAAACCTTTTATAGTCCATGATTATGCAGCAAGAAAAGTTCAGAAGTGGGATCATATTGTAATTGTGCTTTACAAGCAGTTGTGCCAATACAGGGCTTTGATATAATGCGCCCACTGATGCATGGGTTAAATTTATGAACACTGCTATGGAAAATAAGCACCCTATTCACCTGCTATAATTCATGGTGGCAAGATAGAGGAGAATGCTCAGTCACAATATTTAATTCATTGCATATATTGGTTTTTAAAAATATTAAGCAAGAGAACTTATAAAAATAAACAATGTCTTACATTTTCCTTTTACTTTTCTTTCTTTCTTCAAGGTGCTCTTAGAGAAAAAACAAACTATTTTTGGTTGACGTTCTCTGCACCAAGTAAATTCTTAGTTGTACATTAGCTTTAGCACAGGCTTGCACACATATTCTTGTAGCCTTGGGTAAGTTCATTATTAGTGATTAGCATAGCACTAGGCAGCTGATCGTTGAGAAAAAGATGGACCTAATTTCAGCCATTACAATTGAATTTTTTTTAAATTCTTTTTCAGCGAATAGTGATACTGGAAGGGAAAGCAGAGGCATGTGATTTTTGTTTTGATGTATTTTCACTATAAAAAGGTTCAGCTCAATCTCCATCATCAATATGATAATGGCCCCTTGTTATATTATATGGAAACGAAGAGTGTTTCCCTCTTGAAATGGATCTTTCCGACCATAAAGCAGTCTTGGTAAGCCTCCTAAAAAACCAGAGATCAAAAGTAAAACGTAAACACGTGATTACTAAACATATCTACAACACGGAGAACATTAGCAATTTTAAAGTAAAACTAAGTAACCTAACATGGATGCTTGATCCGGATCTTCACACAGATACCAATTATAACAATTTCCTTAGGGAGTTAATAGACTGTTACAACTCCTGTTTTCCAAAAGTCACATGCACTCAACTCATTAAAAAATATTTACTCAACTGGTGTACTACAGGCATCAGGATTTCTAGTGTACAAAAAAGATGGCTACACAGTAAATATAAAACAACCACTTGTCCAAATTTAATACAATATTACAAAACGTACAACAAAATCTTTAAAACAGTAATAAATAAAGCAAAGCAAATGGCAATTGAGAGTTTCATAAAAAAAAGCGGATAGTAAAAATAGAGCTACTTGGTCCGTAATTAAAGGGGAATTAGGATTGAGTGAAACCAACTATACTGGGCCTTCCTCGCTGAAATTAATTATCCAGAAGCCAATAAAAATGCCAACGCACTAAATGATTACTTTATAAACATTGGTAGAGAGACCCAGGAGGTTCCTCCATCACTTGATGATGCAATAGCAGCCCTATATAAAAACAATTGCCTCATGCTCACACCCACATTCTACTTTACAATGGTCTCTCCTGATAAAATTAATAAAATAATAACAAAGTCTAAACCAAAAAAAGCCAAGGGTTGGGATGAGCTGTCTTCATTCTTAATAAAAGAAATCAGGCATGAAATTAGTGAGCCACTTAGTCAAATAATCAATCAATCAATCAATCAATCAATGACTACTGGCATTTTTCCAGATAGAATGAAATATGCACTTGTTAAACCCATTCACAAAGGGGGAAGTAATGGATTTAAAAATTTTAGGCCCATCTCGATACTTCCCGCTTTTGCAATAATCTTTGAAAAAATTGTTCACTCACAGTTAATTACATATTTAAATCACTATAGCAAACTAACGGATTCACAACATGGATTTAGGGAAAATCATTCAACAATATCAGCACTAGTAAATCTCATGAACGACATATCTCAAAGACTGGACGAAAAAAAATCTGCTTCATTGATCATATGTGACAATTCAATGTGTAAACCATGAAATACTGATAATAAAGTTAGAATTTTATGGTATAAATAACATGGCATTAAAATGGTTCCAGTCTTATCTTAATAATCGCAAACAGAAAGTAATTCTAAAAAGTAGTAATGGTGAGGCACACTAAAACTGGAGCACGATTAAAAACAGGGTACCACAGGGAAGTGTTTTAGGGCCATTACTGTACATATTATATACAAATGATCTCCCGGAAAATATCAGTGGGAAAACAATAATGTATGCAGATGATACAACAGTTCGAATAAATGCAGTAACTAACTTAGAGCTGATGCAAAACACGGTCGAAACAATGACTGCACTAAAAAAATGGTTTAATAACAATGGACTAAAACTGAACCCATCCAAAACTTCTGTTATGCACTTCAAAACACAAACAAAAGTAGACAATAATATGTTACCTGTTACCAACTTAAGTTCTACTACCTCAGCAAAAATACTTGGAATATATGTAAATAATCATTTAAAATGGCAAGAACATATACAATACATAACTAAAAGATTAAACAGTGCCTGTTTTAATATGTTCTGCCTTTCCCAAATTACAAACTTAGAGACTAGGAAAATAGTATATTTTAGCTAACTTTCATTCGGTTATGACATATGGAATAATTCTCTGGGGTCAGGCAACAGGTTGGGAATCAATCTTCAAAACTCAGAAAAAAATAATCCGTACAATACTACATACAGGGCCAAAAAAATCTTGTAGACCACTGTTTAAAAATCTAGAGATATTAACCTTCCCATCTCAATATATACTGGAACTCTGCAAATATATACATGTAAATTTCGATACTCTATATAATACTCAAAATCAACATGGCTATCAAACTAGAACTAAAGGCAATTTAAAACCACTAGAACATAGACTAGCATTATTTGAAAAAAGCCCACTCTATGCAGGGATAAAAATGTATAATAAATTACCCACTAAAATAAGACAAATAAAAGATATAAAATCATTTGCCAAAACCATCAAAAACATATTTGTAAAAAAGTCATACTATTCGGTAAGAGAATTTATGGAGGATAGTTTATAAAAGTTAAAAAATTGTATTAATTCAATTTTATAAGGGCTTATTGCCTTAATTATTGTAACTTCAACTGTATATATTTCTCATTGTATTTCACTTGACGTGTCACCTGTTTACTGAGCTCTTGCTCACTTTGTAAATGTTTGTGATAAATAAAGTTATTCTATTCTATTCATGGTGCTGGAGCTTTATTTACACGCCCAGTTGAGCCTCTGATTTGCTAAAATTAGACTATTTTTGATCACTTAGATCATCTTAAACACAATAATAACAAATTTAAACACCTTATATATGTCACAGCACAAATTTATGGCATTAAAAGAACTAGTTTAGATTTTTCTCCGCAAATAAATCTCAGAAGCCTCCATTAGGATAGCATTGCTCTCCGGAATCCTGAGCCTCTCTAGCATCAACATTAGTATGATGTTTCTAATGCCCAACAAAACTGTGAATAAATTGAAAGAAATGGTTAACTATCTTAAGTCGAGTTGTCACACTTGCAGTTTATGCAGGATTTCCCAACATTTAGAGAATGAATGTTAGCATTTTCCACTTCTTGATTTAAGATATTAATTTTTATTTCCATAAAATACTTGTAACAGTCAATTTTAATTTAAATTAATCAGCAATTTTAATTTGTAATTAGCCATATTAATTATTTTGATAGTTATATGACTAACGAGCCATATACCTAAGAGTGACATCATGAGAGGAACTCCAGATTTTCACTTTGAAAACCAAACTTCCTCATGCCCGTCTTTTCTGCATTCTTCTGCCTCCTATCCAAAATAATTGAGGTTTTAATTATATTTATTTATTTAATTTGATTTATTTGATGAGTTGATTAATTACATTAAACAACACTTTTACTGGAATATGTTCCAAAAAACTTAGTTTCCTTCATTTTCAACTGGGCATAATTATACTGTTTAAATTGTATGGTAGTACACAAAACAGAAAATAAAATTTTAGTTCCAAATAAAGAAAATTGTTTTGAACCAGCCATGCATAGATAGAACATTGATAAGTTGGTTGGTTTACAATGCTCCCCATGTTGATAATCTTGTTCTGCCTGGTTGATCATGTATGGAGCTTATTTTTATTTTCTCTGCACATATTATGTACATAGTATATAGAAAAGGTATGGTATTGCACCCAAAAATTTGATGCCAAGATTTCACTGGAAATATGTTTTGAGGTCCCCTGACTCCAAAAAAGGATTTTTAGAAAAAGGTGTGTGCGTGCGCCTCTCTCTCTCTCTCTCGCTCTCGCTCTCTCTCTCTAACAATTTTGACTAAAATACCTGATGCATCATAAGATATTTAATGACAAAACAAAATGTATATTTTGAATTTTCGAATGGCCTCTGAAGATCTCTTCATTCTGAATGACTTTTGTATAGCTGGCAAACCATAAGAGATATACAAAAATTTCTACACAAAAACTGAACTCATTAAAAATTAGAATTTGTCATATATATATATATTTTTTATATATATATACACATTTTTTGTAGAGCTAATCGTTGTTTAGATATTCCAGATTGTGTATTTCAATTTTAAGAAACTTAAAACTTTTCTCAAATGGGAAGACGTCTCTCTTCTCATTTCTCGTTTTATACTCCTGGCAAGCAAAGATAGGAATTTCAACTGTTCCACGTAGCAACCAGCTTTTAAAGGGCAAGACCATTGCTTTAGCCTGTGCATTTCCATTTCCCTTCCACTTACAAGGAAGCCAGCAATAAGAATAAATCTGCTAATGTTTATCTTGATTAGCATGTGAACAATCTTTTGAATAAAGATTTGTTTGCCGAACCGTTAGAGGAAATCATGTAAATGGAACACATTAGATTTTTTTCCCTTCTACTTACAAGAAATCAAGTAATAAGGACAATTTTTGCTAATGTTTATCTTGATTATCATGAAGTAGATAGAAGAATAAACTTTTTTAAATAATTTGTTACAAAGATGCAGAGAAAATCATGTGAATGAAACACATCAGATATTTTAACTGCAGGTGTCCACGGAGATGAATGTTTATCTCTGATGAGGGGATGATTAAGGTAGATGGTGATGAGTAAGAGAACCTACAGATTTTTCTTAAACCTTATTGGGCCATACTATACATGAGCTAGTAAGATATGGCTTACTTAAAATTGCCACCCCAGAGCTAAGAACCAAACCAAGAGTTGTAGTACAGGAGCTGCAAACAAAACCACTGAACTATCTTTGTACTGCATAAGTTAGAAAGTTGTATCAGTCTTGAAAATTCAATGACATGGCTGGAACTCAAAGTCAATTTTGTCAATTATCTGTGCTTGAACTGATCATGGCAAGATGCCAGTACATCAATTCAACCGAGCCAGAAATGCCAGTACATCTATGAGGCAATCTCAAATACTCAAGATATCAAACACTGCATTTTATTTCCTCACAAACCTCTGATGTATAGTTTACATTAAAAGTTTAAGCTGATAAAATTTTATGTATGGGTAGATGAGTGTATAAATCAGTTTATTTCTTTTCAACTAGAGTAACAAATACATGATTTAACAAACTCTTTGAGCATTTATCTCAAATAGGGATATGTTTACTTACAGAGGTTTCCCATCGAAAAATGTTAGCATAAAAGCAGAGGTAATTTTGTGAAACATACAGCCTTCCGTGGACTAGAATATCTTTCTGCAGTGCACATGAATAATCTGAAACATAAGAATCAACTCTGTGGAAATTTAATTATTTACAACAATGATAAAAGTATTAAAAAACTTAAATGACCAAACAAAGAACTGCATGAAAATTGATTTATTTAAAGAAAAAGTTTGCTTATAATGTACAGATTTTTGTGTTATTGCCAATTTAGTATTAGCAGTGGGTTTATAAATTTGCCTAAATGGAATGTTTTAATTCTAGATAAAAATATGAATGTACTAAACAGAAAAGCAATAGGTCTGGTTCAGTATTTTATACACCTCTTTCAGTTTTTAAAGACTGTACAGATTTTATCAATGTATTATGAGGTGACTAAATGGTAAACACTGCTAAAAACGACATTTTCAGTTTTTTGCTTAATCATATATATAAATTGTAGGTTGCTCTTTAATTTAATACGTATTTTATTATGTAAGCGTATAAATATACTTTTTAAAAGTGGTCCCAGATCTGCCATTTTTAAACTGAATTCAGTACCACTTCACAGAGAAATCTTAACTTCTATTCTTGTTGGAGTATAGTGATACTTTAAATCTTAAAGGAAGTTTTGAACTGCAATTTGGAACCACTTCTAAATATGGCAGCTCCCATATGTTCAAACATGTAGTTCTTTCTTTGTAAATATATATGCAGTATATTTTGAGTAGTATTTGCTGTGACTGATTTTTTTATCAATATACAGAAGACGTAGAAAAATGTTCCAAGAGTAAGGAGGTGTCTTAAACAGATCTATGGTCTTTGTGTTCAAATTTCGAAGTTACAGCTATAGTTTCAAAGTGTATCTCTGATTCAGTATATGTTTTTGGTAGTGTTTAATGCCCGCTTTTACTGCTCTGGCACCGCAGGTGATGACACTGATGATACATGAAGATGGAGCCCCGGTGGAATGTGATGGTGGGGGAAACCGGAGAACCCCACCCCTGCGCTGCTTTGTCCACCACAAATCCCACATGTAGTCGCTTGGGATCGAACCCGGGCTGTTTAGGTGAGAGGCAAATGGTCTGACCACTCGGCCATGGCGCGCCTCAAGTATTAGGTAGTCTTTGTTTACAAGTTAGAGTCTCATCTACCAAGTTGTTTTTTTTAAGCAGTATTAGCCTAAATTTTTAATTCATGTTTTAATTAATGCACTTTAATTTTACATACATTTATCAGCACAAAATTTACAATGCTTGCTAAGACCTATATTACACTATCATACACTATTACATTTCTGTGTCACAGAATGTAAAATTTTTGATAAAACCTTTGAAAGTATGATGTGATCACATTTAAAGCTGCTGAGTATATTATCCTTGTGCTTAGAAAGTGTGTTGTTTCACCATGTTGAATATTTATAAATCATTTTACTATGATTTTATTGCATTCATGTGCAACATTTTTGTATAACTTTAAACTTAACCTCACAAAGACAATTACTTGAATGCATTTATGAGTATTAATAATAAAGACAGCAGAAAAAAAGTGATTAATATTAATAATTTTCATTTTATCTTTTCTTTTGTTTATTTATTTTCATCTTTTAAGAACAACATACATTGTTATTGGACATTTCAGCACAAAAAAAATTTACAACAGTTTATATACCAATATGTACAGTGACACTGATTAACATAATACAGCAATTGCTTTGTCTAATTATGAAGATCCAAGTCATTTTAAAATACAGATATAAACAGACATATTTGTTGCACAGAGTAAACATTAGAAACATTAGTACAATTAATATTTACAATGTATTGCAATTTTTTGTAAATTCTAATGTGATAAATGTAATGTAACAGAATTTTGTTTACTCCTATCTAATGTATAAAAACAATGCTGTAAAACTTGTTTTGTTTAATTTTAAAGTGTTTGACACTGTAGTTTTTGAATGGAAGAGGTAGTTTATTATAAATATTAGTATTCCAGAATATAAAAAGCTATTCTCAAAAAGTTTAGATTTATGTCTATGCCTGGCTAGATTATTTTTATTACATATATTTTATGAATGTACCTGGCATGCTGTGCTAAAATGATGTAGGTTAATTTTTATATAGTTTAGTGACTGAAACACATATGCACAAGGAAATGGTAGTATCCTTAGCTCCTTGAAGTATTGCCTGCAGCTGGTTCTAAAGTTCTAAAGTTTGTTAGAGTTAATTTATTATAAATATTAGTATTCCAGAATATAAAAAGCTATTCTCAAAAAATTTAGATTTAGCTCCTTGAAGTATTGATTCTAAAGTTTGTCTTGGTGATTGCTGGATAGGTCAGGCATCTCAGGAGTCAATATTATGTGGTGTTTTCGGTTAGAGTGGCCATAATCACTGCTCCTTTTGCTGAAGATAGACTGGTATTGGCTAAGTAGATGTTGGTTTCTCTCCAGTTGTGAAGCGGTCAGACAGTTAGCTGCCCTCATCAGCAAGTCTTTCAGCCAGAGCCTCTGTTCCTGCAACGGTGCTGGTTGGTTGGAGCCGTCACACGGCAATACACTCACTGCTGGCTTACAGTTACTAACTACACCCCAACCTAGATGTCCAATAGGTTCAGCAGCCTCACAAGTACTTCTTTCCGACAGGGCAACACATAATCCATTCAGTGGTGTTTTTCAGTCCAATGCAAAGTTCCTTTCTGTTGGCCCTCCAGGTGCACCTTCACCATCACCTCGTTTTGCGGGCAGCACTACATTGTCCCTCAGGGTAATCCTGCAGATCCCCAGCTGTTCATGGAGGCTACAGAGCAACCAACACTTTGTCACAGCGAGTCGCATGATCTCCAGGTCAACGTTGACTGTCGCCTTGTGGCTCCTGAGGGCATCCAGTCCCAGTATCATATCCTCGGCTACTCTTATGACAAATAACTACAGGCTCAACAGTGCTCCATACCAATGTCAACCCCAGTAAGGCCTCCTCATTCACAGGTAAGATGTTGCTCAATACATTCTCTAGTTAGTAGGGCTGACTGGGGTTCGCCTTCTCAGGCCTGATTATAGTCGCAGCTGCACCTCTGTCTACTAGTATCTTACACAGCTTTCCTTGTACCAAGCCATCTGCAATGAGGCTGTCTTCCGCTCTTCTCCCCAATACACATAGAGTCATTGGAGGTATTGGTGATGATGGCCCCAATGCCTTCTGCCTGCTGGTCGGATTTGTCATGGTCAGTCTCTTACTAGATATCCTGGTTGGCCACATCCCAGCAAACACAAATCGAAGGTTGTTTCTCTGTCCATGTCGTGAATGCTCATTTTCATCATTGGCAAAGCTGTTGTTTTGGCTACCTCCATCCTAGTGTTCCCATTAACATCTTGTGGATGGTCGCACCAAGCATAAGTTACTGTCGTATCTTGGTGTCATGCAATCCATCACCAAAGGAGTAATTGGCTTCCAGAGATGCATAACTAGGTTTAAGTTCATCAGGGCCTTGATCAACAGCTGCTCAATCACCAGGGTGAATTGCAATGTCTCCCCTGGTTGTTGCAGCCTCAATTTAAGCTGAATGCAGTAGACTGCAGCCAGGCGATGGTTCCTGAAACAGTTTTCGAGGGCCTCCCAAATCTCTCCGGACATCAACATTGGAATTACATTTGGTAATTCTGCCACCTAACCCTGGAGACTTGCATCTGTTGTGTGGCTTCCTTTTCTGACTGCCATCAGTTGTGGGTAGCGATAATGGCAAACTGTTGGTGGAAGACTTTGCAAGTGATGTTCCATTAAACTTTGGTGGATTGACGTGAGCAAATGATGTTTTGTATTCTGTCATCTCAACCTTCAAGTCTTTCAGTCTTCCATCTAGCATTTTTTCATCACCATGTTCAGCTCTTTTTCTCTTATTTCCAGAACATTAAGTCATTCCCCAAGATCTTCCAGGTCATCAACACATTCGACTCCAAGGTATGAACGCCTTGGTCAAGGTTCTTCATTCTTCCCCCATGCAGAGCAATCTTTCATTGATTTTGTTTGCTATCTCCTTCTTCAGGTTCTTCATTCCACATTTCATTTTCTCTTCCATCTTGTCCATGCTGGATTTCATTTTTTCTCCAACTCCATTGTGCATTTCAGCACTATCTTTGTTCTCATCTTCTACATTTTTTTCCATTCCGGATTTAATTTTGGTATTCATTTCGTCCATTCCAAGTTACATTTGTTCCACCTTTTCTGTTCTAGTTTTTATTTCCATTTTCATTTTGTCCATTCCAAGTTCCATTTGTTCCAATTGTTCTGTTCTGGATTTCATTTGTCTTAATTTCCTTGATTTTGGCAAGTAAAGATTTTATCATCTCCTCCATTGTGATGTCAAATCCCACTCATGACATCAAGTAACAAAAACTCTATTTTATTCTCCAACAAACTATATTTGGTTATAAAATGAGTCAAATTTACACTTGAATTGATTCAATGATTATAAAATCTACAAATCAAAATTTCTTTTAGTTTCCTCTTGAACATTTGGCATGTTAATATTGGGTATTTTGTACAAGATTCCCATGTAGAGATTCCCATGCAAAAATTGGAGACAATGGGTTTACCTGGCTAAACTATTCTTTTGTGCAAGAAATTACCTCTGAATGTGAAATAGTTTTGGTCAATGCATAATTGGGCAAACTTCAGTAAATCCTCCGCTATTTCAAAAGAAATGTCTGTGGTAGTTAGCCATTTTCATGGTACAGAAAGTAGTCTTTCTCTTGGGATACTGGGGAAAACTGATGCATCACATGAAACCAATTTGTGCATTTGTGCATTTTATTTGCTCTATTAGTTTAGGGTATTTTTTAATGCTTAAACTGTTGTATTGTGGTAGGGCTTGGAACAATTTTGTGAGCCAATTTGCTAGCTTATATGTCGGGGAGTTTATGGTGTTTACAATGGATCACATTTTGTTTCCTGATTTGTGTATTTTTGGTAGTCCATTTATTCTTGGTGAACAGGGGTTACTTGGAATAAGTTTCCTTTTCTTTTCATTACTGATTAGTTTTACATACTTACAGACATGAGCAATTTAGAAACCCACATAACCACAGCCTTCCCACAAATATACAAAACCTGATACACATATGTAGATGACACATTGCAGTAGTATGCAGAAAAGTAGTCGAGTAGTGCTAAACCTTCAGGATAGCTCCATAAAATTCACAATAGAAACAGAATCAAATAACATGCTTCCCTTCTTGGACATAAAATAACCGAGAACCATAAGGGATAGCTCCATAAAATTCACAATAGAAACAGAATCAAATAACATGCTTCCCTTCTTGGACCTAAAATAACCAAGAACCATAAGGGAGGATCGAGTGGGGGGGGGGGGGGGGCACAAACTTTCAGTTAAGGAGAATGCTCAAACTGCAGACCTTCCATTCACAAGTATATGTCATTACAACCTTGGCTACTGTGTATTTAAAAAAACAAGGGGGGGGGGATGTTTTAATGTTTGTTCCAAATACTGATGATATTTGTAGGTACATCAATTTCATTGTCTTGGAAGAGTGTGATCTTATTGTTTGTGTATTTTATGTTCACAAGCATAATTAAACCAATATATGCATTAATAATAATAATAATAATAATAATAATAATAATAATAACTGTTACACTTTGCTTTAGTCTTTATTGAAATATTGATGAAAAATCAGTTAACTTCTGTAACAATTAACCTTAACAAAGCTAGAAGAATACAAATTAACATACACAAATTAGGAACTTCATTATGTAAAAATATTGTCCAAGAGTTTCACAAAAAGAAAAATTAGTTAACTAAACTATTCACTCCTCAGAAAATCAAAATACTATCTGAAGGTAGAATGTCACAGTTTGGAAACACAAGGTTCTATTTGCTGGTAGTCATATTATTCTTTTATTTCATCACCAAATAAATACATTTTGAACAGTTGATTGATGTTTGGAGGAATTTAGTTACAGTGACGGTCAAATTATATGTGGTAATAATTTGACATAGTATTAAAAATACAAACTCAACAAATTAATACCACATACATTTTGAACAATTTATATTTCAGAAATTATAAGTAATTAGTTTAGCCAATAAATCAGACAAGTATAGTTTAAAAACCTTCATTGTTTTTGATTTATTCACCTAACTTTAAAAATGCTCTCCTGTTAAATTACACAATGCTAAATAGAACCTTGCAATTCAGAATGCATGACTTTTAAAAGCAACCAAAGAAAATATTATGGTAGATGAACTATGCTGAAAAATGTTCCTTTCTACCATAGGAAAAAAATATTATGCCAATCTCATTACTCTAATACTTGAGAAGAAAGCAAAACTATGAGTAAAGTTCTACATAATGTTATTGGTGCAACCTTAGCTGGTGAACAACATTTGCTGAAACTGTGGTAACAATCTCTGGAAATCACAGGAAGAAGCAAACACATCTCTGCATTCTCATTATAAAAAATGAAGCATCAATTGGAAACTGGTCATTTGTTTGCCAAACAAAATTGTAAATCTAAAATTTTCAAGCTCCAATCCATGTTTGGAATGTATCTCTTTTGAAATAATAAGGTGCTCTAATTCTATTGCATGCTGACACATTTCTACAAAGAAATAAGTAACTCACTGGGTTAGTCATTTCTCATTTGAAGTGACCCTGGCCAGGTGAATCATTATACTTGCTTTGCCTGTGCTGTTTAGGGTGGCATTTCAGTTCTTTTGTTAACTCTAAAAATAGTAAACCTCATTTACATGTAATTTATTTCAGTTTTTCACAGATATTTAAAATCTTTTAGGCACAAGATTTTGTACATTAATAGTTAGCTCAATTACATAAATGCATAATTAATGCACCACATTTTTCTGGTTCCCATGTATGAAATATATAAATTTTCTTACTGATTTATGCATTATGCATTATGCTTATGCAAGGTTAAAATAAATTATGCATGTTTCTCTATACTGCATCCTTGCTGTCACAGCACAAAACAGTAGGCACACTGGGTGAAGTATCAATATTTTTGGAATGCATTGTTGCACTGCACGTGTGTTAACAATACAAGGTCATTCTTTCACAGATTGTGTCTTATGCTATTGATGAAAATAATAAAGGAATAAGCCTAAATAATGAAAGAGTTCCCAGTATGCATGAGGCAGTTTAAGCTCTAGAAATTACCTGATTCCTATCACTGCAAAATCTAAAAGAAGATGGCATTTATGTGATTAATACATAAAATCGACTAGTTAATGATGGTGTGGAAAAAGCAGATTAGAAAGAAAAATTGACAATTTTTTTTAAAATAATATAAAGCACCAATACTCTGAATCTTTTTTTTTTTTTTTTTCCTTTCTTCTCTTTCAGTTTGAATTACAAACACATATTGACATCCGTATAAGTACTTTAATTGTGTGTTATATTTATGCTTGTTTTATTTATTGTTTTCTTAGACTAGTTTGATTAATAATCTAATAAAAGTGTTTCAGTTCCATAAGAAAATTCATTTTTTATATTTTCTCATTTATATACTACTTTAGTAATGTTACTTTGAAAATGTACATCTGAAGTTATGCTGTATAAGATAGCAATCTTTTGGCAAAGATAATTCAAATCCAGAAACACAGTTATATCATAAAACAAGTAGGCAAAAGCAAGCATTTGAGAACTAAAGCATTTCTTTAAAGAGGTAGCCCAAAAAAGAGGACAAGCACATAACATACAAAGGTAATTCCAAAAGCAAGGTCTCCAATTTTTTTTAAAAATATTAAGAAAACATTATTTAGAATAAATTATCCATAGTATTGAAGTTTGAACATTTTTATATTTTTCCACATACCATTTCAATTTATGCATTATTGTAAATGCTGTGGCAGTTTTATATGCCCATGTCAGAGCAGCCTGCCGTCATGTTATTGAAAACGCATTAGACCTCATCTTTCACCTCATCGTCATTGAAGCACCTTCCAGCCAGGCGTTCTTTCAGGTTGAAAAATAAGTGGTAGTCACTAAGTGCTAAGTCTGAACTACTGGACGGACGGATGGACGGATGGATGGAAAGTCTGAACTACTGGACAGACGGACGGAGGGATGGATGGAAAGTCTGAACTACTGGACGGACGGACAGACGGATGGATGGATGGATGGATGGATGGATGGATGGATGGATGGATGGATGGATGGATGGATGTCCCACCAAAGATCCACCGTTTGACAGGCAGTGTGGGGGTGAACATTATTCTGGAGAAGACTTATGCCCTTGCTCAACATTCAACTTCTTCAGTTCTGAATAGTCGGTCTTTAGTTTTTTTAATGTCTGACAATATCTGTCTGCATTTATTGTTGTCCCAGGATCCATGAAGTCAACTATCAATATCCCCTTTCAATCCCAAAACACAGTTACCATGACTTTACCAGCAGGCTGTGCTCTTTTCAATTTTTGCAGCTTGGGTGAATCAGAATGCTGCCACTCACATGATTGTTGTTTGGTCTCAGGTGTGAAGTGGAAAGCCCAGGTTTCATCACTGTGACAATTGAATCCAAAAAGTTGTCCTTTACATCTGCATAGTGTTGAAGAAATTAGCATGAAGTTTCAACACATTGCCTTTTCTGATTTTCTGCCAGCATTCTTGGGACCCATCTTGCGCACACCTTCCGAAATGTCAACACTTCAATCAAATTTCGGTGAATGGTACTTCGAGAAATCTCGAACAACAATGCAGAGCTCATCGAGAGTAATCTGCCAATCTTGAAGCACAATTTCTTCAACCTTTGCGTTTGTCTCTTCGGGAATTGACAGTTACCCGCTTCATTCCTTGTTATGAATTTCAGTGCACAATCTGCAAACTCTCTGCACCACTTGCAGAACTTTTGACATTCATTCACGACTCTCCATACACTTCCACCAACTGTCAATGCATTTTGATTGGTTTAACGCCTTTTGTGCTCAAAAAACTGAATAACAGTGCAAATTTTGAATTGGCAGTAGTGGCTAACAGGAACTCCATTACAACTGGCTGCCAAGCCAAAATGGAATGCTCCAGCATATGTGTGATGGTTTCTGTAGAGATTGTAGGAAGGAAAAAAACAATGTGGCCAACAGCAACGTAAACAGTTTTCCTGCGGCCCCAACACTTTGGAGACCTTACTTTTGGGATTACCCTCATATGTACCATATTGAGGAAAGTTACAACTCACAGAAAAGCACCAACATTTGCAGTATGGGCTCATTTCTTTATTATGCTGTAACTAAAGCGATTTCATGTCAATTTATTCATTCATATTCAACTCTTATCAAGCATTTAACATTTTTTTGGAATATGCTGCTAATTTATAAAAATGTTAACATATGTATTTTATATGTGAATGCAATGACACATCTATAGCACCTTTGCTTCTTCAATGCTCTCCATGTGGATGTTCACTCTTACACTTGTAACACTGTTGTTCCAACTTCATGAAATGTCAAACACCAGCTATGAGTAATAAATAAAGTTGAAAGCTGAATAAGATAAAATAGCTGCAAAGGCATTAGCAGGCATAAAAACTATTTAACAGAGCAATTAGGTGCATTGCTAAATAATAATAATAATAATAATAATAATAATAATAATAATAATAAAAATAATAATGAATTGGAAGTGATACACTGTGAAGCTCAGTTAATAGTAATGCACTATGAGTCGTTTTACACAAAACTTCATCAAGATTGTTACTTACACAGTAGAACCCATATTGTAGGACCTGGCCTACATTATCAGCTACATACAACTATTGGATGCAGATGAGTTATTGTGGTGTTCGGCTTCTTCTCTTCTAGTGCAGGTTTGACGAACTTCAACAGCAAATTTTCTTCTAGCGGGAGATTAAAAGTCATAAGTCTGGTTTTGAATATATCCATATATGTTTTTCCCCAGGTATTCAGTTCAACATCTTTTTGTATGCGTTTTAGAGGTGAATGTCATGTTCTTTTTCATGTTGTTCATACCAGAAGTGGGCTAAAACTGCTGATGTTTTGGTGCACTTATTAGTTATGTGACCAAAGTGCTCTTTCAGTCTGATTCCTATATTCCTATATTTCTTTTTGTCCTGCCAATGCATATTTTATCACAGTCTTTGCAATTGAATCTGTATATGCCTGGCTTTTTGTAATTTTTAATTTTAAGTTGCTGGAATTGATAAGTTTTTTGACACTGAATTTATTCTGGGGTACTAAAACTATATTGTAATTATTAAAAATCTTCTGGAATTTTTGGATAGCCCATGGATGGAATGTTAACTTTTTGAACAGCTTTTTATCTTTCCCCAGTTTCAGACTTATTTCTGCAATAAGGTTTTTTCTTTTAATTCTCTATAGTTTTTTGTTCACCATTTCTTTGCTAAATCTATTAAAAACGACAAAAAACCAGGCATATATACAATCAATTGCAAAGATTATGATAATCATACACATTAGCGGTACAAAAAGAAAAGGCCTATAGGAATCAGACTGAAATAACACTTAGGTCATGCAAACAAATAAGTGAACCAAAAAATCAGCAGTTTTGGCCCACTTCTGGTGACAAAATGAAATAGAGCATGACATTTACCCTCTAAACCATGTATAAAAAGCTGTTGAACTGGGAAAAAATATAAATGGAAAAATTCAAAACCAGACTTATGAGAATTGATCTCCCACTCGAAGAAAATTTACTGTTAAAGTTTGTCAACTAAGCCCTCCCCTCACCACAACCGAGGAGAAACAGACCACTACAAATAACTCACTTGCATTCAGTATGTAGCTGATGATATATGATACCAGTCCTGGTGTGTAAGTAACAACCTTGATGAAGCCTTGTGTAAAACGACTCATAGTATATTACAATGCTTTGCTAAAGTTTCAAACAGAATTTGCTTTTATACTAAAGTTTAAATAGAATCTGCTTTTAACTTTTACAACTCTCTTACCAACAACAAGTCTTTCTTCAGGTGGTACATCTTTAAAAATCCTTTTGAAATCTTCACTGCGAGACTTGTATGTGGGGTAGAGAACATTATACCATGAGGATTTCTTTTTAGTGCGATCGGAACTGCGAGATTCTTTGGTGCGCTCTTTATTTGGTGCTTCCTGACTTATGCTACGGTTTAAATCAGGAATTTGGCCTGAATCAGAAGAACGGCTCAAACTATCCTGCAATGAGCAACAGATGCATAAAGTTACTTACTGTTGGCTGATGTTGCAATATTTCAGTTATTGCACTTTATTAAGTTATAGTATGTAGAATTAATAATTAGAGATGGTGTCATGAACAGCCTTAACACTTGAAAGAGCTTGAAATTAAGTATCTATGCTAAAGAAAGAGAACCTTGAAGGAGATAAAAATGCTTTTCAGAAGTACACTGTAGCAATAAATTTATGACATGCAAAATTAATCAACAGTTTTACTATGTCAAATATGCTTAATTGAGCTATCTAGTTAATCTTGACTATTGTCTAATTAAAGATTGGAGGGGGTGGATTAGAGCAACTCTATTACTTTGTACTTTGTAAAACTGAAAAACAGATTCCATGTCAGAGGGTAAAAAGTTCTGTATAAACTACATTAAAAGATGAAAAAAATAAAAAGTAAACAAAGTATTCTTGCTTTTAATTGCACAGATGTACCCAGTTTCACTTTACCAAACTGTTAAACAGGGACAGTACAAGTTTTTGTTCTTTATCTTGAATACACAAAGATAAGATAAATTGATGTGTTCCAGTATAAAGTGAATGCTTGCTACTGTATTTAAAAGCTGCAGGTTGCATTACTAATAAACTTTTACACTGGCAAATAGATGTAAATTAAGCAGATATTAAAGAAGTGTTTTATTGCAATACTGTGCAAATAGGAATATTTATCTCGAGTCATCTTTCCCTTTTTAAATCAAACACTGCCTAATGAACAAACCCATAAAGAGGTTTTGGCAACATTAGCACAGATAACATTTGTTGTTCATTCTTCATATTAACAAGGCAAGTGTTTAAAGTCACTAGAGCTGTAACATTATGAAAACTTGTTTCCAAGATCAATTTACAGTTGACTGATTTGTATACTGTTAGGCCCCTATTATGCAATTGTATCTTTGAATGTTGCATAGGCCTGTCTTGTGCAAAAACTTTTCTTTGTTTTTGAGCAGCAATGGAGACAGTTTGTAATACAGTACAACTCATTACTAGCAATACATAAATAATCCTACTTGCCCCTGACTTACAGGAAATATCAGCTGCACACTCTAACATGTGTTATCCGATTCCTTACAAATTCTGGTGCTGAATTTCTTATCCAATTCCTTACTTTTAGTGCTGAAATTTGTGTCATTTTAAAACACTATTCCTATAGTGTGAGACAGGAGGTAAGCATGATTCTAAGTGCTCCATGCTTAATGCAGATGGTTAAATTTTCAGGAAATTTAATGGAGTAATACTGGTAATACATTTTCCCAAACTGCTGTGTTTGTTATCAAATGACTTCAATACAATATTACAGAAACATGATACAGATATGGTTAAAACATGTAAATGTTTTCAATAATATAGTTACTCCATTTTGTTATGCACTTTACATACAATCCATGGAGATCTAACATAATTCTATAAGATCTTAGATCCTGCTTAGAGCAGGGTTCGGTGTACATAATGATGGTTTGAAAAATGACAAAGAAATAACACTTATGAAAAAAATCAATTTTGAATTAAATATTTATTCTCCCTTAATACAATTCATAAATATATACACAAAACAGAAACATTTTTACAATTATACAACTTAAGTGTCAAACCTAAATGTATAATCTAATAAGTATAACATTTGCAATACGAGACTTCCTTACACAGTCCCAAGGTCATCTTTATAATGAAGCGCCACAGTCTATACCAGAAATCATCCCAGCACCCCAGTGGCAGACTTATGATAGAATGTGTACAATCACACAGCTTGCATAACCATTGTGCAGGTGGGATGGTAGAGCGAAAGGAATTTGAAACCAGCTCAGTGGCAGTCTACTAACACAGCGCTTTCAAGTGTTTTCCATATCCCTTATGCTTATGCATAATATTATAGCATATCATGATACACAAGTCTATTTTTTCATTTGGAAATATACATAATTTATCCTAAAACTTAAATGTACAGTTTAAAATATGAAAACATACATTTCCTCTAGCAAATTAGTAGCAAACTGAGCTCATCAAACATGTTCAATTTAGTAATTAATTTCACAGTTTAATGACCTATTTCTTCCCTTCATCTTTCAGCAGTGCTACATGAACCTCAGTTGAACATCGGCCTAGGTCATTAGAACTTTTTTCCCTATGCGCATCAACCAGCAGATACATACTTTCAAGGCGAGCATGGGTTAGTTTGGTTATCATCCCCAATAACAATGTAAAACCTTTCCCCCAATTTATAAGTAAAGGCCCTGAATCTCTCCACACCCCTGCATTTTTATTTGCAAGCTTCCCAGCTTCATCTAACTTTCCTCCTTACTCAGCCTAACCCACGAAGTAACTCTCATAAGCTAGCGAAAATTCATTCTACCCTGAACTATTATTCCCCTAGCATGCTCAGTGGTACGGGTGAAGCCAGGTACACCACAATTGTTGGAGATACTTGTGTAGCAATTCTTTAATGCATAAGAAGAATTCAACCCCTATTGGCAACCATAGCAATAATCCCCGAGGTATAAAAGTAAGGGTTCCTACATATTACAGAATTATTTGATCTCTCTTTCCTTTCATATTGACCCTTGCAACACCCACAAATGCCCTCAGGAGCCTGAAATGGTAATAACTGGGTTAAGTATATATTAAGTAAGAGTAGTCACTCTTTCTTTCAGCTTGTTATGTGTGTAATATTGTTATAAGTATTCAGTGATGCTAACAAGAAACTCTAGCAAAGTAAGAAGTTAAGCAAGGCAGGCATAAGCATAAGTTATTCAGGTTGTTAATATTTTTTTTAAGACACAAAAACAGCCTATAGAATATTTGTGAACGATAATTTCCATCAGGCACCAACAAGACCTACCAGATATTTTGCTATAAATACAAAAAGTGGTATGCCCTTTGGTAATTCAGAATTAGGTAGCATGAAGTAAACTATATCATAATGTCAACTTTAGAAAATTAACACTGAGTCAAACTTAACACTTTTAAAACTTCACTTGTTACTTGACTCAATGCTAATTTTCTAAAGTTATTATTTCGCTTCACTGTGTACCACTTCTTGTCAGGTTAGTTATCATATATCATAATGTCTAAATAATGCTACAGATAGAGAAACATCCCTTGTTAAATATGTAAATTTTGGAAATTCATGTTGTAATTTTCTGCACACATAATATAAAAATGTGAAAGTAAGAATCATTGATTAGTGAAATTTTTAATGGCACTGTATTGCTTACAAGCAGCTTACATTTAAATCACAGAATTTGTAAAATTGGTAGGATATTTAGTGGTTATAATAAAAACAAAATAACAATAAAAAAAAAAAAAAAAAAAAAAAAACGGTATATATCTGTGGGGTCTGCACCAAAATAATGACTGAAATGCCAATAGAACTTTCTTTACTACATCTCATTTGAAATAACTATCTTGAATGTTTGGAAACAATTTTTTCCGATAAACAGAATCAAATTTCATTCTCTAAACTAAAATTGCAGCAAAACAAGACTGTCAAACCTTGCATATTTTATATATTGTCATTAAAAATATACATCTTTGAAATAAATTGGGAACAAACTTTAATTCCCCTCATATTTGAGTTGTGCAATTGTAAAATGTATGATTGCACAACATGTAAAAGGAAAGTATGGTTCCCCATCAGGCAAAAGTGCACACAAAGAAGTTCTCATTTAACAAGTAGAGCAAAAACACTACATAATAATTCATCCAGTTTTGCTCAATGTGGGGGGAAGGTCAAATCAAATTTTTGTTACTTTTAGTATTGGCACTTGCAACATTATGAAGTGACCTTAGTTAACATTGTAGCATGCAGATAATATAATTTAAGTTAGGCCACGTGCCATAGTCTGAATTGAAGCTCATTTAGAAATATCAAAATATGAAAATATATTACTGAGTGTGCTTCCTGCAGAGTACCACAACTTCAAAAATAAATATAATAAGAGTACTGTAAACCAGAAGAGTAGAAAGATAATGTAAAAATAAAAAGGAAAATCACCATGAAACTAAGGTAATTATTCCAATAGTGCAAAAAATAAAATAAAGTTATCACAGTAATTACAAATGAAAAAAATTAGTGTAATTATGAAAGTGGGCAGGCAAATAAAATCAAAATGGCGATGAGTTGTCAAGCCATGTTTTCATAGAATTTCCCACCTGCACATGTGACAAATGATGCAATTAAAAATTATAGAAGAGCCTCTATATACATGTTAAAACACTGGTGAAGGAGGATATTCAAAGTACTGTTTAGCGGAAACTTGAGAAGCCTTATACCCCTGCCATTGAATCCTTGCACTTGACAGTTGGGAGTTGGTACACCAGCAAAAAACAGATGAAAAGCTTTACGTGTTTGACTTTCTGAACCAATCATAAAGTAGCATTCCAATTAGTTGGTCAGACAATAGATCTAGATGCTGCACCATTGCAGTACCTGGCTATTTCCAAACACGTGCTCAGTTTATGAACTCCTAACAGGTGCAATGAGTTGTTCTGTGCAAGCTACATATATATTAATCGTTATTTATATTTGTTGTTATTGTTGAGTGTTGTTGGTGTTTGTTTGTTCATGAGGGAACATAATAAGACTTTCACAATTATAGAGATGAATAGACTTTTGAGGGAAGGTGTGATGAGGGTGGATGCGTCTTCATGGAAGAAGAAATTGAATTATGTGCACAAAATAATATGAAAAGTACAGGAATTAGTGGAATCATAAGGCAGCATAGCCAACCTTACGTGAAACCACCAGAACTTCAAGTGCAAGGATTCAGCGTTGGGGATATAAGGATGCATGAAGCTGTCAAGTATTAAGCTCTCCCCCCTTCATAGTGTTTGTGAGATGATTTTGTATTAGATGGCTTATATGGTGAAGATTTTGGTTATGCAAGATGTCCTGCAAATAGGAGCTGAGATATGTTTAACTTTCCAGTGTAACATGCCATTATGTGTTGTGCCTTGTATTAAGGGGTACTCTCCTTTAGTATTAAGGTTTAGGAATGGAAACTAAACTATTATTTTTGTTTTTTGTAGTATATTTCACCAAGAAACTGTGTTAGATCATTTAAAGCTTATTTATAAGAAAGACTAGTGATCAGAGGTTACAACAAACAATTTAAAAATCAAGGATAAATTATTTATTAAATTTTCTGAGAATAGTGTGGATGTAAAACTACAAAAGGTATTATGGGTGAGAAATTTCCTTGTGATTGACACTTGTGGGGTGTGTCACCTGCTGGTAGGGGCTTGTCAGGTTGCTGACCAATCATAGTGTAAGAATACATAACCGCCAGAGAAGTGAATTAATTGGCATTGCAATACTTACGTGGTTCAGTGGAAATTTACGAGTGTGTTCTCACGCATGACTGATCAATTGTTTGCAATCTGATTGCATTCTGTGAAAAATTCGGCTGTCTCACACATAGTCATCGTAAGGATTTACATTTATAATCGTTACTACCTTTTATATATCGCGGACATTGCTCCTGTTCTCATCCTAGAAATATCACGAGGGACACTGTAATTTGAAAATGTCTTAAGTCCGTGATAAGTAAGTTGAGGATACTTTAACTGAAACAATCAAACTTTTTTGCTTAGTGAAATGCAGGATCCAATGTGGAAAGGAATAGATGAGGTAACTAGTGAGAAATGGGGAAAGATAGTTCAACATACGAGGGGTTTGCATGGAGAGAAGAAGGCATTTTGGAGGAAGCAGTGGAATGTTTGTCGCTGCCGACGGACAGCGAGTAAATAGGGCAACAGCGCACCGAGGCGGTCACGTGTCAGCAGAATGTCAATCACAAGGTAATTTCTCACCAATAATAGATAACAGCATAAAATGTTTTACATTGCACTTAAGTTAGAAATTATTTAGAAATATTGCATTTAAAATTTTAACTAATAAAACTCAGCACAGGAATTATATGTACATTAGCAATGCAATAGAAGTAAAAGGATTAAGTTAACTACTAAACATCAGATTGTTAGCTACTTTATTGGTGCATACTATAAATAAATCATATTTATGTTAGAATCAATTAGGAGAATTGAACCTTTATTCCAGAATCTCTTTTCTTTTATAGTAAAGATTTTCTATCATAATGAATTCCAAAGTTCTATTTAATTGATTTAATAATTTAATGTCAGTGTTTACTTAATGATTAAATGACCCAAATGATCATCCATGGCTAATTTCTCAATTTGATTGGATTCAATATTTATAAATGCCTCCACTCTGGTTTCCAAATTATTATAATTAGCTTCTTCAAAACAAATTTGATCATAATCTAGACATCTTAACTGATAAATATCACATATTTTTTGTTTTTAATTAATTTTTTAATTCATATTTTATGGCACCTTTAGTTTGAGAAATTGTCCTATTTTTTCACATATTAAAATACCAAGAAGGTTAAAGAAATTTCTTGTCTCAAAAACATAAAAGATTATTATACATTTAAAAAACATAGCCATCATTCTTGGGCAAATTATCAATTCACATATATTTTAAAGACACCATCAGAAACGAAGGTGGTAATTGACATTATGCGCACTGGTAGTGGAAGATATGGGAAGTGCTGCATCAAGACATTTTTCTAGCAATGGAGAAAGGAGGGAAGTATTCCCAAGCACCTGGCAGTTCGCATGGACCAAAGCTATGTATTCCTTTGTTGTTTAACATCACATAACTATATAAATACATATTATCTTACCTTATTCTTTGTCACTGGATTCTCTTTCAGAAAAACATCTTCCTGGAGCTTTCTTGCATGTAGAATGCAGTCATGGCACTTTGCTGCAGTAATGCTTTCCACAGTCTCATCTTGCAGTAATACTCTCCACGTCTTGTTATTTTGTAAGTGGTGTTTTTCTCTGCTGCATATGCCCATCTAATTTGACCAAGTTGTACTGGCAGTGGTAAGTGTACCACTCTTGTGTTCAAGTTCTGCAGCAATGGTATCCAATTCTAAACACTTTTGTGGTGTGTTCATTTTAACAATCTGCAGAAACTCTTCTCTTGTTTGTGTTGGAGTAAAAGAAATTTGCCTGTTTACAATAATATCAAGTATGGTTGTTTTCCACTCGTCAGCATAAATTATTTATAAATTCCCAATTAAGACTTCTGAAGCTTCTTAAACTCTTCCGCAGTAAAAGCTGTGACAAATACAAATTAAATTAGGAGAAACTATTTGCGACTGGCCCTGTAGCCAAGTCATAATATCAGCTTTCCTTGTGCTAGAATATGGTATCTTCTCCTTAAGTATGGAGTGTGTACTTGCATTTCCATTACTATAACAAATCTTGGATTTAAAAATGGCAAAAACTGGCTCAAGAACCAGCTTTTAAATACACCAGCATTCATTTTTGCATAATAGTCAGATGGGGACTTAGATTTAAAGCGAAAAATTAATTTGCTCTCTGAGATGAAATCTGTATCATTAGAACCAGCATGGCATAAGATCAGATGGCCTCCTTTGACAACAGGAACTTTTAAACCTCCACTCCTGTCATTCATCTGCTAGCAAGCTAATCTGATATGGTTTTGGTTTACCCAGGTTTTATCCAGGTAATGAATTTTAGTGTCACTTTGGTTTCTAATGGAATGCATTGTTCTGAGAAGCAAGACTCTTGTGGCTACGTCACTACATTTCCATATTAATTTTCTTCCGTCTCGGCATTTCCTGTGACAAAATTCCATTTTCCTCAAAATGCAGCATGGAAGATTCACTGCCCTCAAAGCACGTGTCTTGTTTCATTTTTATCACATTTTGCACTGTAGGAAACTCTCCTTTCTCATACATAGAAAACATCCTTTGACACAACAAATTCCTGCCAAAATCCTCAAGGTCAGTCACTGGTTATACCTTTTAGGCACTTTTCCAGGAGAATTAAATTTAAAACTTTCTCCTGCATTAACACAAGCTTTTGCTTCACTTACAATTCTTTCTATGGTGTGCATATCCACCTGTCAAGTATCAGCTGTTTCCCTGCAACAGTCAGTAACACTGTTTAAGAGTGCTCCCTGCTTCTTCCATCTTTCCTAGGAAGTATTTGTACACATTATATACTATTTTTCTGGCTTGACTGTGAAGATCATGTGTTTTTTGCTTCAGTCACAATCAAAATTATTAATGAACTGTTAACTATCTTACTATTACACAATGGAATCAATTTATAGCCCAGAATAATTAAATTTCTCTGTTAAACTGGAGGTAAGTTCATTCAAACACACACTGATTTTCTTAATTGGCTAGAAACCACGTGACTATGACATTGTTGTGTATTTATCTACTGCACAATTGCCTTCATTAGTAACAGGACTCTAGAGAACATCTACTAAAACATAAAAATTACAAATTTCCAAACATAATGAAGTTTAAAAGAGCATTTCTGGTATTTACCAATTAAGCAGTTCAACTAGTGACCAAATAAAAACTGGATAAAATAAGATATCTTCTGATAATTAAGAATAGCGGAGTATTACAGAAATATTTAATCTAAGTTGGTTGGTTGGTATCTAATGTTGAGCAATGGCAGTGAAGCCATTCGCTCTCTTGCATTCCAGTATTTTGATGTCATATTATCATGTTAACTAAAGGTTGGGTAGCGCAGTAGATGGTTTCCATCCATATCTTCCTTAAGTGTACAGAAAGGACACAGAGAAGATCTCACTATACCAATCCTGAATAAATGTTTATTCAGGAAGTCATGGCCTGTTAGGAGTCTAAAAGTTGCTACAGAGGAATTTCTTGGTAATGTAGTGTTATTATATAAACTTTCCTATGGTTTTCCTTTGGTTTGTAATACATTATCTTCTTTAATTTTGTTATTATATGTTGATATAATGTTTTTTTTGATAGAGTGATGACTTATTGGAGCAGATGAATTTGATGTAATTGAACTACCTTTCTTGGCTAGAAAGTCAGCTGTTTCATTATCCTGTATTCTGCAATGTGCTGGTATCCATTGAAGTATTAAATCTTTTTTTGAAATTTATTAGTTGTTTTATGATTTTGCGGCATTCTGCAATATTTAAGTTATTAGGTGTTACATCAGATGTTATGGATGTAATAGCTGCTTTATAGTCCGATAATAGTACAACTTTTTCAAATTTATTTATGTGATATTAGTAGGTTTTGTAAGCTCTGAAGTATTGCCAAAATCTCTCCATCTCTTTTGTTGAAAGAGAAGAGAGAGCATATTGCACCTGCGCCAATATCACTGTTATTTGGTAAGCTAGAACTGTCAGTATAAACATGTAGCCAATCATTGGTATGGTATCTTAAATTATTTCTAGTGTCATTTGTTTCAGAACACGCAAAGAGTTTCAGATTTTGTAAATTCTTCAGCTAAGTGTAGATAGTGTTAAATATCAAATAGTTCTAACAGGTCAATATTGGTTTATATGTTTTCTTTTAAGTAAGGAAGTTTTAATATGTTTGACTTCTTTGACTTTATTAAGGAAACTTTGTTGAGTTTTTAGGTTTACTTGTGGTTTTCTTTTTTCCCAGTCATTAAAAGATAGTCGGATTAATTTTTCATATTGTAAGATGGCTGCTTGTTCAATGTCAAGTTCAAGTCTTGGATTATTTGTTAAAATTTGTAGAGCAAGTACTGGGGTAGCCGTAACACTCCAGTTACTAGGCGAAGACTTTGATTTTGTAGAATATTAAGTTTTTCTATATTTGCAGTTATTAAAAAAAAAATAAAAACATTCCAGATATTTAATCTAAGTAAATTGCTATATCAGTTTAATCATGAAACGTGCTCTGAAATTAAATTGTTAAAAAATTAAATGGATCTACAAAATTAGTGATTTGGAAGAAAATAATTATTATAAAGAACAGAAATGTGTAATAAATTGCAAAACTCTGCATTTGTCATTAATATACATTAAATTTATAGCCATGTGTGGTGGTATCTCTGTTTCAATAATGTTGCTAAGGCAAGTTGGTGTTACCATTGTGTGCTGTCATTTGCCACACTTTGCCAAAACAGATTTGGTGTTGATTCATAGGTTAGACATTTCATTTAATGTTTAATATATTTTTGCTAAAATGGAAAAACTACAACATTACTCTGTCATTATTCTACTTTTGGATGGGAAAAAAAAAAGGAAACTGACTGTCATGTATATTGTAACCTTTTGCCATTTATGACCACAGCCAGATATTGGTCAACAATTTTAAACAAGGTCAAACAATTTTTATAAGAATCCTCCAAGATGCCCAGCAGATGTGGTTTCCAAGGAAATCATTGATACAGTCCATGATATGATTCTTGCTGAATTGTTATTGGCTTCAATGCTATTATTTGCAAATTACATTAGTTACACTTTCACCCCCTCAAAGACTGCATTCCTTTTTAACAAAAATTTAAAAAACAGCTTTTCACAATAACCAAGCTCTAGCTTTTGAGGCAGTAAGTGGGATTCTAATGAAAAGGACTACAACTATAAATATGCAAATTGGCTTACATCTGGAACATCTGATGACTTGATCTGCAAGCTGTCTTTGTAGCTGCCAACTGGAATATCACTTTTGGAATGATCTCTCTTATGATGTTGTCTTGGGGAAGGTCTTGGACTGGATTGTGGGCTTGCACTTGGGCTTGGTGACCTGGTAATAAGAGTCAATAATTAACACTCTTCCATATTTTAGCTCAAATTCACAAAAACTTTATCTTTGAAGATTCTGTGCAAACATTTCATGTGAATGCTACAAACTACTGGTGTCAAGCTGTGTAAACAGTGACAGACTTTATTACCAAAGCATAAGTTCATCAGTGCTAATGGCTTTATGTGATAACTCCACATTCAAAACTACTCCTGATCTATGGAAATGAAATAATTTTTACAGATGAATAGTATACATTAAATCACAAAAATCTTTTTTATACCAAAATTTAAATTTTAAAAGATAGAAGCAGATTATACAGAAACCAGTTTTTCTTTTTTTTCTTTTTTTTTTTTTTCATTTTTGTCCATTGAAATTCACTTTTAGACCTTATTTTATTTTTTAAGCACCTACTTATAACAGGTAGTAGTAGTTTTACATTGCAAACAAATATTCAAAACTAAGATTTTGCACGAAATGCGTATATTGGAGTCTCCTGAAAATGAAAAAAAAGTTCTTCTTTCTCTACACGTACATAGTAGGTAGAGAAGGTATCGCATTCAACTCAAAATTTGATATTGAGATTTCACCAGAAATATGTTTTGAGGCCTCCTGATCAAAAAAAAAAAAAAAAAGCATTTTTAGAAAAAACAATGTGTGTGGATGGGTGTGGGTGTGTGCACGTGCAATTCAAAAATGAAAAGAAACACCAAACTTGTTTTAAGTTCAGCATCTTTCTTCAAGGAGTGATACATAGATTTTCAAGAAAATCCCCCCATGCCAAATTACACTTACATGGAACATTATTTGCACAATTCAATTTTCTCAACAACAAAAAATGGCTCTAACGGTTTCTATTACTATAAATTTAAGATATTTTTATCAGAAATAAAATGTTATTGTAAATTTTCTGGGAATAGCCTCTGAAGCCCTCTTCATCCTTGAAGATTTTTGCCTAACTGGTAAACTATAAGAGATAGAAAAAATGTTTCTATACAAAAAATGTTGATCTTGTTAAAACACACTTGTCATAAGCAATTTTTTGTTGAATTAATCATTTCTGGGATATTCCTGATTATTGGTTACAATTTTGTAACATTTAAACTTTTCTCAACTGAGAAGCATTATTTCCCTGCCTCTTTCAACAAAGAGAATGGCATTACCAAAACATCACATAGAGACTGGCTTTTAAAATATTTGACTATTGCTTTAGTTTACTGCATTTCCTTATTCCTTTGTACAAGGGAATATTAAATAATAAAACCATCTCTGGTAATGTTTATCTTGAAGTGAATAAAAGAATAAGCTCTATAAGAACATTTTGCTGCAGCATAAGTAGAGAAAGTTATGTGAATGTAACACATCAAGTTTTTAAGAAAGAGAGAAGCATGGTTAGCAAATCTGTAAAACAAGTATAAATACAAACTTCAAATTAGGTCATCTTCCAAAAATGTGATAAAGATTTGCAGAAAATTCCCACACCCCAAACCACAGAACATTTGTTATTGTTTTTTATTTTCCCACTAACCATATGGATTAAAATACTGTGCACTTAACATATAAGCAAGACAAAATATATGTAAATAGCCTGTGAACTTCCCTTTACATGACTTTATGAGTACATCATTCATCAGACATGCAAGAAAACTTCATACATTTCTTTTCACTTTCTTTACAATTAGAGGAAGCATTGTATGTCATCCAAAAATTTTATCTTGAGATTTCACCAGACATACATTCTTTGAGGCCACCTATATTCAGAATAATTCATAGAAAAAAATACAGTTCTGAATAGTATAATCTAAAAACATTATGTCCAATAAAAAGCAAACTTGATATAATTATAATTTTAATTACTGGAAGTGGTACACCATCAAGCTTGCATCTAGTTTTAAAATTGGAGTCGATACACATACAAGTAAACTTGACTCCAATATTAAAACTAGCAAATTTGATATTTAGGTTCAGTATCTTCCAAAAGATGTAACATGAAGGTTTCCCTTTACGTGGAAGACTCTTAACAATTCTGATTTAAATGCCATGTTTTAAGATATTTGTATGAAAAATAAAATGTATATATTGAATTTTCTGGAAATGGCCTGTGAAGTCCTCATAACTCTTGTGTAATTTTGATAATGATGATAATGATAATGGTGTTTAAGGGTGCTCAACTGCCGAGGTCATAAGCGCCCTTATGATTAAAACTTGGCAATAGGCAGTAAGAAAATACCATTGCAAGAAAAAAAAAAGGTAAACACAAGTAAAAGAGCTAACAGAGTTGAAACACAAGTAACAGAACTGTCCAGCCCTCTAACCAGAGCTGGGTATAAAACTCCATCTAAAACCAACACATTAAAACCAAAAGAGTTTAAAAAAAACTGCTATCACACTAAAACTTCAAGGTAAAAGAAACTTTTGCTAAAAATTTAAAAACCCTGTCATCTGCCAGGACCTCAGCAAGAGAGGCCGGCATGCCCATAGATGACCGAATGTGTGCCAGGTGACCACACTCCAGCAACACATGACGAACTGTCTGTGCCTCCCCACAGAGCGCACAGACAGGAGCAGGTTCACGTTTAAAAAGGTAACTGTGAGTAAAAATACAGTGGCCAATTCTTAGCTAAGCTAGTACTACCTCCTCCCGGCGGAATAAATGAGAGGAGGTTACCCAGTTGACAGGGAGCCTTCACCTCTTGCAGCTTATTATCACGGAGAGCCGACCACTCCGCATGCCAAGTCGAAAAAACGGCTCTCTGTACAACCACTCTAAAATCTTCTGCTGTTGAATGGGTAATCGTAACACTGGGCGCTGTGACTGCCGATTTCGCTGCCAAATCCGCCGTGTCATTCCCTGGCAAGCCAACGTGTCCAGGAATCCATGCGCACTCCACATTAAAACCAGAAGCGTGCAAAATGTGGAGAACGTCCTGGATGCACTGCACCAAAGGATGGTAATTGTACAGCTCACGAATGCTCTGAAGGGCACTAAGGGAATCACTAAGAATAAGGCAGTCACCTAATTTTCGACGTCAAATATACAGAAGGGCTTGATATATAGCATATAGCTCGGCAGAATATATAGATGTGCAACTAGGCAAACCGTAAGTAGAAGTTGCGGTGCCAGTGACAAAGGCACATCCAACACCGTCGGGGCTCTTACTACCATCGGTGTAAATACAAATACGGCCACTGTATTTGGATAAAAATTCTAAAAAACGACGAATACTATCAAGAGGCGTAACAGATTTCCCGTAAAGCGTCTTCCCGAGATCGACATGGGAGGTAGCGCGTAACCAAGGGGGGTATATACTCTCTCCCTTGGATAACAGCCGAGGAATGTCAACATGGTGCTGGCGTAGAAGCTCACGGAAACGAAAACCTGCTGGCCTGGGGCTCAGAGAGCGGAGGCAGTATCGCTCGTGCAGCTCAGGGGAGAAAAACGCGTGATAAGTTGGATGCCCAGGCATACACTTCAGCCCACAGCCATAATTAACAAGCAGGACATCACGCCGACAACGCAGAGGAGGTTATCCCGATTCGGCGTAGAGGCTAACAACTGGGCTCGTTGGAAAAGCTCCAATTGCCACACGGATGCCCTGGTTATGGACTGTGTCTAACCTTCTGAGCACTGAAGGTCGGGCTGAAGAATACACAATGCTGCCATAGTCCAACTTCGAACGAATCACAGCACGATAAAGACGGAGCAATGCCGTCCGATCCGCACCCCAAGATTTGCCACTTAGTATCCGTAAAAGATTTAGAGAACGGTCACATCGTGCTCTAAATAGCTGTGCTATTTGTGGTGCCCAACAAAGTTTCCGATCGAAGATCAAACCAAGGAATCTCGCCTCGTCTGCGAAAGATCTGGCCCGAGTCGAAGAGACGGCGGCATTTGCCACTTACGGCGCCAGAAGTTAACGCAGACTGTCTTCTCAGCGGAGAAGCGAAAACCGTGTTTCGAGCTCCAAGCATAGAGATTGTCCAAACACCGCTGGAGACGGCGTTCCAAAAACGGTGTACGCTGAGAAGTACAGAAGATGGCAAAGTCGTCCACGAATAAACAGGAAGATACACCTTGAGGCACACATAGCGATATGGAATTTATCGCAATAGCAAATAGAGTCACGCTGAGTACCGAGCCCTGCGGCACTCCGTTCTCTTGAATAAAATGGTTAGAAAAAACCGAGCCCACCCTCACTCGAAAAACGCGGTCCCGCATAAACTCCTGAATGACCAACGGTAGGCGTCCACGTATGTTCCAGTTGTGGAGAGAACGCAATATTCCCGCCCGCCAACACATGTCGTAGGCCTTCTCGAGGTCAAAAAATATCCCAACTGTGGGGCTGTTCTTAAGAAACCCGTCCATAATCTGAGTTGACAGAGAGACAAGGTGGTCAGTTGTTGAACGTCGTCGTCGAAAGCCACACTGGATGTTCGTCAGAAGATGGTGGGATCCCAGCCACCACACCAACCGTCCATTGATCATGCGTTCCATCACCTTGCACACGCAACTGGTGAGGGAAATAGGACGGTAACTGGAAGGAAGATGGCGGTCCTTTCCAGGTTTAAGAATGGGTATGATGGTGGCCTCCCGCCACTTGTCTGGAAAAATGCCATCAACGATTATAAACCTCGAGTAGGAAAGCTTTGCCATCAGGAGAGAGATGTTGCAACATTTGGACGTGGATACCATCTGGCCCTGGTGCTGAGTGTCGTGAAGAGAGTGCATTGTCTAGCTCTGCCAGGATGAAAAGGCGATTATAATCCTCAAGGTTGCCAGAAAGAAACGAGAATTCTTGAGATTCCACCTGATTCTTAACTGTAAGAAACTCAGGGGAATAATTGCCTGAGCTAGACACCTGAGCGAATGCACTGCCTAAAGTATTCGCCACGTCAAATGTATCAACAACAGCTCCGGTAGGTGTTTTGAGACCGGCGATGGGCATATGGTTCGGTTTCCCAGCCACACGTCTTAACTTATCCCATACGACAGAGGAAGGTGTATGTCGATTAAAGGAACCCACGAATTTATTCCATGACATCTTTTTGCTATCCTTAATAACCCGCCTAGAATGTGCACGCATCCGTTTATAGTGTATCAGGTTATCCAGTGTAGGAAAACGCTGGAAAACCCGTAGAGCTCGTCAGTGAGCGCGAATAGCATCCCGACAGTCATCGGTCCACCAAGGTACCGGAAATCGACGGCTGTAGGCAGTCGAACGCGGAATGGATTGCTCAGCAGCAGAAAGAATGGTCCCTGTGAGATGTTCGACCAAGTGTTCACAGAGTCGTGCTCTTCGTAGATAAATTCAGCCAAGTGGGAGTACAGTTCCCAGCTGGCGTGGTCTAGGCGCCAATTAGGTAAACGGGTGGAACATACAACGGGTGTCAAGACACTAATACGACAAGGAAAGTGGTCACTAGAATGCAAATCCGAGATGATATTCCAGCATAACGTGACTGCTAGCTGAGGGGAACAAATTGCAATGTCAATGTGTGAAAAACTATGAAAGGCGTCAGAAAGAAAGGTGGGCTCTCCGGTGTTCAAGAGAGCAAGATTCTAACTATCCAAGAAGTCTTTAAGTAGCGTACCTCTCGCATAAGCCCGAGGAGAGCCCCAAAGAGGGTGATGGGCATTCACGTCGCCTACCAATAAAAAGGGTGGTGGCAACTGCGAAATGAGGTGTTCTAAGTCGCTGTGCGAGAGGTCCGCAGATGGAGGCAAATAGATACTGCAAATGGTGAATAAAGCGGAGGGTAGCTTAATGCTGACAGCAACGGACTGGATTGCAGATTGTATGGGTACGGAGTTGGCAAAAATATCATCTCGAATAAGCATCATAGTGCCCCCATGTGCCGGGACACCGTCCTCCGGGGATAAATCACATCGTACGGAGGAGTACTGCCTGATGGTAACGGTGTGCTGTGGACGGAGCTTCGTCTCTTGTAAGCATACAGCCAAGGGTTCATGCTGGCGCAGCAACAAGTCAAGCTCTGGTCGATGTGGTCGAATTCCGCGTATGTTCCAATGGAGGATAGCCATTGAGTATATTATGGGATAAGTTTCAAATCGAAAGACGCTTCTGCAGATTGGGATTAGCTGGTCGGTTCAATTTGTTCTTCTTAGGCGTTGGGCTAGTACTATTTTCAGGAGCACGATCCTGCCGTTTCCGCACTGTCCCTCTGGCAGTGGCGGCAGAATCCTCCTGGTCCATCTCCTCCACAAGGGAGGTCCCTTTTTCAAGAGCAAATTTCGGTCCGAGAACTTCGAACCGATTGGATGTGCTGATCGGCGAAGACGGCCGTCGCCGATTCACGCCTTCCTCCCCAGATGACCCTTCAGAGGAGGATACACGTGTGGAGTTGCGTGTACTTTTCTTACCCTTAGATGACTTGGTAGAAGATTGCACATTCTCTTTCAAGAAGTCTTGTCGTACATACTTGGTCTTAAACTGTTTTTTCCGGGGCAGAAGACGTCGTGAATTTACCAGCTATAGTTCCCGAGGTCGAGGCTTTCGGTGACAAGTGTGCAGGACTATTCTGTACGCTGGCGGATTTGGCAGATGTTGATACCAACTTGGGTGTAGGTGTCGAAGGCTTTGGCAGCGCTTGGGCTAAAATAACCTTTTCCGCAATTGTAGCCTCGTTCATATCGCCGGTCTGTGTTGCGATTTCCCGACGCGGTACCGGTTTAGCTGCAACTGAGCTATAGGTACCGGACCTCGGGGCAGAGGGTTGGCGGAGTCGCAGGAGCTTCCGGGCTTCCAAGAAGGACACCTTCTCTTTCACCCGTATCTCCTGGATCGCTCGTTCCTCTGCAAAACGGGGGCAGTCTCGGGAACTAGATGGGTGTTCCCCGTTACAGTTCACACACGATGGAGCTGAAGCACAAGCCCCATCGTGGGAGATGTCACCGCAGTGGACGCAGGTGGACTTGCCGGTACACAACTCACTAGTGTGACCAAAACGTTGGCATTTAAAGCACCTCAGCGGATTGGGTATGTAAAGCCTAACTTCGATGGCTTCATACCCTGCCCTAATCTTTTGAGGGAGGTCAACCCGATCAAAAGTAAGAAACAGGGTACGAGTAGGCAGGAATTCACCGTTGATCTTACGTTGTACCCGATAAACAAATGAGACACCCTGAGACGCAAGATTTTCTTGGATCTCCTCAATGGACAAACCGTCCAACGCGCGGGTTGAGTTCAGCGACTTGTGCACCTCGACCTTCACTGGATAGCTGGCTAACATGGTGGCTTTAAGTATCCTTGCAGCTTGCGAGGCGGAGTTGGCTTCGACAAGAAGTGTATCATTGCGAGCTCGAACGCAGGATTTAAGCGGACCAGCAATGGCATCGAGACCCTTTTGGATAGTAAAAGGGCTCACCGTAAGGAACTTCTTACCTTCCTCTATCCTATGAATAACCAAGTAGCGAGGACCACATGACTCGACTACTTCCTTTCCAACGTCTTTATTTGAATTAAGGGGTTTTAGTTTTGGTGCCATAAAAATGGTATAAATTCATCCCCCAGTGCTCCCCACCCACCACGGAACCTAACGAGGGGTCACCCCAGGGGATATAGCAGGCTCGCCGTCCCATTCACCCAGGAGTTCGGTGTAATACCTAGTCCTGGCCAACTGACTAGGGGTGGGTTAGTCCCTAGCCTCCCGTTTAGGCAAATCAGAAACCAAAGCGGTGCATTAGGCTGCGCACCCTCCCCAGTTACTGAAAGACAGAAGCCCAGGCTCAGGTATGCAACCCTCAACCAACCAGGATATTCCTTTTCACCGACACGGGTCTCCACGCACGGCCTACACGTGGGTGGGCATTTTGACCTACTGACTCCCTCACCACTCTGAGGTTGCCCACAGAGGGAGTCAAGGTGGCTCGGGATCCCGGATGCGCCTAACCCGTACCTACTGTAGTAGGCCCCTGGGGGGTTGTGTAATTTTGTTTAACTGGTAATCCATGAGAGAAAGCATATACCACACAAAAAATGCAGATCTCTGTAAAATATACATGTTATCGCACATAAGTTTTATTGTGACATCAGTCATTTTTTAGATATCTGTTGACTGTACAAAAAGTCTTTAAAGTGCTGTAGCTTTTCAGTTGTTTCTCACATCAAAGAAAGAGTATGATATTTCTAGACCAGCATATGGCTATTCAGTTCAAGATAGCTATTGATTCAGTTTCCTCAATCCCTATTCCCCTTGTATCTGTAATGAAATATATAGTATTAATTATTTCATAAAGTATATCTTGATTGACATGAAGTATGAGAGAGAATCAAATAAAAACCACAAAAGTACCATAAAAAAATTGTTGTGTTTCTTTGGGAATTTTCAGATGCAATACCTGGCATCTCTCTGAGCTGGTAGTAAGAGGTGGTAGCAGTTGGTGTGTTTGAACATAGGAACAAGTGGTTATCCTATTTTTATGGAATAAATGTGTGAAACCAGTTAATATTCATCAGAGAATGCAAAGTATGGTTGCCGGTTTGTCACAGTGGCAAGTCTACAATTATTGGTGCAAGACATTTGCAGAAGGTATATGACTTCATTGACTGATGCTCCTAGTCAGAGTCAGGCTCACTGAGTTGCGACAGAGGAGGCCAGAGCCACAACAGTCACCTGGACTGAAATGGCTTCAGTACAGCACATAAAGGATGATTAACTCTCCTACAGAAAAGTGTCTGCCAGATAGGTTCCTTGACAGTTGATGCAGGAATTGAAAGACAATAGCAATGGTGCATGTCAAGAGCTTCTGAAGCATTATGAAGAGGAGGGTGATGATTTTCTAACTCACATTGCCATTGAGGATGAAAGTTGGGTGCACCATTTTCAACTGGAGATGAAATGTACAAGCAAAGCATGACAACATTGACCTTCATCAAAGTCAAAGAAGTTTCACAGCCAGCCCTCTGCAGGGAGAGTCGTGTTGACTTCACTCTGAGATAAGAAAATTCCTTTTTTGGAGCACTGCATGCCCCCATATTTACAACTATGACTAAGCCCACCTATGCCAGCCTTCTCAATAGCCATTTTAAGATAGTGATATGCACAAAGCAAAGGGAATTCCTGATTACAAGTGTTTTGTTTTAACATAACGCCTATCCTCATTCCACTTATGCAATCATGAAAACCACTACCAATCTACACTTCAAGTGCCTTCCACCATAGGCAACAGATTTGGTATTATCTGAATTCCACATTTTTGGTCCGTTATAAGAGCCCCTTGGAGGGCAGAAGCTCAAGTCTGATGAATTAATAATACACAAATGACTACAGTCTACCAAAAGAATTTGCTTAATGCAGTATCAAAATACTACCTATCAAATGGTGTAAATGTATTGAATGTATTGTGCAAAATTATGCATCAACCATTATCTCTGCATTAAAAAGATAGAAAAAAAATTAACTGGGGTTTTTATTTGATTTTACTTCATAGATAGAAAATCAAGCTTTCATAAGAATATTTTGTAGAGACTAATACAAATGAATTCTAGAGGGTAGAAAGTCATATGAATGTAACAAGAATTTTTTTTCTTTCCTTCCATTGTGAGAGCTTGTTACCATGAGTAAAAATGTTAATGCTGTTTTTTAATTGTATGCTTACAGCCATCCAAGTCTTGCTTAATTTAAAATCATTTCTAAGCAAAAATACTGTCACAAAACAGTTTTATTATATCAAATTCTAAATAAAATGTCTTTAATTCAATGCTGTTGCTTTTCATTTTATGTCACCACTGTGATGCTTGTTTGACTGCTTTGGTTGTCTATCTAAATGTGCACTCTGAATTCACTCTTGAAAATTGAGTTCTGCAGACCTAGTGGCCTTCCTTTCTATACCTACTGATTATATAGTCAGAAATTCCCCAGAGTATAAGTCATTATTGCATATGTTATTTATATGCAAATGCGACAATGTTTCAAGCTACAAAAAAGAAGCAGCCTGCATATGGGCAACATTCACAGTGACAAGTTACAGATACATACATTTGGCACATAGTCACCCTGCTCCCTCCTCAGGGTCAGTCATTCCAACCAGCACCACCAATATGCCACTAACTTCTTCCCTTGGGATGTAGTAGACCATATCATTAATTCTCTTCACCAAGAAGTACTATGGTTATTGAAATTTGGGGCGGCACCCTTGATCCAGGTAGGGGATACTGCCTCACTAGATCACCCTGTTGGAATAGTCAGCTGTTGGCCTGCCAGTCATAATGAGTCTTCATCCAGTCACACACTACTGGATGCATTGCTGGGCCATCTCAAGCATATCATGAAGTCAATTTACAACAGTCTCCATTTGAGTTAAAGAGCGTCCATAAATAACACGCCATTTACATTTTTTTTTTTTTTTCCTTTTAATTTCTTAGATCTTTTCAGTACTTCATAGACAACTTGCATGGATATAAACCTTACTGCTATCAACCTTCTTCCTGTTTTCCTTCCAACTTGAAAGGCTTCAGCTTCTCCCATCCATTTAGGACAATCTCTAATTTCCCTTCCAAAATTTCCATTACTTCCTGAGTGGCCCATTCTCCTCTTCTCTCATCTACTCCTGTTATTACCAGATTGAATTTCTAGTGTCTTTTCTCCAAGGTTTTCATTCTTCTTTTAATGCCTTGAAGTTCTGTTTTCACATTCCATACTTCCATTTTGATTTATTCTTTAATTTCTCTCTCTACATTGTTCATTTGTTTTCTTAGGCTTCTTCCATTCCCTGTAATTTGTTTGAAATTTCTTCACCACGTTTATGGTGGGCATTAGGCTTGGGATTCATCTTCACTCCTTCAATAATGAATAACACGCTGATTTACACACACTACTGGAACAATGCTTGTTACTTCCCTAAGCTGAACTTTATTCTTGAAAAGATTCCATTTACTTCTACCAAACAAGTCAATTCTTGCTCTGTAGACTTCTAAGCCGATTCCATTATTCTGCTATGTATGTCACTTTTCAACTTCTTCCTGCAGCTCTCACACAGCATTTCTCTCCTCCACTGCTCGCTTAGCACTCGGATGTTCCTTGTAACGTCTTAGAACAAGAGCTGATGAATGAATTGATGATTATTTAATAAGTGTTCGAGACAGGATCCAAGTATCTGTCTTTTCAAGATATGTTAAATCCCAGAAAAAACCTTATTCAGAAAATTAACCCTAAATGAAGTTTTAATATCTAGAGTGATCCACTACCCAATATACCACAGAAGTAAATGTGGTCAAGTGAAGGCTGTCATCAGTCCAACTGCATGGATGTATCCCTTCTTGAAGTTATTTGAAAAAGAGGATATCATTAGAAACAAGTTTAAAATCAGAAAGTGTTAGTAATTATGTAGAGAAATTGGACAGAATAATTACTATGTCAGAGGTGGCTAATGCAAATAGACAGAGGAGCAAAGCTGCAGTTAGGGATGATTTACCAAGAGAGTTTTCATATGTGGTGTGAAGATGAAACAGGATTGCAAAGTTCAACAGAATTGATGAACATATTAAAGTTAATATGTGTATCCCTTTAAATTGATACACAGCAGTAATTCACCCAATTCTATAGAGAAAGGAGAGGTGAAAAATCCATTATTGAATTATGGAAAAGTATTTACAGGGAGATCTTGTCAGAAAAGTTAAAACTTGAGTGGAAATATATGCTGATTGTCCCTCTTTCAAGCAGGGTGTCATAAAGACAAAAGAATGATGGATAATGTATTTATAATATCATCTTCGGTTTTAAATATTTAGAAAGGAAGTTGAGTAAGTTTTACGCAATATTTATTGATATAGAGGAAGCATATCATAGAGTAGTAAGGAATGTTAAATGGTTTAAGGAAAAAATGGGACAGTGAGGAGATGATAACTTTGCAACAGTTATATAACAATACTTTATGTGTTAAAAAGTAGCAATGATACATTAACGAAATAAGTATGCAAAAGTGAGGATTGAAACAGGATTGCAAACCGAGTCCAGTGTTGTTCAATCTTTTTATTGATGATATCTTGGACAATTTAAAAAAGATGATGAAATGTCAATAAGCAGTAATCAGTGGCAGAAGGCCCATATTTGCTATGCTAGCCTGGCCAACAGTTTTAAAATGATAAATAATTATTAGTTAAGCTTTGACATAATGTAATATATCAATAATAAAAATTATAATACTCTTTAGTATCAACAAACATTCTATGGAAATCGTTTTAAACAAGTCAGACAGCAAAAATGCATACAAGCACTCATGTTTGTCTCATAAGGAAAGTCAAAGCAAGAATGAGAATGACAGAAGCGCACTTGTGTAGAGCATATGATCAGCAATGCAACACTCTTGATAACGGCTTTGTATTAATGAAGCGTGTTTGCCTAGATGGGATTGCAAACAAGTGACAGGTGTATGTGAATGATGAAATATTGTTGTGAAAGTGTGATTTACCACCTCACTGAAAAAAAAAAAAAAAAAGAAAAAAAAAAAAAAAAACTATGATGGAGAATGAATGTGACTATTACTGAAAATTTAATCCATTCATTTTCTAGCAGAAGCTTTTTTGATAAAAAAAATGGATCACAGCAATGGTGGATCAACATCCAATTTAAGAAGTATGTGAAAAGGGAACAAAAAGTAAAATGCAACAATTTAATAATATTGGTATACAAATGAAACATAGCTCTGTGGCTATAAAATGATATATTCTTTATATTGTCGACCCTGCTTTTTGTTTTTCACAGGATAAAGTATTTGGTGTTAAAGGCGTTAATGATATTAACAGCTTTATGTGCTAAAGAAACAACAGAATGAACAGTCAGTAAACCATGTCAATTCAAAAATAGCATTGCTTAAGTGTGGCAGCATTAGAATAGAGGAGTCCCTTAATCTTGCCTTTTAAAGCAGTTGTGACAGACATAACTAAAATTTCAAAGCAAACAATTTTTTTTAATGGCGTTAACACCCAGTTTTACTAAATAGGTGCCGCAGGTGATAGCACTGATAATTCATCAAATAAAGATGAAGCACTGGTTGAATGCAATGGCAGGGGGAAACAGAGACCCTGGAGAAAAACCACCCTGTACTGCTTTGTTGTCGCCTGGGAGTGAACCCAGACCACACTGCTGAGAGACAAGTGGTCTAACCACTTGACTACAGCGCAGCCCAAGCAAACAACCAGATATGTAATAAGTTGCTTAACAGATGCTGTACGCTTTTTGGCAGAGTAAGAGCTGTCTTTTAGGGGACACAGAAAATTCTGATTCAGTCAATGGAGGAAATTTTGTTGAGTTACTGCATCCAGCAATTCTGATAAATAAAGCAAAAGAAGAAATCAAAGAAGCTCCCTTTGTTGCAGCGATAGAAGATGAGGCTACTGATGTAACACACAAATCTCAGCTTTCCTCTATGTTATGTTACATCACAAAAGATGGTGTTCAAAAGAGATTTATTTATAATCATATTGCTGCTTCCCTTGCTGAACATGAGTTTCAGCTTGATGGCAAAATAGTTGTTCAAACTTACGACAGGTGCTCTGTTATTGCTGGAATTGGTTGCAACAATTAATTATTGAAAAGTAGAATCACCATTTTTTGTGCTCTGATACTCTCACAAGCTAAATTTGATACTAAAACAATTGAATAGAATTAGGAATGCAAGGTATTTTTGAAACCTTATCTAGATTTTCAGTAGTTTACTCCAGATCTTCAAAGAGGAAGGCTGCATTTGATGCTTTTACCATTAGCATTTGCCATTAGCTGTTCTGACATGCTGGGTATATTCAAAACATTTGGTTGAAGTAATTTCAGAAGTAAAAGAGGACCTGAAGAAATTCTTCAAACCAATTATTAATAAAACAGAAGAATAGGATGGTGAAATAAGAATATATTTGAGAGGTTTTTACACTACACCTCATGATTTGAATTCATTTAAAATCAAGTATTGCACTGCAAAGGTCAAGAATTCAAGAGATTTCTGAATGAAAGATATCACATTTTATTTATTTTGGGAGCAGCGTTTAACACATTGGAGCCCAAGCCCGAGTATTGCTCAGGCCATGCGAAATGTTCATGAGGCCCACACCTGAGCATAGCTTGGTCTTGGGCTATGCAGCAAAGAACATACATCAGTTGTCTGATTTGCTGTCACCTGTCCTTGCTTTAGTTAACTATTAGGAATTTTAGGAGATTTAGTAATATTGACTACTCTTGGGTAGTCGCACCATTTTCTTTGAAGATGGTGATATGTTTGTTACATTTGTGCTCTTAAATGTAATGCTGCATTTTCCTTGATTTCTGTGAACTGGAGCTGAAATTTAGGACACAAATGAAGCTGTGGAAAATTCTGATTCCGAGGGAGAGTTTTTCGAACTTGGAATAAATGAAGTGTAAGCAGCTTTACGCAGTTTTTTCAAACTCATAGTTGATTCTTGTTAAAATAGAATATCAATATGGAAGTTATGACTATTTTCTTACTTGTTGAGAAAACCTTGAATGCCATACTTTCCGATTGTCCTAATACTTTTCGGCAGATTTAATTGATTTACAGTAAATAATAACTCAAAGACCCTGAGTTTCTTGGCACTTCAACTACTGAAATGCTCGGGATTCAATGTGTTAAGGGACTATTTATCTTTTTCAACAAATGAAGATGAAGTTCAAGCTAAAAGGCAAGGCAGTGAGTTGTAGATATTGCAAATGATAAAAAGAAACACTGCAGGTTTTATTATGAAATACTGGATACAGTGGTTGGGCACACAAACAACTGATTCTCTAAAGTCCATAAGTTGGAATTTCTTTCACTTTTAGATTCTGAAAGGTTTGAATTATACACAGCCTCTTTGCCTTTACAGCCATTACACTCTTTACTAGAAACGTTTGGCAAGTATTTTAATGATGGAATACAGAATTTTCAGCCCTTTATGCATTAGCAGAGTTCAAGAAGCCCTACATATTACAAATTTAAACATATTTAATATCTTCTTGGTTAATTGTAGCATTACCTGAAGTTGCTAAACTTTGCTCTTTCATCATAACGATTCCTGCCACTAGGGCCTCTGTAGGGAGATCTTTTTCAGCAATGAAACAAATTAAAAGTATTTAAGAAGCATCCAAACACAAGAAAGATTTTTAAAGTTGTCATTTAATTTTATTGAGAAGAGTCTCTTGAAAAGCTGCAAGAAGAATCCAGAGTTCCATGATTCTTGTTATAGACACCTTTGCTGGCAAGAATCGGCGTACAGAGTTGCCCTACAAAATGTAGGAGCCAGAGATGAGTGGGGGCTTAAGCGAGTTTTAAAGCGCATTTTATTTTAGATACTAATTATTCATAAACATTGTTTTATGCATGCTTCTACAAACCGGAATTGTGCTAACACTTCAGAGGTGATCACTCTCTGCCACTGGCATCAATGTGGGGATATCTGGTTTACTTCAAGCAGATGATCTGATGATGGGATCTGAAACTCCAATTGGTATAACAATAGCAATTAAGGAAGCAGAAAGATATTGAAATTATGGCGGTAAAAATAAATTACAGCAAGACGAAGACTATAGTTTTTAAGAAAGGTAGCAAATTTGACAAAATAAGGTTTATGAATAACAAAGCAATTGTGGCGGTAAAATTACAGTGGGAAGCAAAGGTAAACAAGCATGTCTGTAATCATGCCTACTATGCCTATGCCTATTGAATGGTATGAAAGAATTTGTGTTCCTCTAGTGAAATCATGGAATATAGAATTAAATTACAGGGAGTGGCTGAATAAGTAGATATCAAATAGTCAGAATGTTATGCAATCTTTTTAGGGGTCCTCCAGAGCACTATAAAGTTAGAAATATATTAGAGCTAAGGAAAATGAGTGTGTAGAGAAACAAACAGTTACCAGACAAATGTTCTTAAACATGTGAATGCTTTAAAAAAAAAAAAAACTCAAAAACATACACACATTCGAAAGTAACACTGAGTCCAAATTAGCTTAAAACTTCACTAATTTAACTTGCATGTAGTAAATAAAGTTTGCAGAGTGTTTGTTAATTTCACTCATTATTCCTTTTAAAAGTTATCATTTCGCTCCACTATTTACCTTTTCCAGTTTTATTTATCATACAAAAACATGGTTAGGAAAAATCAAAGACTGCTAATGATAAATGGGTTAGAGGATATGTGGGCCCCAGGATACAAATGAATGAAGGGAGTTTGAAAAAAAATAAGGGAAAGGCAACAGGATATGAAGAGGCAAATGTTATATTCAAATGTTAAAAACCACTTAGTTTTTACAATGGAAATCTGAACTAGGGAGAGAGTTATATTTTAAGATTTTCAAATGAATAAAAGAGAAGGGTTTGCTTGGTTTCATTTGGAACGTTGAAAATTGAGAAATGAAAAGAACAATGTGTTGAAGGAAAATTTTCAATAAGTAATGGCAGGTAAGATGAGATCCATTTATTGTTAGAATGTTCAGATAACAGACCATTTAAGGAAACAACTCATCTTTCATTTGCAAGAAATGGTTAAATGGATAACGAGTTCACAGGAAACATTTTAAACATGTCGGAACTAAGAAGTGTTGAAACATTTTTATACAATGAAAGAAACTATGGACATGTCAGTGAATTAGAAAGTTGAAGGATGAGACTTTTATAGTTCAATTGCAAATTGTGTAAATGTTATGGTTTTGCATATTTTCTGATGAATGACTGCAGTCAATATCAAAACACATACATAACATTAGTCTATCACTTACACTAATAAATACTTAAAACAAACTTCAGAGGTGACAATTTTCCCTTTCTGGGATTATTATAACCAGGGTTAGAATTTTAGGTGCAAATGACAGATGAAAAAAGGAAGGGAAAAGGTGCTCAAATAAGGTAAAAAAATAGGTCAAAAAGGTGCTAGTTTATTCAACTAACTCAATGGTTCTATACTAGTTTACTAAATTACTAACAAGTACATCAAATTATCACTCATTAAAAGAAGGAAAAAACATGAAGCTATTGTACTTCAAAACATTAAGCATCTCTAAATTTTTAAAAGTAACTCTGTTCCTATGGGAGATAGAATGTCTTTGTAGATGCTAAAGCTTCTTTCAACAAACCTTGTATTTACTTGAAATGGCAACTCTACAGATGTGGCAAATTCCTCAATTCTTCTGAAGACTAGACTCAAGTTTGTCTTTGGCAAAACAATCTAACTATCCCATTGTTTTTCCTTTTCTAATTGTTTAATAGCCGCAGTTAGGTAATTGTAACTATAGGCACAAATCTGTCTGCAAATTATGTATTTTCTCCAGTAGCAGAAGTTCTGTGCCCTGGAAATAGCACTGCATAGGCTGGATCCAAAGAAGGCACAAAAATTCTCACACAACATAGCAGCGCACTCAATCCAAGATCCCCAGTTAGCAATGATTGGGAAATTTGGAAGGGGCAGGCCAGTGGTTTCCCTGTAGGAAACAACTCGACTCAGAGCTTTCAGTACAATCTTGATAAGGGCAGAGATGAATTGATTTGCGATGTATTTGTTCCTTTTGGATTCACAAACACTGTGAAGGTCATAAACCAAGCATTTCACATGCTTCAAATTAGGAAATAAAGGTTTCAATCGGTTAAAAGTTGAAACCATGTATGGAGCCTGAGCCATAACCACAAAAAGAAGTTTTTCAAACCCGATATCAGTAGGCCATAATTTTTAACAGAAGTTCATAATTGATTGCATTACTGTACTGACAGCTCATACATTTTTAACAACATGGGCTCAACTTTCTCCCCTGCTAAAGGAAAAACTAAAATGTTCAAAACATATCGTCCTATTGAGTCTATGGTTTCATCTGAAATGACTCCAACTTTGCACTTTCTCCTTGATTCTTTGAATGGTTTCTTGGTAAATAGGCTCCATGTAGTTTTTTCTTAAAGTACTCTTATTGGGCATTGACATCTTTTTGTACTTTTTCAAGAAAACCCTTGAAGGCTGGGTGGTTCACCTTATTGAGTGGAATTCTTGCTTGTGTAAGAGCTGCACATATATCAATGTTTAATTGCTTCAAATTTTGGCTTTCTGAAGAACCCTGTAGAAACGCATTTCCTAATTGAGGTTGCTGCGATTTGTTTGCTTAGAGCTGGAGATGTGTTGTTTAATGCAATCTCACTGGTGTTTTGCATCTAACAAAATTCCTGAATTGCAAATAGTACATCATATAACAGTTCCATCAGTGTCTATGAAATCTTATTTGAATTCATGAGCCAGAGCAATAAATCGGGTACTGAGCATTGTAAAGAGCGAGGTTACGTTTTGTTGACGAAATACAAAGGATAAATTACTTCTTGGGCAACATGTTTCAAACCGTATAATAGCTACAAGTGTTAATGTTAACGACATTCTATACTATATTCAGATTTTGGAGGTTATGTGCAAGTTTAAAAACGATAACACAAGCTTTGTGATGTAGGGAGGAGATGCCCAGATTAAAAAATACCTTCAGAGCTCGTAAATCTAAATATATTATTTTACAATAAATTCATACTTTTTTGTATTATGTGCTGTGGGTTTAATACATTAGAGACAATTTTGATTGAATAGAAAATACCTTCCGTAAAATATAATGTTCTCCGTTTTATTGGTTTGGTTGACAATTTCTAGCTGCTGTATTAAATATAGCCATCAGCAAAGTGCGAACTGTACTGGGAACGGTTTAATGTACTATTCGACATAACTATTAATATTTCTGTTTGTTGATAATACCTGTATAGCAAATTGTTTTTGTACTTATCTTGGTGCAATGATTCAATTATGCATATCTTAAGTTGATAGTGGCATTGGCAACACTAAAATGTAATTTAATAAATAAAATGCAGAAATCAGGCTAAGTACGTTAGCTGTTTTGAGTACAGAAATGGAAAGATGTCATATATCAGCACAAGATACAACTTTGCACATACGGTAAGGTTTCATTCCCATACTCCTAACCTATCGCAAGAAGTCACAGTATACATATTGTTTATGTTTTGTGAAGTGTATAGTAATTCTACATCCGAACACGTTTGTGAACATTCATAATTATTTCATAGTACCGTAAGTAGTTAAAATAGGAAATAATACATAGTTTAGGAACAGCTGATTGTGAAAACAATAAAAATTTTCAGCAAAACAAAGCAGTAATTACGTATCAAGTTGGCCACGAATGACTCGCAATATAGCCAACATTAGTTTTAAATCTACAAAGAGTGGAATAGATATCTAAGGAATAAAATTGCATCGTACAACCCGGTAGCACATTTATACCGTGAATAGTGTATTCCAAGAATAACTATTCCAGGATTTATTCCAAGTTCGTACAACCGGCCCTTAGTAAAGTAACAATGAGCTAACAATAATTCACTTGCTAACTCAATGCGACTGTATACAATCACTCTTGTGCCCACTCTCTCACTTGCTTCCACACTCTCTTATAACATTGCGACAATTACAGAATGTTCTCATTCAAGCTGGAACTGCAGCCTCAGCAACTTCTAGTAGCTTCAAGCAGAAGCCAGTCTCAATTTTTGGAACTACATGGGTGCAGTTACTGCCGTCTCTGCATGAGCAGCCTCCACCTCCAGCGAGCAGATAATGTTTCTCATGGTAACAAACTCATATTCTTGAACAGCAGGCTACTGATTCTGGTGATAAAGAATCGCTCATTGTCAATTGCATTAATGCTGGCTACTATATAACATTAAAGCAAGACAAAAAGGTTTTATCAAACACAATTATTTTCCATTTTTGCAGGTGTGCTTTCTACTTACAACATTTACTGAAAGAGGTAGTTTTACTAATCGTACATACACAGTAAGCTGAGGAGATGTTAATTGAAAGTTAAATATTTTATATTGGTTAGAAATCTTATAGAATAAATTAAAATGAAACTAAAAAGAAAAAGGGGGGAAGGGGATTGTGGACACGGTTGGGGGGGAAAAGGGATATGTCCCAAAAAAAATGTGCGTGAAAAAATGCCTGTTTTTGCAACTAGAAACAAAATTTCACACTGTGATATCTTTCAGATCAGCTTTATTCTAAGAAAAAAGGTGTGCACCTAAAAGTCCTAACCCTGATTACAACAAAAATCTTATTTTAGGGACTAAGTTCAAATGTTATCTACTCCAAAATATATATAAATGAGAAAATGTCCTTGCTGATGTTTGCACCTGATGGGTTCAAATCCTGTTATAAATCTTCTGGGCCTACATAGATCATGATTGAATAAGGAATAAGATTTACCTGACATATTGACTGTTACATCATCAGTCTTCAGTGAAGGATAGTTTTAACAGGATTTCAGGCAGAACGTTAAACAATACTTCTTCAATAATTCAACAACAAATATTAAGTCCACAACTGTCTTTTGCAAGATCAACAATGGTCATGTTATATATTTTTTTGTTTTCCATCCTTTGGAGATATACATATTTGTTGGATGTCAGTTACCTACCACACAGTATTAAAATGTACTTAGTAATACTTGTAAACATATACTTATCTATATTATTACCCATTTAAAAATCAATGATTTTAACCAAAAATTTATTTATTCCCCTTTTAAACCCCCCTCCCTCCTTTTTAATGATCTGGTAACTTATTACACAGTTCGCTTGCAGCTGCTGTAGGTTTCATCTTGTAGATTTCTAATGTATGAGCCTGTGCATCTAAGGTGTACACTACCAAAATACACTTTACCATATCTACATGACAGCTACCTGTTAACTGTCCAGCCTTACTTCACCGGCGATATAAACAAATCAGAATGTATTCTTCCATGCACGTACGGGCTCACACCACATGGTGCTAAGCTGATTCGTCTGCCATACAATTGTAAAACCGCGTACCTATGTTTGACAGGAAAAGAAATGGCTACCAACTTTCACTGAACACAGATAATGATTAACTCTATTTAATATATAAATAAAACAGGTAGCGCAGTCATTATATATTTAGTATGAAATTTCCTAAAATTATAAAATGCAGACTTGTTGTTTTGAAAGTTTTCTGAAGTATTGCATACGTACATCACTCCAACAGTTTTCGGCAAATTTTAGCATTCACAATTCACAACAATACACTGTGCATTTCTTTAATATAATGCCATAATGCAATGACTTACAGAAGAGCTAATCTGAGGATGGAACTGGTCCCACTCCTTCAAGATACGAGAGAGACATTTGCTGTAGTAACAATCAAACTGTCTGAATCATCACGGAGATTGATATAGCGGGCTAACGACAATGTACACTATTTCCTCAAAATCTCAGTCTGTTGGTTCTTCTGAACAATGTGTGACACACATTCACTGCATTTTCGGCTGTCACTTGTAAAACTGCTAGCACAAGAGGTCGCACCTCGGTTAATTCAAAAGTTTTGCACACTTTATGCTGCTTTTGGAAACAACAGTAAATTCTATCGTTAACTTTAATAAAATGCCAAGGTATTTTTCACAAAACTCATTGTATATACATCAGGAATAATTCTTTCCTTGCTTATGTTTCATTATACTGATATTACATGTTTCCGCCATTACTGTCTGACTAGAAGCAACCGTTAGAAACGAACTGCAAAATGGATATGCATTGTTATATAAAGAAATAATGCCTTAATGATCAGAAATTCTGCTCCTTAATCATTCATACTATATTTTTTAGACAACATTGCATAGTGTAATACAATATTTCTGTGCTCACTCTGCAATTTAAGAGGAACTATTTTGTGATGGAGAAAAGCAGTAAAACATTCAGCAACCAATCATAACCATTGCAACCTGTTGCTTTTGTTTACATTACCGGTGAAATAAGGCTGGACGGAAAATACTTCCTAGCACTACTTGCTGCTAATAGATCACTAACTGCAACACCCAAAGCATTATCTAGATACAATATCTGAAAGGTCATGACAAAACACAGCAGCCTTAAATACTCTGAAAAAATAGTTAAACATAAAAAAAAAAAAAAAAAATTACAGGCCAATTAACATAAAATAAAAAGAATGATGTGCCGAGGCAAATACATTAAAGGTGCAAACCCTTTCATACTGAAGCAGATGTCACATCCAGCTGCCCTATAAATTTATTTTCTACATAGGAATTCATGCATAAAATCACAATGCTAAATTTTTAATTGCATTAACATTCTGCAAGAATTCCAATCACTGTTAATCTTTTTCTTTCTGTAAATATTCTTAACATAAAATTATAAATACACCTTCAGGATTGAGAGCAAATATTCAAACCTTTTTAGGGACCATATCAGTATTAAGATAATGAACATAAACAATTCTCAAAATTTATAGCCTGCTCAGGGCACTTGTTCATGGTGAAAACACTCCTTCAAACTACATTTAATAACTAGTTTTATGCTATCATGTGGTAAAATTTTAAAGTTTGTTTTATTTTCTTCCTTCTTCCTTTTTAACATTTAAAGAATCTGAACATTCTCAATGCTCTCACTTCAAAACAGCCAATTAGAAACTCAACATAAGTTGTTGTAGCTGTTGTAAATTATCGTAGCTAGTTCTGGAACAGCTGACTGCACAAAGAAGCTATGCTTGTTAATATAAATATACATTATATCCATATGTATAAATATTGATAAGACACTTCTGTTAAGGAAACAAATAAGCAATTAGCTGCTACAACACTGCTGGCTTCTAGCTGATCTCCCCTTTGACTTCGGAAGGTGGCATGGAATATATTGTGTGACCTTGATACTTTATTGTTGACAGTTGCAAAACTAATTTTAAAAAGTACTGCATTTAATTTTTATCAATTTTGCACTTTTAAGTTATAATCTATTTCTATAATCATGATTTTCAGCTTAACAATATATTACTACAAAATTATTTTTCCCATGTTAATGAAACTTGTCACAGAGTGGATGGAAAGTCTCTTCCTTTTTTCTGATTGAGCCTCTGTATTTTCTTGTGGTGTGGCTGAAAATCCATTCCTCCCTAACAGATGGTGCAAGTTGTAATACCTTGCTACTTGCCTAGGAGAATTTGCTGATTCATTGTGTAGGCTTTCCAACTTTTGGTTGTGCGATTGTTGCAGAAGTTTCTGTTGTACTGCATTTTTTTTTTTTTTTTTTTTTTTTTTTTTTAAGACATAGGCAACTTCAAAATTTCTAAACAGTTTTGAATTATCATTTTCTTAGGCATTCTTAGGTATTCAAGTAATGAAAGAAAATACGTTATGTTAATATTGTATTGAATTGGCCATAATCTAAGAAGAATGATGCTGCTGCTGTTCAATTTTTGTTCTCAGTTTAAAGAATTTATTCACTGTTAATTTATGCATTTTAATTCAGTCGAATTAATGCACAGAGCTAAACTGTAATTTTTATTCTGTTTACAGAGTGTGACCGCAAAAATGGGTCCAAAACAGGAACATATTCGTTCTCAAATTTAAGGGCTACAAATCAGTGGGATGTCCAACTCTGATATTGCAAAAACCTCAGTGCTGATCCAAACAATCTGACTTTGGCTTAAGAAAGGAGATGTAAATGTTCAGGATAGCAAAAGAGCAGGATGGCCAACAAAGCTAACACCAGACACTAAAAATAAAATAAGGCCTATGGTGAAGGACAGAATTGGAGTTGATGCACATGCAGTTACCAAACATTTGAACTTCAGATATTTATCAGCAGAGAAACAAAACTATTGGAAGAACAACTGTGAAAGACTTCATTCAGAGGTGAATGGGGAAATCATGCATGTTGAACCAACAAAAACCATGCTTTCAGCAAAAAATATTGCTGCAAAATCCGGGATTTTGTGAGAGGATGTCTGATGGTTTCTGTGACTCAAATGAAGGAAAGAAAAAACGGATGCACATTTTATTCACTGATGAGCCTCCAGTGCAGCTTTATCCAAAGCCAAACAGACAAAACATACGTATCCGCATAAATGATTCTCAAAAGATTTTTCCAGTCCAAAGACCAAAATTTGGATTGAAGATTATGGTGGCTGGTGGCATCTGTGGTCATGGAAAATCACAGCTGCATGTGATGGAAGCCAAAAAGACTATCAATGGCAAGTACTATCAGGAAAAGATTGTTTCTGTATATACCAACACAATTTGGGACAGTCTTTTCCCAGATCCAGGCAGTGTGCTATTTTCATGCAGGATAGTGCACGGGCACACACAGCTCAACAGTTCAGTCAATCTTTTGAAGAGAAAGTTTCCAACTATTTGGGAGGACTGGCCAAAAAACCCCTAAACCTCAACCCTGTGGAACACGTACATATGGGCAAGACTACAGGACTCAGTATTCAAGGAACCTCGACCATGCAACAGGAATCAATTCACTGAACGTGTTCAAGGAATGGGACTCCATCATATCTGATGAGATTGCAGTGCTCACGGAGTGTATTGGCAGACGAGCGGAAGAATGCCTCCACAATGAAGGATGCTACACAAAGTACTGAAAAAGTGTGTTGTGTGATTCCAATGTCTATGTTCCTCATTACAGTAAAAATGAGTTTTTATAAAAAAAATGTTTAAATAAAGTTATTGTTAAAAATGTGAAGGGAGGAACTCTCTGTCCACCCTGTAGTAAGTATTCCAGTGCATTGTCAACCACGCATTCTGACAAAGTAGAACTGTTGCACTGGTTAAGGCATGATTTCATTCTCCCACAAAAATAATTGTTGTCTTGCCACGATTTCTATACTTTTACTGCCAGTCTTCTCTGTAATGCACTAGATGATGGAGATCTCTTCTAAATATCCGGATTTTGTTAGACCAATTGAATATATAAAGTCAAATGCATTATAAATTATGCAAAGACGTATGGAATTCCAAGCAATACCTTGGGAGATCACATAATGGGAAAGCACGGAAAAGAAACTACTTAATGTAGAACAAAACATCATTATAAAACATCTGATTACTGTTTCAGAGCGGGCACATCCATTTTTGAAATTTGATTTTTGGGTATTAGCAAAAGATTATCTTGACAAAAGTGGTTGGAATGCAAAACTATTCAAAAACAATTTTCCTGGAGAAGAGTGGATGGATGGTTTCAATTGTCAAAATGTCTTGCTGTCAATGAGAATTTCAAAAAACATCCCTGCTAAGGGAGTAAAGGTAAATTAGATATTAATTTTATGTTATTTTCTGTTTTTTGAAGGAATTTTTATTTTCTCTGTTTTGAAATTACTGTTTTGTGTCATGTTTCAGATTGATATCAACGTAGTTAAGAACTATTTTTCAAACCTTGAAAAGACACTAGAAGGTATCAGCCTTTCTAACATCCTAAATCACAATGAAACCCATCTAGCTGATGAACCTGGTAGAAAAGTGTATTTTAAAACAAAGAACTAGATATCCAGAGAGAATAATGAACTCATCTAAGACAGCAACCAGCATGATGTTTGCTGGTACAGCCAATGTACCCGCATTTATCATTTATAAACTTAAACATGTGTGGGCTATTTATACACAAGAAGGGCCTCCAGAAAATATAACACATTAAAGTCTGGATGGTTTGAAGAAGTTATGTACAAAGATTGATTCCAGACTATTGTAATGCCTTGGGCCAGGAAACAAGAAGGAGCAAAAGGAGTGCTGGAAGACAATCTGTTTTCCCATTTTGCATCATATTTGCTGCAAATGTGCAAGGAGCACAATATTAAAGTCTATCTCCATCCAAATGATACACATTTGTTACAACCTCTAGACACGATTTTACAGACTATTTAAAAGAGCATGAAGATCAGCATTGACAAAATGGCACTAGAAAGCAGACAGAAAACTGACATCAATTCTGAAGAACACTTTTCCTGCTCTTCTTAGCGAGTTGATGGAGACCATCTATCCTAATGCATCTGCCAGGTTTGTGGAATTTCTCTATTCAAGTAACAAAATGTCATAAGTAAACAAGCATCATCACAATCTATTATGGCAGAATTTCCACAATTGCAGTGGTGGGAGAAGCAGTCATAACAGTGTTTCAGAGTATGAGATATGAAAAATCACCAGGTGCCAAAAAAAAGGGGAAAATATAAATTGAGCCAGGAAAAAGTGTTGCTAGTACCAGTACTGAAGGCACAACATCTATGCCAAACAAAGAAATTTCACACTTTCTCAATGAGAAACAAAGAAAAAGAGAAGTCCCAAAAATCAACAAAAAAAGGAAAGTCAGTGTCCCAGGGTTCTAGCGATTGTGATGAAGATGAACAGTATTCCAGTAAAGATTCGCTAGATGAATGGGTTGAAGAAGATAACAATGACAATTTCAGTGACCCTATATCAAGGAAATTAGCTTTTAGTGAAGTTTCCAACTAAAAAATTGTTTACGTTGGTTGCTTTGAGGAACTGGTTCCTGGAGAAGTTTCATTATAAACTGTGGCATCCCAGTTTAAATATCCTAAGACAACGGATGTAAGTCTTATTGACTATGAGCAAACAGAAAGAAAACTAAGTGCTCCATTTCTTTGGAGAAAGGGGGTGTTTTAAAATGTTCTGCAACTTTTCAAGGCTATGACATTAATTATCAACTTAAGAGATATAAACTATATTTACTGCCTGCCTAGGTAGTGTGGTGGTAGCATGCCTGCTTCACATTCAAAAGGTTGTCAGATTAAATCTTGCTCAGGGTGAATTACCTGGATAGGGTTTTTATCAGGGTTTTCCCTTATCCTGAAAAGACGAATGTCGAGTAACTTTAAGCTCCATGGACCCCCCAGATCATTTGAACATCATTTCACCAATTTCGTTCATCGTCCGATATGACCAACCAGGTTAAAGGATATTAAACTTTATAAAAAATATATATATCCTAAAATTCATTAAAAACATTTTAAAAATATACATAAAAAGTCCAACAGGGTGGCTATTATCAACCAGAATGTGTTCATTTACATGTTCTTTTTAAATGGTGATCAACTTAACACCAAATACAGGGCTTAAAAGGTGTTTGCCTAAGTAACTGAGGGCATTGAAAATTCCAGGAAACAACCTCTTATTTATGAACTACAGGATACCATTTTTATAAAAATCTGATGTGTTCCATTCACATGACTTTCTCTACATCTCTGCAACAAATTATAGTTAAAAAGCTTATTCTTCTATTTACTTCTTTACTCCTTGCTAACTTAGAAAAATTAGCAGAAATGGTCTTATTACTTGCTTCCTTGCAAGTAGAAGGCAAATAAGGGAGTACCATAGGTTAAAGTGACAGTCAAATATGTGGCTCAAGTTCCTTTGTTTGTATGGACAGGAGTTGACAAATTCCGTATGAGAAAAGTATAAGTTTTTCAAAGCTGAAACCAACAACAAGGAATATCTAAAAAACAATCAACTCCACGGAAAAAAATGTATATGACATAAATTGTATGTATGCATTAATGTGCTCTACATTTTTTGTGTAATAAGTTTTTGTCCATCTCTTACAGTTTAGCAGTTATGCAAAATTCCGTAAAATTCATCCAGAATAAAGTAGTCTTCAGAGGCTATTCCCAGAAAATTCAAGATATACATATTATTTGTCAAGTAAATATCTTTAATATTTGACATTTTAATCAAAATCATTAGAGCCATTTTTATGAAAATCAAAATTTTCGAAAAATGTTCTATGTAAAGGGTAGTTGGGGGTGGGGGGAAATCTTTGTGTCGCATCCTTGCAAGATGCCAAACTTAAACACCAAGTTTGGTATTTAACGGTCTTTTCGTTTTTGAGCTATGCTGTCCACAGACACACACAAGCACACACACAGACACACACATGCGCACACATATGGATCTTTTTGTAAAAATACTTTTTTTTGGATTCAGGGGGACCCAAAAAGTATATTTCTGAAATCTCAGTATTGAATTTTTGGGTGTAATGCAATACCTTCTCTATACACTATGAACATAGTATGTGTAGAGAAAGTAAAAATGCAGTTCACTTTTTAAAGTAGCTTCAAAAAAAAAAGCTCTCATCTATGACATTGAATTTTTCGGTCTGACCCTACTTATCCTACACACGGCATGTGTTAAATTAACCCTAATTGACCATAATAGTTGGCTATACTTTGAAGCCCAGAACTTAAAGTACTTACAAAATTGTAAGTTGCCTTTGGGGTATGTCGTCCCGAAATAAATTTGAAATCACTTTGTGGTTAGCAGGAAACATGCAAATCAGTTGAGGAATTTAATGCTGTGTTGGTATGTTGCCATGGTAGCTCAGTGGTAGAGCAACCAGCTAGAGCCGGGTGATCAGAGGTTCAAATTCCAGCTATGTCATTGAATTTTTCAGTCTGACTCTACTTATCCAATATTAGTCTTGTTTGCCACAATATTAGCAGTGCTGTGTTTATAAGTCTACTGCAAGAGGTACAAGCAACTACATTCTAAATCAACCAAAACTTTGTTCTTTATTTTAATTTTCCTGCTTTTATATCCAATATTATTTATATAAAGCTCAAAACTGTTTACAATAATTTATGTAAAGGGCGCCTTAAATTACAGTGCATTTTAAGTCTCCTTGGCGATTTCAAGAAGGATAAAAAATACACTATAAATAGCCCATTTGGCTAGATTATTTACTGTAACAATACTTTGAATACAGTTATTATGATTATGCACCAATGCAAGAGCTTGTATCTTGCCACTGTAAAATGTTGCCCAAATGCCAGTAGCTTTCTTTCTATAGTTCAATGCATTGTTGTACATGTATGTAGCAGTCACACCTGCATATGCGCAATAATAACTCTAATTCTGACTACATAATCAGGAGGTATAAAAAGGAGGACCATAAGGTCTACCTAGTTTAACTTCCAAAGCGACTTTGGAGCATACACATGGATTTGAGAGACAGCTAAAACAGTAGAATAGGCATCATAAAGATGAGAGGTAAAACCTGTATTGCATCTGGATTAAAGAAATTTATTGTATCAATAAGAAATAATCATCGTACAAATAGGGTTTAAGACCATGATTGATCTCTTACAACTCCAACTAAGTTGTTCAATCCATCTTCTAGCAGGTCTTCCTCGACTATGTCGTCCTTTTGGTATACAATTTAATGCTCTTTGGGGAATAGGTCGAGACATCAGAATGTGAAACAACTTTGTATTCGTCAAACCACCCAAGTATGATGGAACGTCAACCTTTCACCAACAGTGCGCCACCTTGTCATGGTCAGTAAAGGACTCCAAGAACTCCACGAACCAGCAGCAGAAGTACTGAATCTGTTTCTGATGTTGGCAGTATCTGCAGATATCTGGGAGACCCTCCAGAAGCAGCATTGTTTGACCGCATACTACTGCAGCCAACTTAAGTCGAAGCTGCAACAGCCATGGAAGACGATGCAGAAATTCACCCTGGCAATTGAACAGCTAGTGAACTTCCTGCATAGTTACGTATCTCAGGAAGTAGCCTACTCTTTCGTCGACAGGATGTGTGACACTGAAATAACAGCTCCTGATGCTTGATGATTATAAGACAATGATGAGGTATTAAAAACCACAATAGGATGGAGGGGGCCAAGGTAATAGCTGCACCCAAATCAAAGATTGGAGTACTTCCTACAATAGGGAGCAAGAAACAACTCAGAGAAGACAAGCTTCAAAGGATGTGTGCTGGGATATACTGAGTCAGATCATGTAGTCCAACCAAGCCGACAAGCAGAAAAGAAGTACTGACTTCATCAGACTCAGTGATGTGAGGTGTTATCCAGAGTCTTCATAATTACCCATTGAGTTTTATGATGCCATTGTACCCACAAAAAGTGAGGTGGTGGTAGATGCACATGGAGGATAGAAAGTCAAGGAACCCGGTTTAGGACCAGACACCATAGAACAGATTATATATTGCCCAATATTGTTGCCTTGATGGGAGGAAGTGCCCATGTTGCAGCTGAATCAAATGGACACCAATCAGGGCATTCAGGCTGAAACAGTGTTAGCAAAGTGGAAGCCAGCAGCAAACGAGTCACCATATGACAGATCTGACCAGTCATCATTGTCGCAGGATCTGGGGCGCCAACTGAAAGACTTAAAGAGGGCAGCTGACCATCTGACCTCTCAACTGAGAGAGTCCTGTATCTACTTCTAGACGATTCCAGTCTATTTTGTGACAAGGATACAGCTATTACAACCACAATGTTCGAGTACACCGTTACACTGACAACAGACTCACCTGACCTATCTGGCAACTAAGCAGTGCTCTGGCTCTGGATGTTCCTTTGTAGTCTTGAAAAAGAAATTTGACTAGGCTTCTGCAAGGAATAAGGGAAGCTAAATTCAGTCACCAAAAAGGACTGTTTCCCTTTACCAGGAATATTGAGACACTGGACACACTTGCCAATGCCCAGTGGTTCTAAACTTTGGAACTTGAAATCAGGATACATGCAAGTTGCCTTATAACCCAGAGACAAGGAGAAGACCACAGTTTTGACAGGCCAAGAGCTTTGTTATTTACAGTTATGCTCTTTGGACTCTGCAATGCACCAGCAACTTTCCAATGCCTTATAGAATCAGTGCTAACAGGAATTGACTTACGATGTGCCTACCTGCTATAACTGGACATCATTGATATTCGCCATAACTTTGAAAACCATTTCAAGAACCTGACCAAAATAGAGGAATCAGGCAGCTAACCTGAAGCTAAACATGAAATAGTGGTAACTCTCCTGCAAGGAGGTGAACCACCTAGGCCACATAGTCCTACCATCTGAGGTGGCCATAGACCTGGAGAAGACTAAGGTAGTGTGAGAGATTGACCTCACCTGAAAGATAAACGAGAGTTACAAAGTTTCCTGGGCCTCTGCAGCTACTATCACTGGTTCTTCAGTCACCCTCCATAGTGTAATGGTTACCATGCTAATTTCATATACCTAAGGTCACGGGTTCAAACCCATCAGAGGACGATGGATTTTTTCGGGTGTAAAAATCCTCAGAATGGCTTCCTTCGGAAGGGAAGTAAAGCCGTGGGTCCCATGTAGTAGATTTATGGCACGTAAAAGAACCTCAAGCCTGATAAAGAGGCCTCTGAGCAAAATTAAGTGGTCTTTCACGCCCAATTTAGAATGGGAAACTGAGAACCACAGTAGCTTAAGAGCGTCCATAAATAACATGCCATTTCCATTTTACTGGTTCTTCAGAGATTGCTTATCCCAGGTCCAGGATGGCCAAATATGAATAATAGCCTATTACAACATAACATTCCCTAGGGTAGAAATGAACTACTGTGTTACCCGACAAGAGTTTTTGGCAGTAAAAAGGGCGTTGAAACACTTCCACAAGCACTTTATGTGTGCCATTTCACCCGAGAACTGACCTTTCCACCCTCACCCAAGAGTGGAGTTTCAAGAATCTGAAGGCCAAACAGCCGTTGGGTTCAAAGCCACAAAAAAATAGAACTTCACATCACAACACTGAAAAGGACAATGCGGATGACTTGTCAAGAGGACCCTGTCATAGTGACTTGCTTCCTAGAAGAACTGCTTTGCCGCTCTGGATACTATTGGAGCTACAAAGCAAGCAGAATCTAACAATGAGTCTACCCTATTAAGAAAGCTCTTATGGGACTGGAGTGCTCAGGATGCGCACAACACCTCTCCACCCTTAGTCACATGGCATAGTTCAGCAGAACATACTAGGGTCGACTGATAATTCCTGGGCCTCTCAATGAAAACAGCATTTAAAAAAAATGTTTTTGCTTTATTTCTCAACATAATCTCCAGAAAAGATAATACATTTGTCATATCATTCTAATTTAATTAAACCATCTCTGTAGTGCGATTTATCAAGGACCTCAAAATAGCTGATTACTGCATCAATGACCTACTCGTTGCTGTGAAATCTTCATCCTCTAAGAAATTCTTTGAGGTTTGGGAACAGGTGGTAGTACTCACTGGGTGCTAGATCTGGTGAATTGGGTGGATGTTCAAACAATTCGAACTTTAATTCACACATTTTTCCCATTGCAATGATTGAACGATGGGCTGGAGCATTGTCAAATAAGGTCTTTTTCTTTTCACCTCATCACTGAATTGTTGCAGTAAGCTTGCATAGAAGTCACCAGTGTTACTTTTACACTTTACCAAGTAATCAATAAAAATAATTTCCCTGCATCCAGAAAACACTCGCCATAACCTTGTTAGCTGACAAAATTGGCTTTGCCTATTTTGGAGTTGGTTCACCTGGAGCAATCCATTGTTTTGACTGTGATTTACTTTCTGAAGTGTAGTGATGTATTCAAGTGTCATCCATGGTAATAAGCCATCTCAAAAATTCACTGGGATTTTTTATAGTATGTTTAACAGAAACAGTTTTTCTTTGCAACTTTTGATCAGGTGTCGACAAACTCGTGCACAGACTTTGTGAAAGCCCAAATATTATCTACACGTTCTTTTGATATGTTTACAGCCTCTGCTATCTCAAACAACTTTAATCTGTGGTCTTTCAGTACTAAACAATGAATTTTTTCATTGATCTCTGGAGCTGTCACTTCTACAGGGCATCCAGAGCGAGGCTCAACACTAGTGTTCATACGTCCCATTTTAAACTCTGTAATCCACCTTTTAATCAATGAATATGAAGGGGCAGAATCTTTCAATGTACAGTGCATTTCCTCCTTGATTTCTTTAAGCGTTAAGCCTTTCAAATGGAAGTATTTAATCACTGCTTGTTTTTCCAAATTCTTCATTTTCGTAATAACTCTAAAGTTGTTTTATTTAAAATGTTGTCATTCGAAAACTTAACAAGCTATTGACCTGTAACTATGGATACAAACTAGTCTAGATTTAAACTATACGATGCTACCATCTAACTGGCCTAGTGGCGCCATTTCTGGGTGAGGCCTGGGACTTATCAGCTGACCCTCGTAAGTCTCTAGAAGAATATTTGAGGAAGCTTGTGGCCAAACACCAGAGAGCCTGGGATATCAAGGTGCCACTTATTTTGCTGGCCAATGACTTCAACCCATGACACCCCACGTTGACAGCAGCCAGTTTGGTTTTGAGAGGGAGCTGCATCTGCCATGCAACCTATATTTTGGACTCCCCCTGAGGCAAAACAGATAGCTGTCAACAATGTGGAGAATATCATAGACAGACTTCACACTATCCACAAGATAGCCCATCAATATAGCATGCAACCGGATGAAGACCTGTTACAATACATAGGCCAACAAATGAGTATCCCAACAGGGTGATCTGTTGTAGCTAATCACCCTACCCACACCAAGGCGTGTTGCCCCAACCTTCAACCATGGCATCCAAAGGCTGTCCCAAGGGTAGAGGCTTGAGATTTTCTAATCTACGACATTGGTGTTATTCAGGACAATCAGCTCTGAGTATGGAGCAGTGTGACTATGTGCCAAATGCACATGTCTATATCATGGCACTGTGAATAAGTTATCTGTGCACAGGTGGCTTTGTTTCCATAGCTTGAAGCATTGTTACACCTGTGTGTAAAGAACATATGCAATGATTTCTGCTCCTGAAAATTTCTGACTACATAATTATAAGGCCCACAGAGTTCACTTTTGAAAGCTACTTTGAAGTGTACACTTGGAATTAGAGAACAACCAAAGCAATTGAACATGTTTCAAACAGATAAGAGATGAAATTGTACTGCATCATTGAATATCTCTCTCTTCCTACCTTCCCTAACTCTTGCTCTCTTCTTTCTCTTCCCTCCCTCTCTCTTCTTCCTCTTCCCTCCCTCTCTCTTCTTCTCCTTCATTCTCTCCCTATCTCCTCTCCCTCTCTTCCCCTCCTTCCCAGCCTCTCTGTCATTCTCAGTGTTTCCCTCTTTATCTCTCTCTTAGTCCCTCTCTTTCAGCCCCTTTCTCTCTCTTTCATATCACATAATCAGCAATTTTAAAGTTATTTGCCCCCATGCTAGCAAGTGTTACTTGTATTGCTTTTGACTATATTTAACGTAGGCTTTTACAACAATTTACTCACAAAAACAATGGCTTTACCACATCAGTACAAAAATTTTCACTAAAACAGGGCTTGTCCCAAATTCAAGAATAGTTTTTCCATGTACAAGGCCACTTTTTTGCTATAAATATGAGGGAAGAAATTGTATTTTCCCATATATTTTAGCTCTTAGCAATAGTTTCAAATACACCTTATTACATTAAAATAATTTAAAACATGTTAAATGTTGCAAGTCCTTTTCTCTGAACAATATGTTTATGTTCATTTCCAACTTTGCCTAAATGTTCAAACACATCGCTCTCCCAAGTGAAGCAAAGAACAGAAATAACTATCAGTGAAAAGCTGCATTAAATTAAAATAGCACATTCAAAACTTAAGTACCAATCAATGGCTGAGAAAGCAATCATTGATAGTAGACCCCTCAAATATTACTCATTTTTTCTAGATTTACCGTGGGCTGCTGTTTGGTAATGTCATGGCCCCAACTGTGAGAGAAGAGCTGATACTACTTCCAATCAGCTCGTGACTAGAAATGAGCAGGTTCTCCACAGACTTACGCCTGTAAATGAATTATTTGTTCTTTATACATTTAGACAACAAAAAAGTTCAAATATGGTGTGTTGCATTCACATGACTTTCTCTACTCATTCTTCTACAAACTATTCTTATAAAAGTTGATTCTTCTATGTATTTCTTGTTAATCCAGATGAACTTTCATTACACATTTACACATTTCGTTCTACAAAAATGATAATCACATTTTAAAGAGTAAGTCAGCATGAGTTGGGCTTTTAAATGACATATTCTTTGCATGATCATTATAAAAAGAAAAATTAAATGTTTGCAATTTACAAGAGAGACAAGTATTTAAATATTTGAAAGTTCAAACCAATAGCAAAAAATAGTTAATTTCAAGGAGGACTACTTTTTATCAATTGTATTATAACAAGATATACATTTTACTGTGCAGTATAATTTTGTCTCTTTCTTACAATTTTTCAGTTTTACAAAGGTCATGAGAATGAAGGGTACTTCAAAGATTATTTTTAACATTTAATTTTCAACCAAATACATATATTTTAGACCATCGTATTTTAATTAAAAACAAAGCCATTAAATGAGTAGCTTGGGATAGGCTTCTTTTTAAAAATATATTTGTGTCACATATCTGGAAGATGCAGTAATTAAATGCCAAATTTTATATATAGCTACTTAGTGTTTTTCTTCTCTTCCACCCTCTCCCCCAATCACTGCTCTGCTCTTTGTCTTGAATATAAAAGTGTCATATACGGAAGCTTAAATAAATACTTCTTATTACAAATAAGTCTGTACTGCAAACTACAACTGTATGAAACTGAATGTACTAAAATGAATATTATTTGTAAAGAGGGCTATACAACAAACAGCAGTGGATAAAATAACTAGATATAATATTTTATTTCTTTAAGCCTGAATCAGTTTTTGGTAAATTATAGGTGTATTGTCTTTGTTCTATGTATTGATTTCACAGATGTCAATCTGTTACGAAACAAGGTCATTCTGTTAGAGCACATTTTGTATCTAAGTTCTTCAATAATTTGAATATTTTTATATTTAATAACATCTAATAAAGCTTAAACCTATGCAAATAGAGTTTTTGAAAAATTGGATTACACTTTCAGAGAAAATTTAAATTGCACTACTTGACCTGTAAAGAGAGTTGATAAAAATGTCAAGTCTGTTACCAAATGAATTAATTTATTAATACTTATTTCACATAAATTTTAACTTAAACCATGTTTTCTGTAATCATTTTAACACTCTGTTTCCTGTCAAATAATGTGCTCAAAACTTATATTTCATACCTCCTTATCCATGTGAAACTTTGATCTACCTGGAAAATTATATTGTGAATATTAGTCTGTTAGACAAATCACTCTATGGCATTCTAGCTGTTCATTATACTTCCCAAAAAATATTTTTTATTGATATGCTGGGTATAGAAGTTTTACTTAGAACTGAAATTAAATTTGAAAATAACAGATAACAAATGTGTCTTGATATACATTGGCACTTTTAAATAAAACTTTGGGTAATTATTTACTTTTAGTGACCTTATTGGAATGTATTAGGCTGTAAGGGGAGAAGGTTATAACATCTTCAGCTGCTTTAGGGCAAGCTGATGTTACTAAACATGTGCTGGGCCAAACATTTGAGCTGCTAACAAAAAGAAGTTCAGATTGAGTTGGACTGGGCAAGTAATGGTTGTTAATACACATGGGAGATTGGGTACATCTGGATGGGATTGTGAGATGCCTTAATGTGCTCTGACCACTAGCACGGAGAGCTTAGTAGACAGGAGCTAGTAATTGTTACCCCATTAAGGTTTCAGTAGTCATACCTTGATTGGGTTGACTTGCATTAGGTGACATCCACTTCCATCCTTGTGTAAGTGAGGGGGTTTCCTGATGGAAAAACCCACAGATTTGTTTCAAGGGTGTCATGAGTCTACCAGTTATCACATCACTGCTTCTTGATTTATTAATTAATTTAGTCATTTTAGTGTGTATACTGATTTTTGAAAATTATTGGTTTATGAACAATTGAATTTTACAGTTTTTTCTGATTTTACAGACTTAGTGAATTTTTCGGTATGCTGGCAGGAATGTACATCCTTGGGTGGTCGATGATGTTTATGATCATGGTTAATTGTTTTATTCAATGGTATGAGATTACATGGCCAATCATATTTGAGGATTTGATTATGTAATAAGGTCATTGGTTATTTTGTTTGATTTATTGGGTAATAGGAGATGAAGGAACTAGACACGTGGTATGATGGCATCTGAATCAAATTGTTATTTTAACTTCAATAATTCTTGTACTGAGTTTTTGGGAAAAGAAATTGTGGATTTTTTAAAAAATCATAGAATCTTGAGAGATATGATGGTGTGTGAAATTTCTGGCCATGAATTACGTTTACATATAAAGGATCTGATGTTTCAGTGCAGAAGAATGCAAAGAAGAAAAAGCAAAATGTGGTTTCCATACCCGTTGGGATACATTTATAGAACACACAGAGGGTTATAGAAATTATTCATTGGTGGCTAATTTATGTTGATTAATCCTCCATGAGACGTTTTTTCTTCCCCCCCATTGGCAAGGATAAGTCATTTTTTAGAGCACTGCAACTTTGTATCAACCAAAATATTTAGGTAAGTTGGTAACATTCCCAGTCTACTTTTTGTGTAGACCCTTAGCTCATTGTTCAGGGCTCTAAACAATAATGCATAGCCAAGGAATGTTTTTATAAGTAGAGGAGTGAAATAGTTGCAATAAGGATGATGACAGGGGTTTGTGAAATTTAAGTAGAATGATCCTGGTTGTGTTTGGAAAAAGAACTAAAATGTAGTCTCCAAAAAATTTTCTAAATGTTTTTGAAAAAGCAATGATACAAATTCACGCATTTTTGCAGCAAAAAAATAAACAAAATGAAATAAATAGAGCCTTTGAAATCTGTTCTATCAGACTAAAATAAACAATTACCTATCAAACTTGTTACAAAGAATGCAAAGGTTAAAAACTGTATGATAGGTATTCAGGGGCTTTTGTGTCATCCCTTTAACTGTCAATGAAATTCAAATTCTACACCTTTAGCTAAATTTAGAGTTATTTTCTATGGTAGGATCTTAAACACTATCCAGGAAAAGGTATTTAAAATAAGACAAGTCATTGCTACTTATTAAAATGGAGAAGATACACATACACACACACATGCATATTCAAAGAATACCAAATCAAAACAACTATTTTTTAATCCATAACCATGCTTCTATGAGCCTTCTATGAGTCCATTGGGTTTATAGTGTATTACATGTAAGTTTACAATAGTCATTGGTTAAAGGAGCTAACACAATGATTACTCCTATATTACCATTCTGGGCTTCCAGAATATCTCTACACTCACACAGTATTTTGCTTCTGTGCCAAGCTGGCTCCCCTCCCCATTAATGACTAACTGCATGAATTTGAAGACCATGTTCAGTGATGATGTTCTTTCTCACTTCAAACTTCTGTCTCTGATTGTTATTGAGAAGTACCCTGAAGGACAAAGTGTACAATACGCATCCCCACACACCACAAGAATGCAAGGAAAACATACAATAGGAAATTAGATTGATGTGAATGTGTGTACTAGAATATTACTTAACTGAAGGTAGGCATGATTTCCAGCATTTGCTATAAGGTATGATTTTATACACAGTTTAAAGAAGCAAAGTGGTACAACTAGCTGTGAAATGTAGAGCTAACAAGAGCAAAATCCTATGCAAGATTATATTATTATACTCTTGAAGCCTTGTAATTACTAGAATTAAAACACTAACACCCAAACATGAAAACTTACAGTAGGCACATTTCACGTGCTTTTGTTATTGTTATTTGTCTGTTTTTTTAACATTCCAAATTACCATTAAAATTGTGCATATTTAAAATACCTATTAATCTAAACATTGGGTCAACATAAATTCCATGGGGCATAGTTGTATGCAAAACCAGCTTTTTTGTAACCCAGAAAGTAATGCATGCTACTAATATATTCCTATATATATAACTAAGTCACAATCACTTCTTAGAACTCATTCCCATTACAATAATGATAGTAGCACCAATTACTTCTTATTTAGCTGATCTTTAAATGTAATTCATGTTTACGCAGTGCTCCAATATGAACTGAGAAGTTTTAAACAACTGCAACACATGTCATTTCATAGTGAGCATTATCGAAATATTTGATATATCGGCGATGCATTCCAGTTCAATTTTTTTTTCTCCGAATAAACTAAAACTACGTTTTGTTGAGCATTTCTTCCCCTCTCGCTTAGTATCTGACACAATGACAAGCCAAAACTATTGTTTGCTTTCCACGTAAGGAACGCGAATTTAAATGTAATACTGCAAGGATGGTACTTTTATGCACGGCTATATTAATATTGGCAGTTAATTGCCATGCCTACAAGGATGTTCGTAACAGTTTGCTGACTTACATTAATTCTGTTGCTATGAAGACTTCACTATCAATCATATTATGACCGTCCAGGTAGAGCTATCCACGTAGTGGAGAGGAATCCCCTAGACAATCATTTTTTGTAATAGTTTTCAGTGATGATCAAAATAACACATAACAGTATAGCATTCATTATATTGTAGGAGGATTGTTTTTATTACACTTGCTGAAATGCAGACTCTTGTGAACAACCAACTTAACATCTTACACTTCAGCCAACTGTGATAATCGAAAGCTATCGATTGTTCCTGCTCGATGTTATGGAAATGTCAAATTCGAATTCTTTTATGTCTAGGTGTTGTCCTCTGCCACAACCATGGCCACAACCGTCTATCGTTAAAAACCGGAGCGTACACTTGGCAAAGCAGTTAAGAACTGTCAATCAGAAAATATCTTTCATACTAGAGAATAACAGCTTCCCATAAAATTAATGGGTTGCCAAAATGACAAAGCATACCAAAACAGTATAAATATAAACTAAAATTACATAAATAAATTCAGGGTTTACAATAAAAGTCATTATAACAACATAAATATGCATATGCTAAATATGCACAATACAATATATGTGTGAATAACAGTGATTTCTAAAAATTGCAACTACCACTCAGCACTATTTTATTAATAAATTAAATTTTTAACGATCCCCCCCCCCAAAAGTCAACGAAGAAACGAGGAATTGTCACACGTGTACCGACCAACAGTCCTATAACCTCTAGACTTTCGAGTTGTCATTTATTTAGAAAGTACGGTATGGTACGGTAAGGTACGGTAGGGTTATATATTGGCTGCTTTTACACATTATCTTCTTCAGGCTGAGTAATATGGTTCTCAAATCAATTCCTTATCTTTGAAAGCAATAATATCCACTCCTCTGTTGCTTCCATCTGAGGCTATACCATGGATCTCTTCATACTTTTAGTCGTCCTTCGTAGTGTAGTAGTTATCATCCTAACTTCAAATACCCAAGGTCCCGGGTTCAAACCCGGCGGAGGACGATGGATTTTTTCGGGTGTAAAAATCCTTAGCATGGTTTCCTTCGGATGGTAAGTAAAGCCGTTGGTCCCGTGTCGTAGATTTACGGCACGTAAAAGAACCTCAAGCCTGATAGAGAGGCCTCTTAGCAAAATTAAGCGGTCTTTCACGCCCAATTTAGAATGGGACGCTGAGAACCACAGTAGTTAAAGAGCGTCCATAAATAACACGCCATTTACATTTTTTCTTCATACATTAGATAATCCTTTTCTCTTAAAGCTATAGTAATGATGGATCTAATTTTATGGTGATGTGTATCAATAGTGTAATGGCAAAAAGAATCTATCAGTTGCTTTATTGCGATTTAAAAAAGAAATACTGCGTGAAGATACAAGTTATAAGGGCTGGAGAGATTGTGGGATTGATCTAATAGTAAACCTCAATGATCCAGGAGGCTAAATCCCAATGATTCCGTATTTCCTTATGCACCTTTTCCCAATCTGATCAATTTATTTAGCAGTTTTCTGCGAAATAACTTTGCACTTTTCTGCTATTGCTGCAGCAGAAACTTTTCTAGATACTCTTCGTAGATTCTACTTTTAAACAATTATAAACCTGAAACTCTTATACCAAAAGGAGGTACCTAGGCTGCATTTTGCTTATTTTGGAGCAGTTGACTTTTATTGTTTTTCCAAAGGTGTGCCAATAAACAGTCCAACACTTAAGTGTTTTCTATTTTTGCACACAATATTGTTATATTTACCGTAAAGTTATAAATATGAGGGACATGCATGAGCAAAAACAAGTACTATAGTATTTGGTGGCCTTCTTTTGGCATAACACTCCAATTTATTAGAATTTCCACTTGATATTTCAAAGCAAGTTAGGTCATGTTGTATAGTCATCATGAAATGAAAATTCAAAAGAAAATTTCCTATATAGAAACTTCCATTTGCTCTTCAGAATCCCAAGTTATGAAAGTTATTGTTTGTCTCACATACCAATAGCCATTAATTCCACTACATTAACTTATAAAGTTAGTCTATTCTAATTCCACTATTGATTGCACTAAATAAAACATCCTGAAAATATGTACGAGGGTCGGTTGATAAAGACCTGGACTTCACACAGATATAGCACCGCTAGGCCAGTTAGACGGTAACATCGTATACTTTAACTCTAGACTAGCTTGCATCCATAGTTACAGTTGTTTAGTTTTCGAATGACAGCATTTTAAACTAGACAACTTTAGAGTTTTCACGAAAATGGAGGATTTGAAAAAACGAGCAGTGATTAAATACTTCCATTTGAAAGGCTTAATGCCTAAAGAAATCAAGGAGGAAATGGACAGTACATTGAAAGACTCTGCCCCTTCACACTTAATCATTAAAATGTGGGTTGCAGAGTTTAAAATGGGACGCACGAGCACTAGTGATGACCCTCGCTCTGGAAGCCTTGTTGAAGTGACAACTCCAGAGATCATTGAAAAAATTCATCGTTTACTACTGGAAGACCGCAGATCAAAGTTGTTTGACATAGCAGACGCTTTAAACATATTAAAAGAACGCGCAACTAATATTTTAAGTAATTTTTTGTAGTGTTTAATGCCCGCTTTAACTACTTATGGCACCGCAGATTGTTTTAAGTAATGTTTTGGACTTTCACAAGGTCCGTACAAGATGGGTGCCGCGTCTGTTGATACCAAGAAACACAACACTCTCTTCGAGAAAGAAACGGTCAGATAGTGAGAGGTACTTCGGTTCCTTTAGGAAAGTGTATCCCCATTTGAAGAGTTCTCCAAGACTTAAACGTATTAGAAGATAAAGATGTATCTATTATGTCATTATTAATATATATATATATATATATATATATATATATATATATATATATATATAATAATGGATTTTCTTCATTTAACGCATAATGTTATTGCTTACGTTATGTTGAATATGATGGGTAATGTTAGGTTGTGCTTAGGATATCATACACTGATTTGTTAAATTAGCATTGTGCAACTATTTTTGTAATTTTTTTTCGGATAGAACTCTATGTTATGTTTTACACAATGCTGTGCAAGTATCTCCTTGCATTTATGTTTGCTTGTGCTGTGATTTGACTTCCTGATGCAATATGCATGGCAACATCATTTAATGATGCATATAATTCAAAGCCATGAGTCTTGTGTTAACCATGATCATTACTATTCAAGATTCAAGAGAAACTACATGTCTCAGCAATGAAGTGCTTGGACCGAGTCAGCGTTGTAGATAAAGCATCTTCTTATGATGATGTAAATTCTCTGGTAAATCGGCTGCGATTGCTAATGTACTCGCAAGCAGCTTACGAAGGGGATCAGTCAAAAGAAAGCTTCTTGAATATGCGTGAAATGGAAATGGCGTGTAATTTATGGACGCTCTTTAACTGCCTTGGTTCTCAGCGTCCCATTCTATATTGGGCGTGAAAGATCGCTTAATTTTGCTCAGAGGCTTCTCTTATCAGGCTTGAGGTTCTTTTACGTGCCGTAAATCTACGACACGGGACCCACGGCTTTACTTCCCTTCCGAAGGAAGCCATGCTAAGGATTTTTACGCCCGAAAAAATCTATCATCCTCCGCCGGGTGAATATGGTGAGATAAAAGATTCTGGTGTAATAGAGCGAAAAATTGACATATGAGGGCATATGATGTTATGTATTTCTATAATAAATGTGGTGTGTCTGATGTATAGTATTGACTATGATGTTAGATTAGTTTAGGAAGGCTATGTTAATTTAGGTTATTTTAAGTTAAGGTGGCTTAGCTTATTAAAAATGTTATTTATTAAGAAAATTATTGTATGCATTGTGAAAATCACAGGTTTTTTTAGTATAAGCTTGTGAGTCCCTGGCGCAGCTCACTAAGAGCCTTGGGCTACTGCCCTGCTGCTGCGTCCCCCATCTCGCTCCGTTACAGACGTCAGAGATGGGGTGCAGTATTGGGGAGTTGAAACGTGGACTGCGCTTCGATCTCCCTTCCCCCTGACCAGTTAATGCTGTCCTCATGACCTGGAGCCGCTACTTCTCCATCAATTAACTCCTCAATTGGCCCCTCCAGGGACCCCGCGAGGCTGAGTGCACCCCGCTCCATGTATCCCAAATGGGGGGAAATCCCCACGCCTGTACTATGAATCGATCGCAGATCTACCGCTTGGCAAGCAACAAATAAGTTTGTAACGTTATATAATAAAATCCGCATGGGTTTATCCTTAAGTTATTTTACCAGTTCTCAAACAAACCAAAATTGCGAGCATCTGACTTTTAGTTTTGTACTTGAATTACAGTCGTGTTTTTTCCCAGAAATGTGACAAACTAATAATATTAATAATACTAGTAATAATAATAGAAGAAGAAGAAGAAGAAGAAATTGAAGATGCTAAAATATTTTCCATGTAATAAAGATAGCATATAAGAAACTAATATTTCTGAATCCTGGATGTTGAGTGAGCTTGAGAAAAACCTTGAGATATATGAATGTGTAATTATATCTCTTTAGGGACCTCTTGCAATACAATGGTCACATAGGGGCTTTGACTTACGAAACAACTCGTATTAGTGTAGGTTTAGAACTTTATGGTAATCAATTTTTTATATTACTAAACACATGCCCATTCATACCTTCCAGACTCTGTGGGGATATGGACTAATTGCGGTTAAGGAAAAATTCGCCGTCCCAGCCGTGGATCGAACCCGGTATCTGCAGGTGAGAAGCCAGCTCACTTACCCGGTTGACCACGGAGACAGTCTTATTTTCTGATATTAAAACTAAGTGCATTGAATGTTTAACCTTGTTTTTGTATTGATTGCAGATCTGATTAGAAGCAGTGATTGTAGGAGTGTCCATTTAAAATTACGTGTTCGGTTTAGTTCTATCAAACATAAATGGATTTTCATTTCCTTCACTTTTATAAGAGTTTTAATGTAATAAAGAGCTCGACATGAAATTCTGTAGTGAAACCATGAGTTCACCTGTAGTACTCTTTTCGGCGTGATGTATGTGTAAGGAAACATTCTTTAGCAGAATCGTGCACAAGGGTTGGATTTCATGATAGACAATATTAAAATAAACATATTCTTCTGTTACTTCATGCTATTCAAGATAAACATTTTCCAGAAAAAAATGTTCTTATTCAATTGTTCCTTATAAATAGGGACATTAGCGGAAATTACTAGGTTAGTCAGATCTTTTATAATGTATGGCTCTGCGATTCTCATTGAAACTCGGTTTACTTTTTTTGATGTGTTTAACGCCTGCTTTTACTATTTGTGGCAGCGCAGGCGATGACACTGCTGATATATGGAATGAACATGGAGCACCGGTGGAATGTGATGGCCGGGGGAAACCGGAGAAAACCCGCCCCCTGCGCCGCTTTGTCCATAACAAATCCCACGTGCTGTTGCCTGGGGTCGACTCCGGGCCTCCTTGGTGAGAGGAGAGTAGTCTAACCACTCGGCCATGGCGCGGCCTCACGATTTGCATTGACATGAGTAAACCAATAAAGATGAAACGAAACATCACTTCCAGTTTAAGAGAGTTGGAGTAGTATAAATCTGAAGTCAATCGAAATTGAGTGTTTAAGTTATACTGTGCATACACCACTAATATTTTTCTGAAAATGCTCAATTGGTATTTTCAACCGATCAGTGTCCTTGTGCTCCTGCGCCCATGACTTGAATGAATCGCCCATCATTAAGATGAGATTTTCTTTTATATACAATTCACGCTTATAACTCTAAATAATAGCAGAACGTTTCCATCACATGTTACTCCGTTGTACATTAGAAATAAGAAATTTACTGTGTCAAAGCACTTCAACTGTCACTTCGAACTTGTGTATTTTAGAGGTATGCTGTTTCACATGCACTCACTCGCACACTATACTTTGGCTTAAACTTGCTTTTTAAGTGTTCGGTCGCCCTCAAATCGTGTATTCACTGTAAAAAATCTTTTGTATCGAATTTACTTGTACAAATTCTCTTTTGTAGAAAGTTTTGTAGAAATATATGAAGTTCTTATGTAATACAAATGTTGTCTCATGAAGCTAGCCAATCACTTGTAAAGTTTCTGAAAAAGTATTATAAATAAATTAAGCTGTCGCTGCATATTATACATTTAAGAACAAGGAGAGCGAATTTTTTAAAAATCTTACCAGCCGTTTCAATGTTCTTGATTGATTAGGTATCTTCTTTTTGCGAATTAGCTCGTAGTTTTTCAGATGATTCCTACCAATCACTGCACTGAGGCCTTTTCTCTAAATTCAGTTATCTGCTATAGGTTTGTTCCACTTTTATAGATGGGCTTCTACCGTAAATTTAATTGGTTTTTTTAGCATCTGTTGAAACTGTTTTTCATTGGTCGAGTTATGTATTACTTACACTCGTGTGAGAGAAGTGTGTGATAAAAGTAAAGCTGAAGAAACGGGTTATTTGCTGTATGACTGCTAGTCAACAGAAATGCCCTCTAGATATTTGCGACTCAGCCTGGTGTTCATGTTTTGCTGTGTGTAAAGGAATATTTTCGCTCTCAACTTTAAAGCATGCTGGACGTCTATCACCGGAAATTACAATATTAAATTGTCTGATTATACACAATAAGGTATTTACCTACAAGCCCTTATCACCTGTCATGTAATCGAAAATGGAAATGGCGTGTTATTTATGGACGCTCTTTAACTGCTTTGGTTCTCAGCGTCCCATTCTATACTGGGCGTGAAAGACCGCTTAATTTTTTCTCAGAGGCCTCTCTTATCAGGCTTGAAGTTCTTTTACGTGCCGTAAATCTACGACACGGGACCCACGGCTTTACTTCCCTTCCGAAGGAAGCCATGCTAAGGATTTTTACACCCCAAAAAAATCCATCGTCCTCCGCCGGGTTTGAACCCGCGACCTTGGGTATATGAAGTTAGCATGGTAACCATTACACCACGGAGGGCGACTCATGTAATCGATAATTTAAATGTCTAATTATGCAAAGGAATAGGATGTTGAAAATTTGTATTTGTTTTTGTGGAATAAAAACATTAGTGGGATTATATGTACATAATATTTTTATTTATAAGTATTTTCATTACATTCCGTCTCCAAGTCCGTGCCTCTTCAAAATGTTTTATTTGCATTAGTTAGATTAAATAAATGTTTGCTTATAAATGTGCCAGCTTCTTTAAACCTTCATTTTTTTTTAAATCGTACACATCCTTTGTTTTGTTTGTATTAAAAGAGTCTAGTGGCTTCGTTTTTTTTCATGAATGCAATAATATGCGGTAACATTACATTTTCAATATATTCACAATGTGCGCACTTTGTCTTTTGTGCACATGCAGAATTGAGCGAGTCACAGGCGCCCTTTGTATGTGTCATATATATACATATACAGGGCTACTACAAAAGAAATAGACAACTTCAACTGCCTGTAAAACAAAAACTATTAGAGATAGCAACCTAGTATGTTGAGAAACTCTCAAAGTTTCGTTTGTTACTATTGGTAACGCTGTAGTGTTTTGTTTGTTGTTGCAGAAGCTGAAATGGCGGAAAATCCTGTGGAAAAGGCATATTGCGTGTTGGAATTTGCTAGAACGCAATCAGCAACTGTTGTCCAACGACATTTTAGAACACGTTACCACAAAAATGAAATGATGCGCTCACAAAAACCAGCATCGTCTTCATCATGTCGCAACATGTCAATGCAAAAGTCACGCCGTATGACCTTATCTTCTTCACTCAGAAACTGCAACATCTGTAATCTGTAAGGCATCATGTGCAGTCGCTTCCGCAAGATTTTCCATAGTTTGCTGTGGAATTTGTAATTGCATGCTTGCCCTAGATGTCGATTTCTGTGGGCTTCTTATGTAGGCAGAACAAACACGTTCAACGTTTTCTTCCGAAACTCTTGGTCTTCCCGAGCTCAATCTGCGTGTTCTTAGCCTGGAGGGGCCGAGTGAGGATGTTTTTCTAACAGAAAACTCTTAAGGGAAGAGGCTAGGATGTTATGTTCAAAAATGTCGCCAGCATTCTTTATCGTCTGAAACTGGTCGGGTCATGCTTCGCTTTGTATAATAGGTAGTATGTTTCCGTTTTCCCTTGTGGTATATGTTAGCCAAGAGGTGAGCAGCCTTGCGTGGCTTTCTTTCATAGCGATTGTGATAAGTGGCTACTATCCGCCCCCCCTTTATGAAAATATTTATTTATGCCCAATCGTCAAGTTATGTGATGAGTGCTGCGAGTTATAACTTATACTTCTGTGTTGAAATTAGAGAATACTGCTGAGTCAGTTGTAGGCTGTCTAAGTGATTTCAAGCAATGTTAGCTGTTGTTTTCGATATGGTATTTCTTTTTGAATATATCTATTTATGCATAATCGTCAAGTTGTGTGATGAGTGCTTCAAGTTATAGCTTATACTTCAGTGTTGAAATTAGAGAATACTGCTGAGTCAGGTGTAGGCTGTCTAAGTGATTTCAAGCCATGTTAACTGTTGGTTTTTGTATGGTATCTCCTTGTTGAAAATGTACAGTGTTGAAAATTAGAGAATACTGCTGAGTTAGTTGTAGGCAGTCTAAGTGATTTCAAGCTGTGTTAGCTGTTGTTTTTACTTTCTCTACACGTACTATGTATATAGTGTATAGAGAAGGTATTGTATTCCACCCAAAATCGGATGCTCATTTTTCACTGGGAATATATATGTTTTAAGGTCCCCTCTATCCAAAAAAAATCCATTTTAGAAAAAGGTTCGTGTGTGTCTGCATGTCTGTGTTTGCGTGTGTTGGTGTGTATATGTGTGTGACTGGGCAGCATAGCTCAAAAACGCAAATTCGGTAAAATACCAAACTTGGTATTTGAGTTTAGTATCTTCCAGGGATGCGACACGAAGATTTTTGAGAAAAGCCCCCCAAACTACCCTTTACATGGAACGTTTTTTTAGAAAAATTGTATTTCTAAAAATGGCTCTAACGATTTTGATTATAATATCGCATATTAAAGATATTTACCTGTATATTTTTACATTTCTGGGAATAGCCTCTGAAGATTACTTTGTTCTGAGTTAACTTTTACGGAATTTTGCATAACTGCTAAACCGTAAGCGATAGATAAAAGCTTAACACACAAAAATTGTAGGGCACGTTAAAACACACGATTTATGTTAATACATGATTTTTGTGGAGCGAACCTTTTTTCGATATATTCCTTGTTTTTTGTTTTCAGGTTTAAAAACGTATACTTTTCTCATACAGGAGATTGACATAGCAGCCAACTTTTGACTATGACTATCACTTTAACCCATGGGACTCCCTTAGTTTGCTTCTACTCTCAAGGAAGCAAGTATGAAGACTATTTCTACTAATTTTTACTCGATTAGCATGAAGTAAATAGACGTACAAGCTTTTTAATAATAATTTGTTGCAGAGAGGTAGAGAAGGTCACGTGAATGGAACACATCATATTTTGGTATAGGTCTGACATTTGCGTAAATAAAAGCATTTTATATGTCTTGTGATAGTTATACGAATAATGTTTGAATGCACTAGGTGTGTAATCTAAGTATGTAATTGGCATGTAGATGTAATTTCGTGAAGAATTTGTATCACCCATTTTACTACACCGTTGCAAATGGAGTTGTTATTTGCATTTTTCTATTAAAGTAAAGGCATAATTGTAATTAAAATTTATTGAATTAACCGAGAATCTAATGCTCGTACTGAATAAGGGATGGTAAGGATTGAGAAAAGCCTAATATCCTTTTATTGTAACTTCAATTCTCTAAGCGTTATTGGCATTTCAATTGGCGTAATTGTAATTAAAATTTCTTAAATTAACCAATCATGAATCTTATACTTATGCTGGGTATGGGATTTTTTGGTAGTGTTTAACGCCCACTTTAACTACTTATGGCACCGCAGGCGGTGATACTGGTGATACATTAATGACGATGGAGCACCGGTGGAATGGGTATGAGATGATAAAGGAATAAGAAGTCTAATAGCGTTTGTTGTAACTTCAATTCTCTAAGCTTTATTGGCATTTTAACTGGCGTAGTTGTAATTAAAATTTCTTAAATTAACCAATCACGAATCTTATACTTGTGCTGGGTAGGGGATGATAAAGGAATAAGAAAAGGTCTAATTGTAGCTTCAATTCTCTAAATTATAAGACCATTTTAATTAGCGTAATTGTAATTAAAGTTTTTCAAGTGTGGGATAGCGGGAATTCATTCTTGTACTGGATGAAGGGTAATAAATGAACAAGAAAAGTCTAATAGCATTTTATTGTAATCTCAATTCTTTAACCGTTATTAACATTTTAAGTAGCGTAATTGTAATTCAAATTTCTTAAAATTAACCAATCGTGTATCTTGTAATTGTGCTGGGTATGGGCTGATAAAGGAATAAGAAAAGTGTTATGTCGTTTTATTGTAACCTCAATTCTTTAAGCGTTGTTGTCATTTTTAATTAGTGTAATTGTAATTAACGTTTCTTGATTATTCGCGAAGTTAATTCTTGTACTGGATAGGGAATTATAAGGGAATAAGAACAGCTTTTATTTATATCGAGTGTTATAACTGCGTTCTACATTCAATCCTTTTTGCGGTTGTTTAATTATACATAGCCGTAAAGTCGCGTGGTTGCACCCCCGCTGAAAGTTGATTGTAGGTCTCTGTGTAAGAACCGATATTAAGATTTATAATGTCTAGTGTTGTAATGATGTTGGCATTCTCAGTGTTCGAGAGGTCTCAGGTTCAATTCCCTGTTGGGGTGCACTCTGCTCGTTGGAAACACAATCACTTCGCCGCCATATTGGTTTTGATATGATGAATTAGTAGGTTACCGCCCACTGAAAGTTGATTGTAGGTCTCCGTGTAAGAACTAGTGTTAAGATTTATAATGTCTAGTATTGTAATAATGTTGGCATTCTCAGTGTTCGAGAGGTCTCAGGTTCAATTCCCTGTTGGGGTGCACTCTGCTCTTTGGAAACACAATCACTTCGCCGCCATATTGGTTTTGATATGATGAATTAGTAGGTTTTATAAAAGCAATTCTCTCTTGCTATTTTCATTTCATATGTTGGTATTGAATAATAAAGCTTTTAACATGTTCAATCGTGTGAGTGTTATAATTCCTTGCGAAAATATTACCGAAAACACATGTTCAAGCGATATCAAATAATTTATATCAAACATTCCACTCAGTAATTTTATGGAGTTTTTTTCGCCATGGCAGTTGAACTATGTTTGTATATTCAGATTCCTTGTGAAAAGCTAGACCGATTTGTCATGCAAATGAGCTTGTAGCTCTCGAATTGCTAGAGATAGAGAAATCCTGCATATTTTTAATTAAAAGAGGCTATCGACTTGAAATTAATAGAATGTTGCACTTATGATTAAAGATTCAGATTCCTCGTGAAAAACTAGAAATTTGTAGATGGAAAAATTAGAAATTCGCGTGGGCGTGATTAATCGATTAAATTGAATTTGATCTGGGAATGTGAAAGATGATTGTTCAAACGATTAACAGCCCTGCAAGTGAAATCTTTTAGACAGGTGGTTTGGCAAAGGGGGAGCTGGTAGTAGCCGGCAGCACTTACTTTGATTGACAGGTACATGGGGAAGCTTTTAGACTGTTGTCTTGGCAAAGAGGCAGCGCTCTGTGGGTGGTCTGTCGGCAGATGTTATCTCAAGTGGTACATCTTGTACGACATCGTGTTTTACATAGGCGGCATCCCTTTGTCCTGTCTCTCTCATCTTCCAACTACTAATGCTGATTCGGTGTCAGCCAGTTGATTCTGATGGAGCCTTGCGTGTCCGTAAGAACATAGCATATTTAGGTTTCCGTGTTAACATTCTTCAAAGCAAGATTGTACGATTTATGACTAGGAAATTATTACTATTTGTGATATTTTTTAAAAATACATGTTCACTGTTATTTAAATTATGTTATGTAATTTTTTTACATGAATCTATGAATTTTGAAAGGCTCATAGTAACCATAACCAACACCGCACATTCCTTAGTTTTGACTCTTAAGTTAGATACTTTATACTTTTCTCTAATGAAAGCCGGTATTTTTCATTTCTCTATACGTACTATGTACATAATGTATAGAGAAGGTATTGTATTGCACCCAAAATTCGATACCGAGATTTCTACGGAAATACATGTTTTGAGACTCCCTGAATAAAAAAAATTAGAAAAATGTCCGTGTGTGTGCAACATAGTTCAAATATTTTTTAAAAATACATGTTCACTGTTAATTAAATTATGTTATGTTATTTTTACATGAATCTATGAATTTTGACAGACTCATAGTAATCCATAAACAACACCGCGCATTCCTTAGTTTTGACTTTTAAGTTAGATTCTTTATATTTTTCTCTAATGAAAGCTGGTATTTTTACTTTCTCTATACACTATGTACATTGGTGAGAAGGTATTGTATTGCACCCAAAAATTCGATACCGAGATTTCTACGGAAATACATGTTTTGAGACTCCCTGAATCAAAAAACAAAAACATTTTTAGAAAAATGTCCGTGTGTGTGCAGCATAGCTCAAAAACGAATAGACTGTTGAAAACCAAACTTGGTATTTAAATTTGGTATCCTCCAAGGATGCGACACGAAGATTTTCAAGAAAATCCCCCTACTACCCCTACTACCCTTTACATGGAGCTTTTTTCGAAATGTTTGATTTTCTTAAAAATAGCTCTAACTATTTTTAAAATGTTGTATATTAAATATATTTAGCTGAAAAATAAAATGTATATCTTGAATTTTCTGGGAATAGCTTCTGAAGACTACTTTACTCTGGATGAAGTTTACGGAATTTTGCGTAACTAGTAATCCGTAAGTGATAGACAAAAACTTGTTGTACAAAACATGTACATCAGGATAAAACACAGAATTTGTGTCGTATACACTTTTTTCGTGGAATTGGTCGTTTTTTAGATATTCCTTGTTTTTAGTTTCAACTTTGAAAAACTTATACTTTTCTCGTACAGGAATTTGTCAACTCCTGTCCATACAAAGGAACTTCAGTCGCATAGCAACCAGATTTTGACAATTAATTTAACCTATGGTACTTCCTTATTTCGCTTCTACTTACAAGGAAGCAACTAATAAGACTATTTCTGCTAATTTTTTCTGAAGTAAATAGAAGAATAAGCTTTTTAACAATAATTTGTTGTAGAGTTGTAGAGAAAGTCATGTGAATAGAACACATAAGATTTTTCCCTTCTTTTTCATTTTTTGCATAGAAAACATTTCAAAACCATCATATAGAATCGGATTTGGAAGGATGTGACTATGTTTATATTTTTGTATAAATACTATAAATACACATGTTTAACCGGTGAGGTTGTAATTGATAGAGAAAGTCTCACAATGCCACGTGATCACCCACGAATGGTGTGGGGAGCAAATAATGATAAGTGAAACACAAGCGGATGGTCCCGAAAGTAAAATGACATCAATATTGAAAATTAATATACTGCCGGTGCTGCTGCTATATTATCGGCATTGAATTAGCAGCCGGTTGTCAGAAGGCGAACTCCCCTGTCGCCCTCCGTGGTGTAATGGTTACCATGCTAACTTCGTATACCCAAGGTCGCGGGTAACTGGTAAACAACAAGAGAGACAAAAACATAGATCTTGAAAAAACACACAATTGTGTCAAACACATTTTTGTTGTGGAGCTAACCATTTTCAAGATATTGCTTACTATAGGTTTAAGTTTTCCAATACTTATACTTTTCTCAAATAGGAAGTCGCTATTCACATTGTTTTGATACTGGTCAAGCAGAGAACGGAATTCTAATGCCATCACATAGCGACCGGATTTTGAAAATTTTGACTCGCTTTAACTTAATTGCATTTCTTGTTCCCCTTATATAAGGAAATAATAGCACAATAACAATACTTTTGCTAAGTTTATCTCGATTAAATTAAAACATGAGCTTTATTTTTTTAAATTTATTTATGGACGCTCTTTAACTTCTGCGGTTCTGCGTCCCATTCTATATTAGGCGTGAAAGATTACTTAATTTTGCTCAGAGACCTCTTTATACCGTCGTAAATCTACTCCCCTTCAGGAGGAAGCCATACTAAGGATTTTTAAGCACAAAAACTTATTGATCTCCAGTGGATTTGAACCCCGATCTTGGGAATCAGAGGCTAGTATGTTACTACTAGACCACGGACAAATGAAGCAGACAGAAGAATGAGCTTTTGTAAAAGTAGTTTGCAGCAGCATAGAGAAATTTATGTGAATGTAGCACATCATATTTTTTATTCAAAAGATATATTTCCGGTGAAAGCTCGACATCTATTTTTGGATGGAATAAAATACCTTCTCTACCTTCTATATATTTATGTGGAGAAAGTAAAGTAAAAGTGCATTTGTTTTTATTCAGGGCACTTCAAAACCTATTCTGCCAGTGCAATCTCGGTGTCGAATTTGTGGTCAGAATTCACCTACTAACTCTACATAATAGGGAAAGTATATGTACAAGATGTTAATATGAGTGCGCAGACTTAATGGCAACTGATGTTAAGCTGAAACATAAGTTCCTGTACCATTTTTCTCCAAAGTGTATGGTTGCATATTGCATAAATAAAAAATAAAGTTTATAATTTTTTTTTAATAGCTTAAAGTCCTTTAACCTTGTTGGTCATATCGGACGATGTATTAAATTGGTGAAATGATCTCGGGTCCACGGAGCTTAAAGTTGCTCGACATTCGTCTTCTCAGGATAAGGAGAAAGAAAAGAAAAAAAAAAAAAAAAAAGAAAAAAAACTTGATCCGGTTACTCGCCTAAGCGAGATTCCAACTCGCGACCTGTTGAGTATGAGATAGACAGGCTACCACCACACTACCCAGACGGGCAATCAAATGTTTGATTGCAAAAATGTCACCACTACTTTTTCATTAACTTCTGTAATTAGAATAGCGAAGTAAAGCTACAGAAGAGTTATTTGTGTTTTTTACCATTGTCGTTTAGCCACAAAATTATATTGGAGAACTTATTCTGGAATAAAATCGTGGTTATACGCTCGCCAGCTACGCTACGTTGGACATTGTTACTCTCACTACACGTACACTATGTTCATAGTGTATAGAGACGTTTTGTATTCCACTCAAAAATTTTATTTCGAGATTTCACTGAAAATGTGTTTTGAGAACCCCTGGTTTAAAAAAAATGAATTTTTAGATAAAGGTCCGCGCGCGTGTATGTGTCTGTGGACAGCATAGCTCATAAATTAAAAGACCTTTAAATTTCAAACTTGGTATTTAAGTATGTTATCTTCACGATACAGAGTTTTCTAGAAACCCCCTCCCCCATCCCCAATTACCCTTTAGATGGAAAACTTTTCGTAAATGTTGATTTTCTCAAAAATTACTAACGATTTTGATTAAAATATCGTATATTAAATATATTTACATGAAAAACAAAATATATGTGTTGAATTTTCTGGAATAGCCTCTGAAGACCACTTTAATTATGGACGAATTTTGCGGAATTTTGCATAACTGGTAAACCTTAAGAGATAGACAAAAACTTAACACACAAAAAATGTAGAGCTCGTTAAAACACACAATTTATGTTATAACATTTTTTTTTTTTTTTTTTTTTTTTTGTGGAGTTCACCGTTTCTGAGACATTCCTTGTTATTGGTTTTAGTTTTTAAAATGTTATGCTTTTCTCATACGGGAACTTGTCAACTTCTGGGCACACAAAGAAACAGATTTCAATCCCATAGCAACCACATTTTAAAACTGTTGACTGTCGGATTAGCCTAGTGTATTTATTTGTTTCCCTTCTACTTATAAGGAATTAAGTAATATGACCATTTCTGCTAATTTTTTCTCGATTAGCATGAAGTAAATAGAAGAATAAGCTGTTTACTTTCTCTATACGTACTATGTACATAGTGTATAGAGGAAGTATTGTATTCCACCCAAAAATTCGATACCGAGATTTCACCGAAAATACATGTTTTAGGACCCCCTGAATCCAAAAAACGCATTTTCAGAAAAAGGTCTATGTTTATGTGTGTGTGTCTGTGGACAGCATAGCTCAAAAACGAAAAGACCGTTAAATACTAAACTTGGTATTTAGATTTGGTATCTTCCAAGAAAGCGACGCGAAGATTTTCAAGAAAATCCCCCCACCCCCAACTACCCTTTACATGGAAAAATGTTCGAAAATTTTGATTTTCTAAAAAATGGCTCTAACGATTTTGATTAAAATTCCGTATGTTAAAGATATTTACATACCAAATAAAATGTATATCTTGAATTTTCTGGAAATAGCCACTGAAGAGCTCTTTATTCTGGATGAATTTTGCTAAATTTTGCTTAAATGCTAAGCGGTAAGAGATAGACAAAAACTTACTGCACAGAATGTTGATCCGATCAAAACATACGATTTTTGTCCTTTACATTTTTGTTGTGAAGGTAACCGTTTCCGAGATATTCCTTGTTTTTGGTTTCAGTTGTAATTACTTTTCTCAGACAGGAAGTGTCCGTTTTTCTTTTGTTCTACTCCTAGCCAAGAAAGAAAGCGATTTGCAATGACAATCGAATAACGACAGCTTTTAAAACAATTGACTATCGGTTTAGCCTAGTGTATTCCCTTATTTTCTTTCTACATGTAAGGAACTAAGCAGTAAGAACATTCTGCTAATGATTATCTCGATTAGCAAGGTGCAAGAAGAAGAATAATCTCATGTAAGAAATTCTTAGAAGAGCTAGAGAAAGTCATGTGAGTGTAACGTATAAGATTTTTAACAATAATTTGTTGCAGAGCTGTAGAGAAAGTCATGTGAATGGAACATATCGAATTCTTTTAGAACGGAATGTTTGCACTAATGTGCTCGACACGTTATACACCAGCTATCAGTGCTTGAGATGCGTTTAATGCATTCAGAATTATGGCAGTATTTACAAATCAAGAGTATTCAGATATGTTTCTTATTTACGGCATGGTAAACGTTAATCCTTTTTTCTAGGACATTTAAAGAGTATAATGTACCATGACAAGGTTGCTACAATTGATGGAATTCGCACACGTGTGTTTGAAATAAGCCGCCTATAAGTCTGCGCGAAACGCTGAAGATCTAACGAGGGTAGGGGAAATTTGGCTAAGAAGATGCCATGTTTGTTTAGATTATAACGGAGCACATTTTGAACATCTACTGTAAATGAACATATCACATTGTTGATGTTGCAGATATTGATCATTAATACATTTTCTGTTTAGCAAAGATGTGGCTTTGATCTAGTTATTCAACGAATGGGATATTTCTATGATTTACATTTGAATTTGCTCTATCTTTAACCATCAGACTAAATTTTATGCGTAGCCTCTTACGTAGCTTTTAGTTCAGGTGAATACGACCGGATAGCTTGAAAGAATATCACCCCATCCTTCGTTAGCGGCAATAGCTGATAATAAACACAAAGGCACATGGCAAACAGCATTTCAAGTACAAACCAAAACAAAATATTCATTTCTTAAGTCTTACACTGTTGCCAGACTTGAAGATAATGTATTTAATCACGTTCATTATTATCTCCATTGCTGTTCAAGACAGATGAAATTGTTGTTGGACTTATTATTCATCATATTTGGATTTCCAGCACGCGAAATCTGTTCCCTCCTGAGAAAAGTATAAGCATTGGAAATTTCAAAACAAAAAACACAGCATATCTCGGGCAATGTTAATTCCAGAATTAAAAGTACACAATGAATTAGCAATTTAGCAACATTAGCAATAATAATAATGATAATAGTAATAATAATAATAATAATAAAAACTTTAACGAGATCTAGATTTTCTGTGTAGTAAGATTTTATTTATCTCTTACGGTGTACCAGTTACTCAAAAGTCCCCATCCAGAAAGAAAAGGTATTTAGGGCTATTCCCAAATAATTCAAGATAAATATTTCAATTTGTTGTGCAAATATCCGAACAATGTGATATTGTAATCAAATCGGTACAGCAACTTGTGAGAAAATAATATTGAAAAATGCTCCCAATAAAGGTTTCCTAAAAATCCTGAGAGATGCTGAACTGTATTACCAAATTTGCTTCCTACCGACTTTTCGTTTTTGAGTTATACTGTTCCCAGAAAAAAAAAACAAAAAAAAACATACACACACACACACACACACGTACAGCTACACGCGCGCGCACAAACACACACACACACACACGATGTTTCGTAGGGGGGCTCGAAATGTATATACGCAGCAGAGAAACTGAAAATGAAAAGAATTGCACATATATGTGTATCATTTTCAGTTTCTCTGATGTATATCAGACCAGACACCCCTTGTGTGTAACAACATCTACACCATTGAAATTGATAGTTGGATCGCCCTCCGTGGTGTAATGGTTACCATGCTAACTTCATGTACCCAAGATTGCGGGTTCAAACCCGGCGGAGGACGAAGGATTTTTTCGGTTTAAAAATCCTTAGCATGACTTCCTTCGGAAGGGAAGTAAAGCCGTGTCGTAGATTTACGGTACGTAAAAGAACCTCAAGCCTCTGAGCAAAATTAAGCGGTCTTTCACGCCCAATTTAGAATGGGACGCTGAGAACCACAGTAGTTAAAGAGCGTCCATAAAAACACCCCTTTTTCATTTTTTTGATAGTTCGAATGCGGAAATGTTCTTGAAAATCTTCTTGTTGGACTCTTCTAAGACAATGAACCTAATTACCAAATGTGGTATTTAACAGACTATTAGTTTTTGATCTATCCCAGATATGGACATGGTATAAACACAGATATATATATAAAAATGCTATTTTATTTACTCAAAGTGTCTTAAAATCTTTTTTACTGAAATCTCGCTATGGATTTATTGTATACTTATGTCTTCTTTATTCAAGGGGGTCTCAAAGTGTGAATTTCCATTGAAATCTTTATATCTAGTTTTTGAATGAAATACTCTACTACTCTATAAAATCAGCAGAGACAGGTAAGAACTGAAATGCCCTGGTACGAGAATCGTGTTCACTTGCTGTGTTTGTAAATTCATGGATGGAAACGAATGCATGCAGTAAAGTGGATGTGACCTGGAAAATAAGTTACATATACGGCATTCACGCACCTTTCAGTTATTCTCCTCTTAGATGAATACAAGAATCGTAGGTAGCACTGAATAATCGGCCCAATCACATGCCTTACTATCAGATTCTCCATGTTAGTACGGCTTGCACACAGAAAACCAAATTAGCCTCAGTGCAACTCAGTGACGGTAAGCGTTTTGTGAAGTTGCAACTTTAAGTCAAGGCAATGGCTTTTACTGTAACTCTCAAACCACTAATCACACCATAGAGGAATTTCTCCATGCCAACGTCGGACCCATTAATCTATGCGCCGGACAGACTGCTTACACTGCGTTCTTAGAGCATGCAGCTTGAAAATGCGTATGCAAGATAAAATGTATCTTTAGTCACGTCAGCTAATAAGTTTCCCTTTCGTCAGGGACTTGAGGAGCAAGATTAAGGCATAAAAGTTTTCTTGTTTACAAGAAAACGGGTAAAGAAACACACCCAGACCTGGTTTAAGCTTTTATGCTACTTCCCCTTAAACTGAGATTTTCCAATGGCTTCTGCTTGTTTTGGACATTTCTCCTTATTGTATTATATTACAACAAATCCTGTTTATTTCTTCTGAATGCAGTGGCGTCCGCTGATCATTCAGATAACTGACGCAATGAATTTATATTTTTAAGTAAACTGTAGTAAATCAAGCAACAAGCTTACTGTGTAAAGATTGCAACTTCTGGTAATTAGTTTACAATTTATCTAAATGTATAAATATAAAATTGGAAAGTAATAGCTTAATTTAATTATTTTTTCGCACAAGCCGTGTGTAGGATAGGTAGAGTCAGACTTAAAAATGCAATGCCATAGCCGGGATTTGAACCACGGATTTCCCGGTCTATAGGCGGTTGCTCTTCCACTAAGCTACCATGGCAACATGCCGGCACAGCATTGTATTTCTCAACTGACTCGCATGTTTCCCAGTAAACCACAGGTGATCTCAAACTATTTTGAGATGACAACCCCAATGGCGACTTACAATGTTGTAAGTACTTTAAGTCCCAGGCAGCGGCGGCTGCTGTGTAGGAGCACAAGAGCACGTGAACCTCCAATATTTCTTAGTGGATCTCCTTTTTCTCTTTCTTTTTCCTTTTCTTTAATAAAATACGCTATCCGGTGCCACTTGTTTAAATATACCGCGCTCTGCTCTTCAGATTGAACACAGCCGAGAACCTGAGTATGTGACAACAACGCTTGTAGCACAGGCCTCGTGTGCTAGCGTATAACTAACCTTTAGCAGCTCTGCGCTTGCGCGGCCAACAAAGCAGCTCCGAATTTTACAGCACAGAATTTTACAGAAATGAGCACAGTGCGACGGTGCACTTTCGTTCTCATTAACACCTCTGTTTATCGGAGGGAGGTGCTGCTATCTTTGAGATTTAGTTGAAACCTTCCGGAAGTGCAACTGCAGTCTTTGTGAGACGCGCTGTTTTACTTAGTAATTTGCATTTTATGCGAGAGTTAAGCAGTTCATAACAGAAAACAACCTCAACGAAGAAAATTTTCCGCAACTAACCGAGCTACTGAAGATTGTTATCACTACAACCATGATATATGCTTTTCCACAATAAAAAGAATTGAAACCTTTACTAGGAATACGATGAGTGAAGGCCGACTTTCAGCACTGGCAATGCTTGCTATTGAGAAGAAACGGGTCAACAGCATAAAAGACTTTAATCACCGAGTGATAGAAAAGTTTGCACATTTGAAAAACCGGCATGTGGAATTTCTGTACAATTAATTTGGTGTTAATTGCGTAATTCAAACAATGTAAATGTTATTCACTGTAAATATCATTCTTCACATAAACTGCATCAAAGGACTTCACCCCTTCATCACCTCATTTTGCTATTGACTCTTGGAGACTAAGAAATTCAACATCTTTAGGTGGGAGAATTTGTGTAACAAATGTATAATTTTTGTTATTAGACACTATGATTGTTTCTAACATTACTGGATTTGATGTTGCGGCGACCACGGTAGCAGTAGCTGCAGCGGTGGTAAATTGCTGATTTTGTGAACACCTACATTTTTAATCCAAGAGCCGCCACTGGTCCCAGGATTCATAGTATAACCAACTATTAAGGTCAATGGTAATTGGTTTATTAATTGTTTTGTCACACAAGACAGGACAGATGCTTGATAGGTAGAGTCAGACTGAAAAATTCAATGCTATAGCCGGGATTTGAACCTCGGATCTCCATGGCATTTAATTTTTCAGTCTCACTCTACCTATCCAACTCCTGTCTTACACATGGCTTGTGTGAAAAAACAGTTAAACCAATACCAATTGACCATAACTATAACCCATTGGCTGCTATGAATCCTGGCACTTAAAGTACATACAACATTGTAAGTCGCCATTGGGGTTGTCATCTCAAAATAATTTGAGATCGCCTTATAGTATATCGGGAAACATGCGAGTCAGTTGAGAAATTCAACGCTATGCTATGTTGCCATGGTAGCTCAGTAGCTAGATATCGGGAGATCCGTGGTTCAAATCCCGACTATGGCATTGTTTTTTCACCTATCCAACTCCTGTCCTACACACGGTTTGTGTAAAAAAACAATTAAACCATAATAGTTGGCTATACTATGAGTCCTGGGACTTAAAGTAGGTACTTACAACATTGTAAGTCGCCATTGGGGTTGTCATCTTAAAATAATTTCAGATCATCTTGTGGTTTACAGGGAAACATGCGAGTCAGTTGAGAAATTCAATGCCAGCATGTTAGCTCAGTGCAAGGGCAACCGGCTAGAGATCGGGAGATCCGTGGTTCAAATCCCGGCTATGGCACTGAATGCTTTTAGTCTGACTCTACCTATCCAGCTTAATTTAAATTAAAGGAATGAACATTGGAGCTAAAACCGTAATGGTTATAGTTTAAATTAAATAAATTTTAAAATAGAAATCCCAACTGGCAATAGTTTAAATAAAGAAATAAATATTACATAAGAAAATCGCGAATTTAAAGAATAGAAGATAACTGAAATACTATATTTAATAAAATTACTTTGAAGTACAATTGTATATAAAATAATTAATTAGTTTTTAAACTTAAATTCACCTCTGACACTTTAATAGGTCACTTTTACAACACCAACGGAATTAAATGCCATCTTTCTTTCCTGAAACGTAAATTTGGCAACCATCTCAAGAAACTGTTTTTTTTTTTCCCTTAGTTGTTCTAATAAGCAAGCTTCAATTAAAATTATTCCAAAATGAGAAAACCTCTCTTCTCCACTAGAATTTTGAGAGCAACTTTTAATTTTCTTCAATTGTACATGATTTTTCTATTAAAGACGCATTCATAGGAGTTTGCGTACAATAATACTGCTAATGCATTAAACCAGTGAAATGCTTTGTAAAGAAAAGTCATGGTTTTATCTCTAAATTCTTCTGCACTGCACAACAATCGGGTCATTTTTGAATGGAATTTTGCATGTGCATCTGATGGATTTTGAACTCTCACATTTCTAATTATTGTAACCAAAGCAGTGTTTTGGTTCTTTCATTCACATATTTGTGTAAAAAGTTGTTTTCTTCATATGCCTGTTTAAAAAATAAATACAAAAACAGACTTTGTGCTGAAAGTGATTTGAACTTTATTTAACTTCATGTTTCCTGACTTCAAAGCTCTGTGTCATAGAAAGCAGGCAAAACCTTCTCACTGAATTCCAAGGAAGAGGTGGGTAATTACAATGAAAACTTGTATTTATTATTGCAACTAAGTCTACATGTTGTGCAACTTTTAAGCTGTAACTAAAGTTTTAGGTTTTAACCATTAAGGATTAAGTTAATTTAAGGTTATTAAACCTTTTGCTTGGAATTAAATTTTATGCATGCCTACTGCATGACTGTTTAAAAGTCAGTGGTTCACCCAACTCATAGTGGGTTGAAGAAGATTGTTGTTTGCAAGTCAAAACAGGTTAGAAACCGCTGGTCTAAGTAATTGTTGGATGCTCTCCAGTTGTGAGGTAGTCAGATGGTCAGCTGCCCTCTTTAGCAAGTCTTTCAGCCAGGGTGCCAGATCCTTCGATGGTGGATACATTGCATAGTGATGTACTTGCTACTGGATCTCATTTCCTCAACTCCATCCGGCCTTGATATCCTGATCAGTGTCCAATGAATTCAGCAGTCTCATGTACACTTCCTCCCAGTAAACCAACAATGCCCTGTCAATGCATAATCTGTTCAATGTGCACAACTACATCATCCCTCAGGATCAACCTGCGGAACACATATGTTCATGGGGACTTCAGAGCAATATTTGGTCATGGCCAAGTGACAAGATACTCTGGTCAATGTCGACTGTTGCCTCATGGTTCCTGAGGGCATCCAGTAACAATATCACATCCTCAGGCTGACAGTGCTCCCAGTATCAACTCCAGCAGCTAGTTGGTAGGGCCGACTGTGTTTTTGTGTCTGCAAGACCTTTGCTATTCAACTCTGATTACAGTCATGGCTACATATGTCTGATGGTGGTTATTGTGGTTTCATGTTTTTTCTTTCCCCCTGTCATAGCAAATACTTCTGATCTTTGAGGTGGGCACAGTTGTTATCTTGATCACCTCCATACTCAATGCGGATACTAACATCTCAAGGATTGACTTATAGTTGGTGCACCAGGTGCTGTCTAAGTTGTGCATCCTACTGACGAAGAAATAGGCAGTTTTCTGAGACATGTAACTGGGCAGTAGATTCAACAGCACTTTGTTCACCAATTATTCAATTGCCAGAGTGAATTCCTGCATCACCTCCCCTGACTATTGCAACCTAGAGTTGAACTAACTGTGGCCAAGCAATAGTGCCTGAATTGGTTCTTGACTGCTAGCCAGATGTCTGTGCACCATCGCCTTGGAACTGCATTTAGACTTCTGCCACTAGCTCCTGGAGACAGTCTTTAATTTGGTGGCCTCCTCCTTGACTGACTTTCTGCTGTGGATGACGAAGGCAGTGAAATGTCAATGGAAGACTTAAAAGGAGTATGTCCCATCACTCTTGATGGCATTCAACTATAAGATGATTTGCACCCTTATAAAACAAATTATAGCAAAAGCCAAAGAGGAAGACCAATACAAAAAGAAATACTAAAATGGTAGTAAAAGTCAGATATACTAATTCAGTAAGTATAAAAATAACTATGGTAAAAGTCATAATTGGATACATAGATGGATTTACAAAGCTGTGCCAAAATATACGAAAAACTGATATAAATATATCTAAATCCTCATTTGAAAAGTTACCTTTGATAAACATTTAAAATAATTTTTGACCCCATGGTTATTGTCTGCAAAGACCTCTGCAAGACTGACTGGCAGTTACAGAGATTCCAGAATGTGTGCTAAAGGAATGCACTATAGAAACATATGATGGACCAACATAGGAGTCCTCTCTCATAGCAGAAAGATAGGAACAGGGCTCCTCTTTAAAATGTAATTGTGTGCAGAATTGCAGAGGCCAAAATGCAATTGAGTCAAAATAACTTCCTAACAAGATATAAGAAGAAGTTACTTTACCACCCTAAGCTTGTTTCCATAGAGAGCTGACTATTTTTTATGCCAGCACAAACCACCGCTTTCTGCAAAAGCCTACGGTCTTCTGATGTTACATAAAAAATTGCAACATTGTGTACTGTGGTTGTGTAGTATTTGCTGCCAAATCCACCAGTTTATTTCCCGGCAAGCTAAAGTCACTAGGAATCGAGGCACACTCCACATTAATGCTGGAAGAGTGCAGAACATGTAGGGCATCGTGGGTGTAGGTGGTAATTGTACAGCTCACATAGGCTTTCATGCCTATCACAGCTGAACCAACAATAAGTAAAATCAAACAGGTCAAGAGAAGTTGCCTGGATCACTCAAAAACTACCACTATACCCAGTATCTAAAACAAAACTGATAGAAGCAACTATTGAGCACATGACCAGCAGGTACATCTCCAAAGTTGACACTGACCACACAGGCAGAGACTAACTCAATGGTCAAAAGAATATAAAAAATCTGATGTGTCCATTCATAAGACTTTCTCTATCTGTTTTGCAAGTAAACTATTCTTACAAAAGATTATTCTTCTATCTGCATAATACTAATCAGAATAAATATTACCAAAAAGGTCTAATTACATAGTTACTTAAAAGTAGAAGGGAAATAAGGAAATACACTACTAAAGTGATAATCAAAACTTTTAAAAACCATAGCTCTGTGATTGTCATTGAAATTAGTTTCTCTTTCCATTGCCAGAAGTAAAAAAAAGAAATATGAAATGGATGACGGCTCCCCATTTGAAAGGAGTTTAAGTTTTTTAAAACTGATTATCAGGTAATATCTCTGAAATGTTAGCTCTAAAAAAAGAAGAAAAAAACATTATATGACAAATTGTGTGTTTTAATGAAATCTACATTTTTTTGTGTAGTAAGTTTTTGTCTATCTCTTAAGTTTTACCAGTTATGCAAAAGTCTAGGGCTTCAATGGCTATTCCCAAGAAATTCAGAATATAGGCATATTTTATTTGCCATGTATTTTAGAGCCATTTTTTAGAAAATTGAATATTTGGAAAAATGTTCCATGTAAAGGATAGTTTGGGGTGGGGGGAATTTTTCTGAAAATCTTTTGTGTTGTAATCTTTGAATATACTAAACTTAATACTAAGTTTGTTATTTAACTGGCTTATTTAGGAGTTATACTTTTGACACATTCATGCATATATACACACCCATTCACTGACCTTTTTCTAAAAATGATTTTTTGGATTCAGGGTACTCAAAAATGATTTCTGGTGAAATCTTGTTATCTATTTTTTGGGTGCAATACTTTCTCTACTTACTATGTGCATTGTACATATGAGCTAGAGAAAGCAAAACACTCAGTTCGCATCACTCAGTGTACCAAGCGGCCTACCTCAAAAAACTTGTAATTTAATACAAATATACTAAACAAGAAGAGGAACAAGCAATTAAGAGGACATATCAAAACACCAATACAACAACCATAAAGCCAATTCACATACATAAAACTCAAAATATAGATCAAACAATTCTAAAATCACATAAACCCACACTTTTGTAAAAACTAAGTAAACCAAAATCATCACAAAAACTAAGTAAACCAAAACCATCACAAAACTAGGTGCACTACAAGTATCGTAAATCCTATGTAACTTGTAAAAAATGTGTGAACAAGAAGATATTGTAAAAACTGGTAAATAAATACTATTGTAAAAACTATGTAAACTAAAACTTGTGTATTCTAATCAACCAGGTAAACCTCAACTATTCTAAACAAACCAAATGTAAATATAAATTAGTACTATTGTAAACAACGTGCAGATAAACTATTAATATGTACAAACAAATAAAGAAAGAAAGGAAAAAAAAAAAAAAAAAAAAAAAAAAGAAACCTGTTGTTTCTCTCTCCTAAACCAAAACCTTAACTTGGCTGAAAAGACATACATCCCAGAAGCAGCCAAGGAATTCTCTTACCTAACTACTGATTTAGTGTACAGGCTTACAACTGGGCTAGAAGTAAAGGCTCAAATAGCCACATGGATGCCGTGATTATGAATTGTGTTTAATCGTCTTAGCACAGCTGGGCATACTGAAGAATAAACTATGCATCCATAATCTAAAATGGATCAGATCACAGTACAATAGTCACAGTAACACTGTCTGATCCTTCCTCAAAACCTGACACTTAGTACTCGTAAATTACTCAGAGAATGGTCACATTGCACTTGCAGCTGTGCTATATGTGATGACCAGAGAAGTTTCCTATCGATGAACAGTGTCTCATTTCATCTGAGAATGTAGTAAATCTGATCCAAATTGGAGTGAAAGTGGTAATCATCTCTTACAATGCCAGAAGTTAACAAGGTTTCCTATCAGTGATCAACCCCAGGTATCTCACTTCATCTGAGAATGGTAGTAAATCTGATCCAAATTGCAGTGAAAGTGGTAATCATCTTTTACAATGCCAGGAGTTAACACAGTCTTAGTTAACAAACGAAAGCCATTTTTAGGACTACATTCTGTAAGACTGTTCAAACCTTGCCTTTTGATAGTACTCCAAAAACGGTGTGTGCTGAGAAATACAACAGATGGCAAAGTTATCTATGAATAAGGGTGATATATATGGGGAGCATATTTCGAGATACAATTGCTATAGCAAACAGTGTGACAATTAGTATCCCTGATGCATTCTGTGATCAAAAAATCTGAAAAATCTGTGCCAATCCTTACTTGGAGTGGTCCTTCATAAACAAACGATAAGCACCCATGTATATTCCAGTAATAAGACCATAATATCCCTACTCACCAACATGTATCATAAGCCTCCTTGAGGTCAAAAAATATCACAATGGTTTGGCAGTTCTTCATGAATCTGTACATGATTGCATTGATATGATACAAGATGTCAACTGTTGAATGGCGTCATCTTGAAAACCATTCTGGGTATAGGGCAAAGATTATGAGTCTCTGGACACCATAACAAACGTCCAATGATTCATGCATTCCACCACCTTGCAAATGCAACTGGTGAGGGAAATAGGATGGTAGCTGGATGAAAGATGGCAGTCTTTTCCAGCTTTCAAAATGAGTATGAAGTAGCAGCTTGTTATCTTTCTGGGAAAGTGGTATCAACCCAAACACATTTAAGAGATAGATGTGAGCAGGAGATAGACGTGACCACATTTGCATGTAGATACCATTGGGTCCTGGTACAGAAAGTCATGATTAGAGCTTGGATTTTTATGTAATTACATATTTTAAATCCTGCATAATATTTCAATGAGAAGTAAAAATGTTGGCAAATTGTGTCATTTGAGACTCCCTTACAAATTTTTATTTTACTTTTTTTACATATTTTGCACATTTCTATATATTTTAACGATGTTACATAAAACGTACATATTTTCTGGGTTTTGTTACAATTTTATTATTTGTACACATTTTAAACAATTGTTTTAACAAGTTTTGCAGAAAGCAACAAAAATCAATTTGCAAAATAGGATGCACATTAAATTAAGAATGTGATAATAACCACCTCGCCTCATTCTGATTGTTGTCCGTTTATATCAAAGCAGGTGGGTGCCGCTCGAAAATGTTGACTTCCAGTGTCACATTTCTCATAGCAGCTCTGGGCATTTACAAGGACTGGAGAAATTTATTGTTACCAATGTCACGGTAGTCGGCATCTTGTAATATAATAGCTGTGAGGAAACAAAGTGAGCTGCTGGACAACCATCAAAATATAGCGAGGCGATAATACTGCAGTTAGTTTCTTGCAAGTCTTAGTAAAATGGCACCAATTGTGTCCTCGCTATCCTGCAAGTTGAATTCATGGGTGAAATTAGATAGCGCCTTTACAACCAACGGAAAAATAATAGTCTGTCAAGCAAGCGGTAAAAGAATTGGGTGTTCCATGAAATCTCAATTGAACAATATATCAAGAGTGCTCTTCACATATGCAACAAACACCTACAGTATTCTAGAAAGCAAGTTCTGTTGACACAAATGTGACAGAAACCATCTGGAAATGATTTTTTAAAGACCTGAGCAGTGCAATGGTTACATCTAATATTCTGTGGTATAACCTTCAAATTCCTCAATTTCGCTCCTTTCTAGAAAAATATTGCAAGAAGGTTATTTCTGACGAATCTACTCTGAGGAAAAAGTATCTTCATGTGTATTTTGAAGAAGCAGTTGCTAATATATGGAATGAAATTGGAGACTTCTGTATTTGGTTTGTCGTCGATGAAACTACAGATGACATGGATCGGTACATAGAAAATTTAGTAGTAGGAAAACTAGATTCTGAAAGTCCAGTAAAACCATTTCTAATCTGTTGCAAGGTGTTAGAACAAACAAATCATTCTACAATTGTAAGATTCGTAAATGATGGGATGAAGATTCTGTGGCCACAAAGTGTGTGTGAGGAAAAGGTTTCAATTTATTATTCAGATGCCACAGCGAACATGATCAAAACTGCTTTTGCTCTTAAGGTTTTCTACCCAAATGTACTTCACTTCACCTGCTTGGCCCATGCATTGCAACGTGTTGCTGTAGAAGTAAGAAGTAATTTTTCCTGTGTGAATAAGTTGATATCGACAACAAAAAAGGTCTTTGTGAAAGCACCGCACAGAATTCAGTGCTATAAAATTCATCTCCAACATATCCCTCTGCCTCCTGAGTCAGTACTTACAAGATGGTGTATGTGGTTAGAAGCTGTGAACTTCTATTGTGAACATTTTGAAGGAGTCCAATCAGTGGTGAACATGTTCTCTTCAGAAGTAGCTATGGTAAATCTCACAACATCTTTAAAGATCCGAAAGTGGCAAGCTCCTGTGCTTACATGAAAAGTAACTTTGGCTGGTTGCCTAGCACCATCAAGCAGTTGGAAACATCAGGTTCCCTTCTTCACGAATCTATGGATTTAATGGAACATGCATCACAGAAGCTTAGTGTAGTTGCAGGAGGTGTAGGAAGGAAGGTAGGTGAAAAATTCAAAGCTGTGCTACACAGGAATTCAGGATACTCTACACTTGTGTCCGTGTCTAAAGTGCTAAATGGTGACAGTGTCGATTTACCAAAACATTTCTCTACAAATCAGATTCCTATGCTAAAGTATGCTACTGTTACTTTGTGTGACATGAAGAGCAGCTTCTCTGCTTATAAGAACATTTTATCTGATAGGAGACTAACAATGACCCCTGAAAATATAGAAAAGTATGTGGCTATTCACTGTACGTTGAAAGAAGCAAAAGACTCAAAATGAAAATGCCTGGTTGTTCATTGTATGTCAAGAGATAGAAAACTGAAAACGCACCCTCATTATAAAATTTAATTATTTTGAATTGATTGTTTCACTCATTGATAAATTGGTTCAGTATTTCAAAATTGCTTTACCGTCAAAAATTTAAATAAAACAATTATGTGAAATGAGTAATTTTAGTAAATATAATCCAAAACACATATTTCTTATTTTGTAATTACCTACTTGAAAATAAATTTTAGGTAAATTCTGCATAAAACAAAAGATTTTTCCTGTAATTACTTCTATATTTTGTGTTTAAATTTTACCCAATTGTAATTAATTTATGTACTTACAGACCCATGAAATTACAAAATTCTGGGTAATAATTTGCAGTCTACATTTAGATTTGAGGTGGTAATCTTAGCATGTAGAATATTACATAATTTTACATATTTTGTTGATATTACATATTTCATTACATATTTTGATGTTTTTTGTTACATAAATATGTACATACGAGGGGCATACTGAAAGTCACGAGCAACCCATTGTAAAAATTTAAATTTCAACAATGTAACGAAACGAACTGCAGGATCGTAATCTATAGACTTTAAGCCACATGTTGACATATTGTGATGTCATTAACTTCTATCACGTGATCACAGACAGTGTTTGAAAAATGGCTGACATTGATGTTTCGTTTTGACAGCGTGCTGTCATTAAATTCCTTGTGAAAGAAGGAAAATCTGCTCCTGAAATTCATCTCAGACTTCAACGTGCGTATGAAGGTGTCTGCATGGGTGCCAGCAGTGTTCGAAGATGGGTGAAACATTTCAATGAAGGAAACACGAGTCTGCAAAATGCGCCTCATAGCGGGCGTCCTCGAACTGCCTCTACAGAATGCAACAAGGAAAGAGTTGATGAGCTCATTACAGGAAATAGGCGTTTCACTGTGAATGAAATTGCTGCGCAACTTGGAATAGGACATAATGCAGTGCAAGAAATGATCCACAGCTTGGGTTATCGAAAGGTCTGTGCCCGTTGGGTCCCCCGTTTGTTGACTGAAGACCACAAACTTCAGAGAAGAACCATTGCACAAAACCTTCTTCAGAGATTTCATAATGAAGGTGATGAATTTTTGACGTGTATTGTGACTGGAGATGAGAGCTGGTTCCAGCACTATGAGCCAGAAATGAAACGTCAGAGTATGGAATGGCACCACTTGAACTCACCATCGAAGAAGAAAGCGAAGTGCAGTCTGTAGGAAAAGTTATGGGAAGTGTCTTTTGGGATGCACAAGGTTGCATTCTGGTTGACTTTCTTGAACCTGGACAAACCATAAATTCTGCCCGCTACATCAAGACACTTCTGAAGCTCCGTTGGGCTTTGCGTGATAAACGCCCTGGAAAGAGGATCATCCTTCAACAGGATAATGCACGTCCGCATACTGCCCGTGCCACTATGGAGAAGATCAGGGCATTAGGGTAGGAAACTCTTCCACATCCTCCCTACAGTCCCGACTTGGCACCCTCCAACTACCATCTTTTCGGTTCTGTGAAGGAGCAGTTGCGTGGCCAGCGCTACGAGACGCTGGAGGATATTCGGAAAGCAGTGCGTCAGGGTTTACGGGCAGCTGGAATGGAGTTTTATCACAGGGGCATTTTCAAACTTGTAGAACGATGGGAAAAATGTGTGCAAAACAATGGAGACTATGTCGAAAAGTGAAAGAAAGTCTGTAGATTATGATGATGTATTTGGTTTGGCTTAAAAATAAATATTAAGATTGTAAAACAGTGTTGCTCATGACTTTCAGTATGCCCCTCGTATTTTGCACCTTGCTATTACATAAAAATCCAAGCTCTAGTCATGATGAAGTGCATGGTCTAAATCTGCCATGGTGAAAAGGCTCTTGTAATCTTCAAGGTTTCCAGGATTAAATGAGAAATCTTGAGATCCCACTTGAGCCTTAACTGGAAGCAAATGGTTATCTGAGCTAAACACTTAAACAAAAGCATTGTCAAAGTTATTAGCCACTTAAATGTATCAAAAACAGCTCTTGCAACTGTTTTTAGACTGATGATTGGCATGTAGGTAGATTTTTCAGCCACACACCTTAACTAATCATAGACGACAAAGGAAGGCCTCCATTAAAGAAAGTTGCATACTTGCTCTGTATCTTTTTGCTATCATTAATAACTTGTCTAGATTTTGCATGCCTCCTTTTGTAGTGTATCAAGTTCTCCAGTGTGATATTTCAACTTCCAGGGTGTTTAGCCATTTGCTGATGTCCTCCAGGGTATTAAGATGTTAGCCAATGTCTTCTATGTCTTTCTTCATGCTGTCCAGTTGTTCATCGATTTTGGTAGATATCTTTGTCTTCATCTTGGACATTTCTGTCTTCTATTCTGTCTGCAACTTCTTCAATAGATTTATTTTCTCCTCCATTTTTTCCATTGCAAATTCCAACTTTGTGTACATTTTCTCCATTCCTAATATAGGTTGCCACATAAAAGACTGGCCACGAGTACAGACTGCTCACCTGCCAATTACACATGAATTGTTGCCCGCAACTAGCAGATACAACAAAAAATACATACACATTAATAGATAATAATATTTAAAAGATTATAAAGCTCTTACAGATAGATAACATTTTTCTTACTGATAAGACAACAATTGGTGGGCAACAAAGAGCAATCTAGTATTCAGGGCCAGTTTTTTGTGCACCATCCTGTACCATTTTTTATCCCATCTTCTCCATTCCTTATTTCATTTTCTCTTCCAGCTTCTCTTACCCAATTTAATTTCTTCCATTTTCTCCATTCTTCTCTATTCTGGATTTTATTTCTGTCTTAAATTTCCTCCATTCCAGATTTTATGATCTTAATTTTGGCTAATAATGTTTTCATTATCTCCTACATTGTGGCACTCAATCCTACTTCTTATACCAGTGTAACAAAATATCTTTAATTAAATAGTTGATGTTACAAATTGTTTTTATTCCAATGCTGCAGAAGAATTTTATCTTTTGTTGCCTTGACACTTGTACACAAATGGCTTATTCCTCTCTCTAATCCAACTGCGCTTTAGAGCTTTTTGCCAAAACTGTTTTCTCCAGAAACAGGGGTTAATATTATACATGTACATTACATGCAAGTGTTAAATATACCATATTGTGCCCAAGTATGACAATGCAGATCTTTGATGTAAACCCTCTGATAGTACAAGTGTTAGAATTATGTACATATGTGGTAAGTTGTTTTTGCACATGCAACAATTGAGGATGGTAAGGTATAGGCATTCGGTGCCTAGTCATAATATTGAGTTTATGTTCTGGTCACTATTATAGCACAGTGCTAATAATAAAATATTTATATTATATTATATTTTATACTGGGTGAGTCATCTCATCCTGCAGATTGAACAGTTATGCAGCACCAGTATTTTACAGGCTATGTCGTAAACATGTCCACTGTATTGTGCCATATCAATTTCGGCCAAAATGACCACTTTGCACCACTGTGCGTAAAGTGACTTGCTCTCGTAATGCAATAGTGCATCCTTTGGTCTTTAGTGGTAAAGGTCCCAGGTTCAAATACTACCCCCTGAAGATACTTTTTATGTTTAGCAAATTTAACGAGAACTGATTGTTTGGCATGAAAGTGTTGTTTCATTTAATTAGTTTAATTATGTGAATTTCATTAAAACACAATTGTTACTTGTTAGAATATGCTTTAGTGAACATCATAAATATTTACATAGAGTATCATAATTATAACTTATAAACATAAGGCATCATTAAATAATATTTTACTATTTAAAGCTATTCTTTCAAACAAAAGAAAGCCAATAAATCCACTCTGAGAATTTACAAAACACAGTATGTGCATCCAAACTAGATAACATTTGCAAACCCATAAGTTGTGAACCTCTCTGATTCCCAAAGTAGTGCATTTAATAGTGGCTATGACCATCATCACACAGATAAACCTTTACAGTATACACATTTCCACCATACAGTTGTTAACCATTGCACTATTAGAGTACCTAAGCAACGAGCACATGTAGCCCTAATCAGTGTGCTGGTGAATGCGGTATCAGCACCTGCATTTCACAACGTCTGTAAAATGCTGAGTTGCCTAGTTACCAATCTGCAGGATTAAAAGACTCACTGGTATATATATATATTTGTCATACAAGATAAATTCAAGATATCCTTCGTTCTAAGAATTTCATCTAGTAAATACAACATTGAGTAAATTTCTTGCCAAATGTTTTATTTTAGTTCCTCCAAAATATGGGGATTTGTTATGCACACTTTATTTTTCAAGATCCCCCAAAGATAAAATTCTCATAGTTACACCAAAGGATTGCAAAGCCTATAATAATTTATACTTACCCTATCAAATTTCTGGATTTAAACTTAGCTGTATCAGTCTCTTGTTGGAAAAATCCAGTTTGACATTTGATATCAGTTGCTAAAAATTTAGTGACTCTGTAACTCTCTGCATTTATTGTTTATTCAAAAAATATAGGTTCTATTATTCTGAATGCATTTACTCAACATCACCCACAGCAATTTTCACAACATGCAAGACAATCTTATGTGTAAAATTGGTTTTCTTTATGCTCCAATATCTGCTATTTTGTGTTGAAATGTAACTATGCAAATGGAACCTCATTAAATCAGAGAAGAATATAAAGTGTGAATCAATAACTCCATCATTGACATTTTGTAGCATTCAAGTATACAAATTTACTCAACTCTGATGGTCAAGTGAAAAATACAGAGTATAACAACACACCCCCATGCATTGTAAGAACTGAAAGAATACAACAGGTACATTCATTCAGTTTTGGATATTGAGCTCTCAAGTGGAATGAAAATTTCCTAAGCATATACCAGAAATATGTGGATAGAAAAGGACATTTCCAGCAACACTTATAAGGTTGTCATCATTGTAATTGTAAGTGTAAGAAAGTGAGGTGGTTGCAGGGATATTATAATTGTTTCGGTGGGAATCCAGACTATGGTGGCTGCTACATTCCAATGCACTAGAAGACACAATTGTGTCCAAGATATTATTTTATGTAGGCAAAAGGCATAAAATGATAGTTTTATAAGCCACTACAAATTTAATGGTGCTGATTGCATTTTCATACAGTACATTGTTTTCACACCAATAATATTGGCTATTGGAATATTAAGACATATATATATATATATATATATATATATATATATATATATATATATACATTGTTTTCACACCAATAATATTGGCTATTGGAATATTAAGACATATATATATATATATATATATATATATTTACTAACAAAATATAATTGGTTTCACTGAAAATTTGTTTCCGCATGCTAAAAAAAAATTAAAAGACTGTGGTCCTCAATGAAAACATATATTTAGTATTAATGTAATCATTGTACAAAATACCATGGTATTCTGTTTTTTGAAATACTTATTAAAATCAGATCCTGTTTAATTGTGTTTTATAGAATAATATGTATTTTTCACCTTTTTCTTTCATTGTTTTATACTCTTGAAAAGTTTCTTCTTTTCCATTGTTTCCATCTCTTTCAGCACTGATGCCACAGTGTATCTTAACTGATGAAATTTTGAAATAGAAACTTCAAATGTCTTTTTACTTCCATTATTTAGCTTCATCTCAAAGAGAATGCTAGGCTCCAGCACTCTTGACAGTACACTGAAACAAAAGGACAATGTATCTCATAAGAGTTCCAAAAGGGTGGTTCAATGGCCATTGAAGAGCAAGCTCTATTCTTCTGTAAAAATCAACTATTAAAGTAACACTTTTCATATAAAAGTAAAGTACTTTCAAAATATTTACTTCTTTCAGATGTTTGAGAAATAAGTTTAGTTATTACACAAGCAATGCTAAAGAAAGTTAACAAATATAAATAAAGGAAAAAAAAAAGAAAAAGAAAGAAAGAAAGAAAGACTTGGAATTTACTGTCATGACATGTTAGAAAAATAGATTAGTAGATCTGTCAACCAGCAGCATAACATCAATGGATGTGGGCGATGTGTTACATACTCAAGCAGTTTACCTTAGTTTACAATTTTCTACTATATTGTAACAAAAACTCTCTTTTTCTCCAACAACACTTTATTTATCCACAAACTGATTACAGTCTGCTCACAAATAAATAACTGTGTTTCATAATCATTCGCCATGGTGGTGATGACACATTTTGCTACAAAGCAAGCCGTACACATGCATTCAGTGATTATGGCCATAGGGCATAGTCACACTGCTCACTCCTCAGAGTTGGTTGTCTCAACCAACCCCATCATATTGAGCTAGCCGTACATATGCGTTCGGTGATTACGGCTACAGGGCATAGTCACACTGCTCACTCCTCAGGGTTGGTTGTCTCAACCAACACCATCATAATAAGCTAGCCGTACACATGCATTCGGTTGCCATGGTTGTTGAAGCTTGGAGCAGCATCCATTGGCCTGGATAGGGTGATATAGCCACACCAAATCACCATGGAAACCTTGGCTGTTGGCCTGCTGGTCGTAACAGGTCTTCATCCAGTTGCTTGCTATCTGGACATGTTGTCAAGCCATCTCATACATGTTATGAAGCTAGTCTACAAGATTCCCCAAATAGTCGACTACTAGCTGTTCTACTTCAGTGGACTTTCAAACATAAGGTCGCATGGTAGATGCAGCATCCTGCCAAAGACCAAACTGGCTGGTGTCAACCCAGTGGAGTTGTGGGTTGAAGAGCAATAAGCCAGCAAAAAAAGTGGTACCCTCACATCCCAATCTCTTTGGTGAGGCCCAAATGACCTAGTTGTCGACGGGCCCTTAAACATTACACACTCACTCACTCTTTGGTGAGAGGTCACAACCTTCCTCAAATGTTTTTCTTGATGTACCGCTCAACCATGCCATCTGACTGTGGGTGTCTTGTACACTCCAAGTCGCTCCAGTGTCTGTCTCATTAGGTTAGACTTGAAATTGGTGCCCTGATCACTGTGCAGCTCCAACGGTGCCCCATAGCGACAAAATAGTTCCTCTATGAGGCAGTTTGCAATGATCTTGGTCTCCTGATTAGGGATGGCATACACCTCTGGCCACTTGGTGAAGTAATACATAGCGATCAATAAATACTTGTTGTCTCTGTCTGACAGGGAATGGCCCAGCTGTATCAATGGCTATGCGTTCAAAAGGTGCTCCCATGTTACACTGCTGCAGGTGTACTTGGCTCCTAGTCTGGGGGCCACTACTCGTTGCATTGACAGCATTATCTCTCAGCTTCTGTTCGTAATCTCAGCCAGTAGTATAGTTGATGGAGCTTGTCAATGTTTCGGCTGATCGCAAATGTCTTCCTGAAATACCTGCATGAACTTCTCCAGGACTTCTGTGACCTTACTCCTGCTCTCAGCTGCTCTCTCTGGGTCTTCCCATCAGGCGATTCCCATACTTGGAACAACTTGGTCTAAAATGAGTCCCATTGGGCCCAGTAGGACTTGTACATACTACTCCTGGGAGTGATGTCTTCCCAACTCTGTCCAGTCCCTCCCTCCACTTCTCTCAAGAGTGGGCTCAAGTTAGCATCCGCTAGCTGCTCCTTCCTCAGGCCTTCCAGATGCAAGCACTGCTGAACAGACAGCTGCTCTTTCCCCTCAACTTTGGTGCAGTGGCTGCACTCTTTTGGATAGGGTCACCATAATATGGCATCTGCATTGTTGTCACTCCTTCCTTTCCAATGTTCTGATGTTAAGTGGTGCCTTTAGAGCCTCTGGATCCAACTGGATGTCTGGTTCTTGAAGCTCAACAGCCAGGTGAGGATGGAGTGGGTAGTCCCCAAGTGGAATGGAGAACCATAGAGATACTTGTGGAAGTACTTCAGCACTTTCACTACTGCCAGGAGTTCTCACCTGGTAATGCAGTAGTTCTTTTCTGCCTTTTTTTTTTTTTTTTTTTAAAACAGTAACGGAGTCTGATCAGGACTCCGGTACTGTATCCCTATTTACATTTCCCCCTGTAGGTTTTACTGATTACTTGATTACTGGTTTACTGGTTTTACTGTTTCTTTTACAAACATATACACATTGCACAAACATATAACATCCATGCCCAAGGCGGGACTCGAACCCACGATCTCCTGCCCACGAAGCACCAAAGCGAGACGCTTTAGCGAGCATGGCCATAGGGACCGGCTGCCTTGGAGAACATCTTGCTATAGTAGACTGTAACAAGCTCCCAGCCATCATGGGCCTGGAATAGAATGCCTCCAATGCCAATGAATACATACTTAAGCACCTGGAATGCTCTAACTCTTCTGACTGCAAGAAGGCAAGTCCTCTTCTATCAAACAAGTGAGAGGATTCTTGATGTTGGAGAAACTTCTCACAAGGCAACAATAGAATGTGCATAGGTGCAGAAAACTTTGTAGCTCTCTTTGGTCTTTCAGGTTGAGGTTGGGGCCAATCTCTCACTGCTCGAGTCTTCTCTGAGTTCTTGGTCAACCCCGATGGCAAGACTTTTTGGTTCAAATGGTTCACCTCCTTGCAGAAGAATTGGCACTTCTTTGTGTTCAATTTCAAGTTAGCTGTCTACAGCCTTTGCAGTATCTTGGATAGGTCCTCGAGATAATCTTCAAAGTTGTGGCCTATGATAATGATGGCATCTAAATAGAGCAGGAGGTGTTCTAAGTCAACCCTCTCATCACTGACTCCATGAGATGCTAGAAGTTGGCTGGTACAATGCAGAGACCAAAGGTGATAACCGTAAATTGTCAAAGCCCTTGGCCAGTCGAGAATGCTGTCTCCTCTTTGTTTCTGAGATCTAAGGCCACCTGCCAGTATTCCAATTTGAAGTCCAAAGTTGAGAACCACTGAACACCAGCAAGCACGTCCAGGGTGTTGTCGGTCCGAGGTAAGGGGAAATACTACTTTCTGGAGACAGCATTCAGCTTCCTGCAGTCCATGTAGAAGCATAACTCACCATTCTTCTTCTTCACCAAAACTACAGAGGAGCAGCAAGAGCTGTCAGATTCTTCGATAATTCCCCTTATTCTCATTTCTTATAGCATGTCCTGGTTGCCTTCTTCAGCAAGTCTTTCAGCCAGGGCCCCAGATCCAGTGACAGTGCTGGCTAAGCAGATCCACTGCATGGCAATATACTTGCTGCTGGCTCGTTCTTCCCTAACTCTGTCCTGGCCTGGCTATCCTAGTTGGAGTCCAATGGGTTCAGTAGCCCCATGAGCACTTCTTCCCAACAATGCCCAGGCAACAGATAATCTGGATAGGTAGAGTCAGACTGAAAAATTCAATGCCATTGCCGGAATTTGAACCACGGATCTCCCGATCTCTAGCCACTTGCTCTGCCAATGAGCTACCATGGCAACATGAGTTAGCATTGAATTTCTCAACTGACTCGCATGTTTCCCGGTTAACCAACTATCCAACTTCTGTCCTAGACATGGTTTGTGTGTAAAAACAATTAAACCAATAACGGATAATCTTTCCGTGCTTTCCGTTCCAATATAAGGCTCCTTGACCATTGACCCTCCAGACGCGCCTTCACCACCACGTCACTTCTTGCGGGCACAACTACATTGACTCCCAGGATCACCCTGTAGATCCCCGGATGTTCGTGTGGGCTCCGGAGCGACACTTCGTCCCAGCCGATTCGCAAGATCTTCCGGCCGACACCGACCTTCGCCTTGTGGACCTGAGGGCATTCAATCCCAGGATCACACCCTCGGCTACCCTCGCGACAAATACCCACAGGTTCGGAGTAATCCGCCCCAATATCAACTCCATCAGTGTCTCCTTCTCCACTGGTAAGTTGGTGCCCGAGACCGCCACGTGTTAGCAGGGCCGACAGGTGTTCGTTTCGGCAAACCCTTTGTCACGTCTGATTACGGTCAGGGCTGCACCTGTGTTTATGAGTATCCGGCACCGCTTCCTTTGTACCCAGCCGTCTGTGAAGAGGCTGTTGTCCACTCTTCTGTCCACGGCACATAGCGTCACTCGAGGAGGGGGGGGGGGCGAAGAGGTCCCTAAGTGCCCCCGCCACATCGGTCCTTACTCGTTTTCCGCCTGATGGGCAGTCCTTCTCTAGATGACTCAGCACACACCCTCAAAGGTCGTCGTCTGAGTTTCTCTGTCTGTCGTAGCGAACATTCCTTGTCTTCGAGGTCAGCGCTGCTGTTTTCTTGGCCACCTCCATCCTGAGTTTTGCCGTTAACGCCTCATTGGTAGCTTTATAGTCGCTCATCATAAGGCGCTGTCATATCTCGGCGTCATGCGCGCTAACGACAAAGGAGTAGGAGGCTTTCTGGCACACGTAACTAGATTATAGTTTCACGAGGGTTAGTTCACCAGCTGTTCAATCGCCAGGGCGAACTCCTGAATCGTCTTCTCTGACTTTGCAGCTTTGACTTAAGCTGACTGCGATAGGCTGCAGCCAGACAATGGTTCCCGAAACCGCTCTCGAGGGCCTCCCGTACATCAACGACGTTGGTATCGTATTCAGTACTTCTGTCGCCCGTCTTTGGAGACTTGCTTTCAGTTGAGCGGCTTCCTCTTCTGATGAAGAGTTGTGGGTGGCCACGGCAGCGACTTTGAAGGTGAACGTTCCGTTGAACTTTAGTGGCTTGACGTGTGCAGATGTTGTTTCGCGTCCTGTCGTCTCGATTTTCAAATCTTTCAGTCTTCCGTCTATAATCTTTTCATCATTGTGTTCAGTTCTTCTGTCAACTCTTCCCTCCAGAGCATTAAGACGCTTCCCGAGGTCTTCCAGGGCGTCAACCGTTTGTCGATGCTCTCTAGGGTATTAACACGTTGGTTCCTCATACCATCGATTTTGTCCTACATCTTCTTCCTCCTCTTCTTCTTCAGGTTCTCCATTCTCGGTTTCATTTTTCTTCCATCTAGTCCACGCTGGATTCCACTTTTTCCTCCATCCTCTCCATTCGGGATTCCATTTTCATGCCCATTTCTTCAATTCCTGAGTTCATCTCTGTTTTCATTTCATCGATTTCAAGCATTTTTCCAATTTTTTCCGTTTCGGATCTCATTTCTATCATTTTTTCTATTTCCGCGAGTAAAGTTTTCATCATCTTTTCCATTGTGGCATTTAATCCCGCTCCTAACATCAGTGTAACTAAAACTATATTTTTCTCCAACTCTTATTTTTACACAAACTGATTACAATCTGTTTACAAATACCTGTATTTCGTAACCATTCTGCCGTACAGTCTCTTTTCGACGTCCGTGGCGGTGATGATACAGCTCGCAATTCCCGTTGCTCACTGTCATGCGCAATGCATTCCCTAAAAAACTGCACACCGGCAGGGCGTCGTTGCCCCTTTTTATATATTTTAGTTATGTCACTGAAACTTCCAGAAACTATTGCATGTGCAGTACACTACCCGCATTCACAAACTCACTCATGGTTGCCAACAATCAGATATGGATTGCAAAGCTAGCCGTACAACGCTTCGGGGACTACGTCGCAGGACGTTGTCACAAAATTATTCCTATTGATATAATCCTTATTTAGAAGTATGCTTTTAGGTCGAATCGCAAGATCTTTCGGCCGACGTCGACCGTCGCCACGTGGCTCCTGAGTACATACAGTCCCAATTTCACATCCTCGGACACCCTCGCGACAAATCCACAGGCTCACAATGCTCCATCCCAATGCCAATCTAACAGGGTCGCCTGAAGCCATCATTAGTTGGTAGAGCTGACTGGGTGTTCATATCGGCAAGCCCTTCGCAAGGTTGATTACAACCAAGGAAGCACCTGTGTCTGCTAGTATCCGGCACATCTTCCGTTGTAACCACCCGTCTGCACTTTTCTGACCAAGGCACGTATGTCACTCGACAGGGTGATGAAAGGTTCCGATGTGCCCCTCGCCACGCCTGTCTTTACTCGTTTTTTGCCTGATGATCGGCTGGTGTGGACACTGCCTCACTAGGTGACCCGACTCTTCAAACCCCCAGCACACACCACTGAAAGGTCGATGTCGTCTCTGAGCTGTCTCTCCGTCCCTTCGAGGCCGGTGCAGCTATTATCTTGGCCGCCTTCAAGAGTGCTTCCATTAACGTCTCGTGGATGGTCTTATAGTCCCGAGCATGAGGCGCTGTTGTATCTTGGTGTCACGCAATTCATAATTTATTGACAAAGAAGTAGGCGTCTCCCTGAAACACGTAACTAGATGTTAGGTTTAGGAGGGCTTTGTTCAACAGATGTTACTGTATATTGCCAGGGCGAACTCTTGCAGCGTCTCACGTAGCTGTTACAGCCAGCTAACTGCGGTATGATGCAGACGATGGTTCCCGAAGCGGTACTCGAGAGCTTCCCAGATCTCTTGGGACATCGTCGTCGTCGGAATCGCATTAAATATTTTTGCGCCCGTCCTGGCAGGCTTGCTATCAATTGTGTGGCTTTCTCTTCTGCAGAACATCGGTTATGGATGGTGACGGTGGCACTGTCGGCGGAAGATTTCAAAGTGGATGTTGCGTCGGGTGACTTGACACGTGCAGTATTGTTACGCGTCCTGTTGTCTCGACCTTCAAGTATTTCAGCCTTCCATCTAGCACCTTTTTCATCTTCGTGTTTAGTTATTTTGCTCTTCCGTCGTCTCTTCCCTCCAGGCATTAAGTCGTTTCCCGACGTCTTCCAGGGCGCCTATGCGTTCTTCGATACGCTCCAGGGCATTAACACATGGTCAAGATTCTTAGTCCTTCCACCGAGCTTTTCTAATTCCTTTTTCAAGTAGGTCAGTTGCTCGTCAATTTTGTTTGATATCTTTTTCTTCAGGTTGTTCATTTTGAATTTCATTTGTCTTATAATAATAATAATAATAATAATAATAATAATAATAATAATCTTTATTAGCTCATAAACTTTTACAAGTTTCAAGCCACATCAAGAGAAAAATATAAACATAAACCTATAATTACATATTTACAATTCATCTATTTGATACAGACATTTTTTTATTAGAAATGTTTTTAACTCTTTTTGAAATGCATTTCCACTTTTGCCTTTCAATTCTTTTGGTAGCTTATTGTACAAAATTTTACCCATTGTGAGGGAGTCCTTCTCTGTGGCCTTTTTGTTAACATTACTTCTATAATAATTATTTAGATTTCTAGTACTACATTTGTGACTATCTTTTATTTGTACAGCATTTTTATTTACTACAAACATGATGACTTTAAACACATACAATGATATAACTGTGAGTATTTCAGCTTTTACAAAACTATCTTTACACGATTCTCTAGTTTGAGTATTACATATACATCTTATGCATCTCTTCTGCAATACCAATACTCTATTTACATTTGTGATGCTTGAGTTACCCCAGACCTCTATTTTGTATTGCAGATGTGGATGAATTAGACCATAATACACCATTTTCAAGTAATCAGAATTGAGATATTTTGATAAATTTCTTAGTAGATATAAATAGGAGCTAATTTTCTTGCAAATATGATCAATATGCAACTTAAATGTCATATTTTCATCCAAAATTATTCCCCAAAACTTGGTACTTTCCAATTGCTCAGTAATTTCATTATTTATCATTACATTGAGTTCATTACTAGACCTACTATTTTGATGTTGAAACATGAGTATATGAGTCTTTTGCGTATTTACAACCAGGTTGTTATGTTTTTTATAATTACATATATCTTGCATTTCAGTAGTTATTATATCATTTAAATTTGCTTTATCTTTATTAGTGAATATGACTGAGGCATCATCGGCATAAGAAATTATATTGTAATTTGGAGATTGTGGAAGGTCGTTAATATACAGGATTAATAATAGGGGCCCAAGTACTGATCCTTGTGGAATTCCAACTTTCGTCAGTTCATAATTTGATTTAATTGACTTTATTTCACACCCCTGTTAGTGATAGATTTCAGTGCATTGTTTCCTATTTTTTTTTGAAAGGATCGTATAATTTTATTACATTTACCCCTGATACCATATTTTTCTAACTTGCCTAGTAGTATATCATGTGATACACTATCAAATGCCTTTGATAAGTCAAGAAATATTCCTGCTGTTTTATCAGTATTGTCAAGTTCTTTTAATATTGTCTGATACAGTTCAGTCATAGCAGTAGTGGTGGAATATTTGCTTCTAAAACCATGTTGTGATGGGTAAATCAGATTAAATTTATTTAGAAAATCCAATAATCTATTACTTAATATATTTTCAAATACTTTAGCAAATACTGAGGTTAGAGTTATTGGCCTTTAGTTTCCAATTTGATTTTTATCTCCTTTCTTAAATATAGGTCTAACTATACTGAGTTTTAAGGTTTCAGGGAATATTTCATCATTTAATGCGGAATTTATTAGATGTGCTTCATTTCCACTTCCACCTTCTTCATTCCAGATTTCATTTTTTCTATGCTCTACATGCCAGTTTCCATCTTCAAGTTGAATTAATTGTAATGTGGCATCACTAAGTATAGCATAGTTATCTACTATGTCGTGTTTTGGGTTCATAAAATCTTTGTTTAATGATAAACTGATACTTATCTCAGTCTAGCTTCATCAGTGAACTAATTGAGATTCCTGTTTCTTTTTTATAATAACTCACTGTCATTAGAGTGACTGCTATTTTCTCAGGATCGTGGCCATGAGGGAGAGAATGCATTACAGGTAATAAAACAGGTAGTTTTAAATGATACACTAGTTTCACTGATATGATGTTCTTACATATTCTTCAATATCACTGGATACAATAATTATTACCACTGTATGAAGGCACTAATAAATTAAGATCACATTCCACTAACGTGGTAATAGCGCGTGTTTCCACCAAATGCATAAGATGCTACACTTGCGCAGTGCAATGATGATCACATGAAGACTGACAAATGAGGAATGCCCAAGGTTGAGCGTCTGTTCCGCTCTTATATATGATCAAAGCTTATTCTACATGTTTCTCCTTATTAAACATTCTTTAAGGAAGTATATAATACAGACTTCCTTTTATTTATAAATAAATTACATTTGGTAGATATAATATTCATTTCATAAGCTATTTGTGCTTAGTGAATATTTAAATATGGGTATCCATCGCTTGGGGATACGGTATACTAGAAGGAACAACTTCCTTTTTCATGCATGTAGCAATGTAATTATTATTGTTGAATTGTTTTAAATAATTGATTCTGATCATAAATGAAATTATACTAAAAATACACATTAAATTCAATATTCTGATATTCACAAAACACTTACAAGCTAATTACTTTCAGTAAATAATTTTTCCTTTACCACATAATCAATATGGCATCAATTTCCTTCCATTAAAAAAAATGAATGCTTGGTATGAAAATACTTGCCTTCCAAATATTAACATCTTAATGTTCATCTTTTCCATTCCTGACTTCATTTCCTTGATTTCGGCAAGTAGAGTTTTCATCAGCTCTTCCATAGTGATGTTAATTCCAGCTTCTGACACCAGTGTCATAAACACTCTCTTTTATTTCTCCAAAAACAACACTGTATTTCTTCCCTGATTACGAATTCAAATCTGCTGACAAATAACAATTCTCTTTTGATGCTTGGCAGCTGCAGCTACTGCTGTACATTCAATTTTTTTTTTTGAAACTGACTTAACTACTGCACATGATGCATTCCAATTGAAAATGAACTCTCTGCATGGCTCCTTCTCTGTTTTATATCTGTTGATCACATGGCAGGAAACTTCCAGTAGCAGTCCATGTGCAAACCAATGCAGATGTCACAAAATTACTCAGGTGTAACAATGCACAGCTTCAATGTCACATAACTTTCCAAAAACACATGTGTAACATTGCAGCTTCGATGTCAAAAGAACTTCGGTGGCACATGTGTCCACTAACACAGGTGTAACAATGCATGGAAACAATCAGTTATGACTTCCAAAGCAAGCTGTTAACACATGTGCGGCAATTGGTTAACCACAGTATTTATATTTTGCAGCATAAAGTTCAATTTTACTTCAACACTGGGCATTACAATCTGTACTCAAAAGCATGGATAACATTGCGGGCAAAGCCAATTGTGTTAAGGTAGCGATTTTCTTCCAGTGCTCATGCTGAGCTAGTGAGCGGAATGCAGGATTTAAAATCCTACCCTAAAGAAAGTTTGTTCTGTTAAATAACTGGAACATTTGTGTGTGAAGTTGCTTGGATATAACTATTTTTGACATTTTATTTTAGTCATTATTTTCTCCCAATTCAAACATAAGTATACTATTAAATACCATATTATTAAACCTGTGTTGTTATTTCATCAAGATATGTGTTCTTTTTTAGGTATACAATAAAGCTTGCATCTTCATAGAGTGTGAGCTGTGAAGGGAATGCACTGGTCACTATACTCCCCTTCTCACATGCTAGTACAATGAGTGAAAAGGGTGAGGGGAGAAGCTTTGGGGCAAGAGGGCTATAAGATGGATGGATGGCTGGACGGACGGACAGACAGACAGACAGACAGATTTATTACCAGCCTGAAGAAATTCATGGCATCGTCAAATTACAATGAAATTTTGTTACATTTGAGTTTAAATATATACAGAAATTGTAAGAAGAATAATTCAAAATTAAAAAGAATAATCCAAAATAGTTTTCTGCCAGTGCCAGGCTCCTTCCTACTGCTGCAGAATGGGACCTGTAATGACAAACAAAAAGCAGCAGTTTCTGCACAAGAGAAATATGGTTGCAAAGATAATAATAATATAATAAATAATATGATTTGTAGTTATTGAATTTGCATTCTGTGGAACAAGATAGAGTTTCTGATCGAAGTATTCATTAATATTGAGTGGTAAATGACTATTGAGATGGTTCTTAACAGCTGTTCTAAATTTTTTGTGATTAAGCTCTTTAACACTGTTTGGAAGATGGTTGTATAAATTTATACCCTGATGTGATATAGACTTAAGACACCTGGTGAGCCTATGTGTGTTGAGATGTATATTACCGCAGGCTCTTGTATTGTGGTCGTGTAGCGCTGAGTTTCTTTTGAAGAGATCCAAATTTTGATGTATAAAAGAGACCGACTCTAAGATATATATATATATACACAAGGTAAGGGTAATATAGATAATTCTTTGAATTCTATCTTACTATCTGATCGTATTGGTACCTGTTTTATAATTTTTACTAATCTTTTCTGAAGCTGAAGTATCTCAAAAGTATCCTGCAAACTTTTTGAGGATGCCTCCCATGCTATTATTCTATTTGTGAGCAGTGAATGGACATATCCACAGTACACTGACTTTATGCCCTTCAAGGGCAATACTTTTTTTGAGAGGACTCTAAGTGCATTGCATAGACAGCTGAGTTTCCTGCTTAGATGATTTATGTGTGTTTCCCATGTCAGGTTTGCTTCTACCCATTAGCCCAAGAATTTTGTGGATTCTACTTCAGTAATTTGTACATCATTGAAAGAAACTTGCATTGTTTTACCTTGCTGCTTTTATCCTGCAACATATTTTTGGCAGGGTCACTAATTGTAATACTCGTGACATCTGCAAATAACACACTTTTTGCTTGAGTAATATTGGGAGGGAGATCGTTTATGTATATAAGAAAGAGTCGTGGACCTAATACTGAGCCTTGTGGGACTCCATGCTTTATAATAGCATCATTTGATTTAGCTGACAGTACTTCAACGATCTGACATCAGTTACTTAAATATGAACTAAACCATTCTTCAGCTAATCCCCTCACTCCACATTTGTTAAGTTTGTGAATCAATATTTTATGGTTAACCATGTCAAAAGCTTTGCTAAGGTCCAGAAAGAGCCCAACAGTCTTTTCTTTGTCATCCTGAGCTTTGAATATTGATTCTAAGGATGAAAATATAGCATTGCTAATGTTTTTACCTTTACGAAATCCAAACTGAAACTTACTTAAAATGCTGCATGCCTCTAGGAAAGGCATTAACCTGCTGTACATTACTCTTTCAAGTATTTTTGCAAATACTGATAGGAGAGATATTTGACAATAATTTTTTACAGTCTTTTTCACCCTTTTTAAAAATTGGGTGAACCTTTGCTGTTTTTAGAAGTTCTGGAAATATCCCCATAGCCAATGATGAATTTGTAATATCCACCAAGGGAGTTAGTAGGTGGAATGCTGTTTCTTTTACAATTTTATCTGGGATGTCATCATGTGCTTGTTTTTTAAGCTTTTAGTTATTGCAGTCATTTCTTCTGGTGTTACTGGTTGTTAGAAATATAGTTTGGCTGTTTGTCATTTGTGGAAGTAATGGAGGATGAGTATTTGGTGCTGTTTGAAAGCCCTCAGCAACCTGACTAAAGTATTCATTAAACATCTTAGCTATTTCTTTGGGATTTTCAATGTTTTCCCCATTTTTGTTTAGTATAATTTTTTCCTTAGCATTTGTCTTATTTTTTCCAGCTTCATCTTTTACTATTTTCCATACAGCTTTGGCTTTGTTTTTGGCATTTGCAATATTGCCCTCATTTGATTTCAACTTTGCTATGTGTGTGACCTGGTTTAGGATCTTGCAGTAAGATTTATAGTTTTTCTGAGATGCTCATCATTATTCATTTTACACAGGTTGTATAACTGCCTCTTTCTTTTGTGAGCCATTTTGGTTCTTTCCTGTTTTGATTGTTTGAAACGATGATCTTTTTGGGTGGGAATGCTACATTAAATTAGTGCTTGATAGTAGTTAGCAAAACTGATGTTTTGTCATTTGTATCAGTTTTGGTAATTACAACTGTTCAGGTTTCTTTTTATAGCAAATATTCAAAGTAATGTATGTTGTCTTCGCTGAAAGATCTTTTATAGCTACCATTGATTTAGCAGATTTTGAAGGTATATTTCCATTTATTTGCATATGTAGGGGCACAGTATTGTGATCGGAAATTCCTAAGTTTACATTTTCTACTGTGAATGGGGGAGAGTTACGATTAATTATAATTTGATCCAAACAAGTATGAGAACTGGAGGTTATACGTGTTAGAGTATTCATAGTCTCCATTAGATTGTATGAAAGAAGTTGCGATCTAAATTCACTTAAGCTGCTTTCGACAGATAGGAAGTTTATATTGAGGTCCCCATACAAAATCAGCTGCCTATTTTTGCTCACTAGATCATTTAACAAGATTTCAAAATGTTCAAGAAAGGTTTTTATGCAACCACTCCGGGATCTGTAGATGCAAACGACTGTGAATTTAAAATTTGGGTCAAATATGTCAGTGACTGCATGTTAAAAGGTTTTTTCTATATTTAGGTAGTACGTTTCTTTGTTTTCTTTACATTTCAATTGGTCTGTTGCATATATTGTTACACCTCCATTTCTGAGAGCTGATCGACAGAAAGAACCCACAAATTTATAGTTCTGTTAATAATGTGATGAGATGTTATTTCATCAGGTTTGAGCCAATGTTCTGTACAGCAAAATATATCTATATCATGCATTTTATCATTTAATAATACTTCTATTTCATGCTTTTTATTTCTAAGGCATTGAACATTTTGGTGCATTAATGCAAACTTTCTATATTTTGTTGCTTTACCAGGTGTCTTAGTTTTAAAATGTATAGAATTTGCCATCCTTGGTCCCTTGTTTGTCCCTGTGCTGGTTCTACATTGTGATGCTCCTTCGAGGGATTTGTCCTGAGTCTGATTTCTGTTGAAGCCTCCATTTCTCTGCATGACTAGTTGAATTTATATTTAATCTGGTCACTATTTTCAGGCACACAGTGTTCTGGATTTGAGAATCCTGTCATTCCTAGAGTTTCGTCATCCACCACATAGCTTATGTTTCCCCTTCCCTGGCATTTGCTGATCCCCTCACATAAGAACTGTCCGAATTTAATAGCTGCCCTTCTATTTAGATGAACACCATCTCTGGCTCGACCCTCGTCCGTATGCACCAGTTTCCATCCAACATCACACATTTTCGAATGTTACACAACCAGTCTAGTTCTTCATTTATTCTTCTTACTTTTTGTTTACTGACATCTCGCCTGCATAATACTCAGCTGATTACAATTTTGGTATGAGTGCTTTGTGTCTTGATCTGACTTACTAAGTCCATGGTGTCACCCATAATTTCCTCGGCCATTATTCCCCTCCAGATATTATTTGTTCCTACGTGAATGGCAATGTCAGGCTTTACTTAATTTAGCTTGGCATTTTCTACTTCGCGGCTTAATTCTTCCACTCGGATCCCTGGGTAGCAGCATACATCGTAGCCCGCATCTTTGCATTCATTCCCGGCAAATTTTAGAAGCGAGTCTCCAAATACCATTACCTTTGTTCCTTTTTTCCCTTTGTTATGACTCATCTCTTGTTGATTCGACTGTTTCTTCCGTTGTTCAAAGGTGGCTTCATTCCTTTTATTCAGCACTCTATATCCGTTTGTGGTAGTTATATTACCACGTGTATCACCTGGTAGCTCGGTTGCTCTGTTTGTTTTCCTTTCTACGACTGTAGCGAAAGATTCCTTTTCCATCTGATGCTCGATAACTTTGCATTCTCTTCTTTCAATGATAAGATTTCTTCTTGCGCTAATTTTCTCTCATGTTTCAACTATTTATTTAACATGTCAACTATTTTTTGAAGTGACACTATAACCTCCGACTCGCGTTTTGTTGCACTCATTTTCCATGTCGTAAAAATTTCTGCCATAGGCTTTCCGTTTTCTTTATCTTCATTTACACAACTTCCTGCATTACAAATTGATGAACTACTCACTCTATTTATGACTTTTTCACTGTTATTTCCACTATATTCACAATTTCTCTGTATCATGCTGCAGGTTACCACCTTGCAGGCCGCATTCTTGGATGGTGAGAGAGTCATACAAGAAGGTAATGGTAGTGCATTAGCTCACACAGGCTTTACTGTATACTGTATAGTTCAGAAAGAACACATCTTGATGATTGAATGCAGATGCATATTAGAAAATTTAAAGATTCAGTCTTTAAATTCAATTGGTTTTGAGTAAAAAAAAAATTCAATATTTCTCGAGGACAACCTATGCCTGATTTAACATGCATCCAGAAAAAAACACTAAGGAATGTGTACATTATTTTAATGTGGAACAGTATCCAAAACAATTGTTTTGCAGTTACAGAAAAATGTCAAATTATGCTGTATTATTCTCAAATGAAAGAGGTACTCGGAACAGTTCTTGGTTCAGTGACATGAATTTATTGAAAATTATGGAGCATCACCAACAGTTGCAAAATCACTGTGACATTTGATTCCACAATTCAACTTTCAATTAGACTAGCAACTTAAGTAAGAAACCCCAAGCATAATATATGAGTAAAAAGTAATATGAAGGTACAGAGCAATGTCTAATTCATGCTCTTATTTTTTCTGGTCTGTTAGGAGCTTCCTTTCAGAGAACATATGGAAAATGAAGGTTCTGTCAACAGAGGTAATTACATTCAGTTGTTATTTTTGAGCAATTTGATGAATCTCTAAATACCCATTTTCAGAAAGCCACAGCTTTCTCTGGAATATCAAAATCATTTGATTCTAAATATTGTCTCTGCCATCATGAGTGAAATAAATAAGGAAATAGATCATTCTTCAGTTACACTGTGAAATATATGCCAATGTTACAGCCAAATTGAAATTTGATTCTGTAATCTTCACAGTTTGGTTTTTCTTCAGCTAGTTGAGAAACACATACAAATTTTATATATTTTGTAACTTGGTTGTCACTATACCTGTTAAAAGTGCCACTGTCGAACATTGTTTTTCTGTGCTGCGGTGAATATGTATATATATTGTATTAATATAGGACAAAATAGACTTTCACAGCTGTTTCTGGTCTCAATTGAAAGAAAACTCATGAAATTGATACAAGTCGAAAATGAAGATAAGTTTTATATGATGGTTATCAGTGAATTTGGAAAGAGAAGCAAAAGTACTCATTTGGGTAATCTTGCTGCAGGATGGTGTGTTTGCTGCAAAACCTCACTGAACAGTACCAACCTTAAAAACTGAAAAAAGCTGGATAAATGTGGAGGTTGCTTACCCAATTAACTGAATCAAAGCCACTAAATGTGATGCATTATTTCCATTGCTGTACAGTGCCAAGAGAACGCACCTGGATATGGAGTCAATGCTACTAGATGGCAATAATAATGCACTATTTTCTTTTTCTGCCATACAATGAGAGTGAATTTTTAATGGAATAAATGTGAAATAAATAATGATGAATCCATGAATATTAAATGTGACAATTGTAAAAAATGAAAACATCATTTAAAATTAATGCATTAAAATATATTTTCATGTACAAAGTATCATTTCCTTGCTACTATTGTTTAATCCATTCAATGACATGGACATGATATGATGTCCTATGTATGACTGTTAAATAATCCATTTTACCATCGGATAACTCCATGAAATAATACAGACTTTGATGACTGAATTTATGGCCATACAGTCTAAGGCACGATAGGAGAATAAACATATCAAACCAAGGATTACAAGATCGAATCCAGTAAAATGTATGCTCTGCATTTAAGAGAAATTGTGGAAAAGGATGGGGAGGGCCCAATTACAGCAATCAGTGTGAAGGTATGGTTGAAAGCTAATGGGCTTCGATTGAATGCAGATACATACATTTTACAATTTTTTTCATTTTCTTTTTTTGTTAAAAAAGTTGCTTATTTAACAACACTGTAAGATCAGATAATACTGCCATTATCATGTGTCTGAATGCCTGCACAATCTAAGGCATGGTATAGGAGAGTTGACTATACTGGTGTATAACTGGAAGTTCCAGCCCCAAAATACCAAAATATTTTAAAAAAAAATGGTTATTTATTTATTTTATGCCACACCTTCATTATTGTGTATCTTTGACTGGGTTAAACAAAGAAATAAACGTTTACACTCCTTCCACATATGATGTAGCTTTTTTTTTGGCCCAATACCTGAAAAAATTAATAAGTTTTAATGCATTCACATTAAACAATAATTTCTCTTGGAAGCTGAAAATTAATGGGAAGTTATGGAATCAATTTACAACAGTATACAATTTTAACCTAACTATTGCAAATTGTGTTTATAATTGCATATTTCAACATTACTCCACCCTCCAGTGGCTGTACTCCCAACGCATATCTTTAAGCATTTATTCCACTTTCACAGAGCTGTTATAAACAATATGATAGTACCAATACTATACCCTCCCTAATGCAGAGCATTGTATGTTATAGTGTTTTTGGGGAGCAAAGGTGCCTACCTGACATCTCACAGCAAATGCACCATTCCACAGTCACATTACCTTGATTTGCAATTCAGGTGAACTAAAAGAAGTGCCAGGCTGTTGTGCATGCTACTATCAATATTTTATATGTGAGTAATTTTTATTGGAATATTGCTTCCCTTTGTCTAGAGCCCACTGATTGCCACTGCCACTGCCACTGAAGTACATACCGTATTTTTTTGAATGCAAGATAATTCCCATTTTTCAGAACTTAATTTTGGAATTAGGCATATTATCTTCATATATAAAAAGAAGACAGGATAACTTAATTTTTTTTTTTTGTATTTAGAAAACATACTTGCTAATATTTTTACCTAATTTGAATTTGCGCAAAAATTCACATTGTGAGTGGGAGAGATAGGAGAAGGGAGAATGGTAAATGTAACGATATTTCTGTATTTATTGGTGAAGGCGGCAGCTTAGCTGTACCGACAATTATGAATACGATTTTCAATAAGACAACATACTTAATCTATTATATCGTAAAACGTTTTACCCAATTCGAATTTGCGCAGATTTGTGTTTTGAGCAGGAGTATCTACAGAGAGGTACGGAATGTGTAAGATAGAACGTGATGATTGCGGCGGCGGTGATGCATAGCTGTAATGACGCTTATAGATGCTATTTTCTTTTAAGACAACATAGCTAATATAATATACCATAAAACATTTACCTAATTCGAATTTGCGTGTAAATTCACATTGTGTGTGACATAGAGAGTAGAGGGGAAACGTACCGGCATGTGCTGTGGCTGGAAGGGAAATGCGCTTTTTGCTTGACCATTGGCTTCCAATAGATTACGTGGAGTCACCCAAGTGAAAGGAACTCCTCTAATTTTATTTTAGTCTCGGAGAGTAATCTTTTTACCAATGAGAATGCTCGTAGGCCCATTAATGGCCAATTTGGCGCGAAATAAAATGCATAAAATCTGCCGTATATGTTGCAACCTTGGCGGTAATCCATTTCCCACATTTTTCGCCACTGCCATGCCCATGAAATTTGAAACTTCCCACATAGTATTCGGAAAACACATATCGCGAATACAAGATGATATCCCGGTTCTGAACATTAATATTTTGAAAAAAAACAAAACAAAAAAACAAACAAAGCAAAAAACAAAAGAACATCATCTTATATTTGGATAAATATGATACCTATTGCAATATATATGTCTATCTAGGTAACGACTAATGCCAATTTTATATTTTCTTACAGATATGGTCGAGAATTACCATCATAAGTCAGAACAGGAAGGATGATACTCATCATTAATAAACTGAACAATTGTTAAAATTTATTGCAGGAATGTTATGTATGTTTCATACTACACTGGTGTGCAAAACCTAAGAACAAGATGGATAAATTAGCATAAAATATGAACTACTTTGTGGAAATGGATGAAAATGCAGGAGTCTCTCACACGTACACAGAAGGGGATGTCACATGGCGTGAGTGTAGCAAGACTATAGTGTCAAATGGGTCTGGTCTCACAACATAGGGTGGTTGAAGAAACAGTACAAGACAAGCAACCAGCAAGCTCTTACAGTTCACTGTAGTGGTGCTCTTCTTTACAACAGTGGATGGCTCCCATGGGGAAGAATCATTGATAAACTGGAAGAAGGACGAAGTGTGACAAGTGTTCCCAGGAGTTTGGTACTGCTCACATAATTGTTTCATATGCATGGGGAGCCTTCCCAACCACAGGCACTGCTATCCTAAGGAGAAGAGGTAATTGACCATGGTCAACTACAGCAGCAGATGACCAATACATTGTGTAGTATGCAAAAAGAGATCCTCGTCAAACAGGATGTGCAATTGCAATTGCAACTGCAATCTCACACCACACAGTGGCATGGTGACTGCATAGAGGTGGTCTCTTTAGCTGATAGTCAGTGTGTTGTGTTCTCGCATATCAGTGGCATCATTTGCAATGGTCCCAAGAGCATCAGAACTAGACTTAAGGAATGGGGTCGCACTCTCTTCTTGGATGAGAGGAGATTCAGTTTGAGAAGTGACTCTTGATGTACCTTTATCTAGCAAGAGGTGGGAACATGTAATGCAACTTCCTTGAACATGATTGTTTCGGTGGTCCGGGTATTATGGTATGGGGAGGCATAGTGTTGCATAGGTGTACCGACCCCCAAATTTTTAAACACAGTACACCCATTGGTCATGTTGTTATAATACAATACTCCTTCCCTTTGTGGATCTCTTCAGGGGTACAACACACAACCGCATTGAACAGAACAGGTAGAAGATCTCTTGAAACAAGAGGATATTCGTTGAATGGGCTGGCCTGCCCATTCTCCAGATTTAAATCACATTGAACATGTGTGGGATGCTTTGGGGAGACATACTGCAGCACATCCACATGCAACAACAGCCATCCAACATTTGGAATGGAAAACACCCTACCACAAGAATCCTTACCAAACTTGTGGCTATTATGGGAGCACAATGTAAAGCATGCATTGCTGTCCATAGTGATCATATGCCCTTTTAAGCATCCTGTTTCTATTTTTGTAAATCTAGAGGATCATCATATGAAGTAATGACTTTAGTGTAGCTTATTTCCTATGAATAAAAGTGTCATTTCTGTTTCAGAATTGTCTCCTAGCATATTTTGTTTAGTTGCCTACTGTAGCAGCTCTCTCTATGTATGATTCAAGTTTCATTGAGCTGTGTTATTTGGCTGTGGCACAGCATGCAAATGTATCTTTCATCCTTAGATTTTGCACACCATTATAGTTATAATATATTTCCCATATTTCTAAGGATTCTTTGTAAAGTCATTTATATTTATATGATAATGGGGGGTGAAAGACTAGTTGGAAGTGGGAAGGCTTCATGGGAGAGATGACAACCCTTCTGCAATGACTCGGCAGGATGATATGGCAGTGGTTTGCCAATTCCTTCTGTGGGATGGAGCTGAAGGAACATAAACACCCACATCTAGGAAGCAGCAGGGGAGAATCCTGGCTGGGGAAAAATTCCAGGAATTGAACTTGGGTCCCCCATGGCAGAGACATGTGCTCATTATCTATATACTTCTGTAAAGTTGTATTTGAAATTTCCTATATTGTAAAATATGACTCGAGAATGAAATAAAATTATACAACAATTATCATTGCAAACTTTTCCACATTGCACATGCTTCATGAATATTTTTTTCTATTTTCTGCTCTTTTGGTGATAATGGAGATTGTCTTGTATATTTTAAGGAGTATGTTTCCATTAATAAAGAATTCTCAGTTTTTCTTCAAAGCATTTATTGCCATTATAAGCAATAAATTAATTTGTTGTGATTTCTGAGGCACTTCTTTTCCTAGCTTATGTATCTTGAGGGAGGAAGGTTTCCACAAAACCGAAAACGGTGACTGCTAGTGTCAATTTTTAAATGGAAAGTGGAGATGAATAACCCAAGTAGCTACTGAGGCATGGTGTATTATTAGTCATAGATAAAGTGTTTATAGGGGTACTAGCAAAGTGGCTGCAGGAATGGGCAGAGAGAGAAGATAAATTATCTGATCTACAAGGGGGGTTTAAAAAAGGAAAATCAACAATTGACAATGTTTTTATAATAGGAACAATAATAGATAATATCTAAGTAAGAAATGAGCTAAGGTATTATTATTTTTTGCAGAACTAGAAAGGCCTTTGATACCATTCAAATTGATGCACCTTGGCATAAGTTGAGAACAAAGGGAGTGAGCGAGAAACTTGTGTGACTATTAGAGAGGTTGTATTCAGATAATAAATCGTGCATTTAACTTGCCTACAACAAAGTAACAGATTGGGTACCAAATACAATTGGTTTAAGGAAGGGTTATAAATTAAATCCCATTTTATTTAATTTGTTTATAGATGAAATACTCTAAGAAACAGCAAAAGAAAATTCACAATGCCCAGCAATTAAAAATAAAGATATTCTGGGTTTGCTCTTTGTAGATGATCTAGTAGCAGCAGCAGCAGCAGCAACAATCACAAGTAAAGATTTAAAGAAAGCAATTCAAGCAACAGTAAAATACTGCAAAAAATGGGGTTTAAAGATAAATAAAAGGAAATCCAAAATCATGCTTTGTATGAACAGGAATAAACTCAGCAGAGAAGAGAGATGGTGGTTGGAGGGGAGTGAATTCAAAGTTGTAAACATGTTTGATTACTTAAGACTAAGGCTGAATAACAATGGAAAATGGACAGAACAAAGAAAAAATGTGCTAGGTAAGGGAAAATTAATAGCACAAGAATCAGCTTAAAGAAAATACCAAATATGAGAGTAAACAGCTAGAGAGAATATATGCAGCAACAGTGGAATCAAGAATGGCGCACAGAATAGAGATTTGGGGGATACAAAAAGGTTGGGAATGTATGGATCAAATTTATAGATCCTTTTACAAAACGATATTGGGATCACCAAGAATAGCTCTTAATGGGGGGTAGCACTAGTTGAATTGGGAAGAGTTGGGAGGAAAGGATCAGCAGTCAAACAGACTGTAAAATATTGGAACAGGATCCAAGTATTGGAGGAAGGTAACATTGTCAAAGACTGTTTTAGGGCACAAGAATCAGCAAAATGGGAAAGAAGTTGGATATATCAATTAAAGGTAATTGTAAGAGAAATTGGATTGCGAGAGCTAGCCAAACAAACAATAAGGGGACAAAAATTATGGAATAAAATGAAAGCTAGGATAGACAACAGAGAGAAACAAGAAATAATAGGTAGCTTAAGGGATAAGAGTACTTTAATATTACATTGGAGTATTAAGAACGAATTAGGGAAGAGAAAGGTACATTGATGTCTGTGAAAAAATGAAAAGAGAGGTCCTGGCAGAGAGATAGTATGGAACAAAAACAGGGAAAAGCTACTGGCAGAATTATTGTACTTAAAACCTTTTGGAAACCATAAAAAAGAATTTCTGAAACAACTAGGTAATTATACAGGGAAAGTAAGAGAGAAATGGAGGGAAAAATGCCAAACAAAGAAAGGATCTTCATAATAGAACTGATGAGGTTATACTTTACAGAAGAGGTAAATAGATTAAGTTGGTAGGATATAAAAATATACAAATAGAGGTAAAGGTACATATACATAAATAACCAGGGTGTTAACTGTATATGATACCAAATTCAGCAACTCCAGGAAAGTAACTATATATGTATGCTGTTTGTAACTTGAAAAGATGAAAGAAATTATCCATCCCACAAAATCGAATCTTATGTAGCTTTTTTTTCACTGTAGATACTTTTACTGAAGTTTCTGCCAATAACCATTTATTTTTTACTTCCTCTGTTACATACTTACACTGGGTAACAGAAAAATTATACATAACTAAACAAGTCAATGCCAAGATTTCACTGGAAATACATATTTTGAGCCCCCCCTGGGAGAAAAAAGAAAAAAATAGCACTTTTAGAATACAGTGCATGCACTAAAGTAGGAATTAAACTTCATTAAAAAAATAAAAATAAATTATATTAATATATTTACTTAAATAAACCTTAAAAAAAAGGTCTGACACAAAGAAAATCCCCTCTACATGGGAAATGTCATTATTTTTGATTCTATCAAAAATGCTTCTAATTATTTTGATTTAAGAACATACATTTTAACAAATGCCAAGAGCTTAAATTTAAAAACTCTGCCAATCAGCAAGTTATTTTGTTTACTGCCATACGACAGCACTTAGATACTCATGCTGAGGAAAGATGTAGAATGCAACAATCATCAGTTACCACCATGCTGAGGATGGGGAAGGATATCTCTGAAAATGTGTCAAGATTTTACAATTTGACATAAATTAGGTTTAAGTGGGAACATCAACTCATTAATATTTTAAAAGTAAATTAAATTAAAATGAAAATAATTTCACAATTAAAAATGCCTGTTATTAATAAATGTATCAACTATTTTAATTTTCTGTTTCTTTGCATTTTGATGACACTCAAATTTACATGCTTATGCTCAAAATAAGCATCAATGAAACTTTATTTGAGATTTAAAATGTGTACATACCTTGAGGAAATTGTAATATCAATTCTCCATCTAAGCCCTTCTAGCTTTGAGAAGAACATGCTTCTGGCCATTTTATCACTCAATGACCTCTTTGGACCAAATAAAATGTTCACTAAATCTGTTACACATTCTTCAGGAAACCTGATAGTGGATAAATAAAAATAAAATAGCATTATTCTAATGTCACACATGCAGCTTTATGTACACATTTTGTGAAATATTTGATATTTGTGTTTATGATGAACAGGACTTTCAATCACTCTCAAGATTTTTTTTTTTGGTAGCTTAATGTCCTTTAACCTGATTGGTCTTATCAGACGATGAATGAAATCTGTGAAATAATACTCAAATAATTTTGGGGTGCATGGAGCTTAAAGTTACTTGATATCCATCTTCTTAGGATATGGGGATGCTCCGAAAAAAAAAAAAAAAAAAAAAACTTAAATAGGTGAATCACCCTAAGCAAGATTTGAACTCGTGGCCTCTTGAATATGAGACAGACATGCAAGCTCTTAGGAATTATTTAGTATTTGGTTAGCTCTGCCCATAGAGAATGTCTTGTTTCTAACATGCCAGGAACGCTTTGGTGAAATGTAAAGTTTCTGGTGAGTGATAGGTGAACTATTGTTCCTCCTCATTCCATACGACTGCACCATATCAGAATCATATATGGTAATGTGTAGGGTAGTGTTCCTGAAGATGCTTCTAAGGAAGGCATTGTTTACATAAGCTGTAAAGTTGGAAGTGTTAGCACTTTTTGGCTGCTAAATATATACATGTTAGGAACTTTGTATAATTTTCAGATAGGCCTAGGGACATGAGCCTTCAACATCAAGCAGCTTAAGACAAGCTCCAATAAGAGGACCTATTAATGTTGTTAGTTAATGTGTCTTTATCTATAAATAGTTGGCTGAATTTAGGAAATATTTGCTCTATATTTTGGGTTATGTCCATCTCCAGTATTTCAATTAATACTTATTACTAAGATTCCTTTATTAAATAGCTCTGGGCAATGACTGAAATAATTACTTTATTAAAAAACAAAAGGCTTAAATATATTTTTGTCGATAATGATTCACCAAAGTTATACAATAAATTTCAAACAATAATATGAATTAGTGGTATTGTTGTTTAAGCAAAAAGCTGTGTCTTTGTCTTTTAGGGCAAACATAATTTCTTTGTATTTTTCTTCTGTAGAAGTACCTTCATGAACATGTAAAATGAAAATATGTGCTTAGTTTTATTGCTACAAGTAAAGCTTTCCTTTTCTTTAAAGTTAATCTCTTTATGTACCTTATAGTTTATGATTTTTTCTTGAAGTTCTTAAGCTCATAAACATAAAACTTAAATCAGTGAACATAGTTGTATTGCATTAATGACCATAATAATATAAAAGAGAATTAAAATTAGTTTAAATAGGAATAAATGGGGAAATGACATTATAAAGATTGTGCATTCAATATTTTTCAACACAGACTTGCTTGCTACCTTCTGAGAATTAATCTGTAATTTTTATTTTCTTTTACTTTAAGTTCAATATCCTTTAAACAGGACCAGACACGTCATATTGGATGGTAAATGAACAAAATAGTTGAAATGATACCTCAACAGGCTCTTAGAGCTTAGAATTACCAAAAATTTGTCTTCTTAGGATAAGAAAAAGCTCGGAAAAAAAACCTTATCCAGGCTAATTAATTCTAATCAAAATTAGAACTTGGAACTCTTTGGATGTGAGATATGTTACCAGCACACCATGGAGGGAACTTTCATTATACTGTCAACAAGGTTATTTTAACATCTAAAACTGGTCATATAGTAAAGTAGGGAAAATGCATTTTTGGGAACAGTCTTCTCATGGACTTAATGTATGTTTTCATTGACCCATACACATATGTTCTGGGTATTTATGTAAATAAAAATGAAATATATTGACTGATTAATAGAAATATTAGTTATTGATGCAAAACTACTGCAGTTGTCAGTATGCTTTGCCTTATGTCTATAAACATTTTTATGTGCAACAAAGATGCATCAAATAAAAGATATAGGTACCCATATTCTCAACAATAATTAAGAAAAATTATGCCCTAAAAGAGTTTACTGAGCTCTTGGCTTTAGTTTATTGGTCTTATACTTGATTACCTTAAAGAATCAGAGGAGTCAGGAGTAGCAGTGATGGTTGGTATTCATAGGCTGGGCTGCAGAGTCATGTAAGAGGACAAATTGTACAAAGTTTCCACAACAAGCACAATTTGACATTGAAAAAAGAGACAGTAGCAGTTGCTCATTAAGAACGTAACTGAATGACCCATGGGCAATTTTGCTGAATATTACACTCAATGCGCTTTTCCTTCTGCAACAGACAATTTCTTCCTTAACTTAGAATTTTTTAAGCTTTTAACTGGGGAGGTGAGCATTCATAACGCAACTAGGGGATGGGTTGTTTACATCATCCTATATAAATAAGGTATTGAGATTAAAGATTTAAAAAATTATTTTTTCTAAGGATAAGGGAAAACCCTGTAAAAACCTTATCTGGGTAACTCATCTTAACTGAGATTTGAACTCAGGACCCCTTGAATGTGAGATGACATGCTATCCCACACCACACAGGTGGGTAAAAATATTTGTTTATTATATATTAAGCATACTACTTATCTTTTATTAATGCTATTATTGCTCAAATAGGTATTTGCAGAGTTTGTTTTTAAATTGGGATGAGTTTTGCAATTCTTTGATGTTAAATGGTAGACTGTTGCATGTTTTGGTGGCACTATGTAATATACTGTTTATTCCATATTTAGTAGAGTTAACTGATTCTATGCATATGTGATTGGCTGATCTTGTTTTGTAGGAGTGAATATCTTTTTTGTGTTTGATTACAGAGTTGGTACATGGGAGGTTATTTTCAGTTCTGTACATGAATAAAGATTCACTGTATTTACAGAGATAGGAAAATGGCAGTATGTTTGTTTCCTTAAATACTTCTACGGAAGGCTTCAAAATATTAAATCCACAAATTATTTTAATAGCTCTCTTTTGTAAGATTTCTGAATAGTTTACCTGCTCTTTATTGTTATAGGACCATACTGCATTTAAATACAGAAAATTGGCGTGCAAGAGTGCACAATAAATACTTCTTTTAAAGCTGTTATCTAAGTCTAAATCTATCAGATTCCACTGATGTTAAAACTGTTTCTGGGCATTCTAAGGGTTTAAGCAGTTAACATTTAAAAAATAAGCAGAAAATCCTAGGGAACTGATCCCCATAGAGAAGTTTCTATCTATGTAATTTCCTGCAGCTAAAAATGACAAAATTGCTTCAGAGAGTGACATTTTAGGATGGTGGAAGAAGCATGAGTCTGCTCCACCTCTACTTGTGAAAGTTGCTAGAAAAGTGTTGAGATTACATCTAGTATGGAATTTCAGTGTGACTGGTTTAATACTCACCAATCACTGGAGATTGGATCCCAGTAGTGTTAAGAATATCCTTTTGTTCACAGCAACAAAGATATAACGAATGTAATGTAACAGTAACACACTATGAGAACTCAAAGCATACATATAAACTCAGTGAGATTTGTTGTTTGTGATTGTTTATTTTTGTTTTGTTCTTTCTCATCGTGTGTTTTTCTTTGTTTTATATCTCTAAACACATTTATAACTTATTTAATTACTAAAGTAGTACATATAAATAGAGTTAATGGCAGCTGGGCTTGGATGAATTTAAATGCCCATTTTGTTGACCATTAATATGTAATTCATATCTGCATGTTTCATATGTAGAAATTAGAAGTGATTCATTTCTGTTCACAAAAGAGGGACCTTTTTGGATGTATTGTGCAATCACGTGTGTAACTGAGACCTAAAAATCATTATTTTATTATATCAGAAGACTGAAGTATTTTTCATATTTTTGGATATGTTTATGCAACATATTAAATTCGAAAATGGTTGTAATTATTGAGTTATACACAGATGATATACAGTTAATCTCATACCATAAAGCTTTAAAACTAGATAAAATGTTCATCAGTTCCTGAATATTTAATTTGAAAATAAAATAGCAGAGTGGATGCATTAATAACAATTCTAGTTCATCAGGTCTAATAATTACTTCTAACATTCTCTTTTCCACATACTCCAAAGTCACAAGAACACAGGAATCAGTGAAGCTTGCAGAGTTTTTGCATGCCCACAGCTGTAGAACTGAACAAGCACATGGGTAGCCCATACTCACCAAATGGGATTGAATTGAGTCTAAAGCACAAGAGGGATGAGTCGAGTGAGTAGGCTTTGAGAGCAGCCAGCAGTGACAGCACATTTCTGATTTCTAGCCGGAATGTATAGCCTGGATTCATAGAATAGTTTGCAAAATTATATTAAAATTGCCAAGAGCTGCATTCAATGGAACAGCCTTAGCTGAACTAAGAAGGATTGAAAAGAAAACTTTAGTAGTAAAATGGATTATGAAATATTGGTACAGAATCCAAACACTGAAGGAAGAAAGTATTGTTAAAGAATACTTAAGTGTAAAAGAAAAGGTAGAATGGTAAAGAAGCAGATTATTTCAACCAAAGGAAATAGTACGAGAAATTGGAGTGGGCATGCTAGTCAATTTGCACATCACAATTGGACAAAAACCATGGAATAAAGTGAAAGCAAGAATTGAGGACGTAGAGAAACAGAGAATATGTGGTAGCTTAAGAGATAAGAATACTCTATAGGAGTTTTAAGAAAGAATGAGCCAGTGAATAATATATTTCTGTATGTGATAAATAGGACAGGGAGTGTTGCATGGACAAGATAAGGAACAATCATGATAAGGGATTTACAGTCACCAAAAATTGTGCCCACTATGTGGCAAAGCAGACAAGAAGTTGCATTGTATAACAGAATGCTCAGAAACTAAGGAATAGAGAGAGACAATTTGGGACAAAAAGTGAAATAAGTTACAATTCTGTGCCTTAAAACTTTTTGGGAACAATGAGAAAACATTTTTGAAGCAATTATCCAACTAGATAGGAAGATAAGAGAGAAGTGATGGAGCAAAATTATTAAAGAGAGAAGAACTCAACAACACAAATATGTTTCCTTACTTGAAATATACATTTATAAAGGGGGGGGCGGGATAGGAAGAAATTTACTAAGAGAGAAACAACAGCATGAAAGATGGTAATTTATAGAGGAGTAGAATAGCACAAAATATAGAGTTAACTAATATTTAAAGCACTTTACACAAAATTAGGCATTCCAGTAAGTCTATGTCTACCTTTATTAAATGTGTAGCTAAGTTAAGAGGATCTATTATATGATGTTATCAAACCAGGGTATTAATTGTAACGGATTCTGAAATAGCAAGCACTTCAAGAACAGGGTTATGTAATGACAATATAGGTAAATGTGTATAAATAAATCATTCATTAATGTATATTTATTTCAGAAATACTTTTACAAACACTGGTGAAGGTTGCTTACACCAAAACAAGGAAGAAAAAAAAAGTGCAAATAAACATATATCTGGAAAACCCTAATTTGTCTTGAGTCATTAATGCAAGTTTATGCTCAATGTATTTTCAAGGTATGTTCCAGCAACTTAACTTTATAATAGAAATAAAATTAACTTTGTTAGATAATCAAATGATGTTATTGATATGTCTGCTGATGCACTGATTGCATTCTAGAGGGCTAGGTGGTGCCAAGAAGATTTGTTTACATTCGTGAATGTGTATTTTTTTTATGTTCTTTAATTAATGAAAATTATTGCCCAAAGGTCCGAGAGAGAGGGAGGGGGGAGAGAGAGAGGGAGGGGGGAGAGAGAGAGAATGGGGGGGGTTCACCCTAACCAAGATTCAAACTCAGGACCTTTTGAATGTGAAGCAGACATGCTAACCCAACGCCACACTACAGAGGCAGGCTGTGTGCATTTGTAGTTCATCTGTTTCTCATGTTTTACTTGATTGGATGTTCTGTTGTATAACTATGGCAGATGTCCATTTTGTGACCATATAGACTATGACCCAAACTGGGCTCTGCATGTTTTGCAACTCAATCTTTAATTCAGCTTGTAAATAAGAACATACTATGTATATTTTCATTCATTGATAGCCTATAGAATTATATTTTGGGGAAATTCAGTAGACGCTAAAACAGTGTTCATTCTACCAAAAAGGTAATAAGAATAACAATGGCAGGGGCAAGATGATCCATTACTGCAAACCACATTTCAAAGTGTTTGGAATTTAACATTAGTCTGTGAATATATTCTAGCTATAGTGCCATTTTTAATAAATAACCCAGAAATGTTTACAAAAAAATGCAGATATGCATAACAAACCAAACATAGACAGGACTAACATGATCAACAAATAATATGCAGTCAATTTCTAAAAAGGGATTTACTACAAAGGAATAGTTTTGCTTAATTCACTTCCTTCTCCTACAAAAGAATTGCAAATGAACAAAAACTTTACATCTGAATTATAAAACTTCTTATTACCACACCTTCTATATAGAGGAGGATTTCATTCAATCAAAAAATACTGGTAATTATGTAACATTGTAAACATGAATATTCTAAGAATGCACACATACGAGTAGGTTTTTGGAAACAGACATGTAATTGTAAATTATGCAAAACTGACACCTCTGAAATTCATTATCAGAGTTATTATTTGTAAATAAATGTATTAATAAGTATAAATAAATGTAATTCTTGACATGATCTACATCCTAGGTTTGGGCATAGAGTCTAATCTCAAAATAAAATCTACCAATCTAATATTTTGGGTGTGGGTGTATGTGGTGGTGGGTTTTGTGGTGTAGTGGTGCGGTGCAGTGTAGGGCATGGTAAGGTGGGGAGTACATGTGTGTGTATATGGATTAAGGAAAAGAAAGAGTCACTTCTACATCTGAACAGAAATTACGCATTTAATAGAAAATATGGGTAACATCTTTAAATATACAATGCCCTTTATTACTGTTTCTACTCAGTACATAGTATCTGTGCATGCATGAGTGTGTGTATGTGTGAGAGAATACAATAACTCAAAAACGAAGTCAGTTAAATACTAAACTTGAGATAAAATCAGAATCTACCAATGATGCAACACAAAGATTTTCAAGAAAATCCATCCCAAACTACATTTTACATGGAAAAATTTTAAAAATGTTGATTTTATCAAAAATGGCTCTAACAATTTTGATTAAAATACTGTTAGTAAAGATAATTACATGGCAAAATGCATATATTGAATTTTCTGGGAATAGCCTCAAAGGTCCTCTTCATTCTTTGCATAGCTGTTAAATTGTAAGAAATGGACAAAAAGTTACTACACAAAAAATGTAGATCTCGTTAAACACACATTTTATGAGTTAATGATTTCTGAGATATTCCCAAATATTGGTTTTAATTTTAAATTTTTTCTTAAATGGGAAGTCCTAATCCATATTATATCTCCTTTATTTTACTCCTTGCCACACAAAGAGAGCCAAATTTCAATCACATAGCAACAGTTTTTAAAAGATTTGACTATCACTTTGACCTGGTGTATTCCCTTATTCCACTTCTACTTACAAGGAAGTAAGACCATTTCTGCTATTGTTTATCTCAATTATCATCATGTAGATAAATGAATAATCTTTTGCAAGAATAGTTTATTTGCAGAAGAGATAGAGAAAATCATGTGAATGGAACACATCAGATTTTTTTTTTTCAATTATCCATTATAGGAGAATTTTTGGCAGTGTATCGTTGCACAAAATATTATCCATTTTTTGCCTCTGAGGCTACATATGGAAGACAGGGCATAAAAATTATCACAATAAACATTTGTGGACGGCTAAAAATCCTTGTAGCATAATATAGGGTAGACACCTAAGATTAATGTGAGGGTTGGAATTATAACTGTTTAGCAGATTCATATGTTCTCCCAGCAGGTCTTACAAGCACTGTCTACTACAGGAATTATATTCAGAAGAATCTTCAAGTCTTATAAATAAAAATCTGATTTGTTATACTCACACGACTTATTCTAACTGTTCTACAGACTTTTTACAAAAAATTATTCTTCTTTCTACACTATCTAACGAGATAAGCATTATCAAAATGTACTTATCACTTATTACCTTATAAGTAGAAGGGAATTACAGGAATGTGCTATGCTAAGGTGATAGTCAAATGTTTTAATACAGTCGTTATAAGATTGTCATTGAAATTGGCTTATTTGGTCAGGAGTAGAACAAAAGAAAAACGGACACTTCCTGTCTGAGAAAAGTATAAGTATTTTAAAATTGAAACCAATAACAAGGAATATCTTGGAAACGGCAAACTCTACAACAAAAATGTATATGACATAAAGTGTGTGTATTAACAAAATCTACATCTTTTGTGTAGTAACTTTTTGTCTATCTCTTACGGTTTAGCCGTTATGCAAAATTCTGCAAAAATCAACCAGAATAAAGTGCTCCTCAGAGGCTATTGACAGAAAATTCAAAATATACATTTTATTTGTGTTGTGAATAACTTATATATACAGTATTTTAATAAAAATTGTTAGAACCATTTTTGAGAAAAACTAAATTTTCAAAACTTTTTCCATGTAAAGGGTAGTTTGGGGTGGGGGGATTTATTTGAAAATCTTTGTGTCGCATCCTTGGAAATTTGGTATTTAACAGCATTTTAGGTTTTGCGCTATGATTCTAAAGACACATACATGGACCTTTTTCTAAAAATGTGTTTTTTTTTGTATTCAGGGGGTCTCAAAACATATATTTCCGGCGAAATCTCTGTATTTTTGGGTGCAATACAATACCTTTTTCTATACACTATGTAAGGAATACGTGTAGAGAAAAAAGATGACTATTACTGTTACACAAGGTGATATACAGGGATTAAAAATGGAAACAAACCTTAATACTCACTGTGCAGCAAGTATGTTTAAAAGTAGATGTGATCAGTTTGAAACACCAACCCTCCTAAATTAAGATACTTTCCTACATAGAAAATTTACTGCAAATGTTAATAATATACTCCATTTTTGCACCCCTATGCTCTTGTAAACGATAGCACCAACCAGTATTTTGTTAAGAAAGCTGTGATAATAGCAATTTGTAATTTTTGCCTTCTCCATGAAATCAGCAAATTGAAATATTTGCCTTCTCCATAAAATTTACACCAAATCAAGTTACCATGCACAGATGCACGCACCATCCACTCGCCCACCAACCCACCCACACACATAACAGAGTACATACTTTGCTTGATTTTGCATGATTTTGTGAAAGCAACAGAGCACTTTCTTGAAATGCTCACATACTATAGTAACTAATAAAAATGACGACCAAAACCAGAGCTGAGGAATATTATTTGTACCACATTATGGTGATTACAAGTCTAGAAATTATATGTTTATAGTCTTACAGGTAGCTTTAGTAATTAATGTTTCTGGATTTGCAATTAACAAACAGGTGATCAATTCATGATGGGGCTCCAGTACATCTTAGCCATATTGTTTGAGCTGGGCTTGCTGGTATTCTATCATGAGAGATAGGTAGGAGAAGACCAGTTCCATGGGCTGCATGTTTCCTTAACTGCAATTCTTTGAACCTTTATCTGTGGGGCTACTAAATTGATTTATGCAGCAAACATTCACAATGCAAAGATATTTCATTAACATGTCAAGGATGCCTTTGACATTGTGTGGGAATATTTAAAGGGTATAACAGTTATAATTCATGGAGGACATTTTGAATATTTATTATTTGTTGCTAAGTTGACATTATTGGACTTTGTTTCTTGTTTTGATAAACTTTCATACATAAGTAACTCAAAACTGAAGAATTCTGGACTGCTTTTGGTGTGAGGAACTGCCACCAAAGTTTGTAGAAATGTTTCTGAAACATGTTGTACAAACAAAAACTAAGAGAACTTCTACATGTCTTTTCATGAGGCAACATTACCATAATAAAGATGTTACAAATGCAAGTAATTAAGTATATAAAGAAACTGAGGAGTGCTTACTTTATTTCTTGCATATCCTCTTTGAAACTTTCGGCACTAATGGACCCTTGTGGTAATCTCAGAAACCACTGAATAATTGACAATATACCAGAATATGCTTCATTTATATGATCCAATGAGCCCACTTGTCCTTGAAAAGTTTCTAATGCTCCTTCTTCGATTTCTTTTCCTTCTAATGAATTCATTGCCACTGAAACATTAAATGCTTAACATAACTGGAGGAAGAATTTTATATATGAACATTTACCATCACATATATGTTAGAAATTTTCTGAGTGAAAAGCGCAGAGAACACAAGTGTTTCAATATTCTCCTCAAAGACCTTGGTTCAGAAGAAAAACATTATGCAAAAAGATATACTTAAAAAGTAATGTAAAAAGCAAAATAAAAAAAGTCTGTGTTCCATTCACATAATTTTCTTTAGCTGTTCCAAATGCATACTTATCTTACAAAAGATTATTCTTTTATCTACATCATGATAATCAAGTTGAACATTAGCAGAATTGATCTTATTTCTTGCTTCATTGTAAGTAGAAAGGAAATACATAAGGCTAAAGCAATAGTCAACTCTTTTGAAAGCTGGTCACTATGTAAAACAGTTGAGGGTCGGTTCGCTTTGCATGGTCCCATTTGAGAAAAGTTGGTTTAAAACTGAAACCAATAACAAGGAATATCTCAAAAATGGACAACTATACAAGAAAAATGAATATGATTTAAATACTGTGTTTTGATGAGAGCTTTATTTTTCATTTATTAAGTTTTTGTCTATCTCTTATGATTTAACCATTATGCAAAATTATGCAAAACTCATCTGGAATAAAGAGTTCTATTTCAAAGTCTGAACATTTTAACATTTCCTTGTGAATATATTTACATGCTCATGTGTTTCCTCATCAAAAATCAAGAATACTTTGCAAAAAATGTAAATCTACATAATATAAATATTAAACAAACCAAGTTGCTAGTTTAACTTGATAACAAAAAGGAATGTGTCAGGACATTCAGTGTCCTTCCAAATGACTTAAAATGATTAACTTCAGGAAAAATGGTAAGGTACAAGTCTGCTCTTAAAAACTATCTATGCAGCAAGGTTCTCTATTACTTGATAAAAGAGTTTATGGATGATCAGTAAGATGTCCTCTCCATAGGGAAAATGTAATGCATCATTATACTGGTTTTAATGTATTGCACATGTTGTTAGCAGTGGCATAAGGTGAAATAAAAAAAATGGGAACGCTATAGTTTAAACGCCCTACTGCTAGGAATAAAAGGTGGACACTTGCACATTTTATTGAATTTTGCATCTATAAACTAGATTTAAGAATGACAATAAAAACAACAAATAACAGTAACTCTGCAAACTCAAGCTGTGGAAAACCTTCAAATCTGGATTTCATTTAAAGAACTTGTCAGTCAATGATATCATATGTCAGCACTTTCAATCTAGCCTTTTGAGAGTCACTGAAACTTACTTTCCATTTAACTGGATACTATTTTGCACACACTCTTCAATAAAACCTCGCATCTTAGGTTTTGTATATTTACAATGGCGAGTTGTATTTCACCATGGCAAGCATTTATATTAACCAGTGACTGCTTTAAACACAGGGTCAATATAGACAAAGCTTGCCTCATAATCTCTTAGCAGGTACACAAAATTTGCATCATCCATGAACTTAATGAGTCCTCATGCATGATTTATAAGGCATCGTAGTCCCAGAAAGAATATTCATTGTCGATTATTGAATTAAAAACTTGGTATAAGTCACTGAAATAATTATAGTTGTGACAGCCCTTGAGTGGAACTTCTATCTTGTAGCACAGACAGGCCTGTGGCAACTTAAATCCTTTTTTAGTAAGCAGTGCAGTGCGTTTGGACGACTTGCTGAAAAGACTATGAAATGCTATCAACTCAGATATAAACAAACATACTCGTTTAATTGTTTCTGAACCATGCAAAAGCACCTGATTCAGCTGGTGTGCGTAGCAGTGAATAAAGATTGCGTGAGAGCTAAACTCCTTTACTATATGCTGTATACCTCATTGTTGGCTACCATTATGGAGCAACCATCGTAAGTTTGACTTATCACTTTGTTTTTATCTATGTTCCACCATTCTAAAACCTTAAGAATAATACCTGCCAAACCTGAGCCACTTTTATCACTTGAGACATCATAGAAACCTACGAACCATTCTTCAATCTGTTTTGGACACAGTACTGGAAAATGATGCTAAGTTGGCTCTTGCAAGACACGTCTAAGGTTTCATCAGCTTGAACTGAAATACAAGAACTCTCTTTAATATCTGACCTAATTTTGTCCTTAATAACTAAAGTTATGACCTCAATAAGTACATTTTGAATCTCCGATGAAGTACCTTTCAGTGTTGATGGTCTCGTATAGCTGATTCATTTGGAGCAAGTTAATTTAAAAGTTCTAAATAATTGCCCCTATTATTTGATTCATCATGTTCTCGGTGAACACGTAAGGTAATTCTTGTTTGCACAGATATATAATAGTTTGAATTATATGTCCAAGAACCTGCGTATTTATGTTATCTGTTCAACATGTGCAGCTTCAGAAAAAACATGCTAAATACGATGTCTTCCTAAGAGCTGAAATGTCTCTTTATTTAACAAATGCACCTTTGATTCGTGATGTTTGATTGCTTTTTTAATAAAGTTACTTAAATCAGATATGGCTTTTGTACATCACTCCAAGACTTTTTCACTGAACATGATGCAAACATAACAATATATTTTGTTTCTTTCACAACTACCCGTAAGCCAGGAGAACCTCTCATACCATAAAGATTGAAATTGGTATGTTTGCTTTTTGTTAATTTCCTGAATATTTAATTTTGGAGTAGGTCGTTTTGCTTTCACCTCGCATTGTTCTTCATAAGTGTAATCTGAAAGAGACTTTGACTGTAAGATGTTAAACATATCTAATGTTTCAGGTATCTCACTCATGTTATGACAATGTCACATACAGTTTATTACACTTCATAAATCAAATTAAAATATGCGATGGACACACTAACACTATAGCTGGTGAGGTATGCCACTCATTCTTGTGGTCGCCCTCCGTGGTGTAATGGTTACCATGCTAACTTCATATACCCAAGGTCGCGGGTTCAAACCCGGCGGAGGACGATGGATTTTTTTGGGCATAAAAATCCTTAGCATGGCTTCCTTCGGAAGGGAAGTAAAGCTGTGGGTCCCGTGTCGTAGATTTACGGCACGTAAAAGAACCTCAAGCCTGATAAGAGAGGCCTCTGAGCAAAATTAAGCGATCTTTCACGCCCAATATAGAATGGGACGCTGAGAACCAAAGCAGTTAAAGAGCGTCCATAAATAACAGGCCATTTCATTCTTGTGGTGAAAATAACACTACTTTGAATTTACATACTACAATTTTATTCACAAAGAAACACAATTGACATTACCTCAACAGCACCTGAGATACAGAAACATGTCAGAGTACACGGCTGCATGCTAGCGTATGCATGATAGGTATGTGAGGGGTTTGCAGAAGCGAGAGGGGTAGGCAGGAGGAAGGTCAGATGTTAGTGGGGAGATCCTGCTAGCCATATCACATACAGGCAGTGAAATGCTGACTCATCTCAGTATATGCTGCTGTTTTCGAACGGAACGGATTGACTTGTGAATTTTGTGTATGCTAGTTAGGTTTATTATAGCTGCTCAACAGAATGATCTGCAGAAAAAATCGCTACTAAGTGATTGAATACTATAATTGTCCTCCTTTAAAGCTGTTAAAAACAAAATAAATATAAAACATTAAACACACATAAATAAGGGGCCCGCTCAGCATATTAGCATCCCTAAAGTGACACCCCTGGTTGATAGTTGGAATTTCTTAAATTATCTTTATACTTGGCTGGTGCTCTGGCCAGCAGCATTACATGCTTCATTTTCATCCTACTAGTTTTGATCTTACATGATATTAAAGGCACAGTTTACTGTTTTCTTGAATATTGATAATGAGTAATCGTATCATGTGATGATACGATAAAAAAAAATGTGTGCATTTGTAGTAGTTAAATATTTAGTTGTGGTGGTCAAAATACATATGTGACATGAATTGATCAAGTTGGTTTTCTGTATGATGTATTCAATGTCCTTAAGCCTTGCTCGATAATGGGACCAAATGAACAAAACAAAGTTAATCAATCAGGCATGATTTTTTTTTGCCAATGACACAAATGTGCAGATAAAGGCAAATAATTAATATGGATTATGAAATAAAAAAAGAAATAAGTAATTGCTGAATTATATCTTTGGTTTCAAGGTAAGTTAGTCATAAATGAAAGGAAAAGTATGGCTACATCCAATTACACTTTTCAAAATAGAGCACATCATGTGCCAGAAAATCTTTATAATCCAATTATGAGTAAAATACAAAATGTTTGGGAATTATCCTAAATGAAAATCTAAAATGGAGGAACTATTGAAAAAATTGGCTTCCAAATGGGTTCAGCTTGTTATTTACCAAGATTCATTCATGATGTAATGAACCTAATACTAAAAAGAAATGTTTATTATGCAAATTTCTATGGTGATATGCACAATGGCATAATTTTTGGGAGTATGTGAAAGTAACAACTTTTTAAACTATAGAATAAGGCAATTAAATTAACAGTTGACAAGGTAAATGGTCAGCCTGTAGAGTACTCTACAAAAAGATAAAAATACTCTCTCTTGCATGTGTATTTATTTTGAAGAAAGTCTCTACATAAAAGAAAACATACAAGGAACTTGAAATGAACCAAAGTCTCAAACATTATAACAAGAATTTAAACTTCTTATTGTAAAGAAAAAAATTCTCAACAGAAAAATGATTTGTATATTCAGTTCTGTAGAACCAATATATCTAGTTAAAAATAATGTGAAGAACATGGGTGTTAAATTAATGCCTCAGATTATTAAAGAACTTAAGATTCAGCATTTAAAGAAAACAATTAAATTCCTGGCCTACCTGGGTAGTGTGGCGCTAACGTGTCTGCCTCACATTCAAAAGGTTGCAAGTTTGAATCTCGCTTAGGGTGGGTTACCCGGATAAGTTTTTTTTGAGGTTTTCCCTTATTCTGAGAAAACGAATGTCGAATAACTTTAAGCTCCATGGACCCCAAGATCATTTGATCATCATTTCACAATTTCATTCATCGTCTGATATGACCAACCAAGTTAAAGGACGTTAAACTACAAAAAACACTCCTTCCTACTACTGCATACATTCCATAAATGAGTACGTTTGCATTGTACAGAAAAATTTATAACATGAGACAGAATTAGATATCCATCCTTGTATATACATATTATTTTGATACATCTATAATTATGGTATTAATTAAAATGACAAAATAAAAAATACAAATACATATGAATATTCATTGAAGGTGTCAAAGTGCTAATGTGCAATATGTTTGTGATGTTCTTATATGTCCAATAATATGATTACGCATATCTGTAGTTAATTTCAGTTTATTGAATAAGTCACCAGACAGTAAAATTTATCAGATATTTACGGAAGTTTCTGTTATGTTACACAAGTTTTGTGCTCCTTTTTTGTACCAATGACCTGTTGCGTCTACAGCATTCACAGATAGTTTAGTCATTTAAGCTTATTGTGCTTGATATAGGAATAATTTCTCTATTTACTTCTCCAGCTTAGTTACCATATAACCCGAGACCAATATAATTCCAAATGTACAATTTGTTAAATTATTTTTTTATAATTTTCTGTTTAAATTATCATTTTTATCTATTATTCACGAGATTTATAATATGGTCATGGTAATTCCTTTTGTACATTTGATTCTTTAATAAAGCTAAATGTAGCAATACCACTTTAGTGATGTACCTAAGTCTCTCTCTATGAGACCAAAGGCTCCTTGGGACTTATATACTAATTACTGGATGAAAAGAATGAATAAAAAATTTATAAATAAATGAAAGAAATGTGAAAACTTTACTGAATTAATACATTTCATAAATGCTCTAGAGTGTAGAGCTTTTGATGGGTCCCACTTAATGTTTTACTTATGCTTTCTATGGCAATCAACTCAGAACTCAAGAGACTGCTGCATTTATTCTATTTATAGATTATAGGTATTATAACAATTAGATCATCCAAATCATTCAACATCTGAGATTAGGAGAAGAGACATGAGCAACAAAAAGAATAATGCTGATTTTGTTATTGACGACATTTATTAAAATATTATTACAATTACAATGAAGTTCAGTTTTCCTCTCCCCCAAATCCCACTGACTGCTAACATCCCAATTTTGTATTCTGCTATGGTTGTTAAGTGATTTGTTTGTTTTGCTCGTTCGGTCCTATTATCGAGCAAGACTCAGGGGCCATTGAATATGTAATACAGAAAACCAACTTTATCAATTCATGTCACATATGCATTTTGACCACCACTGCTAAATATTTAACTACCACGAAGCATGCAATCACCATATTATACAATTACTCATCAATATTCCAGAAAACTACTTTCAATATCCTGCAAGATCAAAACTAGTACGATGAAAAAGCATGCAATCCTACTGGCCAAAACACCAGACAAGTATAAAGATAATTTAAGAAATTACAAATAATAATATGTACAATACATTAAAACCAGTACAAGACACATTGCATTTCCCTTATGGCAGAGGACATTTTACTAATCATCCATAGACTCTTTTAACGAATAATAGGCCTTGCTGCATAGTTTTAAGAGCAGACTTGTACCTTTCTATTTTTCCCGATGATAATAATTTTAAGTCATTTGGAAGGGCATTGAATATACTGACACATAGTATACTTCTTTTTGGTAACAAGGTTTGTTAAAATCTATTCTTTATCTAGCCTTAGTACAAAATAAATGAAAATAAATCTAGCTTTATCACAAAATTATTTGCAATGCAACAAAAGCTTACATTGTATCATTCCTCTGCAAACGTTTTTCCTTATTTCAGGTTTAATATTTGTTAAACTGTTAGCTGTGGCCTGCAAATTAGGACCTGATAATAAATTTGTTTTGTGGTACATTGCAGCAACTACAAAAATAATCTTAATTAAACTGCAGATTTATTAAGGTTATAATAGTTCATAACCTCAATTTTGATAACAACACTGCATCAATGTATTTGACTTTCACAATACTGCCAACACTAACAACAGCTGGTCGTCATTGATGCAAAGTGCTACCAAAACACAGATTAATACTAAATATTCTCAATCTACATTTAACTTTGTGGATTGCAGCTTTAGTTCTTGAATATATATGTTTCAAATACTTTCTATTGGTAAATTAGTATCAGCTTAGGTTTAGAATGTAATTGTAAAACTCAAGGGTTGGGGAAAGAAGCGCCGTGTAAATATAAATAATAATAATCGATTTTCGTGTACCGTTTCTACATTGTTCTCTTGCACTGTGTAAATGTATGTGGGATTGAGAACTGCCGGTGGGTGCTAAAACGTCAAACAAAATATTTATGTTGCATCTAAACTAAAGTTATGTAAAACCATGTGATAAACAAAGAGCCAAGCGGTTTACTTAAAAGGAGAATTGCATTGGTGAGTAAAACTGCCATTGCTGGATTTGTGAAATTATATGTAAGTCTTCTTATATACTTTTCCAAGTTGTAAATAAATAAGAATACGAAAGCTGGTTAGAATGGTATTTATAATAATAAATATTATGTCTTGAATTTTATTCCGTAATCGAGAAACCATAACTTGAGAATTTGGGTGAATTACGTTCTTAGGTTTCTGTGAATTGTGAACACTTTTTATTATTTCTCCTATACTTGAAATAATTTCGGCATACACACAACTTAAAGGAATTTTTTAAGAAAATGGTACACTCTTCGATACCTATAGTTATGAGTGGGAACCGTTTGCTGATATTCTCTGCAGATGCGCCTGTCATTCACAACCGCAGATGACTAACAAATATCTCCGTACTTAAGTTTTGAGGTTACAAAGTCGCAAAGCGTAGCTCAGTATTTAACGATCAAGGCGTAGAGGAAGAATTCTTTTTAGAAGTAAAATAGTGAGGCAGTTTACATCCAGCGAGCGATGACGGAGCGTAGCTGATAGACCTGCGTGTCTAAACCGCAATGATCCTTGGCGGTTTTCACTACCAATTAAACTATGTTTTCACACTTTTTACGGAACAATAGATATCGAAGAAACACTAGGAAATTAAATTAGGTAATTATAGAAAACTTGGGCCCCTCTAGAAATTAAACTAATTGTGGTTTGACTGTAAGTTTGGTTTATACTTGTTACGTTTTCACCAATTTTTTTTATCGGAAAAGCTCCGTAATTAAGTTAAACACTAATTTATTACGTGCGCGTAGGGATCCTTTTTTGTGAATATTTATGAAGTATGCTGCCTAGAAGGAGTAGAATATAAATGAAGTCTTGTAGTACTTTTGCAATGTAAATATATAATAATACCACACACTAAAGTGCCTAAAACCTGAGTTTCATTGTCGGCGGCAGGCGAACAGTGTTGTGGAATGCAACACCGGCATATGTCGCTAGACGCTGTGCTGATGTATGACAAGTATGTTTCACGCAGATACAGCTGTTCAGTGAATTTTACTGTGCAAAACTTCGGCCACTCTAAAATCGAATGAAACTAAGTGCGATTGATTGACTTTGTATTTATGATGACAATTTCAAAGCCTGTGGATTTCAAATTTAGCGCGAGGTTAGGTTCCAATCCGTTTAGGTTAGTGTGTGTATATACATTTATGTTTCTAATTTTATATCGTGGTAGTACCTCATTATCGATATTTCCAACAACTCCTAACAGCGCAATGGATACAACATTAGTTTTTTAAACCATCTCCTCACCCATAATCCCTCTCTAACCACACCGGTCCCATTAGAGTGCAAAACTGGCATAAGTCGCAGCGGAGAGATGTAGCGGCCCAACTTGTAAATAATTACCTTAAATGATAATGATGAAATCATTTTTGTATTTGAATCAAGGGTAGTTGTTAACACCTCGGGAGCCCATAACCCATCTACCCTAAATAGGATTTACTCTTTTATAGAGAAAATGACTGCGAGAAGCAATGAAAATGTACCATATTTGTGTCCAAATGCACAGCTCATATTCATTTGCTAATCTTTCTTAAAGTTTGCAAACACAATCCAGGTCTGGATAACTTTAAACATTTTTTTTGTTAATATATTTTATACAGCTTATAATGAAATCCTATAACTATAGCATAACTTATATACCTCGAGTCATAGCCTCCTCCCTATCAATCTTTGTCATTCTAGGGTTGAAAATTACTTTATATGTCTCTTTTATGCTTGAGGTCTTTCCACAGAATCTGTTATACGTTTACATATAAATATTGGGAACGCATTTAGAATACAGGGCACTAGAATTACAAGCAACACGACATAGCCAGGGATGCCACAAACAAATTATTAAACGAAGAAAACATATCATTTCCACATGGCAATGAGCTCCGTCTTCTCTGTCCCATTTATGTGTGTGTTACACTCTCTTTAGCTCTGCCCAAATTCATAATTTAACATACACCCTAATCTACAAACAACACAAACATTGAATACATATTTACATGCAGGATTCATTCTGAGGTAAAAGATCTGGACCAAAGGGATGCAATAGTTAGCAAGTCACGTCATTTACTAACATATGTTGATGATGTGATGGTTGTAGCAAGATGAAAGAAGACAGTAATGAAAGTTTATGAGGATCTGTAAGAGAGAGCACACCAGATTGGATTAAAAGTAAATATAGAGAAAACAAATTGCGTGGCCATGTCAGTTACCGAAATAAGGTCACTGAAGGACCTAGAAATAGGACAAAAAGGTGTATCCCAATTTAAATATCTGGGAAACATAATTGACAATGAAGTAGCATTATTTCAAATGAGATTACAATAGGGAGTATAACATACTTTGCAAATTTAAGTCAAATAAAAAGCAAGTTGAAAACTAGAACAACAAAGATGTGTATATATAGGTATAACAGTAATTAGACCAATGATTATATATGGAGATGAAATTTGGATAGTGACCATGGGAGATCAAGAGATGCTGAGGAAATTTAAAAGGAAAATAATATGGAACTATAAAGGAACAGAATAACTGGAGAGTTACGTATAGTATTGAAATTGATTAGTTATTAAAAAGGATCAATAAACTTAGATTTATAAAGTAAGAAAGCTACAATGATTTGGTCATATTTGGCATATTGAAGAAAGCAGTCTGCTTAATTAAGAATGATGGATGCAAGGATGTATTTAGCTAGGAGAAGATGAAAGCCCAAGATAAGGTGGTTCAGTAGTGCTTTGCAGGAGCTAAACGTTATGAAGGTGATAAACTGGAGTGAGAAAGCAAGAGATAGGATAGAATACGGCTGTTATGAAGGAAGTCAAGGCTCACATAGGGCTGTAGCACCAGTGATGATTTGTTCTGAAGATCTTCCACCTTACAGTATCACAGCCTATCCACTACACTATTCGAACACACATCAATTTCACCTCAAAAAGTCTATTATGTACACATCCAATCTACATGGCACCCCCCCCCCCCCCTAAACTTCAACACACAAAAATAAGGCCATAACCTTCCATGCAGTGGATACGCAAAGACACCACTATAATCACCAACTACTGGAAGTCATATAACAAAATCAAAAGGAGATGTTACAAGCACTTAATGGCTTATATAATTAGTTCCAAGTTGAAAATTCTAACCAAAATAATGAATATCAATATAAAAAGTATGTTTTAAGGTAGATGTGATCACTTAGAAATGCTATGCCCCACCCACACACATTTCAGTTTACATGCCTACAAATCTAGAGCTAACAGAGTACATGCTCGCAGTAAAAGTAGTGGTTATTACTAAACACAAATTAAACAAAAATCATATGTTTTATTAATTTGTTGAGTTGGTTTTTTAACACTACGTCACTTACATTGTTATTATGAGGGACTAGTTTCGAAAGCCTATGCTTTCATTTTCAACCTCACGGGTCCAACTGCCATTGCTGGCTGCATTTGCTTGTACACTCTTCTCTGGTGGCGAAATGATGAACTTCTTAACTAAGCTGTGTACTGGCGGGATTTCAAAGTTTTCGCCAGTAGACAGCTTAGTTAAGAAGTTCATCATTTCGCCACCAGAGAAGAGTGTACAAGCAAATGCAGCCAGCAATGGCAGTTGGACCCGTGAGGTTGAAAATGAAAGCATAGGCTTTCGAAACTAGTCCCTCATAATAACAATGTAAGTGACGTAGTGTTAAAAAACCAACTCAACAAATTAATAAAACATATAATTTGACCATCACTGTCACTAAATTCCTCCAAACATCAATCAAACAAAAATCAGTTTATTTTTATACTCGATAACCTACACCGGTGAAAATTGCTAAAAACTAACTACAAGAAACTCAGTTAATTTACACACCAACTAGCTCTACAAGAGTCCATGCTCGCTTTGTTCACATGATTGGCAAAAATGCTGGAAATTACTAAAAGCAAATTACATAAATATTATGAGAAGGGAGAGAGAAAACATAAATGGATACTTCATTATGAAATACAACCAACTTTGAAATTATTACATTTAATAGTAATTTCTTTTACTTATTGCAATGCTTTGGTTTTTTGCTGCAGCTCATTTGCAGGGAAAAAATATCAATCTTATGAGTTAAATCTTGCTTTCAAAACATAAACTGAGATTTTTTTATTTCAGATATTTTAAGTAAACAGCATGATTTTATCTTGTTTGCAGCACTTCATCTCGAGATGATGTGAACCACAAATGCAGCAATGAGTGGGCAGCTGGATATAGTTGTGCGCACACAAAGCCGCTTGGATGGCAAGTGGCTCAAAACAGATTTACAGCAGGTGCTCAATTCTGATGGACTGGCACAGCTGTGGAATGAAATGGTCAAAGATGGAGAGCTTACAGGTTCTTTTAGTGATGGCTTGCTCAACTCTGTGGGGATAACTGCACATAAAGGTAAAGTTTATCTGTTGCATCCTTCATCAAGAAATTCCAGTGTAAGCTTCTGGGTCTTAATGACAAATATGATATAGTACAACTTTATGGATATAAGAAGTGTAAATCTGCACCTTGAACTTTTTACTTTCTCTACATGTACTATGTACATAAGAGTATAGAGAAGGTATTGAAGTACATCCAAAATTTCAATACCAAGATTTTATCCGAAATAAATGTTTTTGGATCCCCTGAATCCAAAAAAAGCATTTTTAAAAAAGGTCCATGTATGTGTGGGTGTGCAGGGGTGCGTGTGCATTTTTTTTTTTTTTTTTAAATAATCCTGTATTAGCGCATGTTCCATTACAGATATACTAATACTACATGCTTGATTATATCTGATACTTAATTGAAAATATTCCTTTAAGTTAGTATTAACAATATTTTAACTATGAGACATTTACAATTTATATACATATGGTTTACAGTAATTCTGAGTTAATAGAATTCATACATTTTTAAAAGTCCTTTCTATAGTTTTTAACCATTTCCCTCTTTTGTATTGGCCACTTTCCACCTTACAGAGCTACATTTTTTGAAAATGTTTCTCTTCCACTTTTCAGCTTGATACACTCACAGAGAATATGGCCTACTGTTTGATTTCATTATTACAGGGACACATTGGGCTGTCTGCTATCTTAAATCTGTGGTAATATGTTCACAGTTTTCCATGTCCAGTTAATATACCTGTTATATTCGCAGCAAGATTTATTTTAATTGTAATTCTTTCTTTAACTATGAGAAAAAATTATTTTGATAGTTGTCTGAGCTGTTCTTCCATTCCCTCTCCCATCTATTGGTGCTAGCTTCTCTCAGTTGTTTTCTAATTTGACTTTTAGGAATTTTGTTATTTGAAATTCGAAGATTGGTGTCTTGGGCAGCTTCTTTAACCAATCTCTGTGCAAGTTCGTTTCCATGGTGGCCGTATGTGCTTGAACCCATGCAAAGTCGATGGACCAGTTTTCTCTTTCTAATAATTATATCTCCTTTCTAATGATCTATATTAGTGCTTTATGGTTTCTGCTGTGTTTGAATATATCATAATTTGACTATCGGTGTATATTGCAGCATTTTTTATTTGTTCTGGTAGACCTTCAATTTCTTTTAACTTTTCTAATGCTTAATAATAGCTGGTTAATCAGTCTGATTGTTTGAGCAATTGGAGTCCAACTTATACTTAAGTTTATATAAGCAGGTTTGGTTGGCAAATATAGCTACCCCAGAACCGACACCTAGTTTGCTCTTGCTACTGTCAGTATAGACTTCAAAGTTGTAATCTTTATTGATGCTAACTTCTTCAATTTTTTGCAAAATCCAGAATGACTTCAGTTTTCAAGTTTCACATCCTGTTGAAATGAAATAGCGTTTTATTTATGGATGCTCTTTAACTGCTGTGGCTCTCAGCATCCCATTCTATACTGGGCGTGAAAGACCACTTAATTTTGCTCAGAGGCCTCTCTATCAGGCTGGAGGTCCTTTTATGTGTCCTAAATTTACAACACAGGACCAATGGCTTTACTTCCCTTCTGAAGGAAGCCATGCTAAGGATTTTGACGCCCGAAAAAATCCATTGTCCTCCGCCAGGTTTCAACCCGCGACCTTGGGTACATGAAGTTAGCATGGTAACCATTACATTTCACATCTTGTTTCTATACTTCTGTTTTCAATCAAATTTTTATTGCAGTATACAGTGCGACTATTTCTGGCATCTTTTTGATTTTTGGTGTAAGACCTGTTATAATGCACAAGGCTTCACAAGATGTCGTTTGTTATGCTTTGGCAATCTTAATGTCTATCAGCCTCTGTACACTTTTTAAGAGATTCTGATTATACTTTTTATTAATTGTGGTTTTCCATATCAGAACTCCGTGTGAGAGAAGGGGAAGAATTCTTCCTTTGTAGATTGTTTCTAGAGCCTTGTGTCGCAGACTCCAATTTAATTTAGCTGATCATGAAAGTAAGTGGATAACTTTTCTGCATTTGTCTGTAGTATATTTGATGTGCTCAACTTTTTCTATGACTATGCCAAGGAACTTCATTTTTTCAACTTGTTGTATTCTATCATTGTTCAGGAATATATAAGGTCTGTTCAAAAAGTTCCAGAACATTTGTAATTTCGCGCCAATGGAGTAATGGAGCAAAATGCAGTTGGCATCCCTGCGCATGGCTGTGTTTGATGTATAACTGCCAAAAGTTTCATTATTCTATGTCTTAGTTATCGTTCAGTGCTGTATTGAGTAGAATGTTGTGTTGTACAGTTTGCGAATTTGGAGATGGCGGAGTTTTAGGAGCCGCACGTGTGCATTAAATTTTGTGTGAAACTCAAGAAAACCTGTACTGAGACACACCAAATGATGCAGGAAGCCTATGGTGATGAATGCTTAAACCATACGTGTTACGAATGGTTCATATGGTTTAAAAATGGCCGGGCAGAAGTTAAAGATGACTCTTTGATGTCTACCAACAATGCTCATGTCAGGAACTCAAGGAAATTGTGCATGCCAATCAAAAGTTGACTGTCCGAAAGATTGCAGAAGAATGTAACATTTCAGTTGGATCATGTTATGAAATCCTGTCACAGCATCTTGGAATGCATCGTGTTACCACCAAGTTCGTCCCACGGCTCTTGAGTCAAGACCAGAAAGATCATCGCCTCGCAATCTGTGAAGAGCTTTTGGATTGCGCAAATGAGGACGAGATGATCCTTAAGAGAATCATAATTGGTGATAAGATGTGGGTCTATGGTTATGATGTTGAAACCAAGGTTCAGTCTTCACAATGGGTCGGCAAATATTCTCCAAGACCAAAAAAAGCTCAGGTCAGGTCAAATGTCAATGCCCTGCTGATAGTTTTCTTTGACTTTGAAGGATTAGTTCATCATGAATTCATGCCAGAGGGACAAACTGTTAATCGATGGTACTAGTGGGACGTGTTCTGATGTCTGCGAGAAAATATGAGAAGAAAATGGCCTGAAATGTGGCGAGGCAATTCATGACTCTTGCATCATGATAACACACCCGCATATTCATCCCTGTTGGTGCACGACTATTGCATACAAAATGTAATCACTGTGCTGCCTCAACCTCTCCAGACCTGGCCCCTGCAGACCTTTTTATTTCCAAAGTTGAAAACCTCATTGAAAGGACAAAGATTTGCAATGATAGATGAGATAAAAGAAAATTTGCAAACGGCGCTTCGTGTGATCCAGAAAGAGACTGCTTCTGGAAGTGGAAATGGCGTTGGGAGCAGTGTTTCAATTGTGGAGGAGAGTATTTCGAAGGAGAATTTGCAGAATAAGTAAAAGGTAAGTAGAAACATTTTGTAGACAAAGTTCTGGAACTTTTTGAACAGATCTTGTACCTATGTCTTTATTTTCTCTTCTAGTTCTTGATATCATCATTATTTTTGATTTTCTGTTATTAAATTGCATTTTATTTTTTCTTGCCCATTTTTTCTTTTTCTGTAAATCAATATTGGTGTAGTTTTTTATTTCAAGTGTAGTATCTCTTGAAGTTAACAGTAAAAGGTCATATGCAAATGCGAGGTCTACCAAATGTTTTGAGAAAGTTTGATTAAGCAGTGAGTTATAGTAGATATTCCAAAATCCAGGACCACAGCAACTTCCTTGTGGGCAACCTTTAGTAATTTCTCTTTCAATATGTAAAATTTCTGTTGTCAAGAAGGCTGTTATTTGTTGAAAATAGTTTTTTGTCAGAAAGTATAGATTGTCTAATTGAGCCAGCATTCCCTTGAATAAATAATGTAAGTTTTTGACTTTTACCTCCCCTTATTATCTTATTAATTCTTAGAAGAACTGTTGAAAGAGCAGGTTCCATTATTTAGGTTTTCTTCAACATGTTTCTTAACTGCCCAAACTGCATCAGTGGTGTCCTATTATCTTATTAATTCTTAGAAAAACTGTTAAAAGAGCAGGTTCTATTATTTAGGTTGTCTTCAACATATTTCTTAACTGCCCAAACTGCATCAGTGGTGCTCTTTTGAGGTGTAAATCCAAATTGATTACCATTTATTAAGCCATTCGAGTATGTGTGATGCATTATCTTATTGTTAAGCAATTTCTCTAGTACTTTTCCTGCTACATTCAGTATGCTTATTGGTCTATGCTTTGTGACTTCCAGACTGTTTTCTTGGCCTGGTTTTAACATAGGGATAATCCTTGCTCTTTTTGGAAAGCATCCCAGTCTTGAGCAGTTAAATATTACAATGGGAAAGTCTTACTATCATGAAGAATTTCACTGGTTATACCATCTTCACTCTTTTTAGGGTAGATTCACTCTATAACGTTAATAATTTTGTCCTGGTTGAAGTCAATGTCATCATTTGTTTCTAGTGGTTCCTTGGTCAAGATTCTTAATTGCTGTTGGAATTCACCGTTATCGTTGTCATCAGCAAGCGTGAAGTAGTCCATCATGTTTTCCATGGTTTCCTGTATGTTTGAAGTCATTGATCTGTCGGATTTAAGTAGAGTTGATATTGATGAATTAATTCTCATCTTGTTTGCTGCTATTTTGTAGACTTCATTTCACGGGTTTACTGCTGCTGTCAAATTGCATTATTCTTTCCAGGATCTTATTTTTTCTTTTATGATTTGAGTTTGGTAGTTTTTCTTTTCTTCAAAATATAATTGTTTGTATTGATCCCTCAGTTCATTATTATTTTTTATTTTTTGATATCTCCTTCTTAGTGCATTTGTTTTTTTTTCTTCTGATGGCTAGTTCTTGTGTCCACCATGGTACCGCTTTGTTTTTAGTATATTTTTTAGAGGATTTTAAAATTCTAAATGTATGTTCACACATAATTATGATGATCTTATGAAATTCATCTACTTTATCCTCGGTGTTAACTACTATTTCCACAGAAGACATTAAAGCTTTATCTAGATCTTCAATTTTTACAGTTTTCAGTACTATAACACAGGTTTGTAGCTGCTTTATAAGATTTTTGATGTAGCTTTCATCACTTGTTATATATTCTATACTGTGCAAATTGAAAGACTTCAATGCGATCTATGTTCCTTAGATTGAATGTTATAAAGTTTTGATCAGAACAATTCTCCTCTTCTCTGATTTCTCAATCTTGTAACTTTGTAACTAGTGTGTGGTCAGTTATTAAGTCAATATTACTGGATTCTCTTGAACTTTGAAATGCTTGAATGCTATCCTCATTCATTAGATATAGTTGGTTTGACATAAAAGATTCTACCGACTGTCCTCTTTCATTAGCATTAAGATCATGCTATGATGTGCATCTAGCATTGCATGGTAATTAGAATTCCCTTACTTTTGCTGAATAGTAATGCATTATTTATTTTTGTGAAGTTATTAAGTTCTTAAGGAATGTCGCAGTACATATTTATTGACAGGCAACTGAAGTTGCCATTAGTAATTTCTTGGATTACTCTGTCTTCATCAGAAAGTTGGTTTATGAGTATGTTGCTGTTTACTATCATTGTGGCGACTCATTTCTTGCCATTTCCTTTGTAGAATATTCTGTATTTGCGTGATTTTTGGTTATTTGATTACGAAGTTAAGGTTTCTGGACATACACAATGTCTGTTGATATTATCTGTGTTAAGTTGTTGGTTGCTGACCTTGAGTGCTGTAAGTTCACTTGAATACATTTAATGTTTGTTGTTGGGTTGTTTTTGTGTTGTGAACAGCTTTTGGGTTTTTCTTTGGCTGCAGCCATATTTAATATTTAATAATCAACGAGTTGAGCATAACTTTTTAATGCATTTTGTAAACTAGGGCATTTCCTGTTAAGTGAAGAATGATTTATAGATATTTTGTTCCCAATGCAATGCCTGTTGTACATGGAACAATAGTTGCACTTAAAAGCACTGAATATGACCTTATATTCCTTTAATTCGTGTTTTTCAGCGCAGAGCAGGCATGTCATAATCGTGATATTCATTTGCCTTGTGTCCAATTTGCTACAATTGTAGCTTCTTCTGATTACTAAATTAGTTGTCTATATAGCCCATGTTCCATCCCATTTTCAATCTTTTTCCCAGAAGTTGCTTATGTGTAATCAAGGTTACTTCCAAAATCATGTGTGAGCATGTGCATGTGGGTATGGGCATGTGCATATTTTTTTTTGTTTTTTTTTAAGTTTGATATCTTCCAAGGATGCAACATGAAGATTTCCAAGAAAATCCCCCCATCCCTTTACATGGGACATTTTTCAAAAATTTTGATTTTCTCAAAAATAGCTGTAACGCTTTTGATTAAAATACCATATGTTTGAGATATTTTTATGGCAAATGAAATGTATATCTTGAATTATTTTGGAAATGGACTGGAGATCTCTTCATTGTGGATGACTTTTGTATAACTGGCAAACCATAAGAGATATACAAAAACTTACTTCACAAAAAACATAGATTCATTAAAACACAAAATTTATACATTTTTTTTTTTTTTGTAGAGTTAACCATTTTCAAGATATACCAGATTATTGGTTTCACTTAGACTTTTTTCAAACGGGAAGACATCTTTCTTCTTGCTTCTCATTTGTTTATTCCTGGCAAACAAAGAGATTGGAATTTCAATTGTTTCACATAGCGACCGAGTTTTAAAGGACGAGACTATTGCTTGAACCTGTGTATTTTCTCATTTCCTTTCTACTTACAAAGAAGCTAATAATAAGATTAATTCTGCTTATGTTTATCTTAATTAGCATGATGTAAATAATAGATAAATGTTATGAATAAAAGGTTTGTTTACCAAATAGCTAGAGTGCATAATGTGAATGGAACTCATTAGATTTTTTCCCATTCTACTTACAAGGATCCAAGTAATAAGGACACTTTTTGCTTATGTTTATCTTGATTATGATGAAGTAGATAGAAGAATAAGCTTTTTAACAATAATTTGCTACAGAGATGTAGAGAAAGTCATGTGAATGGAACACATATTTTTACTTTCTCTATCTTCATAGTGTATAGAGAAGGTATTGCAATGCATCCAAAAATTTGATACCGAAATTTCACCAGAAATACACATTTTAGGGTTCCCTATATCTAAGAAAAGCATTTTTTAGAAAAAGATCCATCTATGTGTGTGTGTGTGTGTGTGTGTGTGTGAGCATGCGTGCGCTTTTGCCTGTGTGTCTGTGTATCTGTGAGAATGATAACTCAAGAACGAAAAGTCAGTAAAATACCAAACTTGTTATTTAAGTTTAGTATTTTCCAGGGATGCGACACAAAGATTTTGAGTTACCCTTTACGTGGAAAAAATTTCGAACATTTTTAGTTTCTCAAAAATGGCTGTAATGGTTTTTATTAGAATACTGTATATTAAAGATATTTATATTGCAAATAAAATGTATATTTTGAATTTTCTGGGAATAGCCTCTAAAGACCTCTTTATTCTGAATGAATTTTGCTGAATTTTGTGTAACTGGTAAAACATAAGAGATAGACAAAAAACTTATTTCACAAAATATGTAGATCATGTTAAAACACACAATTTATGTCATATACTTTTTTTTTTTTTTTTTTTTTTTGGAATTAACTATTTCTGAGATATTCCTTGTTATTTGTTTTAGTTTTAAAATACTTAAAACTTTTATCACACGCAAAGCTGTAAACTTCTGGCCATTCATAGAAATGGATTTCAACCACATGCAACCAGCTTTTAATAGTTGATTGATGTTTGGAGGAATTTAGTAACAGTGACGGTCAAATGATATGTGATATTAATTTGTTGAGTTGGTTTTTTATCCTCATAATAAGAATGTAAGTGATGCAGTGTTAAAAACCAAATCAACAAATTAATATCACATATAGCTTTTAATAGATTTGATTATCATTTTAGCCTAGTGTATTGCCCATTTACCTTCTACTTACAAGGAGGCAAGTAATTGAGACAATTTGCGTTAATGTTTATCTTGATTATCATAAAGTAGATAGAAGAATATGCTTTTTAACTATAATTTGTTCAGCGATGTAGAAAGTCATGTGAATGGAATACATCAGATTTTTTAAATTGTAAATACTTTGTTTTGCCAATTTTTTTTTTATGTTTTTTAAATGTCAAGTTACAGTTTATTCCCATTGGAAATTCTACAATTTATAAATGAATTTGTAGATGACAGGATTATGATATAGAATATATGAGTAGAAAACTTAGAGAAGAATATAATAAAAGGGGATTGAAAGTAAATTTGAAGAAAATGTCTTGTGGTAAAAAAATAAAATATTTTGAAAGCTGAAATGGGCTGTATCAAAGGATATGAGAAATGTGAATATTTGGGGGTCAAAATTAACTCCACCTACAGCCAGGAAAGTGACAAAATGTAGAATCCAGAAAGGTAGACATAGCTATGTTAAATGGTGTGATGTATGTTAAGATAATAATTCTGGAAACAGAACTACAAATTGGCCTGCTTGTCTTACTAGTGTGGCAGTAATATGTCTGCTGAGAACCACAGTATTTAAAGAGCATCCATAAATAACACATCATTTTATTTTATTTATTTGAGTTTGAATCTTTGTTAAGGTGAGTTGCCTGGGTAAGGGTTTTTTCCTGGGTATTGCTTTTACTGAGAAAATGAATACCATGTAACTCTAAGCTTTATGGACCCTGGGCTCATTTGAGCATCGTTTTACTGTTTCATTTACTGTCCAATATGATCTACCAGGTTAAAGCATGTTAAACTAGAGAAGAAAACAAACTACAAATACATAAACCTTTAAACAAGGGATAAAAGTCTGCAGTACATTGTTAGGTTTTGTGAGCTATAAATAACTAGAATGGTATGGTCATGTACATAGAATACCAGAAATGAGATTATCTAGACAGAGTTTAGAATGAATTTCACCAGGGAGAGGAGAGAGCTGTAAACTCAGAAAGACCTGAATAGATGGATGATATAAGAAGTGGAGGTATGGAGGAGAAAGGCTTGGAAGAGTTGGATTGGGAAGCAAGAGGAGAATGGAGAAAGAAGATGAAAGTAAAAACACTTGGATACAGGAAGATGTGATTTTACAGTTTAATCTGCTTAATAACAACAAACAACAACGAAACGACAACAACAACAACAAAAATGTAAGGCTTCTCTTGTATACTGAGTGTTTAAAGAGCTGAGGACTAAGCAGCCTGCATCAGAAGGCTACAAATTAGATGGGTTCTTCCTTATTGGACTTCTAATTTTGCTCTGAAATGGTGAACTGTCATCAGAGGACTTGGGCTTCCATATATAAGTGGTTAGATACCTGTTTTTACCAGTTTTTTCTATATTTTAGTGTTTTGAGCTGTAGGTTCCAGACTCTCCTCTAATATCCATCTCTGACATGTTTACTCAACCATCTGAAGTTGGCATCCTTATGCTTTCTCCCCTTTTTCAGTGTGCCCATGAATATATCAGGTACCTGCCAACATGTTCTAGATTGTTTCCTTTATTTCCTTTTTCATTACATAAAATTGTCCAATATTTCTGCCTTTAGTTCTAGGATTAATGCAATATCTCATTGACAATTACAATTACTGGTTGTTGGAACAACACATTCTGAGGTTCTTCCCCCTTTCATTTTCTTCTTTGTATTGGAATCGTTTACCATTCCCTCAATTAAGTGAGCAGAACTAAACTCTGCAGTCTTCCCCATTGGTATCTCTATTTCTAAAACTCTCTTGACTATTCTCTGCTCTGTTTATTGTTGATCAACGAAGTTGCAGTAATCCACCTTTGTGTAGGGATAGCGTATTTATGTCATATGCAAGAGGTCCTTAGTTGGGGTGCGTTATTTCGATAAGGTATTTTCTGGAGTTTTCCCTTCTCCAGTGTTGAGTAGCAGTAAACTTTAAGGTCCTTGGGCTCATTTGAACTCTTTCATCCACTTCATTTATTTATCAATCATCTGATGCACCCTACCAGGTTAAAGGACATTAAACTTCAAGTCCCTCTCCAGACCAAAGTTGTAGCAGAATTTGGTAGTTTGTCACTACTAGATTAGGCAGCATCTGCTGGGAACAATTACAGCTACCTAATACCTAAGAACATAATGGCAGAGGGCAGTAATCCTACAACCTTTGACCCTTCTAAGAGTAGTTCTGAGACCAAGCCAAGCTATAAAACACACTGCAACAAATGCTGTCATAAAAATTAAGTGAAAACAAAGTGTTGTTATTGCATAAAGAGAGTATCTTGATACATCAAGCATTCAGTTAATTTCCACGATTTCATTTTATAATTTTCCTTGTTTGGAAGGTTGAAGTGCAATGCACTTCATTCTATTTTTGCTTTGTTTGATATGGCAGATGACTTAAAGGATGGTATTGCAAGCAGCAATGATGTCCCACAAAACACAAATGCATCAACTTGTATGGATAATATTTATTTCTCAACACTTGAATATACATAATTCAATTACAGACATTTTCACCTACCAATCTTGGTTGCTTACCTATACTAGTAATTCATTGTCTCAATATACACAATTCCTAGTTACTTTTTTTTCATTTGTAGACTGTGCACATGATAGGTAGAGAAGGTATTGATTGTATTGCACCCAAAATTTGATCTACAGATTTCACCAGAAATATATGTATTGAGGTCCCCCGAGCCCCCAAAAAGTATTTTTACTTTCTCTAGAATATATGTACATATAATGTAGATAGTAGCTAGAGAAGGTTTTTTATTCTACCCAAACATTTGAGATTTCACCAGAAAATATGTGTTGAGGTCCTGTTAGTCCAAAAAAAGCATTTTTAGAGAAAGGTCTAAAATGAAAACACAGTTAAATACCAAACTTGGTGTTTATGTTCAGTATCTCCCAGAGTTGTGACATGAAGATTTACAAGAAAATCCCCTCATCCCAACATTTTTGAAAATTTTGTTTTCTAAAAAAAATGGCTCTTATGAATTTAATTAAAATACTGTATACTAAAGATATTTGCATGATAAATTATATGTATATCTTAAATTTACTGGAAATAGTCTCTGAAGACCTCTTCATTCTGGATGAGTTTACTTAACTGATAAACTGTAAGAGATAGACAAAAACTTACTACTCTTAAAATGTAAATCTATTAAAAACACAATATCACACACACATTTTCTTTAGAGTTAACCATTTTTGAGATATTCCTTGTTATTGGTTTCAATTTTTAAACTATTTAAAGTTTTCTCAAACAGTAAGTCAAGATTGTTTTACTCCTGGCCATGCAAATAGAACTGACTTTCAATTATTCACATAATCACCAGTTTTTAGAAGAATTGACTATTGCTTTAGCCTACTATATTCCCTTATTTCCTTTCTGCTTAGAAGGAAGCAAGTAATAAGACAATTTCTATCCTTGTTTAACTCAATTAGCATGATGTTGATAAAAGAATAATCTTTTGTAAGAATAGTTTGTTTCAGAACATGTAGAAAAACTCATGTGAATGGAACACATCAGATTTTATGTATAAACTTAAAATACCAGGAATACTCCAAGATGAATAAGAAGGTTAAAAAACAAAATTGCCTTGATAATTTTTTTTTTTTTTTTAACTTTTTTTTAACTTACACTTTAACCTAACCTAAGCTTAAATGGTCATATCAGGGGCTTTGACTTATGAAACAACTTGTATTACTGTAGGTTTAGAACATTAGGCTAATCATTGTTATTTTACTAAACACATGCACATTCACACTTACAGACCCTGTGGGAAATAGGCAATAAATTACCAGCCCCAGCCAGGAGTCGAACCCAGCACCTCCAGTAGAGAAGCCTTGATGATTGTATAAACATACTATTCTAGTTAAACTGCCTGACTAGTTACAGTTTTATGATTATTCTTATGCAATATGTGTGAAGTGATTAGGAAAAGAAAATATTGATGGTTTGTTGTGTGTGATACCAAAATTAGTGTTCTCTGAAAGGGCATTGTTTGACCATTCTTGGCTATCCAAGTTCATTCTTTGATATTGGAATAACAGTGTAGCACATTCTGCTAGTCATCAGTGCAGATTTTATTATCTTAAACTTGCCTTATAGCTTTCCTGAGCCTGAGCAACAACATTCCATGTTTCATTAGGTTTTTGTTCCAATAATGTTGTTGACAACAGGAAAACATGTATTAATAATTCATAACTACTTCATATAGAAATGAACGGATTCCATAACACTAAATTTAAATCTGTAAAATTAAAGCACTTCCATACCTCTTTTAGTTCTGTGCACTTTGCATTGCTGATGCACATTGCTTAATGAAGTTGAATTTCAAAAGGGAATTTCAACATTTGGAACTCCTTATGCAATTAATGCATGAAATTATGCACTTATTGGATTGGTGGAGATCTCCTGCCAAAACTGAAACATTTTGATAATGTGATGTCTCTCAATAGTGAAACATGTATTTTCAGATATGGATTTCCTTTAGTAAAATGATCAGCATGTTTTACCATATCCTGCACGTTGATATGTTTTTAATCATAAGGTGCAGAGGTTGCAACCATTCCAGTTCTCCATTAGAATGGAGTGAAGTCCTGCCACAAATGAGTTCACAATGTGTTGACAGTCTATGTGATATTTTATATATATGAACAGGCAAAGAGAAATAAAAATTACATTACATATTAACACAGAAATCATGTTGTGTAAACTGTTTCAGGAGAAAGTGGGCATTATTACTGTGGTTTGCGAGTACTCACTTGCCCATGCTGTGATGGTATATGCGGGCCACAGACTGGGTGCAACTGTAATCCTTGTCAACGATTGGATCGGGAGGAAGCTGCACGTGTCGAGGTGAAATCTGCAGATCCATTACCTTCACAAGCACAACTGGATGGCTGGGTGTGGGGACCTCAGCCCAGTGAGTGTTATGATGATTCACTTCTTTTCAAATATCATTTATGCTTTTGCATTTACTGATGGAAAGATTAGAGGGAAAATAAATGTAGTAAACTGAGTACAGTGGGTACAATGCTACCAGGTAATAATGTATTGCATCAAACTTGTTTGCTTCCCTATCCATTTTCCCTAGCAACCCTTTATGCCTTCCCTATGCCTTATAAATTTGTTTTTCTTATGATATTAATTGTATGTTGATAGCTGAAGTTCAGATCTGAAGCTCTAATTGCTTTAACTTATTGTTGGCTCCATTATCAATATAATTACTATTTATTTATGTTTGACAATTATATGAAAGTTTTAAGTAGTAAAAGAGAGAAGTGATTGAATTCTTTATCAGAGTACTCTCAATATCATGAAGAGGAAATTTCCAATAGAAAGGAAATAGACCCCCTTGTACCCTTTAATCTCCCCTGTACTTCTTTTGTTTGAGCGGCTTTGTTTTGCTCTTGTTTGCAGAATTCTGGTTGAAACAAAAGTATATACAATGGCATAGCAAAAAATAAGGGGAAAAAAACAAAACAAAAAAAACAACAACATAGAACTCCACTTATTTCCTAATAGTTAAAATTCTTCTGAAATGTTTTCACAAAGCTTAAGCTTCCATCTTTAGCTTACTGATGGTTTGCTACTGTCTTCCTTTTTCTTGGCTATTCTTTCTTCTGATTGCTGTCTTCTGACAGATATAGTTGGAAAAACGTTATGTATAAACATTTAAAAGACACAGTACCTTGGAATTAAAATTGTGAAATTATAAAATTAAATGGCAAGATTGAACATTTCTACATAGGAATTACAAAAAGAAATTTAAAAATTAGATTTTCAAGCCCAGAAGAAATATTGTACACAAAGAAGTAGAAAAATTGGTCATTGTATCTCATTTTTGGAATGAAAATCATAATGTTGGAGAAAATAATTATTTAAACCTTTGCTGACAAAATTAGAACTTACAATGTGGAAAAAAATATGTATTTTAAAAACACACTTTGTGCTTTTAACTTTGATATACTGCTAGTGAGCAGTAGTATCAAGTTGTGCAGACCCTCCATCATACTTCAGCATTCAGAGGTAAAAATGAGGACAATAACCAGTCTTCAGTAAAGAAGCATAAGATTTCAGAAAATGTTCCAAATGGATTTAAACCATCAGGAAGTAAGTTGTTTTAATAACTCAGGTTTAATATGTTTAATAGAAGGGCTTCAAAAGCTCTAATTCCTTATAAGTGTCTTTTGGAACAGCTTCACTTTTAATATTACTTTTAATTTCTCTTGATTTTTTTGTAGCTTATCTGAAATCATTTTATCTAGTAGCAGAAGACAATATCAGCTATGAATTCAAAACTTTGCTGGTTTTTAATATTACATGCTAATATAAATAAATGCAAGTGTTTTTAAATTTGTGGAGCTTGATGGAGTAATATAAGTATCAATTTGGAGAAAATAATGTATGTTCATATACATATTCAAGGCTTTTGACTCTATGGTATTTATTTATTTGTTTAGTTTCTTTAAAGATATTATGCTGTTGCTTTTTATAGGTGTTGAACAGCTGAAGCTCTGCATACAGTCACTGAATTTTGAACAAAAAGTTTTGTGTCATGATGCTGCAAGCAGCACACTTTCAGCATGTCGACTCAGGCAAAGGTTAATGGTGGCCCAGAGATATTTTGTAGCTCTTGGTAGACATATGCCTGCAGAAAACAACAGACCGATTGTCAAAACTACTGTTATAGGTGCAAATGGAGACCATCGAAGGTTTGTGACCACTTATCTTAAAGTGTTAGTAACAGCTATCACATTTATTTATTAGAAATTCTGTTTGTAATACAGATAAATGTGGTAGTTGTATGTAAAGAAAGTTAATAAGTAACCAAAAGACGTTTGGAGCTGTCATTTTTTTTTTTTTTTTTTTTTTTTTTTTTTTTTTTTTTTTTTTTTTTTTTTTGTAACTGTTTGGTTTAATTTTTTGTCACACAACCTCACTTACTCATTTTGAAACTTGGACATGTTTCGAGAGCTATTGCTCTTATCCTCAGCTGAAGACCAATTCCAATAGTTTCTAAAATTATAATAAGCTTCTTTCAATTTGAAATTAATGTAGTTTCTTAGTTTAGAAAGCTGAAACACGGCAAGATGGTTCAGGGTAGGATCTATGGAACTGCATTAAGGAGATAGTGAGTTCAGTCCTGTGTACTGGCCAATTTGGGTTTGTTTTGTGATTTCCCCCAATTGCAGACAAATATTTAATTGGATATTATAGTGCAGGGGCTAAGAGTTTCAGCAATAGATCCAGCAATAGATCAACATAAATATAAATAAAATAGATGGCCATCTATCAGCAAGCTAGTCAAAGTTATTTTATTTCTAAGCCTTTTGTACAATTGCATGAATACCAAATAACTCACAGAAAATCCATCATAGAAACATTGTGGTTAAAGGGACACAGAATAAAACAGAAAAAAGTAAGCATTTGCAAATGTGACAATGCAAGTAGCCATCTTTCAGGTGTAAAAGTCGTTTCTGCAGTTTTATAATTTATCTCATACTTGAACTGAAATTTCACTAGAGGCTGAAAATCAGAATGGGAATGAAAAGTGAAAGTGGTAAGTGAATTTTTTATCACATAAACTGAGAATGGAAATAAAAGTGCACTGATAAGTTCATGATTATAATAAGTCAGAAAACTCTTTTGTGCATTGGAATGTCAAGTATTTGTAAGTGATTAGTAATATTGTTCATGAAATTTGCATTGGCAAAAGGAAAAGGAGCTTTATCAGCTATTAGAAGTTGCAAATACAAAGCACCTAATATAAATATTAGATGGTTAGAAAAAGTGTACAATATGGTGGTAGAGGCAAAAATGCTATATGGGATAGAAGTATGGGGATTAGAAGGAGGATGGGAAGGCATAGATGAGGTGCATAGGAAATTTTGCAAAGAAATACTGGGGTTACCAAATGCAACTGTTAGGCAGGTAGCACAAATAGAGCTGGGTAGAGAGGCAAGTAAGGGAAAGATTATGGAAAGGGCATTGAAATTTTGGCATAGAATATTGAAATTGGAAGAAAGGAATTTGTTAAAACAGTGTTTAGTATATCAAGAGAAAAGTTTAAGGAACAAGGGATGGGTAGACTGTCTCAGAAATAACCTGGAAAGTAGTGGGTTAGGGGAAATGTGGAGAAGAAGAGAAAATAATGTGAATAACTTCTGGAAGTTGGCAAGGAAAAGACTTGAGGATATAGAAATACAAAAAATATTTAGTGAAATAACTGAAAAGAGATCTTTAGTTTTCTATATACCAATGAAAGTCTCATGGGGAAGGGAAAAGTACATTGATGTGACAAATAAAGAGGAGCGAGAAGGTATTGCATGGCTGAAAGCAGGAGCATGGAGATTAAAAGGTTTAAGGAAAGATATTCCACAAAATCAATGTCCTATATGTGGCGGAAATGAAGATATGGAACACATTTTATTTAAATGTAAAGGGACTGAAATTTGGAGAAAAGAGTATATTAATAAGAAATGGTTTAAAATAGATAGAAATGTAGTAGTAGTTGAAATGTTTCAAAAAGATAGTAAAAAGATTGGACAATTCTTATGCAAAGTGAAAAATAAATGGATATGGACAGTAAATAGACAAAATGGTGTAATAAACTAGAATTAATAAACTACTGTAAAATATAAGTATGACCGGTAAAGAGCCAGGGCTGAACACCGGTCATATTCATTTGTATAAAGCTTAGCATAAATAAATAAATATTGTTCATCTCTTAGCATTTCAGAAAAATAATTGCTTTTATCATTTGTTAATTTTATATTAAATGCCACTGCTGCTGTAAGAACTAAAATGGAGGACAAAAGCAGGTGTTCCTGCCAGAAATTATTTTAGTTTTGTTTTGTCAAGTTTGTTGACTAGAAAACATTAGCTGCTATTATAGTCCTTGGCTTCACAAATAAGTATTGTGGTGTAGGCAGCTATGCACAATAAGAAGACAGTATGAGGAGTATCGAATCAATAGTCACTGATTGCACAAAGAAAGAAAAACTGTTATCTTCTAAACTTCAGGGCGCTTTTTAAAGTTCTTCATATCTAATTGTAGTGCAAATGCTATTTTCCTAAATACTGTTATCACCTAAATCAGTTTTTGTTTAATACCAGATTTATAATGAAAAATGTTTTGCATTTATTGCATTTTGAATTAATTATACCAAAAGTACTAACATGTACAGAAAGAAAATAATGTTTGCAAAAAAAATATTTATTGATGTTCTAATAAACAATTTCAATTCCACCTACAAAAGCAGTTTCAGCCTGCCTGGGTAGTGTGGTGGTAGCGAGTCTGCCTCACATTCAAAAGGTCGTGAGTTCGAATCTTGCTTAGGGTGAGTTACCTGGATAAGGTTTTTTTCGGGGTTTTCCCCTACCCTGATAAGATGAATGTCGAGGAACTTTAAGCTCCTTGGATCCTGAGATCATTTGAGCATCATTTCACCAATTTCATTCATCATCCGATATGACCAACCAGGTTAAAGAATGTTAAATTAAAAAAAAAATCAGTTTCATACTTTGCTTTGTGCATTTTTTGGAAAAAATAAAGTCAGTCTTAAAATTTCATTTGCCACTTTTTCTGTAAATGCTTTTATCACAATGTTTCTTTCAACAAACACAACTACATTTCTATATTCAAACAATGCCTATTTCTTCCTCTAAATAGTCAAATTCTTTATCCTGGTTTATGCACTAGAATACAAACTCTTCATCCACAACAATCACTTGAAACTACAGCTCAGCCTCATGTCTCCATTCACTACTGAACCTTTTCTATAAGTGTAAAAATCCTTCTTCTTTCCTTCACTGACTGCTTTGGAATGTTAAACCTGAACCTTTGGAATACATCAAACGTAACTCCACATTTGAATGGAGATACAAAAATATGAATTGTTTAGAGGGATGACAAAAATGTATTAAGTTTGGATTTTGGCTCTTAATGCTGTATTTGAAGGATAACACAAGTAAAAGAGAACTTAATTCATGCCACAATTTTTTTAAAACAAGCATGAAAAATAAACTATCTCAGACCCCTTTGCAGGCATTCCACTGCATTTATTTGCATGAGAGTCACACAAAAAATGTATCTTAATGACATGGCACAAGTAATTTAACTCAGATTTACTGTTTTGCTTCTTCTCGTTTCCTGTATGTTCATTCTCTTTATGGTATCATTACCATTGACTGCAACATTTATTTCCTTTTCCATGCTGTAATACTTCAGGTATTCTAGTATTAGTGCTTTAATACGGCTACAATTTCAGACCTTCAAGTAAGGAGATGCATTTTCATTAAACATTCATTCATTTAGCAGGCCATATCCCATTGTTTACTTTGGTTTCCGATGTAGGCACATCATTTCTTAGGCTCCATTTTGAAAGCCTTACTGATAGAGCAAGAGAAGAGTGACCGACCAAAATCCAATAGGAGGAGAAAGGAGCCTGCCAGCACACAAGCATAAATATCAGCTCGGCAGAGCTTGTAGTGCTAGTACTCTGAGGAAGAAGCTCAATACATGCTGCAGCGAAATGTCGGTAAAGAGCAATCTAAGAAATGATGCTGCCTACACTGGAAGCCAAAGTAAACATTGTCTAGCAGAAAATGTGCTATTGTTGTTCCATGAAATGAAAATTGGCATTCAAAGGCATGTATACACTTAGCATCACATAAGCAATTTTCTTCTGTTAAACAGTGGGTTTTGTTATGTTTGTCTCAATTAGATAAGCACTTTCTGAACCAAATACTTCATTTCAAAGCCATTTTAGAAAAGTAAGGAGTACCATTTGAAAGAAACAGATTGCATAGATAACTGTATCAAAATAGGGGGGACTCCATATCAAATACATTTCATCTGCTGGAGGAGTTAGTATAAAGGTTATATAAAAAGTAATGTCTCTATTTTTTTAACAGATTTAAATGAAAAATATATACAATTCTAAAATATTCGGGTTTAATTATTCTCTTTTAAATATAATCTTCATTTTTTCTACTGCTTAGGTTCATCTCGAAACAAGGGCATATATTCTAGTACAGTGAAAGTTATAATCTTTCTTCCTTTCAAGATCGGCATTTTCAAAGTGAATACCATGATGAGCTTCCTTTAGTTACCTGAATAGATGGACATCTGATGGAGCTAGGTCAGGACTGTATGGTGGATGGGGCAAGACTCTCCATGCAATTTAAGCTGTTTGTTTAGTGGTGTAAAGACACCTCACCTTTACACCTGGTGTATTGTCTTGCATTGTCATGCAAAACAAGAATATATGCCATACCTATTGATGAGTGAGCATGTCATAGGCATGCTTTGAGCTGCATGAGAATCTGATGTACTGAATAGAATTTACCCCTGCAGCAAAAATTCAATCAGAATATCTTGCTCATCCCAAAACACTGTTGCATTAACCTTGCCTGCCGATTGGATAGTTTTGTATTTTTTCTTTCTTGGCAAGGATGTGTAATACTACTCCATTGATTAAAAATGGATTGATTAAAAATGGGTGTCAGGCATTATAATAAAAAAAAAAATCCATTGACTGTCTTCAATTCAGGTTCAAAAAAATTAATCCAAGTCTCGTCTCCAGTCACAATTTTTGCCAAGAATGTATCTCCCTCCACATTGCAAGTGCTGTAAGAGATTGAAGGCTATTGTTTTTCATGTCTCTTTATTGTGGTCGGTTAACATTCTTGTTACCCATTGTTCACAAACTTTTGAGTATCCCTGTTTTTGAATAATCTCCATCACATCAATGGAGAGTGTGAAACACAATTCACCTATTGTTACTAGATGGTCTTCACAAATGATATCGCCAACTCATTGTTGCTTGGGGTAGCTGCAGTTTCTGACCTAATACTCCTCATTTCACCAGTCAATGATGTTTGTCCTTCAGCTTCTGTACACTGACAAACCCATTGTTTAACAGTGCTTACTCTATTGTTGCATTCCCATAAATATTTTCAGCCTTTCATTAATGTAAATGGGTGTTTCACGTTACAGAGCGTTGCCTGATATGTTTATTGATGTCTGCAATTTTAAACAGATTTCAGTGCTACCACTGTTAACTTGAGAAGCTTTATTGCAGTGGATTGCAGAAGATGGTTTGAAAAATCAAATTCAAATCTTGTACCTAACATGTATAAGGATTAAAAAAAAGAAAGGAGGTATTACTTTCTGACTAAACCGCATAAGCTTTGTTCTGATGCTCCTCATATGTTGTGATAAGGAATAAGGAACCTGCACAGGTCTTTCCTTTAATGCAAATGCTTAGCACATGTGAATTAATTTTGTTGATTCTATTTTTTTTTTCTTTTTTTGTACAGTGTTTGTTTTGGTTATAGCTAAAGTAATTAATGAGTTATAGATACAGTGGAACCTCACTTATATGTTTTTCAAGGGAGACCACTAAAATATTGTATAAATGAGAAAACATGTAACAGATTTTCTTTTCTGGTATGGACCTCATCCAGAATTTTTAATTTTTCACCAAGAGTTATGGATTTTCTTGTGTACTTCCTTGCTGGTTGATATTCACACACGTTTCTTCTTGTTTGTAACTCGAAATTCCACATAAAATAGCCAAGTGGCTGTTGGAACTACATGATGACACTGAAAGGATAAATGACAATGAAAACAGCACACTAGCAGTACTCAACTTAAAGCAGAGAAGTGACTGTTGGAAGCAAGGTTAATAGATTGTTGGAATGATATGATGGCAATGAAACGATAAGCGTTAATGAAAACTGCAGACCAGGCAATTCCAAGGCTGTACACAGCAAGCATACCACCATATGTTTTTTTTAAAAACGTATAAATGGGTACATTTTGTTAATAGGGATCAGAAAAAGTGATGCACTATCAAGAAAATGTATAATTGAGCAAAATTTTAATGGAGAACAGCTGGTCCCTAAAATTTTAGCGTATATACGAGAAAAATGTTGAAGTGAATAACATATAAGCGAGTTTCAACTGTAGTATGTTTCAAAATTTATTTGGCTTCTCTGCCTTCATTTTCAGATTTTAAATATTTGTTTCTTTGCAGCACAAAAGTTGGAGAAAAAGCAACAATAAGTTTGGCAAAAGTTGGCTCTAGAGCAGCATTGAACTTTTCATTTGCATTTCTGAGAAGAGCATGGAGGTCTGGTAAGTACAGATTTGTATTGTATCCAAAGCAAAACCTGTAAATGTTTACATTCATTATTTCCCAGAAACAACTTTTACCTCCAGATAGAGCATAGCAAGCAAGGAGGAGAGATGGTGAGTGTTTGGAGGTTGGAACCCCCTCTCCTTGCTGAAAGAAGATGTAAAAAGTAGTTGCAGAAGCCAATTTTAACTCCAATTGTTGCACCTTAATTTATGAATATGAAATCATTTTTAAAATGTTTCAACTCGGGATTACTTAACATTTATCATTTGATTATGTATATATATATATATATATATATATATATATATATATATATTGCTTATAAAATGGACCCCTATACATAACCCCCTCCCCTTAATATATTTCTGGCTATGCTACTGCATCCAGGTATTCTGACTGCCAAATAGCTTTGTGAGGAAAATCTGAATAAGTTTGTAAGGCTATGTGTTTTGTGTAAAGGGTATGTGCTTCCACTGATTGCTGTTGACACAGTAAATGGAATAGAAATCACTTATGTCTCTCTTTTAAAACAACTGAATTCTGCAAACTTATTATTGGTAGATTTCATTCACTTTTAACGACATAAGATTTAGTTCTTTTATTTCCTTTAATGTTTCTTCAGGTGAAGATGCTGATTTATGCAGTGAATTACTTAATGAGTCATTGGAAGCACTTCAGTCATTACCAGAAGCAACCTTATTTGATGAAAATTCTGTCTCTCCAGTGTGGCTAGAAGTAGTTGAACGATCTGACAAGTTTTTACGTCAAGTTGTTTTGGGGTAAGTAAAACAAAATAATGTAATTTCTGCGTGAATATTAAAGGAGAGAAACATGTCAATACTTTATTGATAAAGAAAACACATTCTGTTTCATAAATTAATTTTTATTTTCCCAAATGCTCATCTACAGGCTCTTAGCCAGCGCACTTATTTTGGGAGGTCCTGTCAGAAATTTAGGGGGACAAATAAGATAGTTGCCCAGTTACAAAGCACTATGTATATAGAATCAGATTCTTAAGACTATCTATTAAAGTCCAACAAATCCATAGATTGCTTATCATTGCTTTACTTTCTTGTAACATAAAAATCATATTGTGTATACAAAGTTTAAATGAGTTATGTCAAACTGAAGTCACGATATTGACTTTTTTTAGTTGTAATTAATCATTTCTTAAATGCTAATATGAAACTCTCCCTGAAGTCTAGAGTTTAGTGCATATCTTCTAAATTTTTAAATTGAACATAGTTTGCAAACCTAGAGAAATTGTTGCACATGCATAGCTAAATAATTAGTTTAAGAGAAACATATATTTGTATACATGCTATTGAATTTTTCAACTTTTCAGTATCAATTATGTAAATTACTTCATTTCAGTTGAAGTGCTTAATAATTTTTAACTAGTTTGCATTAAGTTTTAAATCTTTAATCCCTGAAATTTCAGGCTGTTATGTTTTCCAAGGAGCATTTTGAAGAGTGAAAAAAAAATAACAGCTACAAAAAATGTGTTTTAAAGTGATATGGTATGCTGTATATAATACATAGAGAACCAATTAATTTACTTTTTCCACATAATTTATCAACTTTCTCCCATGCATTTTGAAGAGAACTGACTGAACTGCAGAGTACCACAGTAGATTTTAAACTTTATGGGATGTTAAAGTTGAAGAAAATAACAATGCCTACAGTGAAGAAAAAAAAAAACAAACCTAACAATTGTATGTGCTATTAATTTGTTGAGTTGGTTTTTTAACACTATGTCACTTACATTTTTATTATGAGGGACTAGTTTCGAAAGCCTATGCTTCCATTTTCAAGTGAATTATAATAGTGAAAGTTTTTCTAACTTTTATTTTACAAAATTAAAAAATTATTTAAATCTTTCTGTTTAGTGAAGTTTTTATTATAAACCAAGATAAAATTTGCTAGTCATGTAAATCATTGAGGTTCATGATTGTACTAGTTTGCATATTTGTTGTACATTTGGTTTCCTTATCACTAATATATGCTACCAGTTAGTATTTCTTTAATGGAGTTTTACATTTGTATTGAATTGAAATTAATACATTTTGTAATACACTTAGTTTCTATAATATATTTTACAATCACTTGATAACACAAAGAAATGTGACAATATTAAATACTTGTGACTCGTTCTTCAGAATTGTTGTTCAGTGGCCTGAATAGTTTCAATCTTGCGGTTATTCCACTATCGGGCCAATTTACATCTAAAGAGAAACTCTCTCTCTCTCTCTATCCAGATTAAATTATATTTCTACACGGTCTGGTTCCCCATTTTTGTTTAGTTTCTTCAACAATTTTCTTTCAACCTTGCATAAATAATCCCCAAACTCTAAAATTTCCTACCTTACTTTCATATTCCTTAATTCACTCCCCCTAATCTAAACTGGTAAATTGCCTCAATCCTAAGTTTTCCTATCATAGCTTTGGTTTCCTCATATTCCAAAATTGCATGCCAATAGTTGTCTAGCATTCCACACATTGGGCATTCCTCTTATTTCTTTCAATTTCAGTACCCGTTTGGGCCCATGCAGTTCCCTCCTTGCCCATCATCATCCTCTCATCTTATCCACATAATTTTCTTTACTCTTTATATTCTTTAGATCCCTGCATATCCTCAAAGACTTTTTGCTGCTGAAACTACCTATTATCAGTGAGAAATTACTTGTGATTGACATTCCTGCTAACACGTGGCCATCTCAGTATGCTGTTACCATATTTACTCACTGTACATCTGCAATGGCACACATATCACTGCTTCCTCTAAAATACCTTCTTCTCTCCATGTATTTTCTATTATATGTCTCATATATTCCTTTCAACATAGGGTCCTGTACTTCACTAAATGTAAAAGATTTGTTATTTCAGTTAAAGTAATCTCAACTTGTTTATCACAGCTGTAAGATATTTTCAAGTCACAGTTGTCACTTGCGGTAGTTCTAGGATGATAACAAGAGCAATGACTGCAAGATATAAAAGGTAGTAATGATTAAAAATGTAATTCCTTACAGAGTCACTGTATGTAACACAACCAAACTTTTCACAGAATGAAATCAATGAAATTGCAGACAATTGGTCAGTTATGCATGAGAATGCGCCCATAAATATTCACTGAATCACATGGTGTTACAATGTTGATGTCATTATATCTCTGACAGTTATGCATATATCCCACAAGAGCCAATCACAAGGAAATTTCTCACCGACTGTAATATCTCATGTAATTCAATGTCAAATTATTTGTTTAGCTTGTTCCCAAAAGCCTCTTAGTTTGCTCTCTTTATTATGCCACATCATATACAAGCCAGCTTTTTCTGTGGTCTCATTAATTCTATTAGCCTAAGTATTTATCCCACTTGCTTTCTCTTTAGTCATTAGACTATACTTCATAATGTTATTTTCTCCTAAATTCAATGTTAAACCAATATTTCACAATTCTTGTTATTATTTTTCCTTTACTCCCTACCCTGTCTAGTTCAGTTTGTTCAATTCCATTTGGTGATCTTTTTGGTAGCTCCAAAATTTGTTTGCAGAAATTCCTGTGAATCAAATCTGCATTTAGCAATCCTTCATCAATGCTCTATATTTCTACCCCAGACATCATTTTTGCCAAAAATGTTTTCTTCAAGGGCTTCATATGAATTTCTGTTATCGTGTGCCTCACTAATAGCTTTCAATTGTAACGTTTCTTTTACTAAGATCTTCCTTTTTTGTTCTTTCCTTCCTGTGTTCTCACTAAGCCTAAAACCCAAATAGTCAAATTTATCAACTACCTCAATTTCTGTCCCTTCCCAATACCATGTTTCATTTTTACATAGCTTGTTTCCATTCTTAAATACCATGATTTGTTATTTTTGAGTATTCTTAGTCCCCATTACACATTTGAATATTGCTTCTATTGATTTTGCTAGGTCAATGCTAGTAATTGTTCTCATTACTAACTCATTGACAAATAGTAGTCATCTTGACATTTCCAAATTTTATGTGGATGTTAGCTTTACTAACTTCTAACATTTCCCATTCCACTTAATATGGACTGCAGTGTGTCAACTAATAAACATGTGCCATATTTGCAAGAGTTCAACTCACACTGAAGCCTTTTATGCTTTATTGCCTGTTGGCTAAGAGCCAGAAAACCTGTTCTGCTGTATACAGTTTGTCTCTTTATAACAGAAGTTGTAAATCATCATAAGAGATTTCAAGGAAAACTATGTACAAATACAGATATGCATTCTCTTAACAAAAAAAAGGAAAATTTTGTTCATATTCAGATTGCATAATAAATATTTAAAAAATTAATTTAAAAATTTTACTCATTAAATTATATAACTACCAGCAAATATTAATAAATAACTAATCATTTAGTAAAGCAATCAAAGCATTTTTGCTAAAACATTCCTTTTATTAGTAAGTGAATATATGCATTTCTAATTGTAACTCCTGTGTAATTATTGGTATGTATCTGTATATACATTGTCATCATTGTCGACATTTATCATCATAATCACCACCACTACAATTACCATTACATCATCATGATCATGATCATCAACATCTTTCTGAATGAAACATGTATCATGTATTATGATCCTAATAAAAAACAATGAAGCGTTGTTAATAATAAAGATTAATAATGATAATAATAATATTAATAATAAATTCTTTTCCTTTCCTTTTGTGATTAAGTGCATTTTACACAGATTTTAGGGTACCACTAGTAATTAAGGTGGTTAATTTGTAATGATGGTTTTGTACATAAATCAAGATGTATTTGCTATAAATCCGAGTGAGAATGGAAATGTAATCAAAATGTTTTGTAATTATTTTTAAATACAGGGATATGAATAGTGGACGGAGCTGGTGCGAAGTGCCCATTAGTGACCAGCACACAGCTTTATGCTTATTACTGGAGCTGGCTGTACAAAGAGGTGCTCTTAGCAACATTCTAGATGCTGTTTTGCTACTTCTGAACCTTTGGGATCGAGGGAAATACCAAGTTGATAACAGGTCAATATTAATTTTTTTTAATATTAGTTCCACATTTGTGTATATAACTGGAAAATAAACTCCACTTCCTGGGTGAATTTCAACCCTTAAAAGTTACTGTTTCATTGAATTTTATATTTTATCATGCAGTATTTGTTGTTTAAAATGTTTGTTATTTTTCAATATTCTATAGTGTGAAAATATACTTAATATGTGCATATTAAACTTGTGGCACTCTTTGAGAAATTCAGCTTTAAAGTTTGGATTACATGTGTTCAGATGTTTGTATGCTTTTTTTCAGTTCAGCATTGGGTTTAGATAAGTGAGAAATCTGTTTCTTACCTATATCAACGATCACCTACAATGAAAAATATTTATTCACCTTGAAGCAAATTTCAAATTTATGGTAGCATTATGCTAAAATTACATCAAAAGGAAATACTGGAAAAAAAATTGGACTGGACAGGTTTAAATAATAAAATTCAATTGTCTCACAAAACAATAGAAGATAATAAGTTTCAATAAGATACTCCTTCAGCAGATCAAAATTGTGACAAATGTCTGGAATTTAAACTGAATTCTGTATATTATTGATGAGACAAGCACATTCCTTTGCTGAAATTACTTCCACCATTTCCACTGCACAATCAAAATTGTTCCAAGGAAATAGTTCCAGTTCCACTTTGAGGAAATGACCTCTGTTGGAAATTCCTTTGGAATTACTTTCCATTTTCCACTCTGGAGTGCTGCTGAAAGTACTTTGCATTCTACAGTTCCGCTGATTTACTCTGGAGTTCATTGGAGGTACTACCATTTACCACTATTTAATGTCGGAATGCAGCTGAATTGAATGGTACAAATGGTATGTCTTAACTACATAAGTACATGCAGAATTAAGCTGATTTTGCTGTTAACTTCTACTAATTACTTCATGATGGACTCCATCAGCAGAGACTGCAGAGGCAACAACAAAGTGGATATTGCAAATGTGCAATGTAGAGTATCATAATATATAACTGAAAAGATTTTTTATTTTTAATTTTAATTGGAGTCGAGTATACACACATGTGCTTCACAAAAACTTACAACACACATGCAAAACTAGTTCTGCATAAGTAAGATTTTGTGAAGCACATGTGTGAATACTTGACTCAAATTAAAATTAAAACTAATTGCTAGCTTCACAATGTACCACTTCCAGTAATCAAAAACTATGAAAAGATTTTGTTGAAACTGGAAGTAATATTTATGCTAAGATATTGCTTATTTATCATTTTACAACCTGATTTCAATTAAGGGCACATGATGATAATGTATGGCAATTCATTATTAAATCAGATTGTATCTTTGTATTGTTTTTATGTAGCTGTTAAGTAAAAATTGAGCTGCTGCATACCATGCCAATTTAACAAGAGAAAAACATAATTCTGAATTGATAATTGATAATTATATAATTATATGCTGCTCATGAAATGAGTTACCATTTTAAGGATAAAACTCACGGCCAAATTTAAGGAGTTAAAAATACATATGGCATTATGCACATATTAATATCACTGCTACTTTTGGGGTGTATGGGTATGTAGAAATATAACTAAAAATTTGGTTTTCTTATACACTGCCATTTGTGAAAATTGCAACAACAAGAAAGAATTTCCTGAATAACTCCAAAATTGTTGGAAATATAGAAGAGTGTGCAAGCAATAAGTGATTAGGTTTGCAGAGAAATGGGGAACACGTAGGCCAAACAGAGCCCTGTCATGTCTGTCCGAAAAGCTCAGGTTGCACCAAGATTAGTCTACAGAGCTCTCAAACAAAGTGGAAACAATAAAGTGAGGGCCAGTATGCCTCGTAGACATCAAAGGTAGCTGCACCGGCATGAGAGTGGGTTTGAACAGGGCAGAATGATCGGTTTGTCATACTGTGACATTTCAGCTTGTACAGGGCATGCTGCTACAACAGTGATGCGTGTGTGGAAGCAGCGGATAGATGAAGGTCGTACACAGCGAAGAATGGGTACTGGACCATGGAAGATGACCACAGCATGGGGTGACTGCCATCTTGTCCGTAACGGACTGTAAAGCTTCATCCACAGTGTTGGCTCAACGCTGGAGCAGTGCAACTGGTGTGAACATGTCTGCATCAATTGTTCATTGCCATCTGCTGCAGGTTGGCCTGGTTGCACACAAGCCATTACGTCAGCTTCCATTGTCCAGAAACCACAAGCTCCTCCGACTGCAATGGGTATGTGAACACCGCCACTAGGGTACTGAGTGGCATAATGTAGTCTTTTTAGACAAGTCCCCTTCAACGTGTCCTACTGATGGCCGCATATGTGTCTGGTGGTACCGTGGTGAGCGCAACCTGGAGGGCTGCATTGTTGAGCGGCATAGCAGACAAACAAGAGGTGTGATGGTTTGGGGCATCATTGGTTACAATAACTGATCTCGCTCCTATGAATTTAGGGCACTTTGAGCAGCATCCAGCACCTACGTGTGGTTGTAGAGCCCGAGGTACTCCCCCTGCTTCAGGCATCTCCACAGATCAAATTTCAGTGGGACAATGCCCAGCCACATATAACGCTCTTTGAAGAGCAATAGGTACCACTGCTTTCCTGGTCTGCATGTTCACTTGACATGTCACCTATCAAACATATGTGGAATATGGTTGGTCAGTACCTGGGATGTCACAGTCCTCCAGTAACCAGTGTAACAGATTTGTGGCCTCAAATACAAACTGTGTGGAGAGAAATCCCTCAGGAATGTATTCAGAACCTTTTTGATTCAATGTCACGGCATATAGCAACCCCTAATTGCAGTGCATGGAGGCCACAACAAATATTGAATATGAGAGCTCAAAGGTGAAGTATAGATTTGAAAAGTTTTATCATTTGTTACTTGTCATGTACCTAATCTGTGGTACTAAATTCATTGCATTCATGAGTTTCCTTCTTGGGGTTGCAATTTTCACAAACAGCAGTGTAGAAGCTTAATGATTACATCAGATAAAACCATACTTCTGCATATTTAAAATTATGTAACGCAGATGTATTGTTATTTCAATTATCATAAAACAATTTTCATTCTTGCTGAGTAACTTCTCTCCTCTATAAATTGTGCTTTTTTTATATATGCAAGGTAGTCGCTATACTTTTTTTCAGTAACTAATAGGAATGCATGTATTTATAAGGTATCAGTCATTATGGTAAAAAAGTCTACAACCTGTGCTGTACTGCCAATTAATTCTTTCTTCTTATTTTAAAACTTAGGTTATTAGGAAACCTATTAAATAAATGAAAGCACATTAAATACATGTTTGTAATAACATATATATAGCATTGTGTTCTGCAAAAGCTGAAATATTATAGGAACGTGATTTAGAATAAAATTAAACTAATGTCCTGATATGTCGCCTGTGAAAGCACAACAGAGTGTTCTATCTCCATGTTCACAGTACGTCTTTGTAATTTCATATCTATTTTCTGATCAAAGTTTAACCCCATTGTTAATTAAAACTGTCATATCATGCTATAGATCAATGCACTCCTTTTCACAGTTACAATCGATTACACAATTCAGCTTTAGATGTTTAGATTCTTCTTTATTTATTTAAAGACATATCTGCCTACATTTAGCATCTGATTCCCATGATTATTTTAATAATGAAGACATCGATTTCATTAAATTACCTTTATTGTAATAACAATCCAATAATGTGTGAATTAAGCTTTGATTTTGCATTTTATAATGTGTTTAATAATTTTTCTAAAATTTAATTTGAGGTAGTTTATAAACCTACAAATTGTGATAGATTTCTATAAATCTTCGTTACACAAAACATTTATAAGATATTTTTCTATAACAGCCTTTAAATAATATGCATAATACAATACAGAATAGATTACATGTTGGAATGGGATGTGGTACTAGTGGAATGATGCGGAACTGGAAAGATATCTTTGATGGAGCTGGAATTACTCTGATGGAGTAGGAAGTATAATTGCTATGAACTAATTCTAACAGAATTGGAAGTACTCTGGCATAATGGGAAGTAAATATCTTGGAATGAATTCCAAAGGAACTACCAGTTCCAAATAGTGGAATGGTTACCTCACAATTATGAAGCGGGGAATGTCCCTTTTATCTGTTCCTGTGACCCATCACTAATGAATGTGCTAAATAAATGCTTATCTCATGAGAAATAAATGACTAATTCTATATCTAACAGGAAAACAAATATGTAATTATTCTTCTGTCTATTTCTCTGCTGTAATGTGTGTTTCTTTTTCCCTTCCAGATTTTAAGGGTATATCAGAGATGGAATCAGTTTATTTTCAGGCTAATCAATACATTTAAAACATTCATATGCTGTTGTGTGAAGTAAAACAATTAGTCATTGAAAAGACACAGAGAGTTACATAGTAATAGTTGGAAAGACAAATCAGATTTGAAAAATTGGGGTCAAGGCTTAGAGGAACCATAGTATCTTTCTATGCTGATCTGTTATCATCGGACACCTCTGATGGAACAATAAATGTGAGATAGGAATGATCAGAATGTTAGCACAGAGGTCATGGAACCAATGCCACCTTGGTCCAAATGTTTAAAATCCAATTATTTTTATGAATTTTTACTCCTATATAATGATTGTGGTTAACAATCTCTTACATCTTTTTAAAATCTTAGTTAACTTTGAACCTCAATATTTCCTAAATAAAGGTCAAGAGATAGAAATAAATGCCACTTTGGTCCAAATGTTTAAAATCCAGTTATTTTTATGAATTTTTACTCCTATATGATCATGGTAAACAATCTCTTACATCTTTTTAAAATTGTAGTAGACTTGGAACCTTATTATTTCCTAAATAAAGATTAAGAGATATAAATGTTGTATTAAGAGTTTAGATTATCTTGCTTCTTGTTTACAGCTCAACATTATTTCTTGTTAAATTTTAAGTTGTGTATTCTCCAAGAACATTGATATTACAGGGTTATATCATCAGGGACCAGTGCACCTTTAGTACCTCTTTTGAGAAGATTTGAACGAGTATCCTGTTCAAAACCAAACACAGGCAGCACATCTTGGGATGAAAGTGCACAGTTTGCAGTAAGTGCTACATCAGTACATATGAAATAGTATTACAAAATTGTTTAAGATGTTGAAATTGATAGTTGTATTATGCATTCTTTTTATACTCAGGCTACAGAAACCTAATTTTTTGGTGCATCCCATTTGGGGCATTAGGTTCTGGGTCTGCCCCAAATTATCAAGAAAGTTTCTCCAACTTCAATTACAATCTCAGTATATTACAGTTCAATGTAGTTGTTGCATGATGAACCATGATAAAGATACTGCAATAAATTTAAGATGCACAAAATAGATATATAACTGGTGAAGGTTACATTTGATAAATTTTAATCACTATCAGAAGACTGACTTATATACAACAGAACAGAGACAGTAAAACCTATACAATGGAAACGAAAGAGTAATTAATCATCAATATGAAAGTATATATCTACATGATAAGTAAAATAACAATAAGATCTAAGTTATGCTAAATATTCTTTGATGTTATATTGGGCCTTATATATTAAGCTATTTGTCTAAATCTGTGTAGGATTTACTAGAATGTAATGCAGTTTTATAGTAATAATTTGTTTGGTAGTGACCTAGCATTTTATTCCTAAGAAGTTAAGCAATCTTTTATTAAAGTGAAGCCTGGCTAAGTGTGTAAAAGTAATTTTTATTTGTGTTGTAGTTAATGGATGTTGGAATTAATTTGCATAAATATTTTGTACTTTATTAAGTAAAGAGTGATTTTTAAGATGACTAAAATTAGAAGATTAGAAACTTTAACTGTGTAAAATGTTCCTGCTGGAGTCATTGTGTAGAAGTGCTTTTTGCAAAATAAAGGATTTATTAAAATTAGTTTGGTGGGATGGCCCAAGTTCTGGCATGAAGGGAATATTTCATATATATATATATATTTTCAGGTTTATGCAGAGATTTAGATTTACTTTGCAACTCATTTAACTTTATATTTGAGCACAGTAAATAAGTTGTTAATAATTGCAACTTTGGATTGAGAAGTGGGCTAATTTATCAATGTAGATATGGGTGAAAAAGTTTGAATATGAAAGCTAAGCATGAAATGTTAGAATTTGGGGATTATTAAGGCAAAGTTAAAAGAAATTTTATTAAAGAAAATAAATAAAAATGGGGATCAAGATCGGCTAGAAACATAATTTTTAGAGATTGAGGTCATCTCTAATGATGTTGGCCTGTTGTTGAATAATTGCAAGATTGAAATTAATCAGGCCACTTGTCTAAACAGCAACTCAGGAGGAGTTACTAATATTTAGTATGACTGTATTTTCTTTGTGTAGTCAAGTGCTGGTAAAATATATGATAGAACTAATTGTATTATTCAGTGGAAATATTCAATATAATGGCAACTTTGGAAACATCATCAATCTGATTATTAATTTCCAAGTATCATTTGTGTATATCATAAGTATACAAAATGAGTAATAATAGTTGGAATACAGGATGTATCATGGATGAAATTTGGTCCTTGCTGCAGTTATTTGCTTTTACTACAGCAAATTGCTTTGTATCCATCATAAGGGAACCTTTAATACTTGCTATATATAATTTGTCCAATACTATTTCTGAGCTTTCAAAAGCTCTTGTAAGATCTAACTTAATTATACCTTACTAGAATCATTGTTATAAAATCCATCAAACATACAACAAATGTGTCTTATCATGAAACCCTCCTGTTGCTTTGGGAATGAGTAAAATGTTCCTATTTAATTATTTAATTAATTGGTTATCTATAAATCTTTGGATGTTCATTGGTCAGGGTACATACCCCTCTTTCATCTTTGTCAATCCAATCCAATTCAATCAGTTATCTAAAAAGTAATAATCCTTCAGAAAATTATAAGATTATAGTAAAATGCATATAGATGTGTAATAATTTATTTTTCTTTCCTATTGCCTTTTTTGTAGAGTGATAAAACTTGAGCTACTTTAGTCTGACCAGGAATATACCAAGTTTTGAGACTAGAATTTATAGTGTTTACAGATAGATTGGCTATTCTATTATAACCTTTTAATTACATTGAGAATTTCTTTATCAATGGGAATAGCAAAAAATACTGCTACTAATTTTAGAGTTACTTGATAACCCATTTTGTTTGTACAGTGATGTATACCAACTCCAGTCTAAGATTATATGGAGATGTAAACAAAGTAGCACTAGTATCTGTGATTAGAGGGAATAGTTACACTATTGTAGCGACCACATGGTCAATATGTGCACATTGTCAGTGATCTCTAGAATGAGGATAGCATTGTTTTGCATTTACCATTGTTTGTGTAGTTTTTCTTGTATTGCTTATATTGTTAGGTTTACTGTTAAAGAGTTGCATTTTCACAAGCCACAAAGTGATATGATTGTTAATATTTTAATACTTTCTGTACCACATCAATCAGTGTTGAGCTACACCTTCCCAAAAATCAGTATCAAGCGATATTTGAGGCATCCGCATAAAAAAACTATTTCTGTCTCTGCTCACAAACTTGAATTAGTAATAGTGAAACTCTTAAAATCAGGATCACTGTTTACAGCTTGTAGCACTTTAGGATTGTTGTCGGCTCAGATTTTTCAAATAAGCTTTGCATCTTATGATGAATAGCACATCTCTAATGAATTCCTTGCAATCACCCTCTACATGAGCTGTTCTTCTGTGAGTTATGTCAGAAGTTGAGAATTGATATATTTTCACTATTTCACTACATGAAGCAAAGTTGAGCACTAAAATTTCTGATAAATTAATTATATCCTCAATTGCTAGGCTACATTTACACAACTTGTGAAAAGTATTTATATAATCTGTTTTTCACTATTTCTTAATGGTTTGCCTCAGGGATGATTCACATATTACAAAGAAGTCCCATGTTGTACATACTGAAAATTTACTTTCTTGTTCTCTTAACTGTGCAAGCCTTAGTATGTACTCACAGTAATACATATGATTACTTTTACATTTATCAAATAGAATATAATTTCAGACTACTTAACAGTTAGTTGCATTTGTAATAGAGAAGTATTTTTATACTTTTTGCAAAGTACAAGAAATTTTTGAAATAAAATTGCAAAATATATTTTCCTTTGACAAGGTTTACAAGGCTGAACCAGCCAAGGGCATCGTATCTTACACTTGCTTTTGATTACATTGCTACATATTCTTAGAATGGAAATGGTATCGGTTTAAACTATTGCCAAGTAATACGTACAAAGTTATCATTAAAAATATCTCATACCAGTGATGATTTATTTATAATACTGCTTCCAACATTGTGACTAAGATTAGTGCATTCTGAAAGCTATTGACCACCCGACTTAACTTTTATTTACAGTAGTTAAAATTTTATTATTAATACTGTTTGACTTGGAAAGTTTGGTTATATAAATGCTTTAATTTCTTTAAATCTGCAGTTCTAAAATTGTATTTGTAGCTATTCTCTTCTTTCCCCCCTCCCTTTCCCTGCAGACTCACTGCTGCTGTATACCACCAATTCTTCAAAAATATGTTATGAGAGTGAGGGTATTACTGTTTTATTTTAATGATTAATAAATTTTATGCAGAACAGGGCTTCAATGTAAGAAACTTAAATTAAAATTGATAGTGCTTGAAAGAGGGATTTAAATTGAAAAAGAAGGGATGACTTTGAAACTGACATTTGCTAGAATGTGATGGAACTGGTAGTTTCATAGGTGCTGATTTCGTGTACATTTTGGGGGGCAGGAATGAATAATAAAGTTGGGTATTAAAACAAATATGTGGTACAATTACTATAGTAAAAGGACATGCTATATTCTGACATTTTTTTGTCTTTTGTTATACATATAAGCTTAGCCCTGTGTTGAGGGCTCTAAGTCGCAAAGCATAGCCAAAGGATCAGCTTGTCTAAAAAATCTATCATCCACATGATAAGTATAGGAGAAACTCCAATGGAATCTATGGCAGTACAAAACGAATGCTTTCAGTTTTCTAAAAAGTCAATAAATGCTTGATTAATTTTTTTAAAGTTTGAAAAGAAAACAATGATAGTCTGTTAAAGACTACTCTTACCTTTCTGTTTTTTGAAGAAAGTGTTGCCCTCAGCTCATTCCTGCTAATAGATTGAATTAAAATCCAAGTTCATGTCTTCTTCATGAATTGTCAATGCAGACTAAACTATTATCTCCATTTTTGCTACTGCATGTTGGTTCATCCTTGTGATTCCCACATGAGTGTCTTTTATTTCCAACACTGGCTTTATTAAGAATCTTATCCATTTTGATTACTGCTGCTATGCTGCACAATCACTGCCATGATGTTTCTTAACACAAAGAAATTATGTCATTTTTTTCACTAACAAGGCAGTACTGCAGCATGCAAATTATTGTTCTTTTGCAGTAACTGCCACATGCACTTTGAAGTTCAATAATAAGTTTAGAATAATGAAACAAATGTTAATAATCCTAATTTGATTGACTTGGCCTCATCTTTCAGATCAAATCTATGAAAGATGAGGTCATCATGTAGGATAAACAACTTACTGGCATTCCAGACAGGAGAAAAACCATTGAAGGAATTTGCTAACTTTACCATTTTGTAGCTGCAGTAAGCATAAGTATCAGGTGTGAATGTTACATGTCAAGTGGAAAACATGCTCTCACACTTATATTACATGCCTTAAAGGGATGACTGATGATGGTGGATGATAAGGAGACACAGACGTGTAAAATTTTCAAGAAAGTACCACATTACACATGTGTTCTGACATGCAGGTGACCTCTGCATTTGAAATAATGTAATTGCTTTTCAGCTTGATTGGGTCTGTTTAAAATTTTGTTTGTTTGTATGCTTAATGAGTAATCTGTCTCAAAATTTTTGGGGGGGCTAGGCCACTCCAGAAGATTGTTAGAGGAGTGATGCCTGTCTTGTCCCCCTAAGTTGGCACCTATGAATGGTTTTAGTAATGCAGGATAGGAGGAATTATTGCCACAGATACATGACTTAAAACAGTGATTTTCTAGTTGAGATTGACCTTTGGAAAAGTCAGAATGTATTTAATCACTGTATAATATATAGATTCAAAGGCTAGCTTGTTTGAGTATAATAGGAGCAGCAAGCCTAGCAGTTATAAAGGCTGTAATAGGCATGATACCTCCTCATATTGTAGTGAGGAAAGTTGCCTTATGTAGTGCCCTTAAATTGCTTAGAATTATAATACCTATTAAAACTGATCTAATGGTCACATGAACATTCTCTGCAAAATGAAGGACGAGGAGCTCATCAAATTACTCTGTATGGGGTTGGATGATACCTAATTGCTTTACATTTATATTTACTGAATATCAAATTTAGAATGAAAAGAAACCTAACTTTGAAAAAGAGCCATTTATATGATTTGCAAGTGGCTCATGATAAGAAACTGGTTTAGTTTTCAGGTCTACCCTTCATATTTCTAGCAGAAGTCCATCTATAGAAATGTGTGCACACATGAATGTAGCAAAGGTATTTGTGATTCCAGGATCTATATTTTATTAGATGGTCAAGCAGCTTTAAAGGCTCTTGGTGCTTTCACAATTGAGTCAAAGCTTATTGAAGACTGTCTGCGCAAATTAAATCAGCTGGCAAAACAGAGCAAGGTCACCTTAATTTAGGTGCTGGGATATAAAGGAATTGAAGACAGTGAAATTGTTGATTGATTAGCCAAAGAAAGAACTAATATCATGCTGTGAAGTATTAAAGCATGGGGAAAACAAATGACAATGGGAACAACTACCAATGCTAATTCATGCAAAACAGTTTACTGTGTTGTCACCCTCCCCCTCAAAAAAAGCAGAAGGAAAAAAAAATCTGATGTGTTACTCTCAAATGACTATCTGTTCTACAAACAAACTTGTTACGAAGGATTATTCTTCTTTATTCTTCTTTCTACACCATGCTGTTCGAGATAAGCATTAGCAGAATGTACTTATTACTTAGTTCCTCATAAATGGAAGAAAGCTAAAGGAATACACTATGCTAAAGCGATAGTAAAATGTTTTAAAAGCTATTGTAATGTGATTGTCATTGAAATTCGCTTCTTTGCTTGGCCAGGAGTAGAACAAAAGAAAAATGGACACTTCCTGTTTAAGAAAAAGTATTTTAAAATTGAAACTAATAACAAGGAATATCTTGGAAATGGTCAACACAATAACAAAAATGCATATGACATAAATTGTGTGTTTTAATGAGATCTTCAGTTTTTTTGAGATAAGTTTTTGTCTGTTTCTTACGGTTTATTAGTTATGCAAAATTCAGAAAAATATATCCAGAATGAACAGGTCTTCAGTAGCTATTCCTAGAAAATTCAAGATATACATTTTATTTGTGATGTAAATATGTTTAATTAAGGTATTTTAATTAAACCATTAGACCTATTTTTGAGAAAAACATTTTCAAAATTTTTTCCATGAAAAAGATAGTTTGGAGTGGGGAAATTTTCTTGAAAATATTCATGTTGCATCCTTTAACAGACTAGTTTTTTAGCTATGCTGTCCACACACGCACCCGCACACATATACATACAGGAGTCAAGCTAGTTGTAGAAATAATGTAAAATGTTGTATTAGGTAAGTTTGTAAATAAGATGCACAAATATATTCAACTCAAAGTCAATTAATTTAATATAATTGAGTGTGCAAGTTCTGTAGATAATATTTTAGATAAAGAACTACTTTTTTCAGAGAGTTGGATATAGTTCACGTTCTTACAAATAATTAAATATCTTCATCTGTTTGCTTATTTGCAGGTGAGTCCAACTGAGTGTTTCTTGAGGTACTTACAGTTACCAGAGAATGACATTGTAGCAGTTGATCTAAAGCAAGCTGCAGTAGTCATCATGTCGCATTTAGACCGTCTTGCAGCTCCTTATGCTCCTCCTGCTACTTTTAGTAAGGTAGGTAAATGACATGTTCACATTCTTGGTAAAATTAAAAGCTATAGCCTATTGAATGTCTTTGATAGTGATTAAAGATAATAGTCAAGTTTTATTTGAGCAGAATGATGCTTTTGTGTACCTGGAATGGTGATTTACAAAATTTACGTAGACTCCTTGCAACTTGCATAATTTTAGTTTCAAAGAGCACTTTTTAGTGCTATGAAAATGCAAAGTTACGGTTGTGGTTTCTTGTAAGTAAGAATTGATTATCTTCGTATTCATGCATTTGGTGGCATTGTACCTGCATGGGATGTAGTATGTGTTAAAGATGATTGTTAGCACAAATTAGCTGATGCTTCTTAGTATCAGTTGCTTTCTATTTTTACTTTCTCTATACGCACTATGTACATAGTGAATAGAGAAAGTATTGCACTCCACCAAAAAATTCGATACCGAGATTTCGCCGGAAATATATGTTTTAGGGTCCTCTTTATCTAAAAAAAGCATTTTCACAAAAAGGTCTGTGTGTGTGTGTGTGTGTGTGTGTCCGTGTGTCCATGTGTCTGTGAACACGATAACTCAAAAACGAAAAGTCGGTAAAATACCACACTTGGTATTTAAATTTAGTATCCTCCAGGGATGCGACACAAAGATTTTGAGAACAATCCCCCAACCCCAAACTACCCTTTACATGGAACTTTTTTCGAAAATTTTGATTTTCTAAAAAATGGCTCTAACGATTTTGATTAAAATATCATATATTAAAGATATTTACCTGACAAATAAAATGTATATTTTGAATTTTCTGGGAATAGCTTCTGAAGACTATTTTATTCTGGATGAATTTTGCATAACTACTAAACCGTAAGAGATGCACAAGAACTTAACACACAAAAAATGTAGAGCACGTTAAAACACACAATTTATGTTATATACATTTTTTTCGTGGAGTTGATCGTTTTTGAGATATTCCTTTTTCTTGGTTTCAGCTTTGAAAAACTTATACTTTTCTCATACAGCAATTTGTCAACTCCTGTTCACACAAACAAAGGAACATCAGTCACATAGCAACCAGCTTTTGGCTTTCACTTTAACCAATGGTACTCCCTTATTTCGCAAAGGAAGGAATAAGACTATTTCTGCTAATTTTCCTCGATTAACTTGAAATAAATAAAAGATAAGCTTATTAACAATAATAATTTACAGAGAGATAGAGAAAGTCATGTGATGGAACACATCAGATTTTTACTTTCTCTATACGCACTATGTACATAGTGTATAGAGAAGGTATTGCACTCCACCCAAAAATTCGATACCGAGATTTCACCAGAAATATATGTTTTAGGGTCCCCAATATCCAAAAAAAGCATTTCCACAAAAAGGTCCGTGTGTGTGTGTGTGTGTGTGTGTCCATGTGTCTGTGAACACGGTAACTCAAAAACGAAAAGTAGGTAAAATACCAAACTTGGTATTTAAGTTTAGTATCTTCCAGGGATGCGACACGAAGATTTTGAGTAAAATACCCCCACCCCCAACTACCCATTACATGGAACTTTTTTCGAAAATTTTGATTTTCTCAAAAATGGCTAACGATTTTGATTAAAATTTCGTATATTAAACACATTTACCTGACAAATAAAATGTATATCTTGAATTTTCTGGGAATAGCTTCTGAAGAGTAGTTTATTCTGGATGAATTTTACTGAATTTTGAATAACTGCTAAACCGTAAGAGATGTACAAAAACTTACTACACAAAAAATGTAGAGCACATTAAAACATACAATTTATGTTATATACATTTTTTCGTGGAGTTTGTCGTTTTTGAGACATTCCTTATTTTTGGTTTCTGCTATGAAAAACCTATACTTTTCTCATACAGGAACTTGTCAACTCCTATCCATATAAACAAAGGAATTTCATTGACATAGCAACCAGCTTTTGACTATCACTTTAACCTGTGGTAGTTCCTTATTTCACTTCTACTTACAAGGAAGCAAGTAATAAGACTATTTCTGCTAATTTTTTCTGATTAGCATAAAGTGAATAGAAGTATAAACTTTTTAAGAATAATTTGTTGCAGGGATATAGAGAAAGTCATGTGAATGGTACACATCAGATTTTTTAAAATCTATTATAAAGTGATAATACTTTATTTCTAAATAGGTGCAGAATATGGGACAATATCAGGAGGTGCTTGCTTGGGGTTGGCTTGCTTGGAGCAGTTGTACTGACTCAGGAATGTCACCACAGTGTTGCGAGGCAATTGGGGAGCTTGGTGTATCTCAAATTGTATGTGCAGAGCGCTGCCTCCTCATACTTACCAACACGAGCAAAGTATTTGTGGTGTACTATAGCTCTGAAACACAGGTAAGTGAATACTGACTTTGAACTCCAAGGTTTTGGTATTATTGGGTTTATCTGAAAAGCAATCAACTTATTAAAGGGTAATTTCATGCTGAGACCAAAATTTTAAGCTGCTGCAAGCAAGTATAAAGAGGAATTTAGTGACAGCAATGTAAACCTACAATATCAGTTGAATCAGCTACTCAGGTGTTTCCATATCTGTGCAGTGAATCTTATGCGATGACCTCTTTAATCAGCAAGTATAAAGAGGAATTTAGTGACAGCAATATAAACCTACAATATCAGTTGAATCAGTTATTCAGGTGTTTCCATATCTGTGCAATGAATCTTATGCGATAACCTCTTTAATCAGCTATAGCTAGTATGTGTGTATGTGAACATGATGATTCAAAAATGAAAAGTCGGTAAAGTACCAAGAAAATTGCCTCACCCCCAACTACCCTTTACATGGAACTTTTTTCGAAAATTTTGATATCATATATTAAAGTTATTTACCTGACAAATAATATGTTTATCTTGAATTTTCTGGGAATAGCCTCTGAAGACTACTTTATTCTGGATGAATTTTACGAAATTTTGCATAACTGCTAAACCGCAAGAGATGGACAAAAACCTACCACACAAAAAATGTAGAGCACATTAAAACACACAATTTATGGTATATAATTTTTGTTCGTGGAGATGATTGTTTTTGAGATATTCCTTGCTTTTTGTTTCAGATTTGAAAAACTTGTACTTTTCTCATACAGGAATTTGTGAACTTGTGTCCTTACGAACAAAGGAACTTCAGTCACATAGCAACCAGCTTTTGACTATCACTTTAACCCATGTACTCCCTTATTTTGCTTCTACTTACTAGGAAGCAAGTAAAGACAATTTCTGCTAATTTTCTCTCGATTAGCTTGAAGTAAATTGAAGCATAAGCTTTTCAACAGTAATTTGTTGCAGAGATGTAGGGAAAGTCATGTGAATGGAACACAAAAGATTCTTCATCTTCTCTTGCTCATTTTAGGAAATTCAAACATTTTGAAACATTTCTTATGTAAAGAGTAGTTTGGAGGGTTTTTCTTCAAAATCTTTGTGTCACATCTTTAAAAGATACTGAAGTTAAAGTAAGTTTGTTATTTATCAGGCATTTGTTTTTGAATTCTGCTGCTTACAGACATACACACATGCAAGCTCATACACAGACCTAAAAATGTTATTTGGGGGTCCTAAAACATGTATTTCTGGCAAAATATTGGCATCAAGGTAGATTTTCTACCTACTTTGTACACTGTATACATGCCAGAGAAAGTATAAAGTGAATAATGAGTTCCCATTTGAGAAAAGCCAAAATATTGGATATTTTAAAACCAATAACAAAGAATATCTTGGAAATGGTTAACAATGGGGGGAAAAAAATATATATGACGTTAATTATGTGTTTTAATGAGATATACATTTTTTGTGTAGTAAGATTTTGTCTATCCCTTACTGTGATTTACTAGTAATGCAAAAGTCATTTGAAATGAAGCAGTCTTCAGAGGCAATTCCCAAGAAATTAGGATATACATTTTCTGTGTCATGTAAATATCTTAAATATATGGTAATTTAATCAAAATTGTTAGTCATTTTTGAGAAAATCTTCCATGTTGAAAAATCTTCCATGTAAAATGTAGTTTGTGGTAGGGGAATATCTTTGTATTGTATCTTTGGAAGATTATAAACTTAAATACCAGGTTTGGTACTTAATGGACTTTTCGATTTTGAGTCATGCTGCCCACAGACATGCATGTATGCACACGTGCATTGTGCAAATGCACATTTTTGTAAAATTGTTTTTTTTTGTGATTCAAGGTATGTCAAAATATGTATTTGCGGTGAAAGTTTGGTATCAAATTTTTGGGCGCAATTCATTATCTTCTCTACCTACTATGTTCATTGTACATAGTCTTTGGTAGAGAAAGTAAAAATTGCCTATAAAATTTTCTAAAGCCAGTCTTTGCACTAATTGAATATTTGATATGTCTATAGTTGAGTTGTAGGAAAAAAACATAGTGGTTGGTGGGAAAATTTAACACCCACATATTGACACTTAAGAAGTTAATAGCATACACTAAAGCTATTTGTTGAACTATGTTAATCACGTTTTGCTGTTCTTTGCAGTTTTGCAACACATAAGCAAACTACTAGTGATACTTTTAATCTTATTGAATTTGAGGAAATCAGGATGCAAATTTGTTGAAATTCCTTCCAGTTGATTTTCTCAGCTTGCGATTATTCAGAAAGCTCTAGTGTCTCTGTTAGGTCACTGCCCCCTTATTATTTTTAAGTAATAATTATGATAGAGACAATATAGATTTAATTAGCCATTTTCAATAATGGGAATTAAAAACTAAAACTTGACCAAATGTTCTTTCCAGAGTCTGGGACCGAGGAAAGCTTCCTGTTAATTAGAATACTTACATTGTAATACATATATTTAACTTTATATTCTGGTTTCTGTTCCTGCTCATTATGAACCAGCCTAACTAAAATGTTTGCTGTAGCCATGTCATGGAGAAGATACTAAAATGAATGCTTCACATGCAACTATAGCAAATACAATAACTTTTGTGGTTGGAATAATAAACAATGCCTAAAAAATTGCTCATGAGCCAAAATGGCTCATCGTTCTTGAACATCTCTCACCCTATCTGATCATCATGTTAAGCAGGTGGTATGACATTTGGGTTAGTGGTTTACCACTGCTATATTAGAATTCTTAATTTAAGGCTTAATGCCGTTATAAATAGCTATAAGATCCACGCATCATATTTGTACATTGCTGCACTTAACAATCATAATCTCCCTCCCCCCACCCCCCAAAAAAAAAAAAAAAACTTGTAAGTATAACAGCTAATTAAAGTTTAAGAGCAACATCTTTGTTTGTGTGCAGTGTCCTCAACAAGTGGAAGGTTTTGGTGAGAAAGAAGTGGTAAAACTGGCTGCCCATCCAGAAGGAAAACACTTCCTAGCTCTAACTTCTGATGGAGATGTATATTCATGGGGTTGTGGTGACTTTGGACGTTTGGGCCATGGGGATAGCAATTCAAGAGATGAACCGACTCTGATACAAGCACTGGTGGGAAAGCATATGGTCCACATATCCTGTGGTAGCACATACAGGTAAGTATTACAAAATAAATTCCGGAGCAAAATTATATTAGTTTTTCATTATAAAATAAGTCCAACTTTTCCGAATGAAAAAACTTAATAATGTACTAAAAACTTAAAGTGAGGAAAAGGATGAAACAGAGTTAAACAATTATAATGGAAGGAAAGGACAATTGTTTATGATCATTAGATTTTAAAATCAAAGAACTAAAACACAATTTTGACATCAGGATTATTCTAAATGTCTTACAGATTCAAATCTTTGAATTTAATATTTACTTTAACTTCTTTCTTCATCTATGTTTAATATCATTTCTTTGGTTTTAGAATCCTTTCAAAAGTGATTACATTGTTTAAGCATTTCATTTCCATTAGGTATACTGATTATAGGTGTTTAATTTTTTATGCTTCTCACCTTTGTTCTTTTCTTTATCCATGACATTTAAGGATTATATGCATTGCAAACTAATAGAATGTTTGAATGAATATTTTCATGACCAATGATGTTTAGCGTGCTGCTTTTATAGCCACATAAGGTATCTAAAATGTGCCTAAGCTTTATTTCTGATATTCTACAGATACTCTGGAAGTTGAATTCTAAATTTTGCTGTCATGTCTCCCTTTCTATAAATACAGGATGGAAGTGAAATAATCCTGTAGACTTTAAGAGTGAATTCGTCTTATTGTGAATAACAAGAAAGTTTAACACCAAAAAGTTGAAAAGTTTATACTTTTCCAGAAAAAATAATTTTATCCAAAAAATGTATCATTACCTTGCTGGATTACTGTTGATTAAAGGTTCTTAAATTATGACTATATTCATAGAAAGTTGTATAAACAACAACTTTTTCATTTATTTCATTCAATATCTTCACGGGCTTCTAACCAGGTAAAAACTTTGGCTTGATACCAACGTTTCGAAGAAGTGCATCTTCCTCGTCTTCAGGGTGAACTGATTAGATTTTGAATTAATATGTCGCCAGGAAAGCTTCAGTTCTTATTTTAACAACTTTTTCCTTTGGCATATTTCAATAGAATGAACCGTTTTTGATGAATTAAGTTAGAAGTGCATAATTTGTTGCCTTCTCAGTTCTGTTAGAACTGGTGGCATTGAATCAGTGTAGATCGAAAAAAATGTTTACTTAATCGCATAGAATTGTTTTTCCATCAAAGCTACAAATTAAGATAAAAGCAGCTAAAGGTGGCATGTATTAAAAAAAACAACAGACAGAGAATCTTGTTACAGAAAAACATGTATAATGCAGCAAGTTTCATCATCTGAAAATCTGGACATGGTCTTAATTTACAGATAAATGCAGTGCAATTCTTGATTTGTTCAACTAAGAACAATTCTACTGAAACTATGCTGAAAAATTTCCTAACAGGATCATGCCAAGTGCAGATCCATTTGTTGCTGCTTGCACCCAGGTAGTGTAATTCTGAGTTGTCATAATTGATGGTGACAACAACCTGACAAAAGTATCTACATGGAAGAGAAAGTGTTAAATTTGGTTGATGAAAATTCTTATTGAAGCAGTTGTAATATTCCTTGCTCAGTGCGGGGTCACACTGAATTAGAACTTTTAAAGAACAGTTATTGTGCCTATTCAAATCCAGTGAGTACAATGTTTTATCAACAAATGACTTTCATTCATGTATTGGGTTTTCAGAGTGGCTGCTTTGTCAATATGCAAAAATACAGATTTTGTAACAAATGTTTTGGGGACGATCACAGCCTGTTTCATGCAAAGAGACATTATGAACTTTCACAACACACAGTGGAGAACCCAAGAACTATACAACAGCAGACTTTTCAGCATAGATTCTTAATTAACATTTCAGCTGGCACAATTGAAGTTTTTCTTATTTGACTATTCATGCTTCCACTGCACTTGACTGGTACAGATTATTGATGGTTTTTGAAGTACCAATTGCCTAACCTGTTGGAGGACATTTCATTGGAGAGTCCATTGTTACTTGACAAGGACTTTGGATTGGTCAATTTGGACCTGTGGCTTGGCCTGCCAGATCACCAGACTTGGATCTCCTAGAGTTTTATATCTTGAGGGACATGAAAAACAGAGTGAAAATGTGTGAAATAGAAACTACTGATGAATTTCATCAGTATATTTTCTTAGCAGCTGAGAAAACTAGACACAATCCAGGGCCCTTCACCAGGATGTGTCAGAACTGGTTAAGAAACTATGAAGCATGTCCATAAGCAAATGTTGGAAAGGCTTGCTCTAAATTGTTATTTCAAATTTTCATCTGGAAGTAAGTTCAGGTATTTTAAATTAATCTCAATGTTTCACATGCTTGTAAATGCTACTGAATAAGCTTATGGTCATTTTTTGTTTCTAAAGCTACCAAGTAAATAATGGTAGTCTGTGACTGTGGAATTCATTAGGCACGAAGAGCAGTGTCAATTCTGTTCAGTAATTTTTTTTGAATTATTTTGATTTCTATCACACATACTCATGCACACAAATCTTGTAATTAACATGTGTGTTGCAAATTTCACTAACTAGAAGGTTTCTTTGCACTTGTAAGCTTATTGTTAAATCATATTGTAACTGTAGGTGAAAGTGCTTCTAAAAACTTCTGCATCATGTTATATGCATTCCTTTTTACTTTCTCTATATGTTTTATGCACATAATAGGTAGAGAAGGTATTGTATTTCACCCAAACATTTAATGGCAAAAGTTCACTGGAAATATATGCTTTGAGGTTCCCTGAGTCCAGAAAAAGCATTTTTAGTAAAAGATCTGTGTGCATGCCTGCATGTGTGTGTGTGTGTGTGTGTGTGTGTGTGTGTGCGTGCATGCATCTAAAACAAATTAAGTTTATTATCTTCCAAGGATGTGACACAAAGATTTTCAAGTACCCTTTACAAGGACTATTTCGTTCATAAAATGCGATTCTAGGAAGTGGCCAATCCAGTACATCGGCATGTAAAATTCCAACTAATTGAAACTCATTATCTCTCCATTTTAATCTTTTTTTATCACACCCATATGCAATTGTTTTTCTAAATTTATCACACCCATGTGCATTTGTTTTCTCTCTGAACTAATGTTTGTCATAATAATAGTGTCCGTTTGCAGTGATATTCCCTTACATAATGGTGGAAGTTCCAAAACGTTTTGGGGAAAGGTCCATCACTGAAATAGCACATTAATTGAAAACTCAAAGCCGCAGAATACTAAAAACAACAAAGAGAATGTGTGGAACCAGTTCAACGAATTCCGTACGCAATGAGGCCATGATTTATGAATGGACATCAAATTGCAGTGATTTTGGTGCAAATATATGGCAAGACAAATGGGATTTTAGAAATACTATTTTTTGTGTCCATATAGGCTAATCATTGTTATTTTATGCACAAAATAGTCAAGCTACAACTTTTTATTTGACTTGGCTCCTCCCCATCCTTTACCAGAGGCACATTGAACTATAATTGCTGGGTTTCGAGCTCACTACATTTGGCTTTGAAAGGAATGGCCAGTGCATTTTATCTTGCCTTAATGCTCGCGCCTGTTTGAATCACTTTAAATGTGATGCCTATGAAAGGATATGAAATTGGTTTAGGAATTAGAGGAAGAACAATGTATGTACCACAATAATTACAGCATTAAGGGATTAAGAGTATGTACTTATATGACAAAATGTGTGTCTTGAATATTATATTAATAACTGTGAAGTCCTCTTTATTTAGAAAAAAAAATTGTATAAGATTTAAACCAAAGAAAAGACAAGTTGATGAGACAGACAAATACTTACTACTACAGAAAACATGTAGATCTCTATAAAACACAATTTATTGAAATACCATTTATTTGTGGGCTTAGCCATTTCTGAGATATCAAGTATTATTGATATTTTTAGTAATGTTTTTAAAGTGCTGTTTTTTTCAGTGCTTGTCGTGGAAAGAATATGGAATTTCAAGGACAGCTTATACACTCACTTTTAAACATATATTGATTCACTTTACTGTATTCCCCTTGTATTTACAATAAAATTGTAATGAAATTATTTCTGCAAAAGTTTATCTTGATTAACATGAAGTAGGAAATTAAGATTTTATAAAATAATATGTAAATGCTAAATAAAAAAATTCTGATGTGCTACATTTATGTAACTTTCTCTGCTTATTCTGCAGCAGGCTATTCTTACAAAAACTAATTTACTTCATGGTTATCAAGATCAGCTTAGCAGAAATGATTTTACTATATTATTTTCGTATATAAGGGGAATAAGGAAATACAATAAACTAAATGAATAGTCAAATCTTTTAAAAACTGATTGCTATGTGATGGTATTGAAATTCTATTCTCTTTGCTTGACCAGGATGAACAAATATGAATAACGACTTCCTTCTTGAGAAAAGTGTATTGGAAAATTTAAACCTATAACAAGCAATATCTCAAATGTAAGTTCCACACCAAAATGTATTTCACATAAATTGTGTGTTTTGAGACCTACATTTTTGTGTGTACCAAGTTTTTGTCTATCTCTAAATAGTTTACTAATTATGCAAAACTCATTCAGAAAGAAGAGGACTTTATAGGCTAATCCCAGAAAACTAAAGATATAAACGGTATCTCAGCCTTAGAAGACAATACATGATAAATGGCGCACACCTTTGCCATATGCACTTTACGTACCTTAGAACTTTGGCACATAGAGGTCTACTAAATCATTGAATTACACATTACCAAAAAGTGAAATATATGTATTGCTATATATGGCTATTGTAAGATCTTTATTTTTCATCTGCACTTTATCTCTTCTCATTGTAGTTTTAGTATTTAAAAATATTATGTTTTTTTAGGCAAACAAACCAACACAAAAATTAAATATGGCAATTCAGAATGATTAAGATTTTAATTTTTAGGGCATCATCATTGTTTATTCTTGACACAATTACATACAAATGCGTGGAATGTTTTAAAGCAGCAACGAACGAACAATTTTCTGTTGCTGTTTTATGCCATTCGATTGTATTGCTTTAACCTAACATGTTGTTGTTTTTTTTTTTTTTTTTTTTTTTTTTTTTCCCTCCTCACCTTTTTGCTTTGTGTTTAATGACATCCTTATACACTTTTTTTTTTTTTTTTTTTCTTTTTTAAATTTGTTTTATCCAATAGGCTACTCTTTCTGAGCACCCAGTAGCTTTAGCTATCCCATTTATTCCCTCTTATAACACTCATTTTATTTGCATATCCAACACATGCATTATTATTATTATTTTTCGTTTCTTCTTAGTTTACGAATATTTGGTCTCTTCCAAGCTTCTCCTTTCATAACTATAAATATTTACATTAAATGCAAAATAAATAGCCTACATTAACTCTTCACAATGCTCCATATGCTATAAACACTTCCTTACAAACTTATGCTAACTTTTACCATAGCATACTATCTGCTTGCTGCCTGGCGACTGTTGGTTGAATGGATAGATGACTATTTATTGTTACAGGCAAAGAGTGCTAGAAGTTATAGGATTCTGGCTTCTTTTAAAATTTTTCTTCAACCCCTGTCAACTTATTCTCTGCTTGATCCCCATTTCAAACCCAATAACAAATTTTCTTATTGCCTGACTTTTCTACTGCATAGTAGAGAACTTTCTGTAAATCTTTGATTTAAAAAAATCATAACACTCATCTTATTAAAAATAGAGAATTTAAACTAGGCAGTTATCAGCATTCTAGTTTACTCTAGCTAAGAAAATCATATTGTAGCATTCTGACATTTAGTTAATCAGTTACTACATGATAAGCATAGGAGCAACAAATATCAGGCTGTTACTGAAAACCACAGTTTCTTTAGAAATTTGGACCTACCTAAATCTAAAGGCTCTAAAAATGATGTAATCTGATGAGGAAAAATTCTGCATATGTATTCAAAGCTAAAGATTATAAAAGCTGAACATATACTTAATATTATTCAACAACTTGGTGGCGGTGCAAGAGTAAAAATGGACAGAGATAGAGACAGAGATATCCCATTTAACTTCATAATGTCTTATAAGGTTGAGACAGGCTATACATTTTATTTGTTATGTAAATATCTTTAATATACAATATATATATAAAAAATGAATCGCTGAAATGTATGTACGCCTATCACTTCTGAACGACTGCATCAAATTGAACAATTCTTTTTTGTTGTGTTCGTTATTGTCATGACAAGGTTTGTGGGAAAGAAAATGATTAAAAATAGTATGGGAAAGTGTTTAAAATCACATAATATGAATAAAAACCATGCCAAATGAATGCATTTCAGTTAATAGCCACCAGATGGCAGTGGTATCATGGTTATTTGTTGCTAAATGGTTGTAGTACTGCTATATTTAACCCTCCCCATTCAATGTTAAGGTAATGCACCAGTTTATCGATACAATGATGCAATGCAGCAGTGAAATTCAATATATTACATAATACATTTTAAAATATTAACTGTCCTCTCTTTACTCCTATTGTTTAAAATAAAGCAGCAAAAAGCTTTCCTGGTGACTAACAGCTAGAGTAAGTACTTATTTATTTGCCACTAGATGGCAATAGTGGTATTTTTCCTTCCCATCCAATGTTAAGGTAACGCAAAAGTTTATCGGGATGACACAACGCAGCAGTGAAATTCAAATACATTTTTAGGTATTAACTGTCCTTTCCTTACTCCTATCGTTTAAAATAAAGAAACTTTCCTGGTGACGAACACCTAAAATATGTACTTATTATTTGCCACCAGATGGCCGTAGTACCTACTGCTCTATTTTTCTTCTTCAGTACTAAGGGAATGCACCCGGTTATGGAGACAATGATGCAAGATAACTGTGAAAATTATATATATTTCTTATGTATTAACTATGTTTCCTTTGGTCACATCGTTTAAATAAAGAAACAAGTATATTATTGCTGCAATTCTTTAAAATGAACAAGTTATAAACTATGCACATAACCATTAACCCTTCTTTGATTGCCCTCCATGGTGTAATGGTTACCATGCTAACTTCATATACCCAAGGTCGGGGGTTCAGACCCGGCAGAGGACAATGGATTTTTTCGGGTGTAAAAATCCTTAGCATGGCTTCCTTCGGAAGAGAAGTAAAGTTGTTGCTCCCGTGTTATAAATTTACGGTATGTCAAAGAACCTCACGCCTGATAGAGAGGCCTCTGAGCAAAATTAAGCGGTCTTTCATGCAGAGAACCACAACAGTTAAAGCGTCCATAAACAACACGCCATTTTTATTAACCCTTCTTGGAATCTGAAAGTGGTGGAGAAATGACGGGACCCATTTTAGGTTTAACTTCCTATTGCAGATGTTGGTTATTTGAGGTTATGGGGTTGATGAGCTAGCTAAAAAAACATGAAAATACCCGCGTCACCATCACACTGCAATTGTAGAGCTCTTAATACATTTGATCAAGTAATATTTTGGGTTAAATAGAGAAATTACACATAGCTATCATCATATAAAAACTTATCAATTGCCCTACCAGATCTACTTGCTCTTTAGTTATGTCATTGTTAGCCTTAAAAATGGCTGTTTAGACATAGGAGAAAATAAAGAAAGAGGCAGAAATCATTAGGAGTAAAGGAAAGAAAGAGATTCAGAAGATGCATGAATGTTACTTTGTGACTGTCTCCTTAATGTAATTCATTACCTCTGTCAGCGGTTTCCCGCCACACTATGAAAGGGCTGCCATTACTGTTATGCCAATGGCATCCTTGCTTACCCATGCTGTTAACTGCATGTCATCCTTTCCACCATACCTTATGGGTGCTCTGACTTCGTCCTTTTTGCAATACCAACTATATATGTTACATTGCGCAGATCATAGCACTTCATTGCGCTTTTCAGATTCAAAGGCATTATTAGACATTTGCAATGGTAAATTAGTGTTGACACTTCTGGCCTCATTTTGTTTCCATCACAGTTTTGTTACTTCACAACGTCAAAGGAAGAATTAATATCGAAAGTGTTTCCAAATATTTGTGCAAATTACAAAAATTATGCTCGGTTGAGTGATCGAGCCTTTTTAGCAGCAGCTAATAAGAATGTAAATTATTTGAATATAAAAATTCAGGTTAAAATTGTTGGACAAATGCATTCATTTAAGTTGCTCGATTCCATTACCAATCCAATTTAAGTCGTCAATTATCTTACTGAATTCGTAAATTCATTGGATTTGCCAGGAATACCGCCACACAATTTACTGCTCAGGATTGACTCGGTGATAATTATGCTAAGCAATCTCAATCAACCAAAATTATGCAGCGGAACAAGACTCACTGTTAAAAAAATTATGAAAATTTTAATTTAAGCTACTATAACACAGGAAAGCTCAAAGGCGAGGATATACTTATACCAAGAATACCACTAATGTCAACCAACTTTCCTTTTGAATTTAAGCGTGTTGTTTCCGGCGCGCCTTGCATTCGCAATGACAATAAATCCCAAGGTCAATTGTTAGAAGAGTGTGGAATATACCTTGAATTGTTGTGTTTTTGAAATGGGTAATTGTACGTTGTGTGCTGGAGAGTCGGCAAACCATCAGCGCTATTTGTTTTCTCTCCGGAAGGAAAATTGTACATAACAAGGTATTACAATAAAGTATTGTCAAACTATTTAATTGTAATTTTACTTCATCGCATGGTCATACTGTAAACAGAAGAATTTCTTTGAATTCTTTTCATTAGATACACCACCCGTGCGAAGCCGGGGTGGGCATTTAGTATATATATATGTATTTAATATATACATATTAAATGCAAACATTTTGTATGCAAATGTCAGTTTGGGGTGGGGTGATTTTGTTTTTCATGTTACATTCTTGGAAGATGCTGACCTTAAATATCAAATTTGGTATTTAACCGACTTTTTGTTTTGGAGTTATGCTGTTCATAGACACTAGGACAAAGTGTCACACACTCTCTCCTCTTCTCCCCCCTCTCTCTCTCCTTCTCTCTCTCAGCCCACAATACACACATGGACCTTTTTAAAAAATTATTTTTTTTAAATTCATGGGACCTTAAAACATTCCTTTTCATGTGAAATCTCGGTATAACATTTTTGGGTGGAATGGAGTAGCTCCTCTACCTATGTATTGTGTATGAAGTAGAGAAGGTAGGAAATGATAGTGGTACAGAAAGACATGTGGATGTAACTCATCAGCTTTTTAATTTCTTTTTCCATATACTTTCAGTGCTGCAGTATCCTCCTCTGGTGAACTGTACACTTGGGGTAGGGGAAACTATGGGAGACTTGGACATGGAAGCAGTGAAGACCACAATACTCCAACTGTAGTTGCTGGTTTGAAAGGTATGTATGAAAGCATTTATAATGTTTAAGTTGCATAAACCACATTTTTAGTTTGTCCTCATGTTTCATTTGTTACATTTAAAGTAAAATCTTTTTGTGTTCACTTTTAGAATCCTAAGTTATTTCATAAGATATTTGTAACATTCTAGACTTAAGCAGTGATAAGTGTTTTATTTGAAGTTGTGTATTGGGTCATACTCCCTTAATGATGTAAGCATGCAAAATGGCACATTATAAACTTACAGTACATTATAAATGACCACGGTGGTCAATGTAAAATAATATAAAATATACTTAAACAGTTCTGATGCATTATAGAACTAAACCAAGCTAGCTAGGTATTTTATAAGTAATTTTATTAAGATTTATTAAGTGATAATAATATAGTCCAGCAACTACTGCTGCATTCTGAGTAGAGCAATTTTTGCCATATCTGAATAGTTTGTCAATGTTGGGAAGAGGAAGGTCCAAAATTCAATAAAAAAAATTGAAAAATTTTTGCAATAAGTTAAAATTAAGGTGAATACAATCAAGATCATGATATGGCCAGTAAATGCCCATGGTGTGCAGAGGTTAAAAATGAGTGGTTATGCCTAACCATTTGAATATTTTCAGATGTGTATTTGAACATGCATTTTGGTTCACATTTCCTACTTTGTAAAAATTTTGGTAATAGGCTATATAGATGACACTTTTTTTTTATAGTGTTTAACACCCGCTTTTACTACTTGTGGCGCCGCAGGTGATGACAGTGGTGATACATGGAATGATAACGGAGCAACGGAATGTGATGGTGGGGGAAACCGGAGATTCCGGAGAAAACCCGCCCCTGTGCCACTTTGTTCACCACAAATCTCACATGTGATCGCTTGGGATCAAACCCAGCCCATCTAGGTGAGAGGCGAGTGGTCTAACCGCTCGGCAACGGCATGGCCTATATGGTACTGGCAACCACATCAGAGAATCTTTGTGCTTCAAACGGTCTCAGATGACATGGTTGAGATTTTTTTTTTTGACACCAATTACAATTTTTCCCAGAATTATTATTTTCAGTAATATTGATCTATCTTCATGTTATAATTCTTGGAATGTTAAAATTTTTTAATTTTAAAAATTTTCCAAAAAGAAATTATTTTATGTGTAACTCAACTGCTTAGAGAAAATATTGAATTAATATTTTAAATGTGTGTTTTAAAACCCTTCCCTAAATAAATTTTATTTTAAAATAATTGTTTAAAAATGCAAATTAAGAAATTCTGAGTATCTTCTTGCCTTAAACATACCTGTGTAATGCCTGTATGAAGATCTGAAAGAAATTGCGTAAATGAACCGTAATAAGCCTCACAGTACAAATGTCACGTCCATGTTGATAAAAGAAATATTTATGCCTTGCTAATTTAATTTTTGCCAGGTCATAGGGTTGTAGATGTCGCTTGTGGAAGTGGAGATGCACAAAGTTTGGTAGTAACAGACACAGGATTGGTGTTCTCATGGGGCGATGGAGATTATGGAAAATTAGGTAAGTTTTGCTAAAAATCACTAAACCTTATATTTGATCCATTGCTGATTGAAAGATGAATTATTTCTAAGAAGCTAACTGTAGCAGTGAATAGAAGTTGGAGATGGTGCTTGTAGGAGCTTAAGGTTACCATAAAGATAGTTGAACATAAATTTTGTGAGCATGAAAAGCAAATTCCTACAGTGTATGTGGTTGATATTTAGTGATGACTTCTCTTAAATGTAATAAAGAATATTTTTAGGATCTTATTTTTACTTTTTCTACACGTTCTATGGGCATAGTACATGGAGAAGGTATTGTAATGCATCAAAAATTTGATACCAAGATTTTACCAGAAATACATATTTTGGGTCCCCCTGAATCCAAAAAAAGCATTTTTAGAAAAAGGTCTGTGTGTGTGTGTGTGCGCGCGTGCGCGTAAGTGCATGTGTGCGTGCATGCGGTCATGCTTGCTTGCGTGCGTGCGTGCATATGTGTGGACAACATAACTCAAAAACAAAAAGTCTGCTAAATACCAAACTTGGTATTTAAGTTTGGTATCTTCCAAAGATGTGCCACAAATATTTTCAAGACCCCCCCCCCAACCAAAAACCACCCTTTACATGGACATTTTTTTGAAAATTTTGTTTTTCTCAAAAGTGGCTCTAACAATTTTGATTAACATATTTTTATGACAAACGAAATATATATCTTGAATTTTCTGGGAATAGCCAATGAAGACCTCTTCATTCTGGATGACTTTTGTATAACTGGCAAACTGTAAGAGATAGAAACTTATTACACAAAAAATGTTGATCTCATTAAAACACACAATTTATGTAATATTCCGAGATTATTGGTTTAAATTTTAGTCACTTAAACTTTTCTCAAACGGGAAGACATCTTTCTTCTTGTTTCTCATTGGTTTATTCCTGGCAAGCAAAGAGATTGGAATTTCAATTGTTTCACATAGTGACTGCCTATTATAGGACCAGACTATCACTTTAGCCCATGCATTTTCTTATTTCCCTTACAAGGAAGCTAATAAAAAGACTAATTCTGCTTATATTTATCTTGATTGGCATTATGTAGATGACAGATTCGTGTTTTGAATAAAAGGTTTGTTTACCGAACAGCTAGAGGACATCATGTGAATGGAACACGTTTGATTTTTTCCCTTCTACTTACAAGGAACAAAATAATAAGGACAATTTCTGCTAATGTTTATCTCGATTATGATGATTTTTATGAAATAGGTATAAGAATAAGCTTTTTAACAATAATTTGTTACAGAGATGTAGAGAAATTTATGTGAATTCATGTGAACACATCAGATTTTTCTAAAATTATCAATGAAGCCAATCTAACACCATGTATACACAGTATTAGTTTATACCATTAAAGGATATATGTAAGCAAAAGCCTTTACATGAAAATTCAAAGGCTTCTCTGGAATTTAAGGAAGTGTTCAATACTTGGTAAACAGTACAGTTATGAGCACAAATGTATACAAGGGGTCAGAATGCTAAAAAATGTGGGAATAATAATAATAATAATAATAATAATAATAATAATAATAATAATAATAATAATAACAATAACAACAAGAACAAGAACAAGAAGTAGAAGAAGTAGAAGAAGTGGAAGAAGTAGAAGAAGTAGAAGAAGTAGAAGAAGAAGAAGAAGAATGGAGAAAGTTAAGTGTATGTTTCTAATTAACAGAATTCAGGACTTAATCTGTTGTTTATAATAGAATCTTGTGTTATCACATACTGGAAGCATCTTTTCTTACGTATAGGGGCAGTGAAATATTATTTTCCATTTTTAATTTGTTAAGATTTTAAACAAGTACTTAGCCATTGAGCTGTTTAATGTTTTAGAGTTTAGTGTTCAGGTTTTCAGCATTGGAATGGGTGAGGGTTTGGTCCCACTAATGGGGATGTGGATTTGTCAGCCCATGTTCACACTGTATTTGAGGATCTAATATGAGTAGGAATCTATAGGTTATGGAAACCAACATTGGACAGGGGGAAATGAAGCATTGACCATCAGCTCCTTGTACTGGCCGGATGATTATCCACATGTGCTGTAATTTTTGGGGGAAATGCTACGGATTCAAAGAGAATCTTTGTTTTGCAGAAAAATGCTCTCCGAATCATATAAGACTCACATACAAGAATATCGTGCAGAAATATCTTTAAGAACCTAGAGATCTTAACACTCACTGGAGAATACATATACACAATAATGACCTTTTATGTAAGAAATAAACATTTTTTATCACCAATTCCACATTCACAATATCAATGCAAGATCCAGATCTGAGCTACATTTACCATCAACTAACCTCACATGTGTTCAAAAAGGAGTACATTATCAGTGTATAAAAATATTAAATATACCTCACAACTTGAAAACCTGCAGTGTTAAATTAAATCAGCAATGAGTATTTAAATGCTGCTTAAATATCTAGCTTGTGACTGTGTAAATAATATTGTAAACATTGAAATTATGTAATGTATTGACATGTTCCACACCCTCTGGTTGTGTTTACGGAATGCTAGTAAGTGTTATGTAATGTATTGACATGTTCCACGCCCTCTGGTAGGATTTACAGAATGTGTGGTGTGTGTTGGGGGTGGGCGCGCCTGGGGGGGGGGGGGGCGAGCGGGCGTGCGTGCGTACCTTTCATAAACCATGAGCGTACATAGTCCATAGGTTGAAACAACTTCAGTGGAGGACCAACCAACTTGGTGAACTCAGATTGCTGACAGTAGAAAGATGGAAGCTCTTGTAGGAGTGGTAATGAGGTTCATTTGTGAAAACCCAAGTTCACATTCACTAGTGGATATGGGAACACATTTCACTGCATTGAGAAGAGGACGGAGGGATGCCGGCATTTTCTTCTCCATCAAATAATCCCGAAATCCTCTAAGTATCCCTCAGGAAGTCTTTAAGTTTAGCTCTTCTACTGCTTTGAGAGCTTCACAGTAGTGAAGACCATTGCTCAAACACCAACAGCTGATTTCTGATTTTCTGCTGGGTGAATAAAGTGTTATGTCTCATGACTGTAGCACAAGACTTAGCTCTTGAAAGGCATTGCTAAGGCATTAAAGCTAAGTCGAGAATGAAACCAGTTTTCATAAACTATCTTACATGCTTCTGTCAGTTGACTTCCTACTTTCATTGTCTTTAGCAGCTGAAAAGTGTGCAACCAAAGCTTTAAAGTTTTTCCACACTGCAGACATGCTTCTGCTGCTACCCTTCTGGTTCCCAAGAGTCTACCTATTTTCAAAATTTCAGTTTCGAGGAGCTCTGTATGCTGTTTTAACTCCCTAGCATTCTTCGGTGACTGGTGGTACACTATATATAGCTTGTCTAAGAATGGTTTGAAGTGATTCACATGTGATGGTAAGTCTCTTTTAATTACATCACGAACTGACAATTCAAGTCTGTGGTTAGCACAATGGCAAACCAAAACATGTGGAAAATTCTGTCTCAATAATGTCACAACTCTCTTTTTCTTTCCCATCATCGCTGCTGCTCCATCTTTTGCAACTGAAATAAGATTTTCTTTCAGGAACTCCTTAGAAAATCCCATGGATGCTAAACAATTCAACAATGTGTTACATAAACCTTCAGCAGTTACATTATTTAGCTCAACTATATCAAGGAAAATGTTGGTGGGCTCTCTCATATCAAGGACTTTGGTTTGCAAATAAATTACTAAAGATGATAAGTGGTTAACTGTTATGCTCTTATTGATAATTAATGACATTTTTTATCTTGTTTCAATAATTGTTTCAATCACTGTAGTTTTCATTTCTTGCATATTGTGATTAATAATGTTAGCACATGCATTTCCGGAATGTAAAATGCGGCCCATGTCAACACTGTTAAGTTCTTGCAGACCAACTTTAGTCTTAAAATCATTGAACAACTGATTTTTTTAACGACTTTATAAGCAGTGTGAAATATATTTGTTGTCACTTCCAGGTCTCAAATGCCTTAGTGCAAGCATTTTCCAGAGTCTTCTCTTTAGCACAAAGTAGCACTTGAGCCGCAGCTTGATGAGCGGAACTTTCTTTATGTTTAAATATTTTTTTCTTCAAAGAAATTATCTGTTCTTTTCTTGAAACACCAAAGAATGACACAGAGGCTGTAGCCCAAGGTTGTACAATGCTCATACTTTGTTTATCACATCCTGCACCCAACTTTCCTACTTCTTTGCAAATTTTGCAACCAAATTTTTTATTTGAAACGATTAACCACTCATCTCTCTCACAAAATGCACTTTTTTGATCCAAAGTCTAACATTCTGGAAGATCATCTAACTTATTATCATACACAGATTCATTCGCTTGGTTCACTGTATTTTACACGTGGGTTCAATGTTCAGGTTTTCACTTTCACTTTTATCACCTACTAATAATGTTGCAGTTTCTGACTGTTTATGCACACAACTACCATTTAGAATATGATAACTAACCTGATAGGAATTCTTTGGAGCTCATCCAGAACCTTAAACAAATAGAGCTGGCTGACTCTGATATTTTAGTTTCTTTTGATGTAAACTCACTCTTCCACAGTATACCATGGAATAATTTAATGACTTACTTCAGAACCTGGTTAGAATCCTTGGATATGGAAAAAGAAAGAATTGAGGAATACATCAAGCTCACAAATCTAATCGTAAACCAAACAGAATTCACCTTTCTGGGGGAAATTTTCAAGTAGGATTCAGTTTAATGATGGGTAGCCCCTTGTCTCTGCTCCTAGTTGATCTTTTTATGAGCTTTTTTGAGATTCAAATCACCACTTCGTTCCCAACATCTCCAAGTCTTGGTTCTGGTATGTGAATGATATCCTAGCAATAGTGAATGGAAAATTAGTTGATGATGCCTTAAAGCTACTAAACTTGCAGATATCAGAAATCAGATTCTCAATGGAGAAGGAGCCAGATGGAGCAATTCCTTTCTTAGACTTAGAAACAACAATAAACTGGATTTTGGAATATACAGGAAGGACACCCATACAGACAACCACATTAAAACTGATGGTTTCAACCCCAAAAACCATAAGCATACCATCATCAACAGCCTGGTACACAGACTACTCAATGTTCCATTAAGTAAAATAGAATACAATAGATAATTAAAGCAAATAGAATCAACGGCAGAGAAAAATGGTTTTAACAAGTCACTGGTACACAGTGATTTCCTCTTAAAAAAGAGGAAACAAATATCAGTCATAACTACTTTAACATAGATAAAGAAAAGAAAAAGTTGAAAAAATTCACTTACCATCCGAAGCAAATGAATAAATTTCAAAAGATCTTCCATGATGAAAACATAGTGCTAGCCTCAAAAAATAGACATTGCATTAAAAACATAATAAAATCCAACAGATACGATAAAACACCTTCAACAAGAAAATCAAGAATCTACAAAATTGAATGTGAAGATTGTGAGAAAATATACATAGGACAAACCAGAAGGAACATTATGACCTGCCTTAAAGAACATCTCAGCCACGCATAATATAAGCATACAGAGAAATCAGCACTAGCAAACCACTTTTGGAAGTTTAACCACAAAATCAAAGAGAACATCTATCTTCTAAAACATGTGACAAGACAAACTAAACTCGATATTTGGGAAAAGATTTTATGAAAAAGTATGAGTCAACGTTGATGAACATTGAAATTCCCTCTGAATTCAACCCACTCCAAAAGTTCATCCGATGTCCAGTGGGCGATCCTCAAAATTGCAGAGCTAGCATCGTCCATATTATGATTACCAATATTAAAAAATGAAATAAATCTGAAAATCTGATTTATGACCGTAAAATAAATCAGTGACAAGCTTTTATTTAAGCATTGATAAACCGAACACCTTAAAAAGGTACTTTGCGCACAGAAAAATTTAGGGGTATGCATCCCCCAGCATTCCCCCAGAAAAAGAGCACTGTATGTTTGTATGCATGTATGTACATGTAAGTGGTGATCCAACATTTGGTTTAGTTATCCCAGGCCTATTAGGACTGTCATATGACAGGTTATTATTATAGCTCAAAGGTATGGCTAAAAAGTGTTGTGAAAATTGCTGATTTAGTTGGATAAGATTGATTAAAAGTTTATTATAATCATCTTTTGTACATTTCATAATAATCTTTTGAGCAAACCATTGTTAAAGATATCTATTTTGTTGACACTTCTCATGTTATTCATAGAGCTTTTTACTTTAATCATACAGTTCTATTATTGTAGTGAGTACATAAAATACTGAGTTTTATTATTTATTCTGCAGGCAGAGGAGGGAGTGATGGATCCAAAGTTCCAAAACTGATTGACAAACTTCAGGATGTAGATGTGGTGAAAGTTTACTGTGGAGCACAGTTCAGTTTGGCCCTAACCAAAACAGGATCTGTGTACTCTTGGGGAAAAGGTGACACTCACAGACTTGGTCATGCATCAGAGGAACATGTTCGTTTCCCTAAACTCATCGAAGTTCTTCAAGGTAAATGGTCAACATTTTTTTTTTTGCATCAGATTAAATGTTTATTTCTCTGAAGTTAAATAGAAATCCAAATATCTGTAATTGCTAATGCAACTCCCAAGGACTATATCATACCAGAGTTAGGTATAAAATTGATAATGCTTTGTATTAAAAACTCATAAAGATATGAGAAACTTACTATCACTTTCGTAATCTCATTAATTGCTCATAAGTTTTCATTTTACAGGGTAAAATGTATACATCAGCAACTACTAAATCTAGTACAAGGGGTGATTGGAAATAAGTTTACCAGTTTTGCTTCCTGAACTCTAGGGACAGTGTTCATCATGTAGGAGTATATTAGTTATGATGTAAATTACTGCAGAAGAAGGTTACTATGGGGGTAATATATTGGTGGCTACTTCCAATATTGACTAGAAGCAGCATTGATACAACGGCTGTAGAGGCCTATGAGTTTACATTACTATGGGAGTAATTCACTCTTGAAGTAACATTGGAAAGCTCAACTACAGTTTACTCTTTTAATTATTACCATAGTTGTAACAGGTCCTGGAGTGCTGTTTTGTATGTGGAATTTACTTTGCAGCAATCATAGTTAACATTAGGACAATAAGAAAAGGGGGATAAACTTCAGTGAAAGAGATAACTGTTTCTAGTAGATATCAAGGTAACTGGAGTAGAGAGAAAGTAGGTCATTCCAGCAATTTTGCTGTCATTAACTGCGCATCTATTATGTTGTGCAGAAGATTGAGTATGGACACTCTTTGGGTAGCAATTGAAAATGAATGCTTTAAACTTGTTTTAATATTACCCTTTTAATAAAAAAGCGAAAAATATTTCAAAATGTGTATTTACACAGTGGAAAAACTGTAATAATTTAGTTAAATAATATAAAGGCAAAACCTCTTATATTTTTTATTTAGATTGTATAATAAATAAAATTATATTTAATTTCATTTTTCTTCAGTATTTACCAAAAGTTGCATTCTACTATTTTGTGCAAACAGATAAAAATCAAAGTTATATTCCCTTAATAATTACCATAATAATTTTTAGAACAGCCACCACTTTAACAGCTTTGGGATTTAAAGTTATTAATGACTTCTAAAAATTTTACCAGAGTTTCAATAAGAAGAAAGGAATTAAACACCATACCTAAATTGTCTGCCAAAATTCCAAAAAGAAGGTATACATGTTTAGTGAACTATATTTTTGCACAAATGAACCTGAAGCAAAAAATGCAAATCAATGTAATGTCTTCAAATTTGATCAGTGTAGAAGGAATGAAAGATACTACAAATTAAATATTGAAGAATATTAAGCAAAAGGATTATTAAATTATTTCATTTTCCTATATTGTATTTCTTAGTCAAACAAATTCATGCATCCAATTCTCATGCTTTTCCTCTCTTTGATAATTAAATTATGCTTAATCCAATGTGCTAAATAATATGAAGTCACTTTTATATCACTTTAATGAACATGCCCAAATAAAAAAAGAAATGCAGTATTGAGATGAGTACCTTTTGAGTAATTTGCCTGTTGCTAATGCTGTCTGTGCTTGAACCAGGAAGTGTCACCATGCCAGTTTGAAATCAATAAACATGGCACTGCATCACATCTAAAATTCTCTGTAGAGGTAAGCCAAGTAACTAATTTTTTAAGTCTGTTTCATAGTCCTCGGCCGAAAATGTACTGAGCAACTTGTGCATTGTTGGTATTGAATTTATCACTCCTTTTACATCGAGTTGTGCACATACGCCTTAGTTAATCATTTTTAGGAAATCTATGATAAATAATTCCAGAGGTTTTTGTTCCTGTAATGGAACATAATGCAACATCACAGTTAACTTTGTTTCTTTAAACATTCATTTTGAACACTAATGCACACTACACGTGTTATTCAAATAGTATATGTAACTAAATCCAACTATTAAGTGCTCTACTCCAGTTACCTTGCTAAAGTAATAAGAGCTGATAAAGCATTTACAACTTTGCTGGGTGCAAAATTGCTATTCATGATTGGCCAGTAGGTACAACATTTGGAAAATTATTTATGGCATAGCTTTATTATTTTCTCTACTCATACTATGTACATAGTGTATAGAGAAGGTATTGTATTGCACCCAAAAATTCGATACCGAGATTTCACCAGAAATATATGTTTTGAGACCCCCTGAATCCAAAAATAGCATTTTTATAAAAAATGTCCATGTGTGTGTTTGTCTCTGTGGGCAGCATATCTCAAAAATGAATAGTCCATTAAATACCAAACTTAGTATTTATGTTCAGTATCTTCCAAGGATGCGACAAAAGCAACAGGTGAAATGGCTGGTTGCTGAGCTGGATTTGTTGCTGAACGTTTTACTGCTTTTCTCTGTCTTAAAATAGTTCTTTTTAAATTGCTGAGGGAGTACAGGAATATTGTATTACACTATGTAATGCTGTCTAAATAATATATGAATAATTAAGAAAGAAATTTTGTTGAACATGTAATAGTTATATATAGTGTGCAATACTTTTAAATTAGCCTAGGTGCGACATCTTTTTCAAACAGCTTTTCAACAAGTGACAACCAAAAATGCAGTGAATGTGTATTGCACATTGTTTGGAAAGAGTAAATAAAGTAAGATTAGGAGGGAATTGTGGACATTTTCGTCGGGCCACTAATTATCAATCTGTAATAATTCAGACAGTTGATTGCAACTGCAACAAATGACTTGTATCTTGAAGGAGTGGGACCAGTTCCATCTTGAAATTAGCTCTTCTGGGTAACTCTTTGCATTATATTAAAGGAATGTGCAGCATATGGTTGTGCATATGTGAATACTAAAATTCGCAAAAAGCTGTTGGAGTGATGTAAGTATGCAATACTTTAGCAAGGTTTCAAAACAACTTTCCTGCATTTTATAATTTTGCGGCAGAATTTTACATTTTGTAATGAATATATAACGATCGCCTACCTGTTTTATTGTGTTTTATTTATTATATATTCAGTAGAGTTATCTGTGAACAATGAAGGTTGGTAGCTATTTCTTTCCTGCCAAGTGTAGGCATGCGATTTTACAATTGTACGGCAGATATACCAGCTTAACACCATGTGGTGTGTGCATATGTGTTCGCAGAAGAATACATTTTGATTTGTTTACATCACTGGTGAAATAAGGGTGGTATTTAATTTATGGATGTAAAGATGATGGATGTAAGTACTACAAAATATGTACAATCTCTAGATGTGTATTTTTTTCATCAGTATTAAATTTTTGTGCAAAGAATTGAAGAATATGTAAAGCTACAGGCTGCTGATAGCTATACCAATATGCATATTTATGTGTGGAATAAATCAAGTTACATCACACAAATATAATCGAGAATGCATTAGACATTGGCCTTGTGACGTGCTGGCGATAGATATGTCCAAGTAGCCTTCATTCAATGTTTCTGTGCTTTCAAGGATTATTTTGGCTACTTCATTGAAGAGCTTTAATTCATAGAATTTATCAAGGACACCTGTAGGGCATTCGAGAGTGTTGCATATGCTTATTATTAGTGTTATTAAGGTTGTTTTTGAGATAATAATTGCAACAACACACCACACCAATAATTTATTTTAATACACAGTATTTGCACTTTTATTGCAGTTATGTTTAAATGTTGCTAATGTCCAATACCATTTTATTAGTCAGTATCTCTGTGCAGTGACTTCAGTTTGTTACATTCTGTGTACAAGTTGCTCCATGCGAAGCTCTTTTATAAGCAAACATCCCTCCTCTGTGGAGTGCTATATTATGCCATGCCAATCCAAAGTATTTGCCTATAATAATAGCTCTTGATTTCAATTTGCAGTAAAATGAGTTTCACCATTAATTTAGTGATTTTTATGTAGTTTATATGGAGTTTAAATAAGAACTGCCCGATCCATGTAAGAGACTTCTCTCAGGTCTCCAACACAATCTCAGTACTGTCATTGCTTTCAGGTAAAAGAGTGATATCTCTAGCAGTGGGCTCAGTGCATGTACTTGCCCTAACGGATGAAGGTGAAGTATATGGCTGGGGACGTAATGACTATGCCCAGGTTGGTGAGACAACAGGTAGCAGTGTCATTGAACCCACATTAATTACATCTCTGCAAGGAAAAGTCATTATTGGAATTGCCTGCGGCCCAACACAGGTAAAATATATTTGTAAATTAAATACACACACATGCGCACGCACACGCACTCACACATACACTCTCTCTCTTTCTCTCTCTCTCTCTCTCTTTCTCTCTCTCTTTCTCTCTCTCTCTCTCTCTCTCTCTCTCTCTCTCTCTCTCTCTCTCTCTCTCTCTTTGCGAGCTTTGAGATCCAAATAATAATGAAGTCCAATAATAACTTCATCTGTCTTGAAGGGTAACAGAGATAATTCAGCATTTTTGAATACATTATCTGCACAGTCTGGCAACAGAGCAGGACGTAAGAGCTGAATGGTTTATTTTGGTTTGCAGCCGGCCAATTTTTTTTTTATTTGTGTTTGAAATGTGGTTTACCACGTTTATCATCATCTATGGCCACTAATGAGTGTTACCATGGTTTTCTTTCAAGTTATCCAATCATATTCACAAGACTTGAACTAAAAGCTGCGTAAGAGGCTAAGCATAAGATGTAGTCTGATGATGAAAGATAGAGCAAATTCAAATGTGAATTATGAAAATATTTCATTCAGATGTATCGTGGAATAATAAAATCAAAGCCTCAACTTTGCTAAACAGGAAATTTATTAATGGCCAATAATTGCAATATCGACAATATATGTTCTTGTACAGTAGATGCTCAAAATGTGCTCCATTAGAATCCATGCAGGCATTGCATCTTCTTAGTCAATTTTGCCCTATTGTTGTTACAGTTTCTGCATTCTGCCCAATCTCTAGGGCTGCTTCAAACACAAGTGTGTGAAAATCAATGGTAGCAACCTCATTGTGATATACTGTACTCTTAAAATGTCCCCAGAAATAATAATCTAAAGGAATGAACTTTGTCATAACAAGAAGCAAATCTAGATACTTGTGATTTAAAAAGAGCCATAGTTCTGTATGCATTTAATGCATCTGAAGCATGAATAGAACTAGCTGTTGTGCAAGGTTTCAAGGCACACATTACTGTCAGCCTTCTGCTCTGTCATGTGACTATAGCCCATAGTATGGTCTTAATTCCAGTAGACAAGCTGGAGTCCATTCTTTAATATCAGTTTGTGGCTAAAGGACTCATTTTGGCAACAAATGGTAAAAATGAAAGTAACTCAGCTTTTGTAGCCCTACTTAGCTATCTATCCTAATTGCAGAAGTAAACAATAAAGAAGTGGTGACATTTTCACAAACAGATATTTGATCAATTTTATTTTTTATTTATACAACATGCACTATAGAGGAAAATGGCATAGGAATTTATATTTCAGCTTAATATCAGGAAGTTGTCATAGAAGTCTATGTACTCAGTTTCCTGAGGCAGAAAACTCAAATGCACATTTTTAATAACAAAATGTGGATTACAGCAAGGTGAAGAATATGGTGAAATACTGCCACATTTGATCTAATGTAATTCTTCATTTTTAAATCCTTCCTCACCATAACTTATAATTCTGTGATTTATTATTAAAATAATCAATTTATTTAACAGAGTTTTGCTTGGAGCAGTAGTAGCAATTGGAGCATAAATCTACGTGTACCATTTGTGGTGGATGTTTGTGAAGCAACATTTCGGATGCTAGACCAACTTCTTGGGCTTGTCTGTGAAGGAGTTAGTGGAAATCTGGATTGGCCACCACCTCAAGATAAGGAATGTATGGCAGTTGCATGCTTAAATCTTCTTAAACTTCAGGTAAGTTTGATTTACATAGCCTTATTTAACAATAATTCAGAATTATTTTTTTAGTTTTTTGTTTTGCTTTTAATTCCTTCAATCCCAATTTATTTTGAAGAAAAAAAAAAAAACACTTTTTTTTTAAAACTCAACATCTTATCATAAATACTTGTTATTTTAAGAACTGTTGCTACACATTTGACTTTTACTATACAATATTAAAAATAATAAAACAAGCTCCTTTGAAAACATCAAGCAAAATAGTATTTATGGAATTAAATATCTTACCTCTCCTTTCTATATATATCCTGAAACATTATGCTTCATTCACATAAACAGGGGCCTCTTTAAAACAAATAACATGTATCAGGCACATAATACTAGATCTTTGAACTATATACATACCACATTCTGCCTTACAAATAAGATATGCAGTAGCATTTCCCATTATGGACCAACCTGTACAATATATTACCTGGATATAATAAAGTACTGGTCTACAGCAAATTTAAATGTTCAATAACTAAAGCTCTCTTAGAGCATATGCCGTTCAACATTCAAGAATTTAAAAATATAAATTTATAAATACTGCTACTTATACATATTACTGTAAATATAAATACTGATGAAGCCATGATTTATGTATAAATCGAAAGGTGAATAAAATATCATCATCATCATTATTATTAAGTGTACCATGTATTCTTAACAACCTTTATCACTGCTAAATCAACAGTCTTATAAAATCTCTAAAGTAGTATAGACTGAACATCTGTGCTACATCTTAGAAATGTATTCAGCTAATATGTAAATAATAAATAGAATATGTTGTGTACAATAACATAAAAGTAGAGTACACTGGTCTTCATCATTGCCAGTATAAATTATATTTAGGTATCAGTAATGAAATATCTGAATTATTACACATATGTCAATCATAAACCAGCATCTGCTTAATAATTGGGAGTAAGCATCATATTGCCTATCTAAGTGTGCCCTTCACCATTGCAAAATTCACCACATGCTGTAATTTAGGGTGTATCTTTTTATAAATCCTATGATTATAAAGTGTTAAATATCTTATCATTTTAAAAGTGAGTGAGTATTCAAGCTACAGTGCCTTCAGAATAAAACCTGACCACTTGAATGGGGTTTTGTATCTCGATTGCATAGCAGGCCATAGCTGGGGGCCATACCAACATTCTCCCTTCACTTTTTAAATCTGCATTACCATGATCAAAATTAAATCATACCTTAGTAAATGTCAGAAATGTTGTCCTTCCACTAACTGTATAAATACATTTAACTATGAATCTGTGCATAAAATATAACAAAATTAAATATTGCCTTAGTAAATGCTGGAATTGTTACAGCCTCATGTCAATAAATTACTGACATATAAAAGTACACCTGTTGGACAAAATTCTGCCACATTAGCCATAGCTGTAGATTATAGATACAGTAACTTATTGTCATTAAATACATTATTATTAATTTTGAGATAAATTTAGCTGAATTGTACTTAGATTTGAACTTAAAAAAATCAATGCCGTACTAATGTGTCACTATAAGTGATATTAGGATGTATGGAGATTGTGAAAAAATAAAAGCAGTTTACCCAGTTTTGAAACTATACTATACAATGCTTCCCACACAAAAGCCTGGATAACTTATGCTTATTTTTCAGTCTCTTACTTGCATGTGACACAAGACTAAGTATTATCTGATCTTATCATTGAATCTTCTCAAAATATTCTCCATTGCATTTTATGTCTCAACCATTCAAACCATTTTTCAAATGATGAATACATTGTTCTTAGTAGGGAATGCAAATTCATTCTTCTTAAACAGTTTCAGGTAATTTAAATCATTGGCCTTAAATTTATTATTTTATTTTAAGAAATAGGAAAAAGTTGCATGGGGCCAGATCTGGACTGCAGAAATTTGGTTGTTCCAGGTGCAGTGTGAGCAGAGTTGTCACAGTGCAAGAAATTTGCACTCAGACTAATCTTTGGATGCTTCTCGGTTCATTTAAGACTCAGAGCATACATTTTGTAGTGTACTACCTGACAGTGAGAAGACAGTCCATCTAGAAGAATTGCTGCAGATTTGTCACAATATAGCCACTAGTTGAGAACATTAAACAGATCATCTTGCCAACACTTCTTACTCACTTCATTTGTGTTAGAAAGGATCCTCTCCTGCAAAGCCCAAACTGACAACTATCACACAAATTTGTGGGAATAGAAGCTACTAATTGTGATGCGTAGTCTTATAATGAGTTGGTAAATGGTAACACTACATCACTGAACATTTCTTTTACTTGGACGCGTTTCGGGCATGGGGTATTGTTCCCATTATCAACAATTCTCCAACTGATCGTGCCGCTTTCGTTTCCTGTCTAGGGGAGGCTGTAGATTGCTGGTGCTCTCTGGTGACAGGGTGATGAATCTCCCAAGGGTGGTTGGTGGCAGTAATTCTAAATTCATTACGTGGTCTTGTGTGTTTTTGTACATGAATCTTTTCCCAGGTTTCTAATTTGTAGCTGTTTTTTATAGATTTTAAAAGTTTTATACCAGGTGTATGTCATGATTTAAGGTCCATAAATGATGTGCTACTGCTGATTTATCTATCTGTTTTTGGTATTAACGTCTCATATGTTCTTTCAGTCTTGTTTCCAGATTTCTCTTTGTTCTGCCTATGTATACTAGATTACAGTGGTTACAATCTATTTGGTATATCCTAGCTAACTTTTTTCTAGGGTCTTTTGTGTTATTGCACAGCAGATTTTGTACGCTATGGTGATTTTGAGGAGCTAAGGTGATGTTTTGCTTTTTGAAGATTTTATGAAATTTATGGTATACCCAAGGGTAGTAAATGAACTTTCTGTATATTTGCAGTTCTTGTGGAATTTGGAGCGTTGTTATTTCTCGAATATGTTTCTGTCTTTCAAATGCCTTAGTCTTCTTATATATTAGGGTTTTTTTGGTAACTGTTTGTATCATGTGTTGGTATTCTTTTTTGTATTCCTCATTTTCCAGAGGTGTAGGTAGGTGTACCAATCTGTGGGTTGTGCTATTTAGGGCAGCATGTTTGTGTGCAATAGGATTGTAGCTATTGTTTTTTATGTAGTTTTCTGTGTGGGTGGGTTTTCTGAAGGTGTGGTAAGTAAGTTTATTGTGGTTTCTAATGATTTTAATATCCGATAAGGTAACATTCCATTTTCATCTTTTTCCATAGTGAATTTTATGGATCTTTTTTGTAAATTTAGCAATTTTAGGGTATCTTCTGCAAGTTTTTTAGAACTTTGGCAAAAATATCATCTATATATCTAAACCAGATTTTGAAAAGTTGTGGGAAACTATTTATGATTTGGCATTCAAAATAACTCATGTATAATTCTGCTAAGAAGGGTGTCAGAGGGTTGCCCAAGGTTAGTCCAGTGGTTTGTTTGAAGATTTTTTTCTTGGAAAGAGAGCTTAGTTGGTTTTATGTAGTGTTCTGTTTGTGCGCTGGGTATATTGTTGTTTTTTAACCAGTGCTCTAGAAGTTCCAATGGTTCTTCTGATGGTGTGCTAGGGAACACTGCAGTAACCATTTCTGTAGGTGCAACATTTGTCTTTGAAAGTTGTCTTGTTAATTCTATGAAGGTTTTCATGTAACTATTTAAACACTATTTGGACATGTTATTTGCAACTAAGCACTTATTGCTAAAATCAAAACAATTTCTTAACAAAAATTTATTGTGACTAGGCCGAGCAGTTGGCTTCAAATTAGTTACATTCAAATCATCAATACATAGAATGTACACAATAGCAACAATGAATCTTGATGCAGGTGAAATGCAGTCTGATGATTGGTCTGCACACACCAACAGACTGCATGAGAGATGGGGGTGGTTTGTTATCTATGGTGTCACAACGTAAAGTCTGGTAATAGGTTAACCTAATTTTTTGTTTGTTCTGGCCTGTGTCTAAAATAAACATTCTCTTTTTAATGAATAATGTAATATATAAAGTATGTGTAATGGATGTGGAAAAGTGTGTGATTTTTATTGATATTACTCCATGATACAAAAAAGATTACTATTTTCTGTAAATGCAAGAATTAAAAATTATGTTGGATTAATTTTCCAGCTGCATGCAATGATCAGCCACAGTGTGGACGTAAGTTGTGTGGGTCTGGGACCAAATATAAACTTACTGTCTAGTCTGAAACAGCATGTTGTGGAACTGGCAAGCAACATTGGGGTACTTAACACCATCCAGTCAGCTGCACAAGCAACTCTACAGGCAGGCTGGAGTATATTGTTACCTACAGCAGATGAGAGAGCCAGAACGCTCTCAGCTCTTCTACCAAGTGCTGGTGAGTGCCAAAGAGAGACAAGCTTTGACTCAGTGTTTGTTTTCCATGATAGCATGTACCGTAACTATCCAAATACAAGATGACCTCAAATGCAAGACAACCCCCATTTTTCAGAACTTAATTTTTGAATTTAGCATATCAGCTATATAAAAATATATAACAACTTAATTATTAAATGAAATTTAAAGTTTTTGAATGTATTTTGAACAAAGAGACACAAGCTGATTAAGTCCCCTCCTTTTTTTTTATTTATTTATTTTATTTTTTATTTTATTTAATTTGAATTTGAGCAGAAATTCATGTGGTGGGCAGGAGAGTGGAGGAGAGGAAAACAGAAATGATATACATATATGTGTGAGATCAAAGTGGCAAGGACAGCACAACTGAAACAATGATAATTGATAAGATTTTCTATTTAGACAACATACCTAATAAAACACTCTGTTGTAAAAGGTTTTACCAAAACTAGTAATTCAAATTCGTGCAGAAATTTGCATTTTGAGCGGTAGAGGAATGGAGAGGGGAGTGTGATTAGTGAATGTGATGGTAGCAGCAACAGCAGGGGCAACGTAACTGTAAGTAAAGCGACAAAGTGTGGGTCATAATGTGTTCAGTTAATAAGAGCTACCTTATTCAATTAATAAAAATTACATTTTTTAATAGTTAGACTGCAAATAAGTTTTATAATGCAAATTAACATATATGTATATATTATGTACCTATGTTGAAATAAAAGTCTCTTTCTATATATATATATATATTTTTTTTTAAGGTTATTCTCACTTATTCTTAAAATATTAATCTTTCAGGTTCAGATCCAGCAAGTATAAGTCCAGGACACAGATTCATGACAGATCTTCTTGTGTCAAGTCTGATGGCTGATGGTGGTCTTGAGACTGCATTAAAAGCAGCATTTAAAGGTAATCTAGTATGTTACATCACTATTATACAATATCAGAATGTAAGGGTAACTTTCTAATAAGTTCAATAAATAGACCAGAAACATTCTCTGCCCTGAGGGACCTATTGTGGTAGGTATGGGACTGACACTCCCAGGGTTCCGAGTCACACTCTTGATTGGGTTCCTCTAAGAGGTGAGAGAGCTCATACTAAATATCCAATCAACTTTGGTTCACAGATGTGTTTGTTCAGTATCCAGATACCTCAATGAACACAGTCTAAGGGATACCATTGTATAGGTCAGAAGAGGGGATTTCTAGGGTGTAACTGGGTAATGCATAAATGGGAACACGCACATCAAAATTGTGCTTAATTTGTGTTAGAAAACTTATTATTTAGAATCCAAAAATAATATCAGAAAGAAAAAGTAATAATTCCAAATGTCAGTAATTACAATTTAATCTGCAAAAAGGCCACATAAGAGAATTATGTCATTGGTTTGATATCTCTGCTCATGTTACATTGATATTACAGATTGTACTGGGATTTTTGTTTAGTGCAAGTAGATCAAAATAAAAATACCTGTGCATGACTTTCTCTCCTATAGGCCCTAGTTTAAGAAAAAAAATGATTTGCAAATTAGAATGATTCCTAATAATATTCAATGCCTTGCATATATCAGTGTTTAAAACATATTAAATGACAGAAGTTATAAAAATGAACCCAAATGAAAATATCCACAGCCAATTTTCTCTGCACTTAGTTGTAATTTCTTTAGTGTGATCTTGAGTGTAGATAATTGTAACCTGCTCAGTGTGAGCAAAGTTTGTCATCATGCCTGGCATAGTATCAGGCAACTCATTGTTGAATGGAACACAGAACTACAGTATGAAACTTTTATATTTTTTCCCCCATGAATAGTGACCCTGTGGGAGAGAAAGCCGAGACACAGGTATTTGTATTAATATAACAATAATTTGCAACAAAATTTCACTTATCTTTATGAATAAACTCAAATTCAGAGGACTAGTTTTGTAATTCAATCAGCTGATAATGCAATACAATTTTGAATTGGAAAATTAGTCCTTTAAATTGAGTTTATTCATAAAGATAAGTGATATCATGTTGCAAATTGATAATTATTATATTAATATTTGTGTTGTTTCACTGTTACTAGCTTCAATTTTTTACATATTATGTAAAAAAATTCAGATCAACCTGGGACATCAGTGTAACAATAGGCCCTTATCAGTAGAGGTTAGCAGAAATAATTTTAACATATTTTGCTGTATATCGCATGGTGTTTATTTCCTTTTATTTTAATGTATGATGTAGCTAAGTGCATTTTCATGTATAGTTCTTCTGTGCACCAACACATCATAGATCATTGTGATGCAAGTTAATGTATTCTAACATTTTTGCTTTGTTTTTGTGCTTTATTTCTTTCTAATATCAAGATGTTGCAAGCATACTTTGTGACTTTTAACTTCTGTAAGAACTACATTTAGCATTTCAGATGTTACTTTGTTAAGTATTTAATAATAGGTAGTAAGAATGTAATATCTTCCAAACATAATCTCTCTTTTTGTACCAAATTAGGAAAGATATCTTCACTGTTGTCTGAAAACTAATCAACGCAACTTTTTTTTTTCCATTCATTATTCCTGAAAATATGTGCTAATATTAATGCAACCATACATGGCAGAATATTGATTGTGAAATTTTAAAACCTTCATCCATCATTCTAGTAAAAAGTATATGAAAATAAAGCACTAACAAACAATATACATACATCATCAATGCAAGCATTATCGGAAAACCTAAGTTCATAATGAACAATGACATCACAACTTGTTTGCTTATTTCAGAAGCATTTTCAAGAGACTTGCAAAATGGGACTTTAAATATTCTTTTGTGCTTCAAAAGAATATAGTAACATTACGATGCAGTATTATGTTGAATTGAGGATAAACTATTAATTAAAAACAGTTTTGCAACTTTGCATTTTGCCAATTCCCAGCTCCAGAGCATCCACTGAGAAAGGTCAGACCTGGGGAAGGGCCATTGCATGAGCCATAATACTCTTGAAAACAATGCTCCTCTATCTCTGTATTGGGAGAGCAAGGTCTAGGCCAGGAATCCTAACTAAACTGGAGTGGTAATCAGGATATGAGCATGTCATTGGAGATTATGCAATGCAGATGATGTAATCATGATAGATAAAAATAAAAAAAAAATCCATTAAAAATGCTAATGATATTGAAAAGAGATAATCAAAGTTACTATTTAGTGAAGAGGGAAGAAAATTTACATCAGTTTGTCCTTATGCAATTTAAAAGAGTATTGATAATATTCCTGGTTCTGTGAAATCGTGTATTGCAATGACATTCTTTGTTGAAGCTTAATCAGCATCCCAAACTCTGCGAAAATACTGAAGCTAATGTTAGCCAGCTATCCAGTGAAGGTCGAGATACGTAAGACCTTAAACTCCTTGCATAAAATGGTAAACATCCATGCATTGCCCAATGAGGGATTGAAGAAAATATTGAGGAACAAGACCTACATATACCGTTTTTTTACATTTATCCCTTAAATTATTAAGGCAGGGTATGAAGCCTTCAAGGTTAGGCCATAAATCACAAACCTGCTCAGATGTTATAAGTGTTAGTACTATGGACACATAAGTGATTCTTAAGTTTTTGGAACTTAATTGTAAACATCCGACTATCATAGTAACACTTCCATTTATTGTGCACAATTGTATGCTATATACGAGGGGCATACTGAAGGTCACGAGCTACCCATTGTAAAAATATAAATTTCAACAATGTAACGAAACGAATTGCAGGATCGTAATCTACAGACTTTAAGCCACATGTTGACATATTGTAACGTCATTAGCTTCTGTCACGTGACCACAGACAGTGTTGAAAAATGGCTGACATTGATGTTTCGTTTCGACAGCGTGCTGTCATTGAATTCCTTGTGAAAGAAGGAAAATCTGCTCCTGAAATTCATCTCAGACTTCAACGTGCGTATGGAGGTGTCTGAATGGGTGCCAGCAGTGTTAGAAGATGGGTGAAACATTTCAAAGATGGAAACACGAGTCTGCAAAATGCGCCTCGTAGCAGGCTTCCTCGAACTGCCTCTACAGAACGCAACAAGGAAAGAGTTGATTAGCTCATTACAGGAGATAGGCGTTTCACTGTGAATGAAATTGCTGCGAAACTTGCTGCTGATCCACAGCTTGGGTTATCGAAAGGTCTGTGCCCGTTGGGTCCCCCGTTTATTGACTGAAGACCACAAACTTCAGAGAAGAACCATTGCACAAAACCTTCTTCAGAGATTTCATAATGAAGGTGATGAATTTTTGACATGTATTGTGACTGGAGATGAGAGCTGGTTCCATCACTAAGAGCCAGAAACGAAACGTCAGAGTATGGAATGGCACCACTTGAACTCACCATCGAAGAAGAAAGCGAAGACAGTGCAGTCTGTAGGAGAAGTTATGGGAATTGTCTTTTGGGATGCACAAGGTTGCATTCTGGTTGACTTTCTTGAACCTGGACAAAGCATAAATTCTGCCCGCTACATCAAGACACTTCTGAAGCTCCATCGGGCTTTGTGGGATAAACGCCCTGGAAAGAGGATCATCCTTCAACAGGATAATGCGCGTCCGCATACTGCCCGTGCCACTATGGAGAAGATCAGGGCATTAGGGTGGGAAACTCTTCCACATCCTCCCTACAGTCCTGACTTGGCACCCTCCGACTACCATCTTTTCGGTTCTGTGAAGGAGCAGATGCGTGGCCAACGCTACGAGACGCTGGAGGATATTCGGAAAGCAGTGCGTCAGGGTGTGTGGGCAGCTGGAACGGAGTTCTATCACAAGGGCATTTTCAAACTTGTAGAACGATGGGAAAAATGTGTGCAAAACAATGGAGACTATGTTGAAAAGTGAAAGAAAGTCTGTAGATTATGATGATGTATTTGGTTTGGCTTAAAAATAAATATTAAGATTGTAAAACAGTGTTGCTCATGACTTTCAGTATGCCCCTCGTACCAAGCTATTTTGTGTAGTCAAAATTTGCGTGACTGTCTTATTATGAATGATAACCTAGTGCAATTCAAAGCCTTCATGAGCTTTACAACTGCCACCTTATTGTGCAGCACATCCAGGATGACCTTCATGTTTTACACATTTCCTGCATTAATGTGGAGCATGCTTGGATTCCTGATAAGGTTGGCTTGCCGAAAAATGAACTGGCAGATTTGTCAGCAAAGACGGGAACCTCACAACCCAGTTTTGAATATCTCTTATTAAGTTGGAAGACTAGGCTTATTGTGGGGAGAGCAGTGGTCAGTTCACCACAGAAACAAGTGAAGGTCCACTAAGTGACGGAAGTCATTTGGTCCACCATATGTTTCTAGATTTTATTTCTCTAGCATAACTGCCATCAGTCTTGGAGAGATCCTTATGGATGATAACCAAGCACTCAATTCACTTTTAGTTAATTATATATATATTATGTAGTTTTCATACTTTTTGGGCTAGTTTTGTAAATTCCTCTTTATCATTGTCTTTTACCTTGATTAGTTATATACATTTTATATCCAACACTTGGTATGATTTATTTTTATATTGATCTTTATCTCCAGTTTTTGCCAAGATCTGTTTTATAAGGATGCTGATGACCTCCATATGAGCACATATATACACGTGCTGGCTATTTTCTTAAAATTATAGCTTTCTGGACTGTTGTATCATGATAAATGATCAAATTATTAAATAAACTTTCATTGCCTGCTACAGTCATGATGTATGTTGTCACCAGTTCTTAGAAGCAAAGAAAGGAACAAACAGAATTTGTGTGTTATTGATTTTGTCCTACTGTCATGTATTGCAGGGAATATAGAGGTGTTTTATAATAGAAGCTAGAGAAAGTTATGGTTTACAATTTTACTGGTAACCAACTGGTAATCAACTATGGTAACCAGCCTATAAATTAAATTAAAAGAAGACAGTGATAACAATATGAAAGCTTAAATTGTAATATTGGCTGTGGTACTTACTGTTTTATATATGCTATGCAGTATCAAAAGTGCTATAAAATGCAAAATTAACCATTAAAATGGTTTAATGACTGTGTTGAAAGCTTGAGTGTATTGAAATTAGACTTTCCTGGGAAATTATTGCAACTGGTTATTTTGTGTAAATGGGTGTATGAGCATTTTTTGTCTTGTTATAACAGCATTGTGACAGGCAGACAAATCTGAATGAAACTAATCTGTACATAATGCCAGCTTTTGGATTTAAAGCTAAGTGTAATGGGTGAGCAAAAAGGTATACCATATTATAGATATTTATCATGAACTATTATTTCACAGTAGGTAAATTGCCTTCTCATATAATTTGACTGTTTTAGTTGAACTAGGAGAGCATTCTGAAAATGATGAAGGGAAGGCCCACATGTCAGACCAAGCATTGCTGGAGACAGAATCAAAACGAGCAAAGGATGCATCCCTCCATGAGAAACACAACTCCACAGTGCCCCTTTTGCATCTAGTCAAATTACTTCTCAGGTATTATTATTTTCTAGTTAATGTAACCATAGTTTTGGTATAAACATTTATAATCAAGCAACCTTTTGATTTAATCGTCCTGGAGTAGCACCAGCTTTTACTCTGAGACTAGGAATTGTTCATGAGTGAATTACATCTTCGGATGAAATTAGAATTTGTGTTAATACCTTTATTGGTAATGTTGTTTGATTATCTACTTCAAGTAGTCGGATATTATAAGGATCTAGTTCAATTTGAGGGATTATATAAGAATCAAATTCAATATCTGAAAAATCTGAATATTCATAACTTCAATATCATTGATGTCCAATAAACTACCGAACAAATATAGGGAAATAAAAGACATAATTGTGTTTCTTAACACAGTAAAAAAGTCTCTCGTAGAAAAAGCTTACAACTCTGTAAAACAATTCAGGGAAGAAAATCTCTAGGACCATAATAATTAGTAAACTTGTTAAATATACAGTAATTTACGTAAATACTACTGTGTATGGCATCTTTAAGTGTCTTAGTTTGTAACATTAACTTTTACAGATGTTAACTTGATGAGTCATCAGTTTACTGGGCTTTAGCCCAACTTAAGTAAATGTACATGACAAATAAATTATTATTATTATTATTATTATTATTATTATTATTATTATTATTATTATTATTGTTGTTGTTGTTTATGATATACAGTAAATTGAAGTCCATTTTCATTATCAGGTAAAATAAAAACTCTGCAAAAGTGAAATAAAGTTTATTAAAACTATGTATTACTTTCTGTACTATAGTATTATATTATATACCATCCAAAAATTTGATTTCACTGGAAATATATGTTTAGAGATCCTGAACCCAAAATAAAGCATTTTTAGAAAGTGTGTGCATGCATGCAGGCATGTGTCAATTGAAAAACAATAACATGGTTATAAATAAAACATGATATTTAAGTTACATATTTTCAAAGGGTGTCTTACAAAGATTTTCAAGAAAATCCACCCATCTCAAACTGCCTTTACGTGAAACATTTTCTTAAAATTTGCATTTTCTCAAAAATGGATCTAATAAATATAATTAAAATATCATATATGACATAAGGATGAGGCAACCGCATCGCCTGGTGGGAAACCACTGCAAATAGCCTCCCGAGTAATGGTGGGAAAACCAGAGCTTTTGGATTTGCAAGGAAATGCCCAAATGCTACCTCAAGAGCTGAGGATTATCTGTGTTCTCAGGGGTAAATGGGGACCTTAAGCATTGGGCTAATCCTCCTACCTTAATTAAAGTTGGATTCAAAAGGATAATGAAAGCCTCGGAAATGAATGGACAAATAGACGAAGACTGTGCAAGAACTATAGACTAAGAATTGGAACTTGGAATATAAAAACAATATTTGGAAAAGAAGTAGAGATGGTAGAGGAAATGAAGCATATTTACGATTGGAATATTGAGGATCAGTGAGGTAAGGTAAAAGGGGCGTGGTACCCAAGGTAATTATTTATGAAATGAGATATGTAGGAGTACCATGGAAAGAAAGGGCGAAGGAAGGAGTGGCCATAATTTTAATTGAGGAATTAAACAAGAAAATGACGTAATGGGAAGCATATAGCTCGAGATTGGTGTCTATGGATATGGAATTCAAAATTCCCTTGACTCTCATCCAGGCCTATGTGTCTACAGATGAATTAGAAGAAAAGAAAGTATTTTTCAAAGAACTACAAAACTTAATAGATAAGGTAGAAAGGAGGAAGAGAAAAGTAATCATAATGGGGGATTTAAATGGATGTGTAGAAAACAACGGGAGGATTAGCAGAAAGGCTTTCAGTGCTTATGGAAATGGAAATAGAATAATTGATTTATGTATTAGCAACAGCATGATCATAGCTAACTCATACTACAAACATAAAGGTATTTACCAAATGATGTTTAAGTCTACTCAATATGGAAGTATAATGGATTATTTCTTACTACCGAAAGAATTGTACAGTTCTTGCAGAGATGTAAAAGTCATGAGAGGAGTGGAATTATCTACCACTTCCTATGGTAGACCTTTACAAATGAGAGATGCAGGAGGTGGATACGATTGGAAGAGCTCCAAGAAAAAAACCAAAAGAGAAGAATTTAGAAAGAAACTGGAACAAAATATAGGGGAGAAAGGTAGTATAAAGAATTCAGTAGAAGATAAATAGAACTCCCTCAAAGAAAATATTTTGATGGCTAGGGAAGAAGTATGTGGCATGAAAAAAGTGAGGGAAGGGATGAAGGCAACAAATTGGTGGAGTGAAGATGTACAAAAAACTATGAAGGAGAAAAAAAAGCATGGAAACAGTATTTGAGCACCAAGGATCCTAAACATAAAGAAGAATATGATAAAAAGAAAAAGGAATGTAAAACGGAGGTGAAAAGAGTCAAAAGAGAATTTGGAGAGAACATAGAAGATAATTTCCAGCATAATAACTGGACCTTTTGGAAGACTATGAGACACTTAAGAGGAAACTATGACAAGAAGGTGTATATTATAAACAACAAAGAAAACAAAGTGAAAACAGAATCACAGGAGGTATTAGAAAGGGAAGTTAGTATAAAGAGAAATTTAGGAATGAAGGGGATGGGATATAAATAGAGACCAGGAATGATAATAAGGATAGGCAGGAAGAAGAAGAGGCAAATTTGGATATTGATTACTGGGATATACAGATAGCTGTGGAACAAATGAAAAGTGGTAAGATGGAATAGTTCCAGAGATAATTAAAGCTGGAGGTAAAGTTATGATTGATCAGCTAAAGGAAATGTTTAAAACAATATGGAGGAACTCCAGTTGAGTGAAACCGAAACATAAGAATGCTATACAAAAAGGGAGAGTCACATAAATGTGAGAATTATAGAGCAATATGCCTAATAAATACAACTATGAAGTTATATACAAGGATTTTGGAAAGGAAATTGAGGAGGTATGTGGAGAAGGACCTAGAAGACGAATAGACAGGATTTAGGTTTGGAAGATAGACTCAAAATCAGATATTTGCTCTATTTACAGATAAATGGATAAATAAAGGCAAATCAGCATATGTGGCATTTTTGGAAGTCAAGCAGCCTTTGACTTGGAACCAATAGAAGAGTTATGGAAGGCACTACATAAGGAGAAGGTACTTTTAAAGTTAATAAGGGCAATCAAATCTACATTTAAGAATGCAGAAGGTATCTTAAGATAAAAAGGTAAGACCTTAAAGGAAAAAGGTGTTAAACAGGGATAGTTTAAGCCCATATTTACGATGTTCATGGATGAAGTAATGAAGACCTGTAAAAGAGAACTAGTAAGTCAGTAGTAGGAATGTGGAATTTAAGACCTATATATTGCCAGGTCTAAGCTTATGATGTGATAGCAGACTAAGAAAGTAAGCTGCAGTAATAAAATGGGCAGAAACACTGAAGGAAAGAGAGATGACAGTAAATTACAATAAGAGTAAAGTAATGATGGTAGCCAGGACTGAAGATCATATAAAAAGAGATTAAGATAGAAAAAGGTGGACAGCATTTGGAACAAGTTGAAAGTTACGAATACTTAGGAACAGTGGTATACCATACCGGTAAATTACACAAAGAAATAAAAAAGCATGTAGAGAAAGCCATCAAGGTGCATTATGCATTAAGCAGATTTGTTCTTGATAAAGAAGTAGATAAAAGGACGAAAGCCAGAGTGAATAAGATAGTGATAGAACCAGTGCTTGTAACAGAAGTGAAAGCTGGATAGTAACAAAAAATGAGTTAAGTATGGTAAATGCAATGTAAATGAAAAGCCTAAGAAGAATAGTAAGAAAGACACGGCGAGATAGAGTTAGGAATGAAAGGATAAAAGAGGAACTAAAAGTATACCATCTATAGGCCAGAGGATTGAAGATAGACGACTTACGTGGTTTGGGCATGTAAAATGGATGGGTATAGACTGGAAGATACATCAAATCATGAGAGCAAGACCTGGAAAGAAATCTGATAGAAGAGTGGCAGCAAATAGAGGAAAGACTTGAGATCAGTTTAATAGATAGGCAGAGGTTAGAATTGAGTTCAGGCAATGGATCTAAGACATTCCCCTAACACCATGATAGTGGTATACTAGGGAAGTTGAAGAAAAAGAAGAAGAAAAATACCATAATGTTTAAGATACTTTTATGCTAAATGAAATGTATATCTTGAATCTTCTGGGAATATCCTCTGAATTTCTCTTCATTCTGAATGATATTTATATAGCTGGTAAACTATAAGAGATAGACAAAATTGTATTATACAAGAAATATGTATTTTGTTAGACCACACAGTTTATTTCAAATAATTTTTTTTGTGAAGTAAACTGTTTCTAAAATATACTTTGTTATTGGTTTAAATTTTCAGCTTTCTCAACCTGGAAATCAATATTCATTTGTTTTCCTCTGGCCATGCAGACACATATCAACCTGCTCTTTAAAGATCTGATTATTGCTTAAACCTACTCTATTCATCTAATCCTATTTTACATACAAGATGTTTATCTTTAACCCTTTTAGTGCTAGCCCGAATAGCAAAATACTGAAAAGTGCCAAGCAATTTTAGAGGAGAATGGAAAGTTTTAAATTGTTAATAATAAAATGAGTATAAAATGACATAGAGCTCTATATTATTTTCAGTTTTAATAAACCCTTTTGTCTATTGTATAATATGCATTATTAGGAGAGAATTCTTATATTATTTTCAAAAAATTAAAAACCAAAGAAAAATTTGAAAATAAAATTAAAAATCCCAAAATAATCAATAATTAGGGATTCAAAAGCTTACCACACAGAAAGTTCAGGCTAATTAAATGAAAGTATAGATATTTGTTTACTGAAAAATTATCCTGTTTTGGTCTAGTGTTTTATTTTTTAAAATACAAAAAATGAATTCACTTAACCTGAAACTGAAAAAAAATCACCTAAAATCCATATACCTAAACATAATACCACTATTAATAAAACTTGCATAAAGCAATAGGACACAAATGTAACGTGGATTACTGTACAATTTAGCCCTTATATTATTGCTTAGCTGAATGGTTGATTCACATTGCATTCGTTATCTGGTTACACCTCTGTAAATCAGTTTTCATAAGTACACCTATTATTTGCATGCGAACGAGGTTCTTTGATATCGGATACATTTTCATCACTGAAGCTAGAATGTGTATATATATCTTCCTTTCTTATGTCGATGTCAGGAACTCTTTCATCAAGGTCTGAAAATTCAAAATCACTCATTTTTTTCTAATACATCGCAATCTGCAGCTGTTATTTTCTCTTCGGTTTGTAACCTTCGGCTAGATGACATGATGTATCAACCAGCATACACAAACACCAGCTAGAGAAATTAAATTTGGGGCTAACTTGCGCTTTGAAGTGAAGATAAGATCCTGAAGCGCTCCAGAAAACCCTTCTCTATGGCTATGACATAGAAATAACACAGACTTTGCTGCTGGAAAGAGTCAAAACATACGAAATACTGCATCACAATTAGATCGTTATTGGCACTAAAAGGGTTAATATAAAATAAATACAAGAATAAGCATTTGCAAGAATAGTTTGTATAAGAGAGAGTGGAGAAAATCATGTGAATTCAACACATCAGATTTATTTTTAGGAATGGATCTGCCCTAACCCAAGCACGACTTCAGGCAGTTCAAAACTGCGGGACAATCCGTCCTGAAGGAAGGGAACGAGAACGATCTCCAAGTTTGAGCCTTCTTTTGAGATTTCAGAGATTACTTATTGCTCAGATATTTTGCCACAGCCATAAACTTAAAAGCAACAGCCTACAGCAAGGTAAGGTTAAGCTGAGTGTTTACACTAGAAATAGGGTGCACATACATGATATTATTTTTTTAATCTTATCTCATTTATATTCCCCTCTTTAACTTTTATAGTATTATCAGGTGCTTTAACTGATGGTGTTTGAACTCTTCTGTAGGATTTTAATATTAAATTTATTAATTTACCATAAAATGATAATTTAGTATTCATTGCCTCATTCATAGAGTATAATAGAATAGATAAGAATCTTTATTGTACAAAGGACTGACAAAAGCTTCATAAGCATGATGTTAAGTAAGCCCATTAATAATGAATCTTTAATAAAAAGTCTGCTTTTAAGGAACATAAAAGGATGTTAAGGCATAGTATCGTAGCCTTCATTCGATATTTCATCTGGGTTGTATGTGTTGCTAAGAACATATCTGATGATTGGTCCATTAAAGACAGAATCAGCAGATGATTGGCAATCTTTAGAAATAAAAACATGATGTCAATTCCTGTTTAGTTTCGGGCCAGTTTATATTGCATTGCCTAAGCCAAAAGAGACATCACTTTCAGCTGTTGTGTTAAGTTATGACTTGTGTGTTCCAGTAATAATTAAAGTTGTATGCAATGGCTGCAAAGTTGACATGATTAAGAATGTGAAAGTAAAGCAACACATTTCTATGTGGTCTAGGTGAAAAAATATGATACTGCTCATAATTCATTGTTCAGCATTTTTAAGGTAAAGGATTCTATTTTGAATGCGGAGATGCAGTATGTTTCTGTGGTCAAGAAGTGTAAGAGTGTGCATGTTTCACCATATGACAAATTAGAAAATATATTAATAAGGTGGTTCAAGCAAAAAAGAAGTGACAGCATTCCTCTTGAAACATTTTATGGTAACATTTTTTGAAATTGCAACTAAGATAGGCTTGGAGAATTTCAGCGCATCGAATGGATGTTTTGATTCCTTAAAAAAGTGGTATAATGTTTCTTCAAAATGTATGGTAAAAGTGACAGGGTACATGAAGAAATTGTCGAATTTTATAAAAATGAAACATTGCCTTGTCTTCCTAAAGGCTATGAACCTAAAGATGCTTTTAATATGGATGAAACACTCGTATTTTTACTTTCTCTACATGCACTATGTACATAGTGTATAGAGAAGGTATTGCACTCCACCCAAAAATTTGATACCGAGATTTTGCCAGAAATATATGTTTTAGGGTCCCCTGTATCCAAAAAGAGCGTTTTCAGAAAAAGGTCCATATGTGTGTCCGTGTGACTGTGAACACAATAACTCAAAAACAAAAAGTCGGTAAAATACCATACTTGGTATTTAAGCTTAGTATCTTCCAGGGATGCAACACAAAGACTTCGAGAAAAATCCCCCCACCCCAAACTACCCTTTACATGAAACTTTTTTCGAAAATGTTAATTTTCTCAGAAATGGTGCTAACGATTTTGATTAAAATATTGTATATTAAAGATATTTACCTGACAAATAAAATATATAGCTTGAATTTTCTGGGAATAGCCTCTGAAGACTACTTTATTCTGGATGAATTTTACGGAATTTTGCATAACTGCTAAACCATAAGAGATGGACAAAGCTTACCACACAAAAAATGTAGAGCACGCTAAAACACACAATTTACGATATATACATTTTTTTCGTGGAGATCATTTTTGAGATATTCGTTGTTTTTTGTTTCAGCTTTGAAAAACGTATACTTTTCTCATACAAGAATTTGTCAACTCCTGCCCATTTAAACAAAGGAACTTCAGGCACATGGCAACCGGCCTTTGATTATCACTTTAACCTACGGTACTCCCTTATTTCGCTTTTACTTGTAAGGAAGCAAGTAATAAGACTATTTCTGCTAATTTTTTCTCGATTAGCATGAAGTAAATAGAAGCATAAGCTTTTTAACAATAATTAATTGCAGAGATGTGGAGAAAGTCATGTGAATGGAACACATCAGATTTTTTTAAGTTGCTTCCAAATAAAACATACTTAGTTTGCGAGAAAAAATGCTATGAGGGCAAAGCAAGCAAAGAGTGATTTAATCTCAAATAATATTCATACAATTGAAGAAAAATTATCCAAGTTCATATGTCCATCTATTCCTTCTCGTTTAATGCTAACCATCTCTTATTCTGCCTTATAATACCTTCCATTAATTTCCCTGAACCCTTTTCTAAGGACAGTTCCTATTTATAAAACATAATGAAATCTACCCACAAATTGTTAAAAAGGTGTTTAAAAATATGAAAGTGATGTGGCTGGAAACAGTAAATAATGCACTGATGGAGGCAAGAATTGATGCATGGGATGGACATGTGGGGGTTAGAGGAAGGATGGAAGAATATTGATAAGACTCATTTGAAACAGGGAGAGAATGATATGCTTGGGCAAGAATGGGTGTTTTAAAACTAAGGAGGCTCAGAGGGAATTAATGACAATATATTCCCAATGTATGGGGAAGTTGAAGCACTGCATTGTGTTCTTAAATGCAAGAAAACAGAGGTATGGAGAAGTTAAACTGAGATTTGTTAAATGGGATAAACTAGAAATAGAGGAATTAGCAAAAAGAGTGTTTTACAACAATAGAAGAGAATTTATTATAGGTTGCAGAAAATATTTAGGAAAGGTGTGTTAGTAGTGCTATTGATTTATCATTATGTACCCCAGATATAGCTCACCTATTTGAATGGAATGTTTGTGAAGAGCTATATGGGTGTGACCATTTTCCCATAATTCTAAAAACATACACCTCAAGCACTATACACCCAATTACAAAATTTAACTACAAAAAAGCTGATTGGGAAAAATTTCAAAAAAGTTTAGATAAAAGTATGGAAAATTTAATACCCCCCTGGGAATTCCACAAAACAACTATTAATAATGTAGTGGAATCTTTCTCCAATTGCATAATACGAGCTGCAGGAAATAGCATACCAGAGATAAAGTTAAATTTAAATAAAAGAGCAGTTCCATGGTGGAATGAGACTTGTAAAAAGGCAATTAAAAATAAAAACATTGCATACAACAAATATAAAAGACATCCTATCTTGACAAACAAAATTAATTTTCAGAAACATAGAGCTGCAGTCAGAAAACAAATAAAAGAAAGCAAACGTTTATCATGGCTTAATTTTATATCTATGCTAAACTGCCAAACACCATTCCTAAAGTTTGGAATGGAATTAGAAGAGTACAAGGAATCAATACCATAAATCAAATAAACTGTCTTTTAAACCCAGAAAATAACAAATTATCAACTATAACCCAAGATATAGCAAATATACTAGGTAAAACTTTCTCTGATTCCTCCAGTGACACAAATTATAACCAAGATTTTCTGAAAAGAAAATATGAAAGAAAGCTAGAAACACATGTAGTTCACAAAGACTTCAAACATTATATGTTTTATTAATTTGTTGAGTTGGTTTTTTAACACTACGTCACTTACATTGTTATTATGAGGGACTAGTTTCGAAAGCCTATGCTTTCATTTTCAACCTCACGGGTCCCAACTGCCATTGCTGGCAGCATTTGCTTGTACACTCTTCTCTGGTGGCGAAATGATGAACTTCTTAACTAAGCTGTCTACTGGCTTTTGAAACTAGTCCCTCATAATAACAATGTAAGTGATGTAGTGTTAAAAAACCAACTCAACAACTTAATAAAACATATAATTTGACCGTCACTGTCACTAAATTCCTCCAAACATCAATCAACTTCAAACATTATTTCAATGAAATACTTACAATGGGTGAATTAAACACTGCACTACAAAATAGCACCAGTCGCAGCCCTGGACCAGACAATATCTCCTATGAATTACTAAGCTACATGCCCAAAAGAATTTTAAATTATCTTCTACAAATATATAACTATATTTGGATTCACAAATGTTTTCCAGACCAATGGAGAAAAGCTATTATAGTACCTATTCTCAAACCTGGCAGAGCCAAAACAAACCCACAGAGCTATCGACCAATTTCATTAACATGCACAATGAGCAAATTAATGGAAAAAATTGTTAATAATAGGCTAAGGTGGACCCTAGAACATAATGGATTCTTTGCTAAAGAGCAAAATGGATTTCGTCAGTTCCATTCTACTACTGATAACTTAATTGCACTAGAATCTGAAATAAGGGATGCACTTGTAAATGGGCAACACTCAACTGTTATAAGCTTAGATATAGAGAAAGCTTATGAAATGGTATGGAGAGAAAATATTATTCAGATACTATTAGATAACAATATAAAAGGAAATATATTAAGTTTCATATATAACTTCCTACAACAAAGAGTAATACAAGTACGTATCAATAATACCCTGTCAAAGATACTACATATCCAAAATGGACTTCCACAAGTTGCTGTCATAAGTGTAACCTTATTTTTAATTGCTATAAATGGGATAATGAAAGTGATCCCTCCCCCGGTGAAAGCTAACTTATTTGCTGATGATCTAACACTGATCTGTAGAGGAAAAGATTAAAACATAGACAACCATCTAATACAAAAAGCTCTGGATGACACAACAAAATGGCTCCAATTTAAAGGTTTTAAAGTTTCAAAATCCAAATCCAAATGCATATCCTTCAACAGATATAAACGCAACGAAAGGCAACCAGAATTATATATTGAAAAAGAGAAGCTAGAAACAGTTAAAACAATTAAGATTTTGGGACTCAGTTTCGATAACAGGTTATCCTGGGTTCCTCATTTAAAAGATTTAAAAAACAACTGCATGCAAAGAATATATTAAGATCTCTTTCTTCGAACAACTGGGGATCAGATCAGTCAGTGCTTATCAAAACATATAAAGCCTTAATACGTTCCAAACTGGACTACGGTTGTGTGGTATATAATTCAGCATCCCCATCTGCTCTGAAAATTATAGATATAGTGCAACATTCTGCATTAAAAATTGTGTGTGGAGCCTTCCATACTAGCCCAATAACCAGCATGCAAATAGAAACAAATAAAATACCTCTTTACATAAGAAGAAAGCAGTTAACAGTACAATATGCTCTCAGAATAGTAGCAACCAGTTCACCTGCATTGAAATATCTCTTTTCAAAGAAATATAAAGATGAATACACAGCATCCAAGATAAATCAGCTACCACCTCACCTGAGAGTCACCAAATATTGTGAAGAAATAAATCTTAGTATACCATTAACTGTATCTAAGGGAATTCACAGCTCTGCACCCTGGACCCTGTTTAATCCACAGATAGTATTGGAAATGGCCAACCACATTAAAAGTGATACCAACTCAATTCAGTTTAAATGCTTATTTCATGAGTTGATAAGCAAATACTCAAAGCACTGTGCAATATATACTGATGGCTCAAAAACTACAGATGGGTGTGGCTGTGCAATAGTATCTACTGATAAAGTTTCAATCTTTAAGCTTCCAAAAGGCTTCTCAGTATTTTCCTGTGAACTCTATGCAATTAAACATGCCCTGATACAGATACATAATTCAGATAAAAACCACTTTATCATCCTTTCTGATTCTTTGAGTTCTCTAAAGGCGTTATATAACCCATGGACTACAGATAAATTAATTCAAGACATACAAATTCTACACCATAAATTGAAAATCCAGGGTAAGGAAATTATTTTCATATGGATACCCTCTCACAGGGGTATAGCTGGTAATGAGGAAGCTGACAAGGAAGCCAAAACAATAGCAAAGGATCTAGTTTCTACCTCTCACATCCCTACACCTCATCAAGACCTTTCACCAGTCATAGTCACCAAATTCAAAGCAGCATGGATAAATCATTGGAGTGACACATCCTCCAGCAAACAGCATGAAATAAGGTCAATAAACAATCAGAGTGTTCTCTATAACAAATTTCACAGAAAAGATCAAGTTAAGATACTAAGATTAAGAATAGGCCATACAAAACTAACACATTCCTATTTACTGTCAAAAGAAGCACCACCACATTGTGACTTGTGTGTAAGTCCTCTTACAGTTAAGCATATTATATTTCAGTGTCCAAAATACAGTCATGTCAGAAAACAGCACTCAGTTTCAAAAAACTTTGCATTAAAACTTTACAGACACAAAAAGTTTAGTCAATGTATTAATATACCTTAAAGAAATCAATCTATATAATGGTATATAACTCTCAGAATTATAATTACTAACATGTTATACCTAATTTAATTGTCACTGTTTGTTGTAATATAATTTTAATATTGTTATATTTTTTATAATAAATTATTGTTTTCATATGTCATAAGCATTAGAGGTATATTTTAATCCCTGAGTATATAATGATTTACTTATGTTCAAAATTTTCGTTGTTTTAGGGATGTAAAACTGTAAACAAGATTTTTAATGTGGTCGCTATAAGACCTTGTAGTTCTGCGACCTAAAATAAAGAATAATAATAATAAAAAAAAAAAAAAAAAAAAAAAAAAAAAAAAAAAAAAGATATAAAATTGTGAGGCAATGCAAAGAGGAGGAAATGAGTAGAGGAGAGACTGGGATTATTATTAGTTAAATAGGATTCTTATATACCAGTAACCAGGATGTTAATATGTATAAGCTCCAAAGGAACAAGCAACACTCAAGAATAGAAACTTAAATGAATGTGTTTAAGGAAAAAGAAATATGCATCATTGTATGAAATGTAACAAATGTTTCAATTGTTATTTATGATAACAAATTGATTAAAAAAAAAAAAAAAAGGGGACATGAAGCCTTCGTGAAAATAACAACTGGTGATAGCGTGAATCAAAAGAATAAATAAGATAAAAACACAACTGGTAAGAGTTTAATTTAAGGAATAAATATTACATATAAAAATGTAATTTCTAATAGTTTTAACTAAAAGAGTAGATATTTAAATACTCTATGTAATAAAAGTTACTATAAGTAAAATGTAATAGAAAATAACCAGTTTCTGGACTTAAATTCACCTTTAACACTTTGATAGGTTACCTTTTCAAGATCAAGGAAGTTGAAATTCCAACCTTCTCTCCCGGGAAGCAAATTTAATTATTTTATGTTTCTTTTAGACTGATTCTTTTTCTGAGTTCTCTAGTAGGTGAGCTTCAGTTGAAACATTTCCAAAATGAGAAAGACTCTTTCTTCTGCAGCAGAATTATGAGAACAACTCTTGATTCTCCTCACCTTTCTACTTATAATGTACTCAGAGAAATTGCATATGGAAGACACTAACATATTAAACTGCTAAAAACATTGTTACAGCATTGAATTAGGCAGCAGTAGATTTACTCATGATTTTATATCTAAATTCTTCTATGCTGTACATTATAGTCAGGTCTTTCCTCAATCAAATGAATTGAAGAATTGATGTTTGGAGGAATTTAGTAACAGTGACGGTCAAATTATATGTATATTAATTTGTCACCAGTGACGTAGTGTTAAAAAAACCAACTCAACAAATTAATATACATGAATTGAAGAGCTTCGCTTTTAAGGTACCTTGAAAGCTGTTTTAGGGGAACTGGTCCACAGCGACAATAAATTTAAAAAACTCCGTTTAGAATAATCTTAAAATCTTGTGTGTTACTAAACCCATCAGAATAGAGGACTTTATTAAACTAAAAAAATGAGTCAAATTAAACACTTTTAAGCTTTGAGAGTGTCAAAACTAAAAAAATGAGTCAAATTAAACACTTTTAAGCTTTGAGAGTGTCAGTTCAACTTATTTTTTTAGTTTAATTTTTGAGTTTTGTTGTGTGGATTCCCATACTTAATTTGATTAAGAGAGGTTTATATTCAGCGTTTTTCCTTTTTGAAGACCCTTCTGATAGAGAGATGGTTTCTTGAAAAAAATCTGTTCTCAATCATCATGTAATGACTATTTAGTGGTAAGTTTCTTGGATTTTCTGTTCGCAATACAAGATATCACTTGCTTGGCTTTGAAGAAGTAGTACAACACATCAGTAAAAATGAATATGTTGAAGAGAAAAACAAATTTGAAATATTCCAAAAGTTTCAAAAGAAACTAAAATATTTGACTTAATTTATTGAAGGTGGTACAATGTACATCAATTAGTTTGTTTTGAACTTGGTTATAGATTCCATTAAACACAGAAATTTCCAAGTACTGCGCTAAAAGAGGGTCATAACCCCACACAATTGCCCTGTTAAATAGAATTTGCTGCTTCATATCCCTGAAAGGCCCCCTTTTTTTTTTATGTAGTTTAACATCCTTTAACCTGGTTGGTCAAGTTGGGCAATGAATGAAATTGGTGAAATGGTGCTCAAATGATCTCTGGGTCCATGGAGCTTAAATTTACTTGACATTTGTCTTCTCAGGATAAGGGAAACCCCAAAAAAACCTTATCTGGATAACTCACCCTAAGCGAGATTTGAACTCGTGACGTGTTGAATGTAAGGCAGTCACGCTACCCTCACACTACTACAGCAATTCGTGTTTTCCCAGAAAGCTTACAGCACTAAATAAGCTTTTAGAGATAACCATGTTCCACTATTTTGGTTGTGTAGAGATATTTCATTTTTAAGCTGACCTTCAAGTGCAATTTCTATTATATTCTTCCAAAAGCTGCTTTAACTACTGACAAACTTAAATGTTTAACAGACAGCCCATATTCGGTATTGACTACTGAATTTCTCAAATGTATATACCTAGACTGATACACTATGTTATGCTTGCTGTCAGTGTTAACTCCTCTCCAAGCTAGCTGCAGTTAGAGCAGTGAAACACGACACCCGAGACAAAGGTGTGGTAGGTGTGTGTGCGCATGCATGTGTGTGTGTGCATGCGTACATGTGTCAAACTTCGTATTTAAGTTCAGTATCCTCGACACAAAGATTTTAAAAATAAATCCCCCCCACTCCTAACTACCCTTTACGTGGAATATTTTTGGAAATTTTTTATTTTCTCAAAAATGCCTGTAATAATTTTTATTAAAATAACATATGCTTGAGATATTTTCATGACAAATGAAATGTATATCTTGAATTTTCTGGGAATAGCCTCTGAAGACCTCTGGATGACTTGTATAACTTTTGTATGACTAGTAAACTATAAGAGATAGACAAAAAGTTTAAATCTCATTAAAACACACAATTTATGTTTTGTACATTTTTGTTGTAGAGTTAGCCATTTTCGAGATATTCCGAGTTATTGGTTTCAATTTTAAATTACTTAAACTTTTCTCAAATGGGAAGATATCTTTCTTTTTGCCTCTCTATTGTTTATTACTAGCATGCATTGTTTATTACTCATTGTTTCACTTAGGGACCAACTGTTAAAAGATTTGACTACCGCTTTATTATAGTGTGTTCCCTTATATAACTTTTACTTTCAAGGAAGCAAGTAATATCAATTATGCTAATGCTTATCTTGATTAGCATGATGTAGATAAAAGAATAATTTTTTGTCAGAAAAGTTTGTTTGTGGAAGATCTAGAGAAAGTCATGCAAATGGAACACATAAGATTTTTTAATTTGTGATACTTGTTTCTAAAGTAGGGAGGTGTTTATTCTAGATTCTTTAGAGGGAACGGAATAATTCTAATTACACAAAAATTCCTTACACCAGCTGAAGATCATACCCAGCATTCTATTTGATGTGAATGTGATAGTGTGTCTACCTCTCATTCAGGAAGTTGGGTTAAGCTATCTTGATTAATTTTCTTTGGTGGAATTCCTAATCAGAAGATAAATGTGGCCAAATTCTAAGATTTTTGGACTCCAGGCTCATTTGAGTATCATTGCACCTGTTTCATTTATTGTCTAATATCCCCTATCTGCTTAGGAAACTTTAAAATTGTAGCATGTACACTGGTGTGCAAAACCTAATGACAATGTAATTAACATTCACATCTGTACCCCTGCCAAGTAACATAGTCAATGAAGCTTGAATCATACATAGAACTGCTGCAGTATACTACTGCAGGCAACTAAGTAAAATGTGCAAGGAGATGAACAGAAATTACTTTTATTCATAGGAGATAAACTGCACTAAAGTCAAATATGACATATGATGCTCCTCTAGATTTACAAAAATGGAAACACAGTGCTTAAAAGGGTATTTGATCACCATGGATAGGAATGCATGCTCTGCATCATGCTCCCATGCTGGCCACAAGGTTGGCAAGGAGTTCTTGTGGAAGGGCATTCCATTCCTCCATCAGCGCTATTGACAACTGTTGGATGGTCATTGGTGTATGTGGATGCATCTCCCCAAAGCATCTCACATATATTCAATGGGATTTAAATCTGAGGAACAGGAAGGTCAGTTCACTTGCTGAACATCCTCTTATTCCAAGAGATCCACCATCTGCATTGTTCGATGCAGTTGTACATTGTCTTCCATAAAAATGAAGTCAGAACTGACTGTGCCCCTGAAAAGACACAGGTCGGGAAGGAGTACATGATCCAATAACATTGATCAGTGAGTGTACTTTGTTCAAAGACTTGGAGGTCAGTATGCCCATGCAACATTATCCGCTCTTACGATGACATCTGGACCACCAAATAGATCATGCTCAAGAATGTTCTTGGTTGCATTACATGTTCCCACCTCTTGCCAGATGAGAGGATGTCAGGGATTATTACTCAGACTGAATCTGCTTTCATCTGAGAAGAGAACATGACCCTATTCCTTGTTGGTCCAGTTTGATACTCTTGGGACCATTACAACAGTGCCCCGCTGATGCTCGAGTGTCAGTGGTACACAGCAGGCCATCAGGCAAACAGACCACTTCTTAGCAGCTGCTGCGCCACTGTCTAGTGTGAGATTGTGTGCCAAGAGGTCCTGTTAAAAATGTGATTGCAATTGCACCCACTTTTGATGTGGATTCCTGCCTCTTGCACAATGTAGCAGTTTTCTCCTGCTGTAGTTGAGCTTGGTTGACCACCTCCTCTCCTTGGGACAGCAGTACCTCTGGTTTGGAAGGCTCGCCATATAGTGAAACAATGCTGTGAGCAATACCAAAATCCTGTGCAACACTCATCACACTTCGTCCTTCTTCCTTCTTCCAGTTTCCCATTGATTCTTCCCCATGTCAAGTCATCCAAGTGTTGTCTATGGGCCATGTTGTAAAGAAGGACACCACTTCAATGCACCATAACAGCTCACTGATTGCCACACACTTGTCTTATCCTGTTTCAACTACCACAGGTTTCCAGACTCATTTGGTGCTATAGTCTTGTTACTCTCATGCCATATGAAGTCTAGCTTCCTGTGTTCATATGAGTGACCTCTGACAACATGCTCCTGTACTTTTGTTCATTTCCACCGAGTGATTCATATACTATGTTAATTTATCCTTATCGTCCTTAGGGTTTTGCACACCATGTATAAAGGATTAAATATGAGGATAATGTAATTATCAACCAATAATTAATATTAAAACACCTTAAGTAAATAAGACATAGAAGTTGAAGAAAGTAAGGGTTACTAACTGGAGGAGTGAATCGGATGATGACAATCTGGGTTTGGCAAGATAGAAAAGCATGCATGGACAAATCCTGTATCCTGAGAAGATGAATGTCAAGTAACTTTAATCGCAATGGATCCTGAGATATTTTGACCACCATTTCACAGACTTAATTCATTGTCCAATATGACCAACAAGGTTAAAAGACATTAGCTACAAAAACAAATATATAGTTCAATATTCACGCCCAAATCCAAACTAGTTTTCTATATTCAACATTTTGGCATACATGTTGGTTAATATTCTACCGAGCAAGACCGACCACATAAAAGAATACCATCAAATGAGGTATACAACATATCAGTTTCAACATAAATACTATAGAGAAAATAAAAGTGAAATACACACAACAGAAGAAAATCAGAGAAACCACCACATTACACCAAAAAAAATAATGCATATATCTCAGATTGGATGAAAAATTCTGAAAGATCTTTAAAAAGTATCAGCTTGGCACCTCATAATAAATTTAAGAATCTACTCTTTTACAGGAAACCTCTTTCAAACACAATTCCAATTATCAAGAAGCCAAATTAATTATTGGAAATTGCACTTAGAATTCTAAGGTTGCCAACATAACAAAAAGATTAAATCCATCAAAATGTTGGTTGCTTATGGTCAGTACTGAACAATACTAATTGCTGATCAATAATTATAACATTGCCCTCTTTTAAATATGATATGATTAAATATTAGTTACTAATAGAGAGTGCACTAACCAAAGCAAATTCTCTGTTAAGTATTTTTGACGGTAGAAACACTTTATTATACAAAAGATTTTGATTTTGACATCAATTATTGTACAGGCTGGTATGTTGAAAGTATACCACATAATTGAACTGTTTGTTTCAGATCTGGATGTACTTGGAGCAGAATCATTATTAACAAAATACATAAGCCAACTATGTAACCATGTAACAGAAACTCTTCCCATTGCCTCAAGTATTGCAGCAACCAGCAGTAAACATTTTTCTCTTGTTGTGTCAATTCTCAAAGGAGATGTAATTGGTTAGTAAATTTCAGCCTCTTTAGGAGAGAAATGTAACTATTTTAGTGAGTGTATGTGCAAAAAGTTTTTAATTTTTAAACACAGAATTTATTCACTTTGTGTTAGTAGGAGAAACAGAGCATTCTATACTTATTTGTAATGCCATAGTTTTGTTTGACAGCAGTAATTGTAACTTAAATGTAGAAAATTATTTAGTAGAGTTATTGGATACAAGAAAGTTTGCAATTTTTTTTTGCTGACATATATTTAGGTTTGCTAAGGTTTAGTGTTGAAATTTCAGATGTGTTACTTCCGGAATTGTTAGTGAGCCTCATACTGCTTCAGCTGGAAGTGCCATTACTTTTATATCAAGTAAACTGGGTCCAGTTGTTGGTACCTTTATTGGACACATTAGACAAGTTCAACCGATTGGCACCAAGCATTGACAAGGAAGATGCTGAGGATCTTTCTTGGCCAGGAATTATTGGTAATTATGAATAGAAGTACATAGGTTCAAGTGAATGAATATAATGCAATTTTCCTTAATCAGACACTCTCTTCTCCAACTAGTGATGCTAAAGTACCTGAGATCTATCCCACTGTGCTGCAGAATTTATATTTTAATTAAATATATTGTTAGGATTCCAAGGAAATAGAACTACTTTTCCCTTTCTGTATTCTTAACAATAGTAAGTATGCAGTGGTGCCCCGATTCTACCTTTCTGGCCGTATCCCACATACAGCTTGTGTTAAAGAATAATTATAAATGACTAGATCTCAAAATTTTGATTTTGTAAAGCCATGAGTTACATTTTTGTAGAAATAGTAGAAATAAATGAGCTATATACTTCCTGCAGTAAGCTGTTGGCTATGTGCACTCAACACTGTACACTCAACACTGTACACTCAACACTGTACACCCCAAAGGTCAATACTAACTCATATATAGGATGCAGCAGGACACAGAGGAACTCGAGATCCCGACTTTGTAGTTATTTTATTTTAACCTAAAATCCTGGTATCATGGTATGCAAAATGCTATTACAATTAACAGTAAGAATTACAATTGGGGTACCCACATAAAATGATCAAATAGTAATGAGCCAAGCAAATGGTCTTTTTCCCATTCATACAGAATGCTAGTGAGACTATGTTGGGTTGACCCTTTTCTAACGTAATATTAAGTGGAGTAAAGTTAGCTTGTGCAATGATACTAATGCAAATGTTAATGAGTATGACCTGACGTAAAAGTTCCCAAGCTCAATAAAAACTGTTTATTGTGATATAAACAATAACGAATAAATGTGGAGGGTGAATTAGGGTGACGATCATTGTAGAATAAATGGATCAATGAAACCTGAACTCCTTCAGCTATTAATGAGGCCATGGTATAAGATAATCCAAATTACTTCCACTTTCCAACCTGAAGTATAACAACCTGAAGTTAAGGTATACATGTAAAGTGAACTAACTGCAAATGTAAGGGAAAAGCTATGTTTACCTTTTCTACCTAACAAATAAAAATAGTGGCTGGAGTATAATCTGGGCTTGTGGGCCGTGGTCTACTGGGCTCCCCTCCTTCTTCCCAGACGTTTCGTCTGTGACTACGGCAGACATCTTCGGTGGCAGCGGCGAGGTCGAAGTGCTCTAGTGGACGTTTCAACTGCGACTGTGCTGGTTGCACTGTGGACCGCGGTATTTATATCAGCGGCCGGTGGGGAGGTGTGTGGTGATTGGTTCAGGTTGGCAGTGGGCTGGAGTTCTGTCGGCGGAGTGCTGTGCTCTGCTGGTGTCTGATTGGCTCGTTTGGAACTCTTGATTTTGACTTTGGTTAGTGCCGTTTGCCATATTCTGTTCAGTTTAAAGCCTTCTTCTTTGCGATTGATGTTATTTCTATGCTTCTGTATTTCAATAGCTTCCCGGTATAAACGAGGGTAGTAATGGGAGGTTGATGCTAGAATATCTGTGTCTTTATACTGGATGATATGTTCCCCTTCTTCGAGTATGGCATGTTTTGCAACTGCTGATTTTTCTGTCTGACCCAAGCGAAAATTGGTTTTGTGCTCGTTGATGCGAGTTTTTATGCTTCGTTGTGTGGTTCCAATATACATTTTGCCGCATGAACATGGTATTCTGTATACTCCTGCTGTGGTTAGTGGATCCCTAGGGTCTTTGGCTGAATTTAGAGTGCTACAGATCTGTTTGGTTGGCTTGAAGACAGTGTCAACGTTGTGGCGTTTCAGTAATTTTTCAATGCGGTCTGTGACTGATTTGATGTAAGGGAGGAAAGCTTTACCCTTTCGACCGTTTGCGGCTATTTGTGTGCTAGTGGAACTTCTCTTGGGGTGTAATGCTCTATTGATCTTGCGCTTTGTGTAGCCATTGGCTTGAAGCGCTTTGTCCAAATGCTGAAGTTTTTGTTGTAGGTGTTGCGGATCACAGATACGTATAGCACGGTCGGCTAGGGTTTTGATCATGGAGCGCTTTTGTCTTGGGTGGTGGTTGGTTGGTGGGTGTGCAATACCCAGATAACTTGAATGTAAACACCTTCTAACCTAAATTTACATATCCTTGTTAACCTGGAGAAATCACTTATTTTATATATGCGGACAATTTCAGTTAATATACAGGATAACCCATAATTATGTATATGATGATGTAAATGATGTTTGATTGACTGTAGTATTTGTAATTCTGAACAAATAATTTTGGTAAGGCAACATTGTGTAGTCTGAGAGTGGAGACAATGGGCACTTAGAACTGTTAGTGCATGCCAAACAGAATGGGAGAACGGTTGTCTCTGGAACAGTGTGTACATGGTGTGCATTTGCATTCTACAACAATCAATCACATGGAAATGAGATAGGATGGCAGTTGAGTTTGGAGGAAATGGCCTCTCTGTGTTAATAAATGCAAGAATAAATAATAAATTTGACTCTACTGTTGTGTTTTGCATGCAAAGGGAGTGAAGTACACTACCTATGATAAAACTTGTGTATTAGAAGCCATTATCTCCTGAGAAGCCAAAATCTCAAAGGCATGTGTCTATAGAATTGAATATTTCATGCACAACACTGCAGAAAATAATGAAGGATCTGAAATTAAAGCCATTTCATCTTCGTTTGATATTGATAAAGATCCAGATAATATACAGAAAGATGGCTGGGAATGCTAAGGGAAAATCCACATTTAGAAGAACACATCATTTGGACAAATGAGACAATTTTCATGTTTTGGGAAGTGTTAAATAACACAATTGCATGTACTGAAGGTAATAAAAAAAACAAAAACAAAAAAACTCTAATATAAACATTAGTACGTGTGATAGAAATCCTGGTATCATGGTTTGGAATAGTGTCTCTTATGATGGATTGGATTCTGTTACTGGAAAAAGTTATCATAAATTACTTACAGACATTGTCTGTATAACTCAGTGCTCTTTCTTTTACAAATGAATTTCACAAAGAATTGAATTATTTATTAAAGTAGCCAATAGTAATGGATTTACCATCAATTGATTTTATAAAATACTTAAAAACATAGGATTAAAATAAGGATTAAAGCACCTACTACATTAAACTTAGCAAAGAAAAAGACAATTAAAACAATCTGATGTGTTCCATTCACGTGACTTTCTCTACTTCTGTGTAACAAATTATTGTTAATAAGCTTATTCTTCTATTTATTTCAAGCTAATCGAGAAAAAATTAGCAGAAATAGTCTTATTACTTCCTTCCTTGTAAGTAGAAGCGAAATATGGGAGTATCATAGCTTAAAGTGAAGTCAAAAGCTGGTTACTAGGTGACTGAAGTTTCTTTGTTTGTATGGATGCGAAATGACAAATTCCTGTATGAGAAAAGTATAAGTTTTTTCAAAGCTGAAACCAAAAACAAGGAATATCTCAAAAACGATCAACTCCTCGAAAAAAAATCATATAACGTAAATTGTGTGTTTTAATGTGCTCTACATTTTTTGTGTGGTAAGTTTTTGTCCATTTCTTATGGTTTAGCAGTTATGCAAAATTGCTCCAGAATAAAGTAGTCTTCAGAGGCTATTCCCAGAAAATTCAAGATATACATTTTATTTGTTAGGTAAATATCTTTAATATACGATATTTCAATCAAATTCATTAGTCATTTTTGAGAAAATCAAAATTTTCGAAAAAAGTTCAATGTAAAGGGTAGTTGGAGGTGGGAGGATTTTCTTGCAAATCTTCATGTCGCATCCTTGGAAGATACCAAGTTTGGTATTTAACTGTCTTTTCGTTTTTGAGCTATGCTGTCCACAGACACACAGACAGACACGCACGCACGCATGCACACACACACACACACACACACACACACAGACCTTTTTGTGAAAATGCTTTTTTTGGATATTGGGGACCCTAAAACATATATTTCCGGTGAAATCTTGGTATCGAATTTTTAGTGGAGTGCAATACTTTCTCTATACACTATGTACATAGTGCGTATGGAGAAAGTAAAAATATCCTTACTGTCTGCACGACTGGTCATTGATGACCTGTGGTAGCAAGGTGAAGCACCACCACACTATGCCATACCAGTGCAAGAGTGGCTGAATGAAACGTTCCTAACTGCTGGAAAGTTGGGTATGTGGAGTGGCCAGCTTGATCTCCCAAATTGATACCACCTAACTTTTTCTTATGGGATGTATTAAAGGACAAAGTGTATCAAGATCACTTGCGCAATTGCAGGAAAATATCACAGAAGAGTTCCACAGATTACCATTACAGGTTCTGTCAAGTTGCTTGTGACAACATTGCTCTTTGCTGTATCAATTTGGATGGTACATTGGTGGACCATGCCATGGAGAACAAAGATTAAAATTCTTGTAAGGAAAGGTATGGGTGTTTATGTTCAAGTTAAGTTGTTAGTTTCTTTACCACAGTCTTTGAAATATCATAATCATAATTATGGGCCACTCTGTATTTGAAGTTGAAACAGTCTAGTAAGAAATACATTTACTTAGCTTTGCTAAAGCTTAAGTGACTTCAATGTGAATGTGCCCACAAACAAGACTGAATTACACTTACTGTGTTTCACAAATGTTTATGCAACTCCAATATTTAACAGCAAAATGAATCTGTATTAGATTTACCAAACACTTAAATGTGAATATGTGCAGACAGCAAAAATAATATGAACTATATTCACTGAGCTGACTTAGAGATTACTCACAGGCTAAGACTAATCTGAACACACACACATGCACACATGCACACACATATGCACACATCCTATTATGAGCTAAGAGTCAAAAGCCCAAACTCTAGGATGTAGATCATATCAACAATTGCATTTATTCAAACTTATTAATACATTTATTTGCAAATAATAACTCTGACAATGAATTTTGAGAGGTTTCAGTTTTGCATAATTTTCAATTACATGTCTGTTTGCAAAAGTCTACCCATACACTTGCATTCTTAGAATATTCAGTTTATTATATTTACATTGTTACATTATTACCAGTATTTTTTGATTGAATGAAATCCTCCTCTGTATAGAAGGTGTAAGTAATAAGGTATCTTTTTAATTCTGATCTAAACTTGTTTTTGTTTATTTGCAATTCTTTTATGGAAGAGGGAAGTGAATTAAACAAAACTATTCCTTTTTTGGAATAACTGCAAATTATTTGTTGGTCTATGTAAGTCCTGCCTATGTCTGGTCTCTTTGTTATGAATATCTGTATTTTTTGTAATCTTTTCTGGGTTATTTAATAGAAATGACAATATGGCTAGAATATATTCGCAGGCTAATGGTAAAATTCCAAGCATTTTGAAGAATGGCTTGCAGTGAGTTGATCATCTTTCCCCTGCCATTATTCTTATTACCTTTTTTTGCATAATGAATACTTTTTAAGCATTTACTGAATTTCCCCAAAATATTATTCCATAGGTCATCAATGAATGAAAATATGCATAATAAGCTGTTTTTAGTATGCTCTTATTTATAAGCTCAAAGATTGAATTGCAAAACATGCAGAGCTCAGTTTGGGTAAGATATAATCAATATGGTGTTTCCAATTCATATTACGATCAATCATAAGACCTAGAAATGTTGTATTACAGGCTTCTGCAGTCTGATTATTTTCATATTCTATCCTTAGGTCTGCCATGTTCTTATGCTTTGTGCAAAAATTAATGTAGTTGGTTTTTTCAAAGTTTATGTAGATTTTATTACTTTCAAACCAATCATTTAGTGTTTTGAAAATTTTATTAGACGAATTTGGGAACTGACTGACATGTTCTTTAATTATAATACTTGTGTCATCCGCAAAAAGAACTGGATAGGCGTTGTTGTTTATTACTGCAGGTAGACCATTTATATAAACTAAAAATAATAAGGGACCCAGAATAGATCCTTGTGGGACACCATGCTTTATTTCACACCATTCAGAATATACATTGCTGTTATTTGAAGCTTTTATTATAACCTTTTGGTTTCTTTTTGATAAGTGAGATGTAATATATTACCCCTAATTCCATAGTGTAATAATTTTGATAGAAGTATTTCATGATTAACGCAGTCAAATGCCTTTGATAGATCACAGAATATTCCTAGTGTGTTAAATTTGCCATCCAATGACTATCTGTCTGGAAATGTTCCTGTTAACATGGATATGTTAGATATATGACTTAAAGGTTTGCAAATAATGTTAGCACATATCTTTACTGTTTTTGTGCTTATTTCATTGTATCCTGATGAATTCTTACTTTTCAGGGATTGTATTACTTTTTTTATTTCGGTTGCACTAGTGGGTGCTAAGGATGTAAAATTTTCCATACAGGATTCCTGAAGGCACGAATTTGGATCTCTCTTAGGCTGTTTCTTTGTCAGTAAATTTTCTGCCACCTGACTGAAATATTTATTAAATGCATTTGCTATCTGCTGGGGATCATTTATGGTCACTTTGTTTGCTTTAATTTCTTTTATATAATTTTTCAAGTGATATTTACCAGTCTCTGTTATTAATAATGTTCCATAGTGCTAGGCTTATTGTGAGAGGACTGTATTTGTTTTTCATAACAAAGTTTTTTAGCTGCATTTATAACCCTTTTTAGAATTCTGCAGTACATTTTATAATGTTGTCTACGTCTACCACACTTACTTTCTCTAGTTGCTAAATAAAGTCTCTTTTACGTCTACATGATATTTTTATACCTTGAGTTAGCCAGTCATTTTTAGAATTGTTATTAATTTTCTTTACATGGAATGGAAAACTAGAACTATGAATTCATATGAAAGTGTTTAAGAAGGAGTTAAATTTATCATATACATTATTAAGTTTATGCATTTCTTCCCACAATTCCTCGGAGAGTTTAGCTTTAAAACACACTGTTTTCTGTATTTATAATTCTAAAGCTGGTTACGAGTTTTGTTTTTTTGGAATTGGGTGTATAATAATCAATTTTGATGAGTTGTCCATCATGGTCTGAAAGTCTGTTAACAAAGGGTTGTATTTCAGGTTACTCCTTTCTAGAAATATTGCCGATAGCTGTTTTGGAATTATTTTGAATTATAGTTGCAAAATTGACTGTGTGCATAAGATTGTATGATCTTAATAGTGAACAAATTTGCATCTTTTGATTGCTGTCTATCAAGAAATCTATGTTCAAGTCACCACACAAAATAAATGAATCTTTGGCTTAAATTACAGTTACTGAACCTTGTGAAAGCTGTAACTACAGTATTACTATGCCCACATAACAAGCTAATCTGAATTACATACTTCAAATGTATAAATTGCACTGGGATACAGAAATAAAAGAACCATCTTAAAATCTCACCAACTAACCTGACAAATGCCATTCAAGGAAGCCTCACACATGAGGCAACATAATTGACAAATTAAAATTAAAAGAGCAAACTGGGTACCAGACAATCACAAATATATATGTACTTCCATTTTCAATATATATATATTTGAAACACAGGGTCTAAAAGGTGCAAGTCCAAAACAAATGCAAAACATGGTGTGAGGCAGGCTGCTAATCATAAAGATGTCATGCTACAAAGAGAATAGTAGGGCTGTTCAAGGCAACATGGTAACTGACATGGTAGGTAACAATGGAAATCAGATGTTGCTGTGAGACAAAAAACCACTTTGTCTTCTTTTGTCATGAACCTTTGTTCACCAACAATTTCATTGAATCATATGGCAGTGGGCAGAAGCAGAATTTGTACAGACAGCATGTGGCAAAACCAGATACAAAGAGACAAAAGATGCGCATGAAGTGTGTATTATATTTTAAATATTATAAACTTAAGGTAATTGCAGTTCTATCAGCATTCAATACAATTGAGTTGTAGTTCTATAAACATTCAATGTTATTTATTTATGAATGTTTTAGTGCATCATTTTCAAGTTAATATTGTTTGAGTTTCTTGCAATGGACCAATGGCTAACGACCATACTGTACTACCAATAGCTTAGAGGAATTTGGAAAGTATGTTCAAACACATTATTTTTGTTATTTAGAATACTAGATGTAGGCATCTGCTCCAGGCACATACTTATAAGTCCAGGAGTTATAAGCCCTACATATGAGGAGGCCAAACAGGGGAATAATAATAATAATAATAATAATAATAATAATGATGATGATGGTAATGGTGGTGATGATGACAACAATGATAGATGTAGTTTTATTAGTTTTGTGCCGTGATCACAACCTTATAGAACATCTATTAAAATTGCTTTATCCTTCTGCGCCTAGACATGAAACAGCTCTTGAATCATCAAGATGATGAATCCAAAGTTGCAAGTTCAAACCTGGCCCAGACGGATGGTTTTTAAGTATGTTTAAAAGCGGTACCACCTGTCAGTAGATTTGCTGTAAATGAACTGCTGAACAAAATTTCAGTATACTGTCAGCTCTGATGTTATCCTGATAATTGAGAATGTTATTAACAAAGAAAATATTTTTTTTAGTATTATTATTAGGCATTCTTATTATGTATATTTTTTAATGTAAGGTCCATCTTCATCCCAATGATTGATTTCTCAAAATTGGAGTGCATTGTGTATTCTCATACAAATGATAACATTTTGGGTTATTTAAATGATACAATTTTAGGTTACAAAGAGAACATAACATAATATTTTTATTACACTATTTAAGCTACCAATACATTTTGAAATGGTAATTCTTGACGTCACTGCTCTATAATGATTATTGTTCTAATGTCGAAGGTCTATAAACAATCCCCAATACTTTTATTATTCTAATTACATGTTTGTATAAGTGATCTACTTTATTTTCTTGTATATATTTCATAAATTACAACTTCAGCTATGCTAATGTGTTCCAAGGCAGAGCTGCGAAACTATGCAGCTGGATTTGATAAAAGATACCATCTATTGTCTGCAAAAACCTTGGGAATTTATAGGTTTTATTTATTTCCTGTGCGTGCATTAGAGTTACAAGTGCTAAATCGGTATAAGTCCTTAATATTTACCAAGCAGGGTATTTTCTTTTGTATCAAAGAGTCACATGATCTAAACACAATAAAATATGGTGACACAGAGCATAAGTTTTGGCAGCAAATAATAGCCTATGAGCATTAAGAATCTTAAAGGCGGACTCTTGCCTCTTGGACTATTTAAAGAGACCCAATTTTGGAATTTGTACAGTTGTCATGCCATTTGGACGAGTACTCCACGTCACTTTGCATAAGAATTTTATGCTTAAATTTTAAAGCGCCAGATTAGTGTAAATTGTAAAGTAGTGTTAAAATGTAATGAGTGTTATACTCAAGTGTAAGCAGTAACTATCTTCATATATTTAAAGTGTTCTCCGAGTGCAAAAAGTGTTAAGAGAAATGTGCAATATTACTGTTTGTCAAGATGATTTCACCAATAGTATTTGATGCTTTGTCGAGGAATAAAACATCAGAGTGAAAAAGGATCCTGCTATTCTTAATTCTAAATCCAGTATCCACACCTACATTCTTTCATGTTTCCACCCTGAGGACGATCAACAGCTCTACCAACATCAAACGCAGAGAAGTGATGCTGAGGCAGCCATAGAATCAATTTCCACCCAAAGTTATGAGATAACTGAAGAAGTCCTTGCATCAAATATGGTGGATTAATTCTTTATTTCTATATGCTCGGTTTTCACTTGACTTACACTTCAAAGAAGGCATATAGAAAGTGTGTTCACTTGAGTTACACTTCAAAGAAGGCATATAGAAAGTGTGTTTCTCACACCTGCCATAAATGAACGTTAATTAAGTACTAATAATGTGAGCAGTATAAACATATAAAAACATAACATTACAATTTATAAAACATCATTTCAAAATTAATGAGTTCAAGAGTAATCAATGCAAAACTGCTATAGCACTTTTCATTGTCTCATGTGGATGATGGAGATAATCTTAAACCCAAGCTTAAACTGACATTTTTCACCTTCCCATTCTTTTTTCTCTGCCTAGGCAATAGCTTGGTGAGAGAGAACAATGCCTAGCCAGGACTCATATGTACTGGTAAGAAATGGCTTGATGATTTCCAGTTAAGGCAGAAGGTCCGGGAGAGAAATAATGAAGCTTCAGGTTACTCTGTTGTGAATACTGAATTTATTATCATACTACACTCTTGGCAATTTTAAAGGAAATTACCACAAGTATGTTGTTGTATTCCAGTGACCTTGACTGGCAAATTTAGTTCAATAATGTTACTTTTTATAATAATTCTCAATTTTGTGATATTGGAAATTCATCATTAACTTTCTTAGCTTAGTATACATTAAGTTTGCTGAAACTTGTGGTGTTTAACATATTTACTGATGACATTACACATCAAAATATGTTATACATTGACTCTGACTGGCCATATCCTTCAGCAAAGTGATTTTGTAAAGACTTCCTGTACTACTTAATTCCACTGTATTTATTGAAAATTTTGTCTAAAGAACCCTTTTACCCTAGCAATAATAATAATAATAATAATAATAATAATAATAATAATAATAATAATAATAGTAATAATAATAATAATGAGGATAACAATAACAAATAACAATAAGAACACACATTACATGATGTGGGTGCTCTAGTAACTCTTTCCCTGCATTTTTATTTGTTAGTGTTGGATGTCTTCGCAGTCGTTGTTTTGCTAATCCATGTATCTGACAATATACAAAGGAGCTTTACCCTTCAAGAAGTTACAATCACTGGTGTTGCTTCACATACATAATTGCCCTCCATGGTGTAACGATTACCATGCTCACTTCATATACCCATGTGCACATGTTCAAACCCGGCGGAGGACTGGATTGTTTTGGGTGTAAAAATCCTTAGCATGGTTTCCTTCAGAAGGGAAGTAAAGCTGTAGGTCCTGTAAAAGAACCTCAAGCCTAATAAAGAGGCCTCTGAGCAAAATTAAGTGGTCTTTAATGCCTAGTACAGAATAGGACGCTGAGAACCACAGCAGTTAAAGAGCATTCATAAATAAAACACAATTTCTTTCTTTTCACATAGCTAAAAGGTGACAAATGTAACATTTTCAGCCCTTAAAACTCATAACTTGGGCAAATCCATTATATTGTGGTTAAAAATTTACAGTTTGATACAAACATTTCTGCACCTATTTACCTTAATAAAATCTAGTGAGTCATAAAATCATGAAAATAATAATAATAATAATAATAATATAAAACATAAATTACTCTTGATAATTAATTCACTTTCTTCCATAGTGATACTACCAGCTGCACACTGCAGCACTGTCACTGCCATTTGTTCCCATCACTGCTCTCTATATCTTCATTTGATTTGCTTCTGGAGTATGTCTGAGTCATTGTCAGTAACAAAACATCATGCTTAAGTTTCTATCTTTAAGTATTAGTTTCTTCATATCCAAATATATGACTGGAAAACCAGCTACCATATTCTTCTGTATATAGGATAGCTTTCATTTTAAAATGGGCATGCAATGCCATTTGTATGGTTAGTTCCAATTTCTTTTGACACAATCCACCTAGTAGCAGTAACCATAACAGTGAAAATAAACAACATCAAAAAGAGACCAAATGGATATTATGTTGATAATGCAATGAAATCACTGCGAAACTAGTCCAAAAGCAAGGATTCCAAAAGATGAGTGAAGATTTGTTGCAATTATTATTTTTATATTAATATTTAGGTTGCAGTTATTACTTCTTGATAAATTCTGGATGTTTGCTTTCTCTATCATGCGTGCAATAGGTAGAGAAGGTATAACATTTACCTAAAAGCTCAGTACTAATATATCACACACACACACATATATATTTTTTCTGAGGTTCCTGAAAAAAAAGAAAGGAAAAAAAAAGGATTTTTAGAAAAAGGTCTGTGTGTGCATGTATGGACAACATAGCTCAGGAATAAAAAGTTGAGTTTTGTATTAATTTAAAAACCCTCCAAAAAGCAATGTAAAGTATAATTTTGAATACTGGAAGTGGTACACTGTGAAGCTAGCAATTAGTTTTTAATTGGTAGTCGAATATACACACATGTGCTTCACAAAAACTTACTTTTATGCAGAACTAGTTTCGCATGCGTGTTACATGCATTGTCTACTGCTTTCGACACGCATGCGAAACTAGTTCTGCGTAAAAGTAAGTTTTTGTGAAGCACATGTGTGTATATTCGACTACCAATTAAAAACTAAAAGCAGTGTAAAGCTTTTCAAGAAAATCCTTTTACTCCCAAACTAACCTTTATATGGAAAAATATTCCCAAATTATTATTTTCTCAAAACTGGTTCTAATGATTTTCATTAAAATATTGTATATTTAAGATATTTTCATAACATTAAAAATGTGTATCTTGAATTTTCTGGGAATAGCCTCTGAAGGCCTTTTCATTTGAATGACTTTTACATAACTTGTAAACATAAAAAAAGACAAACTACTATTACACAAATAATGTAGATCTCATTGAAGCACACACAATTTATGTAATTTATTGAAGGAAGTATTGCATTCTGTCCAAGATCAAGATTTCATTGGAAAGGCTTCTCTTGAGGCTCCTGGAGGGGAAAAAAACTGTTTTAGGAAAAGATATATGTGCTTTTTTGTTTTTTTTTTCTCCTAAAAGGTATATTAAAATATTATCTTATTTGTTTTATTTCAGCTCCACAACAGAGTATATCCAGTACAAAAGCTCCAGAAGATATTCCCATGATTAGAAGAGCTGATCTTGAAAATCATAATCGAGATGGGGGTCTTTGGATTGTAATTGATAGAAAGGTGTACGATGTTCAAGATTTTAGGTAAATATGCTTTTTACCTCCAAACACATACTATGTACATAGTGTATAGAGGAAGTATTATATTCTACTCACAATTTGCTGCCAAGATTTAACCAGAAACATATGTTTTAAGGTCCCCTGGGTCCAAAAAAAGCATTTTTACTTTCTCTAGCATGTACAATTCGCATAGTGGATAGAGAAGGTATTGCATTCCACCCAAAATTTGATGTCAAGATTTCGTGGGACATATATATTTTGAGGTCCCCTGAGTCTGAAAAAACCAATTTTAGAAAAAAGTGTGGTGGATGGGTGCATGGGTGGGTGTTTATATGCATGTGCAGCATAGCTCAAAAACGAAAAAACTGTTAAATACCAAACTTGTCAGCAGTAAGAAAAACAGAGACATTTCCAGATTGGGTTTGAAGGTCAGTTTTCAGTTAATTATTATTATTATTTATTTATTTATTTTACTTAGTTTGAATTTACTGTGTAATGCTAGACGGAAATTTCTGGTTGTGTGACGATGAATTTGGTAAAGATGGGATTCACGTGAACCAGAGAGGTTCATTCAAGTTTGGTAGCCTACTTAATGAGGCAATAACTTCAGTAATTCAGGAAAACTAGAATCCAAAGTGGTAGATGAAATAGTAAATGTAAATTCAGTACAGTCATCAATCAGTGAAATTCCTCTCCTGTTCGAATAAATCCTATCAGATCATGTTGCAAAATATACAATGTATAAGAAATAAGTTAACAGATCTCGACTTAATGCTCAATCAGGAATATAAAAATGTAGACAACATTTTATTGAATAAGCTTGACAACTATGGCATCAGAGGGTTGCTAATGACTACTTTAGACCATATCTTATAAATAGAACCCACTTAGTCAAAATTGATAGTATACAATCAAAATTACAAATAGCAGAGTGCGGCGTTCCTCGAGGCTTCTTATTAGGGCCAGTTCTCTTCCTTATTTATATTAATGACCTTCCATTATTCATAACTCCTGTTAACACTGTTTCATTTGCTGATGATGCAAACTTTGTGTATAAAAATCATTGTCAAACTTTACCACAACAGACTATACATGATTTAATGTCAAAATTATGCAATTAGTTAAATTATAATAAATTATTTTTAAATGTCAATAAATCAAGCTACTTAAATTTTGATAGAAAACCCAAACCCCATAAATCAATTCCAAATACTTGTGGAAAATGTAGCAATAAGTCGCCAACATTGTACTAAATTCCTAGATGTCACAATTGATACCACATAAACATGGAAAGACCATATTCTGGTTCTTAGTAATAAATTGAATCGTTTAACTTATGCAATAAGAGTGTTAAGCAAAGTTTTTAGTGAAGAGGTAATGAGAGTTGTATACTTTGAGTATGTACACCCAATAATTTTATATGGTATACCCTTTTGGGGAAATTCTAACTAATCAATTGCAATATTCAAAATACAAAAGAAAATCTTAAGCATAATGAAGTGCGTATCGCCTCATACTCCAAGTAAGCCTATTTTTAATGAGTTTAATATACTCCCACTACCATGTGTACATATTCTAGAAACAGTCTCCTTAATTCATAGCAATATGCAACACTTTAAAAGAAATGAGGATTATCATGCCTATAATACTTGAACAACTGCGGCAATATACCAACATTGTTATCGACTTAATAAAACTCTCAGTAGTTATACCATAAAGGAATACTTTTATATAAGATACCCAGGCCATTAAAAGCTGTGCCAGGAAACATTTTGAAATCTAAAGTGCATAAATTATTATTAAAACACAAATTTTAAAACATTAATGATTTTCTTAACTCTGTTATTTAGCACCTATTGCATTAGGACAACTGTATTATATTACACCTGTATATTTCTTGTACTATTTTATTTGTAAGTGATGACAAAGCTATATGTACAGATTGTATATCTGCGGGAATAAAAATTAAATTGAATTGAATTTGTGCAGAAATTCACGTTTTGAGCCATTGACGTAAAGATGACTGTGGAAATGTATGGTATGGTTGGGAGTGTAACTGTAATGATAATGATGGATATGCTTTTCTATTTATACAACATAATTAATATAACACATAATACATTTTTTTATCTACCTAGTTTGAAATTGCGCAGAAATTCATATTGCGAGTAGGAGAGAAACAGCGAGAACAAAAATGTACCAGCATGACCTAATTAGACTCGTATACGTTTCAGCTGGCTGCCGTGTGAAAACAGTTGGAGGCGTTAGTGTGCCTGAGAGAATGTCCCATAATTATCCACGCACAATCTCATCATTTTTCGTCATTGTTTTCTGTTATTCTATGGATGCTGCACCATATTTGAAATTATATGTGATATACAATTTCATTGTTGAACTGCTTTGTTTTACGTTTGACATTTCTGTTAATTTCTAAATCTTTTTTATTAGATTTCAATTTTCTTTATATAATTCTAGTAGTTTTAAATTCCCCAAAGCTCAGAAACTACAAGAACGATCCCAAAAATGACAAATAACGAGAGTGCAACATCTATCACAAAATGGCGAGAAAGATCTTGTAAGCACCAAAGAAATATGGGAATATTATCAAGATTAGCCTTAAGGTAAGTGACTACCAATATAATCTTACATTAATTGCACATTAATACGTATTTGAAAGCAAGAGTGACAGTGCAAGTACATATTGTAAAGTAAATGTACATGTTGCATATATCCACATAAATAATCACGATTACTGACAATCTCGAAACTTGTTAAAGCTCACGTGAAACTGTATTTATATTAAAAGTATAAGCCGCAATGTGTTCATTCATAGATTGATGCTGACACTACCTGCTTTGTTCACCATTATGTATAAGCTACATCAAAATTGAGTACCTTTGCTGCTGTTATAACAATGTAAATAAAGCCAGACAATTTAAGTGTTTATAAGCTGAATTATCTTTTGAATACACAGTTCAACAATCAATACCTAGTTATCATTACATATTTAAAAAGTTGCTCGCATTAATCAATGGCAAAAGATGCTTAAAGTGGTATATCAGATGAAAAAACCTAGATCGTTGCCTTCCTTTATATTGCAAACTGATTAAAATAAAGACATACTCTTAAAATAATGGGCAAAAAATTAAGACTGAAATCAAGAGCCTGGATAAAGAGAAATTGTTAATATAATATTTTTCATGCTAACCGAATTTAAGTGCCTACCACAAAGCATTCTGGCAAATTAAATATTTTTCTCAAGCGCTGATGGTTTAGAAAAAAAAAGTGTATATATTTATAATACAAATATAACCGTTTAATATAATAATGCCTATATTTAAAACACGCTTCTGAATTCCTAATTCATAATGACGATGACGATAATGATGATGATGATGATGACGATGATGGGGTGGCATTACCTACAATCCTTTCTGCTATGCACATTATGCATTGTTTTACTCTATTTCCATTTCACAAGCTTGCCTCTTCTTTGTGGAGGTAATACCCTGGAAGCCACGGATGACTACATCCTAATTATTAATATTTTAAAAAGGTTTTTCTTTTTCACATTCTAAAATTGAATTTCTCACAAATTTCCTAAAGTACTTTTGTCAGTCTTTCTAGCAGTCTGGTTGGCAGTGTTTACACCTGACAATAACGGCAACAACAGACATTGTTAGTAATTATTATTATTATTGTTATTATTAATATTATTTATGTACTAATCAATATATTATACTTGTTTCAGATATAGAACTGGATATGAGGTTCCAGAAAATACCACATGGCGAACTGCTATATTAGAAGACAGAAGATACACATAAGTTACTTTTTGTGAAGATTAGTATGGTTTTAGGAGTGCCTAGAGGTTGTTAAAAATCAAACTCTTTGTTATCAGGACTTTAGTAAAGCATGGTACAAGTAAAATGCTTAAGTAGTACTATACTATCTTGTAAAACAGTAATGAAAATTTAAATTTAGAGAAGTACTTCACTGTGCACATTTTCAAATATTATTGTAATAAAAATAAACATAATAAATCTCAGGACAAAATATCAAACCTTAAGCCTTTTAAAAGGTACATTTCCGATTTAAGTAAGAAATTTCAGAAGCTCTATTCTGTAGTTTGGAGACTAAGACAATGTTCTCATACATAGGTTTCAAATTTGCTATAATATTATAAATATATTTACACCATTATTAGATACAGATCCTTCTGGGGATCTTGCAGTCATAGTAAAAACAATGATTTTAAAATTAATTGTATGTGTAGCTATTATAATATCAGATAAATGACTTTTAAACAATTTGAGATTATGCCATTATAATTATACAAATAGGTAATTCATTAAAAAAAATTATCTAAAAATTTAGATTTTTTACAGCAAGAACTACATATTACACACTGTCTAAAATAGCATAAGGTTTTTAGAATTTTAAGTTATATGGCTTACGGAATACAAAATAATATGCACAAAAACCCTAAATATAATTCCTCAATTTCTGTATATGAACTAATTTTTCTGTCATTACAATAATAATTAATGGAACAATCTACATGTGTGTGGTATAGTGAAACTGATGCGAGTTTTGTGTAGGGATTAATTTTTCTATACCATATAAAGTCAAATGCTAATTTTGAACTAATCATGAAGGTAGCAAATAAACATGAAATATGTTTTAAAATCTTGTTTTATATTCACAAATTCTGTTGCAATAATTGGAATTACAATAAGGAAATAGTCATTATTTTTAGTTATCATTTATTACTCTTTTATTTGAAAGGATGCTTTCTATCCTAAAACCCTTCCCTGGTTACTACCATGTGTGGAAGGGTACATGCAATGTAGTGCACTATTTGTTGAAGGCAATTATTATGTAAAAGTTATAGAATAAAGAGATATATACCTAAACATTACATTGAATAGATGTATCTATTTTTATTAAATTATTGTTTGTAATATTACCAACATGATAACTGTTTCATATTCATATAGCTTTAAAATCCAGGTGTGCTTATTCTGTTAGGAAGAAACCGAATGCCACTAATTAAAACCCTTTACATGTTGCATAGAAAATATTGAATTATTATCCTTTTTATATATTTAAAGATTAATTTTTCAGGCTCTGTGTGATGTATGCCATTAATCTGATGCATAATATTCATTATGAAACATGAATGCTAAGTTTAGCACATAATTGTTTCTCTGCAAAGGTTCTTTGGAGCCTTATCACAATGCAATGTGATTTCAAGTATCTCAATTTGCGTTTAATCAAAAAAGAACTGATAGCGTGAAACTTTATGTGGTTTAATTTTTTTCCATACATGCAATTTTGGTTTCAGAACCAAAGATTTTCAGGAAATATTTACATTAGTACTTAATGTTTAATAAAATCAAGAAAAATTATTGACTAATGTTTAATTTTTCTCTTCAGAAAAATGAATAGTTCAGAATAACTAGTACTTCATAATATGTAGCATTTTCATAAATGTTTATTTGCTACCTTCATTCATTTCCTTCTTACATTACTCCATGTTCTTGTATTTTTTCTGTAGTCCTTTAGTTATTACTTGTATGAGGTGCGGTACTTCATACGCTTTTTAATTTTGGTTGTGAGTATCTCTCTTTTATTTTAACACACTAATCACCTCAGCCTAAAATATGTTTTTGTGTGGCTCCTTAGCTTGTTATAGGTTTAGTTCAGCCCGTTCAGGGATCCAATTATTTGCTTTACAAGTTCATACCCTTCTGAGGGATGGTTAGACATTTCAAAGATGAGGTATCTTTTTTCTAGAGCTTCACACTCCAACAGAAGATGCTTTAACCCTGAAAATAATTGCTACAGATTCAACAGAAGTAGTAATAAAATATGCCCTGAATATTAACATTTCAGTTCACAATTCATGTATTTGCACGAAACATGTCTATTAATGTGCTAAGAGTGTTAATAAACATATTTTTAATTGTAGCTATATTATTGCAAAAATTCTAATAAAATAAACACCAATTTATGGTTTATAAATTTATAGTGGTTTTACTTTGTATTTAGCAAAAGTTGCTAATGATTGATTAAAATTTCACACCATAATCATTTCAACAGTTAATGTGATAATTTTATATAGAAGCTAGGAATTGACAAGCACCCTACATAAACAAAGCTTTTCCAAATTAAATTTACAGACACTTTAATTTCCCCAATCCAAATGATAAAATGATAGTGTTGATTCATATCGTCATTATTTAAATATATTTTATTAATATAAATATATCTGCAGATATAAACCACGAGGTTGTATTGATTTTATTTTACGTTTAAACTGTTCGTTTGATGTTATTTGTGCTGTGAGCAGTTAATTTATGTTCCTTTCTTGTTATATTTTACATATCTGTAATTCCTAAAGTTTTTTTCTTTATGTAGCCCCATTTAACGCCTATGGTGATGTTGGGGGCTTTAACTTATGAAACAACTCGTTGATTGTAAGCTCATTAATGTTGGATTTTTTAAACATTTTATTTTTTTCAAAAACACACACATACTTTCAGAATCTGGGGGATAGGGAATGATTCCGGTTAAAGAAAAATTGCCCGCCTCAGCCGGGAATCGAACCTGGGACCTCTGGGTGAGGAGTCAGCTTGCTGAGCACCCAACCTTGGAGACAGCCAATTCCTAAAGTTGTATAATTTCCCCTTGTTTTTGTCATGCATAGCTTTAAAGTAAAACTGTGTAATTCTGTCAAATTAGAAATTCAGTTGATGACATCATTAGCAGAAGTAGATTCAATTACAATAGGTATAAATCTGTTGTTAGCACCACAGATTTCTGAGCATTGTCCATAAAATACCCCAGGACGATTAAATCAAGCTCATTAACTTTCGAAATATATTGTTTTTTCATTACAGTACAGTGCAATTAATTTTTGTAAATTTTCCTTCCATGGACTCTCCATTTTTAAAAATAAGGAAAGAAAAAGATTAACAAATGCGTAGATTTGTTAAATAGGCTCTCATCAACACTGATGGCCGTTGTATATATATTTTGCACATCAGAATAAAAGGCAACAGGCAAACAAACCAATAATTCTCAAGTAAGCAATGAAATAATAACGGCATATAAAGTTTTTATTGAGGCTGCAGTTAGATCAGAAGCTGTAGAGCGGTACATAGATTTCTTGAGAAAAAGCTAGAACCGCTCGAAAGATTTCTGATCTTGCTGTAAACTCGAGAAAACTGGCCGAAATCCTGGAGTGGATGGTTTGGTGAATAGGTGGGGCAGGACACTACTTTGGTGATTGAGCTAGCGTAGTCGGTCAAGTTTCCTTGCCCTGCCGTATTAGAACACTTGGAGTCGTATCGATCGCCAGAAGTGGAATGCGAGTCCAATTTTTTAACATTGAGTTAACCATCTATTCGTTTATAGTTATCTATGGTGGTGACAATGGCAGCTTAGCTATAACGATGATTATGGATACAATTTTCTATTAAGACAACATACTTAATATAAAATATTGTAAACATTTTACCCAATTTGAATTTTCGGGTAAATTCATGTTTAGAATGGGAGAGATGAACAGGAGTGTACAGAGAGTGCAGAATGTGTGCGATAGTAGAACGTGATGACAGTGGCAGGGATGACAAAGATTAAGAATTCTATTAAGACAACATACTTAATATTGTTAAACATTGTATCAAATTTGAATTTGCCATAAATTCAAATAGCAGGCAACACAGAGAGGCAGCGGGAAAACTGGAAAGTACCAGTATAAGTATGTGCGGTGTGAGGAGGAGAAATTTACAGCTAACCTCTCTCTTTCTGCTTGGCATTGGCTTCCAATACAAAATTATGTGCAACCATCGATGTGAAAGGAAGTCCTTTAATTTTATTTTAGTCTCGGACAATAATCTTTTTTCCAGGGAGAATGATCATAGGTCTATTAACAGTTAAGTTTTTGTGTGAAATGTAATTCACAAAATCTGCCACATACAATTCATTCTTTATGGAAATCCTCAGGTTTAGCCACTGCCGTACCCACAAAGTTTGAATCCCCGCAAGGTATTCGGAAAGTATACATCATGAATCCAAGACGACCCCTCAGTTCTGAACATTAATATTTTGGAAAAAAATGTGACTTGTATTCAGATAAATATAGTAATAAGACAATTTTTGCTAAAGTTTGTTTTGCTTAGCATGCCATAGATAAAGGAATAATCTTTTGTAAGGAAAGTTGTTTGTGTAGCAGCTAGAGAAAGTCATGTGAATGGAACACATCAGATTTTTAGAAAACGGTCTGTGCATGCGTGTATGCATATAACTCAAAAATGAAAAGACTTAAATACCAAACTTGCTATTATCTTTTAGTATCTTCGAAGGATGCAATACACAAAGATGTTCAAGTAAATCTTCCCCATCATTAACTACCCTTTACATGGAAAAAAGTTTTGTAATTTTTTTTTTTCAAAAATGTCTCTAATGATTTTAATTAAAATATCATGTATAAAGATATTTACATCATAAATAAAATGTTTATTTTGAATTTTCTGGGAATAGTCTCTGAAGACCTCTTATTTTGAAAGAGTCTTGCAGAATTTTGCGTAACGGTTAAACCTTAAGAGATAAACAAAAACTTACCTCACAAAAAAATGTAGATTTTGTTAAAACACCTAATTTATGTCATGTATATTTTTGATGTAGAGCTGACCATTTCTGAGATATTCTCCTTGTTATTGGTTTCAATTTTAAACTACCTAATAGGTCTGAAATGACACCATGCAAAGTGAATTGAACTCAGTTGTTTCACATAGTGACTAACTTTTAAAACATTTGACTATCACTTTAGCCTAATGCATTCCCTTCTACTTACAAGGAAGCAAGTAATAAGATCAATTCTGTTAATGTTTATCTTGATTAGCATGAAGTAGATAAAATAATAATCTTTTGTAAGAATAGTTTGTATATGAAACAGCTAGAAAAAGTTATGTGAATGGAACACATAAGTTTTTTTTAACTTTGTTTATATCACCATTAACCTAAAGGCTGCATTTTGTTATTTAGCATCTCACCCAAGTTGAAGCATTAGGGCCAAATGAATTTCCATCCTGACTGCAGTATGTCTGGTGATTTCTTCAGAACTGCATGACCAACCAAGATTTCCTACGTCCATAGTGTGGATCTACAAGAAGAATTTTACATGAGAGGGCATGATTAATACACCTAAGTCACACTAGGAAAACCCTAGAGCTATTAGAGTTAAAAATGTCCAACGTTGATTAGCAGTGAATATTTGCGCTGATGTTAGAAATGACACCTCCATGTTTGATGGACCACATTTATCTGTAGTTTTCACAATATAATTGAACTTCCAGAAGATGTTCGTTTTGAAATATGCCAGTTAATGTGGTTCCAAGATGATGGGCACCTGCATGTTAATCTGATGATATAAGAGGTCTCCTAATTGTAACATATTCTCTTTGCTGGATTATCAGAGGAACACCAAAGCTATGACCAGCTAACCCCTTTGTCTTCCTTTGGGAACATGTTCAGACTTGTGTACAAGGTGCCAGTCAGCAGCGAAGGGGAACTGATTACCTGGATCTTTGTCGCATTCAATGTTGTTTATGACATCAGGTATTTTTGAATGGACTCAGCAGTCATTACAATGACACTATCGAATATGTGCTGAAGTCAAGAGTCATTTTGAACATCTTTCATAAACACTTATGTACCTGTTCAATTTTTGTTTTATTCTTAATGTAGGTCTGTTTGCAGCCTTTCAAAACCTAATTATGTTTACATCATTTAATATTGTTTTAATTTTTCTCAAATGATTTGCATCATGGCAGGAAAAATTTGACCAAAAATAGTATTATTTGCACATATATTTACACCCTTTTGTGTAAATGCAGTTCACTTAAAAATGGACCTATACATGCATTTAGTGCCATATAATTCAATTAAGATTTACAAATTACTAAGTCAATTTAAAAGGGTTTTGCATTGTTTAAAATTAAAGATATGCAGCTACTCTTTATTTCAAAATTCTTCTCTCAGTACCTTATATTAAAAGATATGTAACAACCTATTGGTGGAATTTCATCCATGAGGCATTTAAAAATGTTATGCTTTCTGCCTTAATAAAATGTTAATGAACATACATTCCCTAAAAGAAAATACTCAAATAGAACCCCTGAAGTATCCATTGACATTATTTGGATTCTGACCCAACTGTATAACTGAGATAACAGGCAAACAAAATGTTCCGTAAAAAAAAGTGTTGGCCTCACTAAAATGTACAACACATCCGAAATACATTTTGTTGAATTAAGTGTTTGTGAAATATTTGTTGCTGTTATTTAAATATTCTGACATTTTGAACAGTTGTTTTGGATGTCATTGTCCTGTAGATGTCCCCACCCAAAGAAATGAAAGAGGGACTTGATAACTCCAGAACATTTTTCTAAAGGAATCATAATCTGTTATTAAGCATATGTGTGCCCATTTGTTAAGTGGACTTCAGGTTTAATTGTTACTCACACAAAATCCCCCCCCCCCCTGATTGAATGGAGGGCCACACCTGTCATTGATTGTTATAACTATTTAACAAAACATTTTAAGAAGAAATGGCTAGAGAATATCTCCAAACTTGCCAGACATCTGCTGATTCCATCACAGAAAACACTGGAGTGCATGAGAGCTTCATTGTCAAATGCCAAGCATTAGTGAACAACAAAAATAACAATCAATTAAGAGTAAAAACACAGTATTGCACTCAAACTTCACTAGTTGAAATAAGTAACTTATTCAGACATATTTTGGTGGCTATTGCTGAAGATGGTGGCAATAGCCATTGAAACATACCCAAAATAAATTACTTATTTCAACTATTGAAGCTTGAATGTTATTATGCTTAATTTATTAGTTACTTCACTGTGTTTTTCCAGTAATATTGTTGAAAAATAATAACATGGTCTTTGAAATGCTAATTTGTGGTCCTTTTGTTTTACATGAGTTGATTAAAAAAAAGTATAATATTATTTCTGCTATTTAAGAGATGACTGTTTTCTTAATCTGCTGTATATCTAAACACCAAATGTACTCAAGTGTAATACTAATTAATTAAAACATTTCTGCTAATTGATACTGAGTAATACAAAGTATATAGAGCTATAGATGAATTATTTTTACGTTAGCTCTGAAAGTTTGGTTTGATGTTGTTTATCATTGCTGAGTACTTGCACCAAAGCATCAACTCTCCTGCACTCCAGTATTTCTCATATATTTTGGATTTTTACATATGAGAACCATCCCTTCTTGAAAAGGATACAAATTACAAATTGGAGCAGAAATTATTCCAATCCTTTCAACTATTCTGACAAACAATTATGAGAGTTAATAGTAATGCACTAATGAGTCAATTTTCATAAGATTTCATCAAAATTGTACTCACAGCAGAACTGGTATTGTAGGCTCTGTTCTATATCATCAATTTTATACAACTGCTGGATGTAGGTGAGCTACCTGAAATGGTGACCTCTTCTCTTCAGGTGGAGAGCTAATGACCTTCTACAGCAAATTTTTATCTAGTAGGAAATAATAGTTAATTAGTCTGGTTTTGTTTTTTTTCTCAGATATGCAAATCAACAACTTCTTGCATACGTTTTAAAAGGTGAATGTTGTGTTCTGTTTCATGTTGTTCATATAAGAAGCAGGCTCAAACTGTTGATTTTTCAGTGTGCTTACTTATTACATGAACAGAGCATTCTTTCAGTCTGATCCTATATTTCTTTTTGTCCTGACAATGCATATTTTATCACAGTCTTTGCAATTGACTGGAAGGGATGAGATTCTTGACACTGAATTTATTCTGTGCCACTAAAACTATATTGTAATTATTAAAATATTTCTGGAATTTCTGAGTAGTCCATGGATGGAATGTAAATTACAAGAATCAAAACTAAAATTAACAGTGGAGTTGGAACAAAATGATACATTAGTTTTCTTAGTTATCCAAATTATGAAAAACAATGAAAATGAAAATTTGGAATTTACAGGAAGGAAACAGACTATAATTATATTAAAGCAAATAGTTTCAATCCAAAAATACATCAACATGCTCCATTTAACAGCTTGCTTATTAGACCTTAAAGATACTTCTGGAAAAATTGGAATACAATGAAGAGCTCAATCACATTATTGATAATACAGCAGAAAACAATGGATTTAGCAAAGGAAATGTGAACAAAAAACTACAGAGAATAAAAGGAAAGAAAAAAAAAATTATATTGCAGATATAACCTGTGAAAGATAAAAAGGTATTTAAAAAATTGGCATTCCATCCAAGGGCTACTCAGAAATTCCAGAAGATTTGTAATAATGACCACATAATTGTAGCCCTCCAGATTAAATTCAGTGCCAAGAATCTCATCCCTTCCAGCAATTTAAACAGAATTAAAAACTATGAAAAACCAGGCATATACAAAATCAATTGCAAAGACTGTGATAAAATATGCATTGTCAGGACATATAGAAATATGGGTATCAAACTTAAAGAATCCTTTGGGCATGTAATAAATTAGTGCACCAAAAAATCAGTAGTTTCAGCCCACTTCTGGTATGAACAACATGAAATAGAACACAACATTCACCTTTTAAAACATGTGCAAAAAACTGTTGAACTGAATACCTGAGAAATAAATAAATATGCATGTGTGGGTGGGTGGGTGCATGTAAATTTAAAACCTGGGTTACGAACTTTGATCTCCCATTAGAAGAAAATTTCCTGTTGTATCAGTCCCCCACCAAAGGAGAAGAGGCTGACCATTACAGATGCTCACCAGTCATATGCAGTTGATGGTGTAGGACAAATCCTATAATACGGTTTCAGCTGTGTAAGAAACAATTTTGATGAAGCCTTGTGAAAAACGACTCATTAGTACATTACTATTAACTAAGCTTTACAATGTATCACTCCCAATTCATTATTTATTATTATTATTATTATTTATTAATAATTATTGGTATTCTTAATAATAACAATAACAACAACACAGTATGTATTCAGTAGTTTTAAACTGATTATGTATTGACACATTCCGTTTTCCTATTTCTCAAAGTTCATTATAATTGTTTAAAAGAGTACCTGTGGCAGTCAATAATGCTTACGTATAGAGTGCTTTAAAAATTATGAGTTGAATATTTGTTGCTGCTTTTAAAATTCTTATATGAAAATAATAATACCTTAGAAAGATATGAATTCTGCTTAGAGGATAAGGCTATGGCTGTCTTAATGTTGTTAGATAGACCCATGTAGTATTTCATATTCAGATTTATTCACTACATGTGATATTTATGTGAAGGTGTATTAAATTTGATGTATACATATATATATATATATATATATATATATATATATATATATATATATATATATATATATATATATATAAGTTGTAACAGTGATATGAATTTTCCATAAATTATGATGTTACACTTGCAGAGCTCAAGCACCTTGTGGTAGTGAACTGCTGCAAAGATATGCTGGGAGAGATGCAACACAGCCATTTCATGCAGCAACACATTCACAAGCGGCAAAGGAAATGATGCAGGGATTTCTTGTGGGCTTCTACATGGAGCCAGAACAAGAGGCTGTTCAGGTGTGTTCTTTTCACCAATGTTATGATTTTTTTTCACCTTTCCTCTAGTTGTCCTTCAGTTTTAATATTCTAGTTAAAAGTGAACAAATCAATCTCTTCTCTAATCTCTTCACTACTCATTTTTTAGATATCTCCTGTCTCCTATACTTTTTCTCAATTATATATTGACATGCCAAACACAGGACTTGTACTCTAGCCTCACACAAAGAGAATTCACTGAGTGAATAGAGATAGCACTGAAATTAATCTCTTAACTGTGTTGCTTGTGTTGGCAATTGCTTGTGTTGGCAATTGCTTTTTCACAAATCTTGAAAAGATATGGTATAGGTAAGGTCTGGAAGTTTCTTCCAATATTCCAATAATAGTTCCAGAGAATTGGGAGAGCCATTTCTCATTCCATCATCATATGCTAGCTGACCTTGGAGAATACACCTGTGCAGAAATTAACCAAGGTTCTATCACATATTGCTACATTTGAAAGGTGTTATTCTTGAAATGGCTAGATAATAATAAAGCAGTAATTTTGAAGGGAAGCTATATGACTCATAACTTTGGTTAGTACATGTAAAAGATATGCATCTTTTTTTCTGAATATAAATATGCCAATCTGTAGTTCTGGGTTCTACAAATTGGACGGTGGTTACAGTAACACATGTGAACGTTTTTCTTTACTGATATCATAAATTAGAATATTATAACAAATAAATGCATGTTTTCTATTACCATTTATTGAAAGTTCACAAAAAGCTTTTCTATTCATCGTTTTAATTCAGTATACATTTTTTGATCTAAAATACTCAAATTTATATATATATATATATATATATATATATATATATATATATATATATATATATTACAATAAGTAGGCACTTTGCAGAAAATTATATTATCTTGAAAGATAATGCAGCAAGTTCATATTAGAAGTTATATGAATATTTTTTCTTTATAATATAATTTATTTATAGTGCTATGTGGCATAAACACACAAAATATACTTATAATGAAATGTAAAAAGAAGCTAGTAACAGTGAAGTAACACAAATATTAATATAATGATTAATAATTGTAACAATTCTCCACTTATCTTTTGGAATCCAAGGACTAGTTTCACAATAAACTGGTCTATTGCATTGTCAGCTCAGTTTCTCTTTGCTCTTGTTTATTTACATTGTTATGGTTACTGCTACTAGGTGGATTGTATACATTGCTAACTACTGGAATCAAAACAAATTTGGTGCGACAGTCAATTGGTGGTATATCAAAATTCATTGCATCATTTTTATTCTTTAATATAAATATTTTCTCCCAAACCATTAAATCTATGGGTCCATTTAAGTGTTTTAATAATTTAGCATCTGGATTTATTTCACGATTAAATTTCCAATAAATCAGCTGTGGCAAAACATTTTTGGCCTTTCCAAACCACACACAAATAATTGAGTTAGTCTTTTTGCAGACTTTTATCCTTCCAGAATTTTTAATTGATGGCTTCAAAAATTGTACTTAGTATCAGACTTCTCCCATTAAAAAAAAAAAAAAAAAAAAAAAAAAAAGTGCCATTGATGACTGCATTCTGTATTCACCTTTCAATTGCTACCAATTGATTTTTCTCACTGTTTTGCTTCCACATCAGAGGACTTCAGTATATTTTTTAAATCTTTATGAGATTCTCAGCATTTTCTAATAAAAGCTTGCTTTGCCAATGGTATTCTTTATTTGGGTTCCTTACGATAGCTTGTGTTACATTCCAAGTATCTAAAGCTGTTCACATAGTCTAATATCTTACTTTTAATTTAACAAGGCAAGGTATTAGTTTTTAGTCCAATAATTAGTTTTCTGGGACTTATCTTAATAGCATGTTGTCATCTATGGCTGTTAAAATTTTTCTTAGGATCTTCTTCTCTTTTGCTAGCAGTGGTGTATTCATCAGTAATTCTTGTCTAAAATCAATAAAGTAAGTTATCTTTCAGTAGTTTAGCTCATCTCTCAAGCATATTACGTTTACTAGCATATATTAAAGAAAAATGTTTAAGTTAAAGGGGTAGCTGATAAAATATGAATAAATAAATAAATGTAATTTAAATGTAATGAGTGACCTTTTAACACTTTTTGCTACAACTTTGCCTTGTTTGGGAATACTGGTTTCAGGGTACTATAACCCTATCTTCATTTCCGGGGATGACTGATGCTACATGCAACAGATGGTTGTGTGCAGCCTGGTGTTGTGTTGCCTTCTACTCTTGTCAACAGGATGATATCATCAATGGCAAGGTCCTCAAAATTCATATGAGAGTCGTCTCATTTTGTAAATTACTGATTTTTTAATGTTCAGTGTGGTATCTTTCAAAGGGTGGTTCAATAAGTTCTGGATATTATATCTATTTTGAGGGATCAGTTTTATGTTAACGCATTTAAAAATCCTTTCCAGAATACTTTTGGGCGAAAAGTAAATTTGCAAAATTTCATTGACGGTTTATCCAATTTTTCCAGAGTGGTGATTTCATGTAGTCGTTTATTTTTTTTTGTGTCTGTAGATCAATCTGTCTATGATGTTAGTATTTTAATTGTTCAGTTTGGCAACCTGATGAATGTGTGTGTATTCTATTTGGTATTCTGTTTTTTTCAAAGGGACATTGATAAGCCTATGAACTAGACAATAGTCTATAGTGTTAGTGATGTTAGTATTGTAATTGTTCAGTTTAGCAACCTGATAAATGTGTGTGTATTCTTTTTGGTAGAATACACACATATTCTGGTGTGGTAATTTGACTATAGTCTATAGTCTAATTCATAGGCTTATCAATGTCCCTTTAAATAAAACAAAATACCAAATAGAATACACACTCATTCATCAGGTTGCCAAACTGAACAATTACGATACTAACATCATAGACAGATTGATCTACAGACACAAAAAATATAAACGACTACATGAAATCGCCACTCTGGAAAAATTTGATAAACCATCAGTGGCCCGTGAAAATAGATATAATATCCAGAACTTATTGAACCACCGAACACTAAAAAATCAGTAATTTACAAAATGAGCTGCCGAGACTGCAATAAGATTTATATTGGAAAAACTAAACAAAGTTTGGAAACTAGGATGAAAGAACACTTAGAAAGCATTAGGTACAAGCATGTAGACAAATCTGTAGTAGCACATCATTATTGGTCTGAAAATCATGACATAAAAGAAAAAATAGAATTAATTAAATGTGTAAAGAAACCTTTGGATCTACAAATTTGGGAAAATATCTTTATCACCAAAGAAGAAGACTCTCTTATGAATTTTGAGGTCCCGCTATTGATGATATCATCCTGCTGACAAGAGTAGAGGGCAACACAACACCAGGCTGCACACAACCCACTGTTGCATGTAGGTCAGTCATCCCCAGAACTGAAGATAGGATTAAAGTACCCTGAAACCGGTCTTCCCAGACGAAGGCAAAGTTAGAGCACAAAGTGTAAAAAGGTGACTCATTACATTTAAATTATGGTGCTCCACTGTCTAAAATGCTTCTTTTTATTTGATAAATAAATGTAAATTCATAAGAATATGAAACAATTAAATATCTTTGTTAACCAACTCTTGTTATATAAATCTGTGCTTGTAGTCTGTAGATGTGAGTAACGTGGCCTCACCACTAATGGATGTGGAGAGAAACCTGGCATTCCTTTTGGGTCTCCATGCTCATTGGTTATCACAGAGCACTGCATTGCAACCTGCTGAAGAAGAATCACATCAATGGCTTAATGCAGTATTTTTACGAGGTGGGCTTCAGGTTTTACAGCCTCCAAACCCTTATGAAGAAGAGAAGGGAGAAGCTCGAAGCACAAGCTCTACAGCTGGGACAACTCCAACTGAACCAAAGACACCAAAGTTTGAAGGATTACACAAATGGACATTAGATAGAGCAACCCCATTCATGCAGGCATTAGCAGAAAACAGAACTACAGTAAGTGAGAAAATTAAGATATTAAATTTCAAAGCATTTGGTTATGTGGTCTTTATAGTTATTGAAGCAGAAAATGCAGAAACATAATTGGAGAAATGTGAAATCAAAAAACAGTGAAGCGAATATAATTTAGAAGCAAATTGTTTAGGTGTCAACTTGCAGTTACCAAATTTATTTAAACTTTGTTAAGTGAAATAAGAATGAATGCTTTCTGAGATCACATTAGGCTAATTGATACTTCCTTCAAGTTAGAGCAAACCTGAATATGTTATTGTACCATATTATTTTTTGGCTATTTCTCATTATACTAGAGAAAAAGCTGTTAATTAAAAAGATTCAAAGTAATTATTTTGTGCAGGTTTTATTGTGTTTGGACTGTAGAATGCATTCCAAAGAACAATAGGAATGACAGAGGATGACATTTGCATCAACAAGTTAATAAACAATTAAAATTATCACAATTCTCCATATTAGTTGTCTATGCTATGAATCCTGGGACATTGTAAGTCGCCATTGGAGTTGTCATTTCTAAATGATTTGAGATCACCTTGTGGTTTACTGGGAAACATGAGACTCAGTTGAGAAATTCAATGCTATGCCGGCATATGTAGAGCAATGGTAGAGCAACCGGTTAGAGACCAGGAGATCTATGGTTCAAATCTATGCTATGGCATCACATTTTTTAGTCTGACTAACCTATTCAACTCCTGTGCTACACATGGTTTCTGCGAGAAAACAATTAAAATTATCTCTTTCACATTCAAAGAAAAAATGTTAGTTTGACTTTACAACTCCTTTGTTAGACAAAATCTCATGCATGTATTATTTGGAATACTGACACCACAAAATATGTCAGTCTAATAAAAAAGTACAATCAAAATTTTTAAAATATGTACTATTTAAAAGAACTGGATACTACCCTATGTACACATATTACGAAACCCATTAAGAAATATTTAAATTTAAATAAGCGCTAGAAGAGACATTGCAATATTAATACTTTTATATAAAGTTTTACATTTGATTATTATAGATAAGAGCCATATTATTGCATATATATTCTTTTATGTGGCAAATGAAATAAGTAGATTCAAGAAGTTATTTTTCATCTCAAGAGCAAATACAAAAATCCATAAAAATTCACGAGTAAACAGAATCTTCACTATTTTGATCTAGATACGAGGGTGATTTCAGAAGTCATGGCAACTATCTTTAATCAGTCAATAAAGCTGTAGGAAACCATCCTCAGGATAGTACATAAGTCATGTGAATGTAACAGATTTTTATTATTAACAGTAGTTCCCTATAAACTAATATCATTAGCCTATTTGCCCTTCTTCCAAAAACAGCTTATTGATATTACTATTAGAATTTGAGGTATTTGTGATGCTAGTTTTAAGCACTTAATAAAATGGATATTATAGAATTTAGAATGTACTTAGGGATAGTAACATGTGTGTTACACCTCAGAGTTTTACCTTATAAATGTGACTATGTACATACTATGTAGGGAAGGTATTGCATTCCACCCAAAAATTTGATATCGAAATTTCACCGGAAATGCACGTTTTAGGGTCTTCTGTATGCAAAGAAAAGCAATTTTAGAAAAGATGTATGTGCACATGCATTTTTTTTATTTGTTTATTTTTTTTTTGTGTGTGCGATAGCTCAAAAACGAAAAGTCAGTAAAACACTCTTTCTAAGTTTAGTATCTTCCAGGGATGTAACACAAAGATTTTGAGAAAATCTCCCTGCCCCAACCTAGTATTTTAATGGAAAAAATTTCAAAAAATTTTGATTTTCTCAAAAATGGCTCTAACGATTTTGATACCGTATATTAAAGATATTTATGTGACAAATAAAATGTATATCTTGAATTTTCTGGAAATAGCTTCTAAAGACCTCTTTATTCTGAATGAATATTGCTGAATTTTGCATAACTAGTAAACTGTAAAAGATAGACAAAAACTTACTACACATGTAGATCTCATTAAAGCACACAATAATTATTTATGTCATGAAAGTTTTTTCATGGAATTGATCATTTCTGAGATATTCCTTGTTATTTGTTTCAGATTTAAAATACTTAAAACTTTTCTCACATGGAAAGTTATAAACTCCTGGCATGCAAGCACACGGCAACCAGCTTTTAAAAGATTTGACTTATGTTTTAGCCTAGTGTATCCCCTTATTTTCCTTTTACTTACTGGAAGCAAGTAATTAAGAGAATTTCTGCTAGTGTTTATCTCGATTATCATAAAGTACAGAGAAGAATGAGCTTTATAACAATAATTTATTACAGCAATATAGAGAAAGTCATGTGAATGGAACACATGAAATTTTTCAAATCAGATTGCTACTTTGGAATTACTGACATACAGATGACCTGTGCAAAAAAATGGTTTAACATAAACAACATTAATACAAACTTATTGTGTGACACCAAATTTTCATTAAAAATGTATAAACATCTCATGTCGTACTGATTCAATGGTGACAGCCATGAAGAAGTTAATATGTACCAGGTAAGCCACAAATACTACTTGAGGCTATAGCTAAACTTGACCCTTTTAGTGTGAGCCCAAATAGCAAAATGCTGTCTGAAAAGTGCCAATCAATTTTAGAGAAGAAAGCAGGGTTTTAAATTTTTAGTAATAAAATGAGTACCAAATGACATAGACAGCTGAATCTTTTTTTAATGTTTTGTGAACCCTTTTTTCTACTGTATAATATGCATTATATGTAAGGGAAGTTTCTTCAATATTTTTAAAAGATTGAAAACTAAAGAAAATTTTGAATATAAAATAAAAATGCCACAATAATCAATAATTAGGCATACAAAATATCACTACACAGTGGGTTCAGGCTAATTAAATGAGAGGATGGATATTACTTCACTACAACAGCATCCTGCTTTGGTGTGGTGTTTTATTTTTAAATTGCAAAAAGTGAATTCACCTAACATGAAACTGGAAAGAAAAAAAAACAAAAACAAAAAACGCACACACACACACACTCATGCGCACACACTCATGCGTGCACGCACGCACAGACACAGACACTGTCTCTCTCACAAAATTAATGAAAATGGCACTTAGTAATAGGATACATATGTAATGTAGATTATTGTACAATTTGCACTTGTGTTATGGCGTAGCTGAATGGTTGATTCACACTGTCTGGTTACTCCTCTGTAAATCCATTTTGATAAGTACCCTGATAATTTGCATATGTACGATGTCTGTTGTAATTGGAATCATTTTCATTGCTGAAGCTAGAATATATATATCTTCCTCTCTTACGTCGATGTGAGAAACTCTTTCGACAAGGTCTGAAAATTCAAAATTGCTCACTTTCTTCTAATACATGGTAAACCGAAGCTCTTATTTTCTCTTTGTTTGCATCTTTCAGCTAGAGGTCGCCATATTTAAACCAGGATAAACCAACATCAGCTAGAAAAATTAAATTTGTAGCTAATTTAGCATTTTTAGTGAAGATAAGATTCGGAAATGCCCCAGAAAACCTTTCTCTCTGGCTATGACGTAGAAAATACACAAATTTTCCGGCTGGAAAGAGTTAAAACGTATAAAAATGGCATCACAGTTAGATCGTGATTGGCAATTTTTGCAGAATTTTGAGATCACGATTAGATTGTGAATAGCACTAAAAGGGTTATCGTTTCTACATCAGTTGCACTGTATTGCTGAAATGTTATGACACTTATGATATGGTGTTAAGAAAACTTGTTATTCAACGTTAAGCGATTGGTTACCAGGCCCCAGATTTTGATGACTTAGAATATCTAAAAAATGAACAATAAAATGACTTTAAAAATCTTATAAAATTAACTAAAAATGACTTTAAAAATTTTATAATTTCAGAATGTGAGAGTACAGCACTTCTGTAACATTAGAAATGAAATTAAAGATTAATATTAATTTAACCTCTCAAATATCTATGTTATAGGAAGAGGAATATATTTATAAAAAACATCTTATCGTATTCAGAATTATTGCAGTAGATAACCAGCAGCATGTGCTGGTTCTTGAAAGTTATGGAGTGCCTGTTGTCGGAAAGCACATTTTTGTACTGTGAGAAACTCTTTTCCAATCAGCTAATACAATTGGAGCATATTTGAAATACATAAAATCACTGGCACTGAGACCTTCAATGCAGGGAGTATCAAATGTTTCACCGGTTAGCACTTGAGAAATGTGACATAAAGTTTTGTGTCAGAGTTTTTTTTATCAAGAACTGTTTTCACTGTTTCCTTCTTCCAACATATGCCCCTACTTTTCAAATCAGATTCACTTTTGTTCATTAGAGTTAGCCCCTACTTTCCAGACTTACACCTTTCTCCTGTACACATGTGATTCCTTGTGCTAAGCAACAGAAATTTGCCTTTATGAAGGCTAGTTGTCCTTCAATTTCACTGCTTGAAAATAGTGTTTTAGCCTATCAATTGCAGTAGCAGTGTCAGTATTCATTGTTTTGATAACATGTTTAACTATGTGGAAATGACAGCAATAATACACTGTTCAATCAATCCAGGTTCTGGTGGGAGTGGAATATCCAGGCGCTGTGGACTTGAAGAGCAGTTTAGAAGAGGAAGTCTTGACAAACATTTTTTTCATCTTTGACACTAGAAAAATGTTCTCTAATTTCCTCTGCCATCTGATGCATAGCAAGTAATGTGCACCATTTTTGAGTTAAAAGATTATATTGACTTTCCAGCTTTTACCATGTATGGCACTGTGTCTGTCACAAAAAGCAAGACACCATTTTGGATACCCTCAGGCCATAACAAACATAGAGTTTTCAGAGAGTCTATAAACTGCGGAGTGATTAACAGTTTCTAATACTTGTAAGCAGAAACACTTCTCCTGGTCCGTCTATCTCCAACATGCCATTGATTACGTTAGTCATGAAACATTTTTCTGCATCAATCGTTTCGTCAATGTATACAAAAATATTCTTTCCATGTACTTTTCCCTATATCTTGCTAATGGTATTGCTGTAAATTGTGACTGGTAGTTCTTCCGAAGAGCTCTAGGATAGGAAGTCCAAATTGCAATTTTAGAAAACTCTTCAATTTGGCATTATTCAATGTCCAAAATAAGAAATTTGTAAAAACTAAAGCTTCACAAAAGTCTTTAAAAATTTGAAGATTTATTCTCCTTCATGGATACACTTTGTTGCAGTAAAAGTTGTATGGATTTCTTCTGACTTGTGAGTTGCCTGCCCTTATATACTTACTGCTACCCACATGTTGCTGAACAAGGAATTTCTTTTGGCTGATACCTTTGTTTTGCACAACTTGCAAAATAACACTTCACCATCCGTAGAGAAGTATCATCTCCAAATTCAGATACAATGTCTTAAATGACAAGATTTATATAGCTTTACTTTAGGCATAGCTGAATGGAACTATGAAAACTGAAGATAAAACTTTCCTCTCAGAGAATCTGTAACGAACTATACCTATGATAATAAGAAAATAACATATCAAATGCTTGTCTTTAAACTTGCACATTGTTGAGCAGTCTTTATTTTTACTCTGACAGGTACATGGGAAATAGAATTGCTTAATGTTACAACAATTTGTACAGTATAGGTAAGAAACTGACTCACAACTTGTACATTGTCGATCCACTGTTCCAATATCCATTTATTTCATTAGATTAAAAATAAGTTTAAATCATTTACTAATTTAAGTTAATATAATTTCTTGCAAAAAAGAAAGAAAAGGACAAGAAAAGGGAGTAGAACTAAAAATGTCGATAAAATTACATAAAAATTGAAATAATGATCTAAAACTTAAAAACCAGAAGAAAAAAATGCCCAATAAAATTAGTATTTTTATAACCAGAGACCCATGTTCATGATCTTAATACTTAAGAGCAGTCCATGCTACATAAGAAATGAAAGATTACATGTCATCAAAATCCAGGCCCTGTTGATTACACTGACTCACCTACACTTATCATTTACAGTTTTGCCAGCTCCAGAAAGCCTCTTTGTCTATTTCTTTCCATGTTTAAAAATAATTTGAGTCTAAAAATATTATGACCTTTGATTATCAACAGGATCCTTATGTGCATACGTTTCTGAGCATTGTGGACAGACACTGTAAGTTGCATCACATGATGACACATGGAGATTTCTCACCTGATCATCCTGTTGAAGAAGTGGGCAGATTGCTGATGGCCCTTCTCATCAAACACCAGGGACTTGGTTTCCAAGTGATTTCTCTTATAGAGCAAGGTAATTTAGCTATAGACACCAAATAACATTTGCAAATGGCCTTCAGAGAAGTTGCTGTAAAATTAAATTTATAGCTCAGAACTTTTACATAGAACATAGATCTTTGTATTCTTTCTTAGTTTCATGTGCAGTTTAGCTCATCCTGTTTTCACAGAAAAACACTAGGAATCATGTCATCTTTCAGAGCTAGCAGGGTCATCCTCTATGGTCTAGGGGTAAATGCTAGCCTCTCATTCCGAAGGTCACAGGTTCAAATCTGGTGGAGAGTGATGGGTGGTTTCCTTTGGAAAAGAAGTGGCCTTGTGATTCATGGCACATAAAAGAACCTCAGGTCTGATTAAGAAGCCTTTGTGTAAGAAGAAGTATATGAGGACTGATCAAAAAATAACACAGAATAATTTTTTTACAAAAAAGTTTAATAGTTAAAAAAACAAACAAAATCACAAATGAACTTACACTGTTTACCTACTTTTCGATATAGTTAGCAACTTTCTCAAGATATTTGTCCCATCGTGATACTAGTTTCAATATGTATTTGTAAAAGTCCATTTATCTGGAGTATAACCATCTGTGGACTGCTGATTTCCCTTCCGCATCTTTTGCAAAGCTTTGGCCGGCCAGGAATTTGTTCATGGGCCCAAACAGATGAAAGTCAGATGATGCAAGGTCCAGACTGTATGGTGGATGCTGGAGAACCTCCCAACCAAATTTGGTGATTTTCTGACATACAGCAGCAGCAGCAACATAGGTGTGAGCATTGTCATGAAGAAGTTTGACATTGTCAGCATTAATGTTGTGGTGTTTGTTACAAAGAGCACAACTCAACTTTACAAAGTTTTAATGTAGGTTGCAGCATTCACAGTGGTCCTATGCTCACCAAAGTCCACCAATAAAACACCATACATATAGAACACTTTCACAAATATTTTCCTAGTAGATTGAGTCACTTTGAATTCTTTCTTTACTGGGGAACCAGCATATTTCCTCTCCATTATTTTCTACTTTGATTCGGGCACGTAGTGATATGCCCATGACTCATCACTAGTGACACTTCCTTTCAGAAAGTCATACCCTTCTGCTGTAGATTTGTCTCACTGACCTTACCAAGCAAGATTCCATATCCTCACTCCAAGTGCTGCTTAGCTGATGATGGGAGCACAATATCTTGAAAAATTGAACAGAAAGTTAAGTTGAAAGTACACAAGACTGATTAAATATTGTTATCTTTTGCTTTGCCTGTTTCAATAAGTAATATAACAACATCTGTACTATACATAGCTGTTTTTGTTCCATTTTGCATTAGTGAATATGTAATTTAATCTTACTTCATTTTCTTTACCAATTTATAGAAAATCATCACTCATTATAATTGAATTTTACCTGTTTCAATAAGTAATACAACACTCTCTGTACTATAAATAGCTGTTTTTGCTCCATTTTGCATTAATGAATATGTAACTTAATCTCACTTCATGTTCAATACCAATTTATAGAAAATCTTCACCCATTATAGTTGAATTTTATGTAAAGTGGAGAATATATGCCTGTGATATTTAAAGGAACATATATTTAAATCTGATTGTATATTTATTATTACTTCTATTCTTATTTATATTATTTTTTTTTAACTCCAGAGGTTGATGGAAGTGCAGGTCCAGTGAAGTTATCAAAGCAGTTAATGGATATTGTGAGGACAGTACATCAAACCAAATGGAATCTTATAAAAACTAGACAGGAATTAAATAGATCGTATAAGGAAGTTTGCACTCCAGTGCTTGATAAATGCAGGTAAGAATTGCAAATATTTTATTGGAAAAGCATTGCTTGGACTTCATTAAAAGCATCAAATTTTTCTGGCATACTTACTCTATTCTGAGCAGAAAGTATTTGCAAATTACTTTAAAAAAGAAATTTTACAGATATGTTTTATGTTGAGGAGAATAGAAAATAGAGAGATTTTTAATGCTTTTAATTAGATTTAAGTGTATTACTATTATATCTCTTTTTGAGTAAATCATATTGATACTAATTTATGAAAATAATACATAAAATGAAGTATTGTGCAGTGAAGCATTTTAAAGACTGTACAAAATATTTTGATTCATAACACTTTTTTTTCGCATTTCCTGTTTAAAAGTATATATTGGAAGAAATATTCACTGAAGCATCTCCTTTTAAATGAAAGTGTGTTTTAGTCAGTATATTTAGTATAGTTTTTGAAACTCTTCTTGTATATTTAAGCTTTAATGTTTTTAAACTAATTTTGTTCCCTCTCTTTCCTCTAAGATTCCTACTTTATGAAGTTCGTGCGGCTACTAGTTTTGAAGTTAAAGCATTAAATCATTTGCAGCTGTTACACACAGTACCAAGGTGGAAAAAAGTAGTGAAAAACATCATTTCTGATATTAAAATGAGAAAACATGTGCCTTGTGCAAAACCAGAGGACATTTTGAATGCAAGCATTCAGGTATGATTAATTTAGAAATATAGTGCTAGGTATTTTCTCTTAATTGATAAACCATCTTAATTTTCTCACCACCTTCAAAATTGTGAACTTGTTTTGTGTTGATATCATCCTTCTGATTCTTTGCGATTCAGGTCAGTAGTATAAACTTGCAGCATCACAAATTTACAAATTTATGATGTCACTTATCTTTATAAATAAATAAATAAATAAACCCATTAACAGAACTTGATTGAAATTACCCAATTGCAACTTCAGCTGCTTCCACCTTATTTATAACTTGTTGCTGTGACAGGATTAAAGCTGCCATTGGTAGGTAACTGATTTCTGCAATGATTAGTAGAATCAATTGGTGATGTTTTGAAATTCATTATGCAGTCTCTATTGTGTCCAACAAATATCTAAACATCTCTGTCAAATCATTAATTGGACAATTTATGTCATTAAGTAGCTTTAACAGTTTAGCTTTAGGATTTATTTGATGATTAATTAAGCAAAAACTAGCTGTCATAGCGATTAATCAATCTGGTATTAGTATTTCTAAAATGCTCATTAATTCTGGTTTCCACATCATGTTCAGTTTTTCCAGTGTGAATTTTGCCACATCTAGGTAACTTACTTGAAAATGCAAGGTTTCTTCTTCATCTTCATTGTCTTCCTCTTCCTACACTTTTAAACCAATAATTATCTCCACTATTTTGAGGTTACAAATCTCTTTTAAAAGATTTAAATTTTTATTTTTACTCTATCTAAATAGTACATGGCATATAGGTAGAGAAAGTATTGCATTCCACCCAAAATATTGAGTTTACACTGGAAATACACGTTTTAGGGCCCCCTGTATTGTGTGTGTGTAGGTGGGTGTTTTTTTTGGGGGGTAATCCTCCCACCCCAAACTACCCTTTACATGGGAAAACATTTTGAAACTTTTGATTTTCTTAAAACTGGCTCTAATGATTTTTATTAAAATACTGTATATTAAAGATATTTGTGTGACAAATAAAACATATATTTTGAATTTTATGGGAATACCCTCTGAAGACCTCTTCATTGTGGATTAGTTTTGCTGAATTTTGCATAACTGGTAAATTGTAAGAGATAGACAAAAACTTACTACACAAAAATTGTAGATCTCATTAAAACACACAATTATGGAGTTGACCATTTATCAGATATTCCTTTGTGTTTGGTTTCAGTTTTAAAATACTTTTCTTATACAGGAATTTGTCAACTCCTGGCAATACAAAGAAATGGATTTCAGTCATATGGCAATCGGCTTTTAAAAGATTTGACTATCATTTTAGCCTAGTGTATTTTCTTATTTTCCTTCTAGTTTTAAGATAGCAAGTAATAAGACTATTTCTGCTAATGTTTATCATGATTAGAATGAAGTAGATAAAGAATAAGCTTTATAACAATAATTTGTTACCAAATATAGAGAAAGCCATGTAAATGAAAGACATCAGATTTTTATTTACAAAATCAATGTTAAAATTATTAAAGCAGTGTTGATAATAGGCTTACAATGTTTATCAAACTCATATTTGTTTAGAGTCATAGCTATCAGTCATAAACTAAAGCATTTTGTTATTTATTTTTATTATTTATTTATTAAAGTGCTTCAAATACCCCTAGCTTAAAACTCTACCCAATAACATCAGTGAGATCAATGATGATGATCATAAATTTTCAAATTAGTAAATTGTACAAGTATCCTGATATATGGTGGACTTTGAGACAGTGATGTGTTTAACAATTAAAATTTAGTTGAGTCGATTTTGTAACACTACATCCATGTGGCCATATTACAAATGTGTCACATGGAAAAAACACAATTCCAGATCTCCTAAATCATCTCAACAACATGCACACTAATATCCAATTTACGATGGAAATAGAAGAAGAAGGGAAACTCCCCTTTCTTGATGTTTTAGTGGAACGGAGCGGCGGAAGACTTAAGTGCTCAGTATACCGCAAACCCACACACAAACAGGTATTTAGACGCAACATCCCATCACCCACCAGCTATTAAACGAGCAGTAGCCAACACACTCATACATAGAGCTACTCGTATATGTGACCCTGAGTACCTAAAAGAAGAATTAGATCATTACAACAAGTGCTGGCTGCAAATGGATACTCTAATACACTAATCAGACACCTACAAACAAAGAAAAATAACAATATGAGAAAAGAAACAGACAAAAACAAATCCATTGCTTGGCTGCCCTACATAGCAGACACCACCGACAAGATAGCCAGAATTTCACGCAAACACAATATTGATACCAGATACAAGTCCTCCAAGAAACTGAAATCTCTTCTACGTCCAATTAAAGAAACTCGTGACCCCCTGTCCAACCCGGGAGTTTACAAGATAGACTGTGAATGTGGAGCATCATATATTGGACAAACAGGCAGATCGGTGACAACCAGGCGACAAGAGCACATTAGAAGCTTAAAACTGCACCAACCAGAGAAATCAGCACTTGCAGAGCACGCCATAGCCACAGGACACAGGACACCACATAGACTTCGACCAGATACAGCTACTGGCACATTCTGACTATTTCCCACACAGGATGGTACGGGAAAGCATAGAAATTTACAAACAACAACACACCTTTAACCGAGACAGCGGCAAACATCTCAGCTCAATCTGGCAGATCCTAATTAGGAATGCAGGGATTGGCAGACCACCAGCCAATAGGCGCGAGAGGGGCCGGCCTTTGCCCCCTCCCACCACAGTATAAAGAGCGCCCGGCCGCGCTGTCGGAACACAGTTCATCTGGCACTGTTGTGATGAAAGCACATGCCCTAAGGAAGCCCCACATAGTGAGGCGAAACGTCGGCAACATTTCAAGCCAAGACGCGGCCTTCCCAGAAGACCAAGATACCATGTTCTTTCACTACTACTAGCCTCAGTAGATGCATATTATAGCATATGTTTTATGTGTTAGATAGTGAATTTTTCCCTTAAATATGTAGCAAATTTGAGGAAGGCTACTTGCATGTTATGCTGTGAAGATTTCCCCGCGTTGTTAAGCCATGTGTAGTAGGTTTTAGGAGCTGGATGCTATGGAGGGATGATATTGTGAAGCTGTTGCCCTATTGTAGTTGTTATTATGAGTGGGTAGCAGAGGTGTGGCTACAAGTTACGGTAATTAGTTTAATACAGAGATCCATCCCACATGATAGTTCTGTTAGTACACATGCTTTGCACATCTGGTATTTAATTCGCAATTGTTAACCATTGCTATAGTTCAGTTACTTCATTTTATTTATGACCTGGATATTCTGATTGATATAGAATAAGGTGACTAGCTGCTAGCAGGTGAGTATGAGTTTTCTTATCCCCTTGCTTGGTAAATATGAATTGGGTGAAAGAAGAGAAATAGTCATTGATTTAAGAACTATAAACTATTTTATTCAGCTTTATTTTTGTAGTTAGCATCCCCTTAATGAGGCAGATATATTCTTTTTAATTTTTTCATGTAACACATTTAGTTATTTCCTGTAACTCCCAAGTGGAGCATAGGGCATTGTTACAATGTTTCCATTATCAGATTTGAATTTCTAGTTTGTTAGTTTGCTGCTGCGCGCCATGGGATGAGGTTTTGGCTTGTTGTCCACAGAAAGCACTCTAGGACAAAATAACGACTTGCAAATGTAAAAAGTGGTGGAATTTTGCCCAGAAACTTCCTTCTTTCAAGCTATGGGGTCCGTTTATGTGCAAGGGACCACCAGCTTTACTTCCCTTCGAACGGAAGCCATGGTAAGGATTTTTGCATCTGAAAGAAATCCAACACCCTCCGCCAAGTTTTAACCAGCAATCTTGGATTTCACAATAGTATAGCATAATATTATTGTTTTTCTTGTTCTAGATCACTGAGATTCCTTTGTACAATTCCAAGTATGCCTGCTCTGAGATGCTCTATATACAGAAGTACAGAAACTTTTCTCTCATCTCACAAAGTTGAGCATTGTTGTATACACTAATTGTATTTTTCTCATTGTTATGTTGGTAACAATCATTTTAAATGTTATATTAACATAAATAATGTCATATTATAAACCTTTTCAAATGTACATGTATTAATTATTTTACAATTCGGCCATAATGATGCCTTGTGTACAGCAATGTTCTTTATATTATTTCATTTGCAATTATTATCATTTTGGTGTCTCAAATCTAAATCTCATTAATATCTGGTTTCACAAACTAATGTTCACATGCTTTTTAGCTATTCATTTCACAATCCATATTTGTTACACTTTTCTGCTTTATTGACTATCTATTGTATTTTACTATGTATTTTAATTATCACTATCTAAGTGGCATATGTTATAGCTCATTGCACTATAACATGTCCATAACCCATACAACTTAGTATTATATCAAAGGTAACCATTTTGCTGTTAATGATGTCATCAGCAAGATACATAGATAGCATTTCTTGGTAACAACATTTTCCTCCTCTTTATGGCAAAACAATGAATTACAATTATTTCTCATCTGTTTTCAAACCCAGCAGAAGGCGTAAACATTCTTAGCATGGCTTCCAATATAGAATGGAATGCTAAGAACCGCAGCAGTTAAAGAATGACCATAAATAAAACTAATCTTAATCTGACTAATTTCAGTCTGACTACCTATCCAACTCCTGTCCTACACACGGCTTGTGTGAAAAAACAATTAAACCAAATACCCATTGACCATAATTGTTGGCTATACTATGAATCCTGGGACTTAAAGTACTTGCAACATTGTAAGTCACCATTAGGGTTGTCATCTCAAAATAATTTGAGATCACCTTGTAGTTTACAAGGAAACATGCGAGTCAGTTGAGAAATTTAATGATATGCTGGCATGCTGCCATGTTAGCTCAGTGGAAGAGCAACTGGCTAGAGACCGGGAAATCTGTGGTTCAAATTCTGGCTATGGCATTGAATTTTTCAGTCTGACTCTACCTATCCAACTCCTGTCCTACACACGGTTTATGTGAAAAAACAATTAAGCCAAATAATCTCTATCGCTTCTGTTTTTGGGCCATGATTAATTACTAACATTAATTTAGATGAATCATGGCTAAATTTATATATTTTATTCAATAATTTCCCCTAAGTTTACTATTATTATTATTATTATTATTATTATTATTATTATTATTATTATTATTATTATTATTATTATTGTTGTTGTTGTTATTATTAATGTATTTGTGATAATTTAGATTTATTTAGCTTTGTTCCATTTAAGGTGCAAATTTGCCATAGATTAATACCATTTTAAGACAATTTTTTAAAATCCTAAAAGTGTATATAGATATAAACAATAATTATTACAAATAGCATAGCTATTTTATTAGGAAAATTTAACCCAAAGGCTATTGCTGTTTAATCATGCGGATTATAAACCTATGCAAATTGATGATCAACGGAAATAATGTGTAACATTGTGTATATTAGTTACTCATGTTACTGCAGCATTTCCAAATTCATTAGATAGAAATATGTTTGTGCTGTATTTGGCAGTATGGGAAAGGTATGCCCAAAGGAAATAAAAATGGGAGGTATACTTAGATAAAAATATATACTCGTTTATGAATGAGCTTGCAACTCTAGTAATATTATTCCTTTATTTAGAGTCAAGGTGTGGAAGCGAAATGTAAAGAACATGAGGAAGAAACGGAGTCCTGGACAAGGGATGAGAAAAAAGATGATGAGGAAGAAGAGGAGGAGGAGGAAGATGTGGAACATGGCTGGGATAGTACAACTAATATACTTCTGCAGATAGCAGGTATGTAATTTTGTCATTTGTTTTCTTGCTACTTTTTTTTTCCTTCTGTAATCATATAGCCTTGCAGTACATATTCACAATAAATAAAAAATCGGATGTGTTATATTCACCTCATTTTCTCTTTCTATTTGCAATGAACTATTCTTTCAAAAGCTTATTCTTCTAACTACTTTACGCTAATTGAGTTAAACGTTAGCAGATGTAGTTTTTTTGCTTATGGGTTCCAGGAAGTACAGTGGGCTAAAACAATTGTCAAATTGGATATTTTTGAGTTGTAACTCAAAAATATTCTAATCATACATTTCACTGTTTCATTAAAATTGTTCTTAAATTGTCAAACTTTTAACATCTGGTCCCTATCTGATGACCTTTAAATTTTGTTCTATTTGCAAGGCCAGGATAGTGGTTGGGGGAGAGTGACGAATTATGGCTTTCTTTTCATTTGAGAATAATATAAGTATTGGGATATTTAAATAAAAAAAAAAAGTGTTAATATAATTTGTGTGTTTTTTTTAATCTCTTAAGGTTTACCAGTTATGCAAAACTTATTCAGAATGAAGAAGATCTCAGAGGCTATTTCGAGAAATATAATATATATTTATTTTTTAAGTGAAGAGTAGTTTGGGGTGGGGATTTACTTGAGAATCTTTGTGAAAATTCTATCCTTGAAAGATACTGAATTTAAATTTAAAGCACGGTATTTAACCGAGTTTTCATTTTTGAGTTATGCCATTCCAGATGGACTCACGACACCCGCAAACACAGCCACATACTTTTTTAAAAAAAAACACAATTTTTTGGATTCAGGAAACTCCAAAACATGTACTCACAGTGAAATCTCATTATCAAATTGTTGTGTGTAATGCAATTTGTGGTGTCATAGATATAAGAAATTATCTTAGGTTGTGGTATGTTTATCATTATGCTTTACTAGATTTTTTATTAATATTTATATATAATATTAGCATGTATGTGATAGAAAAAGTAAAAATTTAATGAGGGTATAATCCATGCAAATTGTTCTGGATATGACAGAAGGAAGATAAATTTTATGTGAAGATAACGCTAACAAATAGAATGTAGTCAATGCTGTCAACAACTACCAATTTCTCTCCTCCTCCTACTGTAAGGAAATATTTTCCATTCTCACACATGATCTGTAGTGTTTAACGCCCGCTTAAACTACTTATGGCATTGCAGGCAGTGACACTGATGATACATGAATGATGATGGAGCACCAGTGGAATGTGATGGCGGGGGAAACTGGAGTACCCGGAGAAAACTTACCCCAGCGCCACTAAACTTAAACTTAAATACCAAATTTTGTATTTAATAGCTTGTCCATTTTTGAGCTATGGTGTCCATTCACGCACACATGCACTTATGCATGCACACAGTCACTCCCTCCCTCCTTCCCTCACTCACTCACTCTCTCTTTCTCTGCCTCTAAGAAGGTATATAGATTTACTGAGTTATGACATACATAATGTACATTTTGGGCCCATGAACTATATATCTACTATAATTCCAAGAAACCTATATGATTTTACTTCTTCAGTATTATTCAATTTTAATTCTGCGTTAGAGATGTTCTTTGATGTACAGTACCGCATTGTAATTTTTACATGTTAAGTTTTAAATTTATGGATTAAAGGTATTTCAATAATGTTTTAGTTGTCTAAATTAGATTTTCCCCTAAAATCTCTGTTGTTTTGATGCAGCAAAAGACAGTTGTTTCGTAAGATATTACAGCTGTATGTTATGTACAGTTGATATCCTTAATGTATGTAATGAAGAGCAGAGGTCTCAAAACTGTGCTCTAGGTTATGTCATATTTTACATTTTCTATTTCAGAATTCATTTTATTCACAAACTTCTCTATTTTGTGACTGTACTGTTTTGGCCATTTAGGTAACTAGAAATCATTTCCTGAGGGAGACCTCTTATTCCACAGTTTCTTAATTTTTTTAACAAAAGTCTATGATCAACACAAACACTTTAGTGAGGTCAAAAAATAATGAGCTTATCTTGTTTTCAGATTCCAGTTTGCTTGTCATTTCATGTACATAATATAGTACACAGCCCTTCTTAATTCCATCCTGAAAATCACGTGGTATGTCGTGTTTATTTAAGTAAGAAACTAATCTTTCTAGTAAAGTCCTTTCAAAAAGCTTAGCCATTTCAAATGTTAAGGTGACCAGCCTATAATTACTGACATTAAATACTGATATCCGGTTCATCCCCCTTTTTAAACAGAGGTTTAATTAGTCCTAGCTTAAAAATGTTGCAAATTGTGCGTTTTCAATAGAGAAATGAATTAAATGTGTTAAGAGTTTCACATAATGGTTTTACATTGTTTTAAAATAAATGGACTGATCTTATCCCAACCATTACTGGTTTTGGTAGGTAGTGCACTTATTATATTGGATAATTCAGTTTCAGATGTTGGTTAAGGAATATTGATGATCTAATACAATGTTTACTATTGGCATATGTATTTAAGGATGGTTTATTATGTGAAGCAACATTTAGAAAAAACTCATTGAAAATCTGACGCATAGTAGCTCTATCCTGCCCTTACTTACCTCAATTTTTAAGTTAACGTTTTTATGTAGCTTATTATTTGTACTAAATTCATTAAGTCCCAGGCTGTTTTACTAGTATTAGTTAGTATTTGATGGTTTATTTGTTCTTTGTAGGTTTCCTTAGATTTTATAGACAGATTTTTAGACACTTGTGCTTCACAGTTTTATATTTAATTTTGTAATGGTCAGAAAGAATACTTTTATATAAGGCATACATATTTTTTTTTTGGATTTAACTACATTTAATGGTAATTTATTGTTTTTTTCCTAGCGTTATTCACTCTTTTTAAGTGGGCATATAGCTTCAAAATGAGTCATAAATTTACTATAAAATTTATTCCATTTATCATTTACAATACTCTTTTTACTTTCTCTATACACACTATGTACATAGTGTATAGAGACCACCCAAAAATTTGATACCGAGATTTCACCGGAAATATATGTTTTAGGGTCCCCAATATCCAAAAAAAAACATTTTCACAAAAAGGTCTGTGTGTGTGTGTGTCTGTGAACACGATAACTCACTTTAACCTATGGTAGTCCCTTATTTCGCTTCTACTTACAAGGAAGCAAGTATAAGACTATTTCTGCTAATTTTTTCTGGTTAGCATGTAGTAAATAGAAGTATAAGCTTTTTAAAAATAATTTGTTGCAGGGATGTAGAGAAAGTCATGTGAATGGTACACATCAAATTTTTTTAAAATACTTTTCCCATTTTTACCTATCAAAATATTTATAATATTAACTATATTTTCCTCAGATATGCTTCTGCAAATCCTTATCTCTTCAGTGACTGTCACAGCATATAATATTGAAATATCAAATGCACATAGTGATCAGAAATATGGGCATTTACCACATTAGTGAATTAAAATACAAAATATCGCTCTAAACATTATGTAGCTTGTAATCTGCCATAAGTAGGAAAAAAAGAGACATTAAAATCAGAAGAAAAGAACTCTTCGTATGTCTAAGAGCAAGCAGGCAAAACTTCTGTAGGGATACATTATTTCTGAACCTCAAAGTGTCATCAACGAAGACATCATACTATTTAAACACATCTGCACAACTAAGTATGTGAAAGCACCAACATCATTAAATACATTCATTAAGCACAAAGAACATTTTATGAACTTAGAATCCTATCATTAAATAACCTGAGGAGCTTCATCATGGAAAATCTAGAGGGTTCCATGCAGAGATGACACATCCAGGTTCCTGACCTCCAGCATCTGAACCAAAGCTGAAGATGGGAGCATAAGTTTCCAAAATGTGTCTTTATAATACTTTCCCTAATGACTCAACCTTAATTAGATGCCATTACTGATCAAGAGCAATAGGTTCATCATAATATATTTTCTTTTAAAATAAATGGGACATATATCACCAATGCAAGATAACCCCCCAGTTCTCAACATTCATTTTTTGGAAACAAAGTCTTGTACCTAGATAAATAAGGTAATAGTTAGCAACTGCATTTTAAATTTCTCTTGGGATGCTTTGCTGTATAAATGCTTAATTTTATTTTGTGTAATATTTGCTTTGTTCAATTTGGTTAGCTCTACCATTAGTATTTTGTTTTTTCAGAAAAGCAGCAATCAAATATGACTTGTCCAGACGGATTGAAAATAATAAGTGCCATAGTGGAATTTGTTACTCAGGAAGAAGGGGCTGATGTAGAAACATTAAGGAAAGCTTTGTATTGTCAGGTAAATAGATACATTCATATCAACATTTTAGTAGAAATAAAAGTACAATTTCCATCAAATAAAAGTAATATCTAGGCCAGGGGATTACAGACAGCACAGATGTGAACTGTGCTCATCCCACTTTCATGTAGGCACTGAGGACGAGTTTAATGTAATGTTAATGCTGACTGTTTCAATTACCTAATTGGTCACAGATCATAAACAAATATAATTTGGCTCTATATTGTGAGAAAAAATAAAAATTCTAGTTTGAGTTATAAAAAATGCTATTAAATTAATAGAATAGAGCATAATTCCAGTTTCTTTGAAACTTGGAAACTAACTAGAACAATAATATTACATGGACACTTCCCTGACATTTTCTGTTTGTTTTTCTTTAGATAACTAGCATATCAATGTTAGAATGTAATGTATGGGAAATTTGTAATCAAAGTCTGCATGTTAAGTAATAATATGACAAGACCCTTTGGGATTTGGACTTGGCTAACCTCATAACAGAAAAGAATTGTTGGCACAAATATGTCAAACCGAATATGCATAATATCCATGCAGCAAGTTGGTTTGAGTAATATTCTTGTAGAAATCAGCAAAGTTTTCCTAGTGCTTATATTTGACCTTCAACAAATCATCATATTGAAAATGTAACACTTCCATTTGGAACTTGAGGAACATTGTTGATGTAAACTAAATACAGAGTTGCCAAGTGCTGAACCATATCAGAAAAAGTTTCTACATACCCATTAATATTTGGACTTAAACTAGTGACAAAGATTTTGCAACATTTGTGCATATTCTTCCAAAACACTAACATCAGGAGCACACACATATTATATCCTTGGAAAATTCACAATGTTTCCAGCTTCTGTGTTTTATAATAAACACTTTGCATCTTTACCACATTGCACAAATATAAAAAGATTTTCCCATACAGAGATGAACACTGGAAGTTCTGTCTTATTTGTACTTGCCACTGATTGAGAGTGTTACAGCTGATTGGAAACCTGCAGTTCCGTACTCTGAGCGCCATTTATCTAGGCAGCTGACTAATTAGCTGTTGTCTGATATCACATAAACTAAACAGGCTTGCTCCTCATTCTGACACTTCACACTGCTTGAAGCTGTCTTCCCTTACCCTGGGCTATGAAAGCTGTTGATAATAAAGAGAGATCTAAGCTAATTTCTATCTCAATTGTTGAACTTCATTTTGAAGGTCATGTGAGTTACCTTTGTATCTGTTCCTCCAAAGAAGCTTTCAGGTTCAGCAAAGCCATGTTAACTTGATCTCATTATATTAGTAAATGCGTGGATTAAAAGGAATAATGAACGAAACAATTTCTGATTAAAACTAATAAGGTACAACATATGTGTACAATTTGTCTCATAATTTTAATTCTGTGAGTGGACCATATTCCTCTGAAATGTTAATGTTAATTTTCCATGTTGTAGTTAAACAAGCCATTGTTTTTTCTTTATATAAATGAAGCATTTTGACAATACAAAGTTCCAAACAAACACTAGCAATTCCAGAAGTTCTGCAAACCCCTTCTAAGTCAATTACAGATATCTGTCGAGATAGGTCTTTGAAACATATCCCATCAGTAATTTTGTAAGCATAGCAGAATGAGTGGATAAAATTGATTAATTTTCCATAATTTAGGAGATATTTATGTCTGATTTTTTCTGAATGGGGTTCTGCAGATTATTTTGTTTCAACACTGGACTGAAGACTAAAGAAAATGAATGAAACTGAGGTTAATAATAAAAGGAATTGCAGCCCACAGTTTCAAGGAGCATTTAGGATGGGTAAAACTGATTTGTGGTTCACATTACAGAATGATGCTGAATATCTAATAAGAATGTGTTAGGGGTTCCAAATGACCTTTTGTAAGCAACAGTTAAGGACACTCAAATTTCATGACTTGCAAAACTTGTGAGCATTTAAAAATGTTTAAAACGAAGTAAGAAATGCATATGAAGTCAAATGTGATTAATTAAATGTGTTTTGAAACACCATGTACTTTGAAAATTTTGAAATTGCCACTCGATATAACTTTTTAGGTTTACTCGCAAAATTTATTGCATATAGTGAAAAGATCATACATTCAAACCGTTATACAATTTTGGTTAACATTTTTCACTCTCAGCTTTAATACATACTGTGGGAGTCTGTTAGCACATGTGTTAGCTATGTTGTATGCATTCAGTCTATAACATCAAACTGCAGTACTGGCAGACTAGAGAAGCCAGTGAACCAGCAAGATCGGGGAACTGATATCCATTATGTGCTACGCACACATACGCTTTCTTTTACTTCCCTAAGTGTCTTCTATACCTTTTTGGTGCCTGTCACCTACAGGTTTAGTTCCTTTTAAGCAGCAGTAGCATAGGTACGTAAGTTTGTAAGAATATAATGTTCAGCATGTCACTGAAAGTGAGCTTAGATGAGCAAATAAAGCAATTCTTGCAGTATGAAATGAAGATAGATGATGAGTGTGGTTAATGAAGCTCAACTGCTAGTTATCAGCGCCTTAAAATAAAACATAGAGGTAAAAACAATCTAAAAGTAATCATAACTAAAACAGCTAAAACAAGAGACAAAATCCAGTATAAAAAGAAAATTAAAACTATCCATGGAACAAGATTGGTGTTGGGTGAAATAAAAAAAAGAGAGCTAAAAGTGCCTGTGATAATTTAAGAAACCCTAACTACCGTTCCATTAATATCTCTCAGGATACATAAAATCAAAATAAAACTATATCCTAAGATAAATAGGGAGTTGGGATGAAAATTTAAAAACTTAGATGCCACTCCAATATCATCTGGCAAGATGTCAGGGAGGTTACCCGGCAGTTGTAGAGTGATTAATAGCTGTGCAAGAGGAGCACAATCTATCAAAACATGTTGGACCAACAATGTTGCTACACAAACCAAAGAGATAGGAGCAGGTTCTCTCATAAAAAGGTATCTATGTGTAGTAGTGCCCAATGTGTAAGTGAGCCAATATCACCTCTCAGCAAGTTAAATGAGAGGAGGTTACCCAGTTTACTGGCAGGTCCTTCACTTCTCTTAGTTTGTTGCCACAGAGAACCGGCCACTCTGCATGCCAGCACGAAAGTACCACTCTCCACACAATAATCCTAAAGTCTGCAGATGTTACGCAATGAATTGCAGTACTGAGTTCCATGGATGCCATCTTTGCTGCCAAATCCATTAGTTCATTCTCCAGTAAGCCAATGTGACCGGGAATCCAAGTGCAGTGCATGTTCATGCCGGATGCCAGCAAAATGTGGAGCGTATCCTGAATATGTCATACGATAGCATGATAGTTGTACAGTTCATGAGTGCTCGCTCTGAAGTGTACTGAGGGAATCACTCATTATAAGGCAGTCACCCAGATTGCAACTGCAAACATAGAGAATGGCTCAGTATATGTCATAGAGCTCTGCAGAGTATATGGATGTACTATAGGGTCCGGTTCCAGTAACAAAGGCACAACCAACATCATCGGGACGATACTTACTTCCATCGGTGTATATATATATATATAGAAATAAATAAAGGGGCTACTGTAATGTGATAAAAATTCTAAAAAACATGTATGGATACTAGACAAAGTAAAAAAAAATCTTGAGTAATAAGGTAAAATTCTTAAGTGGGAAAGGAAAATTCTTGGATACAGTTGGTCATACAGAAATAAAATAGTAGGAAATATTTTAGATATTTTTAATGTTATTGCAAATGATGACTACCTACAAAGATATGAATCAACAAAAATTAATTTATTCAGTAATTGAATATAAAATAGCTAATGCAAACATAGTGGATCTCAATCTACTCCTCCAAACTTAATGGCTTACATTCATAATTGTAAACTGACAGCAGCTCCAAGTTTGTCATTGTGAGATCCGTCAACACACAGGAAAAGTTAGAAAAAAAATTTCACAATTCACATTAGATGCAAGAACTCTCAGTGCCCTTAATGCATCATCAACAAAAAGTTGATGATCCTCATGTATTTCCTGAGGAGCCACTGCGATTGATATTCCCATGTTGTTCTTCAGAATAAACTAAAGATCCCTGTATGCATGCACTCCTTCATCAATGGGAATACCCTTTATCGATGGTATTTTACTAAAAAGGGCCTTTAGTTTGTCCCCTGCGGTAGACTGTGACAATACATTCTACCTGTAGAAGACTCCAGAAATGTACGAGAAGGGTCCCCCAACATAAGAATGTTGAGCTTAGTGTGCATATGGCCTGCTGCAATTTTTATTACCTCCATTAAAATTCCCTTAAAACTGCCTTTCAAGGAATCAACTCTTCCTGAACCCTGTTAATGAAATTTCCCCCAACAAGCACTTGCAAATGGTTTTCTTCAAATTTTGCAGCTTCAGATACACATCTGCAGCCACTGTTTTTGATTTGTTTCCAGCCTCAACAATAATGGCTTCATCACTGAAACCATAGATTTAACAAACAGAGCTTGCACATTGAGCATCTGTAATTCAGTGACTGCTATATTTTGAAGGTGAGAGGATGCAGCAGGATTCTTTGCCATCAGGGGAGCAAAATAATTAAAAAAGAATAGCCCAGTTATCTGCCAGCTACTAAATGCTTCTACCCAGGAATTCCATCTTGTGGCCACAGGAATTGGAAACATAGATCCGTTCTTCTGCAGGAATTGCTAAAAGACATGTTGTTCCTTTTTGGTATGCAGAAAAGCCTGCTCAACTGACGCCACTAATTTATTTAGGAATGACAAGCAATCCTTCATCAGCACACCAATGAGGCTGATCTTATGTGCCCAGCACTGAATGTAAAGAGACCCCTCTGGCAGGAGAAGTGACAACCAGCAAAACATGAGGTCATTTACTGGCTGAGTCATTCACTAAGGCCATAATTTTGTCAAAGATTACCCCTGTGTTGCGCTGTGCCTCTGTAATTGTTTGAGCACAGGGGCACCCTATCACTGTCTCCAGTGAAGTGACTGCAGCCACATACTGCTCCTGCGATTTTGGGGGCTCCACTGTAGGCAGCAGAACAATGGAAATTGCCCTGTCTGTCATTTCTTTAGTCATAGCAACCATTTTGTTCTGTAGGGCTGTGACCACTTTTTTCTTCCTAGAGTTTACCAAGAGAGCTAAATACTCTCTACAGAAAACATTGCTTCTACCATCAATAAGATTCTTCTTCACCCATTCCGTGAAGGCTGGGTGATCTGCCTTCTCCATTGGAATGTTGGTTGCAATTATTATCTCAACAGTGGAAATGACAAAATCCAGTTTGGCAGCTTAGTCAAATTAGAAAAGAAAGAATATAGGCAGAAACCGGAACTTAGCCAGAATACCTTTTTAAATGTGTTAAATCATCAATTGGAAAGCGAATCTATACAACTTATATCTTTGTGATTGAAAGCTTATGATAGTTTTATGTTTTTTTCTTTTTTCTCTTTTTTTTTTTCTTCAATAAAAATGTTTTTTGTTGCCTTATTTTTCATTTGTATGCCCCCTTTAACTTCAATGGTCATATAGCGGGCTTCTAAGTTGTGAACTACTTGTTAACAGTAGGTTATAAACATTGGGTTAATCATTTCTATTTTCAAATACACACACTCACTCAAATGCACACTTCCAAACTGTGAGTGACACAAAATGCTTGTAATTAAAGAAAAGTTTTGCATCCCAGCCTTCGGGTGAGTTTGTTGCCTTTTTGATTATTCATTCCTTTATTATTAAAAACAACAATGAGTGTCACTCTAAGGACAGCAGCTCTTCCCTGCTGTGCTAGGGATCCCGGGTTTGATTTCTGGAAGGGGAGAATTTCTCTCTAGAACAGATTATTCCCTATCTTCCCCAGAGTCTAGAAGTATGTAATGTATGTCAGTATGTGTGAGATCTAATGAAAAAAATTAAAAATAAATAGAAACCAATGACAACAAAGCATACACGAGTTAACATCATTGGTAAGGCAATATGTTCCACAGGGATATGGCACCAATAGCACCATGCAGTCAAGGCGGAGTATAATTGGAAAGAAAGAAAGAAAAAAAAATAAATAAAAGTGATTATTTGTATGCATGGCAGTCCTATCTACCTACCAGCATATTATTTGTATGCATGGCAGTCCTATCACTGCTTCGTAACTGCGAGAGCACGCTCACATGTCCCTAAACATGATCTGCAAGGCCTGCTAGAATGCCAGCAGCTCTGAAATGTTCACCACATACCGAAGGCAGCAATACACCTGGTATTTGATACCAAGTTATAAATCACAATTTGAAATATGACAATGTTATAAACAATGTAAAATACATCATAACTGAACAAAATAGAAAAAAAGTAATAACACATAAGATATTGCACTATACATCCCATAGTGTGAGGCAGATGGTGTTCTGATTTCTAAAAGCATTGCATTAAAAAAGAAGTAAACTGGCATTTATATTAAATAAGTAAAATATCCCTTAATCCTTTATACCCATGTATCAGACTTGAAGCAACAAATTGAAAATAGCTGTTACAGGAATGAAGTAGATAAATGTAGAAAAACTGGAAATTATGTACCTTTGCTTCTTTTAAAGATTCAGCCACCTTAAAACATTGTTCTCTGTTGCTTATACACTTTTGTTGCATCCACATGTTTCCGGCTGGAAATGTACTTTCTTACATTGTCAGAAGTTTTGCATGGAATTCTTTTATTACAAAAATATTATTTCTCCCGATCTCTTCATTCCATTAAGAAGGCTTATAATATGAGTTGGCAAGCAGGGATATTACGTTCCCTCCACAACTAGAATATGTTTTTGTTGTTCTCTAATGCCAACTGTTTGACAATTTGTCTTCTTGCACTGCAATATTTTTCAGAGATATTTTCATGGTCAGCCACCGAAGCACAGATTTTGAGATGCTCCGAATCCATGTCTTGATCTGATTTACATAAAGGAACATAGGCTGTGAAAGGGTATTTGTTGAACACAGGAGGGAGAGCCATTAATTTCTTCTAAATGAAGACTTAAAGGAACCAACCTGGACAAATACCCAATGTCCCATCCCTACCTTCCCATGGTGCAGCTGTGTAAGCATAACCCCATATGCTGAACTAAAGGGAGGGGCTACTCATTAATCAGCACTGGTCAGTTTGATGAGTTAATGACCAAATTTGGTATAACTTTCCTGTATCCAATACCAAATTCCCTCTTTACTCTTTCCTATCCAGTCTTCTGACTGAACTCTTACTCCCTTTGATCCCGATGGTATTAGAGCACTCGAGGCCTAGGGATTCATTTCACCTTCCTCCCTACTAACCTCTCTATTTTCTGTTCCTAGTGCTGACCTGCTACAGCACTTAAAACCTCCTCCAGTGGCTTAAGGAGGGAAAGCTGGTGATCAACACGATCTCCCAACTAGGTCTAATAGACCCGTTGACCAACAGCAGGTGTGGTCCCCCAGACACTCTGGGGGTTGGGTTTGAATGAAGTATTCACCAAAACGTTAAAAACATGGTGTAGACTTAAAACAACAACTTGCCATTTTCACTCCAATATGAAATGAGTACAACTGAAATATAAATGTACATCTACCGTTGCTCGTCCACAAGTTTATGAGAGATTATTTGCAGAAAGGAAGAATGATAAATGGAGAGCATTATGTATTGCTATTGCACCGGTTGAATGGAGAGAAATCAAGAACAACTGCCCTCATCTGGCAAAAAAAATGATTCCTTTCCATCAAGAACAATCCAATCTGCACAGTTTCAATGACAAAAATCGTAGAATTAAGGTTCAAATTTCTATAAAACCCACCATATTCACCAGAATTGGCTCCCAGTGACTCTTTTATTTCCAAACTTGAAAAAGTGGCTCAGCAGAAGATGATTCATGTCTAATGAAGAGGTCATCTCCCAAACAGATGCCTATTTTGAGGATCTTCCAAAACCCTACTTTTTGGAAGGCTTAAAACAGTTGGAGAAATGCTGGTATAAGTGTACTGAGCTAAAAGGATATTATGTAGAAAAATAAAAAAAAAAAATCTACCAAAAATAATTTGTTTTTCTGTCTTTTTCTAAGGACTTACTGAACGCCCCTTGCATTGAATTTTTTAGGAAACTGGAGATTGAGGTATGTCCAAGAGATTGGCAACCTCCCCTCCAATTCTCTGTTTGTCTCAGATGGGTCAAAATACAAGGATAGTCTCTGCCTGCAGAAATATGTTCATGGTAATTCTAGAAGGGTCTCCAAAAAAAGCGTTGAAGTACTTCCAAAAGCCCTCAAAATGCACAGATATGCTAATCTGTGTAACTTGGTTAATTTGCCTCTAACGATCGCCTGTAATGTCTTGTGCCACCAAAAAATGAATCCATATAAAATCTTGCATCTTACCATTGCAACATACAGCCAATGGCTAATGCACGGTTGCTCCAACTGATGGCTACTAAGTAGCATCTGACCTTGCAGAGAACATTATCTATGTGCATGTTCCAAACCAGTTTATCTACCGTTATTCCCAGATATTTAACTGTTTTAGAATATTCCAGAATAGTGTCTCTTAATCTGAGGTTCTTAAGTCCCCTCAGATCTCTCCTATTCATAAACGGAACTACCATGTTTTTTCAGGATTGACAGTTTGGATACAGGGGACCCTAAAATGTGTATTCCAGTGAAATCTGGGTATCAAATTTTTGGATGGAATGTAATATCTTTTCTAGCTTGTACTATGTACGAATTAGAGAAATTTGAAATGGATATATGCATCACTCCTTATAAAAACTGAGAATGTTTATGACTGAATTATTGACAACACATGTAGACCTTATTTTAATATCATAATCTTTGCACTATGCAGTAATTGCAGCTGAAAATTTTACTGCAATTACTGTGGTTAAAAGAAAGTAACATTTTAGCATTGTTTTTTTAAGTATCTAATATCCAGAGAAAATAAATGGAATGTTTATGTATTAATTTAGGTACAACGGGCAAGAATAAGGAAACAAGGTATTGAGATGATGTATGAGCTGCTGAAAAGGGACTACTTAATATCATCTGTTAAATATGCCTTACTGAATGGTTGGTTAGGGCTTGCACATAAGAAGCATATACTGAGGTAAGCACTATTTACTGTTATTTACAACATCCCAGCCATTAGCATTTGTGTGAAACTATAATTAATTAATGATCAAGTATACCAGTAAGCATCTTGATCCAGGAGCAAAATATGTATTTCTCCACACTATCTCACAATTATTGCTGTCACCAACAGCAACAACAAATATAATGTGGATGGTAATTAAAATAGGTTACTAAATATTTCAAAGATCTATATATTAAACTGAATGTTTGTCATTAAATATTAAATAATATATATATATTAAATAATGGAATACTAAATAATAGAAAGCTTCTCTAAATTATTTTATATCATTTTACCTTGGGTTGCCATGTTAAATAACTGTAAGATTAGCAGAGAAATGAGTAAAAATAAACACCCAATAGCTTCAGTAGTTTTGGTTATTACTTGGAACATGTTTAGTGGGATGTTTCATGCATACTCAGTTAAAGTGAAAGCCAGAGCATGATAAGCTGTAACTAGAATTCTGGTATTCTCTAGTGGCAGTTTCACAAACTTGTAGTTATAGTTATCACAAACTTGTAGCTGCATTCTGCTAGTGTTTATTTCGCTTAGCATTGTGTAGAAAGAAGAATAATCTTTTTTAAGAAGTAACACTGATTAAATTTTCATATAGAATTTTTGGATGGAATACAATACCTTCTCTATCCACTATTTACATTGTACATACAGGCTAGAGAAAGTAAACAATGCTTTTTTCGACTCGGTGCACCTCAAAATATACATTTCTGGATATATGGACGTAGAATTTTTGGGTGGAGCACGATATTTTCTCCAGTTGCTATGTACATTGTTTGTATGTATATATGAGCTAGAGAAAATAAAAAGCGTATTTTCATTTTATCTACATGTACTATGTGCATAGTGTATAGAGAAGGTATTGTATTCCACCTAAAATTTTGATACTTAGATTTTACTAGAAATATACAACCCCCTGAGTCCATAAAAAGCATTTTTAGAAAAAGATCCAGGTGTGTGCCTGTGGTCAGCATAGCTCAAAAACTAAGAGACTGTTAAATTCCAAATTTGGTTTTTAAGTTAATTATCTTTCAAGGATGCGACACAAAGATTTTAAAATGTAATTCCCCTACCCAAACTTCCTTCACATAGAAACATTTTTGAAAATGTTTTTCTCAAAAAAGGCTCCAACATTTTTTATTAAAATACGTATATTATAGATATTTACATGGCAACTAAAATGTATATCTTGAATTTCTGGGAATAGCTTCTGAAGACCTGTTCGTTATGGACAATTTTTTCTAAATTTTGAATAATTAGCAAACCGTAAGAGATAGACAAAAACTTACTACACAAAAAATGTGGATCTTGTTAAAACACACAATTTATTTCATATGCATTTTTGTTGTAGAGTTGACCGTTTCCAGATATCCCTTGTTATTGTTTTCAATTTTAAAATATACTTTTTTCAGTCAGGAAGCATTCATTTTTCTTTTGTTTTACTCCTGGTCAAGCAAAGAAACGAATACATTTGCATAATGACTGATTTTAAAACATTTGCCTATCGTTTTAGCTTAGTGTTCCTTTAGTTCCCTTCTACTTAAAAGAAACTAAGCAATAAGTTCATTCTGCTAATGCAGCTCAATTAGTATGGTTTAAAAAGTAGAATAATCTTTTATAGGAAGTTTGTTTGTAGAACAGCTAGAGTAAGTCATGTGCGTTTAAGCACATCAGATATTTTATATTTATATCTAAATTTAAGTTGAACTGCTCCTTCTTCTTTCTGTGGAAACTTAGCATAAGGAATATAAATAAATGTTCTAAATTATGGTATACTGTGAAATAAAATGTTCTAATGTTTATATTAATACATAAATGTTTATGTATAAGTAAATGTATAGAAAAATGAAACTTGAACATAGTTTGTTTTTACATATTTGTCTCAGGGAAGGTATTGCTCACTGTCTGGAAAATATACAGCTGGTAAATCCATATCAGAAAGTTGAAGTGTTGCTAGCACAATCTAAAATAGTAGCATGGGCAGTCAATGCTCTAAGAGAACATGTGCTTCTGGCTGAGCAGCCTCGCAGAACTTATAAATTGAAAGGAAAAGGTTCATTAAACCAAGGAACTTACAGCTGGTTAAGAAAGTTGCCTTGGGCCAGGTAAGCAACAATTCTATATTGTTTTTATGAAAAAAAATTGCTTATTCCAAGAAATATTACATTTTCCGTTTTTGTTTAGAGCAGTGTTTCTTAAACTTTTAGATGCAATAATTTATTTTTTCATGAGCTAAAAATGGGCAAACCCCCACCCACACCATCTGTTTTGGCAGCAATGTGAATCATGCAACCTTCCATTGTGAATGGTACCATAATAGAGGCAAATGCTTTTCTAGATTTAAAAATGTGGATATTTTATTCTCTGTTTGGAATATAATATAATAAAACAAAATATTTTTATCCGTTATTGAATAGAACTGAGTTTGTTTTACAAGGTCTCATCAGTACATAATTTTTCCATCTTGTTACAAACTTTACAGTATTTACCTTATAGTTGTTGCTATAAATTTTTGAGCTGATAATAAATTTCTAAAGTAACTATTTGTGTATTTGGTCTCATCTAGTACTTACAAAGAAACAGCTTTTATGTGCTGTAGGAACAGAAACTTAACTCAAGCTTCCTTGTAATATTTCTATTCACCTAATGTGGTTTTAAAATGAACAATTATCTCCAAAGAACAATTCCATCTCAAGAAGATAAAGAGAAACAAATAAAAAAGAGAAAATATGACTGCTACTTAAAGCTCAAATATGTAATATCCACAATCAGTTGCAATACATTGGATTTTGTGAATTGCAATTTCTGAAAACATGATTTACTATCTGGGAGTAAATAGACCAATTAAAATAAATAAATCTATCAAAATAAGAACTGAAGCTTTCCTGGCGACGTGTTAATTCAAAATCTTCTCGGGCTTCTAGCCAGGTAAAAACGGCTTGACACCAACGTTTCGAAGAAGTGCATCCTGAAGACGAGGAAGATGCACTTCTTCGAAATGTTGGTGTCAAGCCAAGTTTTTACCTGGCTAGAAGCCCGAGAAGATTTTGAATTAAATCTATCAAATTTTTTTCAGCATGAAATTTCTTTACTTAACAAATGTTAATCATAATTACTTAAATAAGTAATAAATATTTTGTCATTAAATTTATTACAGCAAGACATTAACTAATATGTACAAGTTACATGAACCAGTGGATAATGAATAAAAGAGAACCTAATACATTGTAACCAAAATATTACAAGACCGTCTCTGTGGTTTAGTGATCAGCAAGTTCATTTTTTAACTGTAAGTTCTCCATAAAATCTGGAAGTGAAAGGTGAATGTACGTATGAAAAAAAGTTAAAAAAAAAAAAATAAAAAACCTAAGTAACCAAACCTAAAAGTACCAAGAGTAAAATACCATCAAATGTTTATCAGTCAAAGACCCTGATATGGCCATAGTGTCTTAAGGGGGATATAGAAATTAAACCAGTGAACCCTCTCAGGGAAAGAAAATAAAGAAAAAGAAAAGGAAAAAACAGAGAGTATTGTTGCATATGCATTTAGCATTCATATACTACAGGGATTAATAAAAAATATATAAAGCACATTTTTTTTTTCAAAATAAGAATGAATGTAGAGCATAATGGATATAGTACCAGGGTATTGTACTTTCTTCATACCAAATGTCTGAAAATATTTTATTGTATCTATTTTATAATCTTAGCAAATCTAGGTTTAATATAAATTGTAAATTAGTTCATTGGAGCTTGATGAGTTGTCTGTTTACAGAGCTTTTGCTCGATTGATTTGTAAGCATTTTGTGACAATAAAGCATCATATTTTACCTTATTATTCACTGACCCATTGTGAAACACAATCAACTCTTTAGTCACTGATATGTTGCTGTTTATAAGATGCATTCCTATCGTGCAGGTTCTGAACAACTGACCATGTGAACTTTGAGTGATATAGTTAACACATTTGTCTCTAGCCTCCTGGCCTTTATAGATAGAGACGACATTGAATAGTTGCTAAACTCTTATGAGCCTGAGTTCACAGATGATTAAATTAGCTTATGATAATATTTACAACTACAACAATTTATCATGAAGAATTGGACAAGTATGAATATTGCAGATTGGTATCAGCAGCTTGAAGAGTACTTATTCTCTTTGCTACTTTGTATATTTTCAAGCTCTGGATTTCTGCAATGATTAACATCTCTTAAAAACTAGCTTATTATGTGTTGGAAAATTTAAACCAGACATTGCAAACTTAGCTTGAACAAAACATTGTCTTTCACACCTACTTTTATAGCTGTTACAAAACAAAATAAACTGTTTTCTTAGAGATTGTATTTGTATTATTTATTTATTCCTCATTAAATTATTGCTAATCTTTATGTTTAATTTTTAAAAAATAAAAATAATATTTTAAACTCACAGGCAATTCCCCAACATGTTCCCCGGGAGTTGCATTCCACCAGTTAAGAAACACTGATTTTTAGAAACAAAGGCATAGAGCCTGTAGAAACAAGGGCATTGAATATAGTGAAGCGTTTTACCCTAAATTTGGAGCTGAGACAAATTGAACATTGTTATACTTCACTGAAAATTGTCAGAATATTTTAATGTACTCTGTCCTAATAAGCATGTTGATGTTCTTAGCAGTAAATGAATGTGTAAAAGTAATTTACTTATTGCTTTATAAACAATTATATTTAAAGCTCAGAATTTGAGACTGTGTGCAGTTACTTGACCTCTATTTAATTTCAACAAATGCCACTTATCGACACTGATGAACACTACCACTGCATACTGCACCAGTAGTGATTTAGGCACTGGCTGAGCTTGTATATGGTAGGACTGGAAAGTTTATTTTAAAAAAATGAGTAAGCAATGGATTTGTCAAACATCTTGTAGAATTATATATCTGTATATTTTTTGAAAAAGAGCTTTATAACAGCTTAAATATAACAGAAACTAGTACCCAAAGACTGGTGCAGTGTCTTCTAAGACTCAAGACTAATGAGAATATTAACATGCAGTAATATAGATGCTATAAAAATAAAGCAAACAATCTTTGAACTCACCTTGACAAATATGGTATTTTATTCAATGTTAGCTTCAAAATTACTCAATTTTTGCTACAGAAAGTTTCTGTCAAGACTGACGTTTTCCTATAGTCCTTTCTGTAATCAGAACATATTTTTGAAAGTAATTGGTTTCTATAGTAGAAAAATAATTTTTAATTTCATTCAGTGTTTCTTTTGTCACATAAAAGTGCAATGATTGTTCTATATGTTAACCCATATTAGTTCCTGACATAGGAGGTACTGTTAAAGTATTAATAGTCTATTCTGTCTCTTACAGGGCTATCCCAAGGGTGACATATCAGCTGTGACATAACCTAGAATGGCACGTATTAGGGGCAGAAAAATCTTAAAGTATGAATAAGATATTTGAAAATAGAATGGAATTACAAATCATACCTAAATTCTAGTGGTTTTCTGGAGATTTTTACTTTCTCTACATGTACTATGTACATAGTGTATAGAGAAGGTATTGTATTCCACCCAAAAATTCAATACCGAGATTTCACCGGAAATACACGTTTTGGATCCCCCTGAATCAAAAAAAAAAAAAAGCATGTGTGTGTGTGCATGGTGTGTGTGTGCTGTGGACAGCATAGCTCAAAAGCGAAAAGACCGTTAAATACCAAACTTGGTATTTCCTTTACATGGAACTTTTTTCGAAAATTTTGATTTTCTCAAAAATGGCTCTAACGATTTTGATTAAAATATTGTATATCAAAGATATTTACCTGACAAATAATATGTATATCTTGCATTTTCTGGGAATAGCCTCTGAAGACTACTTTATTCTGGAGGAATTTTGCATAACTGCTAAACCACACAAAAAATGTAGAGCACATTAAAACACACAATTTATGTTGTATAATTTTTTTTTTCGAGGAGTTGATTGTATTTGAGATATTCCTTGTTTTTGGTTTCAGCTTTGAAAAACTTATACTTTTCTTATACAGAAATTTGTCAATTCGTGTCCATACAAAAGAACTTCAGTCACCTAGTAACCAGCTTTTGACTTCACTTTAAGCTATGATACTCCCATATTTCGCTTCTACTTACTAGGAAGCAAGTAATAAGACTATTTCTGCTAATTTTTTCTCGATTAGCTTGAAATAAATAGAAGAAGAAGCTTATTAACAATAATTTGTTACACAGAAGTAGAGAAAGTCATGTGAATGGAACACATCAGATTTTTTTAATATGAGACAGTGACAAATGAAGTACCAAATGTAAATGTCATTCATGATAATTGTCAAAACATAAGTATTATGTGCAGTAATGTTTACCAATATGTATCACATTTATAAACAGGAGTGTTTCAAGCCACTATAGTTTTTATTTTTTTCTTAGGGGGATGATAGCTGTAATAATTCTCTCATAGGTTGCAGTGTATGCAGCGTCTTCCTCACTGTACACCCTGTACCCAATAATAAAGATGATTACTAACAAGTGCCATTGACTGTCACATGTGCTTTCATTTTGCATGTGTGTTTTATCTTTTAATCTCCTTATGAAGAAATTAACCTGAAATGTTCAATATTTTTACTGTGTGACTTGAATGTTTTTATGTTTTGTTCAGAACAGTTTTGTTATTCCACCTGTATATCTCTTCTTTAGTTTTTATTTATTGACCATTCTTGCAAATATATGTTTTAGGAGAATATATATTTGCATGGATGACTGATACTGCATATAAAAATTAGATTATGTCTAACACAAAGTGGCAAAACTCCTGGAGCTGGCCCTGTTGCCGTATTCTAATTTTCTTTCTTCAAAAAAGCTGCATCACAAATATAAATCTATGAAGATTCTAAAATGTTGTTACTTTGTCTTCATTTAGATAAATGGCGTTTTAAACACTATCCATTTAAATAGTGTTTTAACGATTTAGCAAATCATACTTGGATGATTTTGAGTCTATACTTAGATGAACATTGTTTTTAACATCTTAAACAATGGATTTTAACATCTGCAATTGGGTTTTAATTTCTATGCTGAAACTTAACAAATTTATTATGGAAATAAAATTTTGAGTCTGGTAGAATTTGTTTGTGTCAAATTAAAATGTATATATTAAACTTATTGAACTAGGGTAGCAGATTTATTTATTGGAAGGATAATGACATTTTTGTTTAACATGAACCATCTTTGTTTGATATTTAGATTTCTTCTTACTATTTTGGGCATGCTCACTGGTGACCATCATGGCAATGAAATAAGCCTTATTATTAACTCAGGTGTTTTGGCACTAACCCAGTCTCTAATGAGACAAATGGGTAAGTAATTGTATTTCTAATGCTTTTTTTGCTGAAATAAATTTTAAGCCTCTTAAAAATATGGCTTTGTTGAGTAGTTTCTGAAATAATGTTACACCAAAAGATAATGCTATAATTTGGTTTTGTATAGGTTCAGAATTTTCATCCTGCATAGAAGACAAAAATAAGGAGGTGTTTGCCATATATGAAGACACACTTCACAAGAATACTCCACCTGCTGTGGTATTAAGTGGACCAGAACTTGCCAGCATGATGAAAATAGGGACCAGAGTCGTGAGAGGTGTAGATTGGAAATGGGGAGATCAGGTATCCTGGCTTCTTTATTTTGATTATTTCTTTATTGATCAATCAACATTATAGTGCTTTTCAACTCTCCATTCATAAAAAACTGGTAACAATAATTTGCTGAGGATGGCCATTGATTTTGCTATTGGGAGTCATTTGACTTGAACCAGAGGTGTTACCAAGCATTTGGTGTTATGTTAGTCCTTTTTCAGGCATGTTGGACATATGCATGTTACAGTTCTTGGAACTTCTTGTAGACTCAAAAATTTGATGTCCAGATTTCAACTTACATTTATTTATGTTTTGAGGTCCCCTAAAACAGCATTCACAGGAACAGATCCATGTGTCTTTGTTTTGTGTGCATATGCATGTGCTTACCCCAAAAACTTAGTCTGTTAAATACCAAGTCTGCCCCCCTAACTCAAACTGCATTTTACATGGAAACTTTTTTATAAATTTTAATTTCGTCAAAAGTGATTCTAATGATTTTGATTAAAATATGTTTGTCCTTTTATCACAAATACAATGTATATTGAATTTTTAGAGAATATCATTTGCAGACCTTTTCAATCTGAATTACTTTTGCATAATTGGAAAACTGTAAGAGATACACAAAAATTTACTGCACTAAAAGATTTAAGTCTCATTAAAACACACAGTTTATTTCATATGCATTTTTTGTGGATTAACCATTTTTGAGATTTTCCTTATTATTAGTTTCAGTTTTGTAATACTTAAACTTTTCTCAAATAGGAAGTCATTATTCGTGTTTCTTTCCCTTGATCAGGCAGGAAAACAGCATTTCAAAACTATGTTACATAGGGACCAGTGTCTAAAGATTTCATTATTGTTTAAGCCTATTATACTTCCTTATTCAGATTATATCTAAAAGGAAATGTGCAATGAAAGAATATCTGCAAATGTATATCTCAATTTATGTAAAAAAGATTTAAGGCTAGTTTATTGAAGGATGGGCAGAGAAGGTCATGTGAATGTAACACATCAGCTTTTTCAAAAAGCTTTCAGTGTGTGTTTTCCAATTTCAATTGTAATCCACTCAAAATCCAACAAATGTGTATTATTCATAATTATATTACTATCTAGATCAAGTTTTGTCTTTATTTCATGGCCTTTTTATTTCATATATCTAACTCTTAGTGGTGGTAAGATTTTGTCTATGCCAATTAAATAAAATCCTTAGATTTTAAAGATGGTGTCTAAATAGGGGGGAAAAAAAACTTTACAAAATTCTTTCCAAATGAAGAAGACCTCACAAACTACTCACACAAAATTCACGATATCTCTCTCTCCCACACTATACATATGTAGTAGAGAAAGTGAAAAACTTACACATGTGTATGGGAGAACTGTCTGAAAAAATTTAAAGTTTAACTTCAAGAACTTCTAAATCCCTGGTAGGCTTTCAGGTTCATCTAGAAAACACCAGCCACATACACATCATTAAGATAAAGCTTAATCAATCATGCTCTGTACAAATGAGACTGTGAGTAATGACTCCTAAACACATTCTGTGGGATAAAAAACAAGAGAGCGAGTGTTTCAGTTTCACTTACCCTTTTCTGGAAAAAAAAGGAGGGGAGCTTATATGACCTATGAAATTAGCTCATCTCATATACTTATTAGAATGTATAACAACAAAACTTCCATCATAGTCTCTCATTAGGCAGAGAATATGTGCCTTGTCAGATCAGGTAATTGATAATATTTATATAGACTATTTTGTTCTAGGATGGACCACCTCCTGGTGAAGGGCGGGTTATAGGTGACCTTGGTGAAGATGGGTGGATTCGAGTGCAATGGGACAATGGTTCTACAAATTCCTATCGTATGGGGAAAGAGGACAAATATGATCTAAAGCTTGCAGAGCCTCCAACGCCAGCTGAGACAGATACAGATTCAGATACAAATGAAGAAGCAGCAAAAATGCGTAAGTATTTGTTTAGAAAATTTTAATGAAAGTTGACTGCATCATGTTACCTTTAACCAAGACTAAGGTTATACCTGCCTGAATATCAAAATTGGTGCCATTCTGTAAGTATAGTAAATTAGCAGTTGTTAAGTAAAATGTTCTTTAAAAGAATGTTTTTCAATGCTATGACATAGAACTGCCTTTCTATTGTGCAACCACTGATAATCAAGATGCGATTTTTCTTTTTAAGCTTGTCACAAAAATCAAATTTTTTTGAATATATATAATGGGAAGATAATCATATATACTCTCAAAAAAGAAATGATCTGTTATTTATGGACGCTCTTTAACTGCTGTGGTTCTCAGCGTCCTATTTTAAATTGGGTGCGAACGACCGCTTAATTTTGCTCAGAGGCCTCTCTATCAGGCTTGAGGTTCTTTTACATGCTGTAAATCTATGACACAGGACCAACGGCTTTACTTTCCTTCTGAAGGAAGCCATACTAAGGATTTTTACACTCGAAAAAATCCATCGTCCTTCGCCGGGTTTGAGCCCGCGACCTTGGATATATGAAGTTAGCATGGTAACCATTACACCACGAAGGGCGACATACTCTCAAACTCTCACATACGAGGTGTGATCAAAAAGTTTCCGGAATGATGTCATAAATACTATACAACAGTTTGTTTTGTCTAATCTGCACTGTCACCCTCGAAGTAGCCTCCTTGGGAGTTGATACACTTGTCCCAGCGCTTATGTCACTACTGGAAGCACCTCTGGAAGTCCTCTTCTTCCAACATGTTCAGAGCCTTCTGCGATTCACGATGGATGACATCAAACGGTGTCCTCGGAGCTGCATTTTAAGTTGCGGGAAAAGAAAAAAGTCTGCTGGTGCCAAATCTGGAGAACAGTATTCATCCTATATTTATCTAAAAATTGGCAAACAGAAAGGGCTTTGTGCGCAGGCACATTGTCATGATGCAGGATTCAGTCAACACTCCTCTATTTCTCCAACCGTTTGTGTTGCACATTCTCCCTTAATTTTAGCAACACTTGTTTGTAGAACACTTGATTCATTGTTTGACCCTGGGGCACAAATTCCTTATGTACAATGCCTTTAATGTCCAAAAACTCAATCATCAGTGACTTCAACTTGTCTAGCCTTTTTCGGGCGTGGAGATGAAGGATTCTTCGATTGTGAAGTGTTGCTTTGTTTCTGGATTGTACCATAAATCTACGTTTCATCACAAGTATAATTTTCTCCATAAACTGTGGGTCATTTTGTAGCTGTTCTTTAAGATCTCTGCAGGCAATACCATGGCTTTCCTTTTGGTCATTTGAAAGCAGGTGGGGCACGAACTTAGCGGCAATTCTTCTCATGTCCAAATTGTCTTGCAAAATGCTTTGAATACTTCCAAAGGAGAGTCCTAATGAGAAGAAAGATCTCTTATTGTAATGCACCTATCATTTAAGACCATTTCCCTCACCTGAATTATATTTTCATCAGTTTTGATGGAACAGGATCGCCCCAAATGATCTGCATCTTTAACTGATGTCACATCACTTTTAAATTTTGAAAACCACTTAAATGCTTGAGTTTTACCCATAACTTCCTCCCCATAAGCTGTTCTTAACATTTCATAGGCTTCTGCTGCAATTTTATTGAATTTAAAGCCAAATTTGATGTTCCTTCTTTGTTCTTTGTAATCTGACATTTTTGCTATGCAGAAAAATCACAGCACATGTATAACATGTGTTCACTTCAGAGCATCTACCTCATAACTCATTTTTATCGGGAAGAAACACTGCATGTGCAATTTGGGTAAGAATTGAAGAATTCTCAGCATCAGCATTGTTCTGAAGCCATTATGGAAACTTCTTGATCACACCGTGTACAAAGTCAAGTGACACTCTTTTTCTTCTAAAACACTATTATGAGTTATACTTCAGCCAAGAAATGTGGCCAGAATGAGGCCGGCAGGATTTGAGGTAAACATTGGCATTATAGAGGGATAATTTCTTGAGTATTCTACTTATATACTTTCATTACACTAATTAAGTTGTATACATATTCATTGTTTTATTTCACCAACATGTCTCAGTAGTTACTCAAAGTGGGTCCTTCAGCTTCCTTCCAGGGAATCTTCTTACATGCTTTCTACCCACTTTTTGGCATGGATAGTTTTGATGTATCGTACATAAATTTTCATTGTTGAAAAATACATTTTTCAGCCAGCATTTCAGTTATCTAAATAATAAATTTAATGCACATGCCACACATGGGTTTTAAAAGTAATTCAAAAGTAATACACAACACATTTCCTAACACTTCAAACTGTACAAAGTAACAACCAATAGCATATTGCCTAGAAAGAAAACATATGTTATGTTAACACCTGAATTTGTATTGGACATTCACCAGAAACAATAGACCCACACAGTGTTAAAGGAAAATTACGGCAACTAGAATCTGCTGTTTATCTTGTGCTCTGCTGGCTTTCTTTGATCCGCTTTTTCAGATTAATTTTGACACTGACACTCCATGCATAAGTAAAAATACTTAACTGAGATAAGATGTATTGTCTGTAAATTGGTAAGAATGCTAAATGTGGATTGTATCTTAGGGCATTTAAGTGGGTGTAATGAGGGGACAAGTGCACACATACACATGCACCCACAACCACCTACCCACCCACCCTTTCTGGATTCAGGGTTCTCGAAATATATAATTTTGGTGAAATTTTTGTATCAAAGTTTTGGGTGTAATGTAGTACCTTTTTACCTACCACTACATGGTACAGAATGTAAAAATGAGTATGAATAGCAGTGTTTTTGCAAGTTTTCTAATACTTTCAGTACATAAGTCACTTTAAATGGCATTACAAATATATATTATTTCTAGTTTGTTCCTTGTTATTGGTTTAATTTTTTTCTGTCTATCTTCTTAGTGTATCCACCTATTTTCACATCTGTTCCACTATATAGTTCTTCTTTTCACATATGATGGATATAATGTTCTATGCTTGTAGTATATTCCAGCGGCTAGAGTCCAAAGATGACGTGTAGTCAAGATATACTGCAGTGCTTTTTTCAAAGTTCCAGATTGAAGATTTAAGTTTGGTTCTTTGAAGGCTTGGGGAAGAGCATTTTATGAGGATGTGTTCAAGATCTTCTATCATTAAGTAACACCAACAACAAATACTAGAGTTAGTGAGATTAAAACTAAATAGGTATGTCTGGATGGCTATGCAACCTGTTCTTGCTCTTGTTAGGAAAGTTTGTATTGTTCAGGGGAAGGTTTTGTACATTAGTAAATCATTTGGCCTGTTTTGTAAAGTTTGTAGTGTTTTGCCGTTGTCAGATGAAGGCCATCTTTTGATCCATGAATTTATTATATGGGAATTGATTGCAGAATATGCACTAGATAAAGATGATGTTTGTGTAGGATTGGGCAAAGAGGCTGCCCGTTTAGTAATGATATCAGCTATTTCATTTCCAATTATAACAGTGGCTTGATATCCTCTGAAAGGTTATTTCTTTTTGAAATTGCATGAGTTTTTTTAAATATATTATTGTATAGAAAGAGTTAAGCTGCATAGGAATGTAATGTATATTTCATTAAATTTAAAATAGCTCCCATAGGGTCAATGAATATACATATAGATTTATCAAATATTTTTATTTTTAAGGCTGGAGGATGATGTACATGATATATCATATTTTTACTTTCTCTATAAATAATATAGTGTATAGAGAAGGTATTGTGTTGCACCCAAAAATTTGATACTCTGATTTGACTGGAAATATGTTTTGAGACCTCCTGAATCCAAAACAAGCATTTTTAGAAAAATCTGATGTGTACCATTCACATGACTTTCTCTACATCTCTGCAACAAATTGTAGTTAAAAAGCTTATGCTTCTATTTACTTCATGCTAATCGAGAAACATTAGCAGAAATAGTCTTATTATTTGCTTCCTTGTAAGTAGAAGTGAAATGAGAGAGTACCATAGCTAAAATGAAAGCCAAAAGCTGGTTGTTATGTAACTGAAGTTCCTTTGTTTGTATGGGCAGGAGTTAGCAAATTCCTGTATGAGAAAAGTATGTTTTCAAAGCAGAAACGAAAAACCAAGAATATCTTAAAAATAATCAACTCTATGAAAAAAAAGCATATGACATAAATTGTGTATTTTAACGCGCTCTATATTTTTCACATAGTAAGTTTTGGTCCATCTCTTACGGTTTAGCAGTTATGCACAATTCTGTAAAATTCATCCAGAATAAAGTAGTCTTCAGAGGCCATTCCCAGAAAATTCAAGATATACACTCTATTTGTCAGGTAATTATCATTAATATACGATATTTTAATCAAAATCGTTAAAGCCATTTTTAAGAAAATCAAAATGTTCGAAATTTTTTCCATGTAAAGAGTAGTTTGGGATGGGGGGGATTTTCTCAAAATCTTTGTGTCGCATCCCTGGAAGATACTAAACTTAAATACCAAGCTTGCTATTTTACCGACTTTTCGTTTTTGAGTTATCGTGTTCATGGACACACTGACCTTTTAGTGAATTTTTTTTTTTTGGATATTGGGGACCCTGAAACATATATTTCCGGTGAAATCTCGGTATACAATTTTTGGGTGGAGTGCAATACCTTCTCTATCCCTATGTACATTGTCAGTCTGTCAGTATGTGTCTGTGGGCAGCATAGCTCAAAAACGACAAGTCCATTAAATACCAAACTTGGTATTTAAGATCAGTATCTTCCAAGGATGCAACATGAAGATTTTCAAGAGATTCCCCCCACCTCAAACTACCCTTTGCATAGAAAAATTTTTTGATTTTCTGAAAAATGGATCTAACGATTTTGATTGAAATGTCATATATTAAAGTTATTTACATGGTAAATAAAATGTATATCTTGAATTTTTTGGGAATAGCCTCTGAAGATATCTTTATTCTGGATGAATTTTGCAGAATTTTGCATAACTGGTAAACCGTAAGAGATAGACATAAACTTATGCAACAGAAAATGTAGAGCTCATTAAAACACACAATTTATGTTATATACATTTTTTTCTGGAGTTGGATCATTTTTGAGATATTCCTTGTTATTGGTTTCAGCTATAAAACACTTTCCTCATATGGGAATTTGTGAAATCCTGTCCTTTCAAAGGAACTTCAATTCCACAGCAACCAGCTTTTGACTATCATTTTAGCCTATGGTACTCCCTTATTTCCCTTCCACTTACATGGTAGCAAGTAATATGACGATTTCTGCTAATTTTATCTCGATTAGGATGAAGTGAATAGAAGAATGAACTTTTTAACAATAATATGTTGTAAAGATAAAGAGAAAGTCATGTGTGTGGAACAGATCAGATTTTTCTTTATGGTTTGGAATATAACAACCCGCACCAGACAAGTCAGTGTCAGGGTTACGAGATCCATCTGTATAAAGATGAAGAAAATGTTCATATTTATTACCAACTAGCTCTAAGGAGCTTTGTCGTAAAATATATGGTGGATTATTACTATCTCTACATGTACTATGTACGTGAAGATAGTACATTGTTTACTGAAGTTTGGATTGTTCGTTCAGAAAGAAAACAATGAATTTTAACATTCTACCCTTAATTCCAATTTTCAGTCATTGTAGTAAAATGGATTTGGGAGGAACAGTATCAAAATCACTTTCAAAGTCTATTGTAACAACTACAATAGTATTATTTTCTGTAAAGCCTGAGTATATGTCTTGAGTCAACTGTAGTAAGGCTTCTATCATGCCACTAGATGGACAAAAGCCAAATTGAAAATGACTTAATAAGTTGAAATTTTCAATTCTCCAAGTAATCTTTTCTGAATTATACATTCTAGTAGTTTTGCAAGACAAGATATTGGTGATATTGGTCTCTCTAATTTTGTATCCAATTTTTCCTTTACCGGGTTTGAGATTGGGGATGATAATGGCATTTTTCCAGCTTTGGAGAAAAACACCTGTTTTCCAACTATCATTAAAGAAATGAAGAACTGTTCCTAAAAATTGGATGAAATATTTGTTAGTATACTGTTATGGATATTATCTTCACCTGTAGCTCAACTATGCAATTCAGATTTTGCCAATTACAATTCCTCTGCAGTGATTGCCAAGTCTGTTATGTCCTTATGATGGAAAGTAAGTAGGGCTGCTAAAGGATTGCTGCTTCATACAGGAAGGAAACCCTTTAATTGCCTCTTATGAGGACTTCAAGGAACAGGCCTGGGCAGTACTCTAGTGTCTAATCCCAACCTTCTCGTGGTGCAGTGTCAACATTCTGTCTATACAGAATGAACTAAAGGGGTGGACTACTCACCAATTAGCACTAGTCAACTTGGTGGGATATTTGACTGAGATTAGTTCATCCTCATTTTTTTTTAAGTTTTTATTTTTTCTATCAGTCTCCCTTGATAAACTCTTGTTTTCTTTGACTCCAATAGTATTAGAGTATTTGAGGCCTAGGAGATCCTTTCCTCCTTGTAGCTTCTCTACGTCTGTCTTTGTCTTCCATAAACAAATGCATGAACGCTTGCAGATACTCATCTAACAAGGTGAGGTGGCTTAAGCTTTGAAAGTTAGTTGAGTCGATTTTGTAACACTACATCACTTAATTTTTATTTCGGAAAACATGCTTCTGAAACATGTTTTCCGAAATAAAAATTAAGTGATGTAGTGTTACAAAATCGACTTAACTAACTTTCAATTGTTAAAACACATCACTGTCACAAAGTCCACCATATATCAGGATGGCTTAAGCTTATCAATTTAAACACATAACTTTTTAAGAGGTACCTACAATAGCTGTAATAACATCTAATGCAGCCCCACTATTTTCTCAACAAACTAAGATGGACAAGGTTTCAATTTTAAAATGTCCACACTTTTCTCAAACAAGGTGGTAATTTGTTTCATATCTCTTTTAATTTACTCCTGGCTATTCAAAGAGAACTGAATTTCAATATCAGTAAGATAGCAACAGCTTTTAAAAGATGTGACTATTGCTTTGAACTAGTATATTCCCTCAGTACCCTTCTACTTGTAAGGAACTAACTGAAATACCATTTCTGGTAATGTTTATCTTGATTAGCAAGAAGTGGATAGAAGAATAATATTTTGTAAGAATTGTTTGTTTACAAAATAGGTAAAGAAAATATGAATGGAACACATCAGAGTTTTAAATATTAGCTATATAAAACACTCTTTGCATAACAGTTTATTTTGGGCTTCCAGTAGTATAATTACACATTAAGCTTTCAAGCCCATCAAATTCCATGCTTCCTTATACCTGTTGCCCCTGTTTCCCTTGTTAATTTGGTTATGGCTAGTTGCTACAAGAATATTATGAATGAAAATTAACATAAATTATTACTGATGTGTGTTTGTATACAAGATAAGGATTACTACATGTTTTATTTTACTTGTAGCACTGAAGATTAACAGTAAGGATGCACATCCAACAAAGCTACTGAAACAAGCATCAATCACCTTGCTGAGAACACTGTCAATTTGTTGTGGCATTGGTGCAGATCAAGTTCAAGAATGTTCTACCAGAATATTATGTTCTCTTCTTAGAGATTTAGTCCAGGTAGGTGCTGTAAGGTTAAGGTCATCCTGTAATCACATTTTATACCAAATCGTTATTGTATTTACAGCAACTTGACTTGATTTAATTTTTGCATTAATGGATTCAGGTTGTAACCTGAAGTTTTTTTTTTAGAAGATACAATCGTTTTCATTTTTGTTTGCATTTTTCTTATACATATGACCTATACTTTCATGGTACATAGTACAAGAAGTTTTTAGACCACAAATATCACTTTAATTGTTCCTGTACCATTTAAATAAAACACTGTGTTGAACTTTAATCTGCATTTTTCTTTGTTCCATTTTCTCAACATTTGCCACTTTCCAAAATAGTCCTTGGATCTCATTTAGTAACTTATTAACTTGAAGTTTTCAGGAAACCTTAAGGAATTATGGATTTAAAAATCGTTGTGCACTAGTTAAAAATATGGAATTGTGCAGCTGAAATTATTTTCCATAACCCAACTAAAAAATTGAAAAATATAATAACTTGTGAGCAATGAGCAAGGTATCACCTGATGCTGTCAATAATAATAATAATAATAATAATAATTTTATTCACCATTTAGATCATGATACATGATATGGGCTTCGTCAATAGAACAATAATTATATACAATTTGCACAGTACTTATACAAGGTTTATAATGTATATTATTTACAATTGAATTGTCATATATTCACTTACTGAATAAAAGGTATGTTGTAGTAGAAAGGATTTTACTTCTTTATTAAATTGTTTCATGTTTGCTATTTTTTTAATGTTTGCTGGTAGTTTATTATATAGTTTAATTCCTAAATTTGTGACATTATTTTTCAGAATGTTTGTTCTGCATATCTGAACATGAAGGTTATTTTTTATTCTTGTGTCATGAGGATGGATATCTGTATTTGTGCATAATTCACTTTGATTTTTCTTAATATGTTTTACAACTTCTGCTATAAATGTACATGCTAATGGTAAAATTTTATGTTTACTATGGTCTACAGGATGTACTGTTGTCTATTCCACTTAATATTCTTACAGCTCTCTTCTGGATTATAAATATTCTCTCACATTTTTCTCCCCAAAATTTAATACCATATTTTAATCTACTATGAAACTGCGCGAAATATACATTTTTCAGTCCTACTAAATTTAGTGTATCTTTTAGACATTTGAGCATATAGCATATGGAGCCAAGTTTAGTAGCTAATTGATGAGTGTGGCTATCCCATCTAAGGTTTTCATTCACGTATATACCCAAGAATTTTGTTTCTCCTTTGTAGTCAACATTATTTCCATCAAAGGAAATTTGAGGTTTGACGATGTTTTTACACTGCCATGCGCGAAAAGCCATTGCAATAGTTTTTTCTTTGTTTATAATTAGTTCATTTGCTTTAAACCAGTTGCTGAGGTTAGTCATTATGGTGTTTACTTTATTTTGGAGTATAGTTTCATCGTCTCCTTCAACAAGAATATTAGTGTCATCTGCAAAAAGGACTACATCAGCATGCTCAATGTTGTTCGGTAAATCATTTATGTATATTAGGAACAAAAGAGGCCCTAGTACTGAACCTTGGGGAACACCTCGTGTAGTTTCTTTTGTGGTAGATCGATAATTACTTGTTCCCGATTGTATACTGTGTTGTAGATCTACTACTTGCTTCCTATTGGTAAGATAGGATTCAACCCATGCATTCATGCTTCCTCTAATTCCATATTTATATAGCTTAGTTATTAAAATTTTGTGGTCTAAGACATCATATGCTTTTGTAAGATCTAAAAATATTCCCACCATTGGTATCTTTTTGTCCACTGCACGCTGGATTTTATCCAGTAATTTAGCTATGGCTGTTTCTGTGGACCTATTTTCTCTAAAGCCATACTGTGCTTCCGAAAGGATGTTATATTTCTTTAAGAAAGATATTAATCTATTATATACTAATTTTTCAAAAATTTTCGAGAATGATGACAATATACTTATTGGTCTGTAATTTTCTTTTTTTGTCTTTTCTCCTTTCTTGTGTATGGGGATAATTTTTGCCGTTTTAAGATTATCAGGGAAGCTCCCTGAGTCAAGTGAAGAGTTATATATATTAACCAAAGGGGCTTTTAAATATTCTATACACTGTTTAATGACACACTCTGGGACCTCATCTATTCCAAAGGAATATTTACCTTTCATTTCACAGACTATTTTATGTAATTCAGTTTCTGTGATAGGATGTATAAAGATAGATTCACTATAGTTTTTTATCTTTTTTACGGATTTACTTTGGCTCTGTTGGGCTTGGTTTAAGGTAATAAGGTTTTCTGCTATTTCGGAGAAGTACGTATTGAAACATTCTGCTATTTGTTGGGGACTTGTAAGTTTGTTTCCTTCATTAATTAATTCTGTTACAGAATGTTTTGAACTATTTTTCCCCATTTCTTGGTTTATTATTTCCCATAGCGCTTTGGATTTATTATTCGCATTTTGTATGATTCTTTCATTTTCTTGTCTTTTGGCTTCGAGAATTACTTTCCTGTATATGCTTTTATATTTCTTTATATACTCCCTAAAGTTATTATTTACATTACCCTGTTTTAATTGTCTGCACAAAATTTTTAACCTATGACTCGAAATTTTTATTCCTTTTGTAATCCATCCCTTTAGGTTTCGATTTTTTATTTTTAAACGTTTTTGTGGGAAAGCAATGTTAAACCAGTACAGGAATATATTTAAAAAGGTATTGAATTTTACATTGGTATCATTTTCTTGATAAACCTTGTCCCATTTTTCCCTTTTTAGCAAAAGTTTAAACATGTCTATGCTTTCTGGGCTGAAGGTTCTTTTCATACAAGTTCCTGTGTTCTCAGTTTGCCTAGGTACTTGTACATCAACTACTAATAATTGACCATAGTGATCAGATAGGGCCAAATCCTCAACGAATGACTGTTTATGGGGTTCAGATTTGTTAGTGATCATTACATCCAACAGTGATTTTTTATGTTCTGTTACCCTAGTTGGTACCTCTACAGTGTTGACCAAGTTATATACTGTGAACAAATCTTTTATTTTATTTACCGTATTACATTCCTCCAAAAAATCAATGTTCCAATCTCCACAAACTATAATTATCTTATACTTTCTAGTTAGGCGAGAAAGAACAGCTTCCAATTTAGTTAAAAAAACGTCTAATTTGGAGTTTGGTGCCCTATAAATGCATATGATAATTGCCTTTAGATTACTTATCTCAGTTAAAGATAACTCAAAGTTCTTATCTTCCTTGATGTCCTCAAATAGATCTATATTTTTAGTTTTTATGTCTGATCTAACATATATACACGACCCCCCATGTTTGTATGTTTTCCTACAGAAAGAGTCTACTAGCTTGTATTGTGTGAAGTTAATTGCTGATAACTGCTCTAAATTTAACCAATGTTCAGTTATGCATATGACCTCTACATCCAGCAGGTCCGTGTTTAATAGTACTTCTAGTTGTGTTATTTTATTTGTTATACTTTGTAAGTTTTGATGAAATACACATAATTTGTTGGATATTGATTCCTTTCTACTACCACATACCTTTGATTCTGATTTAGCTTCACAATTTTCTTTATCATCCACCCACCCTTCTACTAGTTTCCCTCTAGTTGTGATTGGATTACCTCGCACATCAACCTGCCAAATTTGTGAGATCCTCTACGGTTGAGATGCACCCCATCCCTCCCAAAATCGTTATTGTGGAGCCAAAAATTTCCGTCCACCATTAACCACTTTCTCACATTGCAGAGCCAATTAAGTTCACTGTTTATTCTTACAATCTTTCTTTCACTCACGTCCTGTCTTCTTAGCACTCCACTTATCACAATTTTCACATCTGGTGCCGCCTTTTTAATGGTGTCCGCCAGGTCCATTGTATCACCCATAATATCCTCGGCCATGGTCCCTCGGCTGATATCATTCGTCCCAGCATGAATCACTACCACTTTTGGCTTGCTATCCTTCATGTCTAGTTTCTCTATACTGTGTTTAAGCTCGTTTAGTTTTATTCCTGGCATGCAATGCACAGCATAACCTCTTTCTCGGCACAGATTTCCGGAGAACTTCAGCATGGAGTCACCGATCACCATTACTTTTTTATGTTTTCCTGCAGCACTGAAATCTTTGTGGTTAGACACGATCTCATTTACTTCGTATTGAAGTGGTTCAAATCTGTTGAGGTGAGTTGGATCAGACGAATTACTGTCTTGTGCACGTGGTGTGGATACCGAGTGCCTCTTCTTGCCAGATTTACTTTCCACTACGTTAACGAAACTTGCATCCTCATCTCGTGTCCTTAGCTTAGCCTTTAGGTCCTCATTTTCTGCCCTTAATGTTTGAATTTCTGACTGAGCACATTTCAAATCTTTGTTGAGCATTTCAATTATCATATGAAGGGACGCTATCATTTCCGCCTCGCGCGTCCTGCCGGTTACCGATCGTATTTCTTTCCTTTCTTCGTCTTCTGTAGTAGTTTTAAAGCTGCCTTCATTTCCACGCGTATACACGTCAGTATTAGGTAGTTCACTGTCATTCTTTTTCACTTTATTCACTGAGTTACTTTGGAATTTTCGTAAATTTTGAGCCATGTGCCGAGTCATGATGCCACTCACCGCCATGGTAGGGCTGACTGGGTTTTCATATTGGTAAGCCCTTCACCATGTCAGGTCTGATTCACTAGTCAACAAATTTCAACGTTTTGTCTGCCACATGAACAAAAATAGGCCACTTAAATTAAATTGAGCCTTCTGAACATGAAAATGACAGCAAAAGGTACATAAAACCTAATGTTTTTTTGTGACAAAGCTGAGGCAGGTTCTCACAAAAGGGACAAAAGCATATGATGAAACCTTGTTAGCACATGATTCTAATAATCTGAGAATATTCTTGACTCATACTGTACATAATGTACTTTAATTTTACACAGAAGATAACACACAGTAAAATAAACTAACGCCTCTCTTACAACAGGCCTATATTTCAATTTTTTAATAAAATTCTTAAGTTTTTACTCAGTTTTTAGAATTTTTTTAAACTAAGAAACTTGAAAAAGGGGGCCAAAACCAAAGCAAAATACAATCAGAACTAAAGAAAAACAAATATTAGAATAGTAAATCGCTGAAACATGCAGCTATAATAATAAAATATATCTTAAATATGAGAGTTATTTATAACACCTACAGCTTTAATTCCTCCTTTTGTAAGCTGTGTCACTTTCTCTAATTAAAAACCTGCAGTAGTCGCCCATTAGGCTGGAATCCCAACTACCCTAGTACCTGTTCTTCAACTTCTGAATATCCTGATGGAATCTTTCATCGTTTGTCACTCACAACTCCCAAGTTCTCGGGGGTAAAATCCAAATGGGAATGAAGAAAGGGATATTGTATATCCTAGCTTTTGGAAACTGTCTAGGAGTTCTTGAACTATATGTCTGTAATTTTCTGCTTTATTGTTTCCAAGGAATCCTTTCACTACTTCCTGAAAGGCTTTCCATGCAGCTAGTGCTTTAGCACTAAACTTTCTTTCAAAGTTTTCATCTTTCATAATCTTCCTAATTTGGGGGCCAACAAATATTCTCTCTTTTACTTTTGCATCACTGAGTTTTAGAAACTAGCTTTTGAGGTGTGCAAAGGATTTTCCATTTTTGCCCATAGCCTTAACAAAATTCTTCATTAGGTCTAATTTTATTTGTAGAAATTGTACTAATACTTTATTTGGGTTTACTAATGGAACACACCTGATATTGTGCTGTCTGGTATATGAGTTTCTCTTAGAGGCCACTCTTTTATAATGTAGTGTGATTCAGTGTCCCTATTATTCCACAAGTATAAAAAGCAGCAGTGTTATTTTGTAAATTTCTCTTGTAGTCTTAATAAAATTCCAATGACCTTCAAATCTCCACATATATGCCAGCCGCACTTGCTGTAATTAATAGTATCTAATAGAATGGCCATATAGTCATAGGTTTCCTTCATTTCTACTGAATGTGCCACTGGTATTGATGGTTTAGAGCAGCGCTGCATTGAAGTTAGCTTAGAAGAATCAATAAACAACCTCCATTCTTCAAGGATGTGTTGAAAACCTAGCTCATTCATTAAACCATCTATGTCTATGCATGCACAAAGAAAATTTTTCATAGCATAGTAACTGGAAAACTTCATGCCTCATATTATAGTAAATTTATGTAAAATAAGAGGTACAAACAAAATTAATTTCAGTTCATGCATGCTTATAGTCATGTGTTTCTATACTCTTTAGTTAGTGAAAACTCAAATGTGGTTTCTCGTGCCTGTGGTTTAAGAATTATGTCTCCATTTATCAATTTATGTAGTATATTTTGCAAATCAATTAATATTAAGAAAAACTAAATAAAATTTGCAAATTATATCAACATTTGGATAACACATGTTTGTCACTGTAAAATATGTTTTTAGATGGCAAACAAATCCTTAGAATCCCCCACTCAAAACCAACTGCTTGCAGTGAGTCATCATATGGAGTGGGCTACTTTGGGCTTCATAAGGGCTTTGGCTGCATCAACGGCAATGTGTAGAGCACTAAGTACTCCTGCTTGGATACACCTTTTGCTGTCAATGGTTGGAGGACAGGATAACACCATCAACATAACATTATCCAAACAGGTATTCACTGGTTTTCATTCTCTTCATTCTTCATTCCTTCTCAGGATCCAAAATGGCCCCATTTCTAGTGATTACCATTGTGATTCATAAGATTCTGGAAAGTTTCAATGCAAATGTAAATGGAATGCATACATGCAAGTATGAGAGAGAGAGGGATAATAACTATCATATCAAAGTTAATTATATGTATAAAGCTTTAATAAAAATTATAGAGGATCCTTGAAAATAGTGACTTAATTGTTAATGTGAATATCTGTGGTAACCCAGGGAGGACATGCTTTGCAGACAAAGTTTACTCTACATGCGATGAAGATATATTATGTATGTATCCAGTATACTACTTTTTATTATTTTTGCATTATTATGTATCTTTTATCTAGTGCCATCCATGGACTTCAATTCCTTTAGAGATCTTCCCATAGACCTTCCAGATTTTTAGTACGACAATAAGGGACCCTCATCCCCTCTTCCTCCTACTTGAAGGCAAGATATGGCACTGTAAATTAGATTTGCACAAAAATACCTTCATTTACATCAATTAAACTTTGTTGTACGTTTGTATTAAAATTTCAACACAAGGTACAAGGTGACAATTTGAAATATAACACTGAAAGTCATGAGCAACACTGTTTTACAATCTTAATATTTATTTTTAAGCCAAACCAAATACATCATCATAATCTACAGACTTTCTTTCACTTTTCGACATAGTCTCCATTGTTTTGCACACATTTTTCCCCATCGTTCTACAAGTTTGAAAATGCCCTTGTGATAGAACTCCGTTCCAGCTGCCCGCAGACCCTGACGCACTGCTTTCTGAATATCCTCCAGTGTCTCGTAGCGTTGGCCACGCATCTGCTCCTTCACAGAACCGAAAAGATGGTAGTCGGAGGGTGCCAAGTCGGGACTGCAGGGAGGATGTGGAAGAGTTTCCCACCCTAATGCCCTGATCTTCTCCATAGTGGCACGGGCAGTATGCGAACGTGCATTATCCTGTTGAAGGATGATCGTCTTTCCAAGGCGTTTATCACGCAAAGCCCGACGGAGCTTCAGAAGTGTCTTGATGTAGCAGGCAAAATTTATGGTTTGTCCAGGTTCAAGAAAGTCAACCAGAATGCAACCTTGTGCATCCCAAAAGACACTTCCCATAACTTTTCCTACAGACTGCACTGTCTTCGCTTTCTTCTTCGATGGTGAGGTCAAGTGGTGCCATTCCGTACTCTGACGTTTCGTTTCTGGCTCATAGTGATGGAACCAGCTCTCATCTCCACGTCAAAAATTCATCACCTTCATTATGAAATCTCTGAAGAAGGTTTTGTGCAATGGTTCTTCTCTGAAGTTTGTGGTCTTCAGTCAATAAACGGGGGACCCAACGGGCACATACCTTTCGATAACCCAAGCTGTGGATCATTTCTTGCACTGCACTATGTCCTATTCCAAGTTTCGCAGCAATTTCATTCACAGTGAAACGCCTATCTCCTGTAATGAGCTCATCAACTCTTTCCTTGTTGCGTTCTGTAGAGGCAGTTCGAGGACGCTCGCTACGAGGCGCATTTTGCAGACTCGTATTTCCATCTTTGAAATGTTTCACCCATCTTCTAACACTGCTGGCACCCTTGCAGACACCTCCATATGCACGTTGAAGTCTGAGATGAATTTCAGGAGCAGATTTTCCTTCTTTCACAAGGAATTCAATGACAAGACGCTGCCGAAACGAAACATCAATGTCAGCCATTTTTCAAACACCGTCTGTGGTCACGTGATAGAAGCTAATGACGTCACAATATGTCAACATGTGGCTTAAAGTCTGTAGATTACGATCCTGCAATTTGTTTCGTTACATTGTTGAAATTTAAATTTTTACAATGGGTTACTCATGACTTTCAGTATGCCCCTCGTATATAAAAAGAAGAATTTTTAAATGAAATTCAAAGGTTTGTCATATATTTTGAACAAACTAATGGATACTTAAGCTGATTAAGTCCCTTATTTAATTACTTATTGTATTTAATTTGAGTTTGCAAGGAAATTTACATTTTGAGTGGTTGCCGAAGAGGGGAGTATGGAAATGTGCACAATATACGATGGTACAACTTGACGGCAAGGGTGGCAGTAACGCAACTGTAATGATGATGATGGATATGATTTTGTATTTAAATAACATACTTAATATAACACATTGTGAATGATTTTACCTACATTGCAAGTGGGAGAGATGAAGAAGTGAGAACAAAATGTACGTTATATTCGATGATAGAGCATGGTGGCAGTAGTGCAACTGTAACAATGATGGATATGAATTTATTTAGATTAATATAACACATTGTAAATGTTTTTACCTAATTTGAATTAATGCAGAAATTCACATTGCGAGTGGGAGAGACAGAGACAAGAGAACGAATTGTACCGTATATGCGATGATAGAATATGGTGGCATCATAGCTGTAACGATGATTATTTGTAGATGCTATTTTCTGTTAAAACAATATACTTAATATAATATATTGTAAAGAATTTTACCTAGTTCAAATTTGCGTGTAAATTCACATTGCATTATAATTCAGCCCGAGGAGGGGAAATGCACAGTTAATCTTTCTCTTTCTGCCTGACCGAAAAAATCCTCAATTTGGGACGAAATGAAATGCTCAAAAACTGCTGCATATGCCGTGACCTTGACAGTAATGTTTATCATTTCCCCCAGGCTTTGCCACTGTCGTGTCCATGAAGTTTGAAACCTACATTTTCTTCGTATGGTATTTGGAAAACGTATATCACAAATGTATGACAACCACCAGTTCTGGACATAAATATTTTGGAAAAGAGCATTGTCTTATATTCAGATAAATAAACATTTACTCTGCTGAAACTGCCACTTACATGTGGTTACACATTACATTCAAACCTATTATAACTATGATTGTGTTTAAAACTGCAATTTTTCTGGTTGTAACATTTTTCATCATCAGTCTTCCCCACATAGAAAGTTACGTTCTGCTTAGAAGAGGACTGCACTGCAATTTTATGATAGACTGTAAGAAGAAGTTTCAAATTGAATTCACTTAAACATGTGATAAGAAAACATGCAAATGATACATCACACTTTGAAACTGTTATTTTACAAGGACAATAACTATAAATAATTTTCATTTTTTTTCATTCTGTTAAATAAACACATTTTGGGAAGGAATCATCCATTTTCTTTTAATAGGTAGACATCAAAAGTACAATTGCCACAAGACCAGTAAACATCTTCCTTCGTTGCAGTTTTTTGACATCATTTGGCCACATGACCCTGTGGCGTGACCATGCACAGAAATAACATAGCACTTACAATGTGACTATGAGATCAGTAGTTACCTATACCAGTGTACCGAATGAACATACATGTAATTCAAAATGCAATTTGTAAGCATAACATGAAATACAGGATTTTTGACATCCTCTATGGTGATAATATGGGACAAAGTTCTTCCTTCTTGAATACAGGAATTCTCATATAATATACAGGATATCTGGCAAGTATAATGCTGGAACTGTAGCTGACTACTCAATTTGGGCACAGCTACTCCAGCCCAACAGAAATGAGAGTGAAGGTGGGAAGAATGTGTTAATGTGCCTGAAGGGATAATTCCAAACAGATCTACATCTCCTTGGAAATCATTCAAATGAAGAACAGATTTTCATGGTAGATCTGAGAGTTGAGCCCACTATCTCATAAAAGGCAACCAGAAGTCCAGATCCCAAAGAAGTAGGGTTAGCTGTCATTTTGTAATATGAACTTTTCTCTTTCACTAAAATATCAGTGGTTAATATGCCTTGTAAGCAAATACAATTTTGTTGTGCAATAAACAGAACATCACCTAACAGGTAATGAAAAAGAAATCAAAATAGCAATATCCTGTATCTCTGCTGCCCTTACAGCTGTATTCACTTTATAGAGCACTGAGTTCTCTAGGTTGTGCTGTGGCCAAATGCTTAAACCAAGCAACTGATCTTGATCCCAGGCGACTGCATGAAAAGTTATTTGTTAAAAGATCAGATGTATATCACAGTGACCGCTCAGGTATGAAGGAAAAACATATTTATTCCTTCATTTATGGGCTTTTTCTGAATTTCTCATTCTAGAACCTTGTAATACCACTCCTAATGAGAACAGTTGACCTGAAATCTCATATATATAACAAAATGATCCAAGGGCAATAGTCCAAAATTTTGGTAATAAGTTCATAATATAGTCCTCTAATTCAGTTCTTCAGAATGTTCATATAAAATTCACTGCATATATCTTCCTCATATTGAATGACTTTGTGAAAGTCTTAAATCTTTTGCTTTTTAAGGATTTTCTAAAAGGATTGCATACATTTTTAGGTAATCCATTAATCCAACATAGTGCCATTTCTGAGAATTCCTTGGTTTTTGTTTCAATTGTAAATTGTTTATAGTTTTTTCAAATGGGAAGGTTTTTTGGGACTCCCTGCAGGTTAAGCAAAGAGAATGGAATTTCAAATCCATCAAATAGCAACCACCTCTTAAAAGGTTTGGCTATTGCTTAAGCCTACTGCATTGATCTAAAAGTATCCGCCAACAAATGTGTAGTAAAAATATTTCTACAAATGTTAATCTCAATTAGTGTGAAGTCGATAGAATAGGTTTTAACAATAGTTTGTTGAAGAATGAGTAAAGAAAGTAGTATGAATGTAACACATCAGACTTTTTTTTTTTTAAGTTTGAACTTCTTGGCCATTATTATTGACTTTTTATTGTATTGTTAATGGTTACAGATCTTATCTTTACGTTTAATGCAAGCAGTTCTTCCTGCCTGGGATGTGAATCCTTCAGAAAGACTGGCTCTCCTGGAGAAACTATTCCATCTTTTGGGATACACTGCCCTTCTGTGTCCTGCAGATCCACCATTTCAGCATACAGGTAGTACTATGTAGTTCCAATGCAGGGAGCCAATTGGAGTTGTGTGACTGAAAAGAATTAGAGTGCTAGGTACATATTAAAATGATGTACAGCTATATCTTCTTTACACTTCTTGAGCTTTATTTAACTTTTTATAATTTTAGCTTCTTTTAAATGAATGAATGAAAGCTCAGTGGACTAAATTAACTTACATTGATTTTAAGGAGTGAGAGAAAATTCCAACAAAGGCCTCAAAGAGGTAGGCTGGTCCAACAAGGACTTCAGCCTGCAGCGTAAGAACATCTTTAAATGCAAAGTAAGGATGAGAAGGAACTTTTTCAATATTTGCATTAACCCCTAAAGGAAGACTAGCAATTTATTTATCTTCCTCTGGCCATCTTTAAACAGTAAGTTGTAAATGGAAAAATTCTTTACTCATTATTCTTTTTGTTGAAATTGCTGAAATCAACTTTGTCAAGTTATATTTAGATGTACTGTTTCTGGCAAGTCAGCCCCCCCCCTCCCCAAAAAATGTATGTTAACACTTGTATGTGAATTTATTTGAATTCTGACAGTTTTAGAAGATAATGAATTTAACAGGTGGATTTAACTGGCAATGATTCCCACATGACTGAAACTGCTGTTTTGGCCTTGTTACAGTTTAATAGTACTGTGATAACATTCCAATATGGTTGGTTGATTGCTAATATTCTAGCATTCTCTCCATTTGCTGTCATGTGTCTCAATAGTATGTTGATAGTTGCATTTGTATACCTTCAGTGATTTTAGTGATTATTGAACATTGATGAAGATGATGAATTCATGATAGAATTACATTCCCCACACAACATGCATTGTGGTGATGTTATATTGCTGTTGTGGAGGTGAGCAGCTAGGTAATCGTACCCAGTGTATAATCTGAATAGTGCAACTGTAGCTTTCCTGGCATTGGAATGATTATGAATGGTTCAGGAAGATATTCCATTGTTTTTGAGAACTTTCCTTTGGAATTCTTAATGAACTTATGGTTTTCTGGATATCTAGTGTTGAAGAAAGGAAGCTAATAGCTGGACTATTGATACCATTCTTTGCCAGGTAAATTGCTAGCTCATTTCCTGTTATTTCACATTGAGAGGGTATTTGTTATAAAACCATTATTTCAATGAATTCTGGATTTCATTGTTCTTCTGTGTTATGATTGTGTGATAGGATTTAATTTGATTATAGTAGCTTTAGAGAAATTTGATTGTTTCTAATTCACTATCAAAATTGGTTCCCCAATGGCAACTATAAAGAAAATAATTAACATGTTATTCCTGCTCCTGTACTTTAATTTCTGTCCATTAAGGATCCATCTGTATATATTATGTGAATCCCTTCATCTGAAGGTATTGTGTGCGATTTGTTTTTAATTATGCTTGTGTAAGTTTTTTGTTGTGTTTTATTGCATTCGTTTTTAACTTTCATTTTGTGTGTTCCAGTAGTTCAGTTTTACTTATATATTCTGATTAAAGTAGAAGGTAAATTAGGGGATCAGATTCTCAATTTTGGTGATAATATTAGTGTAATTAATGTGTAACGACAAACTTTTTATCTGAATCCTTCTGTACTTGAGTTTCCTTGGTTTACATTTGTATGTATGCCAATTTGTGTTATTTGGTAACCTTGTTAGTTTTTTTGATAATACTAGCATGTGTTTTTTTTCTGTCGTATCATAAAGACTTATGCTTATCTGTATTTTTGTAATTGGTATAAATATAACATTACCATAATTAATCTCATTGCCTGATTTTGAACTATTTCTATTCTGTAAGTTTGGTTGCAATTATTAATGCTTCAGTGCTATATTAGAGAATTAATTATGTTTTTTGTGTTGTATTTAAAACATTTTTCTGCACCTCTATTTGCTACCTACCTTTTCAAACCTTTTATAGTTGTTAATCTTTGTCTTGCTTTTTCTGAAATCACTTGTAGGTGTTTTTTTTAATTCAATTTTATTTTACATCACTTTAACAAATTGGCCATATTACGATGAACCTGTTCGGTAAGATATCTTGTGATAATATGTGGTGAACTGTACTTTTTAGATCTCATCCCTGTACTGTACTACTATATTTCACGACAAACAAAGTGTCAAACTGCTGTCAAATCCAGCTGCTCTACCTCCCATATTCAGATGGTGCCATCTGTAGTTAGATGGTAAAGTGCAGATAACCTTTTGAAGGGTCATCTCTTAACACAATACCACTTAGCTCTGCATAAAAGCAGTTGGTGCTGGAGTGTCATCCAGCCCACCACTTTCACTATCTGCATGGATAGATGGCAGCAAAATTGCAATTACCATCAATTTTTAGTTTTGCTGTTGTTTTTAGACTGAAGGTAGAACTTGGCTATTGGCATTAAATATCCAGTACAGTATTTATCTTGGTGTGTGAGGGAAATCATGAAAAAATCCCAGCCATATTGGTGGCACACATAATTTGAACCCAGGACCACCCAGCTATGTGCCTCAGAGATTTACCACCTGAGTAGCATGACCTTTAATTTTACCCATTTGAGTTGCAGTCAACTCAACAAAACCTCATGGATGTGACATGCTGCTTTGCTGTGATAAGCTTTAGTGAAAGTGTTCAGATGCAGTGCATAAAGAACTTCCAGCAGCATTTTGTACGTGTGCAAGCAACGCAATATGAAAAAGTTGGAATAAAAACTAAGACCATAAATGTTGGTTCTATTAAAATCATCTTTCCATGTGTTTTCCATCTTTTGCATATTCTTCAGTCCATGTAGCTAATAGGTCAGCTGCAAGGAAATTGCAACCTATTTTGTGGTATTTAGTCTCTTTATTTTGTCATACTGGATTAATATAGCCATAGAAATCTTTGAAATGAATAACAGGTAAAAAATGAAGATCACAACAATATGGAGTATAACATCATTTATATGTCTCACATTTATACATTTTCTACATTTATATGCTTTTCTGTGTGAGATTTCGACAGAATTCCTGTAGTTACCCCACAATTTTATTTCATTTATACATATTTTGCTAATGTATTTTTTGCACTTATACAATCAAATATGAAATCCTTAGAAGAACAAAACACAATTTATATGTTTAGGGCAGATTCGCAGTTTTAAGTGTAAGCCAAAGGTTTTAATAAATCACTGAATGCTGCTTATGGTTTATGCTGTGCGAGTTTCACAATCTGATTATCATATTCGTCTTCATTAATTGTGAACTGAACTGTTCCATGAAACTGAGAACTTTGATAATGCTTGCTCATGAATTGCATATGAATTCCCATCATTTATGATGGCACACTCCTGAAATATACTTATGTTGGTTCTCCAGCAACGTACATTTAAAATGATGTAAAAATCACCAAAACTGGGAAAAATTGTGATATGAAGAGTAGATTAGAATGGTATGATACAATCTTAACAGTTCTGCATACTGATATACATGACATACTGAAAAATAACAATAAAGCTTTTTTACTAAAATATAAAGCAATATGTATATGATGGATGGTATGAGTATGAAAACTTATTAAATAAAAACTTGAAGTATAAATTTCAAATTAACTTTCCTACCAGCTGGCTTTATGTTAAATTGCATCAATAATTTCTGACTATTTATTAATATAAAAATAATAGTTGTAACAAATCTTCACTTATCTTTTGGAATCCTTGCTTGGACTAGTTTCGCAATGATTTCATTGCATTATCAACATATCCTTTTGGTCTCTTTTTTGATGTTGTTTATTTACACTGTTATGGTTACTGCTACTAGGTGGATTGTGTACTAATGCATTGCTAACTACTGGAATCAAAACAAATTTGGTAAGAGTGTCAATTGGAGGTATATCAAAATTCATTGCATGATTTCTATACTTTAATATAAATATTTTCTCCCAAACCATTAAATCTATGGGCCCATTTAAGTGTTTTAATAATTTAACATCTGGATTTATTTCTTGATTAAATTTCCAAAAATGTTCTGCTACAGCTGATTTATCATATTTGTTTGTATTTAATATTTCTAAAGTGTTCTTTTACTCTGGTTTCCAAATGACGTTTAGTCTTACCAATATAAACAAGGTCACAATTTAAACAGTTTAATTGGCAAATGCCAGATTTTTTATTTTTTGAAATTTCATCCTTTTTAGAAAAGCCTAACAAATTTGTTATACTATATTTATTTGGAGGAACCAATATTATGCCATGCTCTTTGAAAATATTTGTGAATTTTTTATTTGCCCAAGAGTGATAAGTAAATTTTTTAAAAATGTAATTATCTTTTATTTTCTTAAGCATAGAAATATCTTTAATAGCTTTTTTATATTTAAACTTCTCAATTTTTTTATTTATAAAATCAGTATTAAAACCATTAATTAAAACAGTGTTAATAATGTGTTTTTGGAATAACATTTTTTTTAAATTTTTGGAAATTTAATCATGAAATAAATCCAGATGTTAAATTATTAAAACACTTAAATGGGCTCATAGATTTAATGGTTTGGAAGAAAATATTTATGTTAAAGTATAGAAATCATGTAGTGAATTTTGATATACCTCCAATTGACACTCTTACCAAATTTGTTTTGATTCCAGTAGTTAGCAATGCATTAGTACACAATCCACCTAGTAGCAGTAACCATAACAGTGTAAATAAACAACATCAAAAAAGAGACCAAAAGGATATGTTGATAATGCAATGAAATCATTGCGAAACTAGTCCAAGCAAGGATTCCAAAAGATAAGTGAAGATTTGTTGCAACTATTATTTTTATATTAATATTTGTGTTATTCTTCACTGTTATTAGCTTCTTTTTACATTTATAAATTCTGACTATTCAATTAATCAAAATCTTGTATAGAATTTATGGTCATTCTGTTTGGTCCTAAAAATGTTGCAGTAAAAAACTTTGAAAGAACCTGCACTACTTTCTACCTGGAAAATAGTTACACCAGATTAGTTGCCTTTGATTCTCAGAAGTCAACAGATACCATATTTTATTGTTTTTTCACGTAGCAAATGTAGCAAATTCTCAATGCTTTGTTTGCTGTGCCAATGAGTGTATCGCTTCAGCCAATGAAGCAAAGAAAATGTTAATGGTAAATTGTTGTTTATTTTATTGTTCCATTGAATGCAGTCTTTACAGCAGCATACCTATAATAACAATGGTACGGTCCAGATGTACTTGCTCACTTTGTGTTACTTTTCCAACCACCAGGCAATAAATCAATATCCACTAAATGCTTCAATGGATTTTATTGATGATAAATGCTGTAGACACTCAAAAGTTTTCTGATGCATAATATCTCAGAGGAGTATGTGGTGCAGTTATCATGATCTAGAGATTGAAAATGAAAGCAACAGCTCCCGAAATGGCACCTTCACCACCCCTTTGTCTATTGTGGACATAATCATTGTTCCTCAGGATCACCCTGCAGATCCCCAGATGTTCATGGGGACTCTGGAGCAACATTCCTTGGTGTAGTTGCAAGATTCTTCGGCCAAAGTTAACCATCTCCTCATGGCTCCTGAGGGCAACCAGTATCAGTATCGGCCACCCTCATGACAAATACCCACAGGCTTACAGTGTTTTATTCCATGTCAACTCCAATAGGGCCTCTCCTCCACAGGAAGATGTCACCCAACACTGTTAGTAGGTTCGACCAGGTGTTCGTGTCAGCAAGCCCCTCACTGTGACTACTAGTGTCCAGCACATCTTCCCTTGTACCCAACCATTTATGATGAGTCATCCACTCTTCTGCCTCATACAGGATCACTCGAGTTGTTAGCATAGACAGCCCCAAGGCCGCACCGTGGCCGAGTGGTCAGACCACTTGCCTGTCACCTTGACGGTCCAGGTTTGATCCCAAGTGGCCGCATGTGAGATTTGTAGTGGACAAAGCGGCGCAGGGGCAGGTTTCTCTGGGTTCTCTGGTTTCCCCTGCCATCACATTCCACTGGGGCTCCATTTTCATGTATCGTCAGTGTCATCGCCTGCAGTGCCAGAGTAGTAAAAGCAGGCAAAAAAAAAAAGACAGCCCCAATGTTCCCTCAATTTGTCTTGTTGGTCAGCTTTGTCATGGACAGTCTTTTGCTAACTGTCCAGTTTGGCTACAACCCCAGCACACACCACTTCTTGAAGGTTGTTGTCTCTCCCTGTCCCTGATTTAGTGAATACTCCTCATCTTTGATGTCGGTGCAGCTCCTATCTTTTTCACCTCCATCCTTAGTGCTGCCTTAATGCCTTGTGAATTGTCTTGTAGTCGCTGAGCATAAAGCGCTGTTGTATCTTGGCATCATGTACCCTGTGAACAAAGGAATAGGGTGCTTCCTGGGACACACAACTAAATGGCACATTCACCAGGGCTTGTTCATCAGCTGCTCAATTGCCAGATCAACTCTTGCATCATCTTCCTTGGCTTTTGCAGTATTAAGCTGCATCCAGGTGATTGTTCTTGAAGCAGTTTTTGAGGGCCTCCTAGCTCTCTCCAGACATTGCCAATGTCGAAATAGTTTTCAACACTTCCTGCTGCCCAGCTCTGGAGGCTTACTATCCTCTTCTGTGGACCATTGGTTGTGGGCGACGAGTGGTGAACTGTCAGCAAAAGACTTTGAAGGTGAATGTTTCATCGAATTTGGGTGGCTTGATGTGTGCATAAGTTGTTTCACATCATTTCATTTCAACCTTCAAGTCTTTCAGTCTTCCATCAAGCAACTTTGCGCCATAGTGTTCAGTTCCTTGGTGCTGCCATTGGCTCTTCTTTCAGTGCACTAACATGGTCTCTGAGGTCTTCCAGGCATTGGTAATGAATTTTCACCATTCAAGTTCTCCCACCTTTACCATGCCGGCCAATTGTTTGTTGATTTTGTTCAATGTCTCAGTCTTCATTTTTTCCATTGTGCAATTCACAGTCATTATTTTGGTTCTCATCTTCTCCATTCTGTATTCCATCTTCAATCCCAATTTCATTTCTTGTATCTTCCCCATGCTAGATTCCATCCTTATGTCCATTTTCTCCATGACGAGTTCCATTTTTCCATTCCAGATTTCATTTTCGTTTTCATTTCATCCATTCTAATTTTCATGTTCTTTATTGCCATGAGTAAAGTTTTCATCATCTCCCCCATTGTGACATTAAATCCTTCTCCTGACACCGCTGTAATGACCACTTCTCTTTACTGCTCAAACACATGTTTATTTCTTTTGACACTAATTACTAATAAAAATATGTTTCTCAATAATGGTCTTTATTCAGTGCTTTCACAATAGTTCTGCTGGACAGTTCTCATTCCATTCTTGGCCACTGTGACTAGGATTGCATGCTCTGAATTTTCTGTCAAAACTCCTCTCAGCTGCTGCACTTGATGCATTCCTAATTTTACTGACTCTCTTAGAGCTCGTTTTTTTTTCTTTGTTATACTTGTTGATGACACAGCAAGAAACTTTCAGAAGCAGTTGCATAAGAAGCCATCACAGGTATCTCAAACTCATGCAGGTGTAACAATCACAGCTTTTTCAGGTTGCAGGGGGCCAAGTGATTCAACCAATTACCTCTCACCAAGGTGGCCCAAATTCGATCCCAAGTGACCACATATGGGATTTGTGCATAAAGTGGTGCAGGGGTGGTTCTCCAGGTTCTCTGGTTTCCTCCCACAATCACATTCCACCTTTGGTCCATCTTCATTCTATGCATCATCGGTGTCATTGCCTGCAGTACATATGTAGTAAAAGTGGGCATTAAATACTATAAAAAATCACAGTTTCAATGCTAAGAATCTGCCGATGGTACGTGTCCACTCATGCAGGTATTACAATGCATGGCAACAATCAGCTATAATTTCCAAAGCAAACCCTCACCATGTGCGGCAATTACAGCTGCAAGGTGTAGTCACAAAAAAAATATACTGGCTGTTCATTTTTACTTTCTCCATATGTACTGTGTACATAGTGTATAGAGAAGGTATTGCACTCCATCCAAAATTTGATACTGAGATTTCACCGGAAATATATGTTTTAGGGTCCCCTTTAACTAAAAAAATCATTTTCAAAAAAGGTCCATGTATGTGTGTGTTGTGTGTGAACACGATAACTCAAAAACAAAAAAGTTGATAAATATCAAACTTGATATTTAAGTTTAGTATCTTCCATGGAGGCGACACAAAGATTTTGAGAAAAACTCCCCCACCCCCAACTACCCTTTACATGAAACTTTTTTCGAAAATTTTGATTTTTTCAAAAATGCTCTAACGATTTTGATTAAAATATTGTATATTAAAGCTGTTTACCTGACAAATAAAATGTATGTTTCGAATTTTCTGGGAATAGCCTCTGAAGAGTACGTTATTCTGGATAAATTTTACAGAATTTGAATAACTGCTAAACCGTAAGAGATGGACAAAAACTTGCTACATGAAAAATGTAGAGCATGTTAAAACACGCAATTTATGTTATATATATTTTTTTTTTTGAGACATTCCTTGTTTTTGGTTTCTGCTTTGAAAAACATGCTTTTCTCATACAGGAATTTGTCAACTCCTGTCCATACAAACAAAGAAACTTCAGTCACACAGCAACCAGCTTTTGACTGTCACTTTAGCCTATGGTGCTCCCTTATTTCGCTTCTACTTACAAGGAAGCAAGTAATAAGACTGCTAATTTTTTCTGATTAGCATGAAGTAAATAGAAGTATAGGTTTTTTAAGAATAATTTGTTGCAGGGATATAGATAAAGTCATGTGAATGGTACACATCAGATTTTTATCCATGATTTCCCATTGTCATTGCTGCTATTGCTGATGAGTTTATGTACTGTCAGATCATACTTGATGTGCTTCCTTCCTGATGAGGCAAGTTGGATAATGTCCCTCTAATGGCAGGTATACATGTTTATAGTTCAGTGTAGGTATTGTATCAATGTAGCAATATAACTAATTTATACATTGCATCTTAGATCCAGAATGATAACACTCTGTTACAGACATAAGGTGGGTTGTGTTCACATTCAGCTTGTTAACAAATAATAAGGCAAACTTTTAGTGTTATTCATTATTGCACCTGGAAGGAGCCTGGCAGGCTGGTGATATTAGCAATATAACCACGTCTGGAGCACTGTGATTAGCTTTTACTTCTGAAAATAATCACCACTACTTGGTAGAGAGCACTATAGCTATAAATTCTCCTTTTGTTTTTATCAAATTACCATAAGTTTCAAATTGTCTTCATCTCCTTCTTCATAGCCCTTTAGTGGTAGAAAGTGAGAATAAAAAGAAAGGGAAAAAAAATTGGATAGCTGTTTTTCTGACATGTGGTTTAGTGACAGTAAATCTATTGTGACAAAATGTCACAAATTTATTTTGTGGTCACTTAGTGTGTCATTTTGGAGGGTTATTTATTTAGAGTGAAGAATTTTTATAAGCAAATCTTAGGGTTATTAATTAGTAAGAAAAGATCTTCAGTAATTCTAGAACTAAAAATTAATGCAGGACATATACACATTCATTGCAGGTTTTAATAGAGGAGGGAAGCCTGGAGTAGTGCGGGTTTCTCTGACAGCATCACACTCAAGCACTGTAGCGGAAGAGTGCATATGTTTGCTACGATCACTTCACCAACTTTCTGGATGGAATCAAGCTCTCAACCACATTTTAGCTACCAAATTGGCTGTAGCTGGAGACCTTTTGTCTGAAGGACCTCTTTATCGCATACAACAGGTAACATATGTGCAATTCAAAAGGTATAATAGATTAAGATGGTAAACGTGTTTCAAAATAAATGGCTTGCTGAGGCAATTTGGTGTTACCATCATGTAATGTTATTTGTTACATGTCACCAAAACAAATTTGGTACTGATTCATAGCTTAGTTTTAAATAACAGGCATTTCAGTTGTTTTTGCCAAGTTGGAAAAAGTGCATTCAGTGATTTGCTTTTAGCTTTTGGATGGTAAAACTTGTAAGAAGATACTGTTTATGGGGGACATTTCAACATCTGTGACAACAATTAAATATTGGTTCGAGTCTCCTGCCTAGGGGTAACATGCTAGCCTCTGATTCCCAAAGTTGTAAGTTCAAACCCGGCAGAAGGCAATGTATGGGGCATAAAAATCCTTAGCATGGTTTCTTTTGTAAGGAAATAAAGCATTTGATCCTGTGTCATAGATTTATGGAACTAAGAGAACCTTAAGTCTGATAAACAGTCCTCTGAACAAAATTTCGTGCCCAATAAAGAATGTAATGCTAAGAACTGCAGCAGTTAAAGAGCATTCATAATTAAAATTAAATTTAATTTGTTTAGTTCAATGACTTTAAAATGGTCAAACATCCATTTTTGGTGAGGAGTGCCTAGGGCACCTAGCAGATGTAATTACTAAGGCAATCATTGAAAAAGTCCATGATATGATTTTTGTTGATTGTTAAACAAAAGTTCACAAAGTGGCAGAGACCATAGGTATGTCGAGTGGAACAACAATTCGTTTTGCATGTTAAGTTGGAGATAAAAAAGTTGTTGGCTTAATGGTTGCTGCAGATGCTCACAGTGAAGAACAAGCAGGTGTTGCTTTCGCTTTGAAGCTGTGTATGTTATTGAAGCGAAATCCAAAGGACTTTTTGCAAAGAGTTGTCATCATTGATGAGACCAGATTTTATCATTATACTCCAGAAACCAAGCAAAAATCAAAACATTCGGTTGTTTTGAGTGATTGCTCCAAAGAGGGTAAAGATGGCCCTAGGGCACAAAAATGATGGTAATTTTTTGGGATGTGAACAGTGTCATAATTATTGACTACTTAGAAAAAAAGAAATACAATGTTTTATTGGCCTGATTCGACAAGAAGTTGAAGGAGATGCAATCCCATTTGGCAAAGAAGAAAGTGCTGTTTCACCACAATAACAAATCAGTTCATTCATCCAGAGTTGTTATCACCAAATTGATGAATTGCATTATGAATGTCGCACCCCATAAATTGCCCAACCTGGCTTCCTGCATTATTACTTTCTCTAGCCCACATGTGCAACGTGCATAGTAGATAGAGAAGGTATTGTATTCCACCCAAAAATTTGATGCTAAGATTTCACTGGAAATATATATTTTTGGGTCCCCTTAGTCCGAAAAAAATATTTTTAGAATAAGGTTCATGGGTGTGTGTGTGCATGTGCATGTCTGTGAACAACATACCTCAAAAACAAAAAGACTGTTATATACCAAACTTGCTATTTAGGTTTGGCATCTTCCAAGGATGCGACACAAAGATTTTCAACAAAATCCCCCCACCACAAACTACCCATTATACGGGAAAAATTTTCGAAAATTTTTAATCTCAAAAATTGCTGTAATGATTTTGATTAAAATGACATATTGAAAATATTTACATCCCAAATAAAATGTATATCTTGAATTTTCTGGGACTAGTCTCTGAAGATCTCTTTACCTTGGATGAATTTTGCCAAATTTTGCTTAACTGCTAAACTGTAAGTGATAGACAAAAACTTACTGCACAAAAAATATAGATCTCGCCAAAACACACAATTTATGTCCTTTATGTTTTTGTTGTGGAGGTAACTGTTTCCGAGATATTCCTTGTTATTGATTTTAATTGTAAAGTATTTATATTTTTCTCAGACAGGAAGAGTCCATTTTTCTTTTGTTCTACTTTTGGCCAAGCAAAGAAGCAATTTGCAATGACAATTGCATAACAACAGCTTTTAAAACATTTGGCTATCACTTTAGCATAGCACATTCCTTTAGTTCCCTTCTACTTATAAGGAACTAAGTAATAACATTCTACTAACGTGTATTTCAATTAGCATGGTGTAGAAAGAAGAATAATCTTTTGTCAGAAGTTTGATTGTAGAGCAGCTAGAGAAAGTCATGTGAGTATAGCACATCAGATTTGTTCTCGTTACGCCCTTGAAGAAATGGCTCACAGGTACAAAATTTAGATAAAATGAGGAGGTTCATCATCAAAACAGAGGCATATTTTGCAGAATTTGAATCTTTGCAAAAATGCATGCCATTTGCAGCACATAATTTTCAAGAAATTTAATGTTTTTTCTTGTTTCATAAAATGGTTCATTATTCACTTTAATCTCATATATTTTTTAATATACATAACTAATATAATTATTAGTTATTTTACAATCATAAAAAATGTTTTTCATTGAATCTTCAAATGAAACTAGCACTAATCTGATGTATAATATTTAGCAAGGAATAGTTTCTACAATAGAATGATTATTTCAGGTTAATGAAAGTGAAATGGAGCAGTCATTGGGAATTCAGTCAGCTGTAATGGCTGCACTTTGTGTAGTCGGTGGCCTGGATTCTAGGCCTCGCATTGGTGGCCTTGTTGTGGCTGAAGGATTGGGACATGGTAAGTTAAATTAATAAATAGTTTATATTATTTTAATGATGGAGAGTTGGGGTGAGGGGGGGGGGAGCAAATGTGGATGAGGAACATGCACACATATAGAAGACTAAAAGAAAAAAATAACTTGGATGATTCATCTGTATCCAGTGGATATGTTAGGGTTTCATTAAATTCCCAGAAATCTGTTAGTAATTGGAATATATGAGGTGCAATGCAATAATTAAACAGCTGCTTGCTCTAGCTTAATAGTTATGCACACATTAGGAAGGTAAACTGCCTTGCTGAGTAATGATGTGCTTACTTTGGGAGTTTTAGTGACCATGATAGACTTGAAACTTGAGCTCAGAGGTAACATTAGATTCTGTGTAAACTGCAGAAATTGCCAACTGAAACCTCAAGTAATGACTTACTGATGGTGAGCAGTTTTAGTGGCATTATTTCAAGAACAGCTTAATGCCACTTGAGGATTCAGATTCAGGATGAAGGGAGTCTGGGCTGACCATTCCCATTCCTAAAAATCTGAAGTATTCTATTTACATTACTTTCTCTACATCTCTGTGACAAATTAAAATTGAGATAAACATTAGCAGAAATGTTTTCTTATAAGAAGAAGGAAAATAATTGAATACATTAGTAAAACAACAACCCTTGTGGATGAAATCCATTTCTTTGCATTGCCAGGAGTTTACAAATTCCTATATGTGAAAAGTTTTAAGTATTTTAAAACTGAAACCAATAACAAGCAAAATCTCAAAAATGTTCAAATGGAATATCTCAAAAATGTATATGACATGCATTGTGTGTTTCAAGGAGATCTACATATTTTGCACAAGTTTTTGTCTATCTCTTATGGTTTGTTATGCAAAATCAAGTAAAATTCATCCAGAATAAAAAGCTCTTCAGAGGCTATTCCCTGAAAATTCAAGATATACTTTTTATTTGTCTTGTAAATGTCTTTAATATACAGTATTTTAATCAAAATTTTTAGAGCCCTTTTTGGAGAGATCAACATTTTCAAAATTTTTTTCCATGTAAAGGGTAGTTTGGGGTGGGAAGATATTTCTCAAAATCTTCATGTGACATTCCTTGGAAGATACAACTTAGATACCAAATTTGGTACTTAACCACTTTTTGTTTTTGAGTTATCATGTACACATACACATGGATGCACCACATGCATGCACATACACACTATCTCATTCATACATTCATTCACTGCTCTCTGCTTATCTAAAAAGCTTTTATTTGTGTTCCAATGGGCCTCAAAGTAGTATTTATAAGAAATCTAGGTATCAAATTTTGGGTGGAGTACAATATTTCCTGTGTCTATTATAGGCAATATGTAGAGAAAATAAAAAGAAAATATAGTTTAAAGTTGATCATCTAACATATACAATAAAGAGCACTAATTTTTAATTATTCAGCAGTAAATGAACTGAAGTATAATACAGCAGTTTTTATAATGGTTTTAAACCATTAATAGTGTATAACTTGAGAGATATGTGTATTTAATAGAAAAAAATATTTTGCTGAAACATATCTTAGTGATATTTAAAGGGAATACATTTTGTTTTAATGTTTTTTTTGGCTTGTTTTATTGCAGGAACAGTTTGTCAAATCAGTCAACATGGAAAATTGGTGGTGCAACTGCATGAAACTGGGACCATTAAGAAACTCTCACTTTCAAGTGTGGTACCATCTTTGACTGCTCAGTTTATCCTGGATAAGATGTTAATGGCTGAACATATGCTCGATACTTGGGCCACACTATTGTCTTTGCTAGCTCATCAGCATGGTGAAAAAAGGCAGCCTAGTACTGTCCCAGGTACATTCAAATATATATTGTTTATACCAGTAATCAACAACAAAATTTAGATGTTAAAACTGTTTTACTGATACTTGTAGGAAAGTAAATTGTTTAATCCACACACCCTTGCTGAGAAGCTTGAGACAAACTTCTACAAACAGTGGTGATGCCCCACTTTATTTGATTATCCTCATGGATTAAAGATTTGATCTCACATAAATTACAGTTTGTTCATAATATATGCACTCCTGATGTACATCATTATGATTATATAACACCATCTCTTCTAGTGATCATGTCGTGGTTTTGTGTAACTGATCATAGAAACATTTGTTTTTTACTTCTCTATTGAGTAGCTTCTTGTTTTAAAAGTTTTATTCTCATCCCAAAACCTTAACATACACGTGGACAATCATGACATTCTTTCAATACCACTCACTGGACATCTCATACTGATCATCTTTCACTGCAGAAGTTGCTAGGTATAATTTTTATAATAAATGGTAAACAAACAAAATCAGGAGTTAAAAAATTACTCAATTCGTTTTACTTTTAAACTATTAAAATACTTAATGTTAATTATATTTTATTTTATATTTTTTGCTAAGCTCTAAAACTAACTATCACAGGATGTTAGGGTCTACCAAACTTTAAATTCATTATAAGCTGTGTCATATTAACATTTTATTATTATTATTATTATTATTATAATATATTTATTTATTTTAAACCTGGGGTCTGGAATGCGTATAATATGAATAATTTTTCTTTCTTAAAACATAGAGGTAGGTCCTGGAAGTTCATGCCCTAAAAGATAAAACAAGCTAGCAACTAATTAATAAACTTACTTCATTCCTTGGAAGTTGAAGAGGATGTGACCCCATTGTCAACATTCACCAATGTAATATTGCAGTTCACAACCATCTATTTACATAATTTTCCAACTGTAACACAAAAACACTTTTGTAACACGAAAAACTTAAATGATTACAAGGGCATATTTAAATTATTTCAACTTGCTCCAATGACAAAGATGAGTCTCTTGGCATGGTAGACAGGTTTCCTTAAGAATGTATTGAATATTGCACATCTGTTTATAATCAGGATTTTTTGAAAATTTGTTGTTCACTTTTTATTTTTTGACCTACACTACCAGGAATACAACTTAGTTTGGATATTGTATCTTCAAAAAAAAAATTTAGTGACTCATTTAAGGGAGTGCCTAACAATATTCTGGATTGTTTGTATTGATGCAGATTCATTCGAATCCAATAGATTGATGACTTCATTGACTGAGTGTATGTGCAAGGTTGTATTGAGCCATGTTTCCCATTGAGTTAGCACCAACACAGGAGGAAGTGGAATATTAGGCACTGTTGATTTAAACACTGGATTCTAGAAGAAGATTTCAAAAAAAAATTCTTTATAGAGGCTGTAAATGAATCTACTATTTGGAAAGAATTGCATATTGTCTCAGCAATTGAATGCAGCATGTGATGTGAATTAAGTTAGGAAATATACTTTTTAGTTTTGTCCTGATTTTACCATATATCTAGCATCTGTAACAACTAAAAGTTGCTGATTATATTAAATACTAGAAGGCCATTTTAACTTCAAAGAGCCACATTGTTAGTGACTGGTAATTCACACACATTTAGAAATAGGGTATGCTCCTTAATTAAGACACCAACATTTACATTAGCATTAAAATGGCCCCCAGTATCAGTGCTTTCATTGATTGACATTGATCCACTAGTTGGTTTTGTTAATATGAGATTACTTTGTTGTAACAGCATTCTACATATGTGTTATGCAATGCACTTTCTTCAAGCACATGTTGTGTATCTGGCAAGAAATTCTTTTAATTTGGGATTATTAACATCAGCAACTAAATATGCTTTGTACAACTCATAAGAAAACTGAGTAATCTTATTCTCTAAACATTCTACTAATTGTTTTTGAACAGGCTCTTTATTTGCGAGTTTTCTGGTTAACTTCTGTCTATGTTTTATTGTGTTTATATGCTGAACTACTTGAAATCTATTTTCACTTCCTACATTTTTCTTATAAGCTCCACAGAACAGTACCCTATTATCTGTAGATATTAAGTCACTTGCAAACTCCTGTAAGTTATTTAATCTACTGCTCGAGGTAGATTTGACTTTTTCAGTAAGATTAACACATGCACATATTATACGTGTATCTTAATTTGTGTACATCCAGTTCCCATTAACATGTACTTTTTACACACATTATATGGGAACTTAGTCTTCAACCTCTTCTCATCAGAATCTTCACTATTACTACAAGCAATACTGCATGTGATTTCCTGGCCTTGCAGTACTCACACTAAGAAGCAAACCTGTAAAGTCACCATAAGATATATCATGTGATATACAACTCACTCCTGTGCACATGAAGCTGTGTAATTTTTTTTACAGCATCATCAGTGATTCAGCTGCGGAATGTTACTCCAAATACACTATAGCTTAATACTGGACACTTCCATTTTCCCCTGTGTTAAGCTGAGAGACAGGTAGACAGTGGCGCTCCTAGCGGCCTGGCCTTAAGGAACAAGCGATTAATTTTGAATGTTAGGAAAAGAATAATATAATGATATTGTATTATGCATTGTTATTTTCTATTTATTCAAACAATATTTTGTCAATACAATACAAAATAATACAGAGAAACAATGTAAAGGTATTGGCTCTACAGGAATTATTTTTAGATGCATGACAATATTTACTTTAATGTTTCTACCTTTTTTTTTTTTTCATTGTTCTTTTTTTCCATTTTCATCATTCAAATAACATTTTATTTATACATTGATTGCTTTGTCAATAAACACATCTTTACAACTATCACATATGCAAGTGAATAATGCATCATCTACACACATCTTTAACCTTAATTTAACATTAAGTCTACAGTCACAGTCAGAAATATAATGAAGAAAATTTTCATTAAATAGAGTATTGATGCTGTTGTACATTGTGTAAGCAGATTCGTTGTGAAATATGAATCTAGCATTTTCATAACGCTTCGGAGTAATATGTACATTTTTAATTCACTGCCTCTGCTCTCATCAATGTCTACCAATTTGTTTATACATTCCTCATGAGGCAATGTTGCACATATTCAGCTGCTTACATATGAATCTGCACGCGGATGAACATTAACTGGAAAATCATCTCTTTGCTGTTCTGGTATAATTAGTGCAGAAGTCTGAATTACAAGTTATTAAATTTTTCCTATAAATCAGACTTTAGAACTAAAAACTTGCTTATATCCATTGCGCAATTTATGTCTTCAGACGATTGTAATAACTGAGTTGTAATTGCAAGTCTAAGACATTGTGTGAATTTTGAGGAATCTGGGGTTACATTGTTCCCACCCTTGCCCCTAACAACAGAAAACAAATTTTCCAAACAGTCTTGTGTGAGTCGCCTTGCAAGTAAATATGAGAAACGATAATTACATTTTAGCTCCTGCCACAATTTTAATGCCAATATGTGCATTAAAACAAGGAGGTTTCTTATGCTGACTATTCATTACAATGATGTATTCTAAGAATTTTGATAATTCATTCAAATACAGTAAATGTTTACGTTTGTCATTTATTGCATAGCGCATCTCTTTAGCACAATGATTTTGAGACGAGTTGAAAATGTCAAGTAGACAGTCCATTTTTTCAATGAAATTAGCGGTAGCTAATGTTTCATCAGACATAGAATTAAACGCAACATGCGTTTTAATGCCACAACTGACAGAATGGGTTAAAACACGACAGCCAAACATTACCTCACTGGACTAAATGGTGGCAGTTCAATACATGGGTTGGTCAACCTTGGAGATAACCGAGGTTTCTTGGCTCTGTCTTTTTAATAAAATCCTACACTATGGTTCCAAGAAACCGTTCCATCTTCACAGAATATATCATGCCTTTTCAAATTATTCAGGTGCGGAGCATCATGGAAAACATACACTTTACTGTTATAAATTTCAATAAATGGATTTTCCTCAGAGACGTTCAGCAATGATCTCATTTTCAGGTTATTGCTTCCCTGCAGTGGTTATGTATATTAATGTTTCACAATAATATAATCTACGAACATTGTTTTATTTTGTGGAAAGCGGAAAAAGGATTTGGAAATCTTCAGAATTTCAAAGTTATTGCAGCCAATCACAGCACAAACCTTACCAGACATGGTTCAATAATTCTGTCTGATAATCCGTATAACACTCTGTAGACATATTATATTTTAATTAATCATTATTGCTCTTATGTAGGCTATACCAAAGCTACAGCAACACTCTTATCGCTGCTCAAGGCCGACCCGCTACAATGCGCTGGCATAGCATGTCACGCGAAATAACACAGAGTGTCCTGTATTAAGCTATAGTGTATTTGGTTACTCGTGAGTGTATGATCCAGATTGTGGAAACAAATTAAAAAAAAAGTTAAAACTTGTTAAAATATGCCCTATAAGCATGAAAATATTCAAAATATGATGTATTTATAAACATTGCAAAAATATGCACTTATGTATATTAACCATAAAAAATAAGCATGCAAAAAAATGAGAATCCCGTAATTCGTGCTCATAATAGATAGTTAATTTATTTCATCTTTTCAAGTTACAAACTTCATGCATACATAGTTACTTCCTGGAGTTGTGACTTTGGTATCATATACAGTTAACATTATTTATATATATGTACCTTTCCCTCTAATTGTACATGTAATACGCTACCCATCTATCTGTTTATCTCTTTTCTAAGTTACAATCTCATAGTTTTATTATTAAGATCCTCCCTTTCTTTGGTGATTTTCCTCCCCCCATTTCTCTCTTACTTTCACTGTATAATTAGCTAGTTGTTTCAGAAATTCTTTTTTATTGTTTCCAAAGGGTTTTAAGTACAATATCTCTGATGGCAACTTTTTCAGTTTTTCCATATTTTCTCTTTCCACATTATCATTTATACAGTGTAAATTGTTATCAACATTGCCACATAGTGGGCATAGATTTTTATCAACTTTTAGATCTTTTAATAACATTGTTCCTGTTTTTGCCCATGCCGGACCCTCTCTTTCCATTTTTTCACAGACATCAATGTATTTTTCTCTTACCCATTATTTCTTAACAGTCCTATATAATATTAAAGCAATCTTGTCCCTTAAGCTACTTATTATTTCTTGTTTCTCTAGTTAGTCTATCCTAGCTTTCACTTATTCCATGGTTTTGCCTCCCTATTGTCTGTTGATTGGTTAGCTCACCCAATCCAACTTCTCTTACAACTTTCTTTAATTTACATATCCAATTTTTTCCCTATTTTGCCGATTCTTTTGCCCTAAAACAGTCTTTGACAATGTTTCCTTCCTCTAGTACTTGGATCCTGTTCCAATATTTCACCATCCATTTGGGCATTGATCCCTTCCTCCCAGGTCTTCCCAATTGAACTAATGCTACCCTATTTGGAGCTATTCATGGTAATCCCAATATCATTTTGCAAAAAGATCTATAAATTTGATCTATACATTCCCATCCTTTTTCAGACACACAAATCTCTATTCCATGCATCATCCTTGATTCCACTGTTGCTGTATATATATTCTCTCTAGCCAGTTTACTCTCATATTTGGTATTTTCTTTAAGCATGTTTATATATTATTAATAGCTAGTTTCCCCTTACCTAGTGCAATTTTCCTTTGCTCTGTCCATTTTCCATTGTTATTACTCTTAAGTAATCAAACTTGTTTACAACTTTGAATTCACTCCCGTCTAACCACCATCTTGCTTCTCTACTGAGTTTATTCCCGTTCTTACAACCCATAATTTTTTATTTACTTTTTATTTTTAAACCCCATTTTGTGCAGTATTTTTCTGTTGCTTCTATTGCTTTCTTTAAACCTCCACTTGTGATTGCTGCCGCAAAGAGCAAACCTGGAATATCATTTTTTTTCTTCCCCTATTTCTTGGAGTATATCATTGATAAACAAGTTAAATGAAATGGGATTTAGTTTACAACCCTGCCTTAAACTAATTGTATTTGGTACCCAATACTTTACTTTCTTGTTAGCAAGCCTAATGCAGGATTTGTTATCTGAATACAACCTCTATAATAGTTGTACATATTTCTTCTTCATTCCCTCTGATCTCAACCCATACCAAAGAGCATCTATGGTATCAAAAGCCTTTTCAAGATCTGTGTAAAATAAATTTACCTTTCTTTTTTACTTAGAATATTTATTTATTATTGTTCTTGCTATAAAAACATTGTCAATTGTCAATTTTCCTTTTCTAAAACCCCCCTCCCATGTAGATCAGATAATTTACCTTCTCCTCTGCTCATTCCTGCAGTTGCTTTGCAAGTAGCCTTGTAAACACTTTACCCATCACTGATAGTAGACTAATGCCGTATAGTTACTTGCATTATTCACCTCCCCTTTCCCTTTAAAAATTTGTATTATCACTCTCAGCTTCCAATTTTGTGGCAGCTTTCCTCCCTCGAGAAGCACATGGACAGTTTTCCTAACAGTACCTCTATTTTGATATCTTCATACTACACCCTTCAAAATTCCACTGATATTCTATCTAATCTATTAGCTATCTTGCTTTTTAGTTTTAGTTTTTTAACCTGTTCTCCAATATTTCCTGGTCTAATGTTTCAACACATTTATGAAACTCCTGTAGTACTTTTGTTTGATTAGCACATTACTTCCACCTAATAGATTCTCAAAATACTCCTTTCATTTATTAGGCCCAACTTGATTCTGCAATACCCTATCTTGAATACTTTTTTTACAACTCCCATATCTTTTTGCTATCATCCTGTTTGGCTGCCTCATTGATCTTTGCTCAATTTTATCACTTCACTCTTTCTTTTTCTCCTCTAATAAATATGTATAGTCCCACCTTGTATTAGAAAATGTTCTGTTTCAACCCATTCTCCTGATTGTTTCCATCTCCTAAAATCTCTTTCTACCCTGATTTTTGCTGTAATGCAATCCCCATCATACCATCCCTTTTTTACTTTCTCCATACGCACTATGTACATAGTGTATAGAGAAAGTATTGCACTCCACCAAAAATTCGATACCGAGATTTCACCGGAAATATATGTTTTAGGGCCCCCAATATCCAAAAAAAGCATTTTCACAAAAAGGTCCATGTGTGTGTGTGTGTATGTGTCCGTGTGTCTGTGAACACGATAACTCAAAAACGAAAAGTCGGTAAAATACCAAACTTGGTATTTAAGTTTAGTATCTTCCAGGGATGCGACACGAAGATTTTGAGAAAAATCCCCCCACCCCCAACTACCCTTTACATGGAACTTTTTTCGAAAAATTTTGATTTTCTCAAAAATGGCTAACTATTTTGATTAATATTTCTGATATTAAACACATTTACCTGACAAATGAAATGTATATCTTGAATTTTCTGGGAATAGCTTCTGAAAAGTAGTTTATTCTGGATGAATTTTACTAAATTTTGAATGACTGCTAAACTGTAAAAGATGGACAAAAACTTACTACACAAAAAATGTAGAGCACTTTAAAAAACACAATTTATGTTATATACATTTTTTCGTGGAGTTCGTTGTTTTTGTGACATTCCTTATTTTTGGTTTCTGCTATGAAAAACGTATACTTTTCTCATACAGGAACTTTCAACTCCTATCCATATAAACAAAGGAACTTCATTGACATAGCAACCAGCTTTTGACTATCACTTTAACCTACAGTTGTCCCTTATTTCGCTTCTACTTACAAGGAAGCGAGTAATAAGACTATTTCTGCTAATTTTTTTCTGATTAGCATAAAGTAAATAGAAGTATAAGCTTTTTAAGAATTATTTGTTGAAGGGATATGGAGAAAGTCATGTGAATGGTGCACTCAGATTTTTATATTTTCACTTTGATTCCTAATTTTCATTATCATTCTTACTAGCTTCACTTCCCCTTCTAGGTACTGCTTCTTCTGCTTTTCCCTCCTCAATAAGTTAGGTAATCTTACCTTGAGATTTCTTTCCTCTACTTGAGTTTAAATTCCCAGTAAATAATTCTCTCTCCTCTGTTCACCATCTGTAACTTTCAACACTTTTACCTTCCTCTTTATCTTCCTCCTGAGCTACTACTCTCACTGCTTTGAAAATTGCTCTTGATGGGCAATGGTAGCAATTCAATATCCTTTATAGAACCTTAAAATATACAAGATCATTATCTAAATTCTGTGAATGCAACATATAATCAATTATACTTTCTTCCCTTTCATTGACAAATGTGAAGTCCCCTGATTTGTCTGAACCTCTTGCCCCATTTCACATTAATAGATTATTAACTTCACAAAATTCTATTAACTTTCTCCCTGGTATTTATTTTGTCTTTACTTTGTTTCTTTATATAATTATTTTCTTTTGCTTAGTAATCTTCTAAATCAACTAAATGTAATTGTTCTTCCCGATCCTTGCATTGAAGTCCTCTAAAATCTAAATTATGTACTTCTTACTCAAAACTTCCATGTCAAACTCTTAACTTATTGTAAAAGCTTGTATAATACAAGTCTGACATCCCTGATGGATTATATACCACACCCAAAACTAAATTTTGGCATTTTCTTGTCACACTTTGTAACTTGATGTACGTCACTCCCGAGCACTTTTACCCTTTATTTCCTTTGTTCCAAAATGTCTTTCCTTTCTAATAAAGACTCCTATTCACCCTCAGATCCTATCTTTCATTTTCTTTTTCAGTCCGTTTTTTCCAAAATAATAACCCTCCATAACTATCACTTCATTTTTTGATACCAATGTTTTCACCACTGCTATCATACTGCCCCACTTCAAACTTGTGTTAACTCACTTTGTCTATTAGTCCTACCACATTCCAACATAAAACTGCCGGGGTTGACCAATCGTGCACCGAATCTGTTCTATTTTATCTAAATTGTTTCAGCTTTGCTCTTGCCGTGGTTAACTTCCCCTCCTTTTGTGTCTTAAGTCTTGTACATATAATATATAATCATATATATGAACTCTACAAAAGATATGCAAATGCATGAATTCTGGCCCTACAGAGAGGCTCCATATTGACAAGTGGTTTTATGGTTGCTATACATATTTGTATCTAACATTTCCTCAAAAATATTTCTATAACTTATATTAACAAATCAAAATTGTCTGTTTTTTAAGCCTACCTGTATATTATCATGATTAGTCAGCTTTCTAATAAAGTTACAGTTATTTTATCATTTTGTAATTTCAGTTAACTATGAAGGGACGGTTAGCTGAAGCACATTCGTTAAACTCTTGCATTTAATTACAACTAATCAATGCTGAAAAGCCTGAATTATAAGGCACTTTATATTGTGATTTCAGCTTAAACCTTATGCAGTTGAGCCCCTTTTTGTTTCGATGCTTTAATTATTTACATAAAAACTTGATCTGTCTTTGTTATAGGAATAATAAATGTGTCATTGCTAAGGACACAGCAACAACGACTGGCCGCCTTGAATGCATGTAGTGTTCTCTTCAGACATCAAAATTTGTTGCGACATGTCCTCAAGCATCATTCATTAGGTTCATCCCCATCTCTAGAAGTTCTCAATGAAGGAGAAGAGCTGGACCCAATTTCAGAAACCTTGCTGATTCAAAAACTCATAGCCAAAGCTACACAGCCATCTCCTCTAAAAGCAGTATTTGGAAAAGCTGAAATTGAGGTTTGTATTTCTTTTTTAATTTGGTATAAGAAATGAACACATGGTATTTCATAAAATAACGATTATCTCTCATTTCTCTTGTTAACTGTAGAGCGAGTACTTCACTATACTATTATTACTGAAATGTTGTTGAGGCAGTAAGAGTAATGTCATGAGAGTTCAAGTGATGATGCAGATGCATGATCTAATTAGCAACACGGCTCTCTCTCTCTCTCTCTCTCTCTCTCTCTCTCTCTCTCTCTCTCTCTCTCTCTCTCTCTCTCTCTCTCTCTCTCTCTCTCTCTCTCTCTCTCTCTCTCTCTCCCTCCCTCTCTCTCCCCCTCTCTCTCTCCCTCTCTCTCCCCCTCTCTCTCCCTCTCTCCTTCCCCTCCCCCTCCCTTTCCCCCTCTCTCTCATTTTAGCATTAGTAAAATGCTTCCTAATTCATTTGGATGTGCAGTCGCTTTTGCTTTGATTAGGATTGAAATTAAATTATTTCCTATGATGATTGTTTACTTATACAAAAAATAATTTAATTACTTTTATATATGGACACTCTTTAACTGCATCCCATTATTTATTGGGCGTGAGGACTGCTTCATTATGCTCCGGTGCCTCTTTATCAGGCTTGAGGTTCTTTTACATGCTGTAAGTCTATGACACAGGACCGAACACTTTACTTCCCTTACAAGGGAAACCATGCTAAGGAATTTTACACCCAAAAAAATCCATCACCCTCCACCAATTTGAACCTGCGACCTTGGGAATCAGAGGAACCTAAACCACAGAGGGTGACGGAGTAATAATAATAATAATAATGAAATATTAAATATTCTTCATAGAGAAATTTTCTAAATAACACCAGATGTTTATTAAAACGGAATAATAAGTGAGATATTTCAAACATATGAAAAGTGATGTTAAAAAAAAAGAATTGCTGGAAAATATCAGTTATAATTTTATTATAAGTATGGATATGCTACAGATTTCCATCTAAGGATTTGGCCACTTATTGTTAACATCTCAGGAGAATGTATTAAAGAATTTATTACATAAATTTCAAGTGCATACTTAAAATAAATTTTCCTCAAAAAAGTAAATGTAAAAAGGCTAATATTCTTCATATTATGGATTATTCTAAATTGCACCATTTTGATATGATATCTTAGACTAATTCCTTTGAATGAACAGGACCATCTGTCACATTCAATGAATTATTCAGAAATGTGAGCTTCTGCATTCTTTCTGCAGAGTGAGTTGGTGTGTTTTAATTAGGTTTTAATGTTTGACTTCCTCTTGTTTAAACAACAAATTCAACTTTTTATCGCAAGATAGCTCAATAAGTAATGCTGGAACGTTTGAGAAAGCTCAAAAACTATTTTAATAATTTATTCCTTTATCGTATTGTAGCCAGGTGCAGTAAATAGAACTTAAATTTAAATTCACATGCTCTAATGGTTCACCAATCTTAAAGCCTTCTTTTATGAAGTTGAGTATTCATGACTAACATAAATTAAAATATTAACTAAAAACTGTTAATCATTGTCGCCTGTGTTTGGATCAAATCTGTAAGAGATATTTGACTTAAAATTAAATAAAAAATAAGTACTTAAAATACCTAGAAACTCTTATTGATATTCTTGCTTACTTAAGTTATCCCTATATTATAATGTTATGTTTTAAGTTATCATAATATCTGATCTGAATATACACATTTCTGGAGATTCATATGTACCTGCCTTGAACTTTATTATGATTAATACATTACTAATGGTATTTAACTTGAAGCAACTAGTTAATGAGCATGGATATGTTTCTCCAAAGGCTGCAGCTTTAAATGTTTCCCAGTTCCTGGCAATTGAAGTAAGGGCCCGAATACATCGAGGCAGTGAAGTTGCCACTCCTGCAAGTGATTGCTCACTTCCTTCTCCCATGTCTTCAAGCAACAAAACTGGGAGTAAGCCAAAAAAAACACGCCCTGCATCACCACCATTATCACCTTTAGTGGGACAGCTGACTGAAATGGGATTTGCAAGACGCAGTGTGGAATGTGCCATTAAAGCTCTAGGTAAGTGTGCGTGCGTGACATATTATTTAAGAAAATAAATTAAGCATAAGAAAATTATTTGCAGCTACTCGAGAGATAACAACAAGCCCATACCATGTGTTAACGTAATGAGCACAATAGTGATATGAACAAAGGAAACTATTGTCGTGCAGTGGACCGTAGGACTGGTTCAATCTCTCACAGGGTGTTAAAATATATGGAAGTAATGCCATCACTCAAACAGTTGTTTTCTTAAAATGCCATTCTGGTGATAAATCAAACTTCTGTTCTATTAAATAAAACCCAATTAATGTTTTATAAAATGACATAAGCACTACGTGGCAGTTTTTAAAGTACTTGATTCATTATTTTTCAGAATAAGAATTTTTAATTTTTTAAATTTTGTTATCTTAAAATGCCATTCTGGTGATAAATCAAATTTCTGTTCTATTAAACAAAACCCAATTAATGTTTTATAAAATGACATAAGCACTACGTGGCAGTTTTTAAAGTACTAGATTCATTATTTTTCAGAATAAGAATTTTTAATTTTTCAAATTTGGTACAAATTTGGGGTATACCTTATAAAATTAAACTTTGAACAAGGTCATTGATAATCTGCATGTTCATTGTGGAGGTGACTAGTAATGAATCTGTACATAGATTTTTAAAAATCTTGTTAATTTTGGATTTATTAAATTTACAACATTTTAAGGAAAATAAAATAAAATGTTGATAACATTTATCAGAAAAAAATAATTTGAATTTAATGAATTATAGTATAAAAAAATTTATGCACAGTTTGTTTTATCATGTCTTGTTGCACACATAGTAAGAAGTCCATTCTGTTCCATTAAAAATTAATTAGAAAAAGTATACCCTGAAGTGCAAATTTTGTATTTTGTGAGAAAACCCAATTAAAATGTGATATTCAAAGAATATTCCTGACCATTTAGATTTACCATGTACCATAAAGATAATCTACCTCCTTTTGGCATCTGCAGTCATCTCAATCTCTTCTATAACACTTTTCTGACATTTTCATTTGGTAGAAAATATATTTAACATCATCTTGACAAAGCATTGTGTTTGTTTTCCACCTCTAATTTAATTTAAAAATTTAAAAACCTTAGCAGTTCAGATCAGGCACCAGTATTTTTAGTTTGTGTATGTATATAGTTATTTACCGCACCATAATTTTACAAAATTAGTTTGAAAATTATAAATTGTTGTTACAAGTGAAAAAAATTGCTGGTTATGTAATATTGGTTTCAATGTGAGTATTTATTTATTTTTATTTATTTATGCTAAGCTTTATACAGGTGAATATGACCAGTGTTCAGCCCTGGCTCTTTACCGGTCATACTCATATTTTACAATAGTTTATTAATTCTAGTTTATTACACCATTTTGCCTATTTACTGTCCATATCCATTTATTTTTCACTTTGCATAAGAATTGTCCAATCTTCTTACTATCTTTTTGAAACATTTCAACTACTACTACATTTCTATCTATTTTAAACCATTTCTTATTAATATACTCTTTTCTCCAAATTTCAGTCCCTTTACATTTAAATAAAATGTGTTCCATATCTTCATTTCCATCACATATAGGACATTGATTTTGTGGAATACCTTTCCTTAAACCTTTTAATCTCCATACTCCTGCTTTCAGCCATGCAATACCTTCTCGCTCCTCTTTATTTGTCACATCAATGTACTTTTCCCTTCCCCATGAGACTTTCATTGGTATATAGAAAACTAAAGATCTCTTTTCAGTTATTTCACTAAATATTTTTTGTATTTCTATATCCTCAAATCTTTTCCTTGCCAACTTCCAGAAGTTATTCACATTATTTTCTCTTCTTCTCCACATTTCCCCTAACCCATTACTTTCCAGGTTATTTAGAAGACAGTCTACCCATCCCTTGTTCTTTAAACTTTTCTCTTAATATACTAAACCAATGTGAGTATAGAAATTTGTTTTGAAAATTCACTAACAGAGGCAATCACAATTGCAATCAAAATTAATTTTTTCTGCTGATTTCATAATCAAGAGACATATTTTTAGCATATAATAAGTCAAAAATGTTGGTACAATGAAAAGTGAATTAGGTTTGAGCACAGTTAATTGCTCTCCAGCAGGAATTTTGATAAAAGAAATGAATGAATTCTATGTATTCTGAGAATTAAATTTCTAATAAAAAGCAATTTACCCTAAAATTACGTTTTGCCATTTTTATATCAGTGTGTCCCTTTAGTATAATTACAAGGATGACAGTTACATATACATAGCCTTACCATAAATACTGTCACAAAGTTTTCAATCAATTTATACAATGTGGTTTGAGATGTTTTAATATACTGATAATATTAGTTACATGTATGTTTTAAGAATCAAACTCACAAATAATTATTCAAAATGACCACCTTTGGCATGCACACAGGCCTTAAGTTTTTGTGGCCAATCATCTATTGAATTAAGCAACGTTTCCATTGGTAAATCTGCTGCTGCCCTCCTAAGAGAACGCTTCAAACTTTCAATATTAAGATCTCCCTTCTTGCAAGCCATTTCTTGAAGCTTAGACCACAATTTGTAGTCCAGGGAGTTCAGGTCCAGACTTGCAGAAGACCAATCTGAAGTTGAAATAAAGTCTGGAATATTAGCCCTGAGCCACTCTTGAGTAGTCCTTGCCTTATGCACTGGGGCTGAATCTTGTTGGGAGCTCCAGTTTTGCCCGTGGAAGAGTGTGTTGCTGAGAGGCTTGACCACTCTCTCCAGCACTGTCTCCTGGTACACTTTGGCCGATGTTTTCAAACCTTTTTCACAGAAGTGGAGCTCTGTGGTTCCTTCGTAGCTCACACCCCACCAAACCATGACAGATGCAGGATGATGGCCCCTCTGGACCCTTGGAGCCTTTTCAGCAGCTTCTTTAGATGATCTGGCATATACTCGGTCATTTTGGGCATTGAAAGCCTCCTCAACCCAGAACATTTTTTCATCAGTGAAAAGGATTCTTCTGTGACCATTTGCTGCGTAATGCTGCAATAACCGTTTTGATTTAAGAAGCCTCTGGTGCTTCAGCTCACTTGTGAGGAGCTGCCCTTTCCGCCATTTATACGTGCACAAACCCAGGTTACTGTGCAATGTGCGCGACATAGATATTTTAGAAATTTTCAGTTCCTGAGCCATCACTGATTGTCTCCATACAGGATTTCTTCGGATGCGAGCCGCCACTGCTTTCACCAACTTTGGAATGCGCACAGTGCGTGATCTTCCTTGCCTATGGCGGTCTTTCAAGTTCCAGTCTCAAGGAAGCGCTCGACAGCGCAGTACACAAACCTCTTGCTTATTATCAACTTCTGGAGAATTTTGAAGATCTCACCCGGGGATTTGCCTACCTTGTGCAAGGCTACTACAGCTACACGGTTTTCATAATCGCCCCATTCCATTGTGGCAACTAACACAAACAACCATCTTGTTCTGCAGTTGAATTCTCAATGACTCATTGCTGAATAGCACAACAAAGGAATGTGCAGGCAGGAGGTACAGCTACTCTCAAAAGCTGTGACAGTATTTATGGTAACACTGCGTAATATGAAAAAAGTATAATATTAAATGTTTCCAGACCGGTTTTGAAGCCATGTGTTATAAACCTAACTCAGAAATATTCTATTCAAACGTATCACTGTTCCAAAACACCCTTTCATTAAAATTGTTGTTATAACATTAAATTGTACAGCATTCATATTTATACATATTATCCCCAAGTTTTATCTTACAGTTCCACATGTATTTGTGGCCCTGTCCATCAACTATTATTACTGAATAGAAGGAGTGTATTTAAATGTGCATCTAATGTAAATAAATACTTCTTTTCTATATTTGATAGAGTTGTTAAGAAAAGTACAAAATACAGAGATGTGTAGCATTCTTTCCCTTTAAAAACAATTTGATATGTAGGTCAGGCCTGTCACAAAGTAGAAAACCCACTTTCCTTCTAATGATGTCTTGTATATTAACTTTGTTGTTTAAGACAGTTATTTCATTTATTTTCAGCAGACTGCAAAGCAGCAGGTGAAAACTGAAACATGGTTATTTATAATTTTGAATGAAACAATAAAAGAAACTGTTTTAAATTAAATGTTTACTTATGATTCACTTAATGTAAAAACCAATAGATTCAGTACTTTATTAACATTTTATACCTCTTTGGTATAGTGGTTACCATGTTAGCCTCATACCCAAGGTTGCGGATCCAAACTTGTCGGAGGGTGATAGATTTTATTCAGATATAAAAATCCTTGGCAGGCTTCTGTCAGAAGGAAAGTAAAACTGTTGGCCTCATGTAATGTTTATTTGAAAATAAAAGAACAGGTCCCTACAATAAATTGTCTATTTTCACATCTACAGGTTGTCATTTTCTCCTATGATGTCATCTGTGGGCAATTTGATTCCTTGTTACCATAGTGGCAAACCTGCAAACTCGAAATTCCCTTAAGCCAGAAATCACTGTCAGCAATATATGCCATGACTGAAAAAATTTATAATTTTATTGAAATATTCATTGAAAATTAAAAAAAGGAAAAGTTGTGAAACAGTAAATTATTTTATTTGAATATCCAATAAAAGTAGAAAACAAATTTTTAGCAATATCATACTAATGGAAGATGCTGGGTCTGATACATCACAGCTGCTGAGGCTATAAACAATCAGTTATTGAGGCACCTGCATAAATTGTGATTTGTATAAATCATGAATGCCAAATTGTAAAGAAAGGAGGTACCTAAAGAAGAAAGTTAAAATAATAAAAGTTGAAGCTGTTGCTACTTTATCAATAAGTTTTGCCTAATTGTTATCTGTGTGATTTATAATGTAGATAAAGCTATGGGAAACTTATTTATTTCTACTGAAATAACCATTCACAGACTAAAATAGTGTTATATCTTTGTACATAGAATTGGCCCCCTAAGAGAAGACATCTATACCCCTTCTAGCCAGTTAATTAATACCCTGTTAATTTAGGATATAGAATAAAGGTGTATAAGTGTCTTATAATCTGATGAAGCATTTTTTTTATAAATGCATATATGTTATAGACTAATTCTAAAATGTAATTATGGGCAGTGTTAAGATGTAATTTTTTTTAACAGGAGTTGCAAGTGAAATACCACCAAGTCCAGAGACGCTTGTAGGATGGTTGCTAGAACATCCAGATCAAGCCCTCTCAAATTCTGACACAGTTTCTTCATTTGATGGTCTCTCAGATAGTGATTCTATATCAGAGGAAGTAGAAGATCTTACAGCATCTCATACAGAAGGGGTAAATACTTTTGCTTTGAGAAGAAAAACTGGCTTTTCAAGCTGTACTAGAAGTAAAGAACATTGCTACACTAAGAGTACTAACTTGCTTTACTCAGAAAATTATTTATAAGGCTGGAAAAAACTTAAAAGATTAAAAACAGAAGCCTATTAACAGTGAAGTAACTCCGTCATGGGAAAAGCTGTTGAGAAATATATAACCCAGACCTTATTTAATCATTAGAAATTTGTTAATTTTCACATACAAAAAGAACTTTATATTTCATAGCCATAATGTATTGCTCATGGTACAGAATTAAAATAAATGAGCAGAAATTTGGTGTTAATGTTATTTCATACAAAGAAAAAGCAAACAAATTCCTGTAATAGATGTGCAGCAATGTTTAGCTTCAGGATAGATTTTTTTTTTATAGTGTTTAACACCCGCTTTTACTACAAATAGCACTGCAGGTGATTACACTATGATACATGGAATGAAGATAGAGCAACAGTGGAATATATGGCGGGGGAAACTGGAAAATCTGGAGAAAACCTGCCCCTGCGCTGATTTGTCCACCACAAATCTCACATGTGGTTGCTTGGGATTGAACCCGGTCTGTCTAGGTGGCCCCCTTCAGGATAGATGAGACAAGTTTCCTTCTTACTGGAAATGATTTTGTTAAAATCCATGTCCTAATTAGTTCCAGTGGCATGCTTAAAAAAAGTATAATCTATGCAGAATCATTAAAATTATTAATCCATGTATTGGGAATTCATTTGCACTCAAAACATTAATCCTTAGAAAGCACTTTCATTATCATTAATTTCATTTAATTGTTAAAAACATTTGATTTGACACAAAAATACTAATGTATTATCCTGTGTTATTTAAACTGTATTTGGAACTTTCACACAGTGAAGTAAATAGTTTTACTTATTAGTTTTTAATTGGTAGTCGAATATACACACATGTGCTTCACAAAAACTTACTTTTACGCAGAACTAGTTTCGCATGCGTGAACTCGACGCATGGGAGAAAATATACATGAAAAAACATGAAGCGCACCTCATGAATTTTGATCGTCCCTTTGAAGAGAACCCGCTAATGAAGTTCATCAATCCAACACCAGAGGGAAGACAGTCATACATCAAGGATCCTCGTGTTGTATCCGATAGTCGAAAGCAGTAGACAATGCATGTAACACGCATGCGAAACTAGTTCTGCGTAAAAGTAAGTTTTTGTGAAGCACATGTGTGTATATTCGACTACCAATTAAAAACTAATTGCTAGCTTCACAGTGTACCACTTCCAGTATTCAAAATTATAGTTTTACTTATGTGTAATTTTTTTTTTTTAAACAATTATATTCAATATTGCTTTTCTAGTTTAGGCTCAGACAGTCTTGTATTAAATATTGTATTTCTTTGAGCATTACTAAGTGTGTTATTTTTTTTTAAATACTTCAATACCAGCTCCTTTACTAGACACCTGAGTTGTTTGTTTCTAATATAGAGGATATTTTTATAATTATGGTAGCAGTTAAAATGTAGTTATCTTTTTCTGATTCCAAGGTAGCTCTTTTGTGTAAGGCAACCTCACAAGAGGAAGACTTTATTAAAATAACATATATCTCAGATTAAAAACTAAATAAGGAAAAAGGAAAGCACTATATGTGAGATTTAATTATAAAACAGTAAAATATGAGGATTATAAAGGCTGTACCAGAAATACTTTTACAAAGGTTGGGGTGGTTTCTCACATTTAAAAAAAAAAAAAAAAAAAAGGAAAAAAGAAAAACCTATTAAAAATTCTTTATCTTTGTGTTATTTATGAAAGTTGCACCTTAACTCAACAAATTCTCAAAATTTCGTCCTCTGTTTGCTTCTGTAATATACGCACGGGCAATCATTAAATCATAAGCCGTGAACCCTTTCAGATACTCTTGAATATTGTTAAATGTTTTTGCAGGCTTGGATGACATGCTGAATCTTTTCATTAGGTATTTCTTATGCATAAACCAAAATCCTTCATTTTTACTTTCTCTACATGTACTATATACATAGTGTATAGAGAAGGTATTGCATTCCGCACAAAAATTTGATACCAGATTTTACCAGAAATACATGTTTTGGGTCTCTCTGAATCCAAAAAACGCCTTTTCAGAAAAAGGTCCATGTGTGTGTGTGCTTTATTTTTTTTTAATATATATATATATATATATATATACCAAACTTGGTATTTAAGTTTGGTATCTTCCAAGGATGCGACACAAAGATTGTCAAGAAAATCCCCCCACCTGCAACTACCCTTTACATGGAACTTTTTTTGAACATTTTTATGTTCTTAAAAATAGCTCTAACGATTTTGATTAAAATGTTGTATATTAAACATATTTACCTAACAAATAAAATGTATATCTTGAATTTTCTGGGAATACCTCTGAAGACTACTTTATTCTGGATCGATTTTATGGAATTTTGCATAACTGCTAACCATAAGAGATGGACAAAAACTTACTACACAAAAAATGTAGAGCACGTTAAAACACACAATTTATGTTATATACTTTTTTTTCGTGAAGTTGTTTGTTTTTTAGATATTCCTTGTTTTGGTTTCAGCTTTGCAAAACTTATACTTTTCTCATATAGGAATTCGTCGACTCCTGTCCATATAAACAAAGGAACTTCAGTCACATAGCAACCAGCTTTTGACTATCACTTTAACTTATGGTACTCTCTTATTTCGCTTCTACTTACAAGGAAGCAAGTAATAAGACTATTTTTGTTAATTTTTTCTCAATTAGCATTAAGTAAATAGAAGCATAAGCGTTTAAACAATAGTTTCTTGCAGAGATGTAGAGAAAGTCATGTGAATGGAACACATCAGATTTTTGAGATAGTAGTGTATGTTTATGTTCAACATGATTTGAGGTACAGTCCAACAGCTGAAATTCATAACTGAGCAGATTGTAGTATGATGATCATCATGATGGTATGATGATGTAAATGGTGATGAAACCTGAGTTGCTTCTCTTGAGCACTCAAAAATAGGCTCCTAGAAACTGTTGTACCTCATAAATTGGGCTTCAATCAAGTCCAATGCTCCCAATAAATCAGACAAAGTCCCTTGGTTTAGTGCCATAGAAACTAATTTATATTCCTCATTCCTCATTTGCATGCTTAATTAACTGAAAAATGTTGCATTTAGCTATGGTAGAATATTCATTTTATGAGCAGGGAGATACAATTTTTATCTATGGCCACCTGCATGGTAACGGACACAGGTCTACACCATTGAAACAAATGACATTTCCTGACTCAGTCAAACCTTCCTTGCTGCTCTTTATCATCATGTTGGTCAGACAGGATACATAGTATTCACAAACTATGGATCAAGGAAGACCACGAATCTCTGGCCACAAGAACTCGTTCTACAGACTATCAAAATAGCTCCAGGTATCACATATGACAAGTGACCTTTGAATGTCGTACATCTCATAATATTAAAATTCATGTATCCTTACTTTCAATGTGTGCAGGGTGTTTTGCCTGCCAATCTCCTACTACAGAAGAACTTTCTGAGGTTTGTTGCACTAACCTATAATTCCTTTATTTAATTTAATTTAATGCTGTGTTGGCATGTTGCCATGGTAGTCCAGTGGTTAGAGCAACCAGCTACAGACCGGGAGATCTGTGGTTCAAATCCTGGCTATAGGATTTAATTTTTCATTCTGATTCTTAACTACTCAACTTGAGTCCTTATAAGGTCTGTGTGAAAAAAAAAAAAAAAAAAACTTAATTGTAGTTTCTTCTTAAATCTTGCTTACTGATGAGGCAGCATTTGGAAGAGATGGGATACATTTTCACAATCAACATAATTCAGTTCATAAACAGCATCAGTTTAGAATTAATGTGTGAACTGAAATTATATGTGTCTGTCTGGAAGCTCAGGAAGTCTTACAGGATTCTCTATCCCAATGTTAGGAATGTTCTTCAGCAAATAAGCAGGAACATGTGATATTTGCATGTTTGGGCTCCATCACATTTTAATCAAATTGATCAAAATGCTTTGGCTGATATCTACCATGGCAAATGAATAGGCAGTGAATGATCAGTTTCATAGCCTGCATGCTCTCCTTAACTTCAGTCCTTTGGAGATTTATTTGTGGGGCCACTTAAAATAATTAGTTTATAGAATTTATACATAAATTTGCAGAGATACTTCTTCAATTTGTATTGTAAGTCTACTTCAATTTGTATTGTAAGTCTATAAAACCATTTACTTCCATATAGGAATATTTGAAACATTGCAATAGTTAGTAAACCAATGAGTGCATGCATGTTTAGACAAGTGGAGGATATTTTGGGCATTTGTTGTGATTTTCTGAGTTCATTTAAAGCTTTCATTAAATACTCAAAGACAAAGGAATTTTGTATTTATGTGTGTTTTGATTTTTTTTCTATACATTCTGTATATGAAATGACTGAAAACCAAATAAAATGCAGAATTAAACAAATAAAATTATCGCTGTGGGCATTTTATGAGGATTTTGCCATAATGAAATTTTCCAGCAAGACTAAACATATGCATTCATTATTTTCAGGCACTGTCTTCAGGAGGCTATAATCAAAGATCAGATTTCCTGAGTAATGATGAATATGCAATGTATATTAGAGATAATATTGCAGAAGGAATGCTTGTGCGCTGCTGTAAAACATATGAGGAGGTTCATGAAGGTGATGTAGGAAGAGTATTGAAAGTGGATCAAGAAGGTCTTCATGATCTTAATGTTCAGGTAAAAAGCTGAAGGTTTACATTACATTTGTTTTAATAATTTCAAGACTGCAGAGAATTCTTTTTTTCAATGGCTGTATTTTGCTTACTATGTCATTAGGTTGATTGGCAACACAAAGGAAGCACATACTGGGTACGATTTATCCATATTGAACTCCTAGGATTCCCTCCAACAAATCCTGGCTGCCAGACTATCAAAGTAGGTGATAAAGTAAAGGTGAAGGCATCAGTGAAGAATCCAAAATATAAGTGGGGTTCTGTTAATCACAATAGTATTGGTGTAGTTACAGGTAAGCTATCACTTTAACGTTTTTTCTCCTTCATTTGTTTATCTGTTTTCAAAGCTCTCCCTTGAAATCTTTTAATTTTAAAGATGAAGACCATCAAGCTAAAAAGTGTGACATATAATTAAAACATAAGCATTTTCATATATTTTCATTTGAATATACAAGTCATACTAGGATCACTATTTATATTTTGAGCCTAATAATAAAAAGCAATAATTTGCCATTGAATGTTGCTTTATTGTTTCTCGAAATATTCTCTTTTATGATCAATACACTTTTACGTGCGTGTGAACCATTTGTAATAGCGTTTTTTCCAATCTGCTTGAGACACCTCCAAAACATGGTTTTTGAATGCATCATTGGTTACCTTTGCCAATGATAATCATTGTCTACGGATTTTATTCTTGATATTTGGGAACAAAATGAGGTCGTAAGGTGCCAAATCAGGACTGTGTGGCAGAAGAGTCATTAATTCAATTTTATGAGAGTTTAAATTGTCGATTGTTAGACAAGATGTATGAGCGCAAGCATTGTCTTGATGAAGAAAGCTCCGCCAGCATTTATGTGTTTTCCTTATTTCACCAAATACTTCTAGCAAACAAATGGTTATGACCACTCAGAATTGACCATTTTACCTTTAAAGGCACTGTTTCCACATGACCAGTTTTTCTGAAAAAAACAGGTGGTTATTTGTTTCAAAGTGCTTTGAGTGTAAACGCCTTTTGTTGGATTTGGTTCATCTTGAAACACTCAGTCGACTGCTGTTTGCATTCCTGGCTCATATTCTTAGATCGATGATTCATCACCTGTTACAATCTTATATATGTTCTTTTGAAGCCCCACCATTGTATTTCTTGAGCATTTATGTTCACCAATTGACATGAGCATCCTTTTGAGATTGTTTCAAATTATCTAATGGGATCAATAACAAAACCTAGAAAAATTTTCCGGGCTGAGAAGCGGTGGTGTGGTGGAGTTTACAGGTCCAGAAGTTTCATTCACGACTGAGGTGAACATCTTCAGTGGTATGGTCTAAATCTTCTCAGGGAAGGTTTGGTCGCAACTGAATTGTTGGTTGAAATAGCGGCAGTATTTATACTCAGGCTGCTCTCACACGATTGGTCCGGCTGGAGCTGCATGTGTGAGGCTGGTGGAGGGAGGGGGTTAGCCACTCCGGTGCTTTTGATTCCTGATTGGTTCAGATGATCTCGTTAGGTTTATACCTGTTTGATGTTCTTAGTTAGCGGATGCCAGTTTTTGCTTAGTTTTTTAGTTTCTTCTTTCCTATTAAAGTTATTGGGATGTTTATAAATTTCTATTGCTTCACATTGTAATCTAGCATGGTCATAAGGTATTGATGAGAGAACAGCTGTTTCATGATATTGAATTATGTGTTCCCCTTCTGCCCAAAGTGCATGTTCAGCAGGTCTTCTCAGGTTGACCTAGATGGCAGCATCTCATGTGTTCCATAAGCTAGGTGTTGACGCTACATTGCGTGGTACCTATGTATCTGATAGATGCCTGCCGAAGTAAGAGGATCCCTGGGGTCTTTGGTGGAGGTAATAGTGTGTTTATCTGCCTGGTCAGCTTGAACACAGTTTTAATATTATGGCGTATGAGTAGGCATTCTATTGTCAGTGACATCCTTGAAATATGGCAGGAAGGCAGTGCCTTTGCTTTTGGTAGTTCTTGTACTTGGCTGATGTGCTGTGGTTTGCGTGGACGTAGAGCTGTGGGGACTTCTTGTGTTGTATAATTATTTGCGCATAAGGCGTGTTCTAGATGACATAATTCCTGTTGTAATGAATCTGGTTCATAGATGTGGGTCTTTATCATGGCTCTTTTTTTTTGTCGTGGATAATGGTTGGAATTTTTATTCAGGTACTGATCTGTATGAGTAGGTTTGTGGTATACTGTATGTTCAAGAGTGCTGTCAGCTTTCCTGTTGACCAGGACATCTATGAAGGGTAGCTATTTCTCTTTTTCTATGGTGAACTGGATTCGTGGATTAATACTGTTAAGATGCTGAAGAAAAACATTAAGTAACAACTCCCCATGACTCCAGATAACAAAAGTGTCATTCACATAATGGTACCATAGAGATGGTTTGTGTGAGGCAGATTCCAGGGCTGTAGATTCGAAAGACTCCATAAAGAAATTGGCGATAATCAGGCTCAGGGGGCTGCTCTTAGCCACCCCATCCATCTTTTCGTAGAAGGTCTGGTCCCATTGGAAATAAGTATTTGTGAGAACTTGACGAAAGAGTGCCAGTATGTCCTCTGGAAGCAGGTGTTGTAGCTCCGTAATGACCTCATTTTCAGGAACCAAAGTAAAGAGGGAGACCACATCAAGGCTGATGAGAATGTCATGAGGCTTCAGTGAGATGGTCTGAATTTTCTGAATAAAATGTGTAGTCATTGATGTATGAGTTAGTAGAGCCTACATGAGGCTATAGTAAGCCTGCTAGATACTTCACGACAGTGTAGGTAGGGGAACCAATGCCAAACGCCCCACGAGCAACCTGATCCGCCAGGAGAGATCTGCTCTCAAAGACCTCAATGCCGACAAGGACATCATTGTATGTTCAGCAGATAAGGGCAATGCGACTGTCCTATTAAACCAGTTAGATTACCAGAATAAGATCAGGGATCTTTTAAAGCCTGATACATATCACCAACTCCAATGTGACCCTACAGCCTGCATTCTATGCAAAACCAACAAGCTGATAAAAAATTCATCTATACCACCTGAGGTCAAACGGCACATCATAAAATCTGAAACTCAACCTCCTTGGCTCTACAGTCTTCCTAATATACATAAACCTGAGGAACCACTACGACCTATTGTCAGAGGCATTGGTTCCCTACCTACACAATCGCAAAGTATCTAGCAGGTTTTCTACAGCCTCATGTAGGCTCTACTAAATCATACATCAATGACTCTACACATTTTATTCAGAAAATTCAGACCATCTCACTGCAGCCTCATGACATTCTCATCAGCTTCGATGTGGTCTCTCTCTTTACTTTGGTACCTGTAAATGAAGCCACTATGCAGCTACAATACCTGTTTCCAGAGGACATACTGGCACTCTTTCTTCAAGTTCTCACTATCACTTATTTCCAATGAGACCAGACCTTCTACGAAAAGATGGATGGGGTGACTATGAGCAGCCCCCTGAGCCCGGTTATCACCAACTTCTTTTTTTGGAGTCTTTCGAATCTGCAGCCCTGGAATCTGCCTCACACAAACCATCTCTGTGGTACCGTTATGTGGATGACACTTTTGTTATCTGGAGTCACGGGGAATTGTTACTTAATGTTTTTCTTCAACATCTTAACAGTATTAATCCATGATTCCAGTTCACCATGGAAAACAGAAAGAGAAATAGCTTCCCTTCATAGATGTCCTGGTCAACAGGACAGCTGACGGCACTCTTGGACATACAGTATACTGCAAATCTACTCATACAGACCGATATCTGAATAAAATTCCAACCATCATTCACAACAAAAAAAAAAGAGCCATGATAAAGACCCTTGCAGATCGTGTCACCGCATCGGTGAACCAGATTCATTACAACAGGAGTTACGTCATCTAGAACACGCCTTATGTACAAATAATTATACAACACAAGAAATCCGCAGAGCTCTACGTATACACAATCCACAGCGCATCAGCCAAGTACAAGAACTACCCAAAAGCAAAGGCACTGCCTTCCTGCAATATTTCAAGAAAGTCACTGACAGAATAGAACGTCTACTCAAGCACTGTAATATTAAAACTGTGTTCAAGCCAACCAGACAGATAAACACATTATTACGCTCCACCAAAGACCCCAGGGACCCACTTACTTCGGCTGGCATCTATCAGATCCCCTGCTTTGTGGTGCGATACACATAAGTACCACGCAATGTAGCATCAGCACCCGGCTTACAGAACACAAGAGATGCTGCCGTCTAGGTCAACCCAAAAAGTTCACGGTCGCTGAACATGCACTTTGGGCAAGAGGAGATCACTTAATTCAATATCATCAAACAGCCATACCCTCATCTATGCCTTATTACCATGCTAGATTACATGAAGCAATAGAAATTTATAAACATCCCAATAACTTCAATAGGAAAGAAGAGACTCAAAAACTAAGCAAAAACTGGTATCTGATACCTGAGAACATCAAACCCAATGAGATTATCTGAACCAATCAGGAATCAAAAGCACCAGAGTGGCTAACCCTCTCCGTCCACCTCACCCACACATGCAGCTCTAGCCGGATCAATTGCGTGAGAGGCAGCCTGAGTATAAATACGGCCATTATTTCAGCCAACAAGTCAGTTGCAACCAAACCTTCACCGAGAAGACTTAGTCCATGCCACTGAAGATGTTCACCGCAGTCGTGAACAAAATGTCTGGACCTAAAAATTCCGGCTGTGGAAGCTTATACCAATACCAATGCCAATAATCATCTTAATGCTCATAGATTTGTTTTACAAATTTCAAGCATTGTCCAGTGTTATGTACAATTTAGTTGTAATTTCTTTTTACTTTCTCTGTAGGCACTATGTACATAGTGTATAGAGAATGTATTGCACTCCACCAAAAAATTTGATACCGAGATTTCACTGGAAATATATGTTTTAGGGTCCCCTTTATCTAAAAAAAGCATTTTCGGAAAAAGGTCCGTGTGTCTGTGAACACGGTAACTCAAAAACGCAAAGTAGGTAAAATACCAAACTTGGTATTTAAGTTTAGTATCTTCCAGGGATGTGACACAAAGATTTTGAGAAAAATCCCCCTACCCCCAACTACCCTTTACATGGAACTTTTTTCGAAAATTTTGATTTTCTCAAAAATGGCTCTAACGATTTTGATTAAAATTTTGTATATTAAAGATATTTTTCTGACAAATAAAATGTATATCTTGAATTTTCTGGGAATAGCCTCCGAAGAGTAGTTTATTGTGGATGAATTTTACTAAATTTTGAATAACTGCAAAACCGTAAGATATGGACAAAAGCTTACTGCACAAAAAATGTAGAGCATGTTAAAACACACAATTTATGTTATATACATTTTTTTCGTGGAGTTCGTCGTTTTTGTGACATGCCTTATTTTTGGTTTCTGCTATGAAAAACATTTCTCATACAGGAATATGTCAACTGCTGTCCATGCAAACAAAGGAACTTCAGTGACATAGCAACCAGCTTTTGATTATCACTTTAACCTACTCCCTTATTTCACCTCTACTTACAAGGAAGCAAGTAATATGGCTATTTCTGCTAATGTTTTACTGATTAGCATGAAGTTAATAGAAGTATAAGCTTTTTAAGAATAATTTGTTGCAGGGATATAGAGAAAGTCATGTGAATGGTACACATCAGATTTTTTACAAGTGGTTACAATTCATTCTGGAATATATACATTTCTTAATTAAGTACATTTTAAGTTCCCTCTTAACGGTTACCATTTAAAAGTTTTATATTTGATGACAATCTATTAAACAATATAGTTACCATAATACGAGGGCTGTTCAATAAAGAATGATCATAATTTTATTACGGTCATAATTTTTCGCACTAAAATTCAATCTTATTATATTCTTTTAAAATTTAGTTGAGTCGATTTTGTAACACTACATCACTTACTTTTTAATTTCGGAAAACATGTTTCAGAAGCCATGTGCTTCCATTGTCAATTCCTTTGGTCGACTAGCGGTATTGCTTGCTGTGGTGGTTGTCTCTGTCCCTGGTGGTGGTTTGATGAACTTCTGTATGAGTAGATCGCCTGGCGGTATTTCAAAATTGAAAACCCGGTTCTTGTTTTTCCATATATATATGTTTTCCCAAACTTTTAATTCTGTCTTCCTTGTGATGTTTTTGAGGATTTTTGGGCTTCTATTTATAGTGTGTTTCTCTTTCCAAAAATGCCAAGCTACTGCAGATTTTTCTTCTTGTTTGAGTTTAATATTTCTGTGGTGTTCTTTTGCCCTGGTTTTTATATTTCTTTTTGTTTGGCCGATGTAGATTTTTTCACAGTCATTACAGCTGAACTGATATATTCCTGGTTTGTTTTCTTGTGGGATATCATCTTTTAATTTGGAATTTAAAATGTTTTTTATAGAGTAATTGTTTTTTGGGGCTAGAATGATGTTATGTCTTTTGAAGATCCTCTGGAATTTGTAGAAAGTTGTAGGGTGGTATGTAAACTTCTTGTAGATCTTGTTTTCTTTCTGGTTTTGAGTGAGTGTGCTGACTTCTTTAATTCTCTTTCTATTTTTGGCTTTATTAACTTTTTTGTACACCAGTTCTGCCCGAAATCCATTCTCTGTAGCTATGTCCAAAATTTTATCAAGTTCACATTGGTATTCTGTTTTTCCCATTGGTACATTTACCAATCTGTGTGTAAGGCTGTTGAGTAAAGCATGCTGATGGGGAATGGGATTGTAACTCTTTTGTTTTATATAGCTGTTGGTGTGGGTAGGTTTTCTGTAGATGCCAAATGTAAGGTGATTATTAGTTTTTATGATTTTTAGGTCGAGGAATGGTAGTTGTCCATCACATTCCTTCTCCATTGTGAAATTTATAGACTTTTCTTGCATATTTAGGAGTTTTAGTGCGTCTTCTAGGTGTCTTTCTGGGACTATTGCAAAGATGTCGTCTACATATCGGTACCATATTTTGAACATCCAGGGGAATGCCTTTTTAATCCTAGTTTCCATAGTGCTCATGAAGAGATCTGCTAATATAGGTGACAGCGGGCTGCCCATAGCTAAACCAGATGTTTGTTTGTAATATTTCCCGTTAAATGTGAAAAAATTTTGATTTATGCACAGATTTGTTAATATGATGTATTCTCGCACTTCTTCTGTTGTTTTTCCTATTGCAAGTAACCAATTTTTGATGTGGGATTGTATGCTTTCTGTAGGTATGCTTGGAAACAGAGCAGTAACATCAAAGGAAACTAACATATCGGTTTTTTCTAATTTTATGTCTTTAATTTTTTCGATCAGATCTAAAGAGTTTTTTATACTTGCTGTTTCAAATTTAGGGAAGGAGGAGAATCTGTTTGTTAACCATTTTGCTAGATTATAAGTAGGTGCACTTATTATATTCTGTTAGCTTAATGTTAAACAAACACGCCGTACTAGTTTCATTGTTGGTACTCCTGTTTCCCGCCTGTGAGAACCAGGCAAGTTCAGACATGTTCAGTATCGCCTACCGCTACAATGAAGGTAACACGCAAGGAACAATATGCGGCTTTGAAATTCTGCTTTCGTCTCAACAAATCTTCAGTTGAGGCCTATACAATGTTACAGGAGGCCTATGGAGAGTCTGTTGTTCCCTACAGCACAGCTCGAAGGTGGTTTAAAATGTTTAAAGAGGGGAGACAATCAATTTCAAAGGAAGGTGGACCCGGTGCTCCAGTTACAGTCTCCTTCATCACCAACCCCCAAAAAAGCGAAAGTGGTTGCTTCTGCTGGGAAAGTTATGGTTATCTCATTCTTTGATATTCATGGAATGGTTTATCAGCATGTTGTACCTGCACACACATCAGTAACTGGACAATACTACAGGGATGTCCTGAAAAGATTGCAGGTCCATATCAGGTGCAAAAGACCACATTTCCGTGAAGCAGGCTGGATGCTGCACCACGATAATGCGCGGCCGCATATTGCCAATGTTGTTGCTGAATATCTTGCAAAAATCAACGTGAAGTGCATCCCTCACGCTCACTATAGTCCGGATTTAGCCCCATGTGACTTTTATCTATTCCCTAACTTGAAGAAACGCCTTCGTGGGAGGCATAACCATTATCAGAAGCAGTGGTGAAGGCTGCGGAGGCGATTTTGAAGGATCTCTCCAAAAATGGTCTATAGCATGTCTTTGAAGACTGGCAGAAATGCTGGGTCAAGAGCATCGCATTAATGGGAGACTATTTTGAGAAGGACCATCAAAATTATGAGGATGAGTAAAGGCACGTTGTCAAAAAAAAAATTGTGGTCATTCTTTATTGAACAGCCCTCGTATATACATATTTTTCTATAGCTGCTTTACTAGTTCCAATTCTATAATAGTAACCCTTATTTCTGATATTATAGTTATGTACATAGTTGTTTGTTAGTAAATCTTTTTCCCTTACAAAAATATTGCCTTCTATATGTATAATGAGTAGAACATAAGTATAATAATTACTTATGAAAACATTTCTTCACAATTCTTTGGGTTGAACATTATTATAACCCTAATATATTTCTTTTGTGGAATGAATAGACTACCCATATACACCTTTGCAGCTGATCCCCATATCTCAATACCTATAATAAATTTGTGTAAATAGTACTATGGTATGTCAACAAAAGAATATGCTTCTTAGTAAATGATTTAAAATGTGTTATGAGAGATATTAACTTACTAATTTTGTTACATAGATAATTAATATGTCCCATCCAAGATAAAACTTATGTTGACTCACATTTACTAATTCTTCATCATTAATAATTAGGCTAATTTCATCTGCTATTTCCCTTGTGCGTAATTCCAAAATCATATAGTTCGTCTTTTTCATGTTACAGAGAAGATTATAATACACTAAATTATTTTAGTAGGTGACTTTGTGTATTTAATGTTTTCCTTTAGTGAAACTTAATTAGCATCCCAACAGCTTGCCGTTGTATCATCAGCAAATTATAGAATACCAGAATATGTTGGTATGTTGGTACAGTAACATCATTAACATAAAGAATAAATAATAGGAGACCCAGGACAGATCCTTGGGGAACCACATATTCAATTACATCATAGTCTGACTGTGTTGTTTTTATTAATTTGTCTGTCTTATGTATAATTTGTACTGCCTGTTTCCTGCCTCTTAAATATGATTCTATTAGATTAATAGCAAGTCCCCTTATACCTTATAGTTCAAGGTTATTTATTAATATTTCATGCTTTACAGAATCAAAAGCTTTAGTTAAGTAAAAAGGATAGTGCCAACTTTCTCACCCTTATCTATTTTACCAAGAACTTTATGAAATCAGCAATTGATGTTTTGTCGAGAGCACTTTCCTAAATCCATGTTGAAAATCACCAATTACCTTGTTTAAATTTAGAAAATTTACTAATCAGTTTAGAATAATTTTTTCAAATAGTTTAGCAAGTTCAAATGTTAAGGTTATAGGTCGGTAATTATTAATATTTGTCTGTACCCCCTTTTTATAAACTGGCCTAACTAATCCTAACTTCACTGATTTACGAAAAATGCCTGCCTGAATGGAGTAATTTATGAAGTACTCTAATGATTTTACAATCTGATCCTTGCATTATTTTAATATTTTAGGGCTAATTTCATTCCAGTCATGTGAGTTTTTATTTGTTAACTGATTTATTAATTCAGTTATTTCTTTCTCACTTGTAGCAATAAATAACAAGGAACTAACTGTATTTTTAACTGAATAACTATGACTCAGACTTGGAGCATTATTTTTTGCAACATCTAGAAAAAACTGTTTGCAAAGTTATATACTTTCTGAGGATTATCTGTCAGTTTGCCCTGAATATCTAGAACTATGTTTTCACTTTTATTCTCTGGTTTCTTAATATTGTTTATAAAGTCCTAGGCAGCTTTTTTTACATGGCCAGTTTTTTGCAATTTATACAATTAAAAGGAAAGTGTAAATTCATGTAAGTTCTTGATGTGCAGGTTTTTAACTTCATTATATATATTTTTATAATGTGTATAGCCCAAACTTTTGTATAATTCATAAAAAATCCTTTATTTTTTCACGCAATTTTAAAATATAGCCACATTTACCACAAAAGTTGTAACAGATAAAGATCCCTACATCAAGGTATATTAATGTTTAATAAGTTACCAGAACATATAAAATCTGAACAGGGTAATTCATTTAAAATGCCGTTGATTGCCTTATTATAAGGCAATCCATGAGGTATTCACAACTGCTTTGAGATTGGAGGTGGCTAAAATAACAGCTATACCTGCTTTAGAAACCAACAATATTTGCTATGACAGGAAGAGATAATCAACTCAGAGACAATGACAACCTTCAAGTGGTGTGTGTTGGGGTGTGGCAAACCAGGTTATCTAGGGAAAGATGTCTATGACCGAGCCAAACAACAGACACGAAGCGTGGTGAAGGCATGTCAGGCCATCTTCACCATCCCCTCAAGTGGGGTTACATGCTTTAAAGAGAAGAATGGATGACAGCCTCATCACAGACAGCTGGACTTAAGAAAAGTTGTGCACACTAGTGTGTGCTACAGATACTAGTAGATAGGTGCAATCATGACTGAATCAGATCTGATTTAGTGAAGGGCTTGCCAACACAAACACATAGTTGGCACTACCAAGTAGTGACAGCCCTCAAGAGCCACCAGAATGGATGGTTGGTCAGTGGATCAACAAGTAGTGTTATGTGCAGAGATATGTATGGTAATCCTGATGGACAATGCAGTGATGCAAGAAGCTTTATGATGGTGAAGGCACATCTGGAAGGCCAACAATCAAGGACCTGGTTTTGGACCAGAAGAAACCACTGAACAGATAATGCGATGCCAGGGCCTTGTTGCCCTGTTGGAACAAAGCTGGAGGCTGCTGAATCCAATAGACAACGATCAGGACATCCAGGCTGGGACAGAGTTAGGGAAGTGGGAGTTTCATCACCATGTAATGTATACCGATTCCAAACACACCCAACCTATTTGGCAACCACCAAGACAAGTTCCTCTGATGAAATAAGCAGAGTTATAGAACAAGCTAGAGGGCATGAGATCTAGGGGAATCATTGAAGAGAGTAGCAGCCTTTGGTGCTCTCCTATGGTCTTAGTGAAAAAGAAAAACTGCAAGCTATGCTTCTGTATAAACTATTAAAGGTTAAATGCCATCATTAGGAAAAACTGTTTTGATGTACCTCACATTGATGACACCCTGGATACTTAGTGTTGTCCAGTGGTTCTCAACTTTGGACTTGAAATCTGGATCCTGGTAAGTGGCCCTAGATTCCAGAGACAAGGAGAAGACTGCATTCTCAACTGGCCAAGGGCTTTGGCAATTTACAGTAATGCCTTTTGATCTTTGCAATGCACCAGCCACCTTCTATTACCTCAAGGAATTAAGGATGAGAGGGTTGACTTACGACACCTGCATACTATATCTGAATGACTTATTTGTAGCAGGTAACAATTTCAAAGAACATCTTGAGAACCTGACCAAGATACTGCATAGACTAAGGCAGCTAATTTGAATCTGAACACACAAAAGTGCCAATTCTTCTGCAAAGATGTGAAATATTTGGGCCATATAATCTCACCATTAGGGGTCTCCTAGTACATGGATAAGGCTTGTGGAGTGAGAGATTGTACTCATTTGAAAGATAAACAAGAGTACTATGCAGGTATGTTGCCATGGTAGCTCAGCGGTAGAGCAACTGGCTAGAGACCGGGAGATCTGTGGTTCAAATCCTGGCTATGGCATTGAGTTTTTCAGTCTGACTATGCCTATCCAACTCCTGTCCTATACATAGTTGTGTGAAAAAACAATTAATTGAATACCAATTGACCATAATAGTTGACTATACTATGAATCCTGGGACTTAAAGTACTTACAGCATTGTAAGATGCCATTGGGGTTGTAATCTCAAAATAATTTGTGATCACCTTGTGGTATACCAGGAAACATGTGAGTCAGTTGAGAAATCCAACTATCCAAGAATTACTAAGTTTTCTGAGCCTGTGCAAAATCCCTCACTCATTCTGTCAAAAGAGTACCAGCCTTACATGTGTTTGGAAGAGGCCAAGATTGTTAGTAGTGTTAGCAGTAAGTTAGCACTCTGTAATGTGCCTGTCTTAGAATTTCCATAATCTTGTGGCAATTTTTTTTTGTGGATACCTACAATAGCAACACCGCCATTGGAGCAATTGAATCTCAAGTGCGGAAGGTCAGAGCGAGTAATAGCTTTCTTCAGCATGGCCGTGTCCAAGGCAGAAAAGAACTACTGCATTCCCCAGCTCCTGGCTTAATTAAAAATAGTGGAGCACTTCCACAAATACATGGGTCAACTATTCCACCTGAGGACTGATCACCTGGATGTTGAGTTTCAAAAACCTGGAAGGATAGACAGGCTGCTGGGTCCAGAGGCTCCAAGAGTACAGCTACTCATCAAAACATTGGAAAGAAAGGAGCCAAACTAATGCAGATGCCATGTCGAGAGAACCCTGTGGTGGAGGAGAAAGAGAGTGCTGCAACTATTCAGGTGATTTTATTGGTGCCAACAGCTGCATGGGACAATGCAGCTTGAGAAGGTAATGGTTGGTAGATGTTGATTGGGGCCATTCCTGCACAAAGTGGGGACAGGAACTAGTCCGAGCTGAGAAGACATTGCACACAAGAGTGATGTGTATAAGTCCTGCTGGGCCCAGTTAGACTTGCTGAAGACCAAGGAAGGTATACTCTTTAGAATTTCGGAATCATGTGATTGTAAGAGAGAGCAGTTGATCCTCACTTGAGGTAAAGTGATGAATGTTCTGGAGGAAGTACTTGCAAGGACTTAAGGAAGATATTTAGGATCCAACTGAACAATCAACAAGCTTCGAAAATGGTTGAGGCTATGGGCAGATGCTGAGAAATGTTGCTACCAAAGTCATGTCTTGTTGCCACCAAAGGCATGTCTGTGTGACCTACAGACTAGGAGCCAAGGTCAATTGCATCCTCAAACACAAAGCCATTGATATAACTGGATTGTTTCCTGTACTAGGCAGATGAAACAAATACCTATTGATGGTTATGGATTACTTCACCAAGTGGCCATTCCTAACCAGAATCCAAAACCATCGCTAATACCAACTTTGAGTCTTATCTGATGAGAGAAACATGGGAGCCTTGTAGTGTACAAGCACAACACTTCTCCACCGACAATAAGACTTGATATAAAATGTTATAGGGAAATATACTTCCTCTACATACTATGTATGATAGCTTTTGTAAGATTTTTTTTAAAATTAATGAACTATAGAGGGTAATGTAATGTATCAGGTTTCTATATATCTATGTTTATGTTTCTTTATTACCTTCTGTATTGCTTATAGTATGCAGAGAGTATTGTATACCACCCAAAATTTTGGCACAGAGATTTCACTGGAAGTGCACATTTTGAGATTCCCTGAATACAAGAAAACCAATTTTTAGAACAAGGTTATGTGTACATAAGTATGTGCATTGTGGGTGTGGATGAATGTACATTGTAACTCAAAAACGAAAAGTCCAAAATTAGTATTTAAGTTCTCTTTCTTCCAAAGATGCAACATAAAGATTTTTAAGTAAATGCCTGGATAGTTGCTTGCGTGATCACAAATAGATCGGACATGTGAGGTGAATGCTCGTTAAAGCAGAAACATGGGTATTGCGCTACAGATGTAGAGCACACATCAGACTGTATAAAAGGATGAAAATAAGCGATCTGAATGGAAACAAAGTAAATGTCTCCTCTCCAAACTACCCTTAACATGGAACATTTTTCCAAATTATTAATTTGAGTCAAAAATGTCTCTTAACAACTTTGATTAAACTACTATGTATTAAACATATTCACAGACAAATAAAATGTATAACTTGAATTTTCTGGGAGTAGTCTGTGAGGTGCTCTTCATTCAGAAGGTATTTTGAATACAACTGGTAAATGTTAAAGTTAGATGAAAAATATGACCAAAAAAATTAAATCTCTTTAAAACACATAGTTTATTCAAAATAAGTTTTTTGCACCATAAGCCATTTCTTAGATATCCATTATTAATGGTTTGAATTGTTTAATATTTTGTCATTTTAAGTTACTGTCAATATTCATGTGCCTCTTGTGATTGCATGGAAATGTGTGGAATATCAAGGTGTAAATTTTTAAACGTTTAACTCTCACATTCTCTTTGTATCTATAACAAAATTTGAAATGTAACTATTTCTGCAAAGATATCCCAATAAAATGAAAGAGACAGAAAATTAGCCACTAATAAGCAACAGAAGGTAGAGATTAGATTCTTACCTTTTGTAATCAGATGATTCTCGTAAAAGTAGAGAAATTACAATACTCAAGTCACTCTTATGGCCAGTGTTCTATCAATTAAAACCTTATACTGCTGCTTCTTTGAGGTGCCAAAGGCATTCATATTTCCATTTTTGTGTGAGTGCAACTTAAGCGGTGAATCTTATTTTCACTGAGATTACCTTGAGATTTTGTTTAACTATTAGTGTGCTTGACTTTTGTTCATACAATCAACTCAACCTTAACATTATCTCTCAATTTAATCATAGCAAATGAAATATATATGTTAAAATTAAATTTAACTGAGGTGGGTGAATGATATATATATATATCATTTACCTACCTCAGTTAAATTGTTTTTCACACCTATATACTATTTTATAATGGGCATTCTTGTTCTACTCAAGAGGTATTAGAGTGGCTTGTTTTGAATTCGCTTTACTAACAGTTAATATAATGTATAAATTGCCAAATGTGCTTGCTTTTGCAGGTATTAGTAGCAATGGAAGGGATATTAGTGTGGACTTTCCACAGCAAAGCAACTGGACAGGAATTATTACAGAAATGGAACTAGTTCCGTGTTGTCACCAAGGCATCAGTTGTGATGGATGCCTCATGTATCCTATCACGGGTCCAAGATTCAAGTGTAAGGCATGTGAGGACTTCAACTATTGTGAGAACTGCTTCTATACTAAGAAACTTCACCGGCATAGCTTCAACAGAATAGCAGAGCCAGGTACCACAATTAATTCGATGACTTTTTTTTATCAGTTGCCTAAAACAATAGGGTATACCAAAAATTGACAGACTGCTTCTTGTAGCTGCAGCCAATTACAAGCTAAAAATGCTAGGTGAAGTTTGGAAGAAGAGAATATTTTGGAAATGAATAATAAAAATGCCATCTTTAATGAAACACTATTAAAATAAATACCCATGATTGAACTTGCTAACAGTTACTGTTACACTTATACTGTAAGATATACCTTTTCACAAAAGGTTACTCAAGAAAATTGAAAAATGAATAATTTTCTCTGACTTTTGAGCGAGCAACTTAAAACTTTGCAGATTTTCCTCTGCAGCTTATAAAACTAAGCAAATGAAAAGTAAACTAAAGTAATTGAGTTTTGGAACTTTACATCTTTGTAAATGCAATATTGAAGGCAAATAATAATAATAAGTAATAAAATTTAGCTTTCCAGTTTGTAATGAATGAAATGTTTATAAAAACTGTTGGAACTGTCAACTTCCAAAATCCCTACAGAGATTGCATCTACATAGGATAGAAACTTCATTATTCCAGTTAGAATTGATCATTTGCAGCTTAATCTAATGAGCCAAGTATATCCAAAACATTTGTTATTGTAATTTCATAGTTGTGGTACAGTTAAGTAGATTCAAGTTGCATTAAGTTCTTTTTAACACCTACTTAAATGAGGCATATTAAAAGATGCAAGACAAAAATTTGCATAATTTCCCCTCCCCTTCTCAATCTGAGTAAACCTTTTTGGAGAAATATTTGTTATATTTTTGTTATTTTCTCACAATCAGGTCAAGCAATTATGATTAAATTAACATAAATTTGAGATATTGCAATGAATAAAATGCATAGGTATCTTGAATTTTCTAAAAAACTGCCTTTTAAGTGCTCTTCATTCTCATTAAATTTTAGATAACTGCAAAGCCATAAGAGACAGGCAAAATCTTAGCAGAGGAAAAATGCAGATCTAGGCAGGATTTACTGTTTATGTCAAGTAATACTTGTCATTAACAAATGGTGTAGAAGAAACAATTAATTTGCATTCAGTGTTGTTTGTTTGAAGTTTTCTCTTGTTAATCAGCACACTTGAGATATTAATGATTATTATTTTGCTTGTTAAGAATATATGACTAACATGCAGTAACTTTAACAATTATAGTTCATCCTCTTATTTAATGAAACATTTTTACTGTGGTAATATTGGCAAGTGAAAACAAATTTTTTTTGGAAAACGTATAATGATGTATAGGAAGTACATAGATCAAAATAATATTTTTATGATAGTTTGTAGATAATCATAAAGAAAGTGATGCCACTATTGTGGTAATATTAGCAAATGAAAACAGCTTTCTTGGAAAATGTATAATGATTTATAGGAACTACATAGATCAAAATAATATTTTTATGATTAGTTTGTAGATAATCATAGAGAAAGTGACACCACATCTACTCATTTTATTTAATTTCATAAGGGATTTTTTTTCCCAAATATGAAGATTACAGAAATGTTATATCTGTGTGTTTAGGTAGTGCTGCAGTTTTTGCTGGCAAGCCAGGGCGATACTACAGGCAGGATATGTCTCTAAGTTTGAACTCTGGCCTTTTAATTGAAGATTGGTCCAAATGTGTTAAGAACTTAAGTGTGTCTTCAAGAGAATCTTGGGCTCATCGTTTATTTGATGGATCAGAAAACTATTGGCAGAGTTGTGGGTCACAAGGAAAGGTGAGTAGGCTTAGAAACAAGTGGACAGATTCCTGGAGACATGTTAATAACATACAGGCTGTTACAGAATTCAGTTGCATTAATGTAAAGTTTGGCAGATATTCATAGATAAGCAGTTTGAGATAAGAATTTGTAGTCTAGGGAAAAGGTTTGTAGTTGGGCAGAATTTTTGAAGTGAGAATATATTACAAACAAGTCGGGTGAAGCAAGGAATGTTCAAAATTTAAAATTAGAGCAGTCTATTCTGGCTCAAACAATGAGAAAACATTGGTCCTGTCTGTTAAAAGCTAGCAGTTTTATTACTTGCTAGTATTATATAAGAGTAAGCATTCTATTGGTGTCACAGCTGCATGTACTAAGAGAGTTATATCTGTTAGAGACCTTCATCTGAAGTATTGGCTTAGTGATAAAGAACAAAGTTAGCATTCATCAGATACCAAGATCAAATCTTATAGGCTCCCCCCTCATTCTTCTTTTTTCTTTCTCATTATAAGTAATTTCCTTTTAACTTAACTGCTAGATTTATAAGAATGAATATGATATATTATTGATCAGAAAACAAAAGAACTGAAAGTGATACACAGTATACAATAACAAAATAAAGAGTTATTTAATGTCCTTTTGTAAGAATTTCAGTCAATGAGTTCCATTATGCACTATTATATATTATTCCCAAATTATTAAGTTATACCACATCTTTAATCTCTTAAAATGAAGAATCTAATGTCTGTTTTTATTACCATAGGCCAGGTGCTTTAACTGCAGGAACATTATTACAAGTAATGTGTTACTATAGGATTATAAGCATTTTCTGGCAACAAGTAATGATAATGCAAGATCACGGTCATTAATTACTGAATCAGTGCTTGAAACAGAAATATATAAATGCCAGTATATGTTCTTAGAATAACATTAGTTATATCACCTTTTTCATCATGTTTATAGACTGCAGAGAATCATAATTTGGTGCTTTGGCGGCTGCACACACCATCTAAATATGGAGTCAGGCCATGTGTGCCTGTCAGAACGGTCTCTCCGGGAAAGAAGTACCTAAACATAATGATGAAGAATAAGACTGAATTTTCAAACTCAACATTTCATGTACTCTGGCATAAAACTGAGTTTTATTAATAGCACTTTTTAACTGCTCTCTTTTGAGTGTCCTATTCTATATTAGGCATGAAAGACAGCTTAATTTTGCTCAGAAGCCTCTTTATCAGGCTTGAGGTTCTTTTATGTGCTGTAAATCTACAACACAGGACCACCATCTTTACTTCTCTTCTGAAGAAAACCATGCTAAGAATTTCACACCCAAAAAATCCATCTCCCTCTGACGGTTTTCAACCCACAATCTTGGGAACCAGAAGTACCTCTAGACCATGAAGGATGACAGCATAGACTGGCATTATTGAAACATCAAAACATGCATACTGAAATATAGTACTTATAAGTACTACAACTTAGCAGCCGTGCTTCTATACAGCTTCCATTCCGGGGTTGTCTTCCAACTTTCTTTTTACAATAAGCCAGGACCTGCTATTGTGACATCTTCCTTTTCTAATCCAGGCTTGTGCATGTCCCTCTGAATGAAAATGTAGAGGGAGTCCATTACACTGTATAGATATTAAATTTGTGATTACTTTCAGCAGTAATAAATTTATTTTTTGTGTACACAGATCATTCTTGTACTAAATACTTATTCACACTCTGTCATTGATATGATCGACGTGTTCACTTTATCAAGTAAAGGCATTAATTTTGCATTGATTTTGAAGAGCTGCAAACTGAGGCTTAGAAGACAAGGGAAAATGGAACCCACAAATACAGTGTACATTTTTCAGTACAATGTTGAAATTGTATCTAAAACTTCTAGATCTTTCATCAGTTGTTTAATTTAATTTCTGTTTCTTTATCCACAGTATGATCTGCAGAATAATGTGGCTATGGTTGTTTGCATATGTGCTCCAGATTAGATTTCAGAATAACTACTCTTGTTTAATTTCCTTTACTTTCCCTTGTGCAAAGGGATAATATAGAAGATTCATACAGACAGTTTGTACAACTTCTTTAGAGTGCTCACCCAAATTATAAGCCATGAATTAAACACATGAATTAATTCTACAATAGGTCCTCAAGCTCTATCAGGGCATCCAACCTCAACCGTATGTTCGTTATGAAAGAATTATCATCAATGTCATTTTAAGTGTTTTGATATTGCTTTATTTTTACTGCTTCTGTTGGGTCATTGCTAGCTGCCTCAAACAGGGTAACAAGAGCTTCATAATTATGCCAAACTGCTCAAATAGATCTGGTGCTGATGCAATCCATCAAACTCCCAGTACTCACCCAAACTTATTAATCTTATACTAATGACAGAACACATTGATGCAGTTCATACAAGGTGTAATCAAAAAGCAATGGGAATTTTTAAATTTCACGGGCTGCATACACCTGATTTTTTTATTGTGTTGGTACACATGTACCTAACGTATGTTTGCATTTTCAGCTGTTCTGCATATTTAGTTTATTGACACTTGAAAAGATCATATATGTTTGCAAGTGTTCGGCAAATTTTTGCTTTTGATAAAGATTGATAAAAGAATTTGAATTAAATTTTCCTTTAAAAATGGAATAAAATGCCGCACTGCATTTAAAATGTTGACTCTGGCTTTTGGGGAATCTATTATGAATAAGACAAGAGCTTATGAGTAGTGTAGAAGCTTCAAAGAGGGTCGAGAAGATGTTGAAGATGACGGCCACCCTAGATGCCCTATCACATCAATTACTGACAAGAATGTGGAAGAAGTAAGGAAAATGGTTCTGGAAAATCGCTAAATCACCATCAGAGAGGTTGCTGATGATGTCGGCTTATCCTTTGGCTCATGCCAAATAACTTTTTCAGATGTTTTGGGCATGAAACTTGTGGCAGCAAAGTTTGTTTCAAAATTGCTGAATTTCAACCAAAAATTATGTAGCAACCACTCAGGAGTTGCTGAATGAAGCCGATAACGACCCTGAAGTTCTAAAGAAGGTTATAACAATTGCCAAACATGGGAATATGGGTATGACATCGAAACCAAGGCCAATTCCCAATGGAAACTGCCTGAAGAGTCAAGACCGAAAAAAGTTTGACTAGTTCGATCACATGTGATGGTTCTTCTACCTCTTTTCTTTGATTACAATGGGATAGTACATCACAAGTTCCTGCCTTATGGTCATACGGTCAATAAGCAATACTGCCTGGAAGTTATGTGCTATTTACATGAAGCAATCCGAAAAAAACGACCAGAATTTTGGCAAAACCACTTATGGAAATTGCATCACAATAATGCTCCCTCTCATACTTCAATGCTTATTCTTGATATTTTGGCAAAAAACAAGACCAATATGTTGCCTCAGCCACCATATTCATCAAATGTTGCATATAATTAACTTAGATAGTTTCATTATCTACTTTACTGACAGCAAGCTCCAAATGGTGCACAAAAGAATTTACTAGGTTCAAATGAATCAGGATTTGCTATTTTAATGTAGATAGCAAGTGGTAGATTCAACAACTATTACTCTAGTTTTTAAATTGAGATTTATTATATATTTAAGTAAATGTCTTTCATTGGTTCTGAAATGTGTTTCATAATGTCTCCACATGAGAGATCAGATTGGAGAATTCTACCTACCTCCAAACCCACTGAAAGTCTGCATATCTAACACGAAAAAGTTGCAAAACAGCCTTTAAGTTTGCTTGTACACTGTTCTAAACACACATGATGTATTCTCATGATAAGCTATTTCTTTTGCTTCATTCAAAATTTGTTGTGCATTACTGTTTTTATGGGCAAATATGTTCTTTTGAATGGACTGCCTCTTTTTTTCATCATTGTCATCAAAACACATAATACTAAAATTGTTTCATTCCAAAGAAAGCTGAGTTTTAAAAATACTAGCAAAACACACATCACGATACACACTGCAACCTATCCATAGTTTTTCATTATGAATCATAAGCAATTATTTTCTTTCAGTTTATGAAGCCATTGTACTCAATTCCAATGTGTAGGAGTTTTATCCCCAATCTAACCAGTGTATGTTTAACTTTCCATATGGATAAGCTAGGTAACATCATCAGTAAAAATCTATTCATTCTGAAATACCTAATAAAATGAAAACTTGCTAATATGCAAGGAAATTTGTGACAGTTGTCGGAAAATGGGTTGAAAATGGGAACAAGTGTTCCCAAATCTGGTCTATATATACACACAGTAAATAAAATTAAGTGATATTTGTGTTACAAAAACCAATTCAAATTTCTTTTGTTTTTAACCTAATAAAATATGTACCTATACCTACTTACTTGTCTTTAATCTACTCTTACCTTTCATATGGGATTGAAATATGGGGTAACACAACTAAGGTCATTTATACAAAATTTTTGTATTGCAGAAAAAAGCAGTCAGATATCTTGGAAACCTAAAACATAGTGAATCTTGTCGTTCTACATTTATAAAATTAAAACTCTTAAGCCTTCCTTATGTGTGGGAGTGGGTGGATGCATGCGTGTGTGTGTGTGTGTATGTAATTATGCTCTTATGAAAATTTAATTTACACCTTGAAACCAACTCAGGCAAGCATTATGATAATACCAGACATAAAGATGACCTCGCAGTTCCTAGCCATAGATTCTGTTTTTATGAGAAGACACCTAGTTTCATGGGTATAAAATTTTAAAACCATCTCCCAGATAATATTAAAAAATGTAATGATAATAAATTTAAATCAGTATTGAAATGTTTTTAATTGTCAAAGCCTGCTACAGTGTGGATGAATGTATCAATTCTAATTAGTATCTTATACATATACTAGAACCGTTCTGTAATCATACAGAATTGTTCTTTTGTATATTTTATGTAAAAACTGTATTGAACCACAATTAAAAACAAAATCATAATACTGTGACTATACCATGTGGTTTTAAACGGCTTGCTGCGTAAGTCATAGCTGATTATTGGCATCATTGTTACATGTGCGTTAGTGGACAACTGTGCTGTAGCAAGTTCTATTGACATTACAGTTGTGATTGTTACACCTGTGCAGATGGATATTTGGTCTTAAGAAAATGTTTTTATGTGAAGCCATGCACTGTCTGAGTGAGTTTATGACACCTTTGGTGGTTTTACACATTCCAGTAACACAGACCAACAGGTTTAAAAAGGGCAATGAAGCTCTCCAGATTTCGGTTCTCACTGGGAATGCTTCACGTGCAACAGTTGAGAAAGCTTGATAGGAATTTCATAGCAAGCTGTATTGTTTCTACAGTGAACGTCAAAAAGAAACTAATGGCAGAATTGTTATGAAAGATAGTTATTTGTGAGCAGATTCTAATTGTAATCAGTCTGTGGAAGAAATAAAGAGTTTTTTTAGAGAGAAAAAGTTTATGTTATAATACTCATAATGCAGAAAAGAAATGATCAAAAGCAGTGAAGCAATTCAAGTATAAACTTGACTCATTTTTCCAATGTGCAGAAAAGAAAGTTTAAGAACTGGGAAAAATGTTGAACTTCAGGAAGTTTATCAATACCTCAGTGTAGCATCATTACTGTAAGGTTTTCAGTAATACATTTTTGTAATTATAAATAGTTTAAAATAGTGCTAAGTAAAACTAAATGGGGAATAAATGTGTTTAGCCTGTTATGTTGAAATTCTTTTGTATGTTGGCTTTTAATTAGAAATTTTAAAGGTTTCAAAGTTGAAAAGATCTTGCTCTTGTGGTATTTCATGTTACTTGGAGATATGAATATTTCCTTGTTATCCAAATTCTAACCTCTCCAGGGTGAGAGGTGTTGTGATTTCACATAGAGAGACAATATGGCAGCTCTGTAAATAAGAAATTTTGCATGGAAAATTAAAGGAATATGGTTTGAATCTTGGCCATATTTTGAACTTTTAAGATTGCACTATCTTTGGCAGTTGGTCATTTTATCTAACATGCAAATTTTCCTAACACACTTCAAAATAAATGTATAACCTCAATTTGTTTGTTTTTTCAGCATTGGATTCGCCTGGAAATGCAACCTGACATATTGGTACATTCCTTAAAAATGACTGTGGATCCTTCTGATAGCAGTTACATGCCCTCTTTAGTAATAATGAGTGGTGGAGATACTTTCACCACTATGAATGAACTTGCTTCCATTAATATTAGAAATACAGACACAGTTGTTCCACTTTTGGCTGATGTTAAAGAGGTATTAACATATTTTTATTAGAATTACTATAATTATGGTTAGATAACCACAGGTGATTTATATAGAGCTGACACATTTCTTTCTTTAATTTTTTCAAAATGAATTGTGCTAGCAATAACTTATTATACCTAAATTGTAGAGGCATTTTGGGAGATTATTTACCTCTGTAGCAAATGTTGAAAATGTCCTCTATCCTGCATAAGGCACAACTCAACACGTCATTCCATGTTACTGGCCACTCATTGGAGGACTCTGTTGTCAATAGCTTGAATCTCCTTTGTGATGTTGTGCTTCAGATCATCCAATGTCTGGGAATGTGTGGCATAAACCCTGTCTTTTAAGTAACCCCATAGAAAGAAGTCTGGCAGTGTCAAATCCAGAGATCTTGGTGGTCACAGATTCCTGGAAATTATCCAGTCATCAAAGAAACTTGCAATTAGGTTCATGGATTCATGGCATGTAGCGCCGTCTTGCTGAAAATATCCTTGAGTCAGCTGTACATCGTTCAGTTGCTAAACAAACTCCATGAAAATCAGATGGTACTCTGCAGTGTTCACAGTCTCGTTAAACATCTGCGCGTCTAGTGTCAAGGAATCAAAACTCCAGAACATTCTGCTTAATTTGGTGCTAAAATTGAGTCATTAAATGAATTTCCAACGGAATAATTAAAGAAAGAAATGTATCAGTTTTATATAAATCACTCTGTACAAGATATGCCTCCCCCTTCCAAAAAAAAATGAGTATATTAAATGTCTCTATATGCCAGTATACACATGTATGCACTCTCTCTCACATGCACCCATGCATGCACCCATGCACACACACATTGCAATCTATAGATCTTACTATGAGATTAGACCCAGATTAGATCTAGGATGTAGATCATTTCAAGAATTACATTTATTCATACTTATTAATACAGTTATTTACAAATTATAACTCTGACAATGAATTTTCAGAGGTGTGAGTTTTGCATAATTTTCTATTACATGTCTGTTTCCAAAAGCTTACTCGTGCACTTGTATTCTTAGAATATGCATGTTTATTATATTTACAATGTTACATTATTACCAGTGTTTTTTGATTGCATGAAATTCTCCTCTGTATAGAAGGTGTGAGTAATAAGGTATCTTTTTAATTCTGATCTAAACTGGTTTTTGTTCATTTGTAATTCTTTTATAGAAGAGGGAAGTGAATTAAACAAAACTATTCCTTAGTAGTAAACCCCTTTTTGGAATAACTGCAAATTATTTGTTGGTCTATGTAAGTCCTACCTACGTCTGGTCTCTTTGTTATGAATATCTGTATTTTTTGTAAACTTTTTTGGTTTATTTATTACAAATGACAGTATGGCTAGATTATAATCACAGGCTAATGGTAAAATTCCAAACATTTTGAAAAGTAGTTTGCAGTAAGTTGATCGTTTTTCCCCTCTCATTATTCTTATTACCTTTTTTTTGCATAATGAATACTTTTTTATCATTTACTGAATTTCCCCAAAATATTATTCCATAGGTCATCAGTGAATGAAAATATGCATAATAAGCATTGTGTCAGGCATTTTATGCGTTTTCTGTTGTGAATAATGGAGACTAGTATGTAAATGTGTGTAACAAATTTGATTTTCAGTTTATTTATTTTCTTCATAATATAATTTTCTATGATATGTTTGCTGCGATTAATAAAGTATTTGTAGTTAGCTCACTTAAAGATCTAAATTTTCAGGAAACAGGGATTAAATTTAGTTTAGAAAAAGAAATAGATAATTTATTACCCTTTATCTACCTATAACTCACTGGAATTGAGGACAGGATAGAGTTTGAAACTGACAGAAAAAAACAAAAAAACATATATTTACAATCTAATTAAAACAAACAGTTTCAACCTTAGACCACATAAACATGCTGCAATCAGCAGTCTTACTTAGAGATTGGTAAGCTATTATTCAAGAAAGGTACATATTAAGCACTGCTGTACATAATGGATTCAAGACTGAACAAGTTAAGAAGAAAATACAAAGTTTGAAAAACAGAAATTGCCACAGAAATAACTTCACATTTAAACTTAAATATAAGACATTCCCATACAGCTTCTAGACATTCACCACAAAATAATTGTAACACACAGACAGAATTCCATTAGAAAAGAAATAGGCATGTATAAAGTAAATTAGATTCAACAAAATATACATCACCCAAAATTAAGTACAAATGAGTGAATGCCATTGCAATGAGCAATTGTTACATAGGCAAAACGCTCCCATTATAACTTAGGTACTATTCTTCTCTTCAAGTATTAGGCTTTATCCCCAGCCTTAACCTGAGATTATTGTTTGAAGTAAAGGTAATGTTATTTTCAAATGGTTTATTTGGACATTTATTAACCAGTAAACCTTTTGATGCACCCATTGCACTTAGCTTTCAAATGCAAAAGCTGGCATATGTACAGATTAGTTTCATTCAAATTTTACATGTATCTGTCAGAATACATTATAACAAGACAAAAACCATTCACAGTCTTCATTTGTACAAGGTAATCATGTCAGTATATAGATTTTTCAGCAGTGTAATTTCAAAGCACTTACAGTTTTCAACACAGTGCTTATGTCAAATTCCCAACTTGAGATATATGTAACTACACAGGTCTTCAGTTCAGTATATCCTGATCCAGATGAGGTTATTTTCCAGGAAATTTGCTTAAGTCTGTCGGGAGAGATGGATTTTTTTTTTTTTTAGTAAGATAGCTTTGGGATGCAGCACTGCAAGCATATAAACACATTAATGTGCTGCTTTGCATATATGCAAAAGTGATTTATTAGACAATGTTTTAGAATATTTTGCTACTTTTATTGACAGTTTTTAATTATACTGGCCGTAAACAATAAGTACAAGCATTTTCAGCCATTTTATGTTGAAAAGAATAATAATGTATTAATATCGTAAGTTTTTTTTAAAATAAAAAGCAAAATCCATGAAACTGTAGTCAAATAAACTGTGCCATCATACCGATTATGTTATGTCGGCCCTCTCGTTCTTTACTACAGGCACTTTTGACTACAGTTGCCAGGACTCACATTCCTAATCTTTGGCTGTGAATGAATGGCCAGTCATTGCACTAATGACTATGGTTAGTCAAACCTTTTCTGCACCAGGTAAAAATGAAAGGGATATGAAACTGGTTTTTACAAAATAGAGGAAGAATGGCATGTGTAGCAAATTAATTTGTATATTTAAGGGTTAAAAGGATTAATATATTGATAAAATTAAAGTGCAAACTAAAAGACAAAAACTTATATAATTTTTCAAGGAAACATTTCCCTTTCTGGATCAAGCAGATTGAGTTTCACTAACCTTTTTGAACCAACCTGCTTAAAGGAGGCTTAAACAACAGCTGTTTGTTTGCTGCTAGAAGATCTAGTATTACCTGTCTGAAGAAAGAGTGCAGTTTTCAGGTCAGATCGCTAGTGTGCCTTGGCTATGTTTAAAAAGGAGAGATAATGCCAGAGTGAGAGGGAGCTTCCTCTGCCTGCTGTCTGCATTTCTTCGTCAGATAGGTTGTATGTACATCTGTGCAGCATCATGATGTGGTTTTGAATTTGTCTGCAATTTTCCCATTTCTTGGTAAAGAAGATGAGCAGTAGGATAGTTTGGTTACCAGTCCAACAAGGTACTATTCCATCGAAAAAACTGCTTGGGAAGGTACAGCATACCCTCTTTGATACTTAAAGAAGCCAAGTAAGCCACACCATAGTTATAATATCTTTTAATTCTTCTGATATACAGAGCTCAACAATATTTAGCAGATAATCTGTTTGGTGATTTCATTATATTCATTTGGTATAGTTGTTCTCCAAGGCGGTCATGACCCCATCATCAGTCAGAATGCTGTCACTGTAATTTGGGTTAAAACTGCATTTATCAAATTGATAAAGGTTATTTTTAAAAATTATGTTCATAATAATTGCATTTGGACTAACCATTACTTCCATGCAAACCATGATTATATGGGGGGATTTATTTTCACTTCCAGTAGTACAATGTATGTTCAATAGAGACATGAAGCCATCTGTGATGTTCTATTTTAATCCGCTTCCAAATATTTAAATCTTATGAATATGTTGGTTACCGTTAATTTACAGCTAAATGCTAATTTTTTCCACTGAATATGGCTTAGAAATGCTTCAACATTTGGATATGATCTTTTACATCCTCAAATTCAGATTCTCTCTCTTCCTGTTCCCCTCCTCTGTCTCTCATGCGTGCACACATCCCTATGAACACCCCTGATGCACCCTTACACAACCCTACTAACGCATGTGTGCCCATACACACACACCTTTTTCTGAAAATGCTTTCGTTTTTCTTTTCTATTTAAGGGGTCCTAAAACATGTATTTCTAGTGGAATCTCTGTATCAAATTTTTGGGTGGAATATAATACTTCCTCTATATATTATGTACATATTTCGTGTAGAGAAAGTAAAAATTATTATAAACTATCAAAATACAAAGATAAATTTGCATCTAAAGAGAATGCTTTATGACCTTATTTTAAGAGAAGCAGTATTCCTCTTTATATTTTTCTCCAGAGCAACAGGTTGCTGGCAATAAAAGAATGAAGGGATATAGCATTATTAGGTTTGGAAAGCCTAACATATTTATTAAAAACTTGTAAGGTCTTATAAAACCTTTTTAAAATCTACTGATGAGCATTTTTCTTTTGATAACTTGGATCCTTCAGCTGGATTAGATGATTTATCCTTTTGGTTTGGGGATCTTCTTCATCATTTTCTTCATCTTAACAGATGACCTCAGCAGATTTGATTCAATACTGTATCATCTCAGACAGATAGTTTTTAAGTGTGCTTAAAAGCAACAGCCCCACGTCTGTAGATTTATGGCATGTAAAAGAACTTCTGCAGTACAAAATTTCAGCATAGCAGAAGTCTTAAGCATAAACACATAGACCTCTTGAAGGATAGATTCTGCTCAATTTATGTACATATCAGTTTTCTGTATATAATATTGTATTCCTGCCGAAATCATGAAATTATAAAATTTTAACAGTGAATAAAGATGAGAGAGAGAGAGATATATGCACGCACACACACACACACACACACACACACAGTATATAGAGAAGGTATTGTACTGCACCCAAAAAATCAATATCAAGATTTCACTGGAAATACAGGTTTTGGAACCCCCTGAATCCAAAAATTTTTTTAGGAAAATGGGTGTGGGGGTGTGCATGTACATGTGTTATATGTGTGTCATCTCAAAAACAATAAAGTCTGTTAAATACCATACTTGATATTTAAGTTCAGTATCTCCCAAGGATGCGACACAAAATATTTCAAGAAAATCCCCCCTTCCCCAAATTTAAAAAATGTTGATTTTCTCAAAAATGACTCTAACAATTTTTATTAAAATCTTTTATATCTAAGATATTTACATGAAAACTAAAACGTATTTCTTGAATTTTCTGTGAATAGCCTCTAAATATCTCTTTATTCTGGATGAAGTTTTTTGAATTTTGCATAGCTTGTAAACTGTAAGAAATAGATAAAACTTACTACACAAAAAATGTAGAGCTGCTTAAAACACACAATTTATGTCATATATATATATATATATATATATATATATATATATATATATATATTCTTTTTTTCCCTGGAGTTGACTGTTTTAGAGATATTCCTTGTTATTGGTTTGAATTTTAAAATACGTAAGCTTTTCTCATACAGGAGCTCTTCTCAACTCTTGGCCACGCAAAAAAATAGATTTCAATCCCATATGAACCACATTATAAAACATGTGGCTGTTGGTTTACCTAGTGTATTTCCTTATTTCCCTTCTACTTATAAGGAACTAAGTAATAAGACTGATCCTGCTGGTGTTCATGTCGATTAGCTTGAAGTGGATAGAAAAATAAGCTTATTAACAATAAGTTGTTGTAGAGAAAGTCGTGTGAATGTAACACAGATATTTTAAACAATGTTGAGTATATTCTGACCTGTCAGTTGTTTCTACTTCTGCCGTTTCTAGAAGAGTACTCTTGTTTTTCATAGCTTCCACTGTAGTTACAATATACATTTAGGCTATAGCAGTGGATTGACAGTATGGCCATCTTTTATGACAGCAGTTTATTTTTTTAACATAGTCAATATAGAGCATTTGTTTCTTATGAAATCTGAATGCTACCAATATAGAAACTCAGATACTGACAAATGTTTTTAAAACTTTACTATATTACTGATGGTAATATAACAGAAACCTTGTATTTTTATAGCAGTATAGCCTGTATAGTTATTGCAAAATAAAATTAAACTAATTATAGATTTTACTATATTTTTGTTTAATTTCTTCAGCTTATTTTATTTTGCTCAAGTTTTATAACAATTTATACTGTTTAGGATATAATAACCATATTTACAAAAATTCTCTTCTTATTTCATTCCTTACTATATTGCAGAATTTATTTTAAAAAAGCCATCATTTTGTATTTTGTTTGATTGTTAATATATGAATAAGCTAACATTTTTCTTTATTCTCTTCCAACAGTATTATGCTTGCATAGAAATTGCAATTAAACAATGCAGAAATGGAGGCATTGATTGCAAAGTACATGCTCTGAACATTATTGGGAAAAAGCGTTCAAGTGAAACCCAGGTGCCAACAGCAATGTCTTTCCTTGCTTCTGATAATGATGATGTTCAGGTAAGAATTTTAAAATTGTTGGTTTTATACTATATCCAGAAATGGAAATAGGGATGTTCCAGAGCATGTTTCTGTCCTAATTTAACCCTGTAGGATTTAAGAAAGTAATTGTTTAGTCTTCAGGTGTCATTTTTTAGCCTGTGTAGATGTGAATGCTCTGCTGAGTTTCTCTGAGCATATAATCTGATATAAATTATGCAGTTTGTAATGGTTGTCAAATATTAAGATTACCTAGAAACAGTGATATATGTATTGATCACACAAGATTTTGGCCAAAATAACCTTTGAAATCTGTAATTTGCCACAAAAATATGCCAGAAAAAGAAAGAAAGAAGGAAGGAAAGGGGGGGGGGGGGAAACAAAGGAATTTACAGCACTGAACTGAGTATGAAGGAAAATATTAATAACATGAAAGAGCACTTTTTTCAATCTTTCCTTTCGCTACACAACACTTGTCTGTATATCACAATAAGCAGATGTAAATTTCACAAAAAATGTTTTTATTCCCTGTGAAAAGACTGGAATTGCAGGGTTGTCCAAATCTATTCTAGGAAATGTAAATAATAAGTATATGTCAACGGCTCCAGCTCATCAGTAGTCGCCACTACCCTTGTTATAAGCCTCCATTGTACCTATCAAACACTAATAAAAAGCAATGTAGAATAATTAAAAAGAAATTATAAATTTGTAAGGTTAACAAAATATTTTAAAATTTTACCTGTTTTTCAAAACTGCATCATTGAATTCAAAGTAATAGCAGCACATTCCTTAGCACCAAAGACTATCTCATATTGTAAGAATAGAGTTGAGCATGTTTGTTTCACTGAAGCACCTATCTACTTCTGCACTAGACCAAGGCAAAACTTAAACCAGCTTTACAAAATTGCAGAGTTCACAAAAAGGGTTCTCTTGACTTACTTCTTCATATGTTGACATTTCAGCTCAAAAACAAACAGAGTCTGTTAAATTCTGCCACTGAAGTTCTAAGTCAGACAGCATGTACTCTGAAATTACCATCTCCAAGCTTAGAGGTATGATCCTGTCATTGATCCCTCTCAAGCAGTTTTCAGGAGCTGTAGATGATATTTTCCATAGGACTTCCACATTCTTGGGGAGACAGGATTGTAGTTCACTAACCAGGAACACAATAAATTTGATATAATTTTTTTCTGATTTGCATTTCCGTATCCACATTTACTATACCATTAGTATGCAAAATTCATACTCTTCAAATGAGAGCCCAGGAGTACAGAAAATTGTTGATGTTGGCTGATTGCAGATCCTCTCAACATGCCTTCACAAAAACTATTTCTGCCAGTGTTCTTACAAGAATAGTGAGATCCTGAAGCAGCTTAATGGGGTCTGCAGATTCTAGGTTGGAACATCTTGTTCATTCTGTTGCATTTCCACAGAATTGGTCATAGAAATATTAAAAACAACTTGTTATCTTTATACAATAATGTGAGTTGTATAGCAATTTTCAGTCACTGCACCTTCCCAGAAGTACTCTGTTAGGGCTTCCCACTGATTAATAGGGACACTCAAATTTCGAGACTCGCGAAACTCGCGAAAATTTTTAAAATGCTTAAAATTACGGAATAAATGTATACGAAGACATATTTGATTAATTTAAATACTTTTTGACACACCATCTACTCGCGAAATTTTGAAATTCCCGCTCTATATACGAATTTTTAGGTTCACTCACGAAATTTATCGCATATAGCAAAAAATCACACATTCTTGTTATCAAATTTCGGTTAATGTTTTTTGCTTCCAGCTTAAGCTTTGTTAAGTGCCGTGGGAGTCTGTTAGCACGGTATTGGCTATCTTGTCAGCGTTCGATCGATAACAACAGCAGTCTGCAGTATCGGCGGACCAGCGAAGCCGTTGAACCAGCGAGATAGGAGCGCTCATATCCGGTATGCGCTGCGCACGCATTCTGTTACTACCCTAAGTAACTTCTTCTACGCGTATCCCACTAGTTCCTGTTCACCCATGCGTTCAGTTCCTTTTAACTAGCAGTAGCGTAGTTCTGAAATATCGTACAGCATGCCACCGAAAGTGAGCTTAGATGAGCGGGTAAAGCAATTCTCGCAGGATGGAATGAAGAGGTCGGGAGAAATAATGCTTTACAGCTTTTGCAATAAAAGAATTCCATATGAAACTTCGGATGCTGTAAAAAAACATATTGCTAGCCAGAAACACGTGGATGCAATGAAAACGCGTAAGCGACAAAGAACAATGTTCGAGGCGGCTGAATGTTCAAAAGGAGCAAAGGTATGTAATTTCCACATTTTCTGCATTTATCTACTTCAATTCTGTGACAATTTTTATTTTGTTACTTGGAGTTTGAAACTTGTGTGTAAAGAGGTAAAGGTGTATTACCTATTTAAAATTAAATGCCAGTTTACTTCCTTTTAAAGCACATGTTTTTAGAAATCAGAACATTATTTGGCTAATAGTAAAATATCGTGTGTAGTTGCACTCTTCGCTTAATCGCATATACTTATTTTGCTCAGTTATATGTTTTACATGATTTTATATCATATTTCAAATTTATTTTGGTTTATAACTTGACATCGGGTGTATAACACAACGCTGCTTTAGGTTCGCGGTGATTTAGCCGGTTGTATGACGCACGTTGAGGGACATGCGAGCACGCTCTCACAGATATGAAGTGTAGCATACAAAATACGCGGGTAGGACATAATTTTTAGTTCTGTTAGGCCTGTTGCCGTTGAAAGTTAAAGCCTCCGATATCACCAAAGAAGTTAAAGGGGGCTATAAAAATGAAAAATAAGGCAACAAAAGACATGTTATAAAAAGGAACATAAACTGCAGCATTTTAATCTCAAAGAATCAATCTTAGAGATTCGCTTTCAAGATTTAACACATTTAAAAAGACATTTTGCAAAAGTTCTGGTCTATGCTTATATGTTTTCTTTTCTACTTTTACCAGGCTGCCAAACTGGATTTTGTCACTTCCACGGTTGAAATGATGATTTCAACCAATATTCCATTGGAGAAGGCAGATCACCCAGCCTTCAAGGAATGGGTGAAGAAGAACGTTATTGGCGGTGGAGACCTTCCAGGAAGCAATGTTCTCCGTAGAGAATATTTACCTCTCTTGGCAAACTCCAGGAAGGAAAAAGTTGTTGCAGCCCTACAGAACAAGAAGGTTGCTGTTATGGCTGACGAAACAACAGACAAGATGGGCAGGGCAATTTTTGTTGTTCTGCTGTCTACAGTGGAGCCCTCCAGATCGCAGGAGCAATATGTGGCTGCTGTCACTTCACTGGAGGTAGTGAATGGACGGTCCTGTGCTCGAACAATTACCGAGGCACTACGGAACACAGGGGTAAACTTTGACCAAGTAGTGGCATTAGTAAGTGACTCAGCCAGTTATATGACCTCCTGTTATGCTGGGTTATCACTTCTCCTGCCAGATGAGTCCCTACATATTCAGTGCTGGGCACACAAAATAAATCTGATTGGTGTGGTGATGAAGGACTACTTGTCATCGCTAAATAAACTAGTCATTTCAGTCAAGCAGACTTTTCTGCATGCCCGGAAAAAAAGACATGCATTTCGGCAATTCATGCAGGAGAAAGGATCTGCAGCAGGAATGTTTCCAATTCCAGTGGCCACAAGATGGAATTCCTGGGTGGAAGCAGTTGAGTGGATGGCAGATAACTGGACCGTTCTTTTTGATTTTTTTCGCTCCATTGGTGGCAGAGAGTCATTTACTGCAGCATCTTCACACCTGCAGAATATTACTGATTCTGAGCTACAGATGCTTTATGTGCAAGCTCTGTTTGTGAAATCTTTAGCTTCAGTGATGAAGCAATTGTTGCTCAGCCTGGAAACAAATTCCAAACCGATGGCTGCAGAAGTGTATCCCAAACTTCAGAATTTGAAGAAGCGCTTACAAATAGTTGCTGCCGGAACTTTCAGTGACAGAGTTCAGGAGGAGCTTGATGCCCTGAAAGGAAATCTCAGGGGAAGTTCGATGCAGGACATAAAAATTGCAGCAGGCCATATGCACACCAAGCTGGACAATCTTATGTTGGGGGACCCTGCCCGTGCATTTTTGGAGCCTGTGGCTGCACTCTTCTACAGGCAGAATGTGCTGTCACAGCCTGCTGCAGGAGACGAGCTGAAAACCCTTTTCCACAAAGTACCATCAATGAAGGGTATTCCCATCGATGAAGGACTGCATGCTTACAGGGATCTTCAGGATATTCTGAAGAGCAATGTAAATATATCAGTAGAAGATGCTCTTCATGCAATGCGTGATGATCATCAACTTTTTGTTGATGGTGCCTTAAGGGCGCTGTGGGTTCCTGTCTCAAACGTGAACTGTGAAAGGTTTTTTTCAACTTTTCGTGTGTGTTGACGGACCTCAGAACAAATCTCACAATCACAAACTTGGAGCTTATAATTATGAAAGTAAACCATAAGAGTGTGTGTAAATTATGCTTGCTATTAGCGTTTTTATATTTTAGATTGTATAAATTAATTATGCATTTATTAATGATGCATTTATTTCTATTTTTGTAGGTGAGTAAGTTAATATCCAAGAATTACCGTATCCAAGAATTTTCCTTTCTAACTCAAGAATTTTACCTTCTCACTCAAGAATTTTCTCTCTTATTACTCAAGAATTTAGCAACATTTTATTCAAGAAATTTGAGTGTCCCTACTGATTAAGTACACCTTCATAGACAGATTCAATTGAAATCCCCCATGTTTCCACATTTATATCTTCAAGGGATCCTCATTATACGTGTTATATAATTCAATCTGCCAGAATCAGCCAAAAATCGGCTGTTGGCAACACTGCTACTGAAACAAAAATATTCATTGTTATATATCTCTGTGCTATCCTTTTTAACATTTAACTTCTTGATCCAAAATTTTCATATCTTATAGTGGAAATTTGTGTTTAAGTCATAACAAACCTTATTTGATAGTTTTTGCTAGCTATACAGAAAATAGTTTTGAAAATGTTGTAACTTTTCACATCTCTGAGTGGGACTTTGGGTCTAAGTTATAATAAACTTTAATTGATAGTTTTGGCAATCCTACAGAAACTAACTTTGGAATTTTTGTAACTTTTCACATTTCTGAGGGGGACTTTGTGTCCAAGTAGTAATAAACTTTAATTGACAGTTTTGGCAAGTTATACAGAAAATAATTTGAAATTCTTTGTAACTATTTAACTTTTTTATGTATTTTATATTGGGACTTCTCATTTTGAGTTTCTCACTTCTCTTTGTGCCCAAGTCCTAACCAACTTTATTGATAGCTTTAGCTTTATTTACGGTTTTGTTCATTTTTCATAATGATTTGAATCTGATATTGACTTATTATCTCAGAGCAACACTTACTGTCAAATTTTTAGGGATTTGAATTACTATTTTGGGCTAATTCACTCGATATTAGCTTTCAAAATTAGAATACTGCTTCATTCTAACCTTGAACTTAGAGTTCCACTCGACAGATGGTGTATCCATTTTACTGAATCTTAGTATGTGAATTTCTATCAGTGTTTTAATTCTAGATAGTATATTCATAATATAATTGGGTCAACATTGTTATAGCATATGCAGGTGTGTCCCAGAAATTCAACTGCACAAATTCAGAGGTTTGTAGAGAGGTGCTAGATAAACACTTTTGGGATAGGGAAACTTTTGTCTCTTTTGTGAAATGTCAAAGTTATGATATTTTTCTTTATCACACATTAGTGGCCATAATCCAAAAGAAGGTGGACATATGTGTCGTATTTTCATTCAGAATACCTCATTTATATGTCAGCAGCTGAGGGAACATAGTATTGGTGCACAATCAATATAATATTTAAAATTATTGGATTTGCAATTTTGACACAATTGCCTGTTCTCTGAGGGTGTGCATGCCATTGGTAACCATTCAGGAAATATCAGATCATATGCAGTTAGCTAGAGCTATCTCTATAACATAATGATAGGTGAATCAGTATAGTGTCTGTCATCAAATCCCATGATAGTAAGATCGCACCACTCTGAAGTTTCCGTTGTTTATTAGTTGTGTTCTTTTTCTCAAAGAGGTTCACAATTTGACCAGCACTAATACACTTAGTTTACATTTTTGAAGTCAAGATGATAAAACCTCCAGGAAAAATTACTTTCACAAGACTGAATGAAATCTATGTAACATTGAATATTAAATGCAGTATTGTATGTCAAAGAACCTGCATAGATTAATGCAATAAAACAATTAGGTTTACTCTAAACATTCATATAATGTGTGCTTTGAAACTATAAATATAAATATGATTTCAGCGGTGGAATAAATAAATAAAACAAAAAAGCTTTGCTATTGCTAGGATTTGAACAGTGGTTCTTTGGTTTTGTCTATGTAGGTTTATGTCGTTTTAACCACTACTATGGTCCTACAGTGTTGTGCTTCATAGGTGCAGTAGGCTGCTGGTTAACACATCAAACAGTTCCTCTGGTAACCTTTTGTATTTTGTACTTTTGGATATTTTATTGTTTCTCAAAGTCTCCTTTTATTTACCTTTCATGCAGAGATGAAAAGCTAGAATGCACTTTCCATTCCAGTACATTTTTTATTTCATTTGAAGTCCTGTTGACATAGAAATGATATTGTTTGACAAATTGTGAACTATACCTACAATTGCAATATGCATGTACATAACACATCAATGTGTGACACCCTGCATTTTAGAAATGCCTTCGAGAGGCACACAGAACTGTACCCCTTTAGGTGTTTAATGCAATTGTTATTCAAATGTTCTCCATTGCACCTAAATGCTATGCGTATATTACATTTATTTTGTTTGTCAGTACGAATAAATCATATATTGTGCAACGCAGCAAAATATGAACAGCTCATTATAAAATTCAAACAAAGGGGACAACACAAAAATAAAGGTACCTATGGAAACTGGAGCCTCCGACGCCCTCAACATTTTAATTTGATGCCCACAGGCCTAAGCATAGCGCTAAATAGTGCCACTAGAGCTATGCTCTCTGAAATTCAAGTGTCCAGGTCACGGCCTATGGTGGTTTGATCAGTGGTGTGCATTTTTTAATACATTGTATGCTGTAACAAATAATTTAGAACCAATAACCCATAGATTCCTTATCTCAAATTATTTATCTTGGACCCCTCTATAATCCTGTAAATTTTTGTGGTTGAATTCTGGGACGTCATATATATAGAGAGAGAAATATTTGTTATTTGTATATTTTATTAATTATTAATTCAATGCTATTATGCTATTGTTAATAAAACATTTTGATACCTTAGGAAACAGTTATTTATTGCAATTAAATTCTCCTATTCTGAAGCCCCCCCGTACTGTGAAGGGTAATTTAATTATCTGCAAGGGTGTAAAGCTGCAGTCATATGAATGTGACACAATAGATTATTTTATGATATGTAACTCTGCTAAAATACGGGGTGTTAAAGGTATAAATACAGATATTTTGATAAATTAATGTGCATCCACTTAGTATGTTAGTTTTTCTCTTTGTCTAACAGTTTACTTACAAACCAATTACATAATTTACTACCTGATGTGTTTTACATGGTCTTATCTGTGCGGTGAAATGAACAATGCCTATTGGAATAGATTATCTGTTTTGCTTCCACATTTTCATACTTCAATATGTGACCTTCTGGCCTAGATGTAAGCCTTGGCCTTCAGTCCTGATACAACATTCACTATAGCCAGGCCTCCCCACTCAAGGGATTACCTTCCAACCCATAGTCTCAGGGAAAAAACATATACATGCCTTAATGTCCTCCAGTCATTAATATGGAAAGCTCAGTTGGTAACTGTTGTCCCTACCGAGATAGATTTTCGGTAGTTACCCCTTTATGGGGTTGATACGTATAAGTGGGGTGAGCACTTCTGTCCTTGTGGAAGCTGGTGTATAAAATAAGTAGTGGCCTAATGGAAAACCCCATGTAAATGCTCTGATGCAGTAGTCATACCTGTCAGCTCCTGCTGTGTGGTTTAGTCTCATGGAAAATAAACACGAATATCTTTTGTGTGCCATGCTTACTTGGAGGTGCTAGCATTATTTATGGTACACTTTGATGTAATTGGATGAAATCAATAAATTTGCTTTACCTATAATTTTTTTTTATATATAAATTAAGTAAATTTGAGAATTGTAAATGATAAAATTATTTTTACTATATAGAGGGAACATCAATGAAAATGAGTTACAATATAATAAGTATCATGGAGAATTATATCAATTACTGAACTAACTAAAATTCCTGAAAACATACTACTCTTAATAAGTAAAATTACAAGTCTGCAAATGAAGCAAATATTAATGTAATGTTGTTCATTATTCTGACCTTAAATAAGTACCAATACAAATATCTGCTCATAAACCCCTAACAATGTATAGTGTGTTGTCTTCCATGACCTGTGTTGACATATGTGTACTGATTTACTGAAGAAGGCTGCATGACATCGTCCAAATGCTCTAGGTGTGCTCTTCATGTTATGAATAAATCATTATTCAGCTTGAACAAAAGTAATACACTGTTGGTGCTCTTAGTAATTTAATATTTATGCTCTGAAATTAAGCTCCATTGATGGTAGTTTACTTTCTTCAGAGGTTGTTAATACTATAGATTTTTGAAAACAGAATTCAGCTGTATTAATTCTCAAAATGATAGATTAGTATACATGAAAGGTTTCTTAAGAATGATAATAGCTTATGTTAGGCCAAGCAAATCATCAAGATGTAGAGGTCCATACTGTAACTGTGTGCCCAAATGCATGTGCCTCTATCTTGCCACTCTGAATTTTACAGGTGTATGAAGAATGCTTACATAGTTGCAGCATTGTTAGAAGGGCAAGCACATGCACTAGTGTGGCTGCTTTACATTGCCCCACCCTTCATTGTTACAGGTGTAATCACCTGCATGAATGAACACATGCAATAATGTCCCCTGCTCTGGAAGCTTATTGATGCATAATTGGGGCTATGAAGATAAGACAACCATCGTCAGAGGAAGTGGGTTGCAATAGAGCCTTTGAAGAGTACAAATGGGTTAGAGAGCAGTCAAAGCAGTTGACAGTTGTACGAGTGTTGAAGCAATAATAAATAAAATTGTTTTGTAGCTATTGAAATAAAGACATTTGTCACACTGGTGTCAGGAGCAGGATTGAACAGATGATGAAAACACTGCTAATTGAAATGGAGAAGGTAATGAAAACACAACTAATTTAAATCCAGATCATGAAATTTGGAATGGAAAAAATGGAGGGTAAAATGGAATCTTCAATGGAGAAGATGGAGAGAAAATTAAATCTGAAATGTAGGAAATAAAGTCTGGAACACAGGATGCAGACAGAAATGAAGACAGAGCAGCCCAGTGTGAAGGACATGGAAGAACTTGGTGAAAAGGTGGAACTCCATAGCCAATGCCTTAATGCCCTGATTTAATTCTGTGGAGGGAAGATTGAATGGCAGCATCAAGGAATTGAACACCATACTGGAAAAGATATTTGAGAGAAGGCTTAAACACTTCAAGGTCAATTTGCCAGGATACAAAATTACATCTACATGCATCTACAATGGGAAGGCAACCTTTAATATCTTCCATCGATAGTTTGGCACCATTGCCACACCCACAACTGATAGTCAGCAGAGGAGGAAGCCACACAGATGATGCCAGCCTCCAAGGAGAGTGACAGAAATTTAAATGCGATTCTGACGTTGGTAGTGTCCAGAGACATATGGAAGGCCTTTAAGACCCAGTTCAGGAACTATCACATGGCTGCAGCCTATATTCAGCCCAAGCCAAGGCTGTACCATCAAGGGATGCAATGCAGGAATTTGTCCTTGCAATATTTCTTTTTTTCTCTTTTTCTTTTTTTGTAGCCTAACATCCTTTAATGTGGTAGGTTATATTGGACGATGAATGAAATTGGTGAAATGGTGCTCAAATGATCTCAGGTTCCATGGAGCTTAAAGTTACTTGACATTCGTCTTCTGGATAAGGGAAAACCCTTAAAAAAAAACCTTATCCAGGAAACTCACTCTAAGCAAGATTCGAACTTGCAACCTATTGAATGTGAGGAAGACACTCTACCACCACACTACCCAGATGGGCTCTTGCAATTTAACAGCTGGTAAACAAATCCCCCTAGTTAAATGTTTCAGGAAGCTCCTACTCCTTTGTCACCGGGTGCACAATGCCCTTGATACATGGCAACTATAAGACAATCCGTGAGGCATTAATGACTGCATTGAGAATGGAGGCAGCCAAGATATGAGCTGCACCTCCCTCAAAGACCAGAAGTATTCTTTACACAAGGAGAGGATATACCCATCCAGGACACTTTATGAAGAACTGTCTAAAACTAAGTGACCAAGTAGGTGGGAACAATAAGGATTTGTTTGGCAAGTTGCATGTCAGGGTCACCATTGCCACCCTCTCAAGTGATGCTATGCACCTTAGGTAAAATAGAGGGGACAGCCTCATTATAGAAGGCTGGATAAAGGAAAGCTGTGCCGAATACCAGTGGACACAACTGCAGCTGTGACTAATTAGTCCTGACGTGGTGAAGGGTTTACCAACCCAAAAACCCAGATGGTCCTTCCAGCTAGTGATGGTATCAAATGATAATTTGGCTTTGGAAGAGGAGGCCATGTTGAAGTTGACCCTGAGGCAGAGTACTGTGAGCCTGTGGGTTTTCATTGCAAGAATGGCTGCAGATGTGATATTATACGGGATCCTTCAGGAGCCATAAGACAATCGACTTTGACAAGAGAGTCTTGCGACTCAGCAAAGAGGAGGTGATGCTCCAAAGTCTCCACAAACAGCTAGGATCTGTAGGGTGATCCTGACAAAGTAGTTGTGCTCACAAGAAGGGAGGTGGTGGTTATTGCACACCTGCAGGATGAACTGGCAAAGAATCTGGAATATGTGGTGCCAGTGCATTGTCGCCTTACCAGGAGGAAGTGTCTGAGAAACTGTTAAATTTTTTGGGTACCGAGCAGGACATCCAGGATGAATTAAAGTTGGGAAACACAAGCCAGCTGTGAGTGTAACACCATGCAATGGATTCAAGAGTCCATCTTAAAAGGATCTGGGGCCCTAGCTGAAGATGTTGGTTGACCAACTGAACAACTGTAGACAGTTCAATGTCTACTTAGATGGTACTAGTCTCTCTCTTTAGCCAAAACAATGGCAATTATGCCTGCACTGACATAGAATTCCATTATATTGATACCAGAGAGGCCCAACTTATTTGGCAACTACCAAGATGTATTCCTCTGGCATAGGAAACAGTGGTAGAGGAAAAGCTGAAAGACATGAGATGTAGGGAAATCATTGAAGAGCCCGGCAGCCTTTGGTGCTCCTTGTAGTCTTGGGTAAGAAAATGATTGACATCCTTCTACATGGAGTATAGAAAGCTGAATGCTGTCACTATAAAGGGCTGCTTCCCTTTATTCTGGAATGCAGACATATTGCTGGTGCCTGGTAGTTCTTGGCTTTGACCTTGAAATTGTGATACTGGCAAATAGCCATAGATCCCAGTGACTAGAAGAAGACTGTATTTTCGACAGGCTAAAGGTTTTGGCAATCTCTGTAGTGTGCCAGCCACCTTCCAGTTCCTGTGGAGTCGGTGATGAGAAAACTGACTTATGAATGCTTGCCTGCTATATCTGAATGATTCATTGTCATTAGCATCAACTTCAGAGACCCTCTCATAAGCCTGACCAAAATACTACAAAGGCTAACTAGAAGCTGAATGCAAAGAATTGCTTACTCTTCTGCAAGGAGGTGAACTACTTTGGCTTTGGATCGAAAAGTAATGCACAATAATTTTTTTACAAAAAATTTAAGAATTAAAAAACACAAAAAAAATCACAAATGAACTGCACCTTTTACCCTTTTTTTGACATAGTCACCAACTTTCTCAACACATTTGTCACACCGTGATACCAGTTTCAATATTTCCTGTTCATAGAAGTCTGTCTCCCTGAAGTAAAGCCATCTGCAGACTGCTGATTTCACTTCCGCATCTGTTGCAAAGCATTGGCCAACCAGGAATTTCTTCATGGGACCAAACAAATAAAAGTCAGATGGTGTAAGGTCCAAACTGCATGGCGGATGCTGGAGCCTCCCTACCAAATTTGGTGATTTTCTGACGAACAGCATCAACAACATGGGGACAAACACTGACATGAAGAAGTGACATCGACAGCATAATGTTGCAGCATTTGTCGACACAATTGCCAAAGTTTTAATGTAGGCTGGAGCATTCAAAGTGGTCCTGTGTTTAGCAAAGTCCACCAATAAAATACCACGCATATATCAGAGCACTTTCCTAGCAGATTGAGTCACTTTGAATTTTTTCTGTACTGGGGAACCAGCATTTTTCCACTCCATAGCTTAGTTTTGGATGTGTAGTAGTAGTGTAGTAGTATGCCCACCACTGATCACCACGATGATTCTTTCAGAAAGTTATGCCCTTCTGCAATGTACGCGTTAAGTGATCCAAGCTTGTCATCATTCTCTGGCTGTTTGGTTGTCTGTCAGGTTCTTAGGCACCCAGTGAGCAGTAACTTTTGAATTTCAGCATGTCATGAAACAAAATCATACACTGCACCATATGAAATATTGAACTGTTGAGATAAGGCTTGCAGTTGCACACGCCAATCGTTCAAAATTGCTGCCTCAATGCCTCAGACATTCTGTGGGGTTGCAGCTGTTACCGGCCTCCTGGAGCATGGCAAATCACTAAGTTCACATGGCCCTCTTGGAAGAATGCACACCACCTGGAGACATTGCTTCTGTCCAAACAATCATCCCCATACTCGCCGAGCGTGTCCCTGTGAATTTCATTCGGTTTATGCCCTTTGGCCCACAAAGATCAAACCACAACTCTCTGTTCTTCACACTTGGACAACAATAGCATATGCACCATCTTTGTTGCATAGTTCATGCTTCTCTTGCTAGAGCATGTGAAAAAAATACCCTCTTTAGTGAAAACTTCAAACTATATCTGTGTGAAATTGTGCAATGTTCCAGATGGAATACCAGGGCAGAAAAAAATTATTGTGCATTACTTATTGATCTGCCCTCATAAGCTCACAAACAGCGATAGCCACGAACCTGGAGAAGGCTCATATAGTAAGAGATTGCCCTAGCCCAAAAGATAAGATATAAAGTTTCCTGAGTCTATGCAGTTACTATCACCCAGTTTTCATAGGTTTCTCCAACATAACAAAATCCTTCACTCATTTTACCGGCCTTATAAAGGAAGAGGCAGAAGGTGCATTCCAGGCACTTAAGTCAACACTCTGCAGTGCACTTGTTTTAAGATTTTCATGACTGGGCAGTAATTTCATTGTGTACTCCTGATGCCAGCAACGGAATATTGCAGGCATTATATCCTAGGTCCAGGATAGCCAGGATAGGGTATGGGTTACTAACGCAAAATGCTGTCAAAGGCAGAAAAGAACTTCTGTGTTACCCAGTGGGAGCTCTTAGCAACTAGTAAAGGTCCTTCCAAAAGTGCCTGTATGGTCAGCCATTCCATTTGAGAACTGATCACTCTATTGAGCTGTTGGCCTGATTATTTTAGCTTCAAGAATCTTGAGGGTCAGATCCTATTGGATCTAGAAATTCTAAGAATACAATTTTACTAGAACATCAGAAAGGAAGGAGCCGCACCCTGCTCAGAGGAATACAGTCACTGCACTAAGGTGAATTGGAATTCCTTCTCAAAGTACACAGTTCAAAGTTTTTAGTTATGTTGGGCAATTGAAATTAAATTATGTATGTGTTTGATAATAATTTATAGTGAAATAGATTAAAATCATATTTTAATCTTGTGTTGCATATAATATTTTATCCACTAATAAGATGTAAACCAGAGAAATTATTTTAAATGTGTGGATTTATTATTGTTAGATGGTAATATGGAAGTACCAATGCTTGGAATTGCCTTTAAATGTGTACATAAAAGAGGAAATATTTATTCCTGAGGACGTTCTAATGGATAACTGTCTAATGAAGCCTTAACTTCTATATGATAATAAGTAATTAAAAATTTATGTAAAAGGAATATAGCATTGGATACAACTTTTTATTCATTGTTACACTGCTAGAAACAAAAAAGCAAATTATAGTTTATGTGGAAGTAGTGGAGAAAAACGTTTTCTGAGTTTAAAAAGAAAGTAAAGATCACTTGTTTGGTATAAATTTTAAGTTTATTATTTTATTTACATTTATTGCCTATAGTATATTGAGACCATATACTTTATCTGTTCTTTACAATATTTAGGATTCCAGTATCTGCGCCACACAGTCAAAGAGTCATATATCAGATACAAGACCAGAAATTCACACAAAAGTCATGGTCTGGGGTTTAAATGATAAGGATCAACTTGGAGGACTGAAAGGATCTAAAGTTAAGCTACCTGTTTATTCTGAAGCACTTTCTGCTTTGAAACCTATCCACATAGCTGGTGGCTCCAAATCATTATTTATTGTGTCTCTTGATGGAAAAGTAAGTTACATATTCAGTATTATGTAATTAATTGAAAATGTTGATTATGTTGACTCTTAGTTAAACAAAAATAGAGGTTAAACTGTCAATTCATGTAGATAACATTTAGTTTATGTATACGTAAACTGAATTTTTCATGATTATATGAGATTATACAGCAAGTTTTATAATACAGCAATATTCATTTCTAATTCTCTATTTCCTACCTAAATAGGTAGAAATATTGTATTCCAATAACATTTTTAATGCTGATATTTTACTGAAAATATATGTTTTTGAAGTCCATTAACCCCCAAAATAATTCAAAATGATTCTGTGTGCATGCAAATTTGATACATGTCAAATTTGAGATTCTTTAAGCAAACCAAGCAAAGATTTTCAAGAAAATCTCTACTCCAAATTTCCCTTTACATGGAAAAATGTTAATATGTTTTATTTGCTCCAAAATGCAATTTTGATTAATGATTTTGATTCAAATATAATGTTTTTAAAAATGACCATGATTAATAAAATATGTATCTTGAATTTGCTGGTACAAACCTGTGTAGTTCTCTTCATTCTTTTGTATAACTGGCAAACCATAAAAGATAGATAAAAACTTAGGGCATAAAAAGTGTAGAAGTGGTTGAAGTATGCAAATTGTGTCTGATAACTTTTTTGTAGCATTAGTCATTTTAAAACAAATTTCTGTTTCAGCCTATAGCCTTTCCTATATTGGTATATGCCAGCTATAAAACATCTAACATGATTTTATTTTTCTAAATGGGTCTAAATTAACAAAAAAGAAGGCATGACCTGTAATAAACACTTTAAACTATGAAAAAGCATGTTGTTTGAGTTGGTTTTCTTAATACATTTTTTCTACAAAGATTTTGTTCTTAAGTTAATTACTGATTTATACTACAACACAGAATGTTCACTTTATATTCAACAGGTTAACATTTAAATCTTCACATTCTGTTGGTACAACAACAAACTGATAAACAGTTCTGGTATGCAAATAAACAGAAAACTATATATGACTGTAATGTAACCTAAATATCATACAGATAATTGAACTGAAAAAGCATTTGCAATATTACACAAATTATTAATAGAAAAGTTACTTATAGAGGTAAATAAAATCTTGAGAAATCTGCTTTGCATGATTATGTTTCCTTTCTTTGTGAATTATAAGACTCTCAACACCTGATTAAAGGATGACAAGAACAGAAAATCAATGAGAACTTATTTCAATGATCTCAAAACAGTCCAGTGGAATATGCCGATAGTATGTGCATACCATGACTTATGTCTCAGAATCTTCTCCCACTAAGTGAAGAATTTTTCCTGCTCCCATCCGCCCCTCCAGCTCCTTTCATGTACAATATTTCTTTGACCAACTCCTTGTACCTAGAGTTCTTTGAACAGATGACAACAAATGACCTTTGATGTGATGCTCATCTATTTCGAAATATTTGACACAGCTTTACAGTGTATTTCAAGTATTTCACTGTAAACTAGTAGCACTTCAAGATACTTAGCATTGGTAATCTAAACCATTTTGTAACTACTATGTTGAAAACAAACCATAAGTGCAAAAAACAAACAGCTGAAGTGTATTCCACTCTAACTTACAGTGTGTTCATATTGTGCAATCATGATTAACAATATAGATTCAACTGAGACAAATTTGGGAAGTTATAATAATAGTAAGATTGCAAATTGTTTTGATTCAAGATGTATTTAAACATGCAAAATATATTTATCTTACAATCTCCTCTAAGTAATATTTTAAAAAAAGTATAAGTTTTGTAAAATCTTCAATATTAAGTGATTTTCTCTTTTTTCTAAAAAACCTACTTTATAAACAGCATAATTGCATTACCATTCTTTGTTCTATTAATTACGAAGAATCATCCTGTTCAAGGGTAATAATAGATCACCTTCCATTCTGTATGATATTCAAATCATTGTGTTTTGTTTTCCATATTGTGCATTTCCTTTTCATGATTTGAAATTATTTCTACATTAGTAATGTAATGTGAATCACTTTTTATATGAATATAAAGGATTATTAGAAACTGTCATTGATAGAGAAATTCATGTAAATGCAGCAGATCAGAATTTTCAACTTTTAACTCCAACAACAAACTTCATTTTTAAGTTCTAATGTTCTTAAATGCTCTTAATGTTGCATTTTATTTGTTTGCAGCTTTATGCTTGTGGAGAAGGTACTAATGGCCGCTTGGGTTTGGGGCATAGCAACAATGTATCTTCACCTCGTCAGTTGACTTCTTTGAGTCAGTATGTAGTAAAGAAAGTGGCAGTACATTCAGGAGGAAAGCATGCAATGGCTTTAACACTTGATGGAAAGGTAGGCAAAAACATGATAAAGTTATTTTTAATTTTTGCACCATAATATTCATAGTTGATTTTACTATTGCAGAGTTTCTACAATTGTAGACTACTTCTGCTTATACACATGAAAAAGCCTGAGTACTGTGCTGATATGTAAAAAGGGTGCAATTCATGGAAATAATATTTTATTTATTTATTTATTTATGCTAAGCTTTATACAGGTGAATATGACCGGTGTTCAGCCCTGGCTCTTTACCGGTCATACTCATATTTTACAATAGTTTATTAATTCTAGTTTATTACACCATTTTGTCTATTTACTGTCCATATCCATTTATTTTTCACTTTGCATAAGAATTGTCCAATCTTCTTACTATCTTTTTGAAACATTTCAACTACTACTACATTTCTATCTATTTTAAACCATTTCTTATTAATATACTTTTTTCTCCAAATTTCAGTTCCTTTACATTTAAATAAAATGTGTTCTATATCTTCATTTCCGCCACATATAGGACATTGATTTTGTGGAATACCTTTCCTTAAACCTTTTAATCTCCATACTCCTGCTTTCAGCCATGCAATACCTTCTCGCTCCTCTTTATTTGTCACATCAATGTACTTTTCCCTTCCCCATGAGACTTTCATTGGTATATAGAAAACTAAAGATCTCTTTTCAGTTATTTCACTAAATATTTTTTGTATTTCTATATCCTCAAATCTTTTCCTTGCCAACTTCCAGAAGTTATTCACATTATTTTCTCTTCTTCTCCACATTTCCCCTAACCCACTACTTTCCAGGTTATTTCGAAGACAGTCTACCCATCCCTTGTTCTTTAAACTTTTCTCTTGATATACTAAACACTGTTTTAACAAATTCCTTTCTTCCAATTTCAATATCCTATGCCAAAATTTCAATGCCCTTTCCATAATCTTTCCCTTACTTGCCACTCTACCCAGCTCTATTTGTGCTACCTGCCTAACAGTTGCATTTGGTAACCCCAGTATTTCTTTGCAAAATTTCCTATGCACCTCATCTATGCCTTCCCATCCTCCTTCTAATCCCCATACTTCTATCCCATATAGCATTTTTGCCTCAACCACCATATTGTACACTTTTTCTAACCATCTAATATTTATATTAGGTGCTTTGTATTTGCAACTTCTAATAGCTGATAAAGCTCCTTTTCCTTTTGCCAATGCAAATTTCTTTTGCTTTTCCCAATTGCCACCACTATCAATTTTGACTCCTAGATAAATACATTCTCTCACTACCCTGTACTCCTTTTCATTCTCATTCTTCCATTTTTCATATTTGCTCAATTTTCCCCCTTTTTTGAACACTACAATCTGCGTCTTGTCCTGGTTCACTTTTAAACTCCACTCTTTACAGTAATTATTTAATGTTTGCAAGGATTGTTTCAAGCCATTCACTGTAATTGCACCTATAACTAGATCATCTGCAAACAGTAATCCTGGAATCTGAATATTATTAATTACTGGCATCGAGTTATTATTTCTCCCAATTTCTGTTAATACATCATCTATATATAAATTGAATAGGACTGGACTTGACTTACATCCCTGTCTAAGGCCTTTCTCTTGTTGGATTTCTCTTGTTACAACCCCTTCCTCTACTCTTATACAAAAAGTATTTTCCTTATATAATGCTCTAAGGGTGTCCACCATTTGTTTACTCACTCCTTTAGTCAACAACTTATGCCACAGCAATTGAAGCTCTATCCTATCGTATGCTTTCTCTAAATCCACAAAAGCCATATATAACTTTCCTCTTTTGTCTTTCAAGTATTTATCTACCAGTGTTTTTATAATAAATAAGTTATCAACTGTCCTCCTCCCTTTTCTAAAGCCCATCTGAAGTTCCGAGAGGATATCATATTCTTCAACCCATGTTTGTATCCTGCTTGCCATAATATCAGTAAAAATTTTTCCTACATTTGATAATAATGCAATGCCTCTATAGTTGTTTGGTTTGTCAACACTACCCTTGCCTTTGTATATTGGATGTATGATTGCTTTCCTCCACTTATCTGGTATATAACCCTTCACCTTAATTGTGTTAAATAAGTCTACTAAAACCTTAACTCTGTTTATTTCAGTGCACCATTCCTTAAGGAACTCTGTCGGGATTCCATCTATTCCCGTTGCTTTATTTCTCTTCATTATTTTCACCTGTTGGATTATTTCTTCACTTCTTATTATATCATCGAGTATATCTACATAGTTATTACCTATTTCCCAATTTCCTATCTCATTTTTACTCTTTTTTTCCCCATACAAATTTTTAAAATATTCCATCCATTCTCCTGGTTTTATACTTGGTTTTGTTACATATTTATTATACATTGATTTCATAACCTTCCATATCTCATTTGCATTATTTTCATTTAGAATTCGTATCAAATTACTTTCATATTTTTTCATCCAGCTTGTTTTCTTTTGTTCCAGTAATGAATTATATAAATCCCTCCCTTGCATATACTCTTTCTTTAATTCTATGTTTCCTAATTCCCTCCACTTTATGAGCAGCTGTTTGACTTGTCTTTTAGTTACTCTACATTCTTCATCAAACCAGCCCTCATCTCTTTTGTAAACCTTCTTTCTCATTTTCATTTCCTCCCCAGCCCTTAGCATAATGATATTTAAGATATCCATAGCACTTTCAATTTCTTGTTCCTTTATCATAAAACTTATTCCACACTGACATATCTGGCCATAATTAGAGTTTAGTGTCTGCCTAAATTTATTGCAATACTCTTCCTTCCATTTGTATCTACTGTATTCTTCTATGTTGCACTTTTCCTCCCTTAAATTATAGACTATTTGCTCTGTGCATGTTTTTATGTCTACTATCAATGGAAAATGCCCACTGTTGGAACTTAAATTTAGTATCTTAAAATTACTTAAAATATACCCCATATTAATTGACCATAATACATAATCAATCACACTTTGACCATTATTACTAACATACGTATATTCTCCATTCACATCTTCTCCATATTTCCCATTCAAAATATCAAAGGCATTCAATTCACAGAATTCTATAAATTTCATATAGCCTTTGTCAACTATCTTATCTTTGCTGTATCTAATTTTCTCAGGTTTCTCTAATGTATCATTACTCATCCACCTATTCCCTCCAATAACATCATTTTCGCCAATCCTAATGTTAAAGTATCCCATTAATATAATCTCAGAGTTACCATATCTCTCCTTTAAATGTTCTATTTCTATCTCTAGGTGTTTAAGGAGGTCCGGATTATGAAAGCGCGAAGGGAGAGGAGGATTGTATACTATGCCTATACATATAACATTTTCAACTATTTGTTTCTCCTCTAATACAATCCATAGTATTTCTTTTCTCCTTGACCAAGTTTCTTTAACTCCTTTACTTAACGTCTTCTTTACAAAAAAGCCTATGCCTCCAGATGCCCTCCCCTTTCTTGCTACCTTATCTCCTTTTATCCCTACAAAGTCAAAATCCTTTACGTAAACCTGGTCCTCTTTTAGCCATGTTTCAGCTACCGCGAGATAATCAAGTTTTGTCAATAATTGATTTAAACTCCCCGCATATATTTTGTTTTTAACTCCCTCACAATTCCAGAATCCAAGCCTCCTTATATTCTCCCTTCCCTATTGTGAGTCTGATCTAAATCTAAATGTTTCTAGTGTTCTTTTACTCCTTAATTGTATCCCTTCTCCGGAAGGAATAGTTTTATTTCTGTCTAAAACTAGAATGCTGCCATGTTCAGATGATATAATGCTGTCTTCTTCCCCTTCTGTATTCTCCCCGCTACTCTGTTGCCACGCCTTCTTTCCCTTCGAAGCCAAATTACGTGCTGCTATTACTTCCCCTCTTCTCGGTGACACTATTTTCTTGGGTGACGTCACTCTGGTGGCGCCTCCTCCTGTTGCTTCCTCTGTTGACGTCATTTCTTCGTCAGCTGTTACTTCTCTCGTAAGGAAGTTGGATGACGTCCTATCTGCATATGCCGTTCTCATATCCATGCTGACAGGCAGATTTCGGTTCAAACACACACTTTCCCTGTCTTCACCCACATCCATTCCTTTTTGCTTGGACTTTGATCTTCCTGTTGTGCTTCCTTCAGTTGGCGTTGACATTTGCTGAGTAATTTCCTCTGTGCCTGATTGGGGTTCTCTTAGCTCCTTCTTGTCCAGATGCGATGTCTTTTCTCCGTCAATCCACAATTGGAAATTTCTAATATAAGCTCTTCTTCCCTGGGCTCTTGCTTCTTTCATTTTTTGTACTAAATTTCTTTGCAGAGCTCTCTTCTTAGGTGATAAATCTTTATTAATAAAAATGTCTGTTCCTTTTAATTTCTTGGCTCTTTTAAGTACTTCATGTACTAATTGGGCTGTTGCAAATTTCACTATAATTGTTCTCTTGCCAAGTTGTCTTCCAACTCGATAAGCTTCAATAATTTCCCATCTATACAATTCCAAATTCAGCTTTTCCTTCGTTATTTCTAATATTTCTTCTGCTGGCCATTTATACCTTCTTTCCTTAACTCCTATGAACACTAAATTAAATCTTCTCTCCCTTTCTTCCAATCTTTCCATTCTTTCCTTAACCATTTCAACTTCCCTTCTTGCTTCCTGCACCTCAACTCTAACATCTTCTTTGATATCTGTTGCCATCTTTTCCAATTGTTTACCTATTCGTTGTTCCATACCTTCTATTTTGTTCATTTTCTCAGTCAGGTTTTCCAGCATTGTTATTATATCTGCAGGGCCGGGGTTTACCTCAATTCCTCCAATCACTAGCAACAAAGTTATAACACTTGCTAAAACCAATATGTTTGTCATCTTCTCTCCAAAACTGTGTTTACTATTCACCAATTTTACTTTTCTAAACTGTCCAATTCTTGCTCTATACACTGTAATGTCCACTCCCATCGTGACTTAGATCCTTCTTCCTTCACCGCAGGAGCACCTCTCAAAACACAACCTTCCTCTATCACTGCTGGCTTAGCACTCCCGGAAATAATATTGCAGGGAAATGGATATGTATTGGTACTTATTGCAAAAAATGGTTACCTAAGTGCCTATTTCCAAGTAATTGGCTAAAACAGCATACATTTGATAATACCTATGTAATTGCCTGGTTATCACATTCCAATTGGAATGGACAATGTTCCAAAAATGGCCAAAACTTGTCACATGCCTGTAATACTGGTAAGATATACAGAATAATTTCTCTCTGCAGATAATGGGCAGCAAGAAACGTAAGCTACCCATCTGTTTTGTTCCTTTGAAGGAGGATCGCTGCAGTCATAAAATGAGAGGCGCCAGATTGTATAATAAATTGCTTAGAAAAATCAGGCATAGCCAATATTGGTGGGTTCACTACTGCCAACTTTAATTTTTCAAATGCAGATTGCTGAAGAAATGTCCAGCAAAATTTTACATCACAACAAATGTGTAGCAAACTTTGGAATAAATTTACCAAACATTTTGGTCCCCCAATTTTTCCCTAGCCAAAAATTTACCATTCAAATTTTATTTGAAACAATTTCAAGAACGAATACCTTCGTCTTTAAAAGTTTGGTGACTGATGCTCCTTTTTTGCTTTCTCCTCCTCCTCCTCCTCCTCCTCCTCCTCCTCCTCCTCCTCCTCCTCCTCCTCCTCCTCCTCCTCCTATTGTTTCCAATCCTGTTGGCATATGGTGTCAGGGATGCAAAGTTTTAACACTTCATTCAGTGGTGGATTTTCAAAATTTATAATTGTTTTTTATTATGTGTATTTTTTTCCCAGATGTCCAATTCTATTGGTGATGCTAGTGGTTTTAACAATTTTACATTTTGGCCAATGTTTAGGTTTTCTGTCCAAAAATTATGTGCCACAGCAGATTTGTCTATTTCCTTTAGTTTTATGTTTCTCTGGTGTTCCCTTAATCTGATTTCCAAGTTTCCTTTTGTTTTGCATATGTAATATTTCTCACAATCCTCATAACTAATCTGTTGATTCCAGATTTTAAAATGCTGAATTGTATTCTTAAGAGGTTTATTTAGAATCTCCTTCAGGCTGAATTTGTTTTAGTGGAACTAGTCTTATATTGAATTTGTTGAATATTTGTTTAAATTTTCTAAAGGTCCAAGGGTGGTAGGTGAATTTTTTGTATTTCCAGTTTGTGTTTGATAGTGACGTTAAATGTTTTTGGATGGAAACATTGGGAAAAATATAAAATTGTTAAAACCACTAGTGTCAACAATAGAATTGGATACTTGGGAAAAAATGCACATAAAAACAGCAATTACATAATAAATTTTGAAATTCCACCATTAAATAAAGTGTTAAAACTTTGCATCCCCAATTCCAAATGGCAACAGGATCAGAAACAACAGGAAATGGAGGAGGAATCAGGAAAGAAGTGTCAGTCACCAAACTGCTGAAGAGAGGATGAATATTCTTGGAAATGTTTCAATGTTTTTCAACAATATTAAGTGAAGATGAGTGTAAATAAGTGTGACTCATTATAACTCCAAATTAATGATGAATACTGTACTGTTATTAGTTTTTCTGTGTTTTATATTTAATATTTACATGCAACAGAAAAAGCACATTGCATTATCCCAGAGTATAGCATCAGGTGCACAAACGAAAAGTTTGATGCAATAGTTTAAACAAAACAAAATCAAATATTTTGTTACATCATCTTCAGAGAATGCTTTTACAGTTTGTAAATGCAGATAGACCTACTGGCAAAATACTGAATTCAACTAAATTTTAGCAATGTAGCAAAGGTAGAAATTCTTTGGCAGCTCATACAGTAATATCAGATCTCACTTTATGTGCGCTCCTACTTCACGTTGATTTAATTCCACACAGTTTAAAAGCATAAAAACTAAAGCTCCTAAAGGACAAATTGGCATATAATGTTACATAATATGGCATTGGCTCATTTATATCATTTACGTTTAAGAAATTTAATGAAACAACCTCTTTTTTTTACTTATATTTCAAATCTTTAATCTCAGTGCATACTTCAAATTCTGTTTACTTGTGTTTAATATAACTTCTTTGGCTGTAAAATTCTCTTAAAAGTGCTTGAATTGTGTATTTAATTTCCATTGAGCATACTGCATATGAAGTATCATAAGTATAGCCTCGTTCTTTTCTTTTTGCATGACTGATTAAAGGACAGTAGAATTACTATATTGCAAATTAATAAAAAATATTCAAAAAAACAACTTTCTTGATAAGCAACACTTTGGAATGCTCCTTCATGACAGAAAGTAACTAAAATTTTGGATTTTCTATAGACACTATTAGAAAAAGTAACGGGCACTGCCGTATAATAATGAACCAGGAGATACCAGGATTGTTATGCAGATGAACTAATGGTAGGAATGATAATCTTGCAAAGAGTAATTAATGAAATACAGACATTTTGTTCATAATGGAAAGTCCAAGTAAAATAAATAGCATTTAAAAAGTAATACAATAAGAAAACATTAACGATGGGATCTGAATGGACACAGCTAGAGAAAATGTTATTATCTTGGCATAAAACTAAGCAAAAATGGGAGTGTGGCACATGAGAGGAAGGTGATAGCAAAAGGCAGAGCTGTTTTGATAGGAGTAAAAGCAAGAAGTAAGTAGTTAAAACTTAGATATATCCATTAAATAGTGGAAAGGATGTATGAATGATTGCAGAGTAAAAAATATTATACACAGTAGACAAATGACAGGCTTAAAAATTAAACAATAAAGTAGATCATATTATTTTGCAGAGAACTGTTAGGATTAGTCAGGTCAGCATCAAGACAGGTAGCATTGGTGGAAAAACAGGAAGAAAAGTAATTATGGAAAGAATTTTGAAAGAGAAGATAATATATATTAAAAATGTGTGTGAATCAGCAGAAGATAACTTCAAATGAAAATGGATGGTAGGCAGGGATAGAAAGGCAGCTAATAAAGATAGATACTTGCAATTATAGAAAAAAAAATGACAATCGTTTTTGGAAAGTGAAGAGAAATAGGATAGAAGATGTAGAAAAACAAGTAGTGTTAACATTTTATTTTAAAGATTTAGTTAAGTGGGTAAAGTTATTAAGGGAATTTAGAATTTTACTTTAACTCATCTTAAATAATAATAATAATAATAATGATAGTAAAAAATTATCTTGAGAAGGAAGAAATTCAGCACAAGGACTGGTCAGCAATGCCCTCAGATATGAACTTTGTGGAGTATGCTGGGGATGTATTAAGAAGGCAAGCTGCAACCTGCCAACCTCCACCAAAGACACTTCAGAACTCTGAAATGCTCATTGTGAGGAATGGAAACACCTGCCTGCAGAGCTCTTGAACTTATAGAGAGCTCACATTCTTATAGAGAGTATGGCATAGTGCCGTAAGGCCTGTGTAGCCATGAAGGATCACCACATCCCAAATTAACCACTTAGCACCATCATTGTTATTGTGCAGGTGTACATAAGTACAAAATCTGAAGATCAGCTGCACGATGATGGCATTGCAATAATAAAATGTATCCTGAGACCAGAATTGTCTGCCATTTTTACTTTCTCGATTCGCACTATGTATATAGTGTATAGAGAAGGTATTGCACTCCACCCAAAAATTCAATACCGAGATTTCACCGGAAATATATGTTTTAGGGTCCCCAATATCCAAAAAAAGCATTTTCACAAAAAGGTCCGTGTTTGTGTGTATGTGTCCATGAGTCTGTGAACATGATAACTCAAAAACGAAAAGTCGGTAAAATACCAAACGTGGTATTTCATTTTAGAATCTTCCAGGGATGTGACACGAAGATTTTGAGAAAAATCCTTTCACCTCCTACTACCCTTTACATGGAACTTTTTTCGAAAATTTTGATTTTCTCAAAAATGGCTAACGATTTTGATTAAAATTATATTAAAGATATTTACCTGACAAATAAAATGTATATCTTGAATTTACTGGGAATAGCCTCTGAAGAGTAGTTTATTCTGGATGAATTTTACTGAATTTTGAATAACTGCTGAACCGTAAGAGATGGACAAAAACTTACTACATAAAAAATGTAGAGCACCTTAAAACACACAATTTATGCTATATACATTTTTTTCGTGGAGTTCGTTGTTTTTGAGACATTCCTTATTTTTGGTTTCTGCTATGAAAAACGTATACTTTTCTCATACAGGAACTTGTCAACTATCCATATAAACAAAGGAACTTCACTGACATAGCAACCAGCTTTTGACTATCACTTTAACCTATGGTTGTCCCTTATTTCACTTCTACTTACAAGGAAGCGAGTAATAAGACTATTTCTGCTAATTTTTTCTGATTAGCATAAACTAAATAGAAGTATAAGCTTTATAAGAATAATTTGTTGCAGGGATATAGAGAAAGTCATGTGAATGGTAGACATCAGATTTTTTACTCAATTGCATTACAAATCTTGCGTGATGCTTTGGTAACAATTTATTGCATTAAGCTTAACTTTTGTACAATTGTGTGTTTTTTTTTTTCCCTACTCTGTAAATATTGTGTATAAAAATCTTTAGTTTATGGTATTTTAATCAAAATCATTAGAGCCATTAATATTGAGTAACTATCATGTATTGCCTTGCATCTATACTGATTCTCTCCAAATCTTATTGATATCACTAGGTGCAGGATATTACATACCTAAATATTAAGATACATATTTGTACAATGTTTGTCTTCATCTCGCTTTGATGGGGAATTATAGCCATTGAGGCAACACTACAGAGCATTACACATTCTGATGCTACCTCAGTTTATATATTTGCATTAGTTCATATTTTTCAGCTGGATATTATCATTGTATTCCCCCAATACAAACCAAATTGCTGGAACATTTGAAATGTGGTAAAGATATAAGATTCCAGAGGATCCCTATTCATTGTGATATTTTGGGTAATGAAATAGCTGATGAAATTGCCAAAATAGCTGCAATACTACACCCGAAGCCATTGAAAATAGTAACTCTCTGAAAGCAATAGTCATTATTTAAACTTCAATTACAAACTGCTGTATTAAAATGTGGCTGACTTCAAAACTGGACAAACTCACCACCTGTTAGAAAAACTGAATAACATAAAACAGATGTACAATTATGTTCACTGACATATTCAAATATTTGCATCAAAGGCAGAACAGGATTGTAACACATTTAATTTACGGATGTCCTCTTAATTTGAAGATAATACCCTAAAACACATCTTGATTAACTGTACATCTGTAAACAAATATAGAATCAGTCTTCTTTGCTCCATTTCTCAGCCTTGAGAGCTGCTCTGCATTTTATTTTGAATTTTCCAAAATTGTGGAAAGAAGCTGAAGCAACTTATAAAGAATTTAAGGATTTAATTTATCTAAGACTGTGTCTACTGCAGTATATAAATTAATTACAATGAACCTGTATTGTTAACTAATGCTGAATACATCTATTGAAGAATGAAAAATGAAGAGTGAATTAGAGCCATTTTTAGGAAAAATGAGAATTCCAAAAAATCTTCAATGTAAAGAGAAGTTAGAGGTAGGGGGATTTTCCTGAAAATTGTGTAGCATCCTTGTAAGATACTAAACTGAAATACCAATTTTGATATTTAGCCAACTTTTTGTTTTTGAGTTATGCTGTTCACAGACACATACACCTTTTTCTAAAAAAATGTGTCATCAGAGGTGCTCAAAACATGTATTTCTGTTGAAATCCTGGTATCATCTTTTGGGTGAAATGCAATACCTTCTCTACCTACCATGAACATTGTATGTAATAAAGAAAATAAAAATCTTCAGGTTTACATGGAACAATTAAAAGAGCTTGATACAGAAAAAGTTAAGTCAAAATATGTAGCAAACAGAAAAGGGAGAATTTAGCATGGGTAAGAACAGAGGCAATGTTCCTAAAAGGATTTAGAGGGAGAGAACCAGGAATATGTGCCATTTGTGGAGAAAAGAATAATCAAATGTGTTACTTGAATGCAGAGAGAGAACTGGAGTCAGGATGTCTGGGATTTTAAATGTGGTAAAATGTGCAAGGAAATGGTAGCTGTGAAAATATTAGCAATTAATGGAGGGAAACAAATTATGGTTATGGGCAAGTTTACAAGGAAATAAAAGTGGAATGGTCAAGAAAAGAGAAGAATAAAAAAAAAGAGGGTGAGGGTAAACACAGAGTGTGCAGGAGGGAGATCAAGAGAAAGGAGAATAAGAAAAGGAGTAATCATAGAAAGGGAAAGGAAGGGGAATAATAAGGACTAATTGAAAACTTAAAGGCCTGGGTGCTAGGCACACATTGGCTCTTAATCCATTCAAGGATATCTAATAACGGAGGTTAAAATAAATAAAACAATATTTTTGTACTCTGGGGCATGAAACTCCAACCACATCAGTATGGTCAACTCTCATATACCATGCCTTAGACTGTATAACTATTTGGACACATGATAACTGCAGTATTATCGATCTTATAATGCTGCATAATTTTGTGAGTGTTTTTCACAGTTTTTCTTGAATTCAGAACATATATTTTGATTGGATTCAATCCTGTGATTCTTTCTTTAATGGGTTAGCTACTCCTATCATCCCTTAGACCCCTTGGCCATAAATCCAGATGTCAAGGTTTATATTATTTCATTGAGTTATATGATGTTATCTGTTGGCAAAAAAAGGGTTATTTAACAGTCATGCACAGGACATCATATCATGTCCATATTGCTGAAGGGGTTAAAAGAAAGGTAGATCAGTTTGTGCCAAAATGTAAGTACCTATAAAATTGAACATAAACATTTTGTATGAATTAAATTTCGAAATAATAAAATTATCTAAATAACCTAAGTAGCAAATGAAGGTAGTGATAATGAGGCAAATACCCAAATACGGAATTTCTGTATGCTGATGACTGACGGTTTACTTATAAAAAGTTGGTAATTAATTGATTACTTACAACCAAATGGTTTCCATTATATGTGCTATGCTCTCTTATAACTTTTACCAAATAAAGATAAAATATCCAAGCAATATAGTTCTGATTATAGCATCTGTGACTTGCATCCAAGCCAATCTGACTGGTTCCATTTATGGTTTCCCTCAACAGTACATGCTACATTGCATAATCATAAACCACAGGAATAAAATAAATTCAATAAGAAGATAATGTTATAACTATTGATAGTAGGTAAGACCATCTATTAATGTTGGAGGAATGTGACTATGCAACTAAAACCACCCATCTAGGACACTGAGTATGGGTTAAGTACTCAAAGAATAGTATTCTTACAACCTGAACTTTCTAAAGGATTAAGGCCAGCTGCCAAACTGAATCAGGTGTATCAGAGAATCTGCAGGCAGTCATTGCGATATGACCTGGGTGTTATATTGACATCAAATAATAATTAAAAAGATGCAATCTACGTACTATTTACTCTGCTTGACTAATATCTAACCTTTAAAGATGTAAATTGACTAGTTATAAGATAGTTTGTTGAAACTTCAAGCCTCTGTCTATCATTTTATCAGTAGCAGTACTTCAGATATGGTTTGTTCATTTGCATATTTTAATGATATTTCAGCCATATCATTTTTATAGAATGTTGTTGTTCTTACATTATGTCTTTATTGGACTTTAATCCATTGGATTCTAACATCTAATTACAAATGCATTGAAATGTGCAAATATAATACAAATATAGCAATATAATAAATACAATTAATAATATAATCTTAAAATAAATTCACAAATGAGTCAGTAGTAAATAATTTTTATAGAATGTGTTGTAGTTATGTTGATCATTAGCATTCTTTTTCACAGGTATTTTCTTGGGGTGAAGGAGAGGATGGAAAATTGGGGCACAACAACCGTTTAAGTCTGGATAAACCCCGTTTGATAGAAAATCTCAAGTCTAAAAGAATTAGAGATATTGCCTGTGGAAGTTCTCACAGTGCAGCAATCACCTCCAATGGAGAGTTATACACATGGGGTCTTGGTGAATATGGCCGCTTAGGTCATGGTGATAATGTTACTCAACTGAAGCCTAAATTGGTATGTAGCAGATACTATTATTATATTAATAAATTTATATACTCAGACTTTTATTGTACAATGAAGAGAATCTACATAATTGTAATATAAGAAATGCAATACATAAAATGAGACAAGGAATATAAATAGAATTGATATGCCATACCATAGGTTATAAAAAACATTTAGATACTCGAAAGCGATAAGAGTAAAGCTTTTCAATGCACTCCTGTAGGAAATAAGGAAATTGAATTTTCAAATATTTAAGAACAGATTGTATAAATGGCTTATAGAAAATCCATTTTATTGTGTTCAATAATTTTATGAACAGAATAAGACTGTATAATAGCATTGAAGAACAGGACAAATGCCCTTGTAACATATGCTTTGTAAATTGAGGTGAGTGTCACTATCCCGACTCATGTTATTATACCTGAACTACTTCACTTGTCTCAAACATCTGTATGATTTCACTCAAAATAATTCTGATGTGTAAAGATATATAAATCTTATATTGTAAATATGTAAATAGCCAGGTAATTTATATATTTATTTATAGAATATGTATAATTAATAGGTTGATTTGATGAAGTCTATTGTGATTATTATTATTGTTGTTATAATGCAAGTATTTCGTTTGGAAGACTAACTAAACAGATGAAAAGAAGTTGTAGACCACTAAGATTCTATTACTATATGTATAGTAGTGAGCTTTTGTTAAACAATGCTTCTTAACACAAACTACAAATTTAGTTAGTGTATATTTCCACCAAATTAATCCAAGCGTCTTTTAATACTTGAAGGAAAACATTCAATAATGTATAAGACATTCTACTTTGCTAATGGATACCCATTTCTTTTTTAACCTTTAAAGAAGTCACTACCTGTTCTGAAGATCCATTTTCTCAATTATGCTGTTTCGTAGACCTGACCAGATACATTTTAGTGTGCAGTTAAACTCAATACAAGTACTGTCTAAACTATCTAAACTCTAGATAAATCTGTTCTGTTAATGTCTTGAATGGATAACAAATCGTGCCATCCTACATCAAAACTGCATTTTCAAGCTCCCCCCCCCCCCCTCCAAAAAATGTTCTATCATTATTAGCAGGCGTAGATGGTGGAAGAATTAAATCCAAGTGATGCTGGTCGTTTGTAATTGCATTTTTATAAAGTAGACCAGAAGTTTTTTTGTAACTGGAGTAATTCTGTCTTATGAATTACCCTTTTAAAAAACCTAATTTATATTTTTTGGCATTCAAACAATTATAAATGGTTCAAATCAAACATTTAAATAAAAAAAGTATCAAATGTGAATAGAAATATGAATTAAGAAGTTTTTAACACCCTGCTTGCTTCACTTACTAGGGTTTAATTATGATTTGTTTCCATAGTAAGTTGCCTTCATCCTTAGCTTCTTTGTTAATTTCAGCCAACTGTCATCAACTTCCAATATTTCAAGTTTCTGCTTAGCAACTTCATTTTTATTTCAGTACAATGGTTTTCCCTCCATTTTCAAAAAAAAATAATGTGCCAGCTCCTGTTTCTCTGACTGGTTTTACATTCCTTTCATGTACACTTTTCACAGTTTAAGCACTGATTCAGATAGACTTTTATTAAAATATGTATAATCTTTTTTTTTTTATTTCATATATTTTGAAGTGCCAAATCTTTAAAGATGTTCTCAAATTAAATGGTATGGCAAGTTCCCAAAATTTTGTTTTCTGATATGCAAAGCGTAATTGTGATGTGTTTTTCATTTTATTTTCCATATTTCCGTGTTATTTCTTTGCTAATTATATGTGCATTATGTGTATATTTTCCAAGTGAGGAGGGAGCAGGGCTGAGGCTGCTGCTGATCTTTGTTTTCAGGCTTGTAAAGTATTTTTTAATTGTGATATGAATGTTATACACAGGTAAAAGCTTTGTTGGGTAACAGAATAGTCCAGGTTGCATGTGGAAGCCGTGATGCCCAAACTTTGGCACTGTCAGATGAGGGTCTGGTATTTTCTTGGGGTGATGGAGACTTTGGAAAGCTGGGCCGTGGAGGCAGTGAGGGATGCAACATCCCACATAACATTGAACGTCTCAACGGAATGGGTGTGTGCCAGATAGAGTGCGGTGCACAGTTTTCTCTTGCTCTCACAAAGTATGGCCAGGTAATCTGATAATACATACCACTAAAGTGTACTTCTACACTGTAGCATGTTAATTTATTACCTTCTCTACAGCTTTCGCTATCTATGTTGCAAATGAATGGAAATGATTGCACACTAAAATAACTTACTAATAAAGAAAGCAAAAGGATGAATTTCTTGCTTATTGTTAACTTGTTAGAGGTTATCTCAGAAACAGACCTTCTGATTTAATAGTTTTTCCACTGCTGGATGATACATCCCCCATCTATCTTTTTAAGATCTAGGTCATATTGGCAGATTTTGCCTTGGAACCATTTGCTCATGGCAATGGTGTTCAGTCATTTACAGTTCATGTTTATCTCAGAGTTGTCTTTAAATTCATACACTTATATGCACATATTCTCTCTTATAGACTCTTTCTCAGACTCTAGGTGGCTTAGGGAATAATCCTGGCCAAAGAAAAATTGCCACTCTTTAGCGGGGTACTAATCTAAAATTTTTGGACCAGATGGCTAGCAATCAAACTAATATATCAGCCATGAATTTTTTTAAGATGAAAAGATTATTATTTAAAAACAAAATTCTGTATTATAATTACTTAAAAGGCATTATCTCCTTGTTTATATACTAGATCATCATGTTCCATGATTATATATTCCAGATCATAATGTTCCATGATTGTCTTTATAAGATCCATCATATTATAGATTTTATTTTTTTAAATAACATTTTATGAAATGATTACTTTTTGTGAGATGTAAAACTGGCTAAAAGAATACTGAAATCACACAGCTTGGGAGTGGAGTGATATGGTTATTACATATTTTTGAGATAATTAACCCAGTAGTGTTCAATATACTTTGCTTCAGAATGTGTCAGCACAAAACAACGTTAAAAGAGCCAAAAATTGAACTTGCGAAGTGCATCTTCAAATAGAAGATCCTAGTCAAAGTAACAAACAAATTTTATAAAATAAAAACTTTCATGTCTACTTTATCTAGCACATATGTACAATATACATAGTAGTTCATATTGTATTTCACCCAAAAATTTGATACCAAGATTTCACCTTAAATATGCATTTTGAGGGCCCCTGAAGAAAAGAAAAGCATTTTTAGAAAAGATCTGCATGCGTACGTCAGTTAAATAATACCAAATTTGGTATTTAAGTTTAGTACCTTCCAAGAAATTGACAAGAAGATTTTCAAGAAAACACTCCAATACCCCCACCTCAGTTTACCCTTTACATGGAAAAATATTCGAAAAATGGCCTTAATGATATTGACTAAACTAGTATATATTAAGGATATTTACATAAAAAATAAAATGTATTTCTTGAATTTTGTGGAAATAGTCTTTGAAGACCTCTTCATGCTGGATGACTTTTGCATAACTGGTAAAACTGTAAGAGGTAGACTATAGCTTGCTATACAGAAAATGTTAAAACACACAATTTATGTTATATACTTTTGTGTGTGTATGTGTTTGTGTGTGTGCACGCAAATGTGGATGTGTATGAAATTAACTATTTCCAAGATATTCCTTGTTATTAGTTTCAACTTTAAAATACTTGAACTTTTCTCAAATTGCAATTTGGCAAACCTCTTTCTTTGATTTACTCCTCGCCATGCAAAAAGAACCAAATTTCAGTCACATAGCAATCAGCTTTTAAAAGTTTTGAATAGCTTTAGTCTAGTATATTCCGTTAATTCCCGTCTAAGTAACACAACTGTTTCTGCCATTGTTTATCTTGATTAGCATGAAGTATAAAGAAGAATAAGCTTTTGTATAAGAATAATTTATTGCAGAATAGATGGCAAAAGTCGAAAGTCATGTGAATAGAAGACATCAAATTTTTTATGTAAGCAGTTACCATGTGTAACTGTGGTGTGTAGGAAGCATTCTTACATGCTTGCTTTAAAAGAGAAAACTAAGGTCAAGTAAATTTGAAAATCAGGTCTTTATATTCATTTGCAGTATAATTAATTTCCTATTCCTCTATATGCATGTAATGTAAGTAAAAGCTTGCTTGGCCACATTAAAAAAAAAAAAAAAAATTAAAAAAGAGAAACAAAAATGTCCCGTTTTAACACAGCTGTCAGATGATTTCCAGTCTTAATGAATAAAGAGGATGTTAGAAGGACATTTTTGTAGCAAAGATGCACATTTAAGACAAAAAATTCCTCTCATGGCATTCAAATAACAGCATTTAGATGCAGATATTATATTCATTTGAACAATGCATTTAGATAGTAAATCTAATTGGTATATTTTGTAATACTGACTAAAAGAAGCTACATATTATCATATATATGCATTTGATACTGTTGCACCAAAACTGATAAAAGACATATAACATGACAGGTATGGACCTGGGGAAAAGGAGATTATTTCCGTCTTGGACATGGCACAGATCAGCATATGAGGAAGCCTACTTTGGTGGAGGGCCTCAGAGGAAAAAAAATTGTTCATGTTGCTGTGGGAGCTCTTCATTGTCTGGCTGTTACAGAAACAGGACAGGTATGTATTCCACTTCACCCCAGCAATTATTTAATTACCGGAATCCATATCCAATCAATGTAATTTATCCAAAAAGTAGATGTTGCAAATCAACTGAAAATTTTAATTCCAGTTGGAACAGCAATGATTATAGTAGCTCCTGTAAAGTAAGTCCATCTATTCCTACAGTATTCAAGTTTCAAAGCTCAAGTGTTTGGGTTGAGAGGAATGAGATGAGTTTAAGGTTACCATAAAGTTATAGCCAATGCTGCACATTTAATTTTGCATTAAAAATTAAGCCTGTTAGTAACAAACCTAGCAGAATTTGGAGAATATTTGAGAGTCTCCGTATTCCACCAACTTTATACAGTTCCATACAGACTGTATTGATTATGTTGTACAACATATCTGGAAAATTCTTATACTTGATTTCATACTCATAATTATAATTATAAATGTTTCCATTTGAGGAGCATCAAATCAGAATCCACTAAGTATGTAATTAAAAAACTTTGTAGTAAGCATAACTATAATTCTTTCTGGCTTCAATAACTGTTATGGATGTTAAGTCTAGGAGCTGTGGTGAATACTCAAATGAAACTCCCCATTTCAGTGAAGCTATGAATAATTTGGAGGTAGGCCAAAAGTCTCATTAGTTTTCCATTTTTATCACTGTACCTGAAGGAGAAGTGAATACTTCTCACTATTTTTTAAAACTCACATGAATAACACAACAGCACAGAAAGTCATCTTAGTATTCTTTGCAGACATTCCACTGTACTTATTTGTATGAGAGTAACAGAAATGATGCAGTGTAATGATATGACACAATCTATTTATTTCATTTTTACTTCTTTGCTACTCTGCATTTCCTGTATTTTCATTCTCTTTCTGGCATCTGGAAAAAAACATTGTCTTATATTTGGATAAATGTGGTACCTCTATAAATTATATTGCCTGGCTTCATTTCTCTGCATTTTACAGCATTGTTGCCATGATTAAAAAATCAACTTATGTATATGCAGTAATTTAAAGTCTACATTATTTAAATCTGCTGAATGTATGAAATGTGGTAGCGATGTCAGTAGTGCATCTTGACTTGTGCATCTTTTAAGAATCTTGTGTTTATGCACAACTGGTATGACTTAGTTGCCTTATGGGCCAAATAAATATTATTCTGAACACTTAAAAGCATGCTCGATGAGAAGCTTGTTTTTTGCAATCTATAAGTGAAATTTACGTAAATGGCACCAGATGGTAGGTCATTGTGATATGAATCAAGGTTGTTAGATGGCAGCAATGTTAATACTTCTTAGCATTATACTTCTTAATACAGTGGTTGTAATAGTGTCTTAATCTTGCCATCTTGCAACCTTGGCATATTTCAGACTATCCAAATTGCAATTGCAATTTAATTTACACATTGCTTCATTCTTACCTAGGATGCTGTACTTAATGTCATGCATGACAAACATCCACAGAACTACCCTTTCTTTCCTAAGACAACTTATGGATCTTATCATCGTCATCGTCTTCGTTCTTGGTATCTACTGCAGTCTACTCAATTTGTTCATAATCATTTATGGAGCAAATACTACTTCATATTTCCAAGGCTATCTGACTCTCAAACTTGTGAACATCCCAAGGTTCTGAAGAGGGTACTTCTAATGTCCAGTGTAGTAATTATCAATGCTCTTTCTGTAAATTGATTTAAAGGAGTGAATAATTCCCAAATCTAGTAGCTGCAATTGACTTCTGCAGTTAGCTGGCAGGAATTCTAACTGCGCATTTCTGAAAAGCTTATCGATGGGACAGTGATCAATGAAGAATAGAATCTTTCAGTTCTGAGCACCCATTTTTGCATCAAGTGCTGCAAGCTGTTTTTAAAATATGTCCAAAGTCATCCAAGCATTTTTGTTGACATCATGTTAGGTTTGCAGAGGTAGAATATTCTTGAAACAGTGAGCTTTTTGGACTTGCCAATTGCAAGAGGCATAACAGTCAATCTTACTTCTTGAGCTCTTGGCATTTCTTCCCTTTAAATGCCAATATTTTGCTGTGCAAGACACTAAAGAACAATTCTGTTTTGTCAATATTGAAGACATCCTTAGCCTCATAGTTCTTTGTCAGCTTCTGCAGTTTCCCATTCACCCGCTCCTCCACAGTTTCATCTGACACATAAGCTGATTCACCAATCACAGTTTTATAGGTGATGCAGCATTTTCTGAATATGGATGCAGAGAAGTTTTCTGTTACCAGTATGGTAGCTAGGATAAGTACTTTATGCCTTAGTAGCACTCCATTCACTGTATATTTGCTGCTCAAGCTGTTTCAAATCAGCTTCTAACAATGTTCTCAAGTTCATCATATTTTGAATGGCTGATGTGCTTCCTTTTCTTGAGTGCAGACGACATTCTGAAGTACTTGCTGATGTAGAACACAATGATATTCAAGTTTAAAATACTAATATTCAGACATGTGCTAATGCAGCAAGTGTTCCATGAGGCAAGTCCTCAATTTCCAGTATTTTCAATTTCTGTTCAATGGAAAATCCCTTCCTCTCCCTTTTCTTCTCCATTGCTAAAATAGCAAGATCAGTAATGAGATAAACTAGTAAGCGAAACAACAGAAATTAATGTTGTAAAATTATAAACGTAACAAATGTGACTGAAATGCAACAATAAAAATTGTCACATTAAACAAGGTAAAAAGAGTGAAAACAGTAGCTATAGATAACAGTAACAAAGGAATAACCCAAAAGAAGCAACAGAAATTGTGTTTGCAAAATGCAAACTAAATAAATTTTACTAAAAGGAAAACAATAAAAACAATAAACTAAACAACATAAAAGAGTGAAAATAATAGCTATAAATGCATATCAAGCAACAATAATGAAAAACATACTAATAACAATGGAGTAGAAAAACACAATGAACTTTGAGAAAGTAGAACACTGCTGGAATTCAGAAGTGAATATATATAAAACAATGATACAGTAAACTGGAAGTTCAACCATGAAGAACCATGAAAGCTGTTTTTCAAATGTTATCACAAGATAGTGCAAATTCAGGAAAATCAAGCCATTGCCATCTTGGGAAGTAAACCATTAATGTAAAGAAGGCATGGTCAAGTATCACAACACCAAAGATTGTAGTTGAAACACTATTTTGTAAATGCACTTTGCCTCCAAGAGTCCATGATTCTTGTCATGACCACATTTTTTGTTGGCATAGTACAGCAAAAAATCTATTTCATAAATATAAAAGCGAGAATTACAATAATTATGACTGAAGGAAAAGTGATCTTAAGAAAATGTTCTAAAAGGTTGGAAAACATAAAAAGTGGAAACTTAATTTTGGGTTAATACTGTATATATAAAAAAGCTTTTCTAAGCTCTTACTGGATTATCGATGCCAAGAAGTGGCCCCTTGGGAGTCGAGAATAGATTATGCATACATGGTTTGTCTTGTTCTTATTCAAATCAGGTAACAAATAAGTATGAAGAAGAGCATCATGTTGGTAGTGTAATGGTGAAACTCAAACCCCACTTCCTTTAGTTAACACTTAAATGCTTTCTAAGGCTCAGACATAGAATTCTTTTCTAGCACTATGTGCATTGCCTGAATTTCTGTATCATATTGTAATGTCTTTATTGAGTTCAAAATTGTATACAAGTAATTCTATAATTCATTGCTGTACAGTTAACTCATTTTGACTCATAGACAGTTGATGGTCCCTCATGTCACTGTGCATTAACACCCCAGTCGAAGATTCAATCACTGATCATGCTTTCTCAGTCCTCTCATTGTTGCAAGAAGAATGTGCAGGCTTACACTGTCTGCTTCTCAAAGTTGTTTATGACATTGCCAGTTTGAGTCAAAACATTTACCCTTTGAACAAGCAGTCTTTATAAAAATGGTTTAAACTCCATTGGTGATAATTTCAAGTCCTTATGTGTTTGTATTAATGGCACAACTGTGAAAGCTATAACAGAATTTTTGTTCCTCTTGCAAAAGGAAGGAATTCTAATGTCTTCCACCCTGTGTGTATTTTATGAGGTGTTCAAAATATGTATGTCATACAATATATTCTAAAATTCACATAGCTTTAATGAAAAATCTGATGTGTTACATTCACATGACTTTCTCTACTTTTGTGTAACAAATTATTGTTAATAAACTTATTCTTCTATTTACTTCATGCTAATCGAGAAAAAATTAGCAGAAATAGTCTTATTACTTGCTTCTTTGTAAGTACAAGCGAAATATGGGAGTTTCATATGTTAAAGTGAAGTCAAAAGCTGGTTACTAGGTGACTGAAGTTCCTTTGTTTCTATGGACATGATTGACAAATTCCTGTATGAGAAAAGTACAAGCTTTTCAAACCTGAAACCAAAAACAAGGAATATCTCAAAAACGATCAACTCCTCGAAAAAAAAGTATATAACATTAGAAGATTTTGAATTAACACGTCGCCAGGAAAGCTTCAGTTCTTATATTAATTGTGTGTTTTAATGTGCTCTACATTTTTTGTTTGGTAAGTTTTTGTCCATTTCTTACAGTTTAGCAGTTATGCAAAATTTCATAAAATTCATCCAGAATAAAGTAGTCTTCAGAGGTTATTCCCAGAAAATTCAAGATAAGTATATTATTTGTCAGGTAAATATCTTTAATATACAATATTTTAATCGAAATCGTTAGAGCCATTTTTGAGAAAATCAATCACACATGCACACACCTACACCCATGCCCATGCCCACACCCACCCACCCACCCACCCACCCAACACACACCCAGTTTCTGAAAATGCTTTATTTGGACTTAGGGGGTCCTAAAACATGTATTTCTGGTCAAATCTCGACATCAAATTTTTGGGTGGAATACAATACTTCTCTATCCCTTTGTACATTGTACATACCGGGCTAGAGAAAGTAAAAAACATCTCCTGAATTCCAAAATGATAAGTTTCTTTCTATTATGTGAAGTTTAGCTAAAATCTGTTTTTCATTTGTTTTTACTATGTCATCCTAAGATTAATGCTGAAAAGCATTCTCACAAATTTTGTGATAATGAAATTTAATTCTTATTGAGAGCAGTTCAATACTTAGTATGCATTGCAGTCACAATATCACATTGCAATTTCATTTTATTTGCTACCTACATTCATTCGTAGTAAATAATTAGGATAGCTGGAAGTGTGAATGCAGATAAGATAGTACCTGTTTTATGTTTAGGAAATAAATGTTAGTCATGTGTACAAACAGAAGTATTGAAATACATTCAGTGATTTGTGTTGAATGAAATTTGCTTTTGACTTATAAGGTGTACTGAAGATTACAATCTTAGAGATCCTTGTTCCCTGCATATCCGTGTATGCATTATTGTGAATGCACAAACTATGCTTAGTTGTATTCATAAAATTACTGTTATCACTATTTTAAAAATGCAATGGATAGTGTACCAGTGACTCAAAGAAGGCAGAGTCCACAAAGTACCCAGAAGTTCTATGACATTTATGGAAATTACGTGTTTAATTCCAAGGTACATCAAATACTCCTTTCTGAATAAGCCTTATCTTTCTTACTTCCATTTAAGAGTTGAAATTCAAGACAAAAAATTTGCACTACATATTGCATGCAATACTTGCCTCTAGAGACTGTTATTGCTATGGTGAAAATAGAAAGGATGCCATTTGCAGTACCCATGCAATGGCATGAGCAGAAAATAATTACAATGACTGTTATTTTATTTATTTGTGTATTTATTTATTTGTACTAAGCTTCTTACAAATAAAAAATACAAAGAATATAGTTAAATGTTCAGTCCAGGCTGTTAGCTTACCATATTCATTGTACAATTTTTACTAGCTGCACATTCATTTTCTTTAAAATTATACTTGTTCACTTCTCTTTTTAATTACCAATTCCATTTCTTTTTAACTTTATATAAAAACTTTTCAGTTTTCATGTAGTCTTTATTAAAAATTTTAATCAATGCAATCTTTCTATTCATTTTAAGCCATTACTCATTTATACATTCTTTTCTCCATAACTCTGTCCCTTCACATTCAAATATTATGTGCTCTATATCTTTTTTTTTATTATAATTATTATTATTGTTTCATTTACATAGCCCTCTTTAACATCTAAGTTCATATCAGAAACAACTCATCTGTAGGTTCATGTTGGATTTAAATTGTTTTATTTTCCTCATACACTCACATTCGTATTTTCAGACTCTGTGAGGAATAGGGAATAATTCTGGTTAAAGAAAAATTCCCCTCACCAGTCAGGAATCGAACCGAGTGAGAAGTCGTATATATCTGCTTTTTTCCTTCATATTGGGCACGTTTTTGTGGAAAACCTTTTCTCATCCCTTTCAGTATCCATACACCTGCTGTCACCCATGTATACCCTCTTTGTTCTATATTTAGTTTATATATTCTTCTCTTTCCCTATTACTTTTTATTGTAATATATGATTCTAATAATCTTTTTCCAGCTATATCAGCAAACAGTGTTTGTCTTTATATGTCTTCAAGTGTTCTCCTAACTCCTTTCCAAAAACCCTTAACATAGTTTTTCCTCAGTCTCCAATTTCTCCCAGACCATTGCTTTCCACGCTATATTGTATACTATAGCACCATCCATTGCCTTTTAAACCCTTTTCTTGGTATTCTAAGCATTGTCTTACTTCTTTTCCTGAATTTAAAATTCTAAACCAAAATTTAAGTGCTCTCCTTGATCATACCTTTCCTTCCTACTTTACCCATTTCTAATTGGGCAAATGCCTTTTCTGTGGCGCTTGGTAGTCGTAAAACTTCTCTGCAGAACATCCTATGTACTGCATCCAAACTTCCCATCCACCCTCCAGTCCCCAAACTTCACTCCATATAACATTTTTGGTTCCATTACCATATTATATATTTTTTCTAACCACCTGACATTAATATCTGGAATTTTATATTTATACCCTCTAACTGCTGCCAATGCTCCTTTCTCTTTTGCAAAAAACAACTTCTGTTTCTCCCATTTTCCACCCTTATCCATTTTAACATCTAAATATATTCAATCTGTAACCATTTTATACTCTTAGTTTCCTTTCTTCCACTTTTCAAATTTGATCAATTTGTCTCCTTTCTTGTCTATTTGCTGCAAAGATTGTTGTAAGTCTGTTGTTATAATGGATTCTACTACTAAATCATCTGCAAATAATAATCTCAGAATTGTCACATTATTTATTGCTGTAAAAAAGTGTTATTCTTTGCTATTTCAGTTAGAATAATGTCAGTAAACAAATTGAAATACACTGGACTTAGTTTACACCCTTGCAGTAGTCCCCTCTTTTGAATAATTTCATCTGTTACCCATCCCTCCACTATTCTCATGTAAAATGTATTATCCTTGTATAACTCTTATGTTCACCATATGATATATAATACCCTTGCGCAAAAGTTTATACCATAGCAAATTTGGGTCTATTCTGTCATACTTTCTCAAGGTCTATGAATAAATACATAGAGAGAGAGAGAGTGTGTGTGTGCGCAAGCTTAAAGTCCTGTAACCTGTTTGGTCATATCAATCAATTAAATTGGTAAATGATTCTCAAATGATCTCTGGTTCCATGGAGCTTAAAATTACTTGACATTCATCTTCTCAGCCTAAGGGAACCCCCCCCCCCCCACCAAAAAAAAAACAAAACCTTATGCCTGTAACTCAGTCTAAGTGAGATTTGTACTTGTAACCTCTTGAACATGAGGCAGTCATGGTACCCCCCATACTACCAAGCAAAATACTGTTATTTTTGTGTTGTCATCATTATCAGTTACAGTAAGAAAGAAAGAAAAGAAAATATCCAAATATTTCTTCAGTTATATGGCCAATTTCTCATGCACCTAATATTCCAGCTCCTACTTCACCTGATAACTTGACTGACAAATCTGAAAACAGTTCTTTGACCTCCAAGGAGATGTATTTTGACCCAACAAACAAGTTCACTTAATCTGAATTAAATGATCTGGCATTTACAGCTGACCAAAGTATAGAGTTAATTGCTTGGCTCAAGGTTACATAAAAAGGGTATGTGAGCACCCACGGTTACATTTGCTTGATGTAGGAATCATGAGATACAGTCCAGAAATGTTTTGAGCAGGAAAATCAACTCATATTTTGCACAAGTATTTGTACTCTTCTGCATAAATTGAAAGAGAAAGAATATGATCCTAACATCTGAGACTTTTTATTGACTCTTTCAAAGGAACTTGTAAGCCCATTCTGCTTCACAATACCAACTTAATAGCATCCATACCACTTATACATTCTACAAAGTTGACTGAATTGTTTCAAACATTAAAGTTGGTGCTTGATAAAATAAAATAGCATGACATGAATGGCAAATATGAGGAGGACCCAAAAGTAACTGGAATCAAACTGTTGCACTTGTATGCTTTGAAATTACAAGTTACTGTTAGGTGATGCTAATTTTGGGGTCTCCTGTGTCTGTTAGAAGCTGGCATCAGTCTAAGTTAAGTGTTGTTTGCCTTCATGTTACAAACCTTTGGAAATTAATGAGTTGGCTGACCACAAGGGACAAAGAGTCTGTGTGAAATTTTGTTTTCTGTTAGGGAAAACTGCAGCCAAGACCATTGGGATGTTTTGGCAAGCCTTTAGTGATGGATAAGCTTTGGGGTGGCTTTCTCATTTCAAATCTGCCAACATGTCAACTGAAGACATGTCATGTTCAGATATCCATTGGCAGAAATAAATGACGAATACATTGCCAAAATCAAACGTACAATTGATGAAGATCGTCAGAAGACCATTGACCAAGTTTCTAAGGAAACAAATGTGTCATAGAGCACAGTCCATTTGCACTTGAAATGGATGTTTGCAACATTTGTTCCTCACTTGCTCACACATGACCAAAGGAAACCATGTAAATGTTTGCCATGACTTGAGAATCTTCACAGCAAGCATCGAGCTAATGGAAAACTTTGAATTCAGCACGACCCAAAAAAGCATGTGAAGTGTAATCCAATATGAAAACATTGTTGATTTGTTTTTTGGAGTATATAACACTATCCACAAAGAGTTTATTCCCCCAGGACAAAAGTGAACCAACATTTTTATCTGGACATTTTTATCCACAAAGATTATGAGAGAGTGTATGGTAAAAATGGCCAGAAATGGGAACTGGTTGCTTCACCCCAACAATACTCCAGCTCATATAGCTCTGACGGCCCGACAGTTTTTGATAAAAAAAACAACGTGGTGTTTGTGCTTCATCCACCTTACTCACCTGATCTGGCTCCATTGGACTTTTTTTTTTTGTTTCCACAAATAAAGAAAAGCCTGAAAGTAAAGTGATTCATGATGTGAAGTCAAAGAAAGCACACTAACAACTTAGAATAGCATGTAGCATCAAAAGTTCCAGCACTGTTTTCAGCAGTGGCAAAGGCATTAGAACAAGTGCATTAATTCACATGGACTGAAGTACTGTGAATACAGAGCCCAATAAAAATAAAAAATGAAATCCAGCTGTTTTGACCCGCCCCCCTTATATGGCGAATATTTTTGGACTTCTTCTGGAACAACAAAGAGGCTACACCAAACTCTCCTGTTTTCTCTTTCTGGGATGGCTTACTGGGTCAGGGACAAACATTAAATAGCAAATTGGTCTGAAAGGGGTAAAATGCAACCAGTATCCAAAAATGTCTTAAATGTAACTCTTCTTAACCCGGAAAAAATTACTTCCACCTTTACACATCAAGTTTAGATAAATGAAACAGTTTGTTAAGGCATTACAAAAACAATCTATGCTTGCAGAACCTAGACAAAAAATATTCCTTATTGTTGTGCTCAAATCAGTGGAAGAATCTTTATGGGCCACAGATTTGAAGTTGATGATGGACAGTAATTTCACAGATACAATGACTAAAAATACATGAAAACATTTGGGCAGCACCAAGAACCCTTAATACAAAGAGATTGTAAGAAACATATTGTTCAAGTTCACACTTCTGGATCGAAGCATGAGCTTGAAGCTTCATTCTTTAGCAAAACATCTTGATTACTTCCCTCCAGAGATTGTAAGAAACATGTTCAAGTTCACGCTTCTGGATTATAACATGAGCTTGAAACTTTATCTCTTTAGCATCCCATCTTGATTACTAGGAACAGTAAGGTCATCAGGATCTGAAAGATGTGAAACAGTAGTATCAGAGATGCTGGGATGTAAACAGATGGCTCATTAGTGCTGCAGGATAACACATGATAACCTTTCCAGAGAGCACTCCAGAACTTCAAGAACCCAAATTCTACAGGAAAAGGGAAAGGCTGAGTGAGGTGTCACAACACGCATTTCTAAGGATGTAATTTGATTAAGAATTCAAATATACTTTGCTTGTGAAGATGTTTTATTTATGTGCATGTGTGCACACTCACACACGCGCTCTCTCTCTCTCTCTCTCTCTCTCTCTCTCTCTCTCTCTCTCTCTCTCTCTCTCTCTCTCTCTCTCTCTCTCTCTCTCTCTCTCCCTCTCCCTCTCCCACTTCCCTCCCTCTCCCTTTCCCCCTTCCCTCTCTCTCCCTCTCATAAAAAGCACTTATGTGATATTAATATAGGAAAAGCAAGGGTAGATTTTCCAAATTTGTATCTACATGCAATATTGTTCATTCAATGCATATTATGTTATCGAAAATTCTACTTAATTACACGATAACATTTTTCACTATTGCCAATTAACTAGACATGATATTAAACAGAAAAAAAAAGAAGATTCTGAATTTAATCTATCAAAATTAATTTAATTTTTGGTTTTTTCTGAACCCCCCCCCCCCTAAAAAATCAAGAGTAGTCTTATCATGCCATCATTTTATGACATAGAAAATATTTACTTATAAGTTATTAGTATCTTAAGCTGAATAACAAATACAAATGAAGATATTTCCATTGATGTAGGTGTACGCTTGGGGTGATAATGATCATGGACAGCAAGGCAATGGCACCACAATAGTGAACCGGAAACCAGCACCAGTGCATGGTTTGGAAGATGTGCACGTGAACAGAGTGGCTTGTGGTTCCTCACATTCAATTGCTTGGACCACCTTCAACATGCAGCCACCTAATATGCATGAGCCTGTCCTTTTCACAACTTCAAGTGATCCACTTGGTGCTTCAGCTCTAGGTAACTAAAGATTTTTCAAGCTGAAGCTTATATGCCTTCCATAGAATAAAAAAAGAAACCAATCAAATTGTTACTGTTCGATGATAATAATAATAATAATAATAATAATGAGTTTATTTTGCTATTAACCCTTTCCAGCCCAATTTATTATCGATTGAAATTACTTTTTGAAAAATAGTGCGGTAGGATGCGTATTTGTGTTAAAATGTTTTTGTTAGCTGATCTCTTACTGGCAGTTCAGTTCTCTAAACTTCTAAAACACTGAACATTATTGATCAATATTTCAGTGTCAAAAATTAATTTATGTTGGAATCCTTGCTATATTTCTACTGTAATAAAAGAAGGGATGCACTTCTAAAACACTGAACATTATTGATCAATATTTCAATGTCAAAAATTAATTTATGTTGGAATCCTTGCTATATTTCTACTGTAATAAAAGAAGGGATGCACCCAGGTAAACTAAATGCTGATTGGCATATCTAAGTGTTGAGTGACTTCAGTAGCATAATAAAGTTCTGTTTTGTTAAAAAAAAAAGTATGTTTGAGTGGATTTTATTTTCACTTTTGCTTCTACTAACCTGTGTTAATATCAATCAATTTAAAGAAAATACTGATATATGCACAATGAAAGTAGAGTATTATTGAATGTTAACCTATATCCATCTTGAATGACAAATGCAGATAATGATGCTATATGATACTATTCTGCTGGAAAGGGTTAAATACACTATACATTAGGCTATGCCAAAGTAAATATAGGAAACAACTCTACTTTCCATAAACCAGTCAAATTATAAAACTGTACTTTATTTTATTCTCAACCCTTTATTCACTAAAACTTGACATTAATATACTTTAGCAACAACTAAAATGAGCAGAACATAGATCATTCATTACATGCTACCTTTTATTGTTGAAATATGATTATTCATTTGTGTTGCATAACTGTGATTCTGGTGTAAACTTAATGGAGCTGTTGAGACTTGCAAATAACTTAAGAAGTCTTAAAGGTCCTGTCCAATTAAATTTCAGGTTTGTTAATTGAAAAGATTAATTCCTTGGAATAAGCGCACAAAACATGAAAGACATATTCATTAGTTCTCCAGCATCCCTCTGTTAAAGTTTTCCCACCATACTGTGATGACATCACATTTGCCCAACAGAGCAGTCTAATTGAGTTGTAGCAGGCATTTCTTGCAATTTGATTGTAGTATTGCAATGCATTGTGCTCATTATTTTATTAATTCCCTAGTGGAGAAAGATCAGAGGGGTGATATAAATGCAGGGTTAAAATGATTAACGAAGACCTCTTTCCAAGGTGTACGGTCTATACAATTTAACAACCAATCTTATGGATTAAAATCCACTGTTAAACTAAATTATGCAAAGTTTTAAAAAAGAATGCTGAAGGTACATAAAGAATCAGAATCATCATTAAAAAGGATGGAATATAGTATTATATAACAATATTTGTAATAAAACTTCATTCATCTTTCTCAAATTCAAATTTTACCTAGAATTTATGCTCTTCCTAAAATTCATAAACTTGAAAATAAAATGAGTCCTATTGTAAATTGCATAAATTCATCTATTTATTATCAAGCTAAATGATTAAACAAAAAATTCAATAACTATGACAATTTGAGAGTTTGAGTATTAAAAATTATTTTTAGCCAGCAGAAGAGATCAACAATACTGCATTGTCTGCTAATGATAAACTTGTTTTATTTTCAAAGTAACTGATTTGTTTCCAAGCATTCATAGAGAAAAACTTTTGAAATTCTTAAAAAAATGGTTAAGTTTTTTAGAATTGAATGAAGATTTAATAAATGGTTTTGTTAACCTTACTAATCTGTGTTTGGATCAAAATATTTTCGGTTTTAATGACAAATTCTTTCAGCAAGCTTCTAATTTAGCAATAGCTAATCCACTTTTACCTTTTCTTGCTGATCTATTCATGAGCTATTTTGAAATACAGGTCACTAAAACATTTTCTCTGATTTTTAACTTGGTATAGATATGTAGATAGTATTTTTGCTATCATTCCTGAGAAACATGTAAATGATGCTTTAAACCTTTTAAATTTACCAAATAAAGCTATAAAATTCACATTGGAAATTGAAAATGGTGGCTATCTCTCTTTCCTGGATTTAAAAATAATAAATTGAAACTTGGAATTTACAGTAAATCACTCAGACTGATAATTAGAAAAAAAAATAATAGCTTTAAGCTTTTTTCATATAAATTTGATGTTTTTAAAATAGTTTTAATGTATAGATTAATTAATTTACCCCTTAATAAGGATGAATCCAATAAAGAGTTTGAATACATTATCAGCAATAGTTTAATTAATGGTTGTAATATTGATTTTGTAAATAAAAAAAAATTGATAAGTTTAAATATCAAAAAGCTGTTAAGGAGGTTTCTACTATTAAGGAAAAAGATAATTACATTTTTAAACATTGTATTTATCACTCTTGGTCAAATAAAGAATTAACAAACATTTTAAAGAACATGGCATAATATTGGTTCCTCAAACTAAATACAACTTAAAAAATGTGTTATGATTTTCTATAAAAGATGAAATTTAAAAAAATTAAAAATTGGTATTTATCAATTAAATTGTGAACCTGTTTACATTAGTAAGACCAAACATCATTTGGAAACCAGAGTTATGAAGCACTTCAGAAGTATTAAATATAGATTGATAAGTCAGCTGTGGCAGATCATTTTTAGAAATTTAGCTATGAAATAAACCTAGAAATTAAATTATGAAAAACTTAAATGTACCCTTAGATTTAACGGTTTTGAAGAAAATATTTATTTTAAAAAATAAAAATCAGACAATGAAGTTTGATTCTGTCACCGAATTTGTTTTGATTCCGGTAATTAGCACTTAGTACACAATCCTTCATCTAATAGCAGTAACTGTAACAAGAAGAAACAAGAAGAAGCTGATGATGCAATGAAGTTATGATTGTGGAACTAGTCCTTTGAATTTGAAAAAGATAAGTAAAGTTTTGTTACAGATTATGAATTGTTATATTGTTATATTAATATTTGTGTTGCTTCACTGTTACTAGCTTTATTTTTACATATTATAAGAAACATAGTGCTTATCTCAAAAAAAAAAACATTATACATGAAGCCATTTTGTAATCAGAAGTAGGTACCAATTTCCAGTATTGTGCAGTTATGAACTGCAAATAAAATGATTCAGATTAAGATAAATAAAGATCAAACGGTAAAAAAAATTCAGGAATAAAGATTTGCCTGAATTGCTATTCAATATGAAGTGGAACAAGAAGTATACAGATATTTTGAAGCTGAATGTGAGTATTATTATGCTACCTCTACTTTAGATAAACCATTCACACTATCAAATGATGACTGTCTTGACATAAACAAGGAAATGCTAAGTAATGTGTTTGTGGGAAGGAAGAAATGAAGAATACAATATTTTTCTTCATATGGGAATGTCATATTATGTGCTCTTGTATTCTGTACAAAATGTGGAAAGATGGTTACAACTATGAAACCTTTCTCTAGGGGATCATGCCTACAAGTTGAAAATCAAGTGAATTGGAGGTGACAAAAATGTATGGCATTCACAGGAAAATTTGAATAGCAATCTTCATCGTGCTTGGGATTGGCTATGTCTCTATATGTGAATGGAATAGGGTTTACGCTTTCAAGCACTTTTGTGAATAAATATTTTTAGCAATCTAGGACACCAAAAGTTTTATAGATTAATAAAAACATTCAATGGTCCGGGAATTAGGAAGGTGTTGGGGAGAAAAGGCATGGACAGTCCAAAATTACTATGAATGAGGTCTGGATAGCTGGTGTTGACCAATATGATAGTCGTGGGTTCCTTACCAAGATGTAATATATACAGCAATGGACATATCAACAAAAGAAGATCTTGGATTTTGTTGTGTTGCAGAAAGATACTATTGCTGGAAAACTAGAAAAACTGGTTAGTGAAACCTTAATCACTCGTCTCTTATCTAAAGGACAAATTTATTGCTGTTTCTTTCTAACAGCCATCAGAAATTGAAAGAAAATTGAAAGTTTCCTAATATAGTGCATGAATTTGACCTGTGGCACTTGGCCAAATCTCTACAAAAGATGCCTAAAATAATTAAAAGTATGTCCAACTTCTATGTGAATGGAAATAAGGTGATATTAATCATATGTTTTCATAAACTTCCACGGCCAATGTTTATCAATTCAACTATTAATATTTATGGTGATAAAGTCGGATTTATGTGAGAAAGAAAGAAGCTCTTATTGAAAAATTCAAATGTATTTTAAATCACATCTGCAATATTTACTCTTGGTCTGGAAATAAATTTATGAATAAATGTGAGCATGATGACTTGACAAAGGATAAGATTAAGAAAAACTGGATAAGAAAGAGCTTGTACAGACTTCTGTCATCAGTAACAAATAAAACTTCATTTATAGAGGATTTAAAGCATACCAAACATTATCACCACACTTGAAGGAAAGGGTCGTATACAATGCTATTTTAAACTACACAAAAATACTGAGATACTCAAAGGCAGATAAGAAATGAGTTGCCAAATCAATGTATGAAAAGAAAAGTGATGAATGCTGGAAAAACATATTGCAAGTCATAATAAGTAGTGCAAAAGAAAACATTCTTGTTGAAACAGAAGATCTCTATAGCTGTGATGTCTTCATATGTATTGTTAGTCCCACAGCCTGAAACATCGGAAAATCTGAGTCAGATTCAACAGATTTCAGGAGATATGAGTCATAATATAAGTAAAATTCACAAATGCTGTTATGTTAAACTCATATGGCAAAATATAAACATTTATACTTACTTTTTAATTTACTCTAAATATTCACAACTGGGATACCAGCAGCTGCAAAAAAGTCTATGATGATCATCTAGTTCTGAAAATGATTCTCTTATTTGGCTTGCTACACAAGAAGATAGAATGTGCCTATTTTTGTTTCTCAAAGCTTTCCATAAATTAATCCAACATACAAATTGTCTATAAGCAATGCACATATTATGTTTTAATTTTTCCATTGCACATTTTTTTCAAACATAGAATTTTTCCTATCATTAAATTCCTAGCTGTATTTAATTATCTTTGTTTAGTATCCTAGTTATGATGCTTTCGAAAGGTTATGCACATGAATCTGTTAATCGAAAACTTGCACAGCAATAATGGCATTCTTAATCTGTTTCCATTGTGTTTCACACACCATAAATACACCAATTTATAATGTTAATTATTTTTTCAAGTATATGTCTGTTCAAAATCTGGGTCCTTCTATGTTTTGAACTGATAAAGTTTAATGCCGGCCATGATCCCTACATAAATACCAACAAATGCCTGCTTAAGGTACATATGCAAATATTCACTTACACAGTAATACAAACAATGCATGTGAGTACTTGAGCTATTCTGGCATCATCACTCCCAACATATGCTGGTATTGTCAGGTAATTAATAGGTTCCAGACATTGTACAAAAACATTTTTTGTTTTATTTCAGAGCCATCTTTCTTAATGAAGAATAATATAATAGGTCAAGCTTTAAGATAACATGTTACTTACAGTCTTTAAAGTTTTGGGACCCCATACTGAAATTTACTGTAATAGTGAAGTTCTCATTTGGAACTTGAAGCATTAGATCTTCTTCGTGTTCGCGCTAAATTTGAAATAAAAATCTACTCTAGCTTATGCTTAGTTTGGAGTAGCAATTGACTCTTCTCAGGGTGTTTTAATGGGCTGGTTGGGCTTAACAAATCCAGATATTTTCTTAAATAATAAATCACTAGGATTTTCTTTGTAGAATTGTAGTTTATTCACAATTATTTCATACAATTCTTAATGAAACTGCAATCGCTCGATGCAATTATGTGCTTTGTTGAATGCTGCAAATATTTGTTTGCATATAATTCTATGCGAATACATTAATGTATGTGTAATCTCCAAGTGCCCTTTTCCATGCTTGTAAAAAAGCCTCAACGGGCTTCATAACCAAGAAAATCAACATGTAACTATGATACTTATTGTTGGAAAACAAAATCGCATAGAGAAAATCAAAACACTTATACGTGATGAAAGCACAAGGAATAATAAACATTTTCACCCAGCAATTTCAACTTCAGGATGCAACAGAACAAAATATTTAAACATCAAATATTACAAAAATGACATGAAAGTCACAAAATGTTAGCAAATCTTGTGGTTAGGATATAAATATTGCCTCAAACTCGATTAAAAATTTGTAGCTTTTGGAGGATACAGGGGGAGAAAGCAGAGTACAGTTGTACCTAAGAGATATACATTCTTGTAAAATGATGACTTTTTTCAAGTATGTGTACCTATAAAAATTTATTATTAACTATTTTTCATTTCAAACCTCAGGTATCTTTGATGGGTCCTGTGAAGACAAGAGCCAAGCACAACAGCAAAATATATCAGCCAGCAAATCTCCTCAAATTTCACTTTCCCGAATTATCCTATCTCTGGATTCAAATTTGGCAAAACAGCATGCTTTACAACATTTATTAAATGCTCTTCAAGTGCTGCATGCACGGGATGCAGTAGTGGCAGCTCTTTCTAGCCATTCAAGCATAGCAGGCTTAGCTTCTGGAGGTGGGTATTATATATTGAATTATTCTTTCAGCACCCTTTAATCTCTCAAGATGTGCAAGACCGCCACAGTTTATAATTATTATGTATATAAAATGTTCTGTCTGATTAGTCATTGTTATCTTTAAGAATAACAACAACAATGAAGCAAATTTTGGAAATGTGCATCACCTAGAGACCTGAAAGAATATTATAAATTAAATTGTAAACTGTAATTGTATCTCTATACAGACTTACAAAATTTAAGAAATTAAATTTATGAGAAAGTAATGAGAAGTTTATGAGTAGCAATAGTTGAAGAACTACAAATTTTGATACAGCAAATTAATAAGGTGGATGTTTTAATTGTAAGTGAAACCTGGCTAAAAGAGAGGGAAATAAAAAGATTTTGAATTTAAAGGATTACAGTATTATTCCAAGCAAGAAGGTGAAGTTTCAACATATATCAGCAATCACTGAAAAGTTCTGAATAAGGTATATGACTCATATAACAAAAAAAAAACAACAAAAAATAGTTCCTCGTTCCTCAAATGTTGAGAATTTAGTAGTTACCTTTAATATACACATCGTTAATAATGCTACAAATATAATTTGATGTTGAAGTACAACTTAGGAATATAGATGAAAATTTATTATTTACTTCCATTTAACTAAACATAATTGTATCACACTATTCTTCTATCAGTATAATCATAAAATTCATCCATGACTAATAGGCTTTCTGATATGCAGAATTACTGTTTCATTGTAGTGCATTTATTACTTCTAATGTTAATGCCGTTTTTATAAAATATTTTAGATGTGTGAAAATTTTAAAGGTGCAGCTTCTGTTGTATAATTTGAAGAAATTTCTAGTCTTAAAAGAGATTTATGAAAGAACATGTGAGCTCTCTGATAATATATTTATTTAGATTCATATTTACTCACCAAAGTAAAAAATCTGATGTGTTCCATTCACATGACTTTCTCTAGCTGTTCTGCAAACAAAACTTTTATTCCAAAGATTAATCTTTTATCTGTATCATGCTAAACAAGATAAACATTAGCAGAATTAATCTTTTTACTTGCTTCCTTGAAACTAGAAGGAAAATAAAGAGATAATCAAGACCTTTAAAAACCAGTCGCTATGTGAAACTATTGAAATTCCATTCCTTTGCTTGCCAGGAGTAAAAAAATGAGAAACAAGAAGAAAGATGTCTTCCCATTTGAGAAAAATTTAAATGGCTTAAAATTGATACCAATAATCCAGAATATCTTAAAAAGTGGTTAACTCTACAAAAAAAATGTATACAACATTAACTGTGTTTTTAATGAAATCTAAGGTCAGGGGTTATTCCCAGAAAATTCAAGACATACATTTGTCATAAAATATCTTGAACATAAAGTATTTTAATCAAAATTGTTAGAGCCATTTTTGAAAAAATCAAAATTTTTTAAAAAAAGTTCCAGGTACAGGTAGTTGGGAGGGGATTTTCTTGAAAATCTTTGTGTCGCAGTCTTGGAAGATACTTAACTTAAATACCAAGTTTGGTAATTAACCAAATTTTCATTTTTGAGCTAATCTGCACACACACACACACACACACACACACACACACACACACACACACACACACACACACACACACACTCACGCACATTTTTCTAAAGAAATCTCGGCATCAAATTTTTGGGTGCATTATAATACCTTCTCTATACACTACATATATAGTATGTGTGGGGAAAGTAAAAAATAAATGACTTGTCACCGTCATACAGTACATAATATATAGTATATATGATATATTTACAAACTGATTTACAGAAGAGGTATTACTAATCATGTGCAATAACTCCTGTTTTATATAATGTAAGTGGTTATATGGAACCTTTGCATTACTTAATACATTTATTTCCAGGGAACTACTTACTCTACTTCTAAAATAATTTCTATTTCTAGCTCACATTTTTGTCCTCTTTGTAGATACTTATTACAAATTTTAAGACATTCATATGTCTACATACAGGGGAAAGTTAATAAATTAAATGTTTTATAAATATCTGGAGGAATTGTGTGTTCCATTTTAAATTTTTGTCTATAATTAAACCTAGAAAGTTAGTTTGCATTATGTTGTAATAGTGTGTATATTGCATAAAGATATAGGCGGAAAACTGCTAAATATCTTATATACTTAAGTAATTACATATATTTTTATCATGCATAGTCAATGCATAAGTGCTTCAATTTGTGAGATTGCAGGAAATATTATTTTGCCAAAATGCTTTCTCTAATTAATTAAAGAAGTGCTGTTTTCAATCATTTCAGTTAAAGTGCGTACCCCAGACACACCTCCAGAAGGACTGGCTAGTCATAGCTCCTCAAATGCTGCTCCATATGAGGAAGGTATAGAAATAGCTCAAGGAGGAGGAGAAGCTCCAGCATCTGTTGCAGAAGCTGTTGGACTGGTAAAACAATATTGTAATGCCTGCCTGGGTAGTGTGGGGGTAGCGTAATTGCCTCACATTCAAAAAGTCATAATTTCAAATCTTGCTTATCCTTTTTTTGCATTTTCCCTTATCCTGAGAGACGAATGTTGAGTAACTTTAAGCTCCACCAATGTCATTCATCACGTATCTCACATAACTAACTTACTTACCCATCAATGAATAGTTTTCATTTGTCAGTACATTGTTTGGTGCATTGGCAATTCAATAAGTCATAGCAATAAAAAATGTGCATGTCACCTCAAGACATTGTAAAAAATCTGATGTGTTCCATTAACATAATGTTCTCTAATGTTCCAAATACAAACTATTCTTACAAAAGATTATTCTTCTATTTACGTCATGCTAATTGAGATGAATGTTAGCAGAAATTGTCTTATTACTTGCTTCCTTGTAAGTAGAAAGGAAATAAGGGAATACATTAGACAAAAGCAATAGTCAAATCTTTAAAAGCTCATCGCTACATGAAACAATTGAGGTTTATTTGCTTTGCATGGTCCCATTTCAGAAAAGGTAGATAGTTTAAAATTGAAACCAATAACAAGAAATATCTCGAAAATGGTCAACTATAAAGAAAAATGTATATGACATAAATTGTGTGTTTTAACAAGATCTTTTTTGTATATTAATTTATTGTCTATATCTTATTTTGCAAAACTCTTCCAGAATAAAAAGGTGTTCAGAGGCTATTCCCAGAAAATTCAAGAAATACATTTTATTTATCATGTAATTATCATACGTAATACAAGTGTTTTCATGTTGTTGATTATTCATGGCCGGAGCGAAACAACATTGAATTTCTTAAGACAATTCAGCGAAATAGACTATTAATAATTTATAATATATAGGAAGGGAGATTTATCAGGTTATGATTGTAATACTTCATTAGTTTTCAAATGGTAGATGATGCATTCGTCTATATATGTACAAATATCGATAGCAATAATAGAAATTGGGAACAATTTTTACTTCAGCTTTTAATAACTAATACATGAAATGGAAACAAATGTTATTTTATTTGAGGTTATTGCATTCATCTCATACGTAAGAATTATAAATAATGATTAATTTCACTCCTTTTATGAATTAAATGCATTATGAACTGGATAAAACTTTAAATAAACATTGTAACTGAATTAATTGAAATTATAATTGTGGAACTGACAGTTATTAAAAGTGAAGATATCCTTGTTGCCAATAAACAAGACAGGAGCTCCAAGATTTCAAAGAAATGAACATCAGCTGCGATAAGATGTTTCGAGAATATCGCTCCAGTCAGATGACCGCGATTGGTTGAATTTGCCTAATCTCACCCATTGCCTTGGCACTTTAATAGTTGAGCTAGATTGTCTCTAAAATACAATATTTTAATCAAAATCATTAGTCATTTTTGTGAAAATCCAAATTTTCAAACAATTTTCCATGTAAAGGGTAGCTGGGGGCAAAGGAATTTTCTTGAGAATCTTTGTGTTGCATCCTTGCATCCTACCAAGTTTGGTATTTAACATTGTTTTTGAGCTATGTTGTCCACAGACGTTAAGATTCAGGGGACCTCAAAATAAATATTTCCAACGAAATCTGAATATCAAATTTTTAGTGGAATACAATACCTTCTCATTGTATGTACATATGGGCTAGAGAAAGTAAAAAGAGTACTAGGAGATGTGCGAGAATAACAGTAAAATTGAGGGGGGAATAAAATAAAAGAGTGTAAAGTAAACAGTATTTTATTTGTGATGAACATGTATACATGCAGGAAAATATCATATTACATCACAGATATCAAATTACTGCAAAGTCAATTTTATTTTAGACCCAAAAACCGGCAAAATTTTCTAGTGAACCAATGTTGCATTCTAAGAATATTATTGGTTGCAATATGAAATTGTTGCTTATCTGTGAAGAATATGGGACTAGACAAGGCCTTATTTCAGGGGAAATGAAATTTTCTATTAATTTAAATATGTTTTTACAGAGATTTAAAAGATCTATATACATTTATGCTGGCCTTAATTAATATTTCTTGAACATTTGGAATTATGATCTTTAATTTTTTTCTGCAAAAACTGATAAACCAGTCTAATACAAAAAAGTAGGAAAAGCTATTGAGATGAAATTGCATATTGAATTATACAATTTCATTTCTTTGTTTTTCTGGTGTAATAATCCCACAGATTAGTTGAAAAGTATTTACTTTTATTTCATTTTCTTCATTTGATTTATAACTGTTATTAATTATTTTATTAATTAAAATGCTCAATACGATTATTTCAAATAAAAATGGAGAAAAAGAGTGAACATTAAAAATCTTCACTTTTCTCTGTATTCATTTGCTTACTGTTTGCTTATATGCACAACATAATTTCTGTGGACTTTAGATTTGAAAATGTTTACTTTTGAACATGTTTACAATTTTTTACAGAGTTCTCACAGTACACCAGAAAGTGAGCAGAGTCCAATGGCAGCTTTTCCTTCCTTATCAAGTTCTGTTAGTCTCTCATCTCGTGCTTCAAAAATGTCAGCCAGTGCCATGAGTGTTATTGCTGCAACGATGACTTCAAATGCACAGGTAACTAAAAATTTGTTTTAAAATAATGCATTTAATATCTCTCTAATTAAAGGTATCTATCACCAGGTGAACTATATTCTGCTTACTTAGTGGTTCACCTTGCTTTCACCAACAAAAGTTGGATTCTATTGTTCAAATGGTTAGACCAGACCATTTTGTCTCTCTCCAGAGTGATCCTAGATTATATTACTAAGTGGATAGATGATTTGTTTCTCATAAGAGTTGACCAGGTTCTATTAGTCAAGTGGTTAAGCAGTTTGTTTCTCACTAAGAGTTAAAGGATTCTATATATTGGCCAAGTGTTTGGATCTTTTGCCTCTCACCAAAGTAACCCAGATTTTGTTGGTCAACAAATGAGCAACACTGTTTTACAATCTTAATATTTATTTTTAAGCCAAACGAAATACATCATCATAATCTACAGACTTTCTTTCACTTTTCGACATAGTCGCCATTATTTTGCACACATTTTTCCCATCGTTCTACAAGTTTGAAAATGCCCCTGTGATAGAACTCCGTTCCAGCTGCCCGCTGGCCTGCATGCACTGCTTTCCGAATATCCTCCAGCGTCTCGTAGCGATGGCCACGCATCTGCTCCTTCACAGAACCGAAAAGATGGTAGTCAGAGGATGCCAAGTCGGGACTGTAGGGAGGATGTGGAAGAGTTTCCCACCCTAATGCCCTGATCTTCTCCATAGTGGCACAGGCAGTATGCGGACGCGCATTATCCTGTTGAAGGATGATCCTCTTTCCAGGGCGTTTATCACGCAAAGCCCAATGGAGCTTCAGAAGTGTCTTGTTGTAGCGGGCAGAATTTATGGTCCAGGTTCAAGAAAGTCAACCAGAATGCAGCCTTGTGCATCGCAAAAGACACTTCCCATAACTTTTCCTACAGATTGCACTGTCTTCGCTTTCTTCTTCGATGGTGAATTCAAGCGGTGCCATTCCATACTCTGACGTTTCATTACTGGGTCATAGTGATGGAACCAGCTCTCATCTCCAGTCACAATACACGTCAAAAATTCATCACCTTCATTATGAAATCTCTGAAGAAGGTTTTGTGCAATGGTTCTTCTCTGAAGTTTGTGGTCTTCAGTCAATAAACGGGGGACCCAACGGGCACAGACCTTTCGATAACCCAAGCTGTGGATCATTTCTTGCACTGCACTATGTCCTATTCCAAGTTGCGCAGCAATTTCATTCACAGTGAAACGCCTATCTCCTGTAATGAGCTCATCAACTCCTTCCTTGTTGCATTCTGTAGAGGCAGTTCGAGGACGCCCGCTACGAGGCGCATTTTGCAGACTCGTGTTTCCATCTTTGAAATGTTTCACCCATCTTCTAACACTGCTGGCACCCATGCAGACACCTCCATACGCATGTTGAAGTCTGAGATGAATTTCAGGAGCAGATTTTCCTTCTTTCATAAGGAATTCAATGACAGCACGCTGTCGAAACGAAACATCAATGTCAGCCATTTTTCAAACAGTGTCTGTGGTCACGTGATAGAAGCTAATGACGTCACAATATGTCAGTATGTGGCTTAAAGTCTGTAGATTACGATCCTGCTATTCGTTTCATTACATTGTTGAAATTTAAATTTTTACAATGGGTTGCTCATGACTTTCAGTATGCCCCTCGTAGTTGTGCCCCATGAAGATGATAAGAATTCTATTGGCCAAGTAGTAAAAGCACTGTTTTCTCACTGAGGTGACCTGAATTCTTCTAGTCAAGTATTTAGACCTCTTCTTTATTGAACTTGTACTAGAAATAGGTGAATGCATTTATATCTTCTTTTAAACGTATTTGTGGATCTGGAAAGCAAAGCTTAATACCTTCCTTTTTCCCTTCTCCCTGAAAAATGGTGAATGGCAATCTCGTGACACTCTACTTAGCCTAAAACCCAGCTCCACAGTAATGGTAGAATTATAACATGTTGGAAGCTTAATGATCACAACTTTATAATGCTCTTTAATATATACCATTAAATAAACATTTTTCACAAAAGTAATTTTAAAAATGGTAAATTAGTTTTGCAGCTATTTGATGCAATGTGTAATTGAAAATTTTATAGGTAGTTGGTCAGGCTGAAGAAGCTGATCCAATGCATCCTAATCTGGATGACTTCACAAGTCTTCTTGGGCAGGATGATGCTCGCATGTTGGTGGATTTGCTCAAACTAGCTGTAGCAGGCAGAGCTGTAGAAACAGCAAAGGAGACAATAGTTAACGTTCTTATAGGTAATACCAATATAAACAAACTTAGTATTTAAGTTCTCAATCTTTAAAGAATATGACAAAAAGATTTTCAAGGCAATTCCCCCCTCCTAACACAAACTACCTTTCAAATGTTAATGTTCTTAAAAATGGTTCTAATGATTTGAATAAAATATTGCATGTTTAATGTATTTTTATAACAAATGAAATATATTTTTTTAATTTTGTGGGCATCTCTGAATCCCTCATCATTATGGATGATTTTTGTTTAACTGGTAAACCATAAGAGATATCCAAAATCTTACTACTCAAGAACGGCAGAACTTGTCAAGACTCACTCTTTATGGCATATACTTTTTTGTGAAGTGATCCATTTCTAAGACTTTCTGTATTATTGATTTAAATGTTCTAATATTTATGCTTTTCTGTAATAGAAAGTGATTATTTGTTTTTCTCCCTTGGTTATGCAGAATGTGTGGAATTTCAACCCATTCTTACATAGCAACCAGTTCTTAAAAACATTTGAATATTGCTTTCACCCTTTAATCTGGTAGTCATATCAGACAATTAATGAAATTGGTGAAATTATGCTCAAATGATCTTGAGGTCCATGGAGCTTAAAGTTACTCAACTTTCATCTTCTCAGGATAAGCGGGGGGAAAAAATTCTTATCCGCACCTAAGCGGCCCAGTGTATTACCTATTTCCCTTGTACCTACAAGGGAATATGTAATAAAACCGTTTTTGCTAGTGTATCTTGATTAGAAGAAAGTAGAACAAAGAATAAACTTTTCTGAGAATAGCTTATATGCAGAATAGAGGAAGTCATGTAAATGTATAATAAGTGAGTTGGCAAGTGGTAACACTACATCTCTGAAAATTCACTTACTTGGACACGTTTTTGGGAATGGTTTAATCCTCTTATCCTTAACAATTCTCCAGTTATTTCACCAAAAATATATTATTTGAAACTCCCTGAATAAAAAAAAAAATTAAAAAAAAAAATTATAAAAAAAACACAACTCAAGCAGCATAACTCAAAACTGAAAAGTGGATAAATACAAAACTTGATATTTGTGTTTAGTATCTTCCAAAGATACAAGAGTAAGTTTTTCAAAGGAAAATTCCCCCATACCATTTACCTAGAACATTTTTATGAAATGTTTGGTTTTCTCAAAAATGATTTTGATTAAAATACTGTAAGTTTAAAACATTTACTTGCTAAATAAAATATTTATCTTAAACAGTCTGAAAATAGCCTGTGAGATCAGCTTCATTTGGGAAAAAGTTTGTATAATTTTGTGCATGGTAAACAGTAACCAATAGAAAAAATGTACTACACAGAAAATGTAGAGCTCTGTAAAACACACAGTTTATTCCAAAGTCCTCTTATTTTTCAGTTCTTTCTTGTGATTGCATGGTGGAAAGAGTGTGGGAGTTTAAAACCAGCATATATGATCTGTTTTTAAACATTTGACTATTGCTAATCTCTTTGTATATACAGAAAGGTGTGTAATAAAGCTGTTTATGCAAAGGCTTACCTGGATTAAAATAAAGTGGATAATAAGAATAGTTTATAGTTGCTAATAAGCAATAGATCTATACAGGAAGTTTACAACATTTACTGGAGAAGCTAGAACTATCTGGCAGTGGTAGAAACTTGGCCAAGAGAGGACAATATAGAATTAAAAAGCCATAACTATTTGGGGAGAAAGGGAGAAATGCTAGCAAAAAAGGGAGAGTGTCAGGAGAGTTAGGATTTTTCATTAAGACCACTCCGAGTACAACTAAAGAAACGTGGTCCAGGTCAAAAGAAGTTTTATGGGTCATAATTCAAGACAAACAGATAGATAATGGGAATATATGTGCAGGTATAGTTTGTAACCCACCAGCTACCTCAGAGTTCCATAATCCAGACTTGTATAATCTTTTATAATATAGAGAAGCTAAGGGATAAATACATACACATAGAGATAGTTATAATGTATGGTTTTAATGTAAGAATAGAGGAAAAAGATAAAACATAACTGATACGTAAAAAAAAAATAAAAAAATAAATAAAGACTTTGGCATAGGACGAAACACTGGATAGGGGAAGCGAAAAATTTAATTGAGTTCTGTGAGCTAAAGAATCTTGATATCCTGAACGGAAAGTATGGAGAGGATGAATAGGTAAATATAAGTTTATAAATATAAACAGTCAAAGTGCAATCGACTACATATTGTGATTGAATAATATTAAATATAAGCTAACTAACTTCACAATTACAAACATGTGTGTGATCAGTGGGCATTTTCCACTATTAAGGGCCATTTGTATGAACTCGGAATAAATCCTGTAATAGTTATTCTTGGAATACACTATTCATGGTATAAATGTGGTGACGAGTTGTACGATGCAATTTTATTCCTTTGATATCTATTCGACTGTTTGTAGATTTAAAACTAATGTTGACTATGATGCGAGTCATTCGTGGCCAACTTGTTACGTAATTACTGCTTTGTTTTGCTGAAAACTTCATTGTTTTCTCAATCAGCTGTTCCTAAACTATGTATTATTTCTTATTTTAACTACTTATGGTACTATGAAATCATTATGAATGTTCATAAGCGTGTTCGGATGTAGAATTGCTATACATTTTACAAAACATACACATATGTATACTGTGACTTCTTGCGATAGGTTAGGAGTATGGGAATATAACCTTACCGTATGTGCAAAGTTGTATCTTATGCTGATATATGACGTCTTTCCGTTTCGGTGATCAAAACCTACTTAGCCTCATTTCTGTATTTTATTTATTAAAATACTTAGTAAGTGAATTTTGAAAATTACATTTTAGTGTTGCCAATGCCACTATCAACTTAAGATATGTATAATTGAATCGTTGCACCAAGATAAATAGAAAACAATTTGCTATATAGGTAAATAGAAATATTAGTAGTTATGTCGAATAGTACATTAAACCGTTCCCATTACAGTTCGCACTTTGCTGATGGCAATATTTAATACAACAGCTAGAAATTGTCAACCAAACCAATAAAACCGAGAACATTATATTTTAGGTAAAGTATTCTCTATTCAATCAAAATTGTCTCTAATGTGTTAAACCTACAGCATATAATATGAAAAATTATGAATTTATTGTAAAATAAAAATTTAGATTTACGAGCTCTGATGGCGTCTTTTAATCTGGGCATCTCCTCCCTACATCACAAAGCTTGTAGTGTTATAGTTTTTAAACTTGCACATAACTTCCAAAATCTGATTATAGTACAGAATGTCGCTAACATTAATACTTGTTTTTATTAAAATCTGGACATCTATTACCAACATGTGCTTCACTTGGTCATGGTATAGATGGAGTACAGCAGGGTCTGTTGATTAACTAGCACAGCCAATCCAACTTATCTTTCAATTTCCTTTAATTGACATCCAATTTCTTTCCCAGCTTGCTGATTCTTCTGCCCTAACTTAGTCCTTGACAATATTTCATTCCTCTAATACTTGGATCCTGTTCCAGTATTTCACTAACCATTTGACTACTGATCTCTTCCTCCCAGCTCTTCTTAGTTCAACTAATGCTACCCCATTAGGGGCTATTCTTGGTAATCCCAATATCATTTTGTAAAAGGATCTATGAATTTGATCTATATATTCCCACCCTTTTTCAATCTCCCAAATCTTCATTCCATGCATCATTCTTGATTCCACTGTTGCTGCATATATTCTCCCTAGTCAGTTTACTCTCATATTTGGTATTTTCTTTAAGCATGTTCTTGTGCTATAAATAGCTAACTTACCCTTACCTAGTGAATTTTTCCTTTGCTCTGTCCATTTTCATTTGTTATTTAGCCTAACCCCTGAATAATCAACTTGTTTATAACTTCAAATTCACTCCCCTCTAACCACCATCTCTCTTCTCTGCTGAGTTTATTTCATTCTTACAAACCATAATTTTAGATTTACTTTTTATTTACTTTTAAACCCCATTTTTTGCAGTATTGCTGCTGCTACTAGATCATCCGCAAAGAGCAAACCCGGAAATCTTTATTTTTGATTGCTGGGCATTAGAAATTTTCTTTTGCGATTTCTTGAAGTATGTCAACTATAAACAAATTGAATAAAATGGGACTTAATTTACAACCCTGCTTTAACCAATTGAATTTGATACCCAATTCATTACTTTATTGTTGGCAAGTCTAATGTAGGATTTATTATTTAAATACAACCTCTGTAATAGTCATACAAATTTCTCACTCACTCCCTTTGTTCTCAACTTAGGCCAAAGTGCATCCCTTTGAATGGTATCAAAGGCCTTTTCTAGATCTGCAAAAATGGCTGGTTGGTTGGTATCTAATGTTGAGCAGTTGGCAGTGAAGCCATTTGCTCTCTTGCATTCCAGTATTTTGATGTCATATTATCATGTCGACTCAAGGTTGGGCAGCACAGTAGATGGTTTTCACCCATATCTTCTTTAAGTGTACAGAAAGGACACAGATTGTGTCTTTTTCCAATGTGACATCACTTTGTCTGGAATGTTTTTTATAAAATAAATATATCTTATCTCTTTTCTTAGTTAGATATTTATCTATTATTGTTCTTATTATAAAAATGTTTCCTTTCCCAAAGCCCTCTTGTAAATCAGGTAATTTACCTTCTCTCTCTGCCCGTTCCTGCAGTTGCTTTGCTAGTACCCCTGTAAATACTTTGCCTATCACTGATAATACACTAATACCTCTGTAGTTACTAATAGTACCTCTCTTTAAGTATCTTCATACCACACCTTCAAAAATTCTCATGATATTCTATCCTATCCATTAGCCATCTTACTTTTTAGTTTTTCAACCTATTCTGTTATCTCATTCTCCAATATTTCCTGGTCTAGTGTTTCAACACGTTTATGGAACTCCCATAGTACTTTTGTCTGCATTAACACATTACTTCCACCTAATATATTCTTGAAATACTACTTCCATTTATTAGGATAAATTTTATTCTGCAATACCCTAGTTTTAGATACTTCTTTTTACTCCATATTCTTTTGCTATCATCCTGTTTTGCTGTCTCGTATATCTTTTGTCCAATTTTATCAGTCCACTCTTTCTTTTTCTATTCTATTAGACATTTATAGCCCCACCTTGCTATTAGAAAAGTGTCTTTTTCGACCTGTTCCACTGATTGTTTCCATCTCCTAAACTCTCTTTCTATGCTGTTTCTTACTGCAATGCAATCCCCATTATACCATTCTTTTTTTAAATTTTCTCTTTGATCCTTAATTTCCATTGTCATTCCTGCTAACTTCACTTCCCCTTCTATGTACAGCATTGCTTCTTCAGCTTTTCTCTCCTCAATAAGTTGGGTAATCTCATCTTGAGATATTTTTTCCTCTACTTGAGTTTAAATTTCCAATAAATACTGTATTTATTCGAACACAAGAGGACCCCCATTTTTCAGAATGTAGTTTCGTAATTTAGCATATCATCTACATAAAACATGTTTAAAAGACATAGGTGCATAAAAAGAATAATTTTTAAATGAAATTTAAAGGTTGCAATATATTTTGAACAAACAGATGGACTCTTAAGCTGATTAAGTCACTTATTTATTTATTTTTTGTACTTAATTTTAATTTGTGCAGAAATTCACTTTTTGAGCTTTTGTTATAGAGGGGATAAAGGAAATGTATAGTATGGGTCCATTGGTACAACATAACAGTGGCGGTGACGTAATTGTAACAGTGATGATGGATATCATTTTGTATTTAGACAACATATTTAATGTAACACATAAATGTTTTTACCTAATTTGAATTTATGCAGAAATTCATATTGCGAGGGAAGAGACAGAGGAGGGAGAACAAAATGTATGGTATATGCAATGATAAAACATGACATCAGTTGCGGTAGTGGCAGTATAGCTGCAATGACGATTATTTATGGATCCTATTTTCTGTTAAGACAACATACTTAATATAATATATTGTAAAATGTTTTACCTAGTTCGAATTTGCATGTAAATTCACATTGCAGTATATGTGTGCATGAGGAGGGGAAATGTGCAGCTAACCTCTCTCTTTCTGCTTAACTGTTGACTCCCAATACATTATGTACAACCACTGATGTGAAAGGAAGTCCTGTAATTTTATTTTAATCTCAGAGAGTAACTTTTTTTTTTCTTTCTTTCTTTCTTTCTTTCTTTCTGTTGAGAACGCTCATAGGCTCCTTAACAGCTAATTTTCGGCACAAAATGAAATGCTCAAAATCTGCTGCATATGTCGTGACCTTCGTGGTAATTTATTCTTCCACTTATTCGCCACTGCCGTACTCACAAAGTTTGAAACTTACTTTTGCCCATGTGGTATTCGGAAAACATATATCTTAAATGCAAGACAACCCCCAGTTCTGAACATTAATATTTTTTTTAAAAAAACATTGTCTTGTACTCAGATAACTAGAGTAATTCTCTTTCCTCTGTGTTCCATCTGTAATTTTCAACAGTTATACCTTCCTCTATGTCTTCTTCCTGTTCTATTACTCTCGCTGTTTTGGGATTTTTATGTATAAACATTTATAATTCTTTTTTTATTATTTATTTATTTTTTCGTTTTATGTGAACAAATATCATACAAATATTCAGAAAGACTCATATAATTATCTATTGATCTGCAGTTGGTGCAAAATTTAATATTGAAGTTTCACCAGATATGTTTTGGTTTCTGTGAATCCAAAAATGTTCAGTGTTTATATGTTCGTTTGACTATGAAAGAGGCATTTTCTTAAATATTTGTATGTTTTATAGCTTCTCTATGCATTCCCTTATAAGTGCACTTGCAAGTTAACTTTCTTTTGCTTTATTTTCCTTAACAATTACAAATGATACGGGTCCATTTTCAGCAATGGGGAGTGCTTGTACAGAAACTCGAGATATGCTTCTAGAACTGTGTGTCACTGAATTAGAAGATGTGGCACAAAACACACATTCAATCCATCTTGCTCCACAACCAGTGGTACAGGAAAGCAGCCATCCATATACAGATGATACTACACTTACTGGCCATGTCAAAATACCAGGTAAGGTACATACATAAAAGAAAGCTTTTGTACATATTTGCATTGAATGTGATTAGAATCATAGAATATCTGTAGAGAATATAACATTTTTTCTCAGAAATATTAAAATCAGTTGGAGAAAGAATTGCTTATACATATTTACTTTCTCTAACACATATGTACAATGTAAATAGTAGATAGAGAAGGAATTGATGCTGAGATCTCACCAGAAATACATGTTTTGAGACCCACTGAATCCAAAAAAACAATTCTTAGAAAAATGGCAGTGTAAATGGGTGGGTGGGGCTCAAAAACAAAAATTTGGTTAAATATCAAAATCAATATTTAAGTTCAATACCTTCCAAGGATGTGACACAAAGATTTTCAAGAAAATCTGCGCATCCCAACTACCATTTATATGGAATAGTTTTTGAAAATGTTGATTTTCTCTAAAATGGCTCTAATGATTTTGATTAAAATACCAAATGACTAAGATATTTGTATGGAATTATAGATATTTTTTCCTTTTTGTGGCTTTCATAATAGCAAAAAATGATGATTTACATAAACATTAACCATAAAGAGAAACTTTATGTTACATATTTTGCTCAATACTGCATATTTATTATTATATATATATACCAGTTTTTACTTAAACTGTTCTTCAAAATGTGTAAGCTTGTTAAAATAATTGTTTTGTGCAGTGTTAGGGGCTATAAAACAGGCAAAATTTTTGCAAAATGTTTTTTGTTCTGAACCATGTTAGGATGCTTATACCATTGATAGGCTTTTAGCTTGTTTTCATGGAATAGGGTAGCATTTTGTTATTCTAGGATGGGTTGAAAGTGCACAAAGACAATGTTTGCTAAATGATTTAAAATGTGGTCTGAGTGTGAATATTCTAATTTCATCTAACTATAAAATGTTTGATTTATTCACTTTGTCGTAAATTACTATGACTAATCCTGTGTGAATACAGATGAAATATTTCATGCCTTCATTGTCTGTAAAACTTCAATCTTGGGTCGTTGGCACCACTGATAGTAAAGTGTTGCTAAGAATTGGGCACTCTGCAAAAACTCAAATAGAACAGCACTCCAAAATGCATTTCATACAATAAATAAAGAATTGCAAGCAACGAAAAACAAATTCTCTTGACTCAGATGTAGAAAGTTTTCAAAGAGATATGCCATTTCTCACCACCAAATATTCCTTGTAACAAATTTCAAGTTCTGAAGTACTGCGGCTTCCTGGAGAAATATTGTGGCTGTCAAGTTCCTGAGGAGCTCACACTTTCAATGGAATACATAAACATTTGCTATGAAAAAGACCTGCTGGCCATTAGGAGAGAAATAAATATTTTTTTCTATTTCATTCTGGATTTGTGTAGATGAAACAACTGATATTTGGTTGGTGTGCCACAAATTATTCATGGGTAAGCTAAGCAGATGCTCCATCTAAACCATATCTCATTGCAAGCAAAGTATTAGACCACACAAACCACTCCACTGTTGCTTGATTTGTTAACAATGGCCTTAAAAGTGTTGTGTCCAGAAAAAAAGAGTTCTCAGTTTATACAAGGCAGTGTAGTGAATATATGTATATATACTTAAAGAGTTTTATCTTTACATGGTTCACTTCACTTGTATGGACCATGCCCTTATGTGTTGCAGAAACTATGGGAGCCAATTTTCCCAAAGTATCAACTTGTGACCTCTGCAAAAAAAGTGTGCGTAAAGGCACCACAACTTGTATAAGCTTACAGGAACCAAATACCAGACTTGCCATTTCCACCAGAACCTGTGTTAACTTAATGGAGCACTTGTATACAAGCAGTACATTTTTATAATGAATATTTTCAGGAAGTTAAATCTACTGTTGACTCATTTCTACCAGATTGTGCTATGTAAGTTGAAAGTGCTCAAACATTTTTTAACAATTACAAACTATGATCAAAAGAATCAAAATACTGGAAGTGGTACACAGTGAAGCATAATTACACATTGCAAAAATGAGTCAAATTTACACTTGAATTGCTTCACTAAGTAATTAATTACCTGAACATGTTTCGAAGGCATATGTTGCCTACATCATCAACAGATTTTGACATGTCTAATTACTTAGTGAAGCAATTCAAGTGTAAATTCAACTCATTTTTCCAATTACAAACTAGCTTGCAATATTGCATTTATTGACAGTAATTTTGGCTAGATCACCTACACTATTGCAAAAAGGTAACCTCTGAATCTAAAGATACAGTTGAGGATGTAAAGATGCTGCATAGGAGGAGTTGTAGGAGAAAAAGTTCAAAAAAATTCCATGCCATGCTAGAAAGATGGGTTATGACAGTTGGATGGATTCTTGGTAGAGAATCAAGGAATCCTCCTGAAGGCATTTCTCCAAGTAGCTTCCACCTGCTGAATGTGTGTCCATAACTTCTTGCAATGTAGATAAGAACATTTTATCAGATTTCCCACAAAATTTTACCTTTGATCATCTGAAAATGTATCTTTTTGACATGCATTTAATAATTATTGAAGTCCAAGAAGACTGCAAGTACTGTTTTTTGCAGGAAATTTAGGTTATCTTGTGACACATTATGCATTAGATAGTTGTTGAAGTACAAGAAGACTGTGAATACTGTATTTTACAGCAAATTTAGGTGATAACTTGTGACATGTTGGGCATTAACTAATTATTGAAGTGCAAGAAAACTGCAAGTACTGTATTGTTTGTTATTGCAGGAATTATTTACAAGCGTACACCAACATCAGTATTCTCAGTTCAATTAGTACTTTAAGAAAGACATTTCCTTTTATAATAAGAAAAACTGAAAAATAAATAATATTGTAACAAACTAAAACCCAGTTTCTGTTGAATTCACTTTATTCATCACTAGAACACTCCACATAATACAACACTTTACATTTTTGGTACACAAATAGCTGAATCACTGCTTCACTGTCTTAGCATGTGTCACACACTAGATTGACTTTTTTAACTCACTCCCGGCTGTGTCAGCCTCTCTTGTATAGTCCTGTAGCTGGGCTCTGAAAGTTTCAATCTCAGAAATTATGGGAAAATTATGTTTTATCCATTTGGGAAGAGATTACTCTGGAAGTAGAATATTCTGGGCATAGGAATAAAGATCCAAGAAACCTTGCAGGGTAGCACACATAAGTTTTTCTTTGCCCGGTTATTGCATCTGTTTGCTCTAGTGTTATAGCAGACCAGGTAGTTTGTCTTCAGGAGAAGGAGGACTCAGCTATCGTTATAATATTTCATAACACATTTTTATACTGCATAGTAAAATATCAACATTACATATTTATTATACATTGTAACTACTTTTATTATATATTTAAGAACGTATTTGAGGATTAATATTAGATAAAATCTTTCTCCCTTCTCCTCCTCTCTCTTTCATACAAACACACAACCCAATATGTTTACTTCTGAAAATTATTTTTAATATGTTTTTCTAATGAAATGAGAGCATGATATCATTAACAGGCATTTCTAGTTTGAAAAGAATGTGCTCCTTTGTTATTTTAGTAGTTGGAATTTTGAATTTAAGCTCTCTATATATTTAAAAATGTTTTAATGAACACTCTTTGGCTATTTCCTGGGGTATTATGATGTTTTACTCCCTAATAACCTCTTCATAATAAAGTGTTGCTTAAATGCAGTGAAAACTTTTCTTAACAACCACCCCTGTTATGAGACACCTCCCTTAAACCATTTTTGGAGGAACTGATTTAAAAATATATACATAATTTATTGTTTACCTCTGTTTAGAGACCACCCCTTTCTCCAAATAGCAATCGACCTTGGTGAGCTATTTTCTTCATTTATACCCCCTTTCATCAAATGTCATTTTATTTATGGATGCTCTTTAACTGCTGCAGTTCTCAGCATCCCATTCCACATTGGACATGAAAGACCGCTTAATTTTGCTCAGAGGCCTCTCTATTCAGGCTTGAGGTTCTTTTACTTGCTGTAAATCTATGACACGTGACCATCTCTTCCAAAGGAAGCCATGCTAAGGATTTTTATGCCCAAAAAATCCATTGTCCTCCCCTTTTCATGGACTGCCTTTTTACTCTTTTGATTTTAAAGTCGTTTTTTGAAGCAGTAATACAGATTTTCAGTACATTTAACCCCATACACACAGATGTACATATGGATCCTTTTCTTCTCTTATCTTTTCTACTTCTGAAAATGCCTTTGAATCTATTTTAGCCTGCACAAATATATATATAGTCAAAGGCAAGTTTGACTGTGTGACTCATTTCTCTCATTGTAAGCAGTCATTTTTCTCTGCCATGTTCAACAGAATTAAGATAGGAAAGTACTTGGTTTTGCACACATCACATACATTAGCTAAACATACATTTACTGTCTTGGGGGTTGACTTTTGACAAATGACTGGCTGTGAAATACCTTGTGTATGAAAAAGAATATTTATTTACCCCCTTCTTTCCTTCTCCCTTTCCCTATCTTTCTCTTAGAATCCACCTTTCCGACAATCAGTGTTCTTATCCTAAAAGCAGACTCCATGATGTCTGATAAAGTTGTTGGCTGTACTTACTGAAGCATGGGTAATCTTCAAGGAAAGGTAAAGAGAAAGAATGGTATTGTTTAAGGAATGTAACCACTTGTATTGCCATACAAAGGGTTTGAAATTACTGGGGACCCATTTCAGGTCCTTTATATTACAAGCTTAATTAGTTCAAACTAGTACATCATAGTAAAAAGAATATTTACTCGTATTAAGTAACCAGCCCTCTCAGAGACCAATTGTCAACCATTGATGATCACATAATACAGGTCTTATTGTATATATTTAATACAGAAAAACTAGAGGAAACAAACAAATGAAGTCATACATATGTTACAAACCCAAATTATTATGGCTAACATGATAAAAAAATCTGATATGTTCCATTCATATGACTTTCTCTACATCTCTGCAACAAATTATTGTTAAAAAGCTTATGGTTCCATTTACTTCATACTAATCGAGAAAAAATTAGTAGAAATAGTCTTATTACTTGTTTCCTTGTAAGCAGAAGCGAAATAAGGGAGTACCATAGGTTAAAGTGATAGTCAAAAGTTGGTTGCTATGTGACTGAAGTTCCTTTCTTTGTATGGGCAGGAGTTTACAAATTCCTGTATGAGAAAAGTATAAGTTTTTCAAAGCTGAAACCAAAAACAAGGAATATCTCAAAAAGGATCAACTCCACGTAAAAAAGTTATGTAATATAAATTGTGTGTTTTAATGTGCTCTAAATTTTTTGTGTGGTAAGGTTTTGTCTCTCTCTTACAGTTAGGCAGTTATGCAAAATTCTGTAAAATTCATCCAGGATAAAGTAGTCTTCAGAGGCTATTCCCAGAAAATTCAAGATATACATTTTATTTGGCAAGTAAATATCTAAAATATAAAAGAATTTAATCAAAATCGTTAAGCTATTTTTAAGAAAATCAAAATTTTTGAAATTGTTTCCATATAAAGGGTAGTTTGGGGAGGAGGAATTTTCTTGAAAATCTTCGTGCCGCATCCTTGGAAGATACCAAACTTAAATAACAAAATTGGTTTTTAATGCTCTGTTCGTTTTTGGGCTATGCTGCCCATAGACACACAGACAGACAAGACACACAAAGACATTTTTCTAAAAATGCTTTTTTTGGATTCAGGGAGTCTCAAAACCTATATTTCCGGCGAAATCTCGGTATCAAATTTTCGAGTGCAATACAATACCTTCTCTATACACTATGTACATAGTATGTATAGAGAAAGTAAAAAAGGTGAAAGTGTTCCATTCATGTGACTTTCTCTACCTCCCTTTTTTTGTTAAAAAGCTTATTCCTCAATCTACATCATGCTAATCAAAATAAACATTAGCAGAAATTATCCTTATTACTTGGTCCCTTGTAAGTAGAAAGGAAAAAGTCTAATGTGTTCCATTCACATCATGTCCTCTAGCTGTTTGGCAAATAAACCGAATTAGTCTTATTACTAGCTTTGTTGTAAGTAGAGGGGAAATAAGAAAATGCACAGGATAAAGCGATAGTCTCATCTTTTAAAAGCCGGTCGCTGTGTGAAATAATTGCAATTCCAATAGCTTTGCTTGCCAGGAATATAAAACGAGAAACGAGAAGAAAGATGTCTTCCTGTTTGAGAAAAGTTTTAAGTACCTAAAATTGAAACCAATAATCCAGAATACCTCAAAAACAGTTAACTCTACAAAAAAATGTGTATGACATAAATTTTGTGTTTTAATGAGATCCACATTTTTTGTGTAGTAAGTTTTTTCTATATATCTTAAGGTTTACTGGTTATACAAAAGTCATCCAGAATGAAGAGGTCTTCAGAGACTATCCCCAGAAAATTCAAGTTATACATTTTGTTTGCCATAAAAATTTCTTAAATATAAGATATTTTAATAAAATTCGTTGGAGCCATTTTTAAGAAAATCAACATTTTCAAAAAGTGTTCCATGTAGATAAAGGATAGTTGGGGGTGGCAGGATTTATCCTTGGAAGATATTAAACTTATAATTTCAAGTTCAGTATTTAACAGACCTTTCGTTTTTAGCTATGCTGCCCACACAAACACAGACAGACACACACCAACATTTTAAACTTTTTTTTCTTTTTTTTTATTCCAGTATCAAAACGTGTATTTCCAGTGAAATCTCAGTATCAAATTTTTGGGTGCAATAAAATACCTGCTGCATGCACTATGTATGTAGTACATTTAGAGGAAGTAATAATACCAGATCTTGGCTTCAGATAAAATCCATTGGTATTGCAAGAAAGAACATTTATCTATCAATCGTGTGAATTGTAGTAAATGCATCTTAGAGTGTCTGGTGATCATAGTGCAGGTCCTTACTCCTTATTTTAAGTTACGCCAGGCACAGCTTGTGGGCATAAGCTCTAAGGCGGAAAATATTTCAAGAAACAATTTCACTTCTATTCTTGTTTATAACATACTTTTAAAAAACACACCTTACCTATAACTATAAAAAAAATGCTTAAGCTGGTTTCTATTTACCATACATTTTGATATAATGAGCATTTATTTTTAAACACCCTGTTTCTGAAAGGCTTTAGCAAGCTTGCCTTAGCAGAATGTATAACCTTGTAGACATCGTAGGTAGAGAACATTGTCATACTAAGGGTGAAAACATCACTTTATCCTACTCTTCTCCTCATGGAAGTTTGAAAACAGTGTTGTTATAGTCATTTAATTACACTAAACACTTACTTGGGATTTTTGCTTGGGATACTTGGGATTCTGGTTGATAATGAAGGAAACTAGTCTTTTGAAATATGTTCCGGCAAAAATCCCAAGTAAGTGTTGTTTAGTGTAATTAATCAACTCGTCAAATAAAAACCACTTTCTCCTTCTAGTATTGCTTCTCTTTAAGACTCTGATTATTTTGCCTCACCAACCCTACAAAGGTAGGTGTGTGTTCATGTGTGCATGAATGTGTGTGTGTGCGCAAGAGAGCGTAGATTCAAAATGTATTGTGATGTTGGTCACTTTCAGTCAGCTATCAGTATATTATGATAGTTTTCACTCAGCTGTCAGTATATTATGATAGCTTTCACTCAGTGAACAGGAAGCTTAAATGGGAGTAAATATCGAAATTTCCTGTTTTATTGCTATGACCTATATTTATTTTAATATGAATGATTGTGATATGGCAAGGATTGTGTGATATGTTACAAATGTTTGAATAAATTAATTAATTCTTTTCAAACATTGCAAATACAACCCTCCATTTCAATATATATCAAGGTAAGTCAGCATTATATAACATGTTAACATTACCAATATTTAGCTTTTTTCTGTTTCATTTGTATTTCTTTGCCATCGTTACTTTGGTATTTGTGAGCCTCCCCAAATTTTGAAACCATGAACTGCCTTGAGCTACATATACATTTATATTGTGCATAATAAAGGTTATGTTTAAGTAGAACATAGCAGAGCTAAAAAAGGCGGGACACCAGCAGGTAAAATTTGAAACTACTCTTGTAAAGTAATAAAATGTTAACACCAGAACCATTGTTAATGAATCAGGTTGTATTAATTTTGTTGCTAATCCTTCTGTGCAGGTGCTAAAGGTCTGAGAGTGGAATTTGATAGGCAGTGTTCAACAGAAAGGCGACATGATCCATTGACTATTCTTGATGGAACAGGAAGGACTGTTTCTATTCGGTCTGGTCGAGAATGGAGTGATTGGTCAACGGAAATCCGCATTACTGGTAATATCAGTTTCTATTACATCTCACTAGTTTTGCAATAGTAGAATCAAATAACAACAAGGATAAATCCTTTTTAGCAATCCCTTGAATTCTCTAGTTGCAAAAGAGGCATTTAAGCAAATCTTAGGGTTTACACGATTTCTTAAGAAGTGTCAAGTAAATATAATTAAGGAGTAATATAGTAAATAATGCATAAGAGCTCCTTAAAGTGATCTAATAAAGGTGGCATTAAATCAAAGCAGCAACCTGTGACATGGTTCCCCAGCCTAAGCAGGAAGTAACTCAGCAAGCTTACTTGTAATCTACTGCATAAATCTTACTATTCAGGAATGAAAAAACATATTTTCACTGTCTTAGTAAAAAAGGCTATTAATACATAAAGCTTTCGAGGTATATAATGATTCAAACATCACTAAATGCATAGATGTTCATTGAAGTTTTTTTTTATTTCTAAATTGGTATTATTGTGAAGTTTTGCCATTTTTACTAACATCAGCTCTACCTAGAAATACACGTTATTAGTTTATTTTCCATTTCTTTATATGTTTGAAGTTATTCACACATCTTACATAATTTTGAATATCAGTCTTTATAAAAATTGCTATACTTCTTATAGGAATTATCCAAATTTATTACAATATCTTTTCAACATTCTCTTTACTTAAACTAAAAACTGAGTCAAACTTTACACCCTTAAGCTTTGTTAATTAAATATTTACCTAGTACATGTTTCACAGTTGTTTCCTACATTTCCTACTCGTTTATAAATTAATTTCTCACTAATACTTATTACACTAAACATTAGACCATTTAACATTCAATACACTTTGCAACTATATTACCTCATGTGCTTATATAATATATTCTTTTTATCTTCTCTCTTCAACACTTCTATTTTAACTCTTTTAAAACACTACTTTCATTTCCACTTTAACAATTTTTTTTCCATTAAACACTAAAAATTACTCCTTCCTGTTAATATAGGTTACCCTTTACCTCACTTAACAATCACTGTTCACTTCATTTCCTATCATTCACTCAGCTCTCCCATCCTTTATTTTCACCTCCATAACTCCTCTTTTAGCAATTACAGAGTTTATGATAGTCATTTTGAATAAATTATATTTTACTTAGCAAGAGGTAACATTGCACAGTTTCAGCATTCAATTTTGCAAGATGTTGTAATAGTGACATAGTGGTCCTCCTCATAAAGCAGTGCTGGCAGTAATGGGTTAAATTATAAAAGCTCCAATAAATAGTTCACAGAGAGCTTTTACATCAGAGCTACTCATACTGCAAGATGCACTCCAGACCAACATCGATAGAAAGCAGTCCCCCCCCCCCCCCCCAGGGGCCACTATGGTAGGTACAGGTTTGGCGCACCCAGGGTCCCGAGCCAACCTTGACTCCCTCAGTGGGCAACCTCTGAGTGGTGAGAGAGTCATTAGGCCAAAAATGCCCCACCCACGTGTAGGCTGTGCGTGGAGACCCGTGTCGGTGGAAAGGAATATCCTGGGTAGTTGAGGGTTACATATCTGAGCCTGGGCCTTCTGTCTTTTCAGTGACTAGGGAGGGTATGCAACTTAGTACACCACTTTGGTTTCTGCTTCATCTAAACCGGAGGCTAGGGACTAGCCCACCCCTAGTCAATTGGCCAGGACTAGGTATTATACCGAAATCCAGGGTGAGAGGGACAGCGAGCCTGCTGTATCCACTGTGTAGCCCTGTCATCCCAGTGCGGTGACCCCTTGTTGGACTCCGTGGTGGGTGGGGAGCACCAGGGGATGAAAATTATAATTTACTTTCATGGCAAAATCCAAAAAATCCATTAAATACGGTACTGAGTTCGGAAAAGAAGTAGTCGAGTGTTGTGGTCCTCGCTACTTAATTGTTAATAGAACAGAGGAAGGAAGAAAGTTCTCTAGCATAAGCCCTTTTGTTATTCAAAAGGGTTCTTGATAACATTGCTGGTCCTTTAAAATCTTGTACAAGAACTCGTACTGCCACGCAGAATCAGCATCCCAGACTGCAAAAATACTAAGGCCAAAATGTTAGCTAGCTATCCAGTAAAGGTCGATGTAAACAAACGCTTAAATTCCGCACACAGTGTGGTAAACACCCATCCACTGGACGGTTTGGCCTGTGAGGAAATTCAAGAAAATCTTGCTCCCCAAGGCATAACATCTGTGTATCGTGTACAAAGAAAAGTAAATGGAGAATTCGTGCCCACCCGTACCCTGTTTATTACCTTTGATCGGGTAGATATCCCACAAAGGATAATGGCAGGATATGAATCCATTGAGGTAAGACTGTATATACCGAACCCGCTCTGGCCACATCAGTGAATTCTGCAATGGCGAGTCTACCTGTGTGAACTGTGGAAAAATTTTGCATGACGGAGAAAGCACGTCAGTTCCAATGTGCGTTAACTGTAACGGTGAACATCCGTTTTGCAGAGGAAAAGACGGTCCAGGAGATACAGGTTAAAGAGAAGGTGTCCTTCTTGGAAGCCCAGAAACTCCTGCAAATCTGCCAACCCTCTGTCCCGAAGTATGGTACCTATAGCTCAGTTGTAGCTAAATCGGTACAAAGTCGGGAAATCGCAACTCAAACCTGTAATGTAAATGGGGTCACGATTGCAGAAAAGATTCTCACAGCCAGCTCACTTCCTAGGCCTTCGACTTCAGCATCTAAGTCAGTAGCAACGTCTCCTACATCTGAAACTGTAAAGAGTGCTAAAATTAAATCGCTGCCAAAGCAATCGACCTTGACCAACAATTCTGGCAAGCTAATAATATTTAAAGAACCAGAAAGAAAGTTCAAGAACACCTATGAGAGAACTGACTTCCTCAAGCAAAGTGTAAAGTCTATTCCCAAAGCAACAAAGGGAAACAAGAGTCCATGGAGGTCTTCTTCTGAAGATTCGTCTGGGAAGGACTCAGGTCGGTGACTATCATCTTCGCCGGTCTCTATTTCCAATCGATTCGAGGTACCCGAACTGAAATTTTCAATTGGAAAGGGGTCCTCCCAAGTATAGGAGATGGAGGAAGGTGATACTGCCCTCACTGCCAGAAGGACAGTGACAAAGAGGCAGGACCATCCTCCCATAGAAAGTTTCTTCCCGACACCTATAAAGAATAAACTCAACTGACCTCCGTAGCCTTCAAAATAGAAACAACCACAATGTAAAACTTATCCCATTATAAAGAACATGGCTATTCTACAATGGAACTTACGTGGAATAAGAACACATCGACCTGAGCTTCAACTACTGCTTAACTAGAACGATCCTTTGGTTGTATGTTTGCAAGAGACTAAGCTCCGTCCACAAGACAGTTTCAAAAGCAAACGGTACACCTCTGTAAGGTGTGATTTATCATCGGAAGAGGATGTACCTGCACATGGAGGTACAATGATGCTCATCAGAGATGATATATTCGCGCAATGTGTATCATTACAGTCCGACATCCAGTCAGTAGCTGTAAGGATTAAACTGTCACATACCAGATTCACCATTTATAATATATACTTTTCTCCGAGTGACGGCCTTGTTCACTGATTTAAGGGATCTAGTTTCTCAACTACCAACACCTTTTCTTTTGGTAGGTGATGTAAATGACTTTGGGGCTCACCTCGGGCTTGTGCAAAAGGTAAGTTAATTGCTGATTTCTTGAATAATTCTAACCTAATTCTCCTGGATACCAGAGTACCTACATTTCTTTCTGATGCTTTCAACAGTATTTCGCACTTGGATTTAGCAGTTTGTTCACCACCATTAGCATCTTCCTTACAGTGGAATATCATCTCTGATTTACATTCTAGAGATCATTTTCCATGTCTTATTAGTCTCATGTTTACCTAGATGGCGCATAGATCAAGCCAACTGGAACCTTTACTCCCCGTTGGCTGTCTTTTATTACAATGAGCAAGCCTCTGTGAATGTCTTAGTGGAGCACCTCACGAAAAATATTCTTGTTGTCGCCAAGCAGTCTATTCCACGGTCGACGGCCCAAACCTGTCGTCGATTTCCGGTACCTTGGTGGACGGATAAATGCCGGAATTCCATTCGTGCTCGCAGGTGTGCTCTCAGGATTTTCCAACGTCGCCCAACACTGGATAACCTGATTGAGTATAAAAAGATACGTGCCAAATCTAGGCAGGTTGTTAAGGATAGCAAAAAGACATCATGGAGCAAGTTTGTAGCATCATTCAATCGATATACACCTTCCTCTATCGTATGGGATAAGTTAAGGCGCGTGGACAGAAAAACGACTCATACGTCAATCGCCGGTCTTAAAACATCTGTAGGAGATGTTGATAACTTTGACATGGCCAACACTTTTGGCAGTGCTTTCGCTCAAGTGTCTAGCTCAGAGAATTATTCGCCTGATTTTCTTCCCGATAAGACTCAGGTAGAATCGCAAGGTTTCAATTTTCGTTCTAAAAATCTTGAAGATTACAATCGACTCTTCACCATGAGGGAGTTAGACAATGCACTATCATCTTCGCGAAACTCTGCACCAGGTCCTGATGGAATACACGTCCAAATGTTGCAACATCTCTCTCCTGAAGGTAAGGCCTTCCTGCTCGAGGTCTATAATCGTACCTATTTTGAAAGCTGGAAAGGACCGTTTTCTTCCATCCAGCTACCGTCCAATTTCCCTCACCAGTTGCGTTTGCAAGGTGATGGAACGCATGATCAATTGGCGGTTGATGTGGTGGCTGGAAACTCATAACCTACTGACCAACACCCAGTGTGGTTTTCGATGACGTCGTTCAGCAGCTGACCAACTTGTCTCGATTTCGACGCAGATAATGAATGGATTCATGAAGAACTGTCAAACCGGTGGGGTGTTCTTTGACCTCGAAAAGGCTTATGATACGTGTTGGCGGGCAGGAATAATACATTCCCTATACAACTGGAACATATGTGGGCACCTTCCGTTATTCATTCAGGAGTTTAAGAGGGACCGCGTTTTCCGAGTAAGGGTCAGCTTAGTTTTATCAAATATTTTTGTTCAAGAGAACGGAGTGCCACAGGGATCGGTACTAAGCATCACGCTGTTTGCTATAGCAATTAATTCTATCTCGAAATGTATTCTCCCAGGAGTATCGTCCTGCTTATTCGTAGACGACTTTGCCATCTATTGTACTTCTCAGCGCACACCTTTTTTGGAGCGCCATCTGCAGCAGTGTTTAGACAACCTCTCAGATTGGAGCTCTAAAAACGGCTTTAGTTTCTCTGCTGAGAAGTCACTCTGCGTGAACTTCTGGCGCCGCAGGATGCGATTACCACCTTCGCTGCTGTTTGGCACGGTTTTACTACCATTCGCGGATGAGACATGATTTCTTGGGTTGATATTCGATAGAAAACACTGTTGGTCACCACATATAGCACAGCTGAAAGCACGCTCTAACCGTTCTCTGAATATTCTACGGATACTAAGTGGCAAATCTGGGGAGCGGATCGGACAGTCTTGCTACGACTTTATCGCGCACTGATCCAAGCCAAGTTAGATTACGGATGCATAGTTTATTCATCGGCAAGACCATCTGTGCTTAGAAGATGTTACACTGTTCATAATGGTCGCGCTGTGGCCGAATGGTTAGACCATTCGCCTCTCACCTAAACGGCCCGAGTTCGATCCCAAGCGACCGCATGTGAGATTTGTGGTGGACAAATGGCGCAGGGACGGGTTTTATCCGGGTTCTCCGATTTCCCCCACCACATCATTCCACCAGTGCTCCATCTTCATTCCATCTATCACCAGTGTCATCGCCTGCAGTGCTATAAGTTGTAAAAGCAGGCATTCAGCACTACCAAAAAAAAAAAAAAACTGTCCATAATCAGGGTATTCGTGTGACTGTTGGAGCTTTTCCAACCAGTCCAGTATGAACTGGAATGATGAGTCGGCAGAACCCCCTCTGCAGTGTAGGTGCAATATCCTGTTAACAAATTAGCTAAGTTCACTCCTTTTTTTAACACCGAGGTGGACAAACGTTATAGAATATCTCAATTAGTCCACGGCCCCCAGGTTCTCGCTTCCGAATACTTCTTCATAAGCACGATATCATAATGCCTAGAATGTTTCCCCAGGGGGGAAGGTTGCACCCACCTTGGTTACTTACAACATCCCTCATAAACCTTGGGATGACGGCATACCGAAAGTCTACAATGCCTTTTTCTAGTATCGGTAGACGTTTTTTTAGAATTTTTGTCAAACTACAATGACCGAACTTGTGTATATACGGATGGAAGTAAGTGCACCATTGGTATTGGGTGTGCCTTTTATTATGATACCAAACAATATACATTCGATTTGCATAGTGGCATATCTATTTATAGTGCGGAGCTATACGCAATATATCGAGCCACTCTGCATGTTGGCCATCGAAATTTAAGTGACTCCCTTATATTGAGTGATTTTCTGAGTGCACTTTAGAGCCTTGGTGATCTCTACAACTATCATCCTATTGTGCAGCGTATCCAGGATGCCCTCCACGCTTTATATACTTCCGGGGTTAATTTGGAGTGTGCCTGGATTCCTAGTCACATTGGCTTGTCGGGGAATGAACTGGCAGATTTTGCAGCAAAGACGGCAACCACTGAGCCTAGGACAAAAATTTGTTGTATAACATCGGAGGACTTTAAGCTTGTTGTGCGCAGGGTGATACTTTCATGCTGGCGTGAATAGTGGTCAGCTCTCCACAGAAACAAGCTTAGAGTAGTGAAGGACCTTCCAACAAACTGGGTAACTTCCTCTCGTCAATCTTGACGTAAGAAAGTAATTTTGGGTCATTTGCGTATTGACCACTGCAATTTTACACATAGTTTCCTTTTTAAGAGTGAATCTGCTCCATTGTGTCCTCTTTGTGGAGAAGATTTGTCTGTCCGTCATGTGTTGCTAGATTGTGTTAATCTAGCACATATTCGGGAATCACTGCAACTGCCGGTCAGTCTTGCAGAAGTCATGGCGGACGATAGTCGAGCAGCAGTTAAGATTTTTAAATTTTTATCGAAGATACCCTTCAAATTTCGGATTTAGTTGTTTTTATCCTTGTTTTTTTGTATTAGTTTCTTTTTTTTTTTTTTTTTTTTTTTTTTTTTTTTTTTTTTTTTTTTTTTCCTCAAATCACCAATTTGTGGCTTTTTCTATGATTACTTTTATACATTAATTTTTAGATTAATCTTTTGCTGTTATTTATAATATTTCTTATTGAGCTTTATCTCTGGCTTTTGGCATGATTTGTTTGATAAGGGCGCCGATGACCTTGTAGTTGAGCGCCCATAAACACTAACCATCAACATTTTATAAAGCACTTAATTCCATTTGATCTTTACCTATGACATATTCCATTTGATCTTTACCTATGACATAATATTATGGGGAAATGCACATGAATGGGAAACAGCTTTCAGAATTCAGAAAAAAAAAACAAAAAACAATATGAATATGTTAAATGCTCATTTCAAAAAAATCGTACAAACCACTATTTAAAAAACTAAAAATATTAACAATACTCTCTGTATATCTCTAAGGGTTTTTCACCCATTAAAACAAAACCCTGAAGCTAGTGACAGTGAAGTAACATAGATATCTTAGATACAAAATAAATTTATGACACCACTTCATAATCTTCTTAAAATAATTTAAGAACAAAGAACATGTTCCACAACCCTTTTTGGATGTATCTTCAGCTTCTCATTGCTGGTATTTAAATGATAGTTTGTACCTGTACCTGGTAAATGGTATTATAGGTACGAACAATCTATCTCTCGTCCGCACACACACACACATGCACACACACCCACGCACGCACATTCAAAAAAATATTATTATTTAATACATATTACTTCATTCAAGAATCTATGGATCACACAATATAATTAACAGTAGACTACCATTAATTAATCTGTTACATTTTCAATATATGCTAAAGTAATGCCATGTTATCACTTATTCATAGTAATGAAGTTTCTTAAGTTTTTTTAGAAATACAAACGTGCTGAACAATTTTTCAAATCTTTAAGTAACTTTAATAAGTCACCAGTTTACAATTGGCTGACAAAGTAAGCATTATATGACAGTATATTGTATACTTTACTCTCTGCGCTGTACTGTAAAATAATCTACGAGGGATCCCAAGAAGAAACATTATACAACAGTAACCCTTAATTCTAACCTTCTTCTTTAGTCATCATTCCTTGTATTGGTATGCAGCAATTTCTCATTCTCATCATTTCTTGACTTTTCTTTTTAATTTTTTTCATGCATCTCCTCTTTTTAAGCACTTATCCTGTTTATAACTTTAGGCTTCTGTATTAATATTTTAATGCTCTTTCCATGATGAGTTCCTTTTTAGATACCCATCTCATTTTTATCATAAGTCTCTTCTCTCACACTGACTGATGGTAGCACCCATTATGTTCTACAAGCATGCACACAATGTGTGTCAAATCAATTATTTTCCATCCTCACATTGTGATAACATTGGCACTTCTAACACTGCATTATAAATTTTTTTCCATCCATTTAATCCTTATATTTGGGAGTTAAGCTCTTTAGAAACATGTTAACATTACATCCATATTAGCAGAGAGCTGTAAATGAGGGTCTTCATAATCCCCATATAGCTCTTATATTTTGCTTTTTATATAAAGATTAAATTAGATTAGAATTGTTGCAGACAAATTGTAACTAAGCACAAGTTGCATGCTAAGTTATATATTATTAAAAATAAAAATAGACTACCTGTCAAGGAGGCCAGGCATACTCAGGGCTACAGTGTCAATAATGATGCTATATAAGCATGAGTTGTGTGTTTGTTAATTTTTTTTATAATGTTACTATACATTTGTCTTCATTCAGTTTGCGATTTGTGCTTTTAATGAGTAATATCTTGAATAATTTACTATTTGCTTACTTATAATTTTTCTAGGGGATGAACTACGGTGGAAGTTCACCAGTGATGGCTCAGTAAATGGTTGGGGCTGGAGATTCACTGTGTATCCCATTGTTACATATGCTGGTCCACATGAGCTAGGGTCAGATAGGGCAATTTTGTCACAGCCATCTGTGGAACTAGTGATGTGTTTGCTGGATGCTCGCCTTGTACTTAGCTCTGATAGGAACCTCATCACTCGCTTGGCAGCAGCGCTTGCATCATGCGCACAGCTCAGCTCACTGGGTAAGTAACACTGAAAGTGATATTCTAATAGTTAATATGTTTGGTGAAAAGGGAAGTATGTTTGAATTAGAAATTCAGATATTTTCTTCCATAAAAACACTCGATGGAAGGTGGAGCCAACTTATAGCTTCACTCATCTATTTGCTTAGCAAACATAGGAGCATGAGCTCACATTACTAGCTGCTGGTTGGTTGACTGTCTGATCAACTCTAGGGCAGTTTTGTTGGTGGCCTGGGGAGTCCTATGGTGGCTTGTCAATGAACCTGAAGAGGGGGTTGTCTGTTTCTGTTATAGTTGAAATTCATTATGCAGTTTTCAAATTTCTTTATATAAATGCTCTCCCATACTTCAAGTTCTTAGATTTTTTGCACTGCCTTCAGTAACTTAATGTTGGTTTCTATTTCATTATTTTGGATGCAAAAATATGAGGCAACTGCTGATATATCACTCTGTTTGATTGTAATGAAATGTCAATGTTCTCTAAAACAGATACCTATGTTTCTTTTTGTTTTAATACTGTGTCTATTTTAAGATACCAGGTGATTTTTGAAAAGTTTTTGAAATTTATGAAAGAAGCCTGAATGGCATGTAGATTTTCAAATTTAGTCTTTTTTGCTATGCTTGATAATATATAATATGTTTGATGCATTTTTGTCCTTTGAATTTGAATAAGTTCATATCTACAATCTCTTGGCTGAATCCATTCTGTTCTGCAGGTTCAAATCTCATGCTGCTTGTCATATTTTTATGTTTGTTAATTTTAAGACTAGACATGTAGAACATAATATTGCATTAATATAACTTTAGCATTTGAAGTTATGGGCCAATCTATGCACATAAAAACATAATTTTACTAACACTCATGTTAAATAACTAAAAAAAATATGTGTAAACTGTTATCTTCTAAAACTAAAACACAAAAAATAAACATAATTAATATCAGGTGTATGAACCCTCTGCTTGTATAACTGCCCTCAAACCTGAGGGCATAGAGAAAATAAATGCCTACAGTAATATGGGCGAGAAGCTTCTTGAATTTGTATCCAGAAACCATCTTTTGTCCTTTGCCCATTTTCAGATATTTGGGGCACAGCTATACATTCTCAATATGTGTTTATATTCCTTGTTGTACTCAGCTTTGTTGAGGGGGATGTTTATTAGTCTATATGTCATGTTAATTAAAATCTCTTTAGACTGAGAATGGAGTTCATAGTTATTTCTGGTTATTTATTCATATTTGTTTAACATTCATTTGTTCAACTGTAAGGGACTTAGAAAGTTGAATGTGACACAGCATTTTATATATTTCATGACTAAATTTTAAGAAAATAATTAACCATTTCAAAAAACTAGAGCAGGTTTTTGGGGGAATTGGAATTTAAACAAAAATTGTTACATTTTGCAATGCAAGCCTTCAGGATTAGTTGTTTAGCACCCTTAAACTCATTTATCTAAAGTAACATTTAAAGTTTCTAGCAGATCTTTACCTTCAATCAGGTTTAAATCAGAACATTACAAAATGTTTATTCTTAATACTTCACTAAGTTTGTTTACCTTGAAGAAGGACTTACAAGAATAGTTGATAATCCATTTGGTCCATTTCTATCCTGGATTTATAAAAAAGAATATTGGGAGTCTTATCTTAGATAAACTGCTAATGTAGCTGCAACAAATCTTCACTTATCTTTTGGAATCCTTGCCTGGACTAGTTTCGCAACGATTTCATTGCATTATCAACATATCCTTTTGGTCTCTTTTTTGATGTTGTTTATTTACACTGTTATGGTTACTGCTACTAGGTGGATTGTGTACTAATGCATTGCTAACTACTGGAATCAAAACAAATTTGGTAAGAGTGTCAATTGGAGGTATATCAAAATTCATTGCATGATTTCTATACTTTAATATAAATATTTTCTTCCATACCATTAAATCTATGGGCCCATTTAAGTGTTTTAATAATTTAACATCTGGATTTATTTCATGATTAAATTTCCAAAAATGTTCTGCTACAGCTGATTTATCAATTTGTTTGTATTTAGTATTCCTAAAGTGTTCTTTTACTCTGGTTTCCAAATGACGTTTAGTCTTACCAATATAAACAAGGTCACAATTTAAACAGTTTAATTGATAAATGCCAGACTTTTTATTTTTTGAAATTTCATCCTTTTTAGAAAAGCCTATCAAAATTTTTATACTGTATTTATTTTGAGGAACCAATATTATGCCATGCTCTTTGAAAATATTTGTGAATTTTTTATTTGCCCAAGGGTGATAAGTAAATCTTTTATTTTCTTAAGCGTAGAAATATCTTTAATAGCTTTTTGATATTTAACCTTCTCAATTTTTTTATTTATAAAATCAGTATTAAAACCATTAATTAAAGCAGTGTTAATAATGTGTTTATATTCTTTATAGAATTCATCTTTATTAAGGGATAAATTAATTAACCTATAAATTATACTATTAAAAACAGCAAATTTATGTGAAAAAGGGTTAAAGCCATTATTTTTTATATAATTATCAGTGTGGGTTTGCTTTCTGTATATTCCAAAATTCAATTTATTGCCTTTTTTTATTATTTTTAAATCCAGGAAAGGGAGATAGCCATCACTTTCAGTTTCTAATGTGAATTTTATAGCCTTATCTTGTAAATTTAAAAGTTTTAAAGCATCATTTACATGTTTATCAGCAACAATAGCAAATATATCATCTACATATCTATACCAAGTTTTAAAAATTAGAGGGAATGCTTTAGTGACCTGTATTTCAAAATAGCTCATGAAAAGATCAGCAAGAAAAGGTGAAAGTGGACTACCCATTGCTAAACCAGAAGTTTGTTGATAGAATTTGTCATTAAAGCTGAAAAAATTTTGATCCAAACAAAGATTAGTAAGGATAACAAAATCATTTATTAAATTTTCATTCAGTTCTATAGAACTTAACCATTTTTTTAAAAATGTCAAAAGTTTTTCTCTAGGAATGCTTGGAAACAAAGCAGTTACATCAAAAGAAACAAGTTTATCATTAGTAGATAATGTAATATTGCTGATCCTTTCAACTAGCTGAAAAGAATTTTTAATACTTAAACTCTCAAATTTTTCAAAATTAGTGAATTTTTTATTCAACCATTTAGCTAGGCTGTAAAAATTTTTTCAGCTTTAATTACAAATTCTATCAACAAACTTCTGGTTTAGCAATGGGTAGTCCACTTTCACCTTTTCTTGCTGATCTTTTCATGAGCTATTTTGAAATACAGGTCACTAAAGCATTCCCTCTAATTTTTAAAACTTGGTATAGATATGTAGATGATATATTTGCTATTGTTGCTGATAAACATGTAAATGATGCTTTAAAACTTTTAAATTTACAAGATAAGGCTATAAAATTCACATTAGAAACTGAAAGTGATGGCTATCTCCCTTTCCTGGATTTAAAAATAATAAAAAAAGACAATAAATTGAATTTTGGAATATACAGAAAGCAAACCCACACTGATAATTATATAAAAAATAATGGCTTTAACCCCTTTTCACATAAATTTGCTGTTTTTAATAGTATAATTTATAGGTTAATTAATTTATCCCTTAATAAAGATGAATTCTATAAAGAATATAAACACATTATTAACACTGCTTTAATTAATGGTTTTAATACTGATTTTATAAATAAAAAAATTGAGAAGGTTAAATATCAAAAAGCTATTAAAGATATTTCTACGCTTAAGAAAATAAAAGATAATTACATTTTTAAAAAATTTACTTATCACCCTTGGGCAAATAAAAAATTCACAAATATTTTCAAAGAGCATGGCATAATATTGGTTCCTCAAAATAAATACAGTATAAAAAATTTGATAGGCTTTTCTAAAAAGGATGAAATTTCAAAAAATAAAAAGTCTGGCATTTATCAATTAAACTGTTTAAATTGTGACCTTGTTTATATTGGTAAGACTAAACGTCATTTGGAAACCAGAGTAAAAGAACACTTTAGGAATACTAAATACAAACAAATTGATAAATCAGCTGTAGCAGAACATTTTTGGAAATTTAATCATGAAATAAATCCAGATGTTAAATTATTAAAACACTTAAATGGGCCCATAGATTTAATGGTATGGAAGAAAATATTTATATTAAAGTATAGAAATCATGCAATGAATTTTGATATACCTCCAATTGACACTCTTACCAAATTTGTTTTGATTCCAGTAGTTAGCAATGCATTAGTACACAATCCACCTAGTAGCAGTAACCATAACAGTGTAAATAAACAACATCAAAAAAGAGACCAAAAGGATATGTTGATAATGCAATGAAATCGTTGCGAAACTAGTCCAGGCAAGGATTCCAAAAGATAAGTGAAGATTTGTTGCAACTATTATTTTTATATTAATATTTGTGTTATTCTTCACTGTTACTAGCTTTTTTTACATTTATATGCTAATGTGGCGTTACAGCTGCTGCACAAAGGATGTGGGCCTTGCAAAAGCTACGGAAACTAATGGTGTCCAGACTTGGCAAACTCCTTAACATACAGGCATTGCTGAAAATGGAGCAATGTCTTAACAACACAGATTCTGCTCTCTCTGCATTGGTAAAAGGCCTACCTCAAGCTCTTTTAAGGCAGTATGAATATGAGGATCCTGCTGTGAGAAGTGGAAAACATCTCATGCATAGCTCATTCTTTAAGGTAAATAAAAATACTCAGATGTATTTATTTTGTATTGCGGCAGAAAATATAATGAATATTTTGAAAGGCCTTACTTAAAATGTTGCAAATTCTTTGGGATTTTTAATGGTGTGTTGCTGGTATAAATCTGAGCATTCACTCTTCAAGGAACATTAACACAAATTAATGTATTCTTACAAATATTGAAACAAATACCTGAAATATTAAAGGGTTATGTTAACAGTTCATTCAAAATCCCATTAAAATATAGTTATTTTTAGTACCTAGTGTTTCTAGTGTAAAGTACACCTGCTCTAGTGTACTGGATTGTACATTCTAGATAATGGCACTTTCTCCTTTCTCTGCTGCATCTGCATACCTGGTAAACAAAGCAAGTATTGTCTGGCCATGAGAAAACACATAGCAAGAAGAATGTGCTACATAAATATTTTCTGCCTTGAAAATAACATTGTCATCGACTATCTTGCTCACTAGCAATGAGTACTTGAAAATGCCTTATTACACCTGTTGCATCAGTTAGATGTGGTAACATGGGTGACTAGCATTTATACACAGATATTTCATAATAAATCAACCCCTGAGCAGATAGCTCCTCTCGTACCTCAGATCCTCTCACCTTCTCATGGTCCAACAGTATTGCATTCCACCAAAAATTTTGATGTGGAGATTTCACCTGAAATAAGTTTTGAGATTCCCTGTATTCAAAAAAGGAATTATTGGCAAATATTTTGTGTGTGTGTGTGTGTGTGCACATGCGATAACTCAAAAACTAAAGTCAAATTAATATCATATTTGGTGTTTAAATTCCCTTCATCCCATTCTTCTTTTTACATGGTAAAGTTTTTGTTCTGCATATATTTGTTTTTTCTCTCTCAAGAGGCCCTGATTTTTATTAAAATACCATATGGGGATCTAAATAGCTATGCAGTAATGATATGTTATATACATATAAAGATCTGAGATCTGTGTGTGATTTTTAGTTCCCTGGTTTCTCTTATTTTTTATTTTGACAAAGGTCTGAACAGCTAACATTAGCATTTCCATTGTTTTAACAACTCTTCAGCACATTACCATCGAACCCTGCCTGATCAGATTTACTACACAACCTGTAAATTATGATTCTCAATGGAGGTGGTGTTTCAAATTCTTTAAGCTATTGCTCTCAAACCAATTCACACTTTTCTATCTTCGAATACATTTTCAAAATCCAGATTCTTTGGTACTTAGTCAAATTCCTAGTCATCACTACACAAGAAACAAAAGACAAACTAAGCAAGGAAACTTAATGAGATACTGCCAAAAATATAAACTACTCATCTCAGACCACCAATATGCTAAATACAACTATGCATCTACTTTTGAGGCGTAGCAATAAAGAAACTGGACTGGTTGTTGTGCGCATTTCCAGCTTCGTCGATGACAAAAAAAGAGTAGGGGATTGGCCTTGGAACTCTCCCTGACACGCATACAAAATTTCATGCTGTCATGGTGTTTAGCCTGGCTGTGAGCCTCCTTAGAAACAGGTCATGTGTTGAGCTCTGTCGGAATTATACTACCCTCTAAAGTAGAGCGTGTTTACATCAGATTCCTCACAAAACTTTGAAAACCTGCCATATAAACTTAATTTATTGAAATGAGTTTATGGCGATCGTTCTATCTCTATGCGAGTTTTCAAGTGGGTTAATGAGTTCAAAGAAGGTAGGGAAAACATCAAAGACAATCGGAAATCAGGCCTTCCTTCCAATTCGAAACTGAAGAGAATGTGGAGAAGATCGGTAAAATAGTTCAAGAAGAAGACTGCAGCTTGAGCATTCGAGTAATTCCAGAACTTGCCTGCAATAATATGGAAACTGTTAGACAGATTTGGCATAGTGATCTGGCCATGACAAAGATTTATGAAAAAGTGGTGCCAAGAATCCTCACTCATCGCCAGAATTAAGGGTTGAAAATGGGAACAAGTGTTCTCAAAACTGACCCAAGTAAGTAACTATCAAGTGAAAATTTGTGTTATAAAACTGACTCAAATTCTTTTCATTTAATATCAATTACATGACCATTACAAACTGCTTTGTATATTTGCAAAATTTCAAATTAAGCCTATTAACAAGTTGTGTAGAAGAAAAATTTCCCATCAAACTCCAACATGTGGTTCCACAGCTAAAACCAGAACAAGATCGAAGTATTTTTTTTGTCAGAATTAAGGATTGAAAATGGGAACAAGTGTTCCCAAAACCCGTCCCAGGAAGTAATTATCAAGTGTAATTTTGTGTTACAAAATCAATTCAGATTCTTTTCATTTAACACAAGAACCTTGTTCATATGGACTAGGTGGGGTCTGAAGTAGCCAAGATTAAAAAAATTCAGAGAATCTAGAAACAAGCTATTAAAAATGAATAAACTTGGAAGTACATAAAGAAATTTGGTCACTGCAAAAGCAGAAGACAGAGAAATTGAAACCATTCTGGGTAAGATGTCTACGATTACAATCAGGCCTGTCATGAATATTTATGAAACATTATCTCATACACCTTAGTTTTGTTGTTCTGTGACACTGGCAACAGTAACAGTACTTTTGTGAACTTGAAGCCTGCAACTGGAGCAGGAATCTCTACACTACCTGCAGTGCCATGATTACAACTGTATTTATTCAGTTTTTCCCACATATTTTTGTAGTAAAAAAGTAAGCAAAAATAAATCCAGATAAACTGGAAACCCAGATAAATTACAGTTGAATATATAAGCTTCTTATTTATAAATATTTGCTTTGGAGTTTAAAGGCATCTCATTCTGCAATTTTCGGTCACTTATAAAAGAATTAATACAATTGCCTCTGTGGTCAAGTGATCAGCATTCCCTTTGAACCCAGAATTCCCTCGGTTCAATTCCAGCTGGGGTAGGAAATGTTTCTTTAATCAGTCCTCCCACAAACTCTGAAATTATGAATGTGTGAGTGAAAGTGGGTGTATTTCAAGAATACCTGCGGTTCAGCATGCAATAACATCAACTTTTTAACTCTAAGTCCCCAATGGAACAGCAGAAGCTATAAGTAGGGGGAAGGGGTAGATAAGTAAAACAATAAAAAAAATTAATAAAAATAATATAAAATAAATATACCTTATTCAGATTATGATGAAATCACACCAAGTGAACATACACTAGATATTGTGCACCATTTGAAATCAGCTTGACTCCAAATAATACATATATCTAGTATACTTTTGTTACTTATCTATGCTGTATTGCAGTCATAGTATATTTTTAATTAGAGGAAATAATAACAGATAGGAGGGTATGACTTAAATATAAGTTGAGTGTTGTCACCTAAGAGAAGAGCAAATTAAATGAGACATTCACATCAAACATTATAATTTGTTCATGGCATTAGTACTGTTATACTTATTGTGCATGCATCCTATCCAGCTAGGCTATATCACCCTACCTATAGTGCTTGGTTTAAGTTTATTGAATCAATAAGAAATACATATATTTTACAATACATATTTTGTACTGCCCACTAGAATAGTGCTTGGTTACTCGGTTTTGCATTAATCTAAAATAGAAGTTGTAGAACTAGTTGTAAAAAGTTTTCCAATATCTTTCACTGTTGTTTTGGTGCCCAAGTTGCATAAGACAAAATGTACCATTATATTAAAAAACTTTTATTGCTCTGCATTTTCTGATAATTTCCGTTATTTTATAAAAAATTTACCAAAATGTTCTTTTGCCAGGTTTTGGTTGCACTTGCATGTGATCTGGGATTAGATTCTCTGCCATGTTGTGCAGAAAATCACAAATGGTCCTGGTTTAGACGATATAGTATGGCAGCTCGTGTTGCTTCTGCTCTAGTGAACAGGACACCTTTACCACATAGCTTCACCATAGAGGTAAAATACTGGCTTAGTATTTATGTGATTTATTAGTATTAAGAATTATTGATCCCCTGTAACTTATCTCTTGGAACTTATTCCACAAAAGTATGATGTACATTGCAAATTGTAAATTAAAATTCTGGTAATTTAAGAAATAATCTCTTTATGAACCTGAATGTAAAGAACAACCTTTATATCATTAGAAAAAAGCTAAGACAGAAATTATGGAATAAGGAAGCAAAACAGGAGCAGAGTAAAGGAAAAGGAAGTTAAGCATATAAAAGAAACAATCGGGAAACATTCACAGATAAATATAGAGGGGAGAAAACAATCACCATACAAAATATAACCAGTGTGTTAAGCTATATAGGGCTGTAGGATGAACTATATGCTTAGATAAGGTTGTAAAATTGTAGAATGTAATAATTTAATTGATGAAGGAAGTAAATAAATATTCATTCGTTACTTGAAATTGGGGATTTTGTGACAGTGATGTATACTATATTAAGTATGTTTTGGAAGCTCCATTGCTCCATTGCTTCCATTATTAAGTTTTCTTTTACTGCCAGTGCCATGATTTGCAGGGGTTGTAATGGATGGGTTCACCTCTGGTGGTGGATTTAAGAACCTCTGGACAAGGATGTTTCTGGGCAGGATCTTGAAATAATTAACGTGTTTATATTTTTCCAAATGGATATTCTCCCAGGTTTCCAATTTCCAACTATTTCCTATGCCTTTTACTAAACTCTGTGTTTTTTCTATGTTGTGATGTTCTCTCCAAAAATGCCATGTCACTGCCAATTTATCTTCCTGTTTTAATTTTATGTTCTTGAAATGTTCCTTGTTCCTAGTTGCCAAATCCCTCTTTATTTTCCCTATGTAAAATTTGTCACAATCCAAGCAATTTATCCGGTATTTCCAGCTCTGTTATATGTTGGAATTACATCTTTGGCTTTCGAATGCAAGAGATTTTTAATTGAAAAATGATTTGTAGGTGCTAGAATAATATTCTGTTCTTTGAATATTTTTTTGAACTTGTTGAAAACCAAAGAGTGGTACGTAAATTTCTTAAATGTGGATCTATACTTGTGGTGAGGGTGCTGGTATCTTTAATGTGTTTCTTTACTTTGGCATTTGTTATTTTTGTTGTGAACTATTTGTTTGTTAAAACTGTTTGCTTCTGCTGTTTCAATTATGATTTTCAATTCATTGGTGTACTCTTCCATGTTCATCGGTATGTTAACTAATCTGTGCATGAGGCTTTTAATTACTGCATGTTGATGAGTTATAGGGTTGTAACTATAGTTGTCGGAGTGTGTAGATTTTCTGTATATGCTAAATTTTAATTTGTTGTGTTTTTAATTACAAAGGCCAATGGTCCATTTGTTTCTTTTTCCATTATGAAGTTTATTGGCATTGCCTGTAGGTTCAACATTTGGTTGCATCATCTACATGCTTCTCCAGAACTATGGCAAAAATACCATCAACATATCTGTACCATTTTGAACATTGATGGAGCTTTGGTGACCCACATCTCCATCTTATTCATAAATGTATCTGCCAGCACAGACGATAGTGTGTTTCCATGGCCAGCCCAGATTTTTGACGATATACCATTCCATTGAATGTGAAATAATGTTACTGTATGCACAAGAGGGTTAACATACTCTACTTCATTTGGGTCTTTCCTTATGGAGTGGCTTAATTAAGAAATGGCTAATCTCCATAAAGAAATACCTGAGTGAAATAGATGTTTCAGTGTCTAATGTCATCTGAAAATTCTAGAAATTAACCTAAATACCATTAAAATTCTATATTAAATTGAAAATGTACTTTTCTTTATTTTATTATTTCATTGTTCCACTGTTCTTTCACTGCTCTATACCACAAATTTTTTGAACTACAACTTTTTAAAGTAAATTAAAACCATTCTTATAACAGAAATATCTATTTTCTTTCTGTACTTTAAAAAAATTATTTAGTTTGCAACTATAAAAAGAATTCCATTTGTAGGTTATAAGTGGGATTAACAGGCATAAGCTTTGTAGAATAGAATCCCATAGAACGTGTTAATACTGTAAATTAATCCATTTATAATGTACAATGGGCCCTTGAGATTTTATTTTCACTTAGTCAAATCATAAAAAATCTGAACAAATGTATATACTTAGATTTTCAGTAATATTATTATTATTATTATTATTATTGTTATTGTTATTATTATTATTATTATTATTATTATTATTATTATTATTATTATTATTAGTGTCAGATGTAGGAAAAAATAATTTAATCATCACTGTGGAATGGTATGAATAACAGCTGAATGAAATAAGGTCAGAAATATGGGATTCCTACATCTGGATTTCCATAGATGAAACCACAGACTCCCTGGGGCGAAGTATATTAATGATGGAACTACTCCAAAAATGTGATGTGTTCCATTCATATAACTTTCTCTAGCTGTTCTATATACAATCTATTCTTACAAAAAAATCATTATTTTATCTACATCATGCTAACCAAGATAAACATCAGCAGAATTGAGCTTATTATGATGGCTCTCTTGTAAATAGAAGGGAAATAGGGGCATACACTAGCCTAAAGCGATAGGCAAATATTTTAAAAGTTGTCACAATTGAAACAATTAATGTTCTGTTAGCTCTGCATGGTTCTGTATGAGAAAAGTTAGGTAGTTTAAATTTATTTTTTTGTTTGTGTCTGTTATGGTTTATCTATTGTGCAAAATTCTGCAAAACTCATCCACAATGAAGAGCTCTTTATAGGCTATTCCCAGAAAATTCAAAAAATACATTTTATTTGTGATGTAAATAATTTATGTACAATATTTTAATCAAAATCATTAGAGTCATTTTTGAGAAAAATAACATTTTTAAAAAATTTTCCATGTAAAGGGTAGCTTGTGGTTGGATGTTTTTGAAAATCTTTATGTCGCACCCTAAATTTAAATACCAAGTTTGATATTTAACAGTCTTTTCGTTTTGAGCTATGCTGTCCACAGACACACACACAAACTTTTTTTCTAAAAATCTGATGCTTTGCATTCACATGACTTTCTCTAGCTATTCCACAAAGAAACTTTCTTTACAAACAGTAATTCTTTTACCTACATGATGCTAATCAAGATAAACATTAGCAGAAATGGTCTGATTGTTTAATTCCTTGTAAGAAGATGGGAAATAAATATACTACGCTAATGTGATAGGAAATCTTTAAAATGTGGTTGCTATGGAATTAAAATCTGTTTCATTGTGTGGCCAGGAGTAGACAAGTTAAGTATTTTAAAACTGAAACCAAAAACAAGGAATATCTCGAAAATGCTCAACTCCACGAAAAAAGGTGTAAATTGTGTATTTTAACATGATCTAAAATTTTTGTATAGTAAGTTTTGCCTATTTTTTACAGTTTACCAGTTATGCAACATTCATCAAATTCATCCAGTGTGAACAGTTTTTCAGAAGCTGTTCACACAAAATTAAAGATATAAATTTTATTTGTGATGTAAATAGCTTTAATATACAGTATTTTAATCAAAATTGTTAGAGCCATTTTTGAGAGAATCAAAATTTTCAAAAACTTTTCCACATAAAGGGTAGTTTGGGGTCGCATTTTCGTGTCGCATACTTTGAAATTACCAAACTGAAGTACGAAGTTTGGTATTTATTGGTCTTTTATTTTTTGAGTTATGCTGCACACACAAACACACTCACACACAAATAAATAAGCCCACATACAACCTTTTTCTAAAAATGCTGGGTTTTTTGGACTTAAAATATGCATTTCCAGTGAAATCTCAATATCAAATTTTTGGGTGCGATACAATACCTATGTACACTGTGCACATAGTATGTATAGAGAAAGTATAATTGCTTTTCTCGGACTCAGAGGACCTCAAAAAACATATTTCCAATGAAATTTCAGCATCAAATGTTTTGGTGGAATACAATACCTTCTCTAGCTACTGTATACACATATGTACATATGTGCTAGAGAAAATAAAAAAAATCTGTTGTGTTCCATTCAGGTGACTTTCTCTGTATCTCTGCAACAAATTATTGTAAAAAAAGCTTTTTCTTCTATTAAAAAAAATTAGCATAAATGGTCTTATTACTTGCTTCCATGTAAAAAAGAGGGAAATAAGGGAGTACCATAGGCTAAAATGATAGTAAACAACAGGTTGCTATGGATTGAAGTTCCTTTGTATGTATATGAGTTGACAAATTCCCATGTGAGAAAAATATTCGTATTTTATAACTGAAACCAATAAAAATGATCAACACCACGACAGAAATGTATATAATTAAAATTATGTTTTAAGAGCTCTGCATTTTTTGATAAGTAAGTTTTTGTCTATTATCTCTTACAGTTTACCAGTTATGCAAAATTCATCCAGAATAAAGATGTCTTCAAAAACTATTCCCAGAAAATTCAAGATTTACATTTTATTTGTCATGTAAACATCTTTAATATACAATATTTTAATCAAAATTCTTATAGCCTTTTTTGAGAAAATCCAAGTTTTTGAAAATTTCTCCCTGTAAAGGTAGTTGGGAGTGAGGGGGATTTTCTTGAAAATGCTTGTGCTGTCATCCTTGAAAGATACTGAACTTAAATACAAGTTTGTTATTTACCAGACTTTTCATTTTTGAGCTATACTGCACATACGCATGCACACACGCATGCGCACACACATACACACACACACACACACAGTCTTTCTCTCCCCCTCTGTCTCTCCCCTTCCCCTCTCTCTCTCTTTCTTTCTAAAAATGCTTTTTCTGGTTTCAGGGGGTCTCTATACATATATTTGCGATAAAATCTCAGTATCAAATTTTTGGGTGCAATACAATAGCTTCTCTATACACTATGTACATAGTATATGTACAGAAAGTAAACTATGGGCTTATTTACATAGCTACAGAAATAACACATCAATTGCAAAGAATATGTTCTGCTACAGTAGAACAGTTAAAGTATGTATATGAAGTATGACCTGTTTCAAAGTTCCAATAGAGAGCAACACTCCCTGGAAATCTTATGGACAATCAAATTTTCTTATTTAATTACATTTTTGAGCTCTTGCAGTATATAAGTGAAAGGCAATTGCCAAGATGCTGTTTTGGAACATAATTAGTAGTGTAAAGGAAACTGAACCATAAGAGTCCACTGTGATGATGATTATTGTTATTATTAGTTTATTATTTTGATGGTGGTGGCAGTGGTGCTGGTGGTGGTGGTGCTGCTGCTGCTGCGTATTAGGTATAGCCGTTTTAGCCATCAGCATTTTTTTACATGGGGAACCCTTTCCTCAATGTGCTCCCTATAATACGCCTTTGAGGGTGCATTAGCTTTTATTGGACCTTTTTACTGTGCCGTGTGCATTCTCGTGTCTCATTGCTGACCTCCCTAGTCTGCTAGGCAACAACTCCAGTGCTTGTGGAACACGTTTTACTTTTCTTTGCCACTGCAGGAGGTACCGTCAGGTTTAATTTTATCTTGGGAGTCTCTCTTTTTACCGACTCATCTATTAGGTCTTGGTAGCCTTTTAATGCTGTCTTCCTGGTTTAATTTTGTGCAGTAATCCTATTTTAGTTGTTTTTTGTGCCTTTTAGTTTTTAGTTCTTTTGTTGACTCCAGTGTGTTTATAACCTTGGCAGTTGTGCGCCCGAAAATCATACTACTACTACTACTACTACTACTACTATTAAGCATTGGGTTCAGTGAGGAGGGGTGGCA